>CM077665.1:500593696-501952863 GCA_039707655.1 Elymus sibiricus
TTCTTCCTCAAACAGCAGGGAGCGTCAGCCGGCGCCATGTCCGACTGCGGCGCAGCGGTGGTCACCGGCCGGGTAAACGGGCCGTTTCCCAAGCTGCCGCTTGAGGACTCGGCCAAGAAGTGGCAGACGACGTTCTTCTACGTCCGGAATGCCGTCTCGGCCGTCGACGTCATCAACCTCCCGGAGTTCCACAACGCGCCGCCTCTCGAGAAGCCGAATTGGGGGTACCGCCCCAAGAAGCCGTCGAAGGACGCCGGCGCGAAGGAGATGGAGAAGATCTGCGGCCGGGTCGCGGAGCTGGTGAGGGAGGGGCTGAAGCCGCCCGACCTCATCGCGGCCTTCATCGCTCGCCGGGTGCTGCCGCTGCAGCGCCGGGCACACCGGATATGCGACATGAGCGACCGGCACGACCCGACCCGGATGTCGACCGCGGCGCTGTCGCCGGCCGGGATCGTCCATCAGGTCAACTTCATCTCCAAGGCGGCGATGAAGGAGGACGAGTGGAGCTTCGGGAAGGAGCCGTATCGCCGGGACAACCCGGCGCCCTCGGTGAGTTCTTGGTCTTGGAATTTTGCCGCCTCGGAATTGCTTTTGCGTCCTGACGCCGCGCAATGGCCGCAGCTGTTCGCCGCCCAGCGGAGCCGTGACGGCCCGAGCGCCCCGATCCTGCTGGACGACCTGCCCGACTCGGACGTGGAGGAGGTCGGCGCCGAGGTGGAGGAGGGGGCCGTCGAGGCGCGCCTGGCCAACGCCGTATCCGGCGGGGCACGGGTTGCAGGTAAGTCTCCGCCTCCAGATCTTCTGCGAGACTGGCCGGATGACGATGAGGAGGGCCTGACGGACGCCCACGGTGCAGCGCCCACGGCTGGGTGGGATGCCAGCGTCGACCCCCCAAGACGGCTGCGGAAGGCGGCCGGCGCCGGGCCGGCTCGCGCGGCGGCGGCCGCCACCCGGGCGCACGGGAAGGAGGCGGCCGGGGCGAGGCCGGCCGAGAAACGCCCAGCGACGGGCCCGGCTCGTGAGAGGGCCGTCGTGAAGAAGAAACGCCGGCTCGCACCGCCCGCGGGGTCGAGGCGGGAGCCGCCGACGGTCATCGGGTGAGTCTTCTTGCTGAATCTGCGGGTCGCCGACTGTCGTCTAGTGGTTTCATCTTAACATCTTCCTTGTTCCTCTGTCGTGACGAATCCTCCGTGTCGCAGGTCGGCTCTTGAGTTGGCGATGGCGGCGACGGAGGCGGCGGTGGGCGAGGTCACCTGGAGGAAGACCAGGAGCAGCGCCGTCGACCCCCCGCCGAGTCGGTCCGGGGAGGGAGGATCTGAAGCCGGCCGGACCGGCCAGGACCTTGAGGCGGCGACGCGCGCCGCCTGGCGGGACCGTGCCGAGGCCGAGGAGGCGATGCGGGAGGCCTCAGCCCAGGCGTGGGAGAGGGCCGCTGCGGCGTGTGCCAGACCTGCCGTGGATCCGGCATGGGAGCCGGCGGTGATGGTGATCGAGCCGCAGCCGGCGGGAGCGAGCGAGCCGGCGAGGACGGAGCCGGCCGGTGGCGGGTCGGACGTCGACGAGGAGATCGTCGTGGACACGCCGCCCGGAACCAACCCAGCGGAGGGAGGCGAGGGCGGCGGGGAGAGGCGCGAGGAGGCCGCCGCGCCATCCGGCCGAGCGCAGCCGGCGCCGGCCGCGGGGGCCGCGACAGGAGGCGCCGGCACTATGGCGGTCGTGCCGCTCCGTGCCGCCCCGGGCCCCGAGCGGCCGGCTGGAAGCGGATCCGGCTCCGGGACCGCACCCCAACTTTCGTGGGCGAGCTCCAGCGAGGCCGTGGTGGGGCCGCGAACCCAGGAGGATGATGCTGCGGATGCCTTGCGCTCGCAACTTCGTGGCCGGGATGAGCATCTGCGGGTCTTCGTCCGGGAGGAGCAGGACCGGGCACGGCAGCTGGAGCAGGCGATCGCGGTGAGCCTTCTTGTCTTGTTTGTTGGATCAGTGGGGGCGCGCCAGCGCACCCACTGGGTGTAGTCCCCGAGGTTCGGCCGGGCTGCGGAGCAGCCGGGTCGAATCTTAAGGCCGTCTTTGCGTTCTCTTAATCTTCTGTTTGCGTGCAGCACTTGTACGACCTGCGGGCCGTCGCGTTCAACCGGCTTCGAGGGCGGTTTCGCGAGACCGAGGCCCAGCTCGCCGCCAAGGAGGAGGAGCTGCGCCGGGTTCGAGGTACGTCTTGCATGCCTCCAGTGGGGGCGCGCTAGCGCACTCACTGGGTGTAGTCCCCGAGATTCGGGCCGGGCTGCGAAGCAGCCGGGTCGAATCTTAGAGCTTTGACTTCGTATAGTCCTTGCTTTCGGCGTCTGACGGGGAATCTTGTCGTGCAGCCGAAGCAACCGAGGTGCCAGGCCTCCGAGGCCGGCTTGCGGTAGCCGGCCAGCAGCGCGACCTCGCCGTCAGCAGCCGCGACCGGCTCCAGGTCGAGGTGGACCGGGTGGTGGCCGAGAAGGCCCGCGCGGAGGAGGCCCACCAGGCGGAGCTGGGCCGGCTGGCGGAGGAGCGCCGCAAGGCGGCCGAGGAGCTTGCGGATGCCGGCAGGAAGATCGCCCAGCTCGAGAAGGGTCTCGAGGAGCGCGGCAAGGCTGCCGAGGAGCTCGCGGATGCCGGCCGGCAGGTCGCCCAGCTCGAGAAGGATCTCGAGGCCCAGGCTCGCGCGGCGGAGATCCGGGAGAACGGGATGCTGGGCGAGGCGCAGCATCTGGACGAGGCCTTCGCCCGTAAGTACTGCTTCCCTCTTTGGGCCGGCTTGCGAAGCCGGCAAGTTTCCTTCAGTGACTGACGTGTTTCTTCTTTTTGCCAGGGCTCTTCCCGGAGACGCAGGAGGCGGCCGACGCGGCCGTGTACGCCCACCGGGCCGAGCAGCGCGAGCTGGGGGCGGAGATCGACGCGTACGCCGCGTGGTCCTTCCCGGAGCTGGTCCTGGCCTGCGAGAGCCGTCTCCGAGCCATGGAGGAGCAGATGCGCCGTCTGTTCGACGCCGGTCTGGGCATGGCGAGCAGCCTCTGGCCAGACGCGGTCGTGCCGAACACCGTCAGCCGGCTGGCGCGGTGGCTAGAAACCGGCGTGGAGCGGCTAGGCGCGTGGAGGGCCTCCGCAGCCAGGGCCGGCGCGGAGACGGCACTGCGCTTCGTCGTGTCGTGGTATCCCGGCTTGGATCTCTACCGTCTGGCGGCGCAGCGAGCCGGCGCGGCGGAGGACTTGGCGGCGCGGGCGCAGCGGATCGCCGGGCGGGCCAGCTACCTGGCGACGTTCGCCCCGCACGACGAGTTCGTCGTCGAGCGGACGGAAGACGGCGAGGAGCTCCCCACCGACACACTCGGCCTTCAGCTTGACGACCCGGACGGCAGCTCGGCCGAGACGGGCGCCTATGCCGACGACGAGGCCGACGCGGACGATGGCGCCACGGCGGAGAGGGCGGCGGAGAGCGCTGGACCCGACCCGGTAGCCACGTCCCCTTGCCGGTTGTCATAGTGCGGAGCCGGCTGGGGGCGACGCGAGTGCCGCTTGGGGCTTTTGCTTTTCTGTACTCGGAACTTTTGTTAGGTAGCAAGTCCACCCACTGGGTGTAAGTTTATGTAATGAACTCGTGGCCGAGGGCCTAAGTTATATATAAAATTTGCATGCGACCTGGCGCCAACTGTTGTGAGTTCACTTTTTGCTGTTCGGCCTTGGGCCTTTTCCTGTTTGTCGTTTCCCTAGGCTTCCTTCCCGCTAGCCGGACAGCCGGGTTGCGGACTGTAGCTAGACGGGAACTCGGCTTTGAGAGCGGACGCACAGTACTTAGGATTTTTCGGACGTTGAGCGCGAGCGAAACACCCACTGGGCCGGCTGGCGGCAGGCGGCGAGGCCGGCTGGCGTGCAGCCGGTCGTGCGGCGAATAAGCAAGATAAAACGGGTTAAGCCGGGTTGACCGTGCCGGGCTGTCTCCTTAGTCGTTCTTGCGTAACGATGCTCCCGGCCTTTGGCTCTTGCCGGCCGGACAGCCGGGAGCCGGCTGTGGCTGGCGAAGAGAGGGCTTTGGCGGATCGTACGCTCCGAGACGGACTAAGGAAAAAAGGCGGGGCATGGTCTAGCCGGCTAGCGCCCGAGCCCCCGAGCCGGCTACGCCGACTCGGCGGGGGTATTAGGAAAAACATGGCAGTGTGTAGACACAGAGTAGAGCGTAAAGAAGGAGCCCCCGAGCCCCCGAGCCGGCTGGGCCGACTCGGCAGGGCAAGGACAGGGGAGCTGCCTGCTTTGATTAAGTTCAAAAAGATGGTGATACATACATACATGGGTTTAGCTGTAAAACGGACGGAGGAGCTCCGCGTTCCAGGGCCGGCTGGTCTCCTCGCCGGCTGCGTCTCGCTTGCGCTTGTTCGGCTTCTGCGCGTCGATGAGGTAGTACGCGTTCCGGTCGCAGAGAGCCTTGCTGACGATGAAGGGGCCTTCCCAGGGGGAGGCCAGCTTGTGCTGGCCGGCTGTTCGCTGGACGAGCCGGAGTACGAGGTCGCCCTCGCGGAACGCGAGGGGCTTGATCTTCTTGCTGTGGTAGTGGCGCAGGCCTTGTTGGTAGATGGCGGACCGGCTGAGGGCCAGGAGGCGCGCCTCTTCGAGCAGGTCAATGCCGTCTTCGCGTGCTTCTTTGGCTTCGGCTTCGGTGTACATTGTGACCCGGGGTGAGTCGAACTCGACGTCGGTTGGGATGATGGCTTCGGCTCCGTAGACGAGGAAGAACGGGGTGAACCCGGTGGAGCGGTTCGGCGTCGTCCGGAGACTCCAGAGGACGGCTGGCAGCTCGTCGAGCCAGCTGCCGGGTGAGCGCACGAGCGGCTCGACGAGTCGCGGCTTGATGCCGGCTAGGATGAGGCCATTCGCCCGCTCGACCTGGCCGTTCGACTGGGGATGTGCGACGGAGGCCAAGTCGAGCCGAATGCCGGCTGCAGAGCAGTACTGCGCGAGCGCGCCCTTGGCGAAGTTGGTGCCGTTGTCGGTGATGATGCTGTGCGGCACGCCGTAGCGTACTACGATATCTTTGATGAATCGGACGGCCATGGGCCCGTCGAGCTTCTTGATCGGCCTGGCCTCGATCCACTGGTGCATTTGTCGACGGCGATGAGGAGATGCGTCATGCCGCCTCGGGCGGTCTTGAAAGGCCCCACCATGTCGAGTCCCCAGACGGCAAATGGCCATGTGATCGGGATGGTTCGGAGGGCCGAAACCGGCTGGCGGGTGCGCTTGCCGAAGCGCTGGCAGCCCTCACACTTGAGGACCAGTTGCTCGGCGTCTTCTAGGGCCGTGGGCCAGTAGAAACCGTGCCGGAATGCTTTGCCACCAGGGATCTCGAGGCGGCGTGGTGCCCGCACTCGCCCTGATGGATGTCGAGGAGGATCTCGATCCCCTTGCTCTGCTCGACGCAGCGTTGGAACACGCCGGTCGTGCTGCGCTTGACGAGCTCGCGGATGATGATTCCGTAGGCAGATGCGCGCCGCTGCACTTGCCGGGCTTCGGTTTCGTCGACGGGGAGCTCGCCGTCTTCCAAGAAGGCACGGATTGGCTGAGCCCAGGAGGGCGCCGTCACCACCGCGAAGACGGCCGCCGGGATGAGACCTGAGGCGGCAGCCCCCGAGCCGGAGCCGGCAGTCCCCGAGCCGGAGACGGCAGTCCTCGGGCCGGAGACGGCAGCCCCCGGGCCGGAGGCGGCAGCCCCCGGGCCGGAGGCGGCAGTCCCCGAGCTTGGGCCGGGAACCCCAGGGCTGGAGATGGCAGTCCCCGGGCTGGAGGTGGCAGTCCCCGAGCCGGAGGCGGCAGTTCCCGAGCGTGGGCCGGGAACCCCAGGGCCGGCCGGGGGCGCGCCGGGATCGTCCGGAACGAAGATGGACTCCGACTCGGGCGACGGCTTGATGGACGGCTTGCGCAGGTGCTCGAGGGAGATGCCGGACGGGATGGCCTGCCGGGTGGAACCTACTTTGGCCAAGGCGTCGGCTGCTTCATTGTCGGCGCACGGGACGTGGAGGAACTCGCATCCATCGAACCCGCCGGAGAGTTGCTGGACCAGGAAGCGGTAGCTTGCCATGTTGGCGTCCTTGGCGTCCCAGTCGCCGGAAGCTTGCTGCACCACCAGGTCCGAGTCGCCGTAGCAGAGGATGCGCCGGATGCCGATCTCCCTGGCCAGACGGAGGCCGTGCACGAGAGCTTCGTACTCGGCGACGTTGCTGGAGGCGGCGAAGTGGATTTGGAGCACATACCGCAGCCGGTCGTTCATGGGGGAGGACAGCACGATGCCGGCTCCCAGGCCGTCGCGCATCTTGGAGCCGTCAAAGTGCATGCGCCAATGAGTTGACTCCGGAGCCGGCGGCAGGTACTGCGTCTCGGCCCAGTCGACGAGGAAGTCGGCCAGCGCTTGGGACTTGATGGTGGTGCGCGGCTGGTAGAGGATGGTGTGGTCGGCCAGCTCGAGGGCCCACTTGGCTACCCGGCCGGAGGCATCCCGGCAGCCCACGATCTCGCCGATGGGGGCCGTGCTCACCACGATGATGGCGTGCTCTTGGAAGTACTGCCGCAGCTTCTTGGCGGCAAGGTACACACCGTAGCACATCTTCTAGTAGTGGGGGTAATTTTTCTTGGAGGCGGAGAGCACCTCGCTGAGGTAGTACACCGGCCGTTGGACCGGCTGCACCTTGCCTTCTTCCGGGTGCTCGACGACCAGCACCGTGCTGACCGCGCGAGAGGTGGCGGCGATGTATAGCAGGAGGGGCTCCTTCTCAGTCGGCGCGGTCAGGACGGGCGCGGTTGATAGCATGCGCTTGTGGTCGCGGAAGGCTTCGTCCGCCTGGTCGCTCCACTCGAACGCCGTCGTCTTCTTCATCAGCTGATACAGGGGCAGGGCCCTCTCCCCCAGCCGGCTGACGAACCGGCTGAGAGAGGCCAAGCAACCAGTGAACTTCTGGACGTCGCGCAGCCGGGCCGGCTTGCACATGCGCTCGATCGCCTTGATCTTCTCCGGGTTGGCCTCGATGCCGCGCGTCGAGACGAAGAAGCCGAGGAGCTGGCCAGCCGGCACGCCGAAGACGCATTTCTCTGGGTTGAGCTTGATCCGGAACCGGCGAAGGTTGGCAAAGGTCTTCTTGAGGTCGGCCAGGAGCGTGAGGTGCTGCTTGGTCTTCACCACGATGTCGTCGACGTAGACGTGCACGTTTCTGCCGAGCTGGGGCAGCAGGCATTTCTGCATGCAGCGCTGGAAGGTGGCGCCGGCGTTCTTCAACCCGAACGACATGGTGATGTAGCAGTACGCCCCGAAGGGCGTGATGAAGGACGTCTTGAGGGCGTCGGCCGGGTCCAGCTTGATCTGGTGGTAGCCGGAGTAGGCGTCCAGGAAGGACAGGAGCTTGCAGCCGGCCGTGGAGTCGATGACTTGGTCGATCCGGGGTAGAGCGAACGGGTCCTTGGGGCATGCCTTGTTCAGGCTGGTGTAGTCGATACACATGTGCCAAGTGTTGTTTTTCTTCAATACGAGGACCGGGTTCGCCAGCCACTCGGGGTGAAACACCTCCATGATGAACCCGGCTTTGAGCAGCCGGGCGATCTCTTCGCCAATGGTTCTTCTCTTCTCCTCGGAGAAACGTCGCAGCGGCTGCCGGACCGGCTTGGCATCCTTGCGGACGTGAAGCTTGTGCTCGGCGAATTCCCTCGGGACACCCGGCATGTCTTTGGGGGACCATGCAAAGATGTCCAGATTCTCACGGAGGAAATCGACGAGCTCGCCTTCCTATTTGCTGTCGAGACCGGCACCCACGACGACATACTTGCTGGAGCTGGGGTCGGCCGGGTCGAGCGGGATGCGCTTCGTGTCCTTGGCCGGCTTGAAGGAGGCTTCGTCGGCCGGCTTGGGCGGAGTCGGCAGGGCCGACTGCGCGTTAGCCAGCATCACGATTCGGTCGAGCTGGCGCCTCTCCTAGGCGATGACCAGCGACTCGGCCAGCTGGGAGCCGGCTTTGGCGCACTCGAGGGATTTCTTGTAGTCACCGACGATGGTGATGAGGCCCTTGGGACCCGGCATCTTCATCTTCAGGTAGGCGTAGTGGGGGACCGCCATGAACTTGGCCATCGCGGGCCGGCCCAGCAGCGCGTGGTAGGGGCTGGGCAGGTCGACCACCTCGAACCAGATCCGCTCGCGGCGGAAGTGGCTGCTGGAGCCGAACAGGACGTCAAGCCGGACCCGGCCAGCCGGGGTGCAGGAATGCCCCGGTACGATGCCGTGGAACACCGTCCGAGACGGCTCTAGCCGCCGTGCCTCGATGCCGAGCTTGATCATCCTGTCGCGGTAGAGAATGTTGATGCTGGAGCCGCCGTCGATCAGCACCCGCGAAAAGCGGCAGGTGCGCTTCTTGGAGACGAAGGTGGGGTCGAGCACGAGGGCGTAGCCGCCCGGCGTGGGCATGACGGCCGGGTGATCCTCCCGGGTCCAGCTCACCGGCCGGTCGGACCAGTGCATGTACTGGGGGACCAGGGGGGCGACGGCGTTCACCTCGGCCGCTTGCTTGCGCCTGGCGTGCTTGTCATCACCCTCGCTGGTGAAGACGACGTAGGCCGCGTCCGCGCGCGGGAAAGGGTTGTCGGCGAGGGCGCCGGGCGGCGGTGGAGGCGGCGGGAGCGGCGGTCGCTGTGGGCCGGCTCCAGGCGGCGGGGGTGGAAGGTTGCCCTTCAAGAAGCGCTGCGTGAAGCTGCACTGCCGGAGCGTGTGCATCGACGGCTTCGCGCCGCTGTGGTTTTTGCAGGGGGCGTCGAGCATCTGCTCGAAGGACGGCTTGGGCTGCCAGGCGGCTTTGCCGGTGCGCGAGCGTTGGCTGGCGCCTTGCTCGGCCGGTTGCTCCCCCTCCACAGCAGCGACTTGCCGATTGTCGTATCGCGGAGCCGGCTGGTCGAGCCGGCGCTTGCCACTGCTGCCGTCTTGCCGGCGCTGGCTGCTGTCGCCAACCGACTTGGCGGAAGCCGGCTGGGCCGGGAGAAGCCTGCCGTCTGTGCCGATCATGACCTTCACATCCATCGCGGAGTCGGCCGTAGCGTACTTGTCCGCCACGGCCATGAGCTCCGCCAGGGTTTCCGGCTCGTCGCACACCAGCCGATGTTTGACCAGAGTGCCATCGAGGCATCCGTCGATGAAGTATTGGATGGCCTGGACCTCGTGGACCCCTTCGCAGGAGTTGCGAAGCTCCGTCCACCGGGTGAGGAAGTCGCGCAGCGGCTCGCCCGGCTTCTGGACGCACATGGAGAGCTGGCGAGGCTTGCCGGGTCGCTTGTAGGTGCTGGTGAAGTTGCGGACGAACGCGTTTTCGAAATCCAGCCAGGAGTTCACGCTGCCGGCTCAGAGGCTGTTAAGCCACGTCCGGGCCGAGCCAAGCAGCATGAGGGGGACGTAGCGGACGGCCACACGCCGGTTGCCGCCGGCTATGCGAACAGCGGTGGTGTAGTCGGTTAACCAGTCCTCCGGCTTGGTGACCCCGGTGTACTTCGGCGAGTCGCGGGGCAGTGAGAAGCCTTTGGGGAAGGGTTCTTCGCGGATGCGGGGGCCGAAGCACGCCGGACCAACAGAGCTTTCCTCCTCCAGGGCTGTGGAGCGCGCCAGCCGGTCGATGCGGTGGCGGGCGTCGCTTTCGTCATAGGGCTCACGGGGGGTGAGCCGGTCAGCCACGGGAACGCGGAGGCCGATCCGGTCGGCCACGGGGCCGCGGGGAGCAGGAGCTTCCGGGGTCGGCTCGGGCCGCCGAGCCGGCCGCACGGGGGGCTCTGTCTGCTGAACCCGGCCGTCGCCGGCCGTCTCGCCAGCGTTGCCGTCTCCAGCGGTGGAGGCGCGGTTGTGCCGGCTCCGGCCGGATCGGGGCCGGCCAGAGCGGCTCGCGCTAGTGGCGTGCGAAGACATCTGCCGCGCATCCGGAAGAGCCCTCTCCGGGTCCCCGGTTCTTCTTGAGGCGGAGCCGGATGGTTGGGCCGGGTCGAAGCGTTGCTGCTGCTCGTTCGCCACGGTGATGAGGTCGCGGATGCGCTGCTGCTGCTGCAGCAGCTCCTCGCCCTCCAGGAATTCGAGGTCGGCCATCGCGGCCTGCGCCGCGCGCATGTTCTTGACGGGGGTGTCGTAGACGGGTCGGCCGGCGCCTAACGCACGGCCGAGTGCGCCCCCGCGGGTTCGCACCTCCGCGACCCGGCTGGGCTCGGCAGCGGGCGGAGTGAGGCCATGGGCACTGTCGAACTCTCGCTGAGAGGACTCCAGCCGGCGCCGAGTTGAGGCAAGCTCCGTGGCCTGGAGAAGCAGATGCTGGCGGCCCTCGTTGAGCTGGGCCGCAGCAGCAGCCGTGTCGGCGTCAGGCGTGATGGGGGCTTGGAGACTCCGAATCGTATCGCGAAGCGGATCGGCGCGGCGAGGGGGGGCCGCAGCCAAGGCGGCGGCCGCGGCAGCCTTCTCCTTGGCGCGCGGGGAGCCGGAACTGGTGCCGATGGTGAGCACTTCTGCGCGAACGCAGAGAGCGGCGACGTCGTTGGGGACGGCGCGGCTGACGGGGACGGGTGAGTCGGCGTAGCTGCGCACCTCGCCGGGAAACACGTCGGGGACGAGCGCGATGAAGACGCGCAGCGTGCCGAAGGGGATGATGAAGCAGCCGGCGGGGCCGGTGACGTCAGCGTCCAGCACAGCGCTGCAGCCGGCCGGCCTGGCCGTGCGGGGCGCACGGACCAAACCGTGCACGATGCGCTCGCCGGAGCTGGTGAAGGGCCTCGTCCGGAACTTGACTCCGGCCGACGCCGCGAGCAGCCCCACGGTGGGCGCCAACTGTCGTGGTATTCTCGCAGGGGGTATGCGATTCACGGCAAATGCCATGAGATGGCTTTTGAGGTGGGGCCGCGTTTGGACGCCGGTGGGTTCCGGAGGCGAGGTTGGCACAAGCGAGTGCGAGGACACAAGACGTACCCAGGTTCGGGGCCCTCCGGAGAGGTAACACCCCTAGTCCTGCCGAATGTAGTATGGGAAGCACAAGGGCTACAGGGTTGCTCTTGGAGCTGTTTGGGCGGAGGAGGAAGAAGGGGCTAGGCCACCGTTCTCCCTCTCCGGAGCCTGTGTGTGTGTTCTCTGAAGAGAGCTAACAGGGATGAGTGTTTATCCGGGTGATCTAATGGCAGACCTGCGACGACCCCTCTGCAAGGAGGCCTCCCTGGGGGTCTTATAGGCCGACCCCTAGGGTTACAATAGTAATCGCTATAAAGGCGCGGGCCCCTGGTGTCATTGACCCGGACCCGGAGGCCGGGTCGCCGTGACGTCGGTTCGCTGGGTCGCCGGATGCCGGGTTGCCAGGTGCGCCGCACCTGCCCGGCGCGGGCCTCATGACGGGTCTTGTCCCGTCAGTCTGGGCTCGAGGTCTTGTCCCTCGTCAGGTCGGTTGCCGTCGTGGCTACAGGAAGTCGGCGCCACTGTGGCTACAGGAGGTCGGCGCCGCCGTTCCTACAGGAGCGCGCCTCCCTGACACCGCCCGCCTCGGGCGGGGGCGCGAGGGAAAGCTGCAGCCTCGTTTGCACCGACAGCATAAAGGGCGGTGCGCGGCTCGATGCTTGCTTCGCCGCTAAGGCTTTGCCGCCTCGCGGCTGGCCGGCATGGGCCAGCCGGCCAGGCCGGGTCGCCGAGCGGGCTCACGAAGGGGAGCCGGCATGAGTGGCCAGCCGGCCAGAGGCACTTGCCTTGCTCCGTTGATTTTTCCGAAAGGGATTCGGGCTCCGTTGCCTACCCGGGGGTCATCCCCCCGACACGGGAGAAGACGTTCAAGCTAAGGACCAGAAGACAGAGGGCCGAAGGCTCGCGGAGGCCCGGCAAGATCCTTGTCGGCAAGGCCTCGCGCCCCGGCAAGGCCCGGTTCCCGCCAAGATCCTTGCCCGGCAAGGCCTCGCGCCCCGGCAAGGTCTGGCGCCCGGCAAAATGTCACCGCCTTCAGCACAGTGCCGCCGCTCCAGCGCATCGACCAGTCCATCGTTTAGGGCTTGTCTGCCTGGTTGCGTGTCACGGCGCTGGCCGCAGAAGGGTTAAGCGGTGCTGATGGGACGGCCCCTTTCCCCATCCCCAAGAAGCTAAGGGACACCTCAGCAGAGCATTTAATGCGTGTGTCCTTAGATGTCAGAGATATTTGTGTAAACGCTGTAGTAGCTTTACACCTCATGTACCCCTGTACGCCACTGTTGGTGACCCCTTGAGCATATAAAAGGAGGCCCAAGGCGGAAAGAGGGGAGGAGGAGATTTTGGACTTTGGAGAGAACGCCTCCAGTGAGCACGCATAGCGCTCCTGGGCGGATCCAGAGATTCGGCCGGTTCTGCCTGCGTAGCTGCCATTGTAGCTCCCAGAACTTGGCCAAGAACATCCACAGATAATACAATCAAAGCAGGAGTAGGGTTTTACGCATCTTTGCGGCCCGAACCTGGGTAAAATCCCCCTCGCGCTGGTCGTTAGCTCCGCTCTTTGTGCAGTCCTCTCCCCTTACCGAAGAGCAAAGGGATCCGCTCGATAGCGATCCCATAGGTGTTCGTTTCCCACGACAGAGGATCCCTTTACTGTTCGGCAAGGGGAGAGGATTGCACAAAGAGCAGATCTAACGAACGGCACGCACGGGATTTACCCAGGTTCGGGCCGCAAAGATGCGTAAAACCCTACTCCTGCTTGGTTGTATTATCTGTGTTCATGGCCAACTCTGGGAGCTACAGTATTTTAGCAGCTACACATGCAGAATGGGCCTTCAAAAGAGTCCCTCCCCCTCTCAGTACGCCTTGGGCCTCCTTTTATATGAGAAAGGGGCTACCACAGGTGGCGTACGAGATAAGGCATGAGGTGGAAAGCAGCTACAGTGCTATCACAGTGTTATCATACCTAACCCTGACGGCTTAGGACAAACCCATTAAATGCACCGTGAGGTGTCCATCGAGGTGTCCGTTATCGTCTTGGGCTTGGAAAAGCTTTACGGGGGATAGGAAAAGGGGCTGTCCCATCAGCACCGCTTAAGCAACTCGTGGCCAGCATCGCGCCACGTCATCATGAGGACAAGCCCTAAACGACAAGGCTGGCCGCTGTACTGGAGCGATAGCGCTGCACTGTGCAGAGCCTTGCCGGGCTGTATACTTGCCGGGCCCGGGGCTTGCCGGGACCGGGTCTTGCCGGGTGCGAGGCCTTGCCGGCAAGGGTCTTGCCAGACCTCCGCAACCCTTTGGTCTTCAGTCTTCTGGGCTGTTGACTTGAACGCCTTTTCCCGGCAAGGCTTGCCGAGTCCTTGGCTTGCCGGTCTGCTCCTTGCCGGCAAGCGCTGTCTTCGTCTTGTGATTACTCCCAGCTATTCCCCGTCAAGGCCCGCCGCGGTACGGCTACAACTGCCCGTGCACAAGTAAGGGGTACTAAAAAAAGACCCCTACTTTAGTACACCGACATAAACTGTAGGTTTTACATCGATGTATACATTGCGCTTCATCCTTAATTTATAGCCAAAACTTTGCAGTTGAGCGAAATGGCAAACCGATTGGACCAAGGGCATGAAGTTCTTAGCTGAAACCTTTCTCAGCTTTATTTTCTCGACCATAAGTTCGAAATTAACATGATAAATCATTGTCTGTGCGTGAATTGTTACAGGCGAATTCTAAATGATTTTATATCGTCCTGAGGGGGATGTACGAATGCGTGCACTACATCAGTCAGAAGTATGGAAATCCAACGATTGTCATAACTGAAAACGGTACTGAAGCTCCATATCTCTTTGTTCCGTTTCATGCCTCTCAATCATCTTGTCATGCGTATATACTAATGTCGTCATCATGTTGCCAGGAATGGATCGATTAGGGAAGCTCACCCGCAATCACTACTTGCGAGCTGCCACAAGGATTCGGTACTATCGGAGTTACCTCAGCGAGCTGAAGAAAGCCATGAATGACGCGCCAATGTTCTTGGCTACTTTATATGGTCTCTCCTGGACAACTTCGAGTGGATGTCTGTCTACACATCCAAGTTCGGCATTGCGTACATCGACTTCAACAGACCCACCCTAGAAGGGCACCCCTCATATTCCTCTATATGACCTCTCCCCAAAAAACCTCCAATGGTTGGTCGGTGGTGAGCTCTCTATAGTCCATACACCTCTTCAGTTCTCAGATTCTTCAATATGCATCTGACTTGATCTGAAACATCAGCTATCGTTGCTTTCTGCATGTCTTTGTTTGGTTATGTATAATCTTAGCTGGCATAACTTATGAATCACATGGCAAGTCAATGGCTCTAAAGTTTATTTGTTGTGTTTCTGATATATTTGGCATTAGTACTAGCCTGTCAGAACTCGGTGACGCGCAGTCTTCCTTGCTGGTTTCCAGATGAGGTTAGTAATTTGTGTTTTCCAATAGGCCGCCTTTTCTTGGTATCGAAGTTCAACTTGATTTGCAAGTTGATTTCCTTAACACTAAAGGAGGATATGAACTAGAGTTGCAAAGGACACTAAAGACACAATTTGTTATTTGCAAGCATTGTCTCATTTACATTACAAATTTTAACTATGGAAACTCCTATCATTCCAGTTCAAACATAGACGGGCGCAGCAACGCGCGCCAATCATGATCTAGTTCTCCTTATGATGTGATCCCGTTTATCAAATGACATCTCATGTCTATGGCTAGGAAACCTTGACCATCTTTGATCAACGAGCTAGTCTACTAGAGGCATACTACGGACACAGTGTTGTCTATGTATCCACACATGCAATTGAGTTTCCAATCAATACAATTATAGCATGGATAATAAACGATTATCATGAACAAGGAAATATAATAATAACTACTTTTATTATTGCCTCTAGGGCATATTTCCAATATCGTTCCCATGTCGCTTGTAGGGCGACACCGGGGCACCCTAACCCTAGTCGGCATAGGTTGTTACGACAAGAACCACGTCGTCATTGCCACCGCCGGCGAAGCCGACTCATCAAAGTAGGTGACGCGTCCCCCTCCATCTCCAAGGTCGTTCCACGCAAGCTTCGCCCCTTCTCAACCCCATCTCCAACGACACTCGTGTTGGCTGTCAGATGGTTCCCGCCGGCCGCCAGATCGATATGCGCTGCTCTCAGCCGCCCACACGCCACCCCATCCTCACACTCACTGCACCCAACCCCGTCAGGCCCTCTCGCCGCCAAAGGTGCCGGGAGGAAGGCTCACGGAGACGTACATCGGCGATGCTGCCAGTCGCAGCTGCAAAGGGCACTACACCACGGTAGAGTTTAGGTGACACACTTCTGTGAGCAAAGGTCCACCAATCTCTACATAAGATATGTCGGCATAGCTATCAAGCTTTGTCCTCATGTCATGTGTCGGGAAAGGTATGTCATTGTGGACAAATTCTGTGTCGGCAACCACATTGTAACAACGTATCAGTCGGCAAGTGCTTGGCTACATCTTGTCTGTCGGTACATGTGTGGGCTCTGACAGTTTTTCTGTCGGCGTTGATACATGCTTAGCGACATCAAATATGTCGGCATAGGTAGGGTGTACGGAGACAGATTAAGTGTCGGCATATGTGTACACGTGTCAAGCAACCAAATCTTAAAAAATTAAGCGGCAACTTAGGCGCGCGAGAGGAGAAATTTCAGCTACGCGCGGCCCAAATTTGACTCACAGTGGCTGAATATCCTCAAAATCTGAGACCCAACCTAAATCCACCCGCTCCACCCGCTCCATCCCCACACCCCCCTCCGCCGCCGCCATCTGGTTCCACCCCCCATCCCTGCCGCCGGCGGTGAAGGTGTCCTCATCCACGCGCTCTCCATCCCCTATCCCTGCTGCCGCCGGTGAAGGTGCCTTCGTCATCCTCGCACTCCACCCTGCTGCTGTCACCGTCGTCCTTGCACACCGCTGTGCGGCCCGTGCCCCAACCCCCTTCCATCCCTGCCGCCACCGGGGTCGCGGCTGCCAATAGCTCCGACGCCAACTTCGGTCCGTTTGCCGCCTTAATCTCCGCCCTCCGCCTCGTCCCCGGCCCCTGCTCTGGCCGCCGCCGCTCCTTTTCTCTCCCGCAAAGCCCGTTCTCCAGATCCATCAGCCGCATGCCCGTTTTTGCAGAGCGGCATCGCCTTGGCCATATCTCTGCAAGTGTTGCAGGCCAGAGGAAGTTGTCTTTGCTAGGTAAGTGACAACGATGGGATCCCCTATTACTGAGAAGGTTACTTGTTGGATCTGTACTGAGAAATCTAATAATGCAGAAAAGGGATTGAGTGCTACTGAAGTTAGTGTTTACTTAGGTATATCTTGCTATTAATATATACTGCTGCCTTTTTGATCCGTTTGTTCATGTACTACTATACTTGCATTTATCAGTTTGTTTTATACTGGTTTCAGATTTGGGAGAAGGGGTTGTTGTCATCGTGATGCAACAAAGGAATAAGCGCTGGCCACTAGGAGGAGATGCAAGGCTTGAGATGGATGCTATGACTGCCGTGACAGAATTAGGAGCTTGAGATTTACAGGGATGGGGTGTATGATAGCAGAGATTAATGTTCCAGTCTTCATCAGTAGCACCCATGAATCCTATGATTGACCGGGCATTATTTCTTGATTATTTTCCTGGGAGGAATCCTAAGATTAACTTTTCTTTCTTTTTTACACAGATTTCATGGTTTCGTACCTTATGTGTTTCATCTAACACTGCCTGCAATTTATATCTACTCCAAGCACATCACATTCATAACTAATATACAGCCTATAGTCAGATCCCTTCAGATTTTGGCATGACAATATTACAAATATTATTCATGATTGCTCTATTGTGTATATCACTGTAGGATACTCCCTCTGTTCCAAAATATAGCATTATATAGCAAAATAGTTGTATAAGTCTTCTGAATTTACGTTCTTTTGTACATTGTCCTCTACTACCATTAAATTTCCCTTTTTTCAAACTGAAATTTTAAAAGAGCGTTAGCTTTTTTTTTTTTGATAGGATTTTGTATATCTTTCAGTTGCTTGCGGTAACCTGTGCCTTCTAGTAGATTGATGTAGATAGAATCATACTAATTTCCTATAATTTCTTCATCACAAAGATGTTCTGTTTGTTTGGTTGGCATCGACATCCAACTGTAACTTTATAGGAGGGTTATTAGTATATTATTAGTCATATCAGTCTATCTAAAAGAAAGAATGCATCACCTTATGTTTTTCTATTTTTGGAAGTGTCTAAAAGCATGTTGTTTCATATAACTATATGCTATGCTGCCTATGCCTTTCCTCGTAGCCTAGTATGGTCATTGTTTTCTATTTCATATCCTTCATCTTAAACTGAAAAATATGAACTATTGCATTGTGCTAAACGCTATCATTTTTTTAATTTATAGGAAATATTTCTTCTAAAAAAGATATGTGAATTTTGTGTAACATGAAGGGGAGCCTTGGCGCAGTGGTAAAGCTGCTGCCTTGTGACCATGAGGTCACGGGTTCAAGTCCTGGAAACAGCCTCTTGCAGAAATGTAGGGAAAGGCTGCGTACAATAGACCCAAAGTGGTCGGACCCTTCCCCGGACCCTGCGCAAGCGGGAGCTACATGCACCGGGCTGCCCCCTTAGTTGGAAGCATGTCACATGAGTACTGAGCTGCCATTATTTGCAAATTGTTTATTTGTTGATATGAACATTAGTTGCGACATGAATAATCAATGTTAGTTGACAATGTTCCTTCATGTGCATAAGCATATGGTGTATCTTTGACACAATTCATTTTGAACCACTAAAATAATAGTAGTAGTTTTATTCGTAAATTATTTTTCGGGTTTCTAAACGACTCTTATTTGTTTTGTATTTGCTGCAACGTATGGACTTTCTTACTTTTAGAAAATGTTGAACCACTAGAACCACTAAAATATGTATGCCCTATTGCAACACAAGAGCCCTTGTGCTAGCACAAATATAATTAACTCTATCCTATCATCTCCATCCTGGCTGGAAGTAGTAGAGAGATGAGAGTTGAATCTTAACAGTGACGGTCTAATTCAAGAATGTGTTAAGCAGGAGAGTGCTAAGTCCATAACTAGTTTCAGTGGTGTCTCGATGGTTTCTAGTTATATTTAGCTTATCTGTTAGGAATCCAATTATCTGTAGTATGTGTACTTTTATGAGATGTTCGTGTTCATTCTGCTTGATGCCATAATATTTGTTCATTTTACAAGTTCATTCATTAGAATAAACAAGGACATAACCTGCAGACCTCTGGCCTTTACTTTATGATTTGATTTATGGTAAGCCGAGTTATCTATATTGAACACATTTTTCTTTTTTCCAGGATGGTTGATACATGTCTGCGCATTTTGTCAGAGCAATTTGCAGTGGAAGAAGCAGCCTCATACTTATAAGAAGGCAATGGTTATTTCTATGAAGTAATGGTTATTGTTGTAGCTCAAGGATGACAAGGAAACTAATGTGCAATGAGGTGCAGGTACTCCAACATATCAGATACATGAAGATTATTGTTTCTCTCTCAGAAATATACATAGATCATTTATAGCCTCGACTATAGCGCCATATTTCTGCCTGAACTTATAGCATTACCAGATTGTATCCTACTGAATAAACTGAACTCCACATACATTAGTTTATAATTAAAAATATGAAAATCACACAACACGATCTGAAGCGCACATACATTGCTTAGGACTTAACATACACAGACCAGTTTGGTGTTATCACTTTGATGGTCACAATCTGAAGATCACATGGAATAAACTTAACTTCACATACTTAAATTTGCAGATATGTCTGCCATGGCTAAATGCTTATTCTATGTATATGTAGATATGTTTGCATGATGATTCCTTTCAGCATTTTATAAATATTTTATCTAATATATGAAAAAATTATGTTATGTTTGTTCTGGACATATGTCATAAATAGTTAATCCTTGTGCTTCTCTTGGCTGCCAATCACCCTATGAGCTTCGAAGAACTTCAACTGACTACACTTTCTACCAAATCCTCGTGGAGTATTTTCAGGTAATCGAACACCTAGTACGCATGGATGTGATGACGTTGGAGCGTTATGGAGCATTTGTCTTTATGTAGTATTTTGGACCAACCAACTTAATTGTAATCATGAATCTTATGTGTGTTCTTGACCATTTGGTGCTAAAGTGTTATGGAGTAGAAATCTTGTGCTCATGGATGTGACTCAAGTGTTTTGGACCATGTAGTGTTTGAACTCTTTTAGACCAGCAAATAGGGGTCCTTTTATGTGACTTGTGTTTTCTGGATGGTTGCCAAGATGGCCAATTTTTTCATTGTCAAGATTGACTTGTGTTTGAACCTGCGATCAATATATATGTATTTTTGGGACCATATTATCAGTGATTGTGCAATATGTGTTCATCCTGATCCTGTTTGTGGATAACAGTTGAGCATTGTATAACATTTGAATAAGAGCAATACCCAATTGTTGTTTTGGCTATACACCATCTTACCAACAATTTATATGTTAGCAAAAACATTCCAACAAAGAAAGTGTCGGCAGAAGTACACCCCTACCCAAACAAACCATATGTTGGCAATGCTAACGACCTATTTAGACAGACTAAGTGTCAGCATAGGTAGGGTGTACGTTGACTTACCATCTGTCAACATAGGTAGGGTATACACGAACAGATTAAGTGTCGGCATAGGTAGGGTGTACATTGACAGATTATCTGTCGGCGTAGGTAGGGTGTATGCCGACTAAAAAAGTGTTGGCAAGTGAACTTCTGTCGGCAATACCATTCCCCACAGCAAGTCCTCCGACTGTTTTACCTTCTGTCAGCATATGTGTTAGCTACAAGTTATCTGTCGGCAAAGGTACCCTATGCCAGCAGATTGATGTGTCGCCAATACTTAACCGTGGTGTAGTGGGGGTGCACGATGTTGTCTTGCAGCGGCGTGTATGACTGTGGGCTAGGCCCTGCTAGAGGGCGAGGGGAATGGGCTGCGGGGTGGAGTTGGTGTCGGAGCTGCATGTGGGGTGCTTGGATCTCGATCAGTTTCCTGGTCTGCTCGATCTGCTCATCATCCCATCGAAGCTGGTGCCGGATAGGGCCGTCATTGCCATGTCCGTGTAGACGGCTGGGTTGTAGGGTTGCTGCTCCATTGGGGCTCCGGCATGATGGCGGTGCCGCCATGGCCTTTGAGGTCATCTGCAATGGCAGATCTTGTGGCTCCATCATCTATGTCACTCCGGTCTATGGCGGCAGATTCTATGTGGACTGCGGTGGCCATCGAAATCTTCATGAGGGTCCTCTCTCTAGATTCGATGGTTGTCTTCGGCGGGGAGTTGCACTCTACGAGTGATGACTTGACGCAGAGGAATGATTGTGCAGCGGCGGAGGTCACACATCGCATGTAGCTACTGAGATTGTGAAGCAGTGTTGGTGAAAACACATAAGTCAAGTCGATGGCGGTGCTTTTCGAGCAACTGGTCTCGAGCTCCGGGGTGAAAGCCTAGATATGACCTGTGTCAGTTTTTTATTTTTTGCGAAATGACTTGTGTCAGTTATACCTGGCAATGGCGAGGTTTTTACGTCGTTACCTTGTTGAAGGTATTGCTCGAAATATGTTCGGAGTGGTTCTTCAGGGTGAATATTCTGGTCTTCGATGGTTGGATACGGTGACGGTGGCGATTGAAGGCCACTACTTTCCTGAAGCCGTTGCTGTTAAAGAATCTCGCGTCTGTGTGGTGTCATGAGATGGTCAATGCGGATATGGTTATTGTTGTAGTTTGCTGATCGCGGATTCGATTGCTTTAAGGTTCTTTTTTCCTTTTTTCCTTGTCTATACATAATTTTTGTCTTACATTACTACTCCTTCCGTTCCTAAATATAATATTTTTAGAGGTTTCACTATTGAACTACATACGGATGTATATAGATATATTTTAGAGTGTAGATTCACTCATTTTGTTACGTATGTAGTCCCATGTTGAAATGTCTAAAAAGACTTATATTTAGAAACGGAGGGAGTATATTATATGTCAGCGAGTTTCTGTGTAACGTGTGCTTGAGGTACAAGCCAGGTTCGCATCTGGAGCCAGCGATTGGCTGATTCGGAGCATGTTTCATGTATGGCCCGCGACGTCGTGGTGATCCGCAGGGGCGATCTCGGCGGAACAGTGAGGAGACTATTTGATTGGTTAGGTGCGGCGCCACTGCTGCTGCTACCACACACACACACACATCTCCTTGTCATTGTTGGCACGCTAGCACAGCCAGTGTATGTACTTTGTGCACGTCGTGGCCTGCACAAAAAGGCGATGTGATAAGCGGCGATCCGGCCGTGGGGAGAATCCGGCGGATGGCCCGATCGTCAACCTTGGCATCTCTCTGGTTAGCTGCTCCGAAAGGCGACGTCGACATGGCATCGTGCCCACCGTATTTGTTGCTTCTTCCGGCCGAGAGACCAAGCCCAAATCGTGCTGCTCCGGCTAGCTAGCTTGCCAGTCTCATGTGCCTACGGCCTGCCCGTGGACCGGCCTTCCACTGCCTCTCCGGGCCGCTTACTTTGCTTTGAGTTGAGTTGGCTTAGCCTACCTATACATATCGGCGCATCACCTAGCTAATAGCCATTATATTCCATGAACATACGTGTTACTCGTACAATCACTAGCTGCCCCTTACCCTCAACTGTGCCGATGAAATGGAATCTGTTATCCGTCTCAAGTTACTTGATGCGCCATGCAACTATCCCCAACCGTTGAAAGTTACGGTGTTTTCTTTTTTTACTTTCGTTGAGAAGTTGACACTTGCGGTTGCTGATACTTTCTTGAGTTTATTGCTCACTTTTCAGCCAGAAAGGTAATGTATAAACACCGACACGTACGCTCCCCTCATACAGTATAAAACACAGAAATGCATATATATCCTGCATCTGCGAAACGCATTTGCAGCAATTATTGAAGCTGTCACCTACGTATCGGCGCATACCTACATATCAGAGCATCACCTAGCTAGCTAGGTAGCCATGAAACGTGTTAGACCATAGTTAGCAAACAGCCGGCTATATAGAGCTGCCACGCCATTTATATGACCAACTTAATAGCCCGCTTATATAATAGTTAGACATACTATTATGCCATTTTCATACCATTAATATATGACCTATCCTTTTCTTTCACAAAGAGTGAGCTCGTGCTACAGTCAGGCGTAATTTGGTAGCATACTTCTCTTCTCTCTCAGCTACTCTTTTTTTCCAACTAGACACAAATCTAATGTGACATCGCTTATAGCACGCTTGCGTCACTATTGTACTAGCTCTTACTGAGAAAAGTATGTTTTTGGTCCCTCAAATTGCTAAAAGTATACACTTGGTCCCTTAAGATTTTTTGGTATACATTTGGTCCTTCAAGTCTCAAAACCAGATAAGTTTGGTCCAAAACCAAATTTTAAGCACGTTGATCGGGTTTGACCATGTTTGACCGATGAACGACAAATTTAAAAAGTAGCAAATAAATTCAGAAAAATCTGAAATTTTGTGGCAACCAAGATGCTTGGGTGTGCTAGGTGGGTGAAAACTTGTGTGGTGTTTCAACATTTGAGGAGCTCGTGAAAAAAAAACTCAAAAAAAGTCATATTTTTTGCTAGAGCTCTTCGGATGTTATTTCACCACAAACATTTACATGCACCTAGTGCACCCAAGCATATTGGTTGTCACAAAATTTTAATTTTTTTGAATTTGTTTGCTATTTTTTGAATTTACTGTTCATCGGTCAAACCTAGTCAACATGGTCAAACCCGGTCAACGTGTTCAAATATGGTTTTGGACCAAACTTATTCGGTTTCGGGACTTGAAGGACTAAATGTATACTAAATTTTTTATAAGAGACCTAAGTCTATATTTTTAAAGAACTTGAGGGACCAAAAACATACTTTTCTGGCTCTTACTCGTACAACGCTGACCGTCTCTTACCGTGAGCTACGGTGCCAGTGTGCAACTATCCGCAACCGGTGACACTTGCGGTGCTGACACTTTCTCGAGTTATTATTGCCCGCTTTCATGCTAGTAGAAAGGTGATGCACAAGAACCGACACGTACGCACGCTCCCCTCATCATACAGTAAAAACGCAGAAAATACATGCATCCTGCATTCGCGACGCTCCGAAAACGAAACGCATTTGCACCAATTATTGCAGCGGCCACGAAGAGAAGAGAATCTAGCCAGCCAGCCAGCTCTAAGCAGAACAGAGACATGGAGCGGGAATCTAGCCAGCCAGCCACCACCACGGCTCGCCGAGATGGACTCACTGTTGCTTGACGACCATGCACGCGCGAGGGATACACATCTCCAATTCCAAAGCCCCACAAGCTCGATCATCGCACGAAAGGTAGGCAGGCAGCGCGACGTCGATCGGATCGTGCATCGCCTCCGCATTTCCATCACCCGTGTCCCATATCCCCGCCCTCTTCCGGAGACCATGGATGCGAGTGTGCGACGGGGACGCATGCAAAGCACACACTGACAGACACCACAATGGCACACTGCTCCGCCGGTCATGTCGAGATGCGCGACCGCCCCACCCACGCCGGGAAATATCGGCACAAAATATACCCTCCGGCCGCCGGCGAGCCCCACAGACGCACGCACGCACGCACGCAGGCCGCTTTGGATAAAGCTCTCGAATCCTGTGCAACCATCGCTGCCGCCTTTCTCCCTCCCTCGCTAGTCCGAATCCATCCTCCCGTTCTGGATTGGGATGACAGCGCGACGGCTCCCACCAATGGCGGGAAAACACATACGATGATGAGAGATGCGTCCCGCGGATATCGCCTGTGGAAATTTGGCAGCGTATCTGGCCAGTACTCGATCGATCCCACCCGACCCTACCCGACCGGCCGCGATCGGAATCCAAAAGAAACTTGATTTGAACTATATATGGTCTGTATACGTGCAATAATATGAAAAGGTTCTTGATGATGATGATCAGGCTTGGATTTGATTGGAACCGGAGGAACTTCCCCTGGGCGACATGTGATGATGATGATATGACATTACGATGATGATGCGATGCCTTCTGTGGATATCGCCGGGCAATATTATTATCTTTGTATACACTATGGCTTAAGAATATTCCAACACTAGCATGCATATCAACGCCACGATGGATGGGAACATGGATCCGACCGGGTCGATCACCAGGTGTCCGGTGACTGAACATTCTCTCTGTTGTCGTTTCGTTGGGTAGCTCCGGATCGGAAAAAAAACATGAAGGGTTAAAGGCATCTTCAACGCGGATCATCTAACGGACCTCTTCAAGGTTCTGACCTATCGTGCCGCACGACAGGGTCGTCCCCAAAGCCTTACCTTCACCCAAGTTGCGTATTTTCAGATGGAGTCCGATGCATATGCATGTTTGACCTTGACCAGGCGCACACTCCCCTATGCAACGTACGTACGTAGGTGCGCATGCACGTCAGGGGTGAGAAAAATGTTTCCGATTAGCAATATCTCGTAGTATTGTCATATATGGGTTCAAGATGCACGTTTGGTGGGGAAGGGACAATATTGTCTTGGCTATCTACGTCAAGATAGGATATCTTTGACTTTGAGTGTTATTTCTAGAAAACAATATTTGCATGACTCTATAATTGTACATGTTCATTAAACTAATTATAAAATCAAGTGGTAACATTTTGGTGCAATTATAAAATTCAAACTCTTCTCTTACGAAAATCCTATTCTTATGTAACACTCCTGCAAAATCTATACGTACTGGTGCATTTTGATTAGTAACTACTCCCGTGGTTCTAGCTAACTGCCGCTAAAATGAAGTAGTACGTAGAACTTTTTGTACAACCCATACATATGAATAGCATTGCTTCTTCTCTTAGGCCCTTTCCAGTGCTCCACAATGTACAAGTGCTAAGCATGTCACATAAACGAAAAAAATCACATTACAAAGCAATTAAGGAGAGAGAGAGAGAGAGAGCACGTTGATGACCTAGGAAGAAACAATGTCAACCGGTGAACCAAGGCAAAACACTTACATGAAGGTAGCTCACTAATGCGTGAAAATTTTAGTTGCTAAATCATTAAATTAAATGAAGAGAGCTTAGCTATAATAAAGCCCTTCCCAATCCTCCACGGCATACAGGTACTAAGCGTGCCAAAATGTGACATGGTATATCAATTAAGGTGAAAGAATACTTTGGTGACAGTATGAAGAAACAACGTCAAGTGCATGAACCTAGGCAAAACACTTAAATGAAGGAATCTTACCAATGCATGCTAGTTGCTAAATCATTAAATGAATGGAGCTTAACTACAACAAGTTAAGCACCTATACATTGAAGGTTTTGGATGGTACACTTTTTAATGTGCTTAACACCTCATCTAAGCACTTGTGCACATCTAAGCACTTGTGCATTGGAAAAGGCCTGAGAAGTTAAGCACTTATGCATTCGAGACTTTAGTTGTCAAACCTTTTAATGTGCTTAGCACCTCATATAAACACATGTGCGTTGGAAGAGGCCTTAAGCACTAGAGGTAATCTCTTAGTTAATCCCCGCAAAAAAGGATAATCTCTTAGTTAAGCGAAGAATTTGTACGTCCCTCCTTTCTTTAGTGAGTAATTATCCTGCACGCTTTAGCTAAGAGAAGGCTGCCATCACCCCCATGCTACCTGCCATGCATTACTGAACATCTCCTTTTAAATCAGAACGGATACCATCTCATTAAAGAGCACATGAAGTATACACTGTTGTAGATGACAGTAGAAACAACTTCATCGCTGTTGGAGAACTCCAACACCCCTCCCCTCCACCAACACCATCAAAGGGTTTCGACGGTGCACGTCAGGTGATATTTTGGGTACGTGCACGTGAAAAAGGAAGTGATTTGAGTGCAAGATCTTTTCTTGAAAAGTGATTTGAGTACAAGATTTGGGTTGTGATCCAACACTAGTAGAAAATAGGGCTTTCGTTCTAGCCGGATCGGAGCAATAGTCCCGGTCGCGTTACGAACCGGGACTAATGTGAGCATTAGTCCCGGATCAAGCGGCTAGGACGCCGGACGGGGCCCGGCAGGCATCAGTCCCGGTTCGAATGGAACCTTTAGTCCCGGTTGCAGACACCAACCGGGACAAAAGGGGTTGTGGCAGGCGCGATACCCTTTATTTCCGGTTGGTGTCTCCAACCGTGACTAAAGGTCTGTCGTCCCGGTTTTAGACCCCAACCGGGATTAAAAATTTGCCTATATATATCCTCGCCCCCGCCCGCACTCTCCTCTGTTTTTTCCTCATAGAATGTGGGAGGTGTGTGCTAATTTGTTTTCCCTTCCTATGCACAAGAGGTGCTCGATGAAATGCCTGAAAGCATGATGCCACTTGAGGCCACACAATCCATTCTTCTCCTCTGTTATTCCTCCAAGCTCGACCTTCAAGCTCCATTTTCCCCAAGATTTGTCTAGATTTGGCGGTCCACCAACTATCCAAGTGTTCTAAAAGGTTAGTAACTTCATCCTTTCATCTCTCATTGCTAGTTTAGCTCAGTTCATGCTCTAGAATTAAAGTAATTTGTGCGTTTTAGTGGAGGAGTGTATGTGGGAGTTTATTTGATTTAGATGCAATTTGAGCTCAACTTAACTTCTTAGTTTGTACATGTGTAGGTGTGGTACTATTAATTAGGTATCTCAATTTTGTGGTTAGTGGTACTATTAGTGAGTTAGTGTGTTAGCTAGTGTTACTATTAGCTAGTGTGTGTTAGTGTGTGCTAGGGTGTGTCTTAGTGGTATAGTATTAGTGTGTGTGTGTGTGTTAGTGTGTGCTCAAATTAACTTCTTAGTTTTCATATGTGTAGGTGTGGTTTAGGGTATCGTCCCATCCCCGTCCCCGTCCTCACCGTCGTCGATCGCCCGCGCCGATCTCGTCGTGAGCACCACCATGGTGAGCCTCTTGTTCTTATCTTTAAAAAAAAATCTTACTTGTATGATTTAGATAGTTACTTGTATAATTTTCTTACTTGTATTATTGTTTGTTATTATATAGTGCCATGGTTTTGATATCTGCCCCCGTCGGCTCTCGTCCGGTCTATGATTCGGATGTGGTATATTATCTTTTATAACTATTTGTTTCATTTAGTGTTTATGACAATTATGCCGACCAACTTTACATAGATATTTTTATCTAGGAGGTATGTGAACCGGAAATTCCAACCGACCCTCCTATCGAGAGGTTAAATTTAGTTGAAAAAGAAAACAATTATTTGAAAGAAAAATTGAAAAGAATTGAAGAAGAAAATATGAAATTGGAGTTGCATGTTGCCGATGTCTGCTACTTCTTGAGCATGCGTTGGTTTTCCCTTGAAGAGGAAAGGGTGATGCAGCAAAGTAGATAAGTATTTCCCTCAGTTGTTGAGAACAAAGGTATCATTCCAGTAGGAGATACAAGCAAGTCCCCAATAGATATACCTACACAAATAATCAAACACTTACACCCAACGCAGAAAAGGGGTTGTCAATCCCTTCACGGTTATTTGCAAGGATGAGATCTGATAGAGATAGATATAGAAGATTACTAAAACGAAAAGTAAACTAAAAGTAAAAATATTGCAGCAAAGTATTTTTGGTATTTTTGGTTTATAGATCTGAAAATATAATATGGAAAATAGACCCCGGGGCCATAGGTTTCACTAGAGACTTCTCTCTTGAAGGAAAATAATACGGTGGGTGAACAAATTACTGTTGAGCAATTGATAGAAAAGCGCATAGTTATGACGATATCCAAGGCAATGATTATGCATATAGGCATCATGTCTGTGTCAAGTAGACCGAAACGATTCTGCATCTACTACTATTACTCCACACATCGACCGACTCCTGCCTGCATCTAGAGTATTAAGTTCATGAAGAACAGAGTAACGCATTAAGTAAGATGACATGATGTAGAGGGATAAACTCAAGCAATATGATGAAAACCCCATCTTTTTATCCTTGATGGCAACAATACAAATACGTGCATCGCTACCCCTACTTTGTCACTGGGTGAGGACATCGCAAGATTGAACCCAAAACTAAGCACTTCTCCCATTGCAAGAATTACCAATCTAGTTGGCCAAACCAAACCAATAACTCGAAGAGACTTGCAAAGATATGAAATCATGCATATAAGAATTCAGAGAAGATTCAAATAATATTCATAGATAATCTGATCATAAACCCACAATTCATCGGATCTCGACAAACACACCGCAAAAGAGTATTACATCGGATAGATCTCCATGAAGATCATGAAGAACATGGTATTGAAGAACATAGAGAGAGAAGAAGCCATCTAGCTACTAGCTATTGACCCGAAGGTCTGAGGTGAACTACTCATGCATCATCGGAGGGGCAATGGAGTTGATGTAGATGCCCTCCGTGATCGAATCCCCCTCCGACAGATTACCGAAAAAGGCTCCAAGATGGGATCTCACGGGAACAGAGGCTTCCGGCGGCGGAAAAGTATTATCGTGGCTCTTTTTGGTATTGGGGAATATTTGGGAATTTATAGGAGGAGAAATAGGGTTAGGAGGCCTGCTGGGGGGCCACAAGCAAGGGGGGCGCCCCCCCCCCCCTAGGGGCGCGCCCTGGTGGCTTGTCGCCTCCCGGCAGGTCTCCTGACCTCCTCTCCAAGTCTGGTAGGTTTCTTCTGGTCCAAGAAAAATCATCGCGAAGATTTTATTCTGTTTGGACTTTGTTTGATATTCCTTATCTGCAATACTCAAAAACAAGGAAAAAACAGAAACTGGCACTAGGCACTAGGTTAATAGGTTAGTCCCAAAAATAATATAAAATAGCATATTAATGCATATAAAACATCCAAAACAGATAATATAATAGCATGGAACAATCAAAAATTATAGATATGTTGGATACGTATCAAGCATCCCCAAGCTTAATTCCTGCTCGTCCTCGAGTAGGTAAATGATAAAAACCGAATTTTTGATGTGGAATGCTACCTACCATATTTATCCATGTAATATTCTTTATTGTGGCATGAATATTCAGATCCGTAAGATTCAAAACAAAAGCTTAATATTGACATAAAAACAATAATACTTCAAGCATACTAACAAGCAATTGTGTCCTTTCAAAATAACATGGCCTAAGAAAGTTATCCCTACAAAATCATATGGTCTGGCTATGCTCCATCTTCCCCACACAAAGTATTTAAATCATGCACAACCCCGATGACAAGCCAAGCAAATGTTTCACACTTTTTATGTTCTCAAACCTTTTCAACTTTCACGCAATACATGAGCGTGAGCCATGGATATAGCACTATAGGTGGACTAGAATATGCTGGAGGTTGTGAGGAAAAAGGAGAAGATAGTCTCACATCAACTAGGCATATCAACGGGCTATGGAGATGCCCATCAATAGATATCAATGTGAGTGAGTAGGGATTGCCATGCAACGGATGCACTAGAGCTATAAGTGTATGAAAGCTCAAAAAGAAACTAAGTGGGTGTGCATATAATGAAAAATTGCACTAGTTATATGAAAGTGACAAAATAGGAGACTCTCTATCATGAAGATCATGGTGCTACTTTGAAGCACAAGTGTGGAAAAAAGATAGTAACATTGTCCCTTCTCTCTTTTCTCTCATATTTTTTTTTGGTGGGCATCTTTGGCCTCTTTTTTTATTTGGGCTTCATTGGCCTCTTTTATTATTTGTAAAGTCCGGAGACTCATCCCAACTTGTGAGGGAATCATAGCTTCCTTCATCCTTTTCTCTCATGGGACAATGCTCTAATAATGATGATCATCACACTTTTATTTACTTACAACTCAAGAATTACAACTCGATACCTAGAACAAAATATGACTCTATATGAATGCTTCCGGTGGTGTACCGGGATGTGCAACGATCTAGCATAGCAAATGACATCAAAAAACGGACAAGCCATGAAAACATCATGCTAGCTGTCTTACGATCATGCAAAGCAATATGAAAATAATGGTGCGTGTCATACTAAACGGAACGGTGGAAGTTGCATGGCAATATATCTCGGAATGGCTATGGAAATGCCATAATAGGTAGGTATGGTGGCTGTTTTGAGGAAGGGTATATGGTGGGTTTGATGCACCGGCGAAAGTTGCGCGGTACTAGAGAGGCTAGCAATGGTGGAAGGGTGAGAGTGTGTATAATCCATGGACTCACATTAGTCATAAAGAACTCACATACTTATTGCAAAAGTCTATTAGTTATCGAAGCAAAGTATTAGATGCATGCTCCTAGGGGAGAGGTTGGTAGGAGTTAACCATCGCGCGCTCCCGACCCTCACACAAAGGATGACAATCATTAAACAAATCATGCTCCGACTTCGTTACATAACGGTTCACCATACGTGCATGCTACGGGAATCACAAACTTTAACACAAGTATTTCTACCATTCCACAATTACTCACTAGCATGAATCTAATATCACCATCTTTATATCTCAAAACTACATGCAAGGAATCAAACGTCTCATAGTATTCAATGCAGTTTGTATGAAAGTTTTTATTATATCCCTCTTGGATGCCCATTATATTAGGACCAAATTCATAACCTAAACCAATTACCATGCTGTTTAAAGACTCTAAAAATAATATAAGTGAGGTACGAGATTTCAATTATTTCTATAAAATAAAAACACCACCGTGCTCTAAAAAGATATAAGTGAAGCACTAGAGCAACATTGTCTACCTCAAAAGATATAAGTGAAGCACATAGAGTATTCTAATAAATTCACGATTAATGCGTGTCCATCTCAAAAGATGTGTGCAGAAAGGATGATTGTGGCAAACTAAAAAGCAAAGACTCATATCATACAAGACGCTCCAAGCAAAACACATATCATGTGGTGAATAAAAATATAGCCTCAAGTAAATTTACCGATGGATTGAAGACGAAAGAGGGGATGCCTTCCGGGGCATCCCCAAGCTTAGGCTCTTTGGTATCATTGAATATGGCTTGGGGTGCCTTGGGCATCCCCAAGCTTAGGCTCTTGCCACTCCTTATTCCATAGTCCATCAAATCTTTACCCAAAACTTGAAAACTTCACAACACAAAACTCAACAGAAAACTCGTGAGATCCGTTAGTATAAGAAAAATAAATCACCACTTTAGGTACTGTTGTGAACTCATTCTTTATTTATATTGGTGTAATATCTACTATATTCCAACTTCTCCATGGTTCATACCCCCCGATACAATCCATAGATACGTCAAAATAAGCAAACAACACAAAGAAAACAGAATCTGTCAAAAACAGAACAGCCTGTAGCAATCTGTAGAGTTCGAATACTTCTATAACTCCAAAAATTCTGAAAACTAAGGACAATCTGCGAAATTTGTATATCAATCTTGTGTAAAAATTTCAGACTCATTCGATGCTCTGGTGAATTTATAAAATTCCTGGACTGAGCGCAAAAGTTTCTGTTTTTCAGCAAAATCAAATCAACAATCACCGTAGACCATCCCAAAGGTCTTACTTGGCTCAAACACTAATTAAAACAATAAAACACCATTACTACAGAGGTAATAATGTGTAAAGCACTCAAAAACAGAAAGCAAAAACAAACAAAAACAAGAACATAAAATAAAATTGGGTTGCCTCCCAACAAGCGCTATTGTTTAACGCCCCTAGCTAGGCATAACGCAATAGATCTAGGTATTGTCATCTTTGGTATGCAATCCATAAGTAGCTATCATAATAGATTCATAAGGTAATTTAATTTTATTTCTAGGAAAGTGTTCCATGCCTTTCCTTAACGGAAATTGGATTCTAATGTTTCCTTCTTTCATATCAATAATTGCACCAATCGTTCTAAGGAAAGGTCTACCAAGAATAATAGGACATGTAGGATTGCAATCTATATCAAGAACAATGAAATCTACGGGCACATAATTCCTATTTGCAACAATAAGAACATCATTAATCCTTCCCATAGGTTTCTTAATAGTGGAATCCGCTAGATGCAAATTTAAAGAGCAATCATCAAGATCATGGAAACCTAGCGCATCACATAAAGTTTTCAAAATCGTTGAAACGCTAGCACCCAAATCACAGAAAGCATAGCACTCATAATCTTTAATTTTAATCTTAATAGTATGTTCCCACTCATCATAAAGCTTTCTAGGTATAGAAACTTCCAACTCAAGTTTTTCTTCAAAAGATTTCATCATAGCATCAACGATATGTTTAGTAAAAGATTTATTTTGATTATAAGCATGCGGAGAATTCAACATGGATTGCAACAAGGAAATACAATCAATCAAAGAACAGCTATCATAATTAAAGTCCTTGAAATCCAAAAGAGTGGGTTCATTGCTATTTAAAGTTTTGACCTCTTCAATCCCACTTTTATCAATCTTAGCATTAAGATCTATAAACTCCGAATCTTTGGGACGCCTTTTAAATAAAGTTGACTTATCTCCAGTCCCATCTTTATCAAGATTTATATTAGAAAACAAAGATTCAATAGGAGTCACATCTATCACTTTAAGATCTTCATCATTATTATCGCGAGAACACACTTTTTCAAGCCATTCACGCTTAGCACGCATTCTAGCGGTTCTTTCCTTACACTCATCAATAGAAGTTCTCATAGCTTTTAAAGACACATTAATATCACGCTTGGGTGGAGTAGATCTAATTTTCAAAGAATCAATCTCAAGCAAAATCCTATCAACGTTCCTAGCCAAATCATCAATCTTGAGCAATTTTTCTTCAATCATAGCATTAAAACCCTTTTGCGAACTAATAAATTCTTTAATATTATTCTCAAGATCAGAGGGCATCTTATTATAATTTCCATAAGAATTGTTGTAGGAATTACCATAATTATTAGAGGAATTACTAGGAAACGGCCTAGGGTTGAAATTACCTCTATACGCGTTATTACCAAAATTGTTCCTACCAACAAAATTCACATCCATAGATTCATTATTATTCCCAATCAAAGAAGACAAAGGAATATTATTAGGATAAATAGGAGCACTCTTACTAGCAAACAATTTCATTAATTCATCCATCTTTTCACTCAAAGTGTTTATCTCTTCAATAGCGTGCACCTTTTTACTAGTAGGAGATCTTTCCGTATGCCATTGAGAGTAATTTGCCATAATATTATCTAGGAGTTTAGTAGCTTCTCCTAATGTGATTTCCATAAAAGTACCACCCGCAGCGGAATCTAAAAGATTTCTCGAAGCAAAATTCAATCCCGCATAAAAAAATTGTATAATCATCCATAAACTCAAACCATGTGCGGGGCAATTTCTAATCATTAGTTCCATCCTCTCCCAAGATTGTGCAACATGCTCATGATCAAGTTGCTTAAAATTCATTATATCGTTCCTAAGGGAGATGATCTTAGCGGGCGGAAAGTACATGGAAATAAAAGCATCTTTACACTTATTCCATGAATCAATACTATTTTTAGGCAAAGATGAAAACCAAGTTTTAGCACGATCTCGTAGTGAGAACGGAAATAGCTTCAATTTAACAATATCATTATCCACATCTTTCTTCTTTTGCATATCACACAATTCAACGAAAGTATTTAGATGGGATGCGGCATCTTCACTAGGAAGGCCGGAAAATTGTTCTTTCATAACAAGATTAAGCAAAGCGGCATTAATTTCATAAGATTCCGCACTAGTGGCGGGAGCAATCGGAGTACTAATAAAATCATTATTATTAGTATTAGAGAAGTCACACAACTTGGTATTCTCTTGAGTCATCGTGACAAAGCAAGCAATCTAGCACACAAGCAAACAAAAAGCAAACGAAAAGACGAACGGAAGAAGGGCGAATAAAAAGGCAAATCTTTTTGGTTTTTTCAGAAAATCGTTTTAGAAGTGGGGGAGAGGAAAACAAGAGGCAAATGGCAAATAATGTAAATGCAAGAGATGAGTTTGTGATGGGTACTTGGTAGGCTTGATGTAGATCTCCCCGGCAACGGCGCCAGAAATCCTTCTTGCTACTTCTTGAGCATGCGTTGGTTTTCCCTTGAAGAGGAAAGGGTGATGCAGCAAAGTAGATAAGTATTTCCCTCAGTTGTTGAGAACCAAGGTATGAATCCAGTAGGAGATACAAGCAAGTCCCCAATAGATGTACCTACACAAATAATCAAACACTTGCACCCAACGCAGAAAAGGGGTTGTCAATCCCTTCACGGTTATTTGCAAGGATGAGATCTGATAGAGATAGATATAGAAGATTACTAAAACGAAAAGTAAACTAAAAGTAAAAAGATTGCAGCAAAGTATTTTTGGTATTTTTGGTTTATAGATCTGAAAATATAATATGGAAAATAGACCCGGGGGCCATAGGTTTCACTAGAGACTTCTCTCTTGAAGGAAAACAATACGGTGTGTGAACAAATTACTGTCGAGCAATTGATAGAAAAAGCGCATAGTTATGACGATATCCAAGGCAATGATTATGCATATAGGCATCACGTCCGTGTCAAGTAGACCGAAACGATTCTGCATCTACTACTATTACTCCACACATCGACCGACTCCTGCCTGCATCTAGAGTATTAAGTTCATGAAGAATAGAGTAACGCATTAAGTAAGATGACATGATGTAGATGGATAAACTCAAGCAATATGATGAAAACCCAATCTTTTTATCCTTGATGGCAACAATACAAATATGTGCCTCGCTACCCCTACTTTGTCACTGGGTGAGGACACCGCAAGATTGAACCCAAAACTAAGCACTTCTCCCATTGCAAGAATTACCAATCTAGTTGGCCAAACCAAACCAATAACTCGAAGAGACTTGCAAAGATATGAAATCATGCATATAAGAATTCAGAGAAGATTCAAATAATATTCATAGATAATCTGATCATAAACCCACAATTCATCGAATCTCGACAAACACATCGCAAAAGAGTATTACATCAGATAGATCTCCATGAAGATCATGAAGAACATGGTATTGAAGAACATAGAGAGAGAAGAAGCCATCTAGCTACTAGCTATGGACCCGAAGGTCTGAGGTGAACTACTCACGCATCATCGGAGGGGCAATGGAGTTGATGTAGATGCCCTCCGTGATCGAATCCCCCTCCGGCAGATTACCGGAAAAGGCTCCAAGATGGGATCTCACGGGAACAGAGGCTTCCGGCGGCGGAAAAGTATTATCGTGGCTCTTTTTGGTATTGGGGGAATATTTGGGAATTTATAGGAGGAGAAATAGGGTTAGGAGGCCTGCTGGGGTGGCACAAGCCAGTGCCCCCCCTAGGGGCGCGCCCTGGTGGCTTGTCGCCTCCCGGCAGGTCTCCTGACCTCCTCTCCAAGTCTGGTAGGTTTCTTCTGGTCCAAGAAAAATCATCGCGAAGATTTTATTCCGTTTGGACATCGTTTGATATTCCTTATCTGCAATACTCAAAAACAAGGAAAAAACAGAAACTGGCACTAGGCATCAGGTTAATAGGTTAGTCCCAAAAATAATATAAAATAGCATATTAATGTATATAAAACATCCAAAACAGATAATATAATAGCATGGAACAATCAAAAATTATAGATACGTTGGAGACGTATCAATGTCGTCGATCTACACAACATCCAGATGGATGCAATGCTCTTGAAGATTGGAAAGATTAGAAAATATGCCATTAATAAAGAGGCTTGGTATCATTATGCTGTTGGATCAATTATTACCTTAGTTGCGATTTTGATCGCATTTGTTGTTGCATTTAAATGTTTTACATAGTTGTATGTGAGTTTCATTGTATGTTTTAGATGCTCTAGATAGTTGTATGTTGTTTTATGAGAACTATGTATGAACTTTATGTATTTATTTTTGCTGTAATAACATTTGATCACTATTGTACTTTGGTTTTAATGTGATGAACTTGTAATAATTTGGTCATTTTTCTATTCATGATGTTCTGTAATGGTTTTAAATATTCTTAATTATATAATGCAGATGAACCGACAATGGATGCACGGTGACCGACGCGCTGCCGAATACATTACGGGCCTGCATTATTTTATCGGTGTGGCTCAGGCAAACAGTCTGAATGGTTTTATGTGTTGTTCATTTGTTGACTGTGAGAATAAGAAGGATTACTTTTCCCTGAAAATCCTTCACACCCACCTGCTTCGGTCCGGTTTCATGCCCAGCTATAATTGTTGGACCAAGCATGGAGAAAGAGGGGTTATGATGGAAGACAATGAAGAAGAAGAGGATGATGACAACTATCCTATATTCCCTGAATACAGTGATACTGCAATGGGGGAAGCTGAAGATCAAGAGGCACCAGATGTGCCTGCTGATGATCTTCGCCGGGTCATTGTTGATGCACAGAGAGAATATGAAAGTGAAAAGGAGAACTTGAAGTTAGAGCGCATGTTAGAGGATCACAAAAAATTATTGTACCCAAATTGTGAAGATGACAACACAAAGCTCGGTACCACACTGGAATTCCTGCAATGGAAGGCAGAGAATGGTTTATCTGACAAGGGATTTGAGAAGTTACTGAAAATAATGAAGAAGAAGCTTCCAAAGGATAACGAATTGCCCGCCGGTACCTATGAAGCAAAGAAGGTTTTCTGCCCTCTAGGATTAGAGGTGCAGAAGATACATGCATGCCCTAATGACTGGATCCTCTACCGTGGTGAGGAGTACGAGAATTTGAATGCATGCCCGGTGTGCGGTGCATTGCGCTATAAGATCAGCCGCGATGACCCTGGTGATGTTGAGGACTAGCACCCCAAGAAGAAGGTTCCTGCCAAGGTGATGTGGTATGCTCCTATAATACCACGGTTGAAACGTTTGTTCCAAAACAAAGAGCATGCCAAGGTGTTGTGATGGCATAAAGAAGACCGTAAGAAAGACAAGATGTTGAGAGTACCCGCTGATGGGTCGCAGTGGAGAAAAATCGAGAGGGAGTTCCCGGACTTTGCAGATGACGCAAGGAACTTATGGTTTTCTCTAAGTACAGATGGCATGAATCCTTTTGGGGAGCAGAGCTGCAGTCATAGCACCTGGCCTGTGACTCTATGTATCTACAACCTTCCTCCTTGGTTGTGCATGAAGCGGAAGTTCATTATGATGCCAGTGCTCATCCAAGGCCCTAAGCAACCCGGCAACGGCATTTATGTGTACCTAAGGCTATTAGTTGAAGAACTTTTACAGTTGTGGGATAAAAAAGGTGTATGTGTGTGGGATGAGCACAAACAGGAGGAATTTGACCTACGAGCGTTGCTTTTCGTAACTATCAATTATTGGCCTCCTCTTAGTAACCTTTCAGGATAGACAAACAAGGGATACAATGCATGCACGCACTGTTTAGATGAGACCGAAGGTACATATTTGGATACATGTAAGAAGGTTGTGTACATGGGGCATTGTCGGTTTCTTCCGATCAGGCATCTCTTAAGAAAGAAAGGCAATCATTTTAAAGGTGAGGCAGATCACCGAAAGAAGCCTGGACACCGTACTGGTGATGATATATTTGATATGGTTAAGGATTTAAAAGTAATCTTTGGAAAGGGTCCTGGCGGTCAATCTGTTCCGAATGACGCTACCGGACATGCGCCGTTGTGGAAGAAGAAATCTATATTTTGGGACCTACCCTATTGGAAAGTCCTAGAGGTCTGCTCTGCAATCGACGTGATGCACGTGACGAAGAATCTTTGCGTGAAGTTGCTAGGCTTCCTGGGCGTGTATGGGAAGACAAAAGATACACCGGAGGCATGGCAGGACCAGCAACGTATGAACGAAAAAGACGACATGCATCCAAAGCAGTATCAAGGTCCTGCCAGCTACACTCTTACCAAAGCAGAGAAGGAAATCTTTTTTGAATGCCTGAGCAGTATCAAGGTCCCGTCTGGCTTCTCGTCGAATATAAATGGAATAATAAATATGACAGAGAAAAAATTTCCAAAACCTAAAGTCTCATGACTGCCACGTGATTATGACTCAATTGCTTCTGGTTGCATTGAGGGGGCTTCTACCAGAAAATGTTTGATTAGCCATTGTGAAGCTATGTGCATTCCTCAATGCAATTTCTCAGAAGGTAATCGATCTAGAAATCCTACCAAGGTTACAGAATGATTTGGTACAATGTCTTGTCAGTTTCGAGTTGGTGTTCCCATCATCCTTCTTCAATATTATGACGCACGTCCTAGTTCACCTAGTCGAAGAGATTACCATTCTGGGTCCTGTATTTCTACACAATATGTTCCCCTTTGAGAGGTTCATGGGAGTCTTAAAGAAATATGTTCATAACCGTGCTAGGCCAGAAGGAAGCGTCTCCAAGGGCTATGGAACAGAGGAGGTTATTGAGTTTTGTGTTGACTTTATTCCTCACCTTAAGCTGATTGGTGTTCCTCAATCACGGCATGAGGGGAGACTGAGTGGAAAAGGCACGCTAGGAAAGAAAGCAATAATATGTAGGGACGGGCATTCTTTCACTCAAGCACACTACGCAGTTCTACAAAGTTCTACCTTGGTGGCCCCGTATATCAATGAACACAAGAATATTGTACGCTCCCAACACTCGGCGCAGTCTGACGACTGGATTACATGTGCACACACTACAGGAGTTGCTTAGGTCAATGATAGATCCAAAGAAATGCTTTGGAATACGCTCATGACAAATTTCACCCTACCGCCAGAGGTTGATCCAAATAACAAAGTTATAGAGCAAAAAGTCAAGGCGTGGGCTCTTAAGAAGATGGCCACACAATTCTACAACTGGAAGAAAAGATTGCACCAAGAATATATCGTGAAAAACAAGACTCCAACATTCATCGAAGCATATGAGAAGATAAAAGATCAATGGGATGCATTTGTGAAGTACAAGACATCGGAGAAGCTAAGAAAAGGTCAGAAATAAATAAGAACAATGTTTCAAAGAAGGAATATCACCATGTTATGGGGTCAGGGGGCTACAAAGTTGCCAGGCCTAAGTGGGGGAAAGCTGAGAATGACCTGATTAATAAAGGGATCGATCCACAGACATTGGAGAGGGCCGAACGGGCAAAGACTTGGTTCTTCGGGCATGGGGAAAAGTTGAACCCATAAACATGGAAGTGTATTTTTACAAAAGATCAACTTGCAACACCCCTCAAAGCCCTTAAAGCTGCAATGAAGGACGTGCAGGACGGGAAGTTCATTCCCGACAGAGAGAACGACGAGCTGACACGCGCCCTGGAGAATGCTGAACACAGTGGACGAACACGAGGCACATCAGGCTCCGTTCCGTGGAAGATTGGGTTTCCCGACTACAGTGACACTTATAGAAGCCGAGCGAGAAAAACAAAACGGCATACAGACCGGCTGCATCAGATAGAAGAAAAAATAGTGTGGCAGCAGAAGCAACTAGACGCACTTACCAGCCAGCAAGCTACCGGCCCATCTCAGCGGCACGAAGATCCTGCATTTGATACTGCTGGCCCACCATCTCAGCGGAAAAGCAGCGTGGCTTCCACGGAGCTCCTTCGTCCCATAGATGATATCACGGCTCCTCACCACCCCGTGGATGATATCACGCAGAGGGAAAATTGTGAGCTACATGTGAAATGCATGAACATATCTGTGAAGGTGGCGGTCGGCTTTGCCTTACCTCCTGTATGTAATGGAACTTACCATTGCTCTCTGATTCAAGATGGCTATGCTGTTGTCGGGGTGGATGAAGTTATCAAGGGATTTGAGTAGCTAGAGTTTGACTTCCCTACAGGTGAAGGGGAGACTGAACTGGGAGATGCCAGAAAAACTACCATTCTATGGAAAAAGGAACACATCGTGCTTCCACATTGGACGCCAAGGCCGTCTTCGCCGCATCAGCAGACTCCGCCGCCCCGGCCATCTCCGCCGCATCAACAGACACCGCCGCCTCCGCCGCCTCAGCCGTCTCTGCCGCTTCAGTCGTCTCAGCTGCCTTAGCAAACTCCGCCTCCTCCGCCGCCTCAGTCCTGGGTGGATAAGCGGAAGAGAACCGCTGCTCCGGTGGCTAGTACTACAACTGCGAAGAAATCCTCAGCAGGTACAAGGAACAACGTCAAGGAGGCTCCTGCCAAGTTACCATATGATCTGACTGATGAGGAAATCAAGATGGTCGTGGATGCTGATGTGAAACGCCAGCTTGCACCGACACGGCCCGAGACAAAGGAGAAAATAGATCCAACAAAAGCGAAGCAGTTACAGGAAAACCTTACGCGACCACCGCCTTCGCTGTCATCAAACAATGACCATTCTATTATGAAGTCACATAAAGCACATGTGCAGTGATACGTCTCCAACGTATCTACTTTTCCAAACTCTTTTGCCCTTGTTTTGGACTCTAATTTGCATGATTTGAATGGAACTAACCCGGACTGACGCTGTTTTCAGCAGAATTGCCTTGGTGTTATTTTTGTGCAGAAATAAAAGTTCTCGGATTGACCTGAAAATTTACGGAGAATATTTTTGGAATTAATAAAAAATACTGGCGAAAGAATCAACCGGAGAAGGTCCACCACCTGGCCACAAGCCAGGGGGCGCCCCCCCCTAGGGCGCGCCCCCCTGTCTTGTGGGCCCCCAGGAGCTCCTCTGACCTCGTTTCCAACTCTATATATTCCTATTCAGGGAGAAAAATCAGAGAGAAGAGTTCATCGTGTTTTACGATACGGAGCCGCCGCCACCTCCTGTTCTTCCTCGGGAGGGCAGATCTGTTGTCTGATTTGGGCTCCGGAGAGGGGAAATCGACGCCGTCGTCATCACCAACCATCCTTCATCACCAATTTCATGATGCTCTCCGCCGTTCGTGAGTAATTCCATTGTAGGCTTGCTGGACGGTGATGGGTTGGATGAGATTTACCATGTAATCGAGTTAGTTTTGTTAGGGTTTGATCCCTAGTATCCACTATGTTCTGAGATTGATGTTGCTATGACTTTGCTATGCTTAATGCTTGTCACTAGGGCCCGAGTGCCATGATTTCAGATCTGAACCTATTATGTTTTCATGAATATATATGTGTTCTTGATCCTATCTTGCAAGTTGTAGACACCTATTACGAGTTATGATCCGCATCCCCCAGGGTGACAATAACTGGGATTCTTTCCGGTGATTACCGTAGTTTGAGGAGTTCATGTATTCACTAAGTGCTAATGCTTTGGTCCGGTTCTCTATTAAAAGGAGGCCTTAATATCCCTTAGTTTCCATTAGGACCCCGCTGCCACGGGAGGGTAGGACAAAAGATGTCATGCAAGTTCTTTCCCATAAGCACGTATGACTATATATGGAATACATGCCTACATTACATTGATGAATTGGAGCTAGTTCTGTGTCACCCTATGTTATAACCATTGCATGATGAATGCCATCCGACATAATTTTCCATCACTGATACATTGCCTACGAGCTTTTCACATATTGATCTTTGCTAAGTTACTTTTCCGTTGCTACTGTTACAATCATTACAACACTGCTACTGTCACTTTGCCATTGTTATCGCTACTTCCATACTACTTTGCTGCAGATACTAAGTCTTTTAGGTGTGTTTGAATTGACAACTCAGCTGCTAATACTCGAGAATATTCTTTGGCTCTCCTTGTGTCAAATCAATAAATTTGGGTTGAATACTCTACCCTCGAAAACTGTTGCGATCCCCTATACTTGTGGGTTATCAAGACCTTTTTCTGGCGCCGTTGCCGAGGAGCATAGCTCTATTCTCTGAGTCACTTGGGATTTATATCTGTTGATCACTATGAAGAATTTGAAAGATGCTAAAACTAAGATCTACCCCTCAACTACGAGGACAGGTAAGGAACTGCCATCTAGCTCTGCACTTGATTCACCTTCTATTATGAGTAAATTTGCGACACCACCACCTGCTATTGAATCTGATATGTCGCAAGTAATTGATGATGCTATCTCTGCTATGCATGATGCTTATGATGATACTTTGCTTGATACTACTGTGCCACTGGGTGAATTTCTTGATGAACAAATTGCTAGAATCAATGCTGCCACTGATGATATTTCTGAAACTGATGAAATTATTGAAACTGAACACTATGAGACACCTGCTAGACCTAGCTCTCCTAGATATGAATTGCCTAATATACCTAAGGGTTATGTTATGGAAGGAGAGGTAGCTAGGGACTTTCTTGCTTGTAAGGATAGAGATGATCTTAAGAAATTACTATGCAAGTGGAAAGAAAAATCTTTGAATGCTAGAATGCAATATGATCCCAAGTTTGCTACTTCACCTATCTTTGTTACAGATAAGGATTATGAATTCTCTGTCGATCCTGAGTTAATTACTTTGGTTGAATCTGATCCTTTCCATGGTTATGAATCTGAAACTGTTGTGGCACATCTTACTAAATTGAATGATATAGCCACCCTATTTACCCATGAGGAAAAAATTCGTTATTACTATATTCTTAAGTTGTTTCCTTTCTCATTAAAGGGTGATGCTAAGATATGGTTTAATTCTCTTGCTCCTAGTTGTGTGCGTAGTCCCCAGGATATGATATATTACTTCTCTGAAAAATATTTTCCTGCCCATAAGAAACAAGCTGCCTTGCAGGAAATATTTAACTTTGTGCAAATTGAAGAAGAGAGTCTCCCACAAGCTTGGCGGAGGCTTCTCCAGTTACTTAATGCTTTGGCTGATCACCCTCTCAAGAAAAATGAAATACTTGATATCTTTTATAATGGACTAACCGATGCTTCTAGGGACCACCTAGATAGTTGTGCTGGTTGTGTTTTCAGGGAACGAACTGTTGAACAAGCTGAACTACTATTGAATAATATATTGAGCAATGATAATGATTGGACTATTCCCGAACCACCTCCAAAGCCAACTCCGAAGAAAAGAGGTATTCTATTTCTTAGTCTTGAAGATATGCAAGAGGCAAAGAAATCTATGAAAGAAAAAGGTATTAAAGCTGAAGATGTTAAGAATCTACCACCTATTGAAGAAATACATGGTCTTGATAACCCGACATAGGTAGTAGAGGTAAATTCCCTCCGTAGATTTGATGAAGGTGATACTCCTTATAATAAGTCTGCTAGCCAATGCTTGGATGATTTTGATAACTTTATTGTTAAGCAAGAAAATTTCAATGCTTATGTTAGTAGACAACTGAAACATAATGCTTACATGTTTGATCGCTTAGGCGATTATATGAGTAGAACTGTTAATGATCTTAAGCTTATTAGTAAACATGCTTCCATGGTAACTACTCAAGTAGAACAAGTACTTAAGGCTCAGAATGATTTGCTTAATGAGATGATTAGTAAGAACAATGATCATTCTGTTAGAGTTGTGACTAGAGGTGGTAGAATGACTCAGGAACCTTTGTATCCTGAGGGCCATCCTAAGAGAATTGAGCAGGATTCTCAGAGAGTTAATACTGATGCACTTGGTCATTCTAATAGAAGGAAAAAGAATGACGATAGGACTTTGCATGCCGCTAGTGAACCTGTTATAGATTCACATGAAAACCCAAATGATATTTCTATTTCTGATGCTGAGACACAATCTGGTAATGAACATGAGCCTAGTGATAATATTAATGATGATGTTCTTGCTGATGCTCAACCTAGTAATGATAATGATGTGGAGATTGAACCTGCTGTTGATCTTGATAACCCACAACCTAAGAATAGAAGATATGATAAAAGAGACTTTGTTGCTAGGAAGCATGGTAGAGAAAGAGAACCATGGGTTCAGAAACCCATGCCTTTTCCTCCTAAGCCATCCAAGAAAAAGGATGATGAGGATTTTGAGCGCTTTGTTGAAATGCTTAGACCTGTCTTTTTGCGTATGCGCTTGACTGATATTCTGAAAATGTCTCCTTATGCCAAGTATATGAAAGATATTGTGACAAATAAAAGAAAGATACCGGAAGCTGAGATTTCCACCATGCTTGCTAATTATACTTTTAAGGGTGGAATACCAAAGAAACTAGGAGATCCCAGAGTACCTACTATACCATGCTCTATTAAAGGAAATTATGTTAAAACTGCTTTATGTGACCTTGGAGCTGGTGTTAGTGTTATGCCTTTCTCTTTATATCGTAGACTTGATTTGAATAAGTTGACACCTATTGAAATCTCCTTGCAAATGGCTGATAAATCAACTGCTTTACCCATTGGTATTTGTGAGGATGTGCCTGTCATAGTTGCAAACATTACTATCTTAACGGACTTTGTTATTCTTGATATTACCGAGGACGACAGTATGTCGATCATCCTTGGTAGACCCTTTTTGAATATTGCAGGGGCTGTTATTGATTGCAACAAGGGCAATGTCACTTTTCATGTTAATGGTAATGAGCATACGGTACACTTTCCGAAGAAACAACCTCAAGTTCATAGTATCAACTCCATTGAAAAAATTTCAACGATTATTATTGGAGACTTTGAATTCCCTCTTCCTACTGCCAAAAAGAAATATGATATACTTATTGTTGGGGACATGCATATCCCCATTGAGGTAACCTAGTGTTATTCGAAAATTCTCCGGTTCCGTGTCATTCGAAAAAAGTTTGTCAATAAGACTTGATCAACCTTATTGAGGGATTCTTTTTGATGAGCATGAGATGGATGAATTTAGAAAGCACAACCTTCTGTACCCAACTTTTACTTTCTGTTATTTAGCTTTAATAAAGTAAAAATGTTATTATTTTTCTGTTTTCTGTTTTATCCGTGCAATAGAAAAATGACCTGAAAATAAAAGTTCTCAGAATGCCCTAAAAATTTAGTATGATTTTTTCTGAAATATTTAAGAATTTTTGGCACTGAGAACACATCAGGGGGCTGCACCAGTGGGCCACAAGCCTGCAGGGCGCGCCCCCCTGGCTTGTGGGTCCCACGTGGGGCCCTCTCACTTATTCCAGCACCCATCCACTTCGTCTTCCTCCAGAAAAAATCCCACCATTGCTCAAACCCGTGTTCTAGCTCATCTTGCTGCCATTTTCGATCTCCTTGCTCAAAGCTCCATTTGCAAAACTGTTTTAGGGGATTGTTCATCGGTATGTGACTCCTCCAATGGTCCAATTAGTTTTTGTTCTAGTGCTTTATATATTGCAAATTTTTGCTGCTATGGTGACCTTGTTCCTGAGCTTACATGTCAAATTTGTATGGTCCCAAGTAGTTTTGATGCACGATATAGCCTCTAGGCACTTGTGGGAGTAGTTGCTTAAAGTTTTGTTGAGCTTTGTTCACTTTTATTTGGAGTCACTAAAAATTTCAGAAATTTTTCAGAAAAAGAAAAATGTTAAGGAGAATGTACCAAGGTGGTTCTTCGAGCAAGAAGACCCCGAGACTCGCGATACGTGAGCCCGACTTTGAACCACCGAGGGAAGCTCAAGTGCGGCCTTGTGAATGGCCGTCGGATCCATTCATGGCTCAAGCCAGTTTCAAGGAACAGTTTTACGCGTACATAAGAAATGCTGGCCTTGAAGATTTCATTTCAGACCAATGCAAGCAACATTTTCAACTCACTGATTCCTTCGTGCGGAGGTTTGAATTTTCATCCAGGCGCAATAATCATTCTGTTCTATTTAACTTTTATGATGAATCATATACCATGGACCTGGAAGATTTTAATGATGCTTGCAAAATTCCATAATGGGGCAGCCATAGTGATCCTCACAAAACTGAATATAATGATTTTCTTACTAGTATCACTGTGGGAGAAACTAGAAACATTACACAGGCTACCTTAGGGAGCATTCACTTTCCTGCTACACATTATTTTGCTCTCTTCATAGGTAGATATATTAACGGTAAACATGATCATAGCCACCTTTGTGTACCTGATCTTAGTATTCTTAAGAGTGCGGTAATGGGAGATAGACGATATAACTTGGGGGCTATTATTGCTAGGAGGCTACATAAAAATGGTAAGGAAGGAGATTTCTTTGGCGGAATTTATGCCACTCGGGTAGCTAATTATCTTGGGGTACCCATAAGGGGGAATGATATTGAGTTACCACCTGCTTTTCTTGATTATGAGGCTATGGTGTGTTACCAGTTTCTTGAGAGAAACGAACAACCCCTCCTATACCGACTAATTTTTGACAGACAACGTGCTGTCCATATTACCCTTCCTGCTCCTGCCTTCTCTAACTTTCAGGAAAAATGGAGATACTTTATAACCAGAGAGGAGGCAAACGAGTATGAGAGAGAGGCGGAAGCCGTCCGCCTCCGTGCTGTAGCCGCTCAGGCAGTAGCTGCCGCGGCCCAGTTTAACCCCAACTATGACTTTGGATACTATCCGGGCCAGCCGTGGCCCTAGACCAACTTAGGCCAAAAGCCTAAGCTTGGGGGAGTACGTATTTCTCACCGACATTACATTCATGTTCACACACTCATTCTAGTTGTCGGTGTTCATACTTTTTCATTGTACCATCCATGGTAGTTTATTTCTTTCTTTTTTTGCTTTCTTCTTGTGTGTTTAATTAATCTTGAGAAAATCCAAAAAAAATTAGTTTTAGCTTTACCTTCTAGTTTGTTTAGTTATAGCATTAAAACAAAACCCAAAAAGATTTCTTGTTCTTCTTTTGCTTGTTGGGAGCTTTCCCGTGTAAATAGTTTTCCTTTCTTCTTTGCGTCGTAAGGAGAAGACCACGATGACATGTTGAGTGATACGTCTCCAACGTATCTATAATTTATGAAGTATTCATGCCATGTTTACAATAATTCTATATGATTTTGGTATGATTTTATTAGAACTAACCCGGACTGGCGCTGTTTTTAGCAGAACTACCGTGGTGTTGTTTTTGTGCAGAAATAAAAGTTCTCGGAATGAGCTGAAAATTTACGGAGAATATTTTTGGAAAATATAAAAAATACTGGAGCGAAGAGTCACCGGAGAGGAAGGCCGAGGAAGCCACAAGCCACAGGGGCGCCCCCCCCCTAGGGCGCGCCCCCCTGGCTTGTGGGCCCCTCGAGCGCTCCTCTGGCGTGATTCCAACGCCAACCTCTCCTATAAATCTATAAAACTCCGAAAATAAACCTAGATCGGAAGTTCCGCCGCCGCAAGTCTCCAGAGCCACGAAAGATCAATCTTGGCCCTCTCCGGCACCCTGCCGGAGGGGGTCACCTTCACCTTCACCGGAGACCATGGAGGAGGTGGACGGAGGGGCCTTCATCGCCATGGAGGCCAAGGACCAGAGGGAGAACCTTCCCCCAAACAGGGGGGAGGCCATGGAGGAGGAAGCACAAGGGGGAGACCCTCTCCCCCTCTCTTCCGGTGGCGCCAAAGTGCCACCGGGGGAACCATCGCCGCGGTGATTGTCTTCATCAACATCACCTTCTTCATCACCATCCTCATCTCCTTTTAGCGGTCCACTCTCCCGCACCCCGCTGTAATCCCCTACTTGAACATGGTGCTTTATGCCACATATTATGATCCAATGATGTGTTGCCATCCTATGATGTTTTGAGTAGATTACTTTTGTCCTTTAGGTTGATCGATGATATAGATTGGTTTGAGTTGTATGTTTTACTTTGGTGCTGTCCTATTGTGCCTTCCGTGCCCGCACACGTGAAGGATTCCCGTTGTAGGGTGTTGCAATGCGTTCATGCTTCGCTTATAGTGGGTTGCTAGAGTGACAGAAGCTTAAACCCGAGTAAGGGGATTGTTGCGTATGGGATAAAGGGGACTTGATGCTTTAATGCTATGGTTGGGTTTTACCTTAATGATCTTTAGTAGTTGCGGATGCTTGCTAGAGTTCCAATCATAAGTGCATATGATCCAAGTAGAGAAAGTATGTTAGCTTATGCCTCTCCCTCATATAAAATTGCAATGATGACTACCGATCTTGTTAACAATTGCCTAGGATAATTCCGCACACCGACCCATCATTATTCCTTCCTCGCTGTTTGTAATACATTGTAATATATTCTAACTTTATGATAACAACACCTATTTTTATATTTTAGCTCTCCGATATCATGCAAAGCTATCCTCTACATACCCACAACGCAGTTTATTTCTTGTTTCTAGTTGGAAGCAAACGTTCGGTATACGTAGAGTTGTATCGGTGGTAGATAGGACTTGAGAGAATATTGATCTTACCTTTAGCTCCTTGTGGGTTCGACAATCCATACTTATCACTTCCACCTTTGGAAATTGCTACGATAATTCCTTGCACTTGGGGATTATCATTGAGTGGCTCTCATTTGCATTATTGTTTATCTTACATAGAGCCCATATTACTTTGCCTTCTCCTTTGAATTATTGCTTGCAGATTCCAGCTTAGTCCAATGCACGTGCACTCTTATTATTATTCACATCGTTCGGTCGTGCAAGTGAAAGGCAATAATGACGATATATGATGAAGTGACTGAGATGGAGAAAAGCTGGTATGAACTCGACCTATTTTGTTTTTGTAAATATGATTAGGTCATCGTTCTGGATTCAGCTTGTTATGGATTGAACATGTTTGCAATGACAATTAGAGATTATAGTTACTCATGCCATGCTTAATTAGCTAAGAGCGTATAATGGTTTGTCTTGAGTGCCAACATGCATTTTAAAATGGTTGTGATGTAGTATGATAGAATGGTATCCTCCTCTGAATGATTCGAGTGGCTTGACTTGGCACATGTTCACGCATGTAGTTGAAACAAAACCAACATAGCCTCCACGATGTTTATCTTCATGGTGATTTATATCCTACTCATGCTTGCATTCAATGTTGGTTAATCTCAAAGCATGTTTATGACTGTTGTCGCTCTCTAGTTGGTCGCTTCCCAGTCTTTTGCTAGCCTTCACTTGTACTAAGCGGGAATACTGATTGTGCATCCATTTCCATAAACCCAAAGTTGTTCCATATGAGTCCACCATACCTACCTATATGCGGTATTTACCTGCCGTTCCAAGTAAATTTGCATGTGCCATACTCTAAACCTTCAAATAAATATCCCGTTTTGTATGCCCGAATCGCTCATGTAGTGACTAGGGGCTATCAGTATCTTCCATGCTAGGTGGGTTATCCTCACGATATGTGTTGATTCACTATCATTCACGAGAAAGTGGCTGGTATTCGGGATGCCCAGTTCCATGCTCAAAAATCAAATCAAATATAATGAAACAAAACTCCCCCAGGATTCTTGTTTGTATGGACAGTACCCGTGGATTCGGCCCGCCGTGGAGTGTGATCGATTGGTGGAGGGGGAGTAAAAACTTTACTATTCTGTTTGGGAACCGCCTATAATGTATCTAACATGGAAGATATCGAGATCTCTTAGTTGTTATGTTGACATTGAAAGCATACCTCTCAAAATCATTATTCATCTCTGTTTTAAAAGCTCGAGCTCTGGCACCTTTGTAAATCAATGCTTCCCTTTGCGAAGGGCCTATCTATTTTATTTACTGTTGAGTCATCCTCCCCTTATAAAGAGCACCAGTTAGAGAGCACCTCCGTCATTTGTATGCTTTGTTATTAATTGATATTGGGTATGAGTGTGACTGGATCTCTTTTACCATGAATTACAATGTCTAGTCAGTCCTTGTTCTTCAGAGGTGCTCTGCATTTATGTTTTGCGGTCTCAAAAAGGGCTAGCGAGATACCATTATATCATATTGTATCATGATTGTTTTGATAAAATTGTTGTCATCCGAGACTTATTATTATTGCTCGCTAGTTGATTATGCCATTGATATGAGCAAATGTGAGACCTAAATGTTATTGTGAATATGGTTAGTCTATAATCTTTGCTGAAAACCTGAACATCAGTTAGACATATTTACAACAGCAAGATCAAACAGAGTTTGTAAAAGTTTTTCTTTATCACTTTCAGTTTGTCAACTGAATTGCTTGAGGACAAGCAAAGGTTTAAGATTGGGGGAGTTGATATGTCTCCAACGTATCTACTTTTCCAAACTCTTTTGCCCTTGTTTTGGACTCTAATTTGCATGATTTGAATGGAACTAACCCGGACTGACGCTGTTTTCAGCAGAATTGCCTTGGTGTTATTTTTGTGCAGAAATAAAAGTTCTCGGATTGACCTGAAAATTTACGGAGAATATTTTTGAAATTTATAAAAAATACTGGCGAAAGAATCAACCGGAGAAGATCCACCACCTGGCCACAAGCCAGGGGGCGCCCCCCCCCCTAGGGCGCGCCCCCTGTCTTGTGGGCCCCCAGGAGCTCCTCCGACCTCGTTTCCAACTCTATATATTCCTATTCGGGGAGAAAAAATCAGAGAGAAGAGTTCATCGCGTTTTACGATACGGAGCCACCGCCACCTCCTGTTCTTCCTCGGGAGGGCAGATCTGGAGTCTGATTTGGGCTCCGGAGAGGGGAAATCGACGCCATCGTCATCACCAACCATCCTTCATCACCAATTTCATGATGTTCTCCGCCGTTCGTGAGTAATTCCATCGTAGGCTTGCTGGATGGTGATGGGTTGGATGAGATTTACCATGTAATCGAGTTAGTTTTGTTAGGGTTTGATCCCTAGTATCCACTATGTTCTGAGATTGATGTTGCTATGACTTTGCTATGCTTAATGCTTGTCACTAGGGCCCGAGTGCCATGATTTCAGATCTGAACCTATTATGTTTTCATGAATATATATGTGTTCTTGATCCTATCTTGCAAGTTGTAGACACCTATTACGAGTTATGATCCGCATCCCCCAGGGTGACAATAACTGGGATTCTTTCCGGTGATTACCGTAGTTTGAGGAGTTCATGTATTCACTAAGTGCTAATGCTTTGGTCCGGTTCTCTATTAAAAGGAGGCCTTAATATCCCTTAGTTTCCATTAGGACCCCGCTGCCACGGGAGGGTAGGACAAAAGATGTCATGCAAGTTCTTTCCCATAAGCACGTATGACTATATATGGAATACATGCCTACATTACATTGATGAATTGGAGCTAGTTCTGTGTCACCCTATGTTATAACCATTGCATGATGAATGCCATCGGACATAATTTTCCATCACTGATCCATTGCCTACGAGATTTTCACATATTGATCTTTGCTAAGTTACTTTTCCGTTGCTACTGTTACAATCATTACAACACTGCTACTGTCACTTTGCCATTGTTACCGCTACTTCCATACTACTTTGCTACTGAATACTTTGCTGCAGATACTAAGTCTTTCAGGTGTGGTTGAATTGACAACTCAGCTGCTAATACTCAAGAATATTCTTTGGCTCCCCTTGTGTCGAATCAATAAATTTGGGTTGAATAATCTACCTTCGAAAACTGTTGCGATCCCCTATACTTGTGGGTTATCATGCAGCGGTCGGGAAGTAGTAGTGCAAGGGGGAAAACAATTCCCCAGCTCGGAGAATAGAAAAACCAATCGTGCCCCCCACTCAATGATACGTCTCCATCGTATCTATAATTTTTGATTGTTTCATGCCAATATTATACAACTTTCACATATTTTTGGCAACATTCTATATATGATTTATTGGACTAACATATTGATCCAGTGCCCAGTGCCAGTTCCTGTTTGTTGCATGTTTTTTGTTTTGCAGAATATCCATATCAAATAAAGTCCAAACGCGATAAAAATTTATGGAGATTTTTTTTGGAATATTTGTGAATTTTGAGAAGTGGAATCAACGCAAACGGAGGCCCACAGCCCCCACGATACATCAGGGCACGCCCCTGGGGCCCAAACGCGTGGTGGTGTCTTGTGCCCACCTCGTAAGTTAGTTAGAGCTCTCCTTCGGGCGGAAAGAAGCTATTTTTTGGATAAAAATCCCCTCAAAATTTCAGCCCGATCAGAGTTACGGATCTCCGGGAATATAAGAAACGGTTTTCGGCCAGAAAACATGCATGAACGTGAAACAGAAGAGAACAGAGAGGGAGATCCAATCTCGGAGGGGCTCCTTCCCCTCCGCCGCCATGGAGGCCATGGACCAGAGGGGGAACTCTCCTCCCATCTAGGGGGGGAGGCCAAGGAAGAAGAAGAAGGAGGGGGGCTCTCTCCCCCTCTCTCCCGGTGGTGTCGGAACACCGCGGGGCAATCATCGTGACGGCGATCTACACCAACAACTTTGCCGCCGTCAACACCAACTCTCTCCCCCTCTATGCTGCGGTGTAACACCTCTCTTCCCCATTGTAATCTCTACTTAAACATGGTGCTCAACTCCACATATTATTTCCCAATGATATTTGGCTATCCTATGATGTTTGAGTAGATCTCTTTTGTCCTATGGGTTAATTGTGGTATGATGTTATGGATGTGAGTTGTATGTTGATATGGTGATGTCCTATGGTGCCCTCCGTGTCGCGCAAACGCGAGGGATCCCCGTTGTAGGGTGTTGCAATATGTTCATGATTTGCCTATGGTGGGTTGCGTGAGTGACAGAAGCACAAACCCGATTAGGTGGGTTGTTGCGTATGGGAGTAAAGGGGACTTGATACTTAATGGTATGGTTGGGTTTTACCTTAATGAACTTTGGTAGTTGCGGATGCTTGCTAGAGTTCTAATCATGAGTGCATATGATACAAATACGGAAAGTGTGTTAGCGTAAGCCTCTCCCTCATTGCATATAACAAGTATCTATCGTATTATATTCAATTGCCTAGGGACAATCTTTCTCTTGCGTTACACAAAAAGATTTCTACTAAGTTATTTACTCTTATTGTTCTTTTATTAAAACAGCACCTAACTTTTATTTCCACGTTCTTTTTATCTTGCAAAGTACTTCTAGTTTTATTCCCGCAAAGTAGTTTCATACTTGTTCTAGGTAAAGCAAGCATTAGCGTGCGTAGAGTTGTATCAGTGGTCGATAGAACTTGAGGGAATATTTGTTCTACCTTTAGCTCCTTGTTGGGTTCGACACTCTTACTTATCGAAAAAGGCTACAAACGATCCCCTACACTTGTGGGTTATCGAGACCTTTTTCTGGCGCCGTTGCCGGGGAGCAATAGCGCGGGGTGAATATTCTCGTGTGTGCTTGTTTGCTTTATCACTAAGTAGTTTTTATTTTGTGCTCTTGTTTTCTATCTTTAGATATGGGTAGGAAACGCAAAATACCAAAAAAATTAGTTGTACTTGCTGCTCCAAAAGTTGAGGAACCACTAGTGTTCCGTACTACCGAAGAATATTATTTGGATCATCTTCGATCCATTTGTGCTCGTGCTGAAAACCCAACTAGCTTAGTTGAGGGAAAATCATTAAATGAGCATGCTTATTATGTGTGACACCGCATATCTCAAAAAGGGAAACTCTTGTGGCATCAAATTAATACTTTGTGTTGCTTTGCTTGGAATTTATGTGAATTCAATGATTTTACTTGTTGTTCTGAAGAAACTAAAAAACACCTTCCCTACCAATGTGTGTTTAATGATAATGAAATACTATCCTCTTATGCCAAGGAGGCCTATTATTATTATGATGTTGAACAAATTGGAGAATTTGATGCTTTTAAGGGTGCATATGAAATTGCTTCTTTGATTGAAAAGTATGATGCTACTCTTTACGAATCTGAAAAATTTGCCATACTTAAATATTGCTATGAAAACTATGCTTCTAATGCTTATGTTAAAGAATTTATTGAAAGAATGACCGCTGCCTTGGAAGAGACTAAAATTTTGCGGGAATCTATGGAAGAGGAAGTTGCTGAAATTGTGAGCTCATTAGATGAAAAAGATGAGGAGGAGAGCGAAGAACAAAAGGAGGAAGAGCGGATTAGCTACCCATGCCCACCTTCTAATGAGGGTAACTCTTAAACTCATACATTATTTAATTCCCCTTCATGCTTACCGAAGGATGAATGCCATGATGAACGCTATGATGATTGCTATGATCCCTTGGATTCGTTTGAAATATCCCTTTTTGATGAACTTGATGCTTGCTATGCTTGTGGCCAAGATGCCAATATGAATTATGCTGATGAAGATGAACTTGCTATAGTTCCTTATGCTAAGCATGAATTTGTTGCTATTGCACCCACACATGATAGTCCTATTATCTTTTTGAATTCTCCCAACTACACTATATCGGAGAAGTTTGCTCTTATTAAGGATTATATTGATGGGTTGCGTTTTGCTACTACACATGATGATTTTAATGAATATAATATGCATGTGCTTGTTGTTCCTACTTGCAATTATTATGAGAGAGGAACTACATCTTCACCTCCTTATGTTTCCAACACTATAAAATTGCAAGAAACTGTTTATACTATGCATTGGCCTTTACTTAATGTGCATGAATTGTTCTTGTATGACATGCCGATGCATAGGAAGAGAGTTAGACTTCATTGTCACATGATATATATCACTTTGTGCTCACTACTAAATTACAAATCATTGTTAATTAAAATTGGCTTTGATATTACTTGGGATCCGGGTAGATCCATTACTTGAGCACTTTATGCCTAGCTTAATGACTTTAAAGAAAGCGCTGCCAGGAAGACAACCCGGAAGTTTTAAAGAGTTGTTTTATTCTTTTGTGTGCTTTTATAAAGTTCAAAAATAAAAAATAATAGAGAGGAACCTAAAACTTCACAAAAAGAAAGGTGAAAGTGAGAGAGATGATGAGCATCGTTCAAGTAGGGGCTAGCCTTGAACTTTGTTCATGCCCATGTAAACTTTGTGAATCTTGAATCAAAGAAACTTTTCAACACAAAATAATTATCCCATTGTACAAATCCATTGTATTATAAAAATAATGTGCCAAGATTTGCCTTTAGGATGATTAGATTGCTTGTTGGTATGTGCGGTGTAAAAACAGAAATTTTGGCTGTAGTGCGTGAATTTTCATTTTTTACTGGAACATCAAAAGTTTCTGAAATTTTTACAAAATATTTATATACAAAATGTTTATTTCGTCCTAATTTTTCAGAATTTTTGTAGTTACATAAGTATGGTCAAAGTTCAGATTACTACAGACTGTCCTGTTTAAGACAGATTATGTTTTTGATGCATTGTTTTGCTTGTTTTGATGAAACTATTGATTTTACCGGTGGTATAAGCCATGGAGAAGTTATAATACAGTGGTATAATGCAAATATAAAATATGAATGGTTTTGCAACAGTACTTAAAGTAGTCATTTGCTTTATTATACTAACGGATCTCACCAGTCTTCTGTTAAGTTTTGTGTGGATTAAGTGTTCGAACATCGAGGAGGTCTCGATATGAGGAGAAGGAGGAGAGGCAAGAGTTCAAGCTTGGGGATGCCCAAGGCACCCCAAGTAAATATCCAAGGAGACTCAAGCGTCTAAGCTTGGGGATGCCCCGGAAGGCATCCCATCTTTCTTCAACAAGTATCGGTATGTTTTCGTTCTCGTTTCGTTCATGTGATATGTGTAAATCTTGGAGCATCTTTTGTGTTTAGTTTTCACTTTTCTTTTATGCACCATGCTGGTATGAGATAGTCCATGGTTGATTTATATAATGCTTCGTGTGCTTCACTTATATCATTTGAAGTTTGGATTGCATGTTTCTCTTCGCATAGAAAACCGTTATTCGTAGAATGCTGTTTTGCTTCACTTATATTTATTAGAGCATGGTATTTTGTAGAAATAATTAAACTCTCTTGCTTCACTTATACCTATTTAGAGATTCAACATGAATTGGTCATTTTCATGGTTAGTCATAAAATCCTACATAAAACTTAGGGATCACTGAATATGATATGTTTGATTCCTTGCAATAGTTTTGCGATATAGAGATGATAATATGTAGGAGGTACTAGTGGATGATCGTGTTTAGTAAGATATTGGTGTTAAGGTTTGTGATTCCCGAAGCATGCACGTATAGTCTCCCTTTATGCTAGGAAGTTGGAGCACAATTTATTCTTGATTGTCTATCTTTGTGTGAAGGTCGGGGGCGCGCGATGGTTAACTCCTACCAACCTCCCCCCTAGGAGCATGCGTAGTAATATTTTGCTTCGAGGGCTAATAAACTTTTGCAATAAGTATGTGAGTTCTTTATGACTAATATGAGTCCATGGATTATACGCACTCTTACCTTTCCGCAATTTGCTAGCCTCTACGGTACCGTGCATTGCCCTTTCCCACCTCGAGAGTCGATGCAAACTTCGCCGGTGCATCCAAACCCCATGATATGATATGCTCTATCACACATAAGCCTTATTATATCTTCCTCAAAACAGTCACCATACCTACCTATTATGGCATTTCCATAGCCATTCCGAGATATATTGCCATGCAACTTCCACCGCTTCCGTTTTGATGACTTGAGCATTCATTGTCATATTGCATTACATGATCGTAAGATAGCTAGCATGATGTTTCCATGGCTTGTCCATTTTTTGATATTTTTGCTACGCTAGATCATTGCATACATATAGAGTCATACTTTGTTCTGCTATCGTTGTAATAATTGAGTTGTAAGTAAATAGAAGTGTGATGATCATCATCATTCATTATTAGAGCATGTCCCAGTTATGAAAGGATGATGGAAACTATGATTCCCCCACAAGTCGGGATCAGGCTCCGGACAAAGAAGAAAAAAGAAAAAAAATAGAAAAAAAGAAAAAGAAAAAAAGAAAAAAAAAAGAGAAAAAAAAGAGACAAAAAGAAAGGGGGCATGCTAATTCCACACTTGTGCTTCAAAGTAGCACCATGTTTTTTCATATAGAGAGTCTCCTATGTTGGCACTTTCATATACTAGTGGGAATTTTTCATTATAGAGTTAGATGCACACCCACTTAGTTTTCATATTCAGCTTTCATACACTTATAGCTCTTAGTGCATCCGTTGCATGGCAATCCCTACTCCTCGCATTGATATCTATTGATGGGCATCTCCATAGCCCATTGATACGCTGAGTTGATACGAGACTTTCTTCTCCACTTTTACCCCTTTGAAACCTACCACCATATTCTATTCCACCCATAGTGCTATATCCATGGCTTGCGCTCATGTATTGCGTGAGAGTTGAAAATGCTGAAGCGCGTTAAAAAGTATGAACCAATTGCTTGGCTGACACCGGGGTAGTACATGATTTATACTTTGTGTTAAGAAGACAGAGCATGACAAGGCTATATGATTTTGTAGGGATAGCATTCTTTAGCCTTGATATTTTGAAAGACATGATTGTTTGTTTTGATGCCTGAGTATTATTGTCTTTATGTCAAAACTAGACTATTGCTGTGAATCACTTGTGTCTTAATATTCATGCCATGATTAGATATATGATCAAGATTATGCTAGGTAGCATTCCACGTCAAAAATTATCTTTTTTATCATTTACCTACTCGAGGACGAGCAGGAATTAAGCTTGGGGATGCTGATACGTCTCCGTCGTATCTATAATTTTTGATTGTTTCATGTCAATATTATACAACTTTCACATATTTTTGGCAACATTCTATATGATTTATTGGACTAACATATTGATCCAGTGCCCAGTGCCAGTTCCTGTTTGTTGCATGTTTTTTGTTTTGCAGAATATCCATATCAAATAAAGTCCAAACGCAATAAAAATTTACGGAGATTTTTTTTTTGGAATATTTGTGAATTTTGAGAAGTGGAATCAACGCAAATGGAGGCCCACAGCCCCCACGATACATCAGGGCGCGCCCCAGGGGCCCAAATGCGTGGTGGTGTCTTGTGCCCACCTCGTAAGTTGGTTGGAGCTCTTCTTCGGGCGGAAGGAAGCTAATTTTTGGATAAAAATCCCCTCAAAATTTCAGCCCGATCGGAGTTACGGATCTCCGGGAATATAAGAAACGGTTTTCGGCCAGAAAACAGGAACGTGAAACAGAAGAGAACAGAGAGGGAGATCCAATCTCGGAGGGGCTCCTGCCCCTCCGCCGCCATGGAGGCCATGGACCAGAGGAGGAACTCTCCTCCCATCTAGCGGGGAGGCCAAGGAATAAGAAGGAGGGGGGCTCTCTCCCCCTCTCTCCCGGTGGTGCCGGAACGCCGCCGGGGCAATCATCGTAACGACGATCTACACCAACAACTTTGCCGCCGTTAACACCAACTCTCTTCCCCTCTAACACCTCTCTTCCCCTATGTAATCTCTACTTAAACATGGTGCTCAACTCCATATATTATTTCCCAATGATATTTGGCTATCATATGATGTTTGAGTAGATCTCTTTTGTCCTATGGGTTAATTGTGGTATGATGTTATGGATGTGAGTTGTATGTTGATATGGTGCTGTCCTATGGTGCCCTCCGTGTCGCGCAAACGTTAGGGATCCCCGCTATAGGGTGTTGCAATATGTTCATGATTTTCCTATGGTGGGTTGCGTGAGTGACAGAAGCACAAACCCGAGTAGGTGGGTTGTTGCGTATGGGAGTAAAGGGGACTTGATACTTAATGCTATGGTTGGGTTTTACCTTAATGAACTTTGGTAGTTGCGGATGCTTGCTAGAGTTCCAATCATGAGTGCATATGATCCAAGTACGGAAAGTGTGTTAGCGTATGCCTCTCCCTCATTGCATATACCAAGTATCTATCGTATTATATTCAATTGTCTAGGGATAATCTTTCTCTTGCGTTACACAAAATGATTTCTACTAAGTTATTTACTCTTATTGTTCTTTTATTAAAACATCACCTAACTTTTATTTCCACGTTCTTTATTATCTTGCAAAGTACTTCTAGTTATATTCCCGCAAAGTAGTTTCATACTTGTTCCAGGTAAAGCATGCATTAGCGTGCGTAGAGTTGTATCGGTGGTCGATAGAACTTGAGGGAATATTTGTTCTACCTTTAGCTCCTCGTTGGGTTTGACACTCTTACTTATCGAAAAAGGCTACAAACGATCCCCTACACTTGTGGGTTATCACTCAACGTGGGGACTAATATCGATTATGATCCGGAGGTAGCGGCTCGTGATCTTGGTTTTACTCTTGCTGAATACTTAGGCCAGGTAGTAGAGTTCCCCAAGGCTAATTTAGCATACACATACCAGCACGGGAAGCCTCTCGTCAGACCCGAGGAGGTCCGGCTTCTACCAACACAAATGCGAAGATTGCATGAGTGGTACATGCAAGCCTCAAAGGAAGGGAGCAACTAGCTCATGGTGGGAATTAGAGATGAGCATTACTTCCGTGGAAACGACAAGATAATGATTGAATTTGATGAATTATTTCAGTTATACAATCAAGATGCCATCGACAAATCTATCGTCAATTGTTATTGTCTGTAAGTATTATTTCTGTAATTAAGTCTCTAGCTCAGCTCGTTCATTGCATGTATAATTATCCACACTATATTATGCAGAATGAAGATTCTCAAATGTAAAAGAGGACAAATCTATGACATTTGGTTCATTGACCCAAATTACATACATGAATATACGATAAAAACAATGCCAAGGAAACAGAGGATAACTTGCTAAGGGCGTTAATGAAACAACAAACCAAAAGGGAAATATTATTTCCTTACAGCTTCATGTGAGTGTTACTGTCTTGTACACATTCTGTTTCGCTTACTTGATGTTAAGTGTAATTGATGAGTTATGCGTGCGCAGGTTCCGCTTTATTCTGCTAGTCATTCAGGTTGACTCAGGAGTAGTACTTGTCATGGACTCGAAACGTAAAGACCCTAAGATGTGGACGGACCTGAGTGAAATGCTCCAGAGGTAATTTCAATCATTATCGCACTATATCGGCAACTTTCTTTCATTTCCTGATATCAAGTAATTAATAACTCCTTTATGCATTTTCTTTGCCGGGCAGGGTTTGGAAACGGTTCACCAAGAAGGTTAGGGTGAATGGAAAGAGGAGCTGCAATTTCGACAACTCAATGTAAGTAGTGCTAGCTAGGTCCGCGCATCTCTTTGATTCTAGTTTAAATATCATTATCATGCTTGATTAAACTCTATTCTCGTAAAGTGCTGGAGGCAGGGAGACGGGAATAATTTATGTGGATATTACGTTTGCGAGTTCATTCGCCAGACGACCTGTGAGAAGGGCAGAATTTTAAAAAAACTTCACGTGAGTGTTACTTCACAATTTTATTTTATTACCATCAATTGTGTTGAGTTTCAATCATATATATTGACCCCCTTCTTTAACTTAGATTGAACGGATGTGGTACCATCTCCTACCAAAAGATCGCGTACGAGCAATTCAAGAGGAATTTGCGGGATTCTTACTTGAAGAGGTCATATCTAAAACCGGAGAATACCATCGGGAATTGGTAGGGAATTGGTAATTAGATATTAGGGATCGTAAGAGATATTATATTGTATATATGCATGAACGTGTACTATATGTAGTAGTGTCGAATATATATACGAAAACTTATTGTTCGACCAAGCACGGAGAAAGAGGTCACTTCTCTATATTCATGACGATGTTGTGTAATGGTTCCTTCATTGCTATATGTAGTAGCGTCGAGTTGAATGGAAAACATAAAATAAAAATTAAAACCCTAAATGAAAATAAAATAAATGGTAAACACAAAAGAAAAGAAAAATACAAAATGAAACACAGCCCCTCCAAAACCCTAAACTCCAGCGCTTGGCAGCGCCTGACGCGTGGCGGCCTTTAGTCCCGGTTGGTAACACCAACCGGGACTAAAGGTTCTCCTACCTGAGCGCTCCACAGCGGCCACATGGAGCCCCTTTAGTCCCGATTCGTAACACAATCGGGACTAAAAAAGGAATCTTTAGTCCTGATACTTTAGTCCCGGTAGCCCAGTCAGGACTAAAGGCACTTACGAACCGGGACTAATGTCCCGTTTTCTACTAGTGCAATGAGCTGAAGTGTCGAGTATTTTTTATAAACGGACAAGTGCCGAGTTATGATTTTGCCAAACCTGGGACTCACGGGCAAGGACACTCTCATCTGTCCTGTTTGGCAACACGAACCAAGTTCATCCGAGAACGACCAAGACACATATACAAGCAAAACTCATATTACTATTCTCATTAGCTTATTTATTACTGGATAAATAATATGTTGGGTGGGATAATAGGTTGATAATGGGATGTTCTCACCAATGCCGGGCGGGGAACTCTTTTTTTTTTAGCGAAAGAGGGGCCGCCCCATCTGATTTTCATATAAAGAAACCACATAGAGTTTTACAAAACGAACAAGCTACAAACTACTTTCTTTGTTCCAAAATAAGTGTCTTAACTTTAATACAACGTTATACCGAAGTTAGTATAAAATTGAGACACTTATTTTGAGACGGAGGGAATATTATGACGAAACCAAGAACCATCCTTGAACTTACATCGCCCTGGGACATGAAAATCCCTGACGCATCACGATGACGCAAGATTGAAATGAAGGACAAGCCAACGCCAGGGAACACATATGATGATATTACATTATGATTACGATGATATGCAATTATGATTATGATGACATGCGTTCTGTGGATAGCGCCGGTGGAAATTTGGCAACATATCTACGGTTGGTGGCCTCAATATATGGCACTAGCATAGCATGCATGTCGACGCCACGATGGACGAAGCTGGGTGGGTGCATATATATCTAGCTTTCTGTGATCAATATAGTCCTGTAGTATACTAAGGTCGGTCACTCGCTGGCTCTTCTATCTGCCAGAGTTCCAAAGTAAACTATTTCACCCGCAAAAAAAAAAAAAAAAAAAGATACGATTCACTAGTTTACACAAGTGTCTTTTGTCTACCTTCTGGCGAGCAGATATTTCGCTGCTTCTGTTTCCCTTTGTGAAAAGAAACTCGATCTTCTCTTAGGAAAAGATCGTTGATCGAAACTTGGGTGGCTCCGGCTGGAAAGTTGCTGCGTTTCCAAGGCTCCCTGCCGTGACATGTCGACCGGGGTCCGACCCAACCGATCGCTCACAAGCCGGCCGGTCATAGAATATTCCGCCAGTCCGTTCGCAACTTCGCATATGCAGGTTTTGACCGTGGCTGGGGGCACACTCCCCTATGCAACATACGTATGTACACATGCCAGGTGAGAAGACCTCGACATCTATGCTATAGTACGTAGCATAGCTAGATCATCTACGGGTTCAACATGCATGGGTGCCATGTACGTACAAACCGTAGGTTAGGCCGTTGGGGACCAATATGCGACTACTATACACTGGTTGGCAACAGGCAACCTTTCTCGTAGTCGTAGCTGCCGCACATAGTTTAGACATGATGACGGTGAATCTCGGCGGCGTGGCACAGTGAAGTCTCGACGTCCGATGCATGATTTCCTTCGCAATGAACAATCTATTCTCCACTTTTGAATCAAAACACCAACCACAACCGACCCAATAGTAGGAGTAGACGGCAGTGAAAGTGCCACAGCTAGGGGAAGTGCGAGAGTCTAGAACCGAAGGTGGTTGCCATAGACGGACGCGCGCAGGAGGATGATGCTGTTTGGCATCGTGGCGGCGTCGACGACAGGCCTGGCAAGGTTGGTGCGTCAGTACCTGCTCTGAAGATGGAATGGTGTGTGCTTCAGACTCAGCAATGTGGTTTGGTTGGGGCCTTCGGTTTTAGATGTTAGGCTTTGGTGCGAGGTCAGTTTGGTATTCGGCTCGGATTATCGACACCCCTTCATTAAGTGGATATGACAGATGTTGTGAAGATGATGGCTTCAGACTTGTTGATATATTACTTTGTAAGGATTTTATGAATAATTAATAAAGTGACTTCATGCATCGTCCAAATACAGAGGTCGGGGTCTTTCTCCATTAAAAAAATATATCTACGATTGGTGGCATGTATATATGGCACTAGCATGCATGCATGTCGACGCCACGATAAACCAAAGCTCGGTGCATATCCATCTAGCTTCGCGTGATCGATAATCCTATAGTAAACAGAGGTGGGTCACTCGCCGGCTATCTGCCAGAGTAGTTCACAAGTGATTGATATGATTTACTAGTTCACAAGTGTTCCTTGTCTACCTTCCGGCGAGCAGATATTTGGCTGCTTTTGTTGCCTTTTATGAAAAGAAACTTGATCTTCTGTTAGGAAAAGATCGTTGATCGAAACTTTGGTGGCTCCGGATGCAAAGTTGCTGCATTTCCAAGGCTCCTGCCGTGACATGTCGACCGGGGTCCGACCCAACCGATCGATCACAATTCACAAGCCGGTCACAGAATATTCCGTCTGTCCGTTCGCATATGCAGGTTTGACCATGGCCGCCGGCACACTCCCCTATGCAACGTACGTATATATGTACACATGCCAGGTGAGAAGACCTCAACATCTATGCTATACGTAGCATAGCTAGATCATCTACGGGGTTAATATGCATGGGTGCCATGTACGTACAAACCGTAGGTTAGGCCGTTGGGGACCAATACGCGGCTACTGTACACTGGTTGACAAGAGGCAGCCTTTCTCGTAGTCGTAGCTGCCGCACCTCGTCTAGACATGACAACAACAAAATGCATTGGAACATGATATCTCTTGGCGTTACTTCTAGAAACTAATGTTCATATTCCTCTAGATATGTATGATATATACTTCAGTTTCCATTATCAAATATAGGTGATGAAGAGATGCATGTCCTCCAATACAATAAAGAAAAATACCTTCTCTAACCACCAAAGAGCATCTCTTATCTTACTTAAAACAAAGTAGATCCCGTTTATTATCTCTTTTTCATCTCTTCTCTGAGCAATAGGGATCATCCCTTTGCAAAAGCAGTAGAGATCACATCTTCTCAAAGCATCAGATACATATATCTGAGCAATATTCTACAAGGAAGTACTCTGCATAGGATGGCTGATGTCCGAGACTGACTTTGAATGGCACTGATCGGAAATATGATGGGAATTCATGTTTTAATGCATATTATCTACAACGGATGTTTCATTTTCTAAACAATGGATATTGTTCCATTAATGAACAGAATAACACTAAGAGGGATCATGTTTCAAATGCATATTTTCTAAACTGACAGATATTATTCAATTAAGGAGCACAATAAATGTGTCTGTGCCATTCAATATGACATCTGAAGTCAGCTATATTGTTGGTGGAGAGCTTCAACGCTAAACCTCCATTAGCACCGCCAAGGGTTTCAATTGTGCTTTTCAGTTGATATCCTTTTGAAGTTTCTTGTAGAGACTGGCCTCATATGTGCACATGAGAAGGAAACTAATTTGAGTGCAAGATCTGATATTCAATTCAGTGAGCTTAATTGTCGCGTTTTAATTTTTTTCTTTCAAAGCAATAAGGGCGCTCTAACCTGTTTTGTGTGAGCAAGCCAAACAAAGTTGATATACGACAACGTCTAAGGCACGTTGCTATGATAAAACATAAGGTGTATAATATTTTCTATGCTTATTAGGTTGTTTATCGGAGAAATGTCATTGCGGGTTTACTAGGGGTGTTCAGGGTGTGGTTGTACTACCAAGGTACCACAATATTCAAACCATGGTACAATTTGTGTCCACTTTCTTAAGTGGAAGTCAGAGGTCATGGAAAATGTTAAGAGACAATAATCTTTCTTAATACACAAACATGAGCACTGTCATTCTATTAAGCATGATACACTTAAAAATAATATAAAATAGGTATTGGATTGGGGGCTGGGGGTGTAAAAAACTATACAATAGGTCTTGTGGGTGGAGTAAAGAACCGAATGACCCACTACGACAAGCGACTACTCACACATCTTTGCACTACATGTGACAAACGGAAACCACAAGATCCCTCATTTCAAGGTCTGGTTACACTAAAAGACCCATCGTCAATCAACAAAAGGATGCCATTAATAGACATTCCAAATAGCATAGATTAATGTCATGCCAAAACACCTGCTTCAGTCCCGCTTTCTAGACCATTTGACTATCCCCCTCTCCCGCTAATTGCGTGTCGGATCAAAGTGCATCTGTTGTTTCTTTCTTTCTTTCTTTCTTTGACACGGTCCAATTATTGTTTTTGCTAGTGTGACTCAAGTCTATAATAATATTTTTATTTTAGTGATCTAAACGTTTTTATATTTCTTTACGGAGGGAGTAGATGACACCGGGAATAACTAAAAGAAAAAGGTAAAAACGTAAATATCATCGAGTGACACATGTATATTGTTCAAGAACATACGATGCACGAGTCCCTACATAAAGCATACACATGACATGAGATCATCCAACCGCGATGTCCTCAAAGCGAAAGCGGTGAATGTTTCTCCATCACAGGGATTGGTGGCATCAAATCCAGGGATCGCATCCGCGAGGAAAACTACGAATTTATTTGCGCCTTTGCCAAATTATTGAGCGCCCCCACCCTAGCACCCATCGTGTTGTGTTGTCTTGCGTTGTGTCACCTTTGATTCTTCTCTCCCTTTCTCAAGTTGCGAACCACTTTTCCTCTTTTGTAGCTAGCGACCAGCCCTCTTCCCATATCCGCCTCCGCGAGATGCCAGCCCAGGCCCATCTCATCCCACCACCACCGCGTACATATACGGACACGCGCGCCTGTGCCATGGTCACTTCAGCCTGTAGCTAGCCACCAACAAGCTCTCTCGGCAGTCGGCATAGCCACAGCGCAATAATTCCGCATGGTGGGGATGAGCGGCGCCTACGGCGGCAATGGCGGCGAGGGCCGGGCGGCGCCCAAGCAGGCCGTGGTGGTCGGTGCGCCGCCGGCGGAGATGGAGATGGCGGGGGCGATGGGGGTGGCGCACCACAAGGTGGCGGCGCAGCCGGCGCAGAGCACGGCGAGCAAGATGAAGGGCAAGGTGAAGGAGACCTTCTTCCCCGACGACCCGTTCCGGAGCTTCAAGGGGCAGCCGGCGCGGGCGCAGTGGGTGCTGGCGGCCAAGTACCTGTTCCCCGTGCTGGAGTGGGTGCCCGGCTACTCCCTCTCCCTCTTCAAGTCCGACCTCGTCGCCGGCCTCACCATTGCCAGCCTCGCCATCCCCCAGGCATGCATGTCCCTCGAAATAGTCTTCTTTCCAAATGAGATTTCCGTCTCTTTTCGCGCGTAATAATGCATCCAGATGAGATTTCTAGCCTGGATTTGGAGGCTAGCCTGTGCATGGTCAATCAGTCTCCGCGTACGAACAAACCCGTGACCGACCGTGCTGATGGTGCTGTGCTGTTTGTGTTCTTGGCAGGGTATTAGCTACGCAAAGCTTGCGAACCTGCCGCCGATCATAGGCCTATGTACGTATACACATACATACATAGTTTCCATTTCTACCGTCAGTACATGTACGCGTACGTATTTCTATAACTCTGTATGTATACACATGGCGGGTGTGCAGATTCGAGCTTCGTGCCGCCACTGGTGTACGCGGTGCTGGGGAGCTCGCGGGACCTGGCGGTGGGGCCGGTGTCGATCGCGTCGCTGATCATGGGGTCGATGCTGCGGCAGGCGGTGAGCCCGTCGGCGGAGCCGGCGCTGTTCCTGCAGCTGGCCTTCACGTCCACCTTCTTCGCCGGACTCGTGCAGGCGTCGCTGGGCATCCTGAGGTAGGAGTACGTACGTACGTGGCCTACCCGGCCACCTGCCACGTCTCTCTCATACGTGTGTGCGTGTGCATGCACCGGGACTGATAATACGGCAATAATAATATGCACGATCGATGGATGTGCAGGCTGGGGTTCATCATCGACTTCTTGTCCAAGGCGACGCTGGTGGGGTTCATGGCGGGCGCCGCCATCATCGTGTCGCTGCAGCAGCTCAAGGCCCTGCTGGGCATCGTCCACTTCACCACCCAGATGGGCATCGTCCCCGTCATGGCCTCCGTCTTCCAGCACACCAACGAGGTCCGTCCGTCCGTCCGTCCGTCCGTCTCCCATCTCCATCTGCGTGCATGCACGGTTCATTCTTGGCTAATGGTTTTGGGTGTACGTGCAGTGGTCGTGGCAGACGATACTGATGGGGGCGTGTTTCCTGGCGCTCCTGCTCGCGGCCAGGCATGTGGTACGTAGTACGTACGTGCACTCCCTTGCTTCAATTTCTCTGCTCCCCGCAAAAAAAAAAAAAAAAATCTCTGCTAATTGTCGTGTACCGTTGACCGGCGCCGATAATGGGTTATGGCCTGCTGTACGTCCTACGCGCGGAAAAGCCCAAACGCTGCTGTTTCTGCTCTGCTTCGAGACACTTTTTTTTTTTTTTTTTTTGCGAATAAGTCCCAGATCTATTAGGAGATCAGAGTCCAGTACAACACACCCCCCAAAAGCAAGAAATTACACACGGGTCCCTGGGGAGCCGAACACAGCAAACCTCCGATGCGGGCCGAGGACGCGCCGCCGCGCCGCCACCGCCGCTCCCACCTGGAGCCGGCCGAACCTTGTTTCGAGTGGACGGGATCACCGCCGACGGGAAGTCGTCGGCCTCAGTCGCAGAGGACTCGCACAGCAGAGGAAGCAAAGCTCGACAAAGCACCGAAGCTTGATCTCCTCCTCCAGCTCCGGCGGTCAAGCTGGAAGGAGACCTGGAACACACCTGCAGCTGCCGAAGCTGCTCCGCCAGCGCAGCACTCCTGTACAAGCTCCGGACCCTTCTCCGTCGGCGCCGGAGCACGCGACGACGAGGCGAAGAAGAAGAGCCGGACAAAACGCCTCCCACCTGACCCCCACCATCGCCACAGGAGCCAGACGCAGGCACCACCCCACCTTCACGATCCTCCCCGACGAGCAAGACCTCGCCGGACCGGGGAAAGGAGGAGAAGACTACTTTATTCCGGCAAGTCGACGTCCCCGCCACCGATTCGGAGCCTCGCACGGCACGAAATTCTAGCAGCAGCGGGCACGTGCCAGGCCACACACACATGCGGTCGTGATCGTACGCGTCGATGATGCACGACGCATATCTCACGCCGTCCATAGGGGGGCGATAAGATAGGCGTGTGTCTTTCTTCAGGTTGGTGACCACGCACGCAGAGCCATCTGACAGTGTTTTTCCCACAAATTATATAAGCTTTTCGATAGTTGACAAGGGGAAAAGGTTAGTAGTAGCGGTCAACGTCGTGTTCGGAAAAGAGACCACGGGAGAAAGCGGGCGGTGACCTGTCTCGTTCGGTTCACGACGAGGTCGACAACACCGGTCAAGTGGTCAATCGTGATGAGGAACGTACGCTGCAAACGTTGGACCATTTTTCCCACTCCCAGCTAGCTACTATGACCCCTAGTTCACTGAACCTGGTACATTTTTATACCGAACCTTAGATAAAAATTGGTTGGGAATAGTAAAGGTCTTGAACCATACCTGGTTTTAATAGACTGTGCTGGTGGCAACCCTGTCTAACCAAGTTCATTCTCAACTGCTTTTGCTTGGGTTGGTCAGTTGGTGTATGCTGAAACTGACAGAGAATTTTTCATTTTTAGAACCTATAAAGTCAAATCTGTATTCTTGCTGTATGACAGAATCCATGGGTGCTGGCTTCAGAAATTAAGCTCCCCAAGGCCATAATTAGTGCAACTGCTACTGCTTGATCCATATATGCTAGCTACATATAGAGGAATAGTGTTGCGCCTCTCAAGGCCATACTGATTTTGGTCCCGCGACAAAATGGTATTGACAAAGAAAATTAATAAATTCACACAATTCAAGTACCTGTGCAACCTAGAAAGTCTGAACTTTTCTCTGTGCTTCTGCAGCTACATCTTCTTTCAGCACTGACCTCTTTCCAAATGAAAATCATTTGGGAATAGTGAAGGTCTTGAGCACTTCAATGGCCAGTGCTGGCAACAGCTCTGTTTCACTCTGCTTTCGCTCTGAAACTGGCAGACGACGTCCCATTTCAAGAACCTAAAATTAAATCTGCTCCTCCTTGCAATTGTTGAGCCTAGCTGACTCCTGCAGTACTGTAGTAAAGTTCTAGAGGCATGCTTACCTACTTTGATAGCCGGTGCTGATGGCGACCCTGTCTATCTCACTTCATTCTCAGCTGTTTTTGCTATGGGTGGTTGGTGTATGCTGAAACTGTCAGAGAAATTCCCATTTATAGAACCTAAAATCAGATCTATTTCTTCTTTTGCAATCACTGATTCTGACTCCTGCACTCGTACTCGCTCGTCTGACATTCTGCGTGTGTGTGTGTATGTGCAGAGCATGAGATGGCCAAAGTTCTTCTGGATCTCAGCGTGTGCTCCGTTGGCGTCCGTCATCGTATCCACCCTGCTCGTCTTCCTGTTCAAAGCGCAGAACCACGGCATCAGCATCGTAAGAGATCAACTAAAACCGAACAATCGTTTGTATGATGTACAACTGTGTTATGCAACATGATGGCAAACGAGCAGTGTCTGCATCTTTTCGCCGCAGATTGGGTCGCTCAAATGTGGCCTGAACCGCCCCTCATGGGACAAACTGCTCTTCGATCCCACGTATCTTGGACTCACCATGAAGACAGGACTCGTCACCGGAATCATCTCCCTGACGGTATGCTATATATGGCCTCACACCGCATTAAAACAATACCCTACGCTTCAAACTAGAATTAAGTAGGTGCAGTGGATGTTTCATAGGCAGTATCACTGATAATCTGATGTGTGCCCTGAATTTCACTCTGACAGGAAGGAGTAGCAGTTGGTAGGACGTTCGCATCACTCAAGGACTACCAGGTGGATGGAAACAAAGAGATGATGGCCATTGGGTTGATGAACATTGTGGGCTCATGTACATCATGCTATGTGACAACAGGTAACCGAAATTTCTGGACTTAAAATAACCTCCAGCATTCTCTTGCATTCCTCGTAAAAAAAATTGAAGTATCAGTACCAGGGTAGAAAGTTTTTCTTTCTTTTGTCAAAAAAGAAAGATTATTTTTTAGATTGCAGAAGGACAAGCCTCCCGGGCTCTGCATCATATGATGGACACAACTATAGGTAGAAAGCTTGATGGCTCACTCTTATTTCTAACAGGAGCATTCTCTCGGTCTGCTGTGAACCACAATGCTGGCTGCAAGACCGCCATGTCCAACGTGGTCATGGCACTGACGGTCATGGTCACGCTGCTGTTCCTCATGCCATTGTTCGTCTACACGCCGAATGTTGTCCTTGGAGCAATCATCATTGCTGCTGTCATTGGCCTGATCGATCTCCCTGCTGCATACAACATCTGGAAGATGGACAAGATGGATTTCCTCGTGTGCCTTTGCGCATTTGCTGGTGTCATCTTCATCTCCGTCCAAGAAGGCCTCGCGATTGCGGTAACCAGCAGAATTGTTACTGAGATACATAGCTGATTTTTCTGTAGAGGCAGTTGCTACTTTAATTGCTTGGTTACTGAAATTTGTCAAATATGCAGGTCGGTATATCCATATTTAGGGTATTGATGCAAATCACAAGGCCAAGGATGATGATTCAGGGGAACATTAAGGGAACAGATATTTACCGGAACCTCCATCAGTATAAGGAGGCTCAAAGAGTTCCTGGGTTCTTGATACTGACTGTTGAGGCTCCTATAAACTTTGCAAACACCAACTACCTAAATGAAAGGTAAAAGAAACTCCTATTACTAGAAAGAAATGTTGAAGTCAAGCTGTGGAACAAGTTACAATGGAATATTTTCATTTGTAGGACTAAAAGATGGATAGAGGATGAAAGTTCTTCGGGGAATAAACAAACTGAACTACGTGTCGTGATCTTGGATCTATCAGGTTAGTGACTATCGAGATAAAATTAAGCATTCTTATTATTTAACACAAGCTCACTAAACCATATGTATGCACTTCAGTATTAGCTTTCTACTAGTAATTGAAAGCATGTTCGGCAACAGATAGCATTTTAAGAGCTCGCTTTCTTACTTGGAAGTTGGAACTAGGGAAGTGTTAGATCAGGCCATTTTTGGAATGCCTTAAGAATGCTATATTCAAATTAATGGATGATGCTTGTCACAGGTTTAGTGTTTTCAGTAGCATTTTCACTAACACATAATATTCTTTTTGTATGGTTCTCAGCTGTTCCTGCAATTGACACAAGCGGCATTGCATTCCTCATTGACCTAAAGAAATCAACAGAGAAACGTGGCCTAGAGGTACACTCATCATATATATGAAAAGTTAATATCTCTAGTTCACAAGCTATCAGTTAACTTACGTGGCAAATTTACCTTTTTCTCTCCCTTCGCAGCTTGTACTTGTGAATCCAACTGGAGAGGTCATGGAGAAAATACAACGAGCGAACGATGCACACAATCATTTCAGGCCAGATTGCTTGTATTTGACCACTGGGGAAGCAATCGCTTCACTTTCTGGATTTGCCAAGATGGCAACACCTTAGAGTGGTTTGCCGAATTGTAATTTTGATCGTCTGATTGCAATGCTAAATTTGCATTGCCTTCTCATCAGTGAATGTGCCTGCAACAAAGCATTTCACAAGTTTGTTTGTAGCTATCTTCAGTGCCCTTCAAGTCTATGTGATGGAAATTAGGTGCTTGAAATATGTACATTCATGGTTCCCATCAACATGAGTTCTCGCAAACTTTTGAACTTCGGTGTTAAGACCTAGATGTTTAACTGTAGAAACTGTAACTGAATTACTTTTATTTACTCTCACATGGTTCTAGATGGCCCATTAGCATAGAGCATACATACCTAGGTATAATTCAGAGTTCCCAATTGACACTTGATATGCAGTATGACACCAAACTAATAATAGTAACTGCAACACTTAAGCAAAATCATCTTGGAATTTCAGATGAATGGATGAACTCTTTTTCCAAGCTGTACAGCCTAGTTCCTTCGCTGCCTTTGCTTCCCTTGTATGACTGATCATTTATAGCATTCTGGTTCACTCTTGTGATCCGAGAACTGAGATTGACCTTTAAGTTCTGCACATCTTCAAGTGTTGTCTCCACCTGTCTCATTGTAGGCCTTTCTTCACCTTTTAAACTTAAGCATGCTTCTGTGAGTCTTGCAACCACCTCAGCATCTTCGGCCCCTCCCTCCTCAACAATTTGTGTATCTAGAATATCTAAGAATCGATTGTCCCTTATAAGTGACACAAAATGTGATGCAAGGCTTGTGCTTTCTGACGAATGAGAAGAAAAAACTGGTGTCATCCTCGTCAGTAGCTCTGCTAGGATAACACCAAAGCTGTAAACATCGCTCTTCTCCATGAGTCGATTGGTATAGTAGTATTCAGGATCAAGGTAACCATAAGTTCCTTGGACGACTGTAAGTATTCCTGTCTCATCTATTGCAATTGACCTTGAAGCTCCAAAATCTGATACTTTTGCTGTTAAAGTATCAGTAAGCAATATATTTGCGCATTTGATATCTCTATGGTATACTGATATGGAGGCAGCAGAGTGCAGATATGCAATAGCCCTTGCAGTTTCCAATGCAATTTTCAATCTATCTTTCCAGGACAAAGGGTTCTCACTTTGGCCATGGAGATGATACGATAGAGTTCCATTTGATATGAACTCATAGACTAGTAGAGGAACTTCTGTCTCGAGGCAGCAGCCAAAGAGCTTCACCACATTCCTATGGTTTGTCTGTGAAAGTATGACAACCTCATTTATGAACTGGTCGATTTCCCTTTGAACTACAATTTTAGCCTTCTTGATGGCCACCACATGTTGATCAGATAAGATGCCTTTGTAGACAGTGCCATGGCCACCGCCACCAAGGATACGGTTCTGGTCAAATTTGTTGGTTGATTGCTCTAGCTCTTCTAAGCTGAAAATCTTTGTTCTTTTGGCTATATCTTTGTTTGAAGAGATTAACTGTTGCAGAAGCAATCCATGGTTTTTCTTGAAGAATTTTTGTCTCAACTTCTTAGCTCTTCGTTGTTTGAGTTTGTTGGTGATTTTGGCAACACCCAAAAGTGAAACCAGTAGGCCAAAGCCAGCACTTACTGCAATTATGGTGATTACACCTGTGGAGAATGAAAGTAAGGATTGATAGTACAGTATATGAACATGCATTTAAATTTTTTGAACAGGAAGTTTGAAACTACTCAACTATACAAAAGTTTTCCTGGAGTCTTTATCAGAGTGATCATACTGGAAGTCATTTTTTGTCGGAGCAGTGATCACATAGTTTACTAGTTTATGGAGCACATAATATCTTATATTTATTACTCTTTTTCTTTTGTTTTTTCTTGCTTTTATGAAAACTCAACCGACTGATGGCCTCAGAGTTCCAGTATCATGACAAAGAATATTTAAACTGAAGCAGTAATAGTATATCTGTAGCTGTACTGCTGATGTACTACATAAGCAGATAATTATTGTATTTCTATGGTCCTTAGTTATCATCAAGAAAAGCCTTATACCAAGAGTTGTGTTTATACCTGGGAGGCTGCGGATACTTTTCTTTGCCGAGCATCGGTATTTTCCTGGCATATTGATGCATGTTCCGTGCAGACATGGATAAACATCTAGCTGTTGGCACTCATCGATATCTGAAATATGGAAAATGGAGTTGAGAATCAGAGGCATTCCATACAACAAAAGCACAGAGTTTTAATTTGTTGACATGTATAGATCTGTTGTGCATATGGTGGTGCCTATACATCTCTTTCATCCTTGTGAGGCATCGATTCGGTGCCGATATCAGCTGGAGGGAACCAGATGCTAGTGGCTTGTTCATGTTAATGCTAGACCGGCTGCCCTGAATCCTCGGTATTGAGAATTTGTGACTCACGTGGCAACGACAGTGATGACAAGCGAAGTTGGCTCACATTATGGCCTTCGTCACACTGCTTGCGAGTTTCTGCTACGAGGCTTGTCTTCAAAATCGGAGCTGTCTCATCCTTGACTGTTGGCTGACTGTTTGGCATGGGCCAACGTTGGTTTCATGCTGCTGTTGTGGCGAGCAGTTCGTTCGTGGTCATCTGTGGTGAGGTTGGAGTCGCTGGATCAAGGGTAAAGGGTGATGAGGATGCCACTTGTGCACAATCTCGATGGATGTTCTCAATGGTGTGTCGAGCCTATGTTGGTAGCTAGGTCAGCTGGTGGTGCCCTATTTTTACGGCATATGCTGTAACCTTGGTTTTCGCCCGATTTTCCTCCAATTAGTTAAGAAATTTTCCTGGCTTAAATTAATTGAGTGAGGCCACTGGCTCTGACTAAAAGAACTTTTCCAAACAGGGTAGTGTGTTCTCAGGGGTATTTGTTATACATTCCTACGTGCATGCATGCTTAATTTGCAGTGTTGTATTCTATCCCTAGCCAAAAGTACAATGGAAAATCTCTCCTCATTATGATATATTCTATTAATTTTCTTCTCCTTTTCGGATTCATAAGGTAGATAGGGAAGAAAAACAAGCGAGGACAGAAGAAATGAACATAAAAGAGAAATCAAAACAGAGCCCAAGAAGAAACAAGACCATTAAAGAAAGAACCTCCAAGCATATGCTCTAACAAGTTATCATGGATCAAACCGCAAGTCTGCTTTCCACGAGCCCAGTTGTGGGACAGCCCCAACATATCTTATTTTTGTTGGCAAACGTGTAATTCTTTTCTAGAAAGTAGAGAAAGCTAAGTAACAAGTGTAGTATTTACCTTGACATCCATTGGCCATGTAAGGATTGCCCTCGTATCCTCTTAAGCAGCTGCACCGCCCGTAATTTTCATCATTGTCGTCATCTACTACCATGCTGTTTACGCTTACACATGTCTTCCGTTGATATGAATCAGGGTAATTTGATGCAAGGTACACGTTCTTGTGACGGTGCATATGGAACGACCATTCTAACACTGTCAGAACCTCCTTTTGATCCAAGGGATACAGAGAGGGGATGTAAGCTATCAATGAAACGTTCACTCCATTTTTGAGCCACTCTTGGTCAGCTATGAACACTGCCCCATATGGTGATGAACGACCTGATCTCTGGGTTAAATTACTAAGCTGGACACCATAGGATGGGAGATCCGGTCATGCGATGGGCGTCTGGCAGCAGGCCAAGCCGGAGCACGACCTGTCGGTGTTCCTCACCATGAGGTGATTGCTCACCATAAGGTCATCCCCACAATACGCAGCACAGATACTAACTTGGTAGTTCAAATGGGGGATGAGGCTGGCAAGGATGTTGCATCCCACTGCTACGAACCGATTGTGTGTGCTGGACACCTTCAGGGGACCACCTGCCATCAGGCCGGCGGGCCACGAGCTGTTTAACTGAAGGGAGGCCCCGTTCACCAGGATGTACATCACCTTGGTGTTGACCCTCATCGTGCCATCCACCAGAGATATGCTAACCACTTCCGCACGATCGCTGACGAACAGCTTCGGTGGCTGGCTCATCTCGTCGCAGGTGAGGTTGAAGCCCTCGTGGAAGCACCCTTGCAGGAAGCCGAAAGGGTAGGGGACGGTCACGTTGCCGCAAGCTTCGGGGCAGCCAGGCAAGGCTACCGGAGCTGCTAACGAGCCCAGTATAAGCTGGAGCGTCAATGCTGCTGCAACGCTGGTGCCTATCTTTGCTTTTCTGGAAGGAACGGAGGGAAGCAATGGTGCCATTGATCTTGTGGGCATTCTTTGATACTAGGAGGGAATAGGTGCCTATTTATCGACCGATTCTTGTTTGAAAACTCTGTATGCCGTAGAGGACGGGGTAACTCGGTCTGGTGCATCGCTCTCGCCAATCAAAAAGGAAGGGTAAACGAGTGTGGTGTCATCAGTGATGTGACAATCTTCTGTTTTATGTGGAAACTCGTGTCCATCCTGCCTGTGGCAACAGCGATCTTCGTGGACTGGAGGCATCGGTCAGTATGTTGGTCACCTGGTCGATCGCACTGTGCCAACCGGGGCAAGGAAAAGGGTGCCCATTTATCGCGCATTCTTCACTGGAAAATCTATGGCATTGTAAACGACTGGATCGTGTACTGCACATCGTTCTCGCTAATTCGAGTGGAAGGGAACAAAAGGTGGATGTTAAATGAGTGAGAGTGACAACGTTCTGTTTTGTATGGAAACTCGTGTCCAACCAGTCTGTGCCAACAGTGATCTTCTTGGACTGAAGGCATCGGTCAATATGTTGGTTATTGGTCGCACCGTGCCATTCCGGGGCAAGGAGATAGATGCCATGTTGCTCACGAACGGATTGGGTGGATGGAGTGTGTTGGGTAGGCCGAAGACCTCGCGGACGCGGAAGCAGCCTCGCCGCAGGTCTCCAAGGGAACAGAGACGATCACAATTTCGAAAGCAGGGGAGAGAAATAGGTTACCTCAATGCTGCTCGGCCCGTCCAGGTTCCATCGACCCCCTCCGGGCGGCGCGAGCTGAGTTGAGCATTTCGTCGAACAGCTCGCCTGCAGAGCAAGAACCCAAATCAAACCAAATAACTCGTGACTGTAATGCATTAATTAACGAGTCGCTCACCATTGATTCCGGTCCCCAACGAGAACCAACCACCTCGGGATGAAGGATGAAGAGTGGAGTGCCCTGCGACTGCGAGCGCACCACCCCTCTGCACAGCCGCGCCGCCTAACTTCCGGTACCTGCACCCCTCTCCGTGCCTGCGTCCAGCCGACCAGGCCCCTAGCCGGCTACCCGGCGACCACCGCAGCTGCGCTATGCATATCGGATCTGCTGCCGCGCGCTCTCTGCCTCTGTCTCGCTCTCTGTCTCTGCTCGCTCGCTGTATGATGCTCTCTCTAGGCTCTAGCGCGTCGGATACGCACGTTGTCCTCTGTAGCGGGGTGCTCTTTTTTCTCTTTAGGCAAACTGACAAAGCTTTTATTCAACCGTCACAGTTTACAAGGACGAATAAGAGATCTTCAGGGTTGCCTAACAAAACATGGCGACCGGCCCCTGGTGATAATGCATGCTTTGCTAGTTTGTGGGCCTCGACATTCGAGGTTCTGAACTCATGTAAGAAATTGCACGAAATAAATGATCTAAACGACTCTTTAATCTCAAGCACAACTGCTCCATATGATGTGAGAGGTTCCCCTTTTCATTGCTTCTACGGCATTCTTGCAATCTGATGCCACCGAAACTTTGTGTATATATAGATCTTTCGCTAATGCAATAGCCTCTCTGATCGCCAGTACTTCAAGGGTCTTAGGATCATCTATGTTTCTGAATAAAACCGAGGATGCTCCTTGGAAATTGCCCACCTCATCCCGGCATATTGCTGCAATGGCCCCCATGCTACCCCTTCTCGACACCGCTGCATCCGTGTTGATCTTGTAGTGGTCCTCCGCCGGTGGAATCCACCCGGTCGGTCGAGGCGTAGAAGATGGGGTTGCTCTCTGAGGCGGTTTAGCGAGGCATTGAAGATCCGAAAGAAACCTGCCAACAAAAGAGTGTGTTGCATACGGAGTCTGCAGAATTTCTTCGTGAATAACCTTCCGTCTTGCATGCCAGATCGCCCATAGCGTCATGATCATCAGAGTAAAATCGTGCAGCGGAAGGGAGTCGCTCATGGCGAACAACCAGCCCTTGGCATCATCATCTTTGTTCATGCAAATGTGTTGGACTAGCTCCTCACTAGAAAGCGCCCAGACACTTCGCGACAGCGTACAATCCAGTAGCGCGTGTCTCCAACTATCCTCAGCTCCGCATACCGCACAGACATGAGAAGCGGACATGTCCCGATGGTGAAGAACGTCGCTCGAGGGAAGCGAATGCTGCGCTAGTCTCCAAGTAAAGATCTTCAATTTAGATGGTACCTGCAGCTTCCACACACACGCCCAGCCTCGGCGCTCATTGACAAGATTTGATGATTCATTAGCTCCTTCGATCCGGTCCTCCCTGCTAATCTTCACTCGATATATGAGATTATACGTTGTCCTGACAGAGTAAATACCCCTAGTGTCTCCCGACCAGGCCCAAAAGTCAATCGGCAGCTAGGAATTTTAAGAATGGATCCAGCGTCAATCAGCAGAAATACCTGGCGAACAAGTTCCTCTTTCCATTCCGCACTTGTCGGATCGATCAGTTCAGCCACCAACTGCGGCGGATTAGCAATTAGGGAGATGGCTGGCTTGAAAAGACCATCTCTAGGAATCTAGTTGTGTTCCCAGATTTTTGTGGAAGCACCATTCCCAATGCGCCGAATAATACCCAGGTTCAAGATGTTCCTTTCGTCTATCGCAGCACGCCAAATTTGGGATGGGTGGGATCCAAGTTCTGCTTCGAGAATAGAATTGTTTGGGTAATAGAGTGATTTCAGAATACGGGCGCTCAACGTGTTAGGCTCCTGCAGCAGCCGCCATGCTTGCCTCGATAGAAAGGCGAGGTTGAAGATCTCCATGTCCCTAAACCCAAGCCCACCTAGGGTTTTTGGCCTCGTGATGACATCCCACGATACCCAACAAGGCCTTCTCTTCCCTTGCTTGCTCCCCCACCAAAACTGGCGAATGATAGATGTTATACCTTCACACAATCCTCTCGGGAGTCTAAAGCAAGACATAGAAAACACAGGGATGGATTGCACCACTGATTTAATGAGTACCTCCTTCCCTCGTGCAGAAAGTAGTTTTTCCATCCATCCTTTCACCTTTGCCCAAACTCTATCGCGAAAATACTTAAAAGAACCATTCTTTGACTATCCCACCTCTATTGGCAGGCCAAAGTATTTCTCATTCAGCGACTCATTCTGCACATTCAGACAATTCTTCGCTTCCAGCTTGGTAGACTCGGGGCAGCCCTTACTGAAATAAATCGAGGACATCTCATGGTTCACTCGTTGTCCCGAAGCAGCACAATAAATATTCAGTAGGTTTGATACATGATTTGCACCCTCCACACTAGACTTAAAAAGCAACAGGTTGTCATCTGCAAACAGAAGATGGCTCACAACTAGTGTTGTAGGGGCCACCTTGATTCCAAGTGATGATGACTGAGAACTGGATTTTAAAAGGCACGAAAGGCCCTCTGCTACAAGTAAGAATAGGTAAGGGGAAATAGGATCTCCCTGTCGAATCCCTCTGGATGGTTTAAACTACTATAGCTTTTCACCATTGAACTGGATCGAGAATGATACAAATCTCACCATAGTCATTACAATCTGGATCCACTAGGCCGTGAACCCCAGCTTACACATAATGGCCTACAAATAATCCCACTCGAGCCTATCATAGGCTTTCATCATGTCAAGCTTCAAAGCACAGAGGCTATTAGTTTTTGATTTGTTTCCTTTCATGAAGTGAAGGCACTCATAAGCACATGATGTTGTCAGTAATGAGCCTACCAGGCACAAAGCCAGACTGCTCTTCAGATATAATGTCAGGTAGGATTACCTTGAGCCTATTAGCCACCACCTTGGACGCTATTTTATAGAGCACATTGCAGAGACTGATAGGTCTAAATTGAGTCAGCTGAGTCGGGCTCATTACCTTCGGGATCAACACAAGAACGGTGTCATTGATATTCTCAGGACTCTCCTCCCCTCTTATGATGTGCATCACAACGGCGGAGACCTCATCTCCGCATATATCCCAGTGCCTCTGATAGAAATGCGTCGGAAAACCATCGGGGCCAGGTGCTTTTGTCGGAAACATCTGAAAAAGAGCTTGCTTCACCTCTTCATTCGTGTATTCCGCACACAATGATTCATTCATGGCCGGCGTTACTTTGCATGGTACGCGCATTAGTACATCCTCTATACCGTCACGCCCTCGGAAGTATACAATGACTTGTAAAATTCAAGCACCATTGTTTTCAAAACTGTTGGGTCCTCCGTGTATATACCAAGGGAGGAGTATAGCGCCTTGATCATATTTTTCTTCCTCCTCATACTGGCCCGCATATGGAAAAAATTCGTGTTTTTATCCCCTTCAGAGAGCCATTGTAGCCTTGACCTCTGACGCCACGTGATCTCTTCCCTACGGTATAATTCGACAAGCCTCTCGTTGATCTTGATCTCTCTGTGCACAGGTCCCGTTCTGGCCGGGTCATCTCGAAGTTGTTGTAGCTGGCGCGTAAGGTCTTTAATTTCCTTCCGGACACTACCAAATGATTCCCTCCTCCACCCTCTAGCGGGGTGCTCCTATTCCGCGACCGGGAGGAAGCACGCACACACGCGTTTTAGGATCGGCCCATGTGAGGGACTGGACGCACCTATTTTTCTCATTTCATTTTTTTGGCTTTCTGTTTTTTCTTTCCTATTTTTCTTCTTTATTAAAATAATTCAGGATTTCAAAATAGTTGTAAATTTCAATAGAAATCGAAATATCAAAAAATGATACAGAAATCATGAAATATTCGTGAATTTAAAATTGTTTGGCAAATCAGAAAATATTTGCAGATTCAAAACATGTTGTTAATTTGAAAACAATGTTCGCGTATAGAAAAATCTTCAAGATTTTAAAAAACAATCTTCGTCAAATTAAAAAATGTTTACCATTTTGCACCAAAAAAAGTTTGAGAAACCAAAAAATGTTCATGATTTTTTTAAAAATGTTTGCATATTCAATAAATGTCCACGATTTTAAAAACATGTCTGAAAATTCCAAAAATGTGCATTATTTTAAAAAAGTTTGGCAAATCAAAAAATCTTCGTGATTTGGGAAAAATGTTCGCACATGACAAATATGTTCAATTTGAAAAATGTTCATAATTTTTAAAACAGTTCATGTATTCAAAACATATTCTAGAATTTTAAAGCTTTTTGCATATTCAACACATGTGCACAAAAAATAAGTTTGTGAATTTCGAACAAAGTTCCCAAGTTTCAAAAAAGATCATTGATTCAAAAAAATGTTCATGTATCTCAAAACATGTTCCCAAATTTCTAGAAGGTAATGTTGATTCAAAAAATGTATGCCGATTCATAAAATTTCACAAGTTTCAAGAAACTGTTCCCAATTTTAAAAAATCAATATTTGTAAAAAATTGTCCACAACATCAAAATAGTTGACGATTTTAAAAAATGTTCATGAATGTGTAAAAAAATGTTCATGAATTGGAAATTGTTCATGATTTCGAAACAAATATTCACGAATTTGAAAAATATGCATGATGTTAAAAAATATTCATGAATTTGAAAGATGTATGAAAATGAAAAAATGAATGAAAAAGTGAAAAAAGTAAAGAAAAAATAAAAATAAAAGGAAAATGAAAAGTGAAAAATAATAAGCGAACATGAACAAAAGAAGAACAAAAAACAAATAAGAAAAAAGAACAAAAAAAGAAAAGGTAAAATGGAAAAGCAGAAAAGGAAAAATTTGAAAAATGTAAAATATAATATAAAGAAAAACTAGAAGAATGAACAAGGAAAATAAAAAAGAGGAAACTCAGTTCTAGGGCTACTCACACACGCCTGCAAGGGTAAGCGCTAGATCGCTAAACAGTGACCTACACGCGAAATAGGACTTGCCACTCTAGCGTATCACTACCCGTTAGCACACTGTTACCACTTCGGACCCGAAGGCCAGGAGAATTTGGGATCTGATCTGAAGATGGCGAACCCGGAAAAGGGGTTCTTGTTAAAAGGATCTAGCCATGATCAAGAAAGTTCGACGGCTACCCTCCCTTGTAATTATGCTACAGCGCATGCAAGGACTCAACTGGAGAAGAACAATGAACTTGCAATCATACAGCATGACTACCACGTTCAATGGCCGGTCTGGTCGTGGGTGATTAAGGTTTGCAAGGGATCGATGGGAACCTTCACAATGGGTCTGTTATTGAGGTTAATTTCCGAGAAGAAGTGGACATGACAAACATTTATCTGAATAGACAGAGGATGGCACTGATAGGGGCATAAAATACTATCACTATCTTAGGTAAGGCGGGCTCCCTCAGGGGGCATCACTAGGAGCAATGGGTTGTGTCATATGGAACTGGTGTGGGGCGAGGAATTTTGTGACGCTTTGTGAGCTTCGCGATTTTGCGAGAATATTTGCCCTCGTATTGTTGTGTATCGTAGTCGTGAGCGCAACGCACAGTATCAGCGTCACTTACATGCCGTCTGCGTGCATCTGGTGCCCTAAAAACATTCTTCCATGTGGAAGTTTAACACAAAAGGATATGTAGCATTGGCATGAAACCTGGGTTTTGTGGAAAATTGTGAAGCGGATGTTTAAGGGCTGCATCATCCTAGGCCATGGCAAAAGGTGTGATGGCCTAGGGCCCATCGCAAATAAGGTCCTAATATTGGTACATACCGAAATAAACTAAAAGAAGGGCAAGTGCCCCTCCCACACACTTCACACAAGGACATGCCCCGCCCCCGGACACTTCACAATTGTGTATTTAATAGTTTTTTATTCATTCCTACTTAAATAATGGGTAATGTTTCCCATTCCGCCCCCCTACTAAAAAAATGTTTGCATATTCACTAAATGTCCAAGATTTTTAAAAATATCCGACAAATCCAAAAACGTGTATGATTTTGAAAAATTGTTTGGAAAATCAAAAAATATTCATGATTTCATAATAATGTTCGCCTATGAAAAATATTTAAGATTTTTTTAAAAGTTCTTGTATTCAAAACATACTCATGAATTTCAAAAAATTGTTCCCAAAGTTCTAAAATTATCCGTTGATTCAAAAAAGTGTCAATTCATAAATGTTCACAAGTTTCAAAACATTGTTCCCAATTTTAAAGAAATCATGAATTTGTAAAAAATGTCTGCAAGTTCAAAATAGTTGATGATTTTAATAATTGTTCATGGATGTGTCAAAAAATGTTCATGAATTGGAAATTGTTCATGATTTCAAAACAAATATTCATGAATTTTAAAAATATGCATAATTTCAAAAAATATACACGAATTTGAAAGATGTGTGAAAATGAAATGAAAAAGTTAAAAAAGAAAGAAAAATAAAAATAAAAGGAAAAATAAAAGTGAAAAAGAATAAACGAACATGAACGAAATACGAATATGAAAAAAGTACAGAAAAGGAAAAGGAAAAATGGAAAAACCGAAAAGGAAAAAGTTGAAAACTATAAAATATAAAAGAAAGAAAAAATCCGAAGAATAAACAAGGAAAATAAAAAGGAATCTTGGTTCCGGGGCTACACTCACACGCCTGCAGGGTACGCGCTAGATTGTTAAACAATGATCTACACGCCAAATAAGACTTGCCTCTCTAGTGTATCACTACCCGTTAGCACACTGCTACCACGTAGGGCCATAATAGGCCGGAAGCCCTGGAGAATTTGGCATCTGGTTTCGAGATGGCGAACCCGGAAAGGGATTCGGGAACAACTAACTAAGGAGCGCTCCTTTGGGAGCCTTTCCAAGTGTTATTAACTAGTGCAGAAAAGCCTAGCTATGGCGTGGCAAAAATGGCCTTGCTGGCATGGACACCCGACGCCACAAATATGAAGCCACAGTTAAAAAATAGTGCTGGCATTGGAGCCGACGCCAACAGTATATAACATGTTGCTGGTGTCCATGTGACCACGCCAGCTATACATCTATAGTGCCTTTGTCGTGCGTTGTTGTCCATGTTGGAAATATGCCCTAGAGGCAATAATAAATTGGTTATTATCATATTTCCCTATTCATGATAAACGTCTATTATCCATGCTAGAACTGTATTGATCGGAAACTAAGATAGATGTGTGGATACATAGACAACACTGTGTCCCTAGTGAGCCTCTACTAGACTAGCTCGTTGATCAAAGATGGTTAAAGTTTCCTAATCATAGACACGAGTTGTCATTTGATAACGAGGTCACATCATTAGGAGAATGATGTGATTGACAAGACCCAACCGTAAGCATAGCATTTGATCGTATTAGTTTATTGCTACTGCTTTCTTCATGTCAAGTATCTGTTCCTAAGACCATGAGATCATGCAACTCCCTGGCACCGGAGGAATGCCTTGTGTGTATCAAACGTCACTTCGTAACTGGGTGATCATAAAGGTGCTCTACAAGTATCTCCGAAGGTGTCTGTTGGGTTGGCATGGATCGAGACTAGGATTTATCACTCCGTATGACTGAGAGGTATCTTTGGGCCCTCTCGGTGATACAACATCACAAGAACCTTGCAAGCAATGTGACTAAAGAGTTAGTCACGGGATCTTGTATTACGGAACGAGTAAAGAGACTTGCCGGTAACGAGATTGAACTAGGTATGGAAATACCGACGATCAAATCTGGGGCAAGTAACATACCACTGGACAAATGGAACTGCATACGGGATTGACTGAATCCTTGACATCGTGGTTCGATCGATGAAGATCTTTGTGGAATATGTAGGAACAACTATGGGCATCTAGGTCCCTCTATTGGTTATTGGCCAGAGAGGTGTCTCCATCATGTCTATATGATTCTCGAACCCGCAGGGTCCGCACGCTTAACGTTCGGTGACGCTAGAGTAGTATTGGGATATGTACGTTGGTGACCGAATGTTGTTCGGAGTCCCGGATGATATCCTGGACGTCACAATGAGTTCTGGAATGGTCCGGGGGTAAATATTTATATATGGGAAGTCCTATTTTGGTCGCCAGAAAAGTTTCGGGCATTACCGGTAGTGTACCGGGGTGCCGAAAAGGGTTCTGGGGGTCCACCGGGGGGTCTACCTGCCCCATGGGCCCACATGGACCATAGGGGGTGCTCCCTAGTCATCATGGGTCAGATTCATCAGCCCCTAGAGGCGAATTAGGCTTGGGGGCAAGAGTCCCAAAGGTACAAGGCACCCCGGAGGTGCCTTGGAGGAGGGGGACTCCTCCCTTACTTGTAAAGGGAGGACTCTCCCTTCGCCGCCGGCCCCTCCCTTGGAGGAGGGGTCAAGGCTGCGCCTTCCCTCTCCCCTTTGCCTCCTATGTATAGTAGAGGGAAGGGGAGGGCTGCATACACCAATTCCTACGCCCCGGTGGCAGCCCTCCCTCTTCCGTTACTCTGTTTTCTCCCCAGATCGCATCTACGGTAGCGCTTGGCGAAGCCCTGTCGGGATTGCTCCACCACCATCTCCACCATGCCGTCGTGCTGGTTGAGATCCCATCTACTTCTCCTCCCTCGCTTGCTGGATCAAGAAGGGGGAGACGTCATCGAGCCGTACGTGTGCTGAACGCGGAGGTACCGTCCGTTCGGCGCTAGATCGGATCGGATCGTGATTGGATCGTAAAGAGTACGACTACATCAAACGCGTTATATATGCTTCCGCTTAGCGATCTACAAGGGTATGTAGATACACTCCCCCTCTCGTAGCTATGCATCTCCATGGATAGATCTTGCGTGTGTGTAGGAAACTTTTTGTTTCCCATGCAACGTTCCCCAACAATGGCATCATGAGCTAGGTCTACGCGTAGATGATATGCACGAGTAGAACACAAAGTGTTTGTGGGCGTTGATGTTCAGATTGCTTGCCTCCTTAGTATTATTTTGACTCGGCGGTATTGTGGGATGAAGCGGCTCGGACCAACCTTACTTGTCCTCGCACAAGAGACCGGTTCCACCGACTGACATGCAACTTGTTTGCATAAAGGTGGCTGTCGGGTGTCTGTCTCTCCCACTTTAGTTGAATCGGATTCGACAGAGGCGGTCATTGTAGAAGGTTAAAAGGCAACTTGAATATCACTTTTGTGGCTTTGCGTAGGTAAGAACGGTTCTTGCTAGTTGCCCATAGCAGCCACGTAAAACTTGCAACAACAAAGTAGAGGACGTCTAACTTGTTTTTGCAGGCATGTTGTGATGTGATATGGCCAAAACATGATTTGATATATGTGATGTATGAGATGATCATGTTTTGTATAGTTGTCATGACTTGCATGTAAATGAGTACGTCAACCGGCAGGAGCCATAGGGTTGTCTTTAATTTAATTCATGGCCTACGTGTCAATATTTAAACGCCATCTAATTGCTTTACTTTATCGCTATGCGTTAGCAATAGTTGTAGAAACAATAGTTGGTGAGACAACCACATGATGACATGATGATGGAGATCATGATGATGGAGGTCATGGTGTCATGCCGGTGATGATGGAGATCATGCCGGTGCTTTGGAGATGGAGATCAAAAGCACAAGATGATGATGGTCATATCATGTCACTTATATGATTTGCATGTGATGTTTATCCTTTTATGCATCTTATTTTGCTTAGGACGACGGTAGCATTATAAGATGATCCCTCACTAAAATTTCAAGATTAAATTGTGTTCTCCCCGAGTATGCACAATTGCGAAGGATCGTCGTTTCGAAGCACCTCGTGATGACCGGGTGTGATAGACTCTATGTTCGCATACAACGGGTGTAAGCCAGATTTACACACGCGGAGTACTTGGGTTAAATTTGACGAGCCTAGCATGAACAGACATGGCCTTGGAACACAGGAGACCGAAAGGTCGGACATGAGTTATATAGTAGATATGATCAACATGGAGATGTTCACCATTGAAACCAACTCATCTCACGTGATGATCGGGCTTGGGTTGGTGGATTTGGATCATGTCACACTTAGTCAACCTGAGGGATGTTGATTTGAGTGGGAGTTTGCTACTTCTCGAGCATGCGTTGGTTTTCCCTTGAAGAGGAAAGGGTGATGCAGCAAAGTAGATAAGTATTTCCCTCAGTTGTTGAGAACCAAGGTATCAATCCAGTAGGAGATACAAGCAAGTCCCCAATAGGTGTACCTACACAAATAATCAAACACTTGCACCCAACGCTATAAAGGGGTTGTCAATCCCTTCACGGTTACTTGCAAGGATGAGATCTGATAGAGATAGGTATGATAGATTGCTAGAAAGTAAAGTAAAACAAAAGTAAAAATAAGGCAGCGAGATATTTTTGGTATTTTTGGTTTTAGATCTGAAAGTATAATATGGAAAATAGACCCGAGGGCCATAGGTTTCACTAGAGGCTTCTCTCATGAAGGAAAATAATACGGTGGGTGAACAAATTACCGTCGAGCAATTGATAGAAAAGCGAATAATTATGAAGATATCGAAGGCAATGATTATGCATATAGGCATCATGTCCGTGTCAAGTAGACCGAAACGATTCTGCATCTACTACTATTACTTCACACATCGACCGACTCCTGCCTGCATCTAGAGTATTAAGTTCATGAAGAACAGAGTAACGCATTAGGTAAGATGACATGATGTAGAGGGATAAACTCAAGCAATATGATGAAAACCCCATCTTTTTATCCTCGATGGCAACAATACAATACGTGCCTCGCTACCCCTACTTTGTCACTGGGTGAGGACACCGCAAGATTGAACCCAAAACTAAGCACTTCTCCCATTGCAAGAATTACCAATCTAGTTGGCCAAACCAAACCAATAACTCGAAGAGACTTGCAAAGATATGAAATCATGCATATAAGAATTCAGAGAAGATTCAAATAATATTCATAGATAATCTGAACATAAACCCACAATTCATCGGATCTCGACAAACACACCGCAAAAGAGTATTACATCGGATAGATCTCCATGAAGATCATGAAGAACATGGTATTGAAGAACAAAGAGAGAGAAGAAGCCATATAGCTACTAGCTATGGACCCGAAGGTCTGTGGTAAACTACTCACGCATCATCGGAGGGGCAATGGAGTTGATGTAGATGCCCTCCGTGATCGAATCCCCCTCCGGCAGATTACCGGAAAAGGCTCCAAGATTGGATCTCATGGGAACAGAGGATTCCGGCGGCGGAAAAGTATTTTCGTGGCTCCCTCTGGTATCCATGGAATATTTGGGAATTTATAGGCCGAAGAATAGGGTTAGGAGGGCTGCCGTGGGGCCACAAGCCAGGGGGCGCCCCCCCCTTAGGGCGCGCCCCTGTGGCTTGTCGCCACACGGCGGCTATCCTGCCTTCATCTCCAAGTCTTCTGGGTTGCTTCTGGTCCAAGAAAAATTATTCCGAAGATTTTATTCCGCTTGGACTCCGTTTAATATTCCTTATCTGCAATACTCAAAAACAAGGAAAAAACAGAAACTGGCACTAGGCTCTAGATTAATAGGTTAGTCCCAAAAATAATATAAAATAGCATATTAATGCATATAAAACATCCAAAACAGATAATATAATAGCATGGAACAATCAAAAATTATAGATACGTTGGAGACGTATCAAGCATCCCCAAGCTTAATTCCTGCTCGTCCTCGAGTAGGTAAATGATAAAAACATAATTTTTGATGTGGAATGCTACCTAACATATTTATCCACGTAATATTCTTTATTGTGGCATGAATATTCAGATCCATAAGATTCAAAACAAAAGTCTAATATTGACATAAAAATAGTAATACTTCGAGCACACCAACAAGGCAATTGTGTCCTTTCGAAATAACATGGCCTTAGAAAGTTATCCCTACAAAATCATATGGTCTGGCTATGCTCCATCTTCCCCACACAAAGTATCTAAATCATGCACAACCCCGATGACAAGTCAAGCAATTGTTTCACACTTTTAATGTTCTCAAACCTTTTGAACTCTCACGCAATACATGAGCGTGAGCCATGGATATAGCACTATAGGAATAGAATATGGTAGAGGTTGCAAGGAAAAAGGAGAAGATAGTCTCACATCAAATAGGCGTATCAACAGGCTATGGAGATGCCCATCAATAGATATCAATGTGAGTGAGTAGGGATTGCCATGCAACAAATGCACTAGAGCTATAAGTGTATGAAAGCTCAAAAAGAAAACAAAGTGGTTGTGCATATGATGAAAAATTCCACTAGCTATATGAAAGTGACAAAATAGGAGACTCTCTATCATGAAGATCATGGTGCTACTTTGAAGCACAAGTGTGGAAAAAGATAGTAGCAATTGTCCCTTCTCTCTTTCTCTCATTTTTTTTATTTTGGTGGGCATCTTTGGCCTCTTTTTTTTATTTGGGCTTTGCTGGCCTCTTTTATTATTTGTAAAGTCCGGAGACTCATCCCAACTTGTGAGGGATTCATAGCTTCCATCATACTTTTCTCTCACGGTAACAATGCTCTAATAATGAAAATCATCACACTTTTATTTACTTACAACTCAAAAGGAAAATTACAACTCGATACCTATAACAAAATATGACTCTATATGCAATATGAAAGTGATGGTGCATGTCATGATAAACGGAACGGTGGAAGTTGCATGGCAATATATCTCGGAATGGCTATGGAAATGCCATAATAGGTAGGTATGGTGGCTGTTTTGAGGAAAATATATGGTGGCTGTTTTGAGGAAGGTGGGTTTGATGTACCGGCGAAAGTTGCGCGGTACTAGAGAGGCTAGCAAAGGTGGAAGGGTGAGAGTGCGTATAATCCATGGACTCAACATTAGTCATAAAGAACTCACATACTTATTGCAAAAGTCTATTAGTTATCAAACAAAGCATTAGACGCATGCTCCTTGGGGAGAGGTTGGTAGGAGTTAACCATCGCGCGCTCCCGACCCTCACACAAAGGTTGACAATCATTAAAAAAATCATGCTCCGACTTCGTTACATAACGGTTCACCATACGTGCATGCTACGGGAATCACAAACTTTAACACAAGTATCTCTTCCAATTCACAACTACTCACTAGCATGACTCTCATATTACCATGTTCATATCTCAAAACTATATGCAAGGAATCAAACTTCTCATAGTATTCAATGCACCTAATATGAAAGTTTTTATTATATCCCTCTTGGATGCCCATTATATTAGGACTAAATTCATAACCTAAACCAATTACCATGCTGTTTTAAGAAACTATCAAAATAATATAAGTGAGGTACGAGAGTTCAATAATTTCTATAAAATAAAACACCACCGTGCTCTAAAAAGATATAAGTGAAGCACTAGAGCAACATTGCCTAGCTCAAAAGATATAAGTGAAGCACATAGAGTATTCTAATAAATTCACGATTCAGCGTGTCTCTCTCAAAAAGATGTGTGCAGCAAGGATGATTGTCGCAAACTAAAAATCAAAGACTCATATCATACAAGACGCTCCAAGCAAAACACATATCATGTGGTGAATAAAAATATAGCCTCAAGTAAATTTACCGATGGATTGAAGACGAAAGAGGGGATGCCTTCCGGGGCATCCCCAAGCTTAGGCTTTTTGGTATCCTTGAATATGGCTTGGGGTGCCTTGGGAATCCCCACGCTTAGGCTCTTGCCACTCCTTATTCCATAGTCCATCAAATCTTTACCCAAAACTTGAAAACTTCACCACACAAAACTCAACAGAAAACTCATGAGATCCGTTAGTATAAGAAAAATAAATCACCACTTTAGGTAATGTTGTGAAATCATTCTTTATTTATATTGGTGTAATATTTACAGTATTATAACTTCTCCATGGTTCATACCCCCCGATACAACCCATAGATACATCAAAATAAGCAAACAACACAAAGAAAACAGAATCTGTCTAAAACAGAACAGTCTGTAGCAATCTATAGACTTCGAATACTTCTGTAACTCCAAAAATTCTGAAAAATTAGGACAATCAGGGAAATTTGTATATAAATCTTGTGTAAAAATGTCAGATCAAAAGCACGTTCCAGTGAATTTACAAAATTCCTGGACTGAGAGCAAAAGTTTCTGTTTTTCAGCAGAATCAAATCACAAACACCGTAGACCATCCCAAAGGTCTTACTTGGCTCAAACACTAATTTAAACAAGAAAACACAATTACTACAGAGGTAATAATGTGTGAAACACTCAAAAACAGAAGCAAAAACAAAAGCATGAAAATAAAATTGGGTTGCCTCCCAACAAGCGCTATTGTTTAGCGCCCCTAGCTAGGCATAACGCAATAGATCTAGGTATTGTCATCTTTGGTATGCAATCCATAAGTAGCTCTCATAATATATTCATAAGTAAATTTTATTTTCTTTCTAGGAAAGTGCTCCATGCCTTTCCTTAATGGAAATTGGAATCTAATATTTCCTTCCTTCATATCAATAATTGCACCAATCGTTCTAAGGAAAGGTCTATCAAGAATAATAGGACATGTAGGATTGCAATCTATATCAAGAACAATGAAATCTACGGGCACATAATTTCTATTTGCAACAATAAGAACATCATTAATCCTTCCCATTGGTTTCTTTATAGTGGAATCCGCAAGATGCAAATTTAAAGAGCAATCATCAAATTCAAGGAAACCTAGCACATCACATAAAGTTTTTGGAATCGTGGAAACGCTAGCACCCAAATCACACAAAGCATGGCACTCATAATCTTTAATTTTAATCTTAATAGTAGGTTCCCACTCATCATAAAGTTTTCTAGGTATAGAAACTTCCAACTCAAGTTTTTCTTCAAAATATTTCATCATAGCATCCACAATATGTTTAGTAAAAGCTTTATTTTGATTATAAGCATGCGGAGAATTCAACATGGATTGCAACAAGGAAACACAATCAATCAAAGAACAACTATCATAATTAAAGTCCTTGAAATCCAAAAGAGTGGGTTCATTGCTATCTAAAGTTTTGACCTCTTCAATCCCACTTTTATCAATCTTAGCATTAAGATCTATAAACTCCAAATCATTGGGACGCCTTTTAACTAAAGTTGACTCATCTCCAGTCCCATCTTTATCAAGATTTACATTAGAAAACAAAGTTTCAATAGGAGTCACATCAATCACTTTAAAATCTTCATCAATATTGAAAGATTCTGGTTTCGCGGTCATTTTATTGACTAAGGTAGCTTGTTTATCAGAAATTTGGCCTACTAAATTTTCCAGATGAGCAAACTGAGATTTCAAACCATAAAACTCTTTAGACATATCATCCAGTTCTTTATTCATGTATTCCCACATAGCCTTTTGTTCTTTAAGCTCGTTTCTAAAGAAACTATTGTGGTTATATTGGAGTGACATGAAACTTTTAACATTATCCTCAATATCTTCCAACTTCCTAAGATAAGGATCAAAGCTTTTGGGTTGAGCCATAAAGACGAACATAAGATTTATCACGCAAGCAAACGAAAAGCAAACGGAAAGACGAACGGAAGAAGGGAGAATAAAAAGGCAAATCTTTTTGGAAAATCATTTTAGAAGTGGGGGAGAGGAAAACGAGAGGCAAATGGCAACTAAAGTAAATGCAAGAGATGAGTTTGTGATGGGTACTTGGATGGCTTGATGTAGATCTCCCTGGCAACGGCGCCAGAAATCCTTCTTGCTACTTCTCGAGCATGCGTTGGTTTTCCCTTGAAGAGGAAAGGGTGATGCAGCAAAGTAGATAAGTATTTCCCTCAGTTGTTGAGAACCAAGGTATCAATCCAGTAGGAGATACAAGCAAGTCCCCAATAGGTGTACCTACACAAATAATCAAACACTTGCACCCAACGCTATAAAGGGGTTGTCAATCCCTTCACGGTTACTTGCAAGGATGAGATCTGATAGAGATATGTATGATAGATTGCTAGAAAGTAAAGTAAAACAAAAGTAAAAATAAGGCAGCGAGATATTTTTGGTATTTTTGGTTTTAGATCTGAAAGTATAATATGGAAAATAGACCCGGGGGCCATAGGTTTAACTAGAGGCTTCTCTCATGAAGGAAAATAATACGGTGGGTGAACAAATTACTGTCGAGCAATTGATAGAAAAGCGAATAATTATGAAGATATCCAAGGCAATGATTATGCATATAGGCATCACGTCCGTGTCAAGTAGACCGAAACGATTCTGCATCTACTACTATTACTCCACACATCGACCGACTCCTGCCTGCATCTAGAGTATTAAGTTCATGAAGAACAGAGTAATGCATTAGGTAAGATGACATGATGTAGAGGGATAAACTCAAGCAATATGATGAAAACCCCATCTTTTTATCCTCGATGGCAACAATACAATACGTGCCTCGCTACCCCTACTTTGTCACTGGGTGAGGACACCGCAAGATTGAACCCAAAACTAAGCACTTCTCCCATTGCAAGAATTACCAATCTAGTTGGCCAAACCAAACCAATAACTCGAAGAGACTTGCAAAGATATGAAATCATGCATATAAGAATTCAGAGAAGATTCAAATAATATTCATAGATAATCTGAACATAAACCCACAATTCATCGGATCTCGACAAACACACCGCAAAAGAGTATTAAATCGGATAGATCTCCATGAAGATCATGAAGAACATGGTATTGAAGAACAAAGAGAGAGAAGAAGCCATCTAGCTACTAGCTATGGACCCGAAGGTCTGTGGTAAACTACTCACGCATCATCGGAGGGGCAATGGAGTTGATGTAGATGCCCTCCGTGATCGAATCCCCCTCCGGCAGATTACCGGAAAAGGCTCCAAGATTGGATCTCACGGGAACAGAGGCTTCCGGCGGCGGAAAAGTATTTTCGTGGCTCCCTCTGGTATCCAGGGAATATTTGGGAATTTATAGGCCGAAGAATAGGGTTAGGAGGGCTGCCGTGGGGCCACAAGCCAGGGGGGCGCCCCCCCCTAGGGCGCGCCCCTATGGCTTGTCGCCACACGGCGGCTCTCCTGCCTTCATCTACAAGTCTTCTGGGTTGCTTCTGATCCAAGAAAAATTATTCCGAAGATTTTATTCCGTTTGGACTTCGTTTAATATTCCTTATCTGCAATACTCAAAAATTATAGATACGTTGGAGACGTATCAGAGTTAATTAGTAATTTGATTAATTGAACAAATTATCATGAACATAGTCAAAATGTCTTTGCAAATTATGTTGTAGATCAATAGCTCGCGTTGTAGCTCCCCTGTATTTTGATACGTTCCTAGAGAAAATAGAGTTGAAAGATGATGGTAGCATAATGCGGACTGGGTCCGTGATCTGAGGATTGTCCTCATTGCTGCACAGAAGGCTCATGTCCTCGAGAAAACCTCTTGAGCGCTATCTGATATTATTTTTGTATTTCAAATATGGGACCTGCCTTTTTAATGGGACATCCCGGCAACAGGCCTACTCATGCATGTGGCCAAGTACTCGACCAATCCCCGGGACTACTTTACCCACCCTTATTAGCAACCTCATCATAAAGAGGACCCATAAGGACAATATGCGGGTCTTCTCCTTGCCTTCCTTACACCGCCTCCACCGGGCGTGGTCAAAATTCATGTTGATGGTGCTGTTGCTCGGGCTGGGTTGGGCGCAGTGAGCGCGTTCTATTTCATTGTGGTTCACATACTTGGCTGCTACCCGGCCTAACTATCAATAAGTATAACTGCCTTCTAGCTCTTCTCTCTCGACGAAAGTACGGGGAAGATGCAATTCTAGGGAAGAAGTGCCACCCCCTCAAGCGTCGTCTATGGATGTTGTGAATGTCTAGCAGACACGTTTTGATGACTACTTGATAGTTTAGTGCGCCATGCTTTACGTCTTAGAATCGGGGCTTGAAAGACGTTTTGAACCATGGAGCATATGAGATGTTCTAAGAGCTGGAATTGGTATTTCAGGCTCATGCACGTGTTGAGAGGTATGAGACCTCTGACAAGTTCTTTGCCTACAAGATGGAGGAGAATAGCTTAGTCAGTGAGCATGTGCTCAGAATATCTAGGTGCTACAATCGCTTGAATCAAGTGGGAGTTAATCTTCCAAATAAGATAGTGATTGACAAAGTTCTCCAGTCACTATCACCAAGCTACTAGAGCTTTGTGATGAACTATAACATGCAAGGGATGGAGATGATGATCCCAGAGCTATTCGCAGTACTTAAGGTCGCGAAGGTAGAAGTCAAGAAGGAGCATCAAGTGTTGATGGTAAGACCACTAGTTTCAAGAAGGGCAAGGGAAAGAAGGGAAACTTCGTGATGTAGTTGAATAAAAGTTTAGTATGATCTATTTTCGAGTTCTAGTTTCGTGATCTATCTCTCTATGTAATCGAGTGAGAGTTATATAATAAAGTTTAGTTTGAGCTTTTGCTTCTTTACTTTCTTGTTGCAATCATAATAAAAAGAAAATAAATGAAAAGGATAATATGCTAATCTTATGGCAAGTAATGACATCACATAAGGAAAAGTATAAGTGATAAAATTTATTGGAGATTGACAAACATAGCATTGGTCAATGATGCAATTCATGAAAGGATTAATAAGGGAAGAGAAGATTCACATGCAAATACACTATCTTGGACATCTTTTATGATTATGAACCCCCATTAAAATTTATATGCCAAAATTGTTGACGTTGGACAAGGAAGACAACATAATGATTTATGTTTGTTCATATTAACATAGAAGTTATATTGTCATAGATCCTTCAACATGTGGTGCTTGCTCAATATCTTTGCTAGCCAAAAATTCCGCACTAAGTAGAGATACTACTTGTGCATCCAAAAACGCTAAACCCAAACTCATGTTTTGAAAGTCCACCATACCTACCTATGGATTGAGTAAGATCCTTCAAGTAAGTTGTCATCGGTGCACTAAGGCAATAAAAATTGCTTCTAAATGTGTTTTGATCAATTAGTGTAAGAGAAAATTGAGCGTTGTACGAACTTGTGATGGCAAAGTAATAAAAGCGACGGACTGCATAATAAAGGTTGCTATCATAAGGGGCAATATAACATGACGTTCTTTTGCATTAAGGGATTTGGCATACAAACCAAAAATCGCAAGACAACCTCTGCTTCCCTCTGCGAAGGGCCTATCTTTTACCTTTATGTATTTACTTTTGTGCAAGAGTCAAAGTATTCTTCCCTATTCCTTTTTACTTTTTCTTTTTGCAAGCATCATGTGGCGAGGAAAGATCTAGGCACATATATCCAGTTGGATATGAGTGAGCATGAGTTATTATTGTTGACATCACCCTTGAGGTGAATACGTTGGGAGGCGAAACTATATGACCCTATCTTTCTATGTGTCCGGTTGAAACTTTTTGCTCATGGGTATGCTGTGAGTGTTAGCAATCATAGAATATTAAATGATGGTTGAGTATGTGGACTTGCCAAAAGGCTCCGACACGAGACCCTTCCTGAAAATATGATGAATTGTAGTTGCAAAGTTGACTGAGAACATAGTTTGTTGGTTTTCAATAAGGTTTATGCTTTATACTTCTATGTTGTGATGAATTGTTACTTGTTCATGAGAAGTTATATGATGAGGTTATATAATAAAAGTTATATGAAAAGGTCCTATGACAAAGTTTGTTGCTGCTATGATAATAAGCATGCATGATGCTACTATGTCCGTATTTTGTTTTTATCGTCACCTCTCTCTCCAACCATGTGGACATGTTTTTCGATATCAGCTTTCGCTTGAGGACAAGCGAGGTCTAAGCTTTGGGGAGTTGATACGTCCATTTTGCATCATGATTTCCTACTGTTATTTATAATGTTTTTATGCATAATAATGCTTTACGGAGTAATTCTAATGGCTTTTCTCTCGTAATATGCAAGGTTTACGCAAAGAGGGAGAATGCCGACAGCTGAAATTCAGGACCTGAAAAAGCATATCAGACACCCATATTTTGCACATCTCCAAATAAGCTGAAACTTCACGGAGAATTATTTTGGAATATATAAAAAGTACTGGAGCAAATAACTACCGGAGGGAGGGGGGCACCTGGTGACCACAAGACAACAGGGCGCGCCAGGCCCCCCAAGCGCGCCCTGGTGGATTGTGGCCAGCCCGGCCCACCTCCGGTGCCCATCTTCTGGTACTTAAGGTCTTTTGACCTAGAAAAAAATCAAGAGGGGACTTTCGGGATGGAACGCCGCCGTCTCGAGGCGGAACTTTTGCCCTCCGGCGGAGCGATTCTGCCGGGGGAACTTCCCTCCGGGAGGGGGAAATCGAAGCCATTGTCATCACCAACAACCCTCTCATCTTTGGGAGGCCAATCTTCATCAACATCCTCAACAACACCATCTCCTCTCAAACCCTAGTTCATCTCTTGTGTTCAATCTTTGTACCGGAACCTCAGATTGGTACATGTGGGTGACTAGTAGTGTTGATTACCTTGTGTAGTTGATTACTATATGGTTTATTTGGTGGAAGATTATATGTTCAGATCCATTATGCTATTCAATAACCCTCTGATCTTGAGCATGAATATTATTTGTGAGTAGTTACCTTTGTTCTTGAGGTCACGGGAGAAGTCATGTTGCAAGTAATTATGTGAATTTGATATGTGTTCTATATTTTTTGATAATATGTATGTTGTGATTCCCTTAGTGGTGTCACACTACAGGAATCAGGCACTTTGCCGTCTGCCATGGCAGACGGCAAAGGGCACAATGACGGACGGCACAATTTTGGGCCGAAGGAACTCCGGCAAAGGGGTTCTTTGCCGTTTGTTTTTCACAGCGGACGGCAAAGAGCCCTTTGCCTTCGGTGGCTGACGGCAAATAGTGGACGTTAGCCACATTAGGTGACTAACGGGAGGGAGGCTTTGCCGTCTGCCAAACTAATGTTTTGCCGTCTGTCGATTAATAACAGACGGCAAAAAATGTCCATCTACACTTTGTTTATTAAAATCACAGACGGCAAAGGATTTTGTTTATTAAAATATACTGAACCAGTCCAAGTGCAGAGGCTATAATGAACGAACGGACAACGACGAACACCACAGTATCCATCTACATCTACACTTTGTTCCAACAATCGACGACGAACGAACAAATTTCACAATACAAAATTACTCTATTTACACAGAATAGATCTGCCTCTGCTCCATCTACACAAAATTACTCTATTTACACGAACACCACATTATCCATCTACACAAAATTAGCACGAAAACCACAGTATCCATCGCCACCATGGACGCCCGAGGACCTGCCGCTGCTCCTCGAGGCGGAATGTGGTGCGGCGTCGAGGGATGGGGGTGACGGGGCCGGGGCCGGCGGAGGCCTGGGTGGGCGACGGGGCGCGGAGGCCGCCGGGGGCGACGGGGCCGGGGCCTGCGGGGGCGATGGGCGACGGGGCGCGGAGGCCGCCGGGGGCGACGGGCGAGATGGCGGCCAGCGAGGCCGGGGCCGGCCGGTGAGATGGCGGCAAGCGAGGCCGGGGCCGGCCGACGAGGTGGTGGTGAGGCCGGCGGGCCTACGGGGGCGACGGGGGAAGTGGTCGGGGGCGACGGAGCTGGCGGTGAAGGCGGAAGTGGCCGCGGCCGGTAGGCGATGTGGTGGCCGGCGAGGCCGGGGCCGGGGCGGTGGTGGGTGGTGGCGGGTGATTTGGATCGAGAGCAGGTAGAGAGATGAGAGAGAGACGTGGTGGGGTGGGTGAGACGTGGTGGGGTGGGTACGATCGATGGATAAGGCAGACAGTGGTGGTGCGTGGGGCGCGTGGGTGTTGTCCTGGGGGCGCGTGCATCGTGGGTGGGTGGGGTATGTGTTCGACGGAGTGATCCGCGTGCGTCTAAGATCTTGCCAACTCATCGATCCAGGTGATTGATCCGCGTGCTGTGCTTCCTCTTTGCCGTGAGTGTTTCTTTGCCGTCCGTCTGACCTAACCAGCCGCAGGGTCCAGTGGGGCCCAGCTGGGCTCTTTGCCGTCTGCCTTCTGGACCTTTGCCATCCGCTGGCCGACGGCAAAGAAATGGCAGATGGCAAACTGTATATTTGCCATCAGCCAGTTCTTTGCCGTCTGCTTTTTGAAAGCAGACGGCAAAGACCCTCTTTGCCGTTAGCTAGCAGACGGCAAAGAACAGGCTGATGGCAAATTCCCTGATTCCAGTAGTGTCATGTGAACGTAGACTACATGACACTTCACCATCATTGGGCCTAAGGGAATGCATTGTGGAGTAGGTATTAGATGATGGGTTGCTAGAGTGACAGAAGCTTAAACCCTAGTTTATGCGCTATATCGTTAGGGGCTGATTCGGATCCAAATGTTTAATGCTATGGTTAGATTTTATCTTAATACTTTTCTCATAGTTGCGGATGCTTGCGAGGGGGTTAATCATAAGTGGGAGGTTTGTTCAAGTAAGAACAGCACCCAAGCACCGGTCCACCCACATATCAAATTATCAAAGTAGCGAACACAAATCAAACCAACATGATGAAAGTGACTAGATGAAATTCCCGTGTACCCTCAAGAATGCTTGCTTATTATAAGAGACCGTTTTGGCCTGTCCTTTGCCACAAAAGGATTGGGCTATCTTGCTGCACTTTATTCACCGTTACCGTTACTTGCTCGTTACCAATTATCTAGCTATCAAACTACATGTTACCTACAATTTCAGTGCTTGCAGAAATTACCTTGCTGTAAACTGCTTGTCATTTCCTTCTACTCCTCGTTGGTTTCGACACTCTTACTTATCGAAAGGACTACGATTGACCCCCTATACTTGTGGGTCATCAAGACTCTTTTCTGGCGCCGTTGCCGGGGATTGAAGCGCTCTTGGTAAGTGAAAATTGATACGTCTCCAACGTATCTATAAATTTTTGATTGTTCCATGCTATTATATTATCAATCTTGGATGTTTTACAATCATTTTATAGCAACTTTATATCATTTTTTGGGACAAACCTATTGACATAGTGCCAAGTGCCAGTTGCTGTTTTTTTGCTTGTTTTTTACTTCGCAGAATATCAGTACCAAACAAAGCCCAAATACCGCGAAACTTTTTGTAGATTTTTTTGGACCAGAAGACAACAGGGGAGTCGACGAAACACAAATCCATCCGCCGCAAGTTCCAGAACCACGAGATCCAATCTAACACCATCACGGAGGGGTGCATCGTCTTCATGGGTGCCTCTCCGATGATGCGTGAGTAGTCCACCATAGACCTACGGGTCCGTATGCAGTAGCTAGATGGCTTCCTCTCTCTCTTTTGATTCTCAATACAATGGTCTCTTGGAGATCTATTTGATGTAATGACTTTTTGCGGTGTGTTTGTTGGGATCCGATGAAGTTTGAGTTCATGATCAGTTCCTATCCATGAATATTATTTGAGTCTTCTTTGATCTCTCATATGCATGATTACTTATAGCCTTGTATTTCTTATTCGAATCTTTGGTTTAGTTAGGCCAACTAGATCAATTTTTCTTGCCATCAGAAGAGGTGCTTTGTGATGGGATCGATCTTGCGGTGTCCTCTCCTAGTGACAGAAGGGGCAACGAGGCACGCATGTATCATTGCTATTAAGGATAACAAGATGGGGTCTATTCCTACATGAATAGATCTTGTCTACATCATGTCATCGTTCTTATTGCATTACTCCGTTTCTCCATGAACTTAATACACTAGATGCATGCCAGATAGCGGTCGATGTGTGGAGTAATAGTAGTAGATGCAGAATCGTTTCGGTCTACTAATCTTGGACGTGATCCCTATATAATGATCATTGCCTTGGATATCGTCATGATTATTTGATCTTCTATCAATTGCCCAACAGTAATTTGTTTACCCACCGTGTGCTATACTCATGAGAGAAGCCACTAGTGAAACCTACGGCCCTGGGTCTATCTTTTAACATATTGCTTTCCGATCTATCTTTTTCCGCATTTGCTTTCAGATCTACTATTCCAAAAACCCAAAAATACCTTGCTGCAGTTTTTATTTGCATCTTTTATTTTGTGTTCTTACGCGATCTATTTATCCAATCTCATACAAACCTATCTATCTTTTACCGTGGAGAGATTGACAACCTCTCTTACGCTTCGGGTTGCAACTATTTGTTCTTTGTGTGCAGGTACCGTTTACATAGTGTTGCTTGGTTCTCCTACTGGTTCGATAACCTTGGTTTCATAACTGAGGGAAAAACTTACCATAGTTGTGCTGCATCATCCCTTCCTCTTTGGGGAAATACCGATGCAGTCTCAATCCACGTCAAAGGAATTTCTGGCACCATTGCCGGGGAGGAGGTACGAAAGTAGTCTCCCGTCAACTTGTCAATTTCTGGCGCCGTTGCTGGGGAGACATCATCAACATCTATCAGGTTCCTAATCACAAATCTCATCTCCTTGCTATTTACATTATTTGCCATTTGCCTCTCGTTTTCATCTCCCCCACTTCACAAAAAATTGCCATTTTATTCACCCTCTTTTCCGTTTGCCTTTTTGCTTGTTTGCTATCTTTGCTTGTGTTGCCATGTGCCTTCTATTTGCTTGCATCTTCGCTTGCTAAAAATCTATTGATATGGATCCTCATCCACTTGCTAATCTTTTCAAAAGACCAAATTATGATGAACCAATTTCTAGTGAGTTGAGTGCACTTGATTATCTCTATGAAGTTTTGTTTGAAAATCATGAATCTGAAAATTTTGATGAAGTGTTGAAAGAAGAAATTTACAAGGTGATTCATGATAGCTCCTTGATTGAAAAGCATGATTGCAGTGATGTTACTATAAATTCTATTAATGTCAATTATGTTAATGATATGCAAAACTACAAGCTTGGGGATGATAATTTTGTCATATCCACTTCTTATTGCAATGATCATGATTGGGGTGATAATGCTTCTTATGATCTTGAAAATTTATTTAAGCCTCATGTTGAATATGTTATTGATAATAATGTTTGCAATAGTATCGAAAGTGGGTTTGGGAGAGCGTCAACTTTAGGTAAAAAGAATCCCACATATTTGGAAACTGTTCAATCTTATGAATTTTATGATAAAAGTGGGTTTGGAGAGGTCATAACTTTAGTTGATGATAATCCCACCATTTTGGAAGATGATAAAAAAATTATGCATGTTGATCATAAAGAGAGTATTGTTTATGATAGCTATATTGTTGAATTTGATTATGATCCTACATGTAATTATTAGGAGAGAGGAAATTATGGTTGTAGAAATTTTCATGATACTAAATTACCTCTTTTCATGTTGAGATTGCTATTGTCTCTTTCTTCTTCCTTCCATATGCTAGTTTTTGCTTGCCTTGATAAAAAAAATTCTTATAAAATGCCTATGCATAGGAAGTATGTTAGACTTAAGTGTGTTTACCATATGCTTCATGATGCTCTCTTTGTGTTTCTATTATTATCTTTCAAGAGGGCATCATTGAAATCTCAAGCCTATCTTAATGGCTATAAAGAAAGAGCTTGTTGGGAGGCAACCCAATGAATAAAATTTATTTTTACCATTTTCTTTCTGTTCTTGAGTGTTTACACAATTATGCTATTGTTACGATTGTGTTTATTTTTCATGTTTTAATTAGTTTTTGTGCCAAGTAAAGCCTTTAGGATCATGTTGGGTGATAGTTGATTTGATCTTGTTGAAAAACAGAAACTTTTGCGTCCAGTAAAAGAATTTTTAAAAATCACAGAAGCGATGAAAAATTCTGAATTTTTTACACAAGATTTATACAAATTTCTGAAGGTTTCCTAATTTTCAGAATGTTTTGAGTTACAAAAGTATGGTTAGAGTACAGATTACTACAGACTGTTCTGTTTTCGTTGCATTGTGTGCTTGTTTTGATGAATCTATGGCCTGTATTGAAGGGTATAAGCCATGGTAAAGTTAGAATGCAGTAGATATAATGCAATAATAAAATATGAGTGGGTTTGCAATAGTACTCAGAGTGGTGATTTGCTTTATTATACTAACGGGTCTCACAAAGTTTTTGTTAAGTTTTGTGTGATTGAAGTTTTCAAGTTTTGGGTGAGATCACGATGGATGAAGGAATAAGGAGTGAAAAGAGCCTAAGATTGGGGATGCTACGACACTCCAAGATAATATCCAAAGAGAAACAAGCAACTAAGCTTGGGGATGCCCCGAGTGGCATCCCCTCTTTCTTCTAATGACCATTGGTATTTTACTTGGAGCTATATTTTTATTCGTCACATATCATGAGTTTTGCTTGGAGCGTCTTGTATTATATGAGTCTTTGCTTGATTTGCTTTTTATTTTTTCACAAGTATCCTTGCTGGACACACCTATTTGAGGGAGCCAAAATTATGCTATGATTTGTTAGAATTGCTCTATATGCTTCACTTAAACCTTTTGAGCTATGGAATTGCTCTAGTGCTTCAATTATATCTTTTTTAGCACGGTGTGCTTTAATTTTTTTGAAGAAATACTCTCATGCTTCACTTAGATTAATTTGAGAGTTAGTGAATTTGGAAGAAATTCTCTCATGCTTCACTTATATTATTTTGAGAGATGAAATTTTTATGCTCATGTTCTTCACTTAAATTTATTTGAGCTTGTCAAAAGCAATGGCAATATATGAAACTAGTCCCAAAATGATAGATATTCAAGAGGGATATAATAAAAACTTTCATGAAGATCATTGGACAAATTAAACTTGATTCCTTGTAAAAGTTTTTAGACATGATGATAGTAATATGTGAGTTATGTTGGTGAGTAATTATGCTTTAGTAAGAATATTGGTGTTAAGGTTTGTGATTCCCTATGCAAGCACGAAAGTCAATAGTTATGCAATGAAATTACATCACACTTATGGTGCATTATTTGGTGTTAGTTATGCTTAATGCCCGTTTATGTGAATTTTCATTTCTTGGTTGGTTGCTTCTCAATCTATTTGCTAGCCTCCACTTGTACTAAGTAGAAATTCTACTTGTGCATCCAAAATCCTTAAACCCAGTTTTGCCATATGAGTCCACCATACCTACCTATATGCGGTATTTCCATGCGGTTCCAAGCAAATTTGTATGTGCCATCTCTAATTTTCAAAATGAATTTCCTTTTTGTGTGCTCGTACCGCTCATGAAGCGGAAGGGGGTGACCGATATTTTTCCATGCTAGATGTGTTATTCTCAAGATGAGTGTTTATTCACTTGTCATTGCACGAGACTACGGTGGTAATAGGGACGCCCAGACCCGAAATGAAAAAGAAATTTACTTTATGTTGTGAAATAATAAATTCCATGGAAAGTGTTGGTATGGATGGTACCCGTGGATACGACTAGCCATGGATTGTGAAAGAATGGTGGAAAAAGGAATAAACTTTATTTTCTGTTTGGGAACCGCTTATGATATATCTAGCATGGAAAGGTATTGAAAATTCTCGGTTGTTTTCGTTGACAAGAAAGGCATACAACCCAAAATATTTTTCTCTCTCAATTTAAACTTTGAGCTCTGGCACCTCTACAAATCCCTACTTCCTTCTGTGAAGGGCCTATCTATTTACTTTATGCATTTTTTACTTTTATTTGAGTCTCCGTCTTCTTTTATAAAGCACCAACTAGGGGGCACTATGATCGTACTTGAGCATTGGGTGTAGTTAATATTTGAGTATGTTTCATGAATGGATCAATGATTGAGCATGATGGGCTAGGGATAACTTTCTTTAGTGTTGATATTTTGAAAGACATGGTTGTTTGTTGGTATGCTTAAGTATTAAAGTCTTCATGTCAAAACTAGACTATTGCTTTGAACCATCTAAAAGTCTAAATGTCCATATTACAAAAGAAAAGAATATGTGATGAACATGTTAGGCAACATTCCACATCAAAAAATCTGTTTTTATCATTTACCTACTCGAGGACGAGCAGGAATTAAGCTTGGGGATGCTGATACGTCTCCAAGATATCTATATTTTTTGATTGTTCCATGCTGTTATATTATCAACCTTGGATGTTTTACAATCGTTTTAAATTAACTTTATATCATTTTTTGGGACTAACCTATTGACATAGTGCCAAGTGCCAGTTGCTGTTTTTTGCTTGTTTTTCTACTTCGCAGAATATCAGTACCAAATGAAGCCCAAATACCGTAAAACTTTTTGGAGATTTTTTTTGGACCAGAAGACAACAGGGGAGTCGACGAAACACAATTCCAGTAGCCGCAAGTTCCAGACTCACGAGATCCAATCTAACACCATCACGGAGGGGTGCATCGTCTTCATGGGTGCCTCTCCGATGATGCGTGAGTAGTCCACCATAGACCTACGGGTCCGTAGGCTGTAGCTAGATGGCTTCCTCTCTCTCTTTTGATTCTTAATACAATGGTCTCTTGGAGATCTATTTGATGTAATGACTTCTTGCGATGTGTTTGTTGGGCTCCGATGAAGTTTGAGTTCATGATCAGTTCCTATCCATGAATATTATTTGAGTCTTCTTTGATCTCTTATATGCATGATTACTTATAGCCTCGCATTTCTTATTCGAATCTTTGGTTTAGCTAAGCCAACTAGATCAGTTTTTCTTGCCATGGGAAGAGGTGCTTTGTGATGGGTTCGATCTTGCGGTGTCCTCTCCCAGTGACAGAAGGGGCAGCGAGGCACGCATGTATCGTTTCTATTAAGGATAGCAAGATGGGGTCTATTCCTACATGAATAGAACTTGTCTAAATCATGTCATCGTTCTTATTGCATTACTCCGTTTCTCCATGAACTTAATACACTAGATGCATGCTGGATAGCGGTCGATGTGTGGAGTAATAGTAGTAGATGCAGAATCGTTTCGGTCTACTAATCTTGGATGTGATGACAATATAATGATCATTGCCTTGGATATGGTCATGATTATTTGATCTTCTATCAATTGCCCAACAGTAATTTGTTTACCCACCGTGTGCTATACTCATGAGAGAAGCCACTAGTGAAATCTACGGCCCCGAGGTCTATCTTTTAACATATTGCTTTCCGATCTATCTTTTTCCGCATTTGCTTTCAGATCTACTATTCCAAAAACCCAAAAATACATTGCTATACTTTTTTATTTGTGTCGGTGCACTAGTACAGGTGTACCCAGTGCCCCTGACTTATGCACAGGCGGTAGAAGCAAAAACTCGGCAACAATCAAGACCAAGACTTCGACAAGCTCAATGCGGCAGCCCAAGCCTGGACTGCGATGCACCAAGCACATCCCCGACGCTTGCCGGGGACCAAGACGTGCACACCTCCCAAAAGACCCGGCAAGCCGCTCCCCGCAGGCGTAAGCCAGCCAGGCACCGCTCCACCACATCGCTATGCCTGTCACTTATCGATGTGGTGTCGAGCCCTCAGGCGGCTAATCAGCTCTCACCAAAGCACGTGGCGACACATTGAAATGCAAGTTACGCCCGGATGACACCCGCCCTGCAGCGTGTCAAGACCTTAAGCAACGACCGGCCAAGCGGTGGCAATAGCTTGCCGGGGATGCACCCCCAAGCGCCACCTAGGCACGTAATCATGGCATTTTGTCCTAAATGCCAGAGTTAGGTATGATAGCTCTGCTTAGCTATCTAATCGATAGATAATGTCTGTTTTGCCATTGTGGTAACCCCTTGCACTATAAAAGGAGGCCCAAGGCAACCTAGCTCAAGGTTGGCAATTCGAACCCCCGAACACTTGTACTCGCATAGCCGTCCTTTCCCCGACAGCAGTCCTTGCCGGGGGTAGGCGCTCTGCGTTCTTCGTGTTCCTCCAATCAATCCACCAAAAAGCAGGAGTAGGGTTTTACGCTTAGCGGCGGCCCAAACCTGGGTAAAATGCGTGTGTCCTGATCGTTGCGCCGTCTCATGCTCTCCGCTCTTCGTGGAACGTGACCCCCCTTGACAAACCACAAGGGACCTCTGGTCTCATAGGTGATCGTGAGCATCCGTGCCCTGACAATTTGCATCTTTTATTTTGTGTTCTTACGCGATCTATTTATCCAATCTCATACAAACCTATCTATCTTTTACCGTGGAGAGTTTGACAACCTCTCTTACGCGTCGGGTTGCAAGTATTTGTTCTTTGTGTGCAGGTACCATTTACATAGTGTTGCTTGGTTCTCCTACTGGTTCGATAACCTTGGTTTCATAACTGAGGGAAATACTTACCGTAGCTGTGCTGCATCATCCCTTCCTCTTTGTTGACGGGATGTGAGTGCCGCTTACCTAGCCTCCCCGGCAACGGCGCCAGAAAAGAGCTTCGTTGACGGGATGTGAGTGGCGCTTACCTAGCCTCCCCAGCAACGGCGCCAGAAAAGAGCTTGATGTCTACTACGCAACCTTCTTCTTGTAGACTCGTATTGGGCCTCCAAGCGCAGAGTTTTGTAGGACAGTAGCAAATTTCCCTCAAGTGGGATGACCTAAGGTTTATCAATCCGTGGGAGGCGTAGGATGAAGATGGTCTCTCTCAAACAACCCTGCAACCAAATAACAAAGAGTCTCTTGTGTCCCCAACACACCCAATACAATGGTAAATTGTATAGGTGCACTAGTTCGGCGAAGAGATGTTGATACAAGTGCAATATGGATGGTAGATATAGGTTTTTGTAATCTGAAAATATAAAAACAGCAAGGTAGCAAGTAACAAAAGTGAGCAAAAACGGTATTGCAATGCTTGAAAACAAGGCCTAGGGTTCATACTTTCACTAGTGCAAGTTCTCTCAACAATACTAACATAGTTGAATCATATATAAATCCCTCACATGCGACAAACAGTTCACTCCAAAGTCACAAATAGCGGAGAACAAACGAAGAAATTATTGTAGGGTACGAAACCACCTCAAAGTTATCCTTTCCGATCAATCATATGAGCTATTCCTATAAGTGTCACAAACAGCCCTAGAGTTCGTACTAAAATAACACCTTAAGATACATATCAACCAAAACCCTAATGTCACCTAGATACTCCAATGTCACCACAAGTACCCATGGGCTTGATTATACGATATGCATCACATAATTTTAGATTCATCATATTCAATCCAACACAAAGAACTTCAAAGAGTGCCCCAAAGTTTCTACCGGAGAGTCAAGACAAGAACGTGTGCCAACCCCTATGCATAGATCCCCAAGGTAACGGAATCCGCAAGTTGATCACAATAACATGCATCAAGTAACTCAATAGAACATCCCATTGTCACCACGGATATCCCATCGCAAGACATACATCAAGTGTTCTCGAATCCTTAAAGACTCAATCCGATAAGTAAACTTCAGAGGGAAAACTCAATTCATCACAACTAGATAGAGAGGGGAAACACTCCATATGATTCATCTATATTAATAAAGCTCGCGGTACATCAAGATCGTGCCATCTCAAGAACACGAGAGAGAGAGATCAAACACATAGCTACTGGTACATACCCTCAGCCCCGAGGGTGAACTACTCCCTCCTCGTCATGGAGAGCGTCGGGATGATGAAGATGGCCTCCGGTGATGGTTTCCCCCTCTGGTAGGGTGCCGGAACGGGCTCCCAATTGGTTTTTCGTGGCTCTGGAGGCTTGCGGCGGCGGAACTCCCGATCTAGGTTTATTTCTGGGGGTTTCTCTATTTATAAGAATTTTTGGCGGCGGAAATAAGTCTTGGGGGGCCACGAGGCGACGACAAGCTAGGAGGGCGCGCGCTAGGGGGGGCGCGCCCCCCTGGCTTGTGGTGGCCTCGTGGATCTTCTGGCCCAACTCCAATGCTGCCTGGGCTTCTTCTGGTCCATAAAAAATCACCGTAACTTTTTATTCCGTTTGGACTCCGTTTGATATTCCTTTTCTGTAAAACTCAAAAACAAGGAAAAAACAGAAACTGGCACTGGGCTCTAGGTTAATAGGTTAGTCCCAAAAATAATATAAAGTTGTAGTAAAATGATTGTAAAACATCCAAGAATGATAATATAACAACATGGAACAAGCAAAAATTATAGATACGTTGGAGACGTATCAGCATCCCGAAGCTTAATTCCAGCTCGTCCTCGAGTAGGTAAATGATAAAAACAGAATTTTTGATGTGGAATGCTGCCTAACATGTTCATCATATTCTTTTATTCTATGGATAGCATGGACATTTGGACTTGTAAATGATTCAAAGCAATAGTCTAGTTTTAACATAATGACTTCAATACTGAAGCATGTCAACAAGCAACCATGTCTTTCAAAATATCAACACTAAAGAAAGTTATCCCTAGCCCATCATGCTCAATCATTGATCCATTCATGAAACACACTCAAATATTAGCTATGCCCAATGCTCAAGTACGATCATAGTGCCCCCTAGTTGGTGCTTATAAGAGAAGATGGAGACTCAAAGCAAAAATAAAAATTGCATAAAGTAAATAGATAGGCCCTTCGCAGAGAGAAGTAGGGATTTGTAGAGGTGCCAGAGCTCAAGGTTTAAATTGAGAGAGAAAATTATTTTGAGTGGCATGCTTTTCCTGTCAACGAAAACGACGAAGTAGCTCACAATACTTTCCATGCTAGATATATTATAGGCGGTTCCCAAACAGAATGGTAAAGTTTTTACTCCCCCTCCACCAATCAATCACACTCCACGGCGAGCCGAATCCACGGGTACCGTCCATTCCAACAACATTCCTGGGGGAGTTTTGTTTCATTATAATTTGATTTGATTTTTGAGCATGGGACTGGGCATCCCGAATACCAGCCATTTTCTCGTGAATGATAGTGAATCAACACATATCGTGAGAATAACCCACCTAGCATGGAAAAATATTGGATACTCCCCACCGTTTCATGAGCGGTACGGGCACACAAAAGAGAAATTTTTTTTTGAAAATTTAGAGATGGCACATACAAATTTGCCTGGAATGGCATGGAAATACCGCATACAGGTAGGTATGGTGGACTCATAAGGCAAAACTTGGTTTAAGGATTTTGGATGCACAAGTAGTATTTCTACTTAGTACAAATGGAGGCTAGCAAATAGATTGGGAAGCAACCAAACCGAGGAACGAAAAATCTCATAAGTGAGCATTGAGCCATAACTAACACCGAATAATGCACCACAATTAGGATGTAACTTCATTGCATAACTATTGACTTTCGTGAATGCATAGGGAATCACAAACCTTAATACCAATATTCCTACTAAGCATAATTACTCACTAACATGACTCACATATTACTATCATCATGTTTCAAAACTATTACAAAGAATCAAGTTTAATTTTTCCAATGATCTTCATGAAAGTTTTTATTATATCCTCCTTGGATATCTATCACTGTGGGGCTAGTTTCATATATTGCCATTGCTTTTTGGCAAGCTCAAACAAATTTAGGTGAAGCACATGAGCAAATGACAAGCTACTCTCAAAAGATATAAGTGAAGATTTAATGAGTAGTCAAACAATTAAGGAGCTATGTGAGGACTCTCTCTCCCTCAATAAATATTTTCAGATCTTAAGTACTTTATTCAAACAGCAAGCAAAAGAAAAATAGCACTCGAAGAATAGCACGCATCATGTGAACGAATAAAAATTTAGGCTCAACATAGGCTGACCGATAATTGTTGATGAAGAGAGGTGGGATGCGTAGCATCCCCAAGCTTAGATGCTTGAGACTTCTTGAAATATTTACTTGGGGTGCCTTGGGAATCCCCAAGCTTGAGCTTTTGTATCTCGTTCAATCCTCTCATACCACGGTTTCACCTATTCTCAAAAACTTCATCCACACAAAACTCAAAAAGAACTCGTGAGATAGGTTAGTACACATAATAATAAATCAACTCTTTATGTACTGCCAAGACAAGTTGCAATTTTTTTTCAAACATTAGGTACTGTATACTATCATCTCTACAATTTATATCTACCAATATAGGCTATGGAAACTATAGGATAAGTAGATAACAAAACTATGACAGCAATCTGTCCAAACAGAACAGTCTGTAGAAATTTATTAAACCAGTGTACTTATGTAACTCAGAAAATTATGAAAAATTAGGACATGCTATAAAATTTATATGAAATCACTGTGTAAAAAAATCAGAAACTTTCCATGTTCAAGTAAAATATGAAAATTCAAACACTACAGCCAAAGTTTCTGTTTTTACACAGCACTCATCAAAACATGCAATGCAAGCATCCTAAGGCAATTCTTGGAACTTTCTATTGAAAAACAAGATTATAAATAACGCCTAACATAAAACAAGAAAATAAAATGACGCTCAAGCAAAACTCATATTATGTGACGAATAAAAATATAGCTCCAAGTAAGATATACCGATAGTGTTGAAGACAAAAGAGGGGATGCCTTCCGGGGCATCCCCAAGCTTAGGCGCTTGAGTCTTCCTTGGATATTACCTTGGGGTGCCTTGGGCATCCCCAAGCTTAGGTTCTTATCACTCCTTATTCTCCTCATATCGGTGTCTCACCCAAAACTTGAAAACTTCAATCACACAAAACTTAACGGAACTTCGTGAGAAGGGTTAGTGTAATAAAGATAAATCATTCACTTAGGTACTGTCAAGACAAGATTCATAATTGTTTCCACATCATACCTATTGTATTCTATCATTCCCATAATTTATATCACTGAATATAAGCTATGGGAACACTAAAACAAGTAAACTATGCATGCAAAACAGAATCTATCAAAAACAGAACAGTCTGTGAAGATTTGTAGTGTAACAATACTTACCTGTATCTAAAAATTCTGAAAAATTAGGAAAATCTAGGAAATTTGTATATCAAGACTGTGTAAAAATTTCATATCAAAAGCACATTCCAGCGAATTTACAAAATTCCTGGACTTAGAGCAAAAGTTTCTATTTTTGCACAGAATCAAGTCAACTATCATCCACACTATCCCAAAGGCTTTACTTGGCACTTTATTCAAATAAAAGACACAAAACATGATTACTACAGTAGCTTAATCGTGTGAACACACCAAAACAGAAGGTAAAAGTGTTGGGTTGTCTCCCAACAAGCGCTTTTCTTTAATGCCTTTTAGCTAGGCATGATGATTTCAATGATGCCCGCATAGGAATAATAATTGAAACATGCAAGAGAGCATCATGAATCTCATGGCAAGCACATTTAAGTCTAACCCACTTCCTATGCATAGGGATTTTGCAAGCAAACAATTTATGGGAGCAAGAATCAACTAGCATAGGAGAGCAAAACAAGCATAACTTCAAAACTTTGAACACATAGAGAGAAAACTTGATATTATTGCAATTCCTACAAGCATATATTCCTCCCTCATAATAATTTTCAGTAGCATCATGAAGGAATTTCACAATATAACCAGCACATAAAGCATTATCTTCATGATCCACAAGCTTAGAAAATTTGTCACTCTCCACATAAGCAATTTTCTTCTCATTCATAATAGTGGGAGCAAACTCAACAAAATAACTATCATGTGAAGCATAATCCAATTGAAAATTAAAATCATGATGACAAGTTTCATGGTTATCATTATTCTTTATAGCATACATGTCATCACAATAATCATCATAAATAGGAGGCATGCTTTCATCATAATAAATTTGCTCATCAAAACTTGGGGGACTAAACATATCATCTTCATCAAACATAGCATCCCCAAGCTTGTAGCTTTGCATATCATTAGCATCATGAATATTCAAGGAATTCATACTAACAACATTGCAATCATGCTCATCACTCAAAGATTTAGTGTCAAACATTTTAATAACTTCTTCTTCTAACACTTGAGCACAATTTTCCTTTCTATCATTTTCACGAAAGACATTAAAAAGATGAAGCATATGAGGCAACCTCAATTCCATTTTTTTGTAGTTTTCTTTTATAGACTAAACTAGTGATAAAACAAGAAACTAAAAGATTCAATTGCAAGATCTAAAGATATACCTTCAAGCACTCACCTCCCCGGCAACGGCGCCAGAAAAGAGCTTCGTTGACGGGATGTGAGTGCCGCTTACCTAGCCTCCCCGGCAATGGCGCCAGAAAAGAGCTTGATGTCTACTATGCAACCTTCTTCTTGTAGACTCGTGTTGGGCCTCCAAGCGCAGAGTTTTGTAGGACAGTAGCAAATTTCCCTCAAGTGCATGACCTAAGGTTTATCAATCCGTGGGAGGCGTAGGATGAAGATGGTCTCTCTCAAACAACCCTGCAACCAAATAACAAAGAGTCTCTTGTGTCCCCAACACACCCAATACAATGGTAAATTGTATAGGTGCACTAGTTCGGCGAAGAAATGGTGATACAAGTGCAATATGGATGGTAGATATAGGTTTTTGTAATCTGAAAATATAAAAACAGCAAGGTAGCAAGTAACAAAAGTGAGCAAAAACAGTATTGCAATGCTTGAAAACAAGGCCTAGGGTTCATACTTTCACTAGTGCAAGTTCTCTCAACAATACTAACATAGTTGAATCATATATAAATCCCTCACGTGCGACAAAGAGTTCACTCCAAAGTCACAAATAGCGGAGAACAAACGAAGAAATTATTGTAGGGTACGAAACCACCTCAAAGTTATCCTTTCCGATCAATCATATGAGCTATTCCTATAAGTGTCACAAATAGCCCTAGAGTTCGTACTAAAATAACACCTTAAGATACATATCAACCAAAACCCTAATGTCACCTAGATACTCCAATGTCACCACAAGTACCCATGGGCTTGATTATACGATATGCATCACATAATTTCAGATTCATCATATTCAATCCAACACAAAGAACTTCAAAGAGTGCCCCAAAGTTTCTACCGGAGAGTCAAGACAAGAACGTGTGCCAACCCCTATGCATAGATCCCCAAGGTAACGGAACCCGCAAGTTGATCACAATAACATGCATCAAGTAACTCAATAGAACATCCCATTGTCACCACGGATATCCCATCGCAAGACATACATCAAGTGTTCTCGAATCCTTAAAGACTCAATCCGATAAGTAAACTTCAAAGGGAAAACTTAATTCATCACAACTAGATAGAGAGGGGAAACACTCCATATGATTGATCTATATTAATAAAGCTCGCGGTACATCAAGATCATGCCATCTCAAGAACATGAGAGAGCGAGATCAAACACATAGCTACTGGTACATACCCTCAGCCCCGAGGGTGAACTACTCCCTCCTCGTCATGGAGAGCGTCGGGATGATGAAGATGGCCTCCGGTGATGGTTTCCCCCTCCGGCAGGGTGCCGGAACGGGCTCCCGATTGGTTTTTCGTGGCTCTGGAGGCTTGCGGCGGCGGAACTCCCGATCTAGGTTTATTTCTGGGGGTTTCTCTATTTATAAGAATTTTTGGCGGTGGAAATAAGTCCTGGGGGGCCACGAGGCGACGACAAGCTAGGAGGGCGCGCCCTAGGGGGGCGCGCCCCCCTGGCTTGTGGTGGCCTCGTGGATCTTCTGGCCCAACTCCAATGCTGCCTGGGCTTCTTCTGGTCCATAAAAAATCACCGTAACTTTTTATTTCGTTTGGACTCCGTTTGATATTCCTTTTCTGTAAAACTCAAAAACAAGGAAAAAACAGAAACTGGCACTGGGCTCTAGGTTAATAGGTTAGTCCCAAAAATAATATAAAGTTGTAGTAAAATGATTGTAAAACATCCAAGAATGATAATATAACAGCATGGAACAAGCAAAAATTATAGATACATTGGAGACGTATCAATGATATTGGATCATGGAACTGGAATCGATTGTAATTAGAATTCCACCAAAAGTTTTATCCTATGCATCTAGTTCATCGTGATCGGAATTATATATATAATTTTTGGCCTCGTGAAGGAGAAAGCCTCGCTCTAGCTTGGGGAGGCTTAAGTCAATGTTATATTCAGGCCCCAATCATGAGCTCTCGAGAGAAATTATTATTCAGAATTTTTATGCTCGTCTTTCTCATAATGATCGATCCATGCTCGATACTTCTTGTACTTGTTCTTTTATGAAGAAGACTATTGAATTCATGTGGGATCTCTTAGAAAGAATTAAACACAACTCTGAAGATTGGGAACTCGACGAAGGTAATGAGTCAGGTATTAAGCTTAAGTTTGATTGTGTTAAATCTTATATGAATACCGATGCTTTTCACAAGTTTAGCACTAAATATGGACTTGACTCTGAGATAGTAGCCTATTTTTGTGAATCATTTGCTACTCATGTTGATCTCCCTAAGGAGAAGTGGTTTAAATATCATCCCCCTATTAAAGAAGAAATCAAAGAACTGGTAAAAGCTAAATATGAAACCATTATTTACAATGTTGATCCAGTTGTGCCTACTGCTTATATTGAGAAACCACCTTTCCCTGTTCGGATAAAGGAACATGCTAAGGTATCAACTGTGGTTCGCAAAAGTAATATTAAAGAACCTAAGACCTCTGAACAAATTAAAGTAGAACCTAGTTTTGCTATGGTTAAAGATCTCTTGGTAGAAAATATTGATGGGCATGTTATTTAGTTCTGTGAGGAAGCTGCTAGAATTGCCAAACCTGATGAAAAACATAAACATAGACCCGTAGTTGGCATGCCTGTTGTCTCAGTTAAAATAGGAGATCATTGTTATCATGGTTTATGTGATGTGAGTTCTATGTGAGTGCTATTCCTTTTACCTTATATCAAGAAATTATGAATGACATAGCACCTACTGAAATAGAAGACATTGATGTTACTATTAAACTTGCTAATAGAGACACCATCACACCACTTGGGATTGTTAGAGATGTTAAAGTCTTGTGTGGGAAAATAAAATATCCTACTGATTTTCTAGTTCTTGGTTCCCCATAAGATGACTTTTGTCCCATTATCTTTGGTAGACCTTTCTTGAACACTGTTACTGCTAAGATAGATTACAAGAGAGAAACCGTCAGTGTTAATTTTGGTGATGTGTCTCATGAATTTAACTTTTCCAAGTTTAGTTGACAACCCCGTAATAAAGAATTATCTAGTAAGGATGAAATAATTTGTCTTGTTTCTATTGCCGTTCCTCCTACTCATCCACTGGAACAATATTTGCTACACCATGAAAATGATATGCACTTGCATGAAGGAAATGAAATAGATAAAATTTTCTTTGAACAACAACCTCTTCTAAAACACAATTTGCCTATTCAAACTCTAGGAGGTCCTCCTCCACCTAAAGGTGACCCTGTGTTTGAATTAAAACAATTGCCTAACACTTTGAAGTATGCTTATCTTGATGAGAAAAAGATATATCCTGTTATTATTAGTGCCAACCTTTCAGAACATGAAGAAGAAAGATTATTAAAAATTCTGAGGAAGCATCGGGCTGCTATTGGATATACTCTTGATGATCTTATGGGCATTAGTCCCACTCTATGTCAGCACAAGATTAATATGGAACCTGATGCTAAACCCGTTGTTGATCACCAACGACGATTGAATCCTAAGATGAAAGAACTGGTAAGAACTGAAATAATAAAGCTTCTGGAAGCAGGTATAATTTATCCCATAACTGATACTAGATGGGTAAGTTCCGTTCATTGTGTCCCTAAGAAGGGAGGTATTACTGTTGTTCCTAATGATAAAAATGAACTTATCCCACAGAGAATTGTCACTGGCTATAGAATGGTAATTGATTTTAGAAAATTAAATAAAGCTACTAGAAAAGATCATTACCCTCTGCCTTTCATTGAACAAATTCTAGAAAGATTATCTAAGCACACACACTTTTGTTTTCTGGATGGATATTCTGGTTTCTCTCAAATACCTGTATCACAACCTCATCAAGAGAAAACCACCTTTACTTGTCCTTTTGGAACCTATGCTTACAGACGTATGCCTTTTTGTTTATGCAATGCACCTGCTACCTTTCAAAGATGTATGACTAATATATTCTCTGATTTTTGTGAAAAGATTGTGGAGGTTTTCATGGATGATTTTTCCGTTTACGAAATTTCTTTTGATGATTGCTTAAGCAACCTTGATCAAGTTTTGCAGAGATGTGAACAAACTAATCTCGTCTTGAATTGGGAGAAGTGCCACTTTATGGTTAATGAAGGTATTGTCTTGGGGCATAAAATATCTGAACGAGGTATTGAGGTGGATAAAGCTAAAGTTGATGCAATTGAGAAAATGCCATGTCCTAAAGATATTAAAGGTATTCGGAGTTTCCTTGGTCATGCTGGTTTCTATAGGAGGTTTATTAAAGACTTCTCTAAAATTTCTAGGCCTCTTACTAATCTTTTACAAAAGGACATTCCATTTTTGTTTTTATGATGATTGTGTAGAAGCCTTTGAAACACTTAAGAAAGCCTTAACTTCTGCACCTATTGTTCAACCACCTGATTGGAACCTGCCTTTTGAAATTATGTGCGATGCTAGTGATTATGCTGTTGGTGCTGTTCTAGGACAAAGAGTTGATAAGAAATTAAATGTTATCCATTACGCTAGCAAAACTCTAAACAGTGCCCAAACAAATAATGCTACTACTGAAAAAGAATTTTTAGGAGTTGTGTTTGCTTGTGATAAATTTAGATCTTACATCATTGATTCCAAAGTTATTGTTCACACTGATCATGCTGCTATAAAATATCTTATGGAAAAGAAAGATGCTAAACCTAGACTCATTAGGTGGGTTCTCTTGCTTCAAGAATTTGATTTACATATCACTGATAGGAAAGGAGTTGAGAACCCCGTAGCTGATAACTTGTCTAGGTTAGAAAATATTCTTGATGACCCACTACCTATTGATGATAGTTTTCCTGATGAACAGTTAGCTGCAATAAATGGTTCTCAAAACACTCCTTGGTATGCTGATTATGCTAACTACATTGTTGCTAAATATATACCACCTAGTTTCACATACCAACAAAAGAAAAAATTCTTCTATGATTTAATACATTACTTTTGGGATGACCCACATCTTTATAAATAAGGGGTAGATGGTATTATTAGACGTTGTGTACCTGAGCATGAACATGAACAAATCCTACGGAAATGTCATTCTGAAGCCTATGGAGGACATCATGCGGGAGATAGAACTGCTCACAAGGTATTGCAATCTGGTTTTTATTGGCCTACTCTCTTCAAGGATGCCCGTAAGTTTGTCTTGTCTTGCGATGAATGTCAAAGAAATGGTCATATCGGTAAGCGTCAGGAAAAGCCTATGAATTATTGACTTGTTGTTGAACCATTTGATGTTTGAGGTTTTGACTATATGGGACCTTTTCCTTCCTCTAATGGGTATACTCATATTTTGGTTGCTGTTGATTATGTTACTAAGTGGGTAGAAGCTATTCCAACTAGTAGTGCTGATCATAACACCTCCATTTAAAATGCTTAAAGAAGTTATTTTCCCGAGGTTTGGAGTCCCTAGATATTTAATGACTAATGGTGGTTCACACTTTATTCATGGTGCTTCCCGTAAAATGCTTGCTAAATATGATGTTAACCATAGAATTGCATCACCCTATCATCCTCAATCTAGTGGTCAAGTTGAACTTAGCAATAGAGAAATAAAATTAATATTACAAAAAACTGTAAATAGGTCCCGAAAGAATTGGTCTAAGAAACTAGATGATGCACTTTGGGCCTATAGAACAGCTTAGAAAAATCCTATGGGTATGTCTCCATACAAAATGGTATACGGAAAAGCTTGTCATTTGCCTCTATAGTTAGAACATAAACCATTTTGGGCAATTAAAGAACTCAACTATGACTTCAAACTTGCCGGTGAAAAGAGGTTATTTGATATTAGCTCACTAGATGACTGGAGAACCCAAGCTTATGAAAATGCCAAACTATTCAAAGAAAAAGTTAAAAGATGGCATGACAAAAGAATCCAAAAGCGGGAATTCAAAGTTGGAGAATATGTTCTTTTGTACAACTCTCTTTTTAGATTTTTTGCAGGAAAACTTCTTTCCAAATGGGAAGGACCATATGTTATCGAAGAGGTTTATCGCTCTGGAGCTATCAAGATTAATAATGCCGAAGGTACTAACCCAAAGGTAGTCAATGGACAAAGAATTAAACATTATATCTTAGGTACGCCTATTAATGTTGAAAGCAATATCATCCAAACCATGACACCGAAGGAACACATAAAAGAAACTTTCCAGAACACTCCAGAATCCTGAAAAAGAGGAGGTACGTGATACGGTAAGTAAACGGACTCCGAAAAATCCGCAAAAACAATTCTGTTAGTTTTGGAATATTACAAAAATTAGGAAAATAAGAAATAAACAGGAAAGCAACCGAGGTGAGCACGATACACCAGGGCGCGCCTGCCCTCCCTAGCGCGCCCTGGTGGGTTGTGCCCCCCTCGGGCACCTTCCCGACTCTGTTTTCCTTCCATATGCTTGTTTCCCAAGAAAACAAATCTCTATATATATTCCCAATTGTTTTGACCACCGCATCGTAGAAAAATTCTTTGTTCTTGTTTCGTGTTGTTTTCTCGTCAGATCTAGATCTCCATGGCTCCACCAAGCCCCTCCAAGGACAAGTTCTTCGAGAAGGTCATCAACCCGTACTTGTCGGAGGTGATGAAGCACCCTCAAGCCATCGAGATGCATGAGGGGGTGCTTCACATCCGAGATGTTCAGGGACCCAACAGGACGGGAAGCAAGGATGCCAGGATTGAGGCGGTGGAACAAGACATCTTCAAGTGCCAAGGGATGGTGGAGCGTGGACTTAGTGCCAATTACTCCATGATCACGACATTCACCCGTGATCACATGGTGGATGGCCGGTCCATGAAGGACATCGTCTTCACCTTCAACAAGCAAATCAATTTTCTGCAAAGTCAAATCTATGATCTTCAAAACCAAGTTTTTGAGTATGAAGCAAGATTTAAAGGAATGAGTTTAGCTGCCAGTTGCAGGACTCGGGAGACTCATGCATGATTTTTTGATGGTGAGCCCTTGCCCTGGAAGCCGGAGGACAAACCTACTACTCCATCACCATGACCTTCATCATCTTCGCCACCAAAAGAGACTTGAGTACACGGGTATGGGCACTCCCCTTGGCTTGAGCCAAGCTTGGGGGACATGCCCCGGTATCGTATCACCATCACTTTTATTTATGTTTACTTATTTTATTTCGATCCTTAGCTATTTCATGATTTAGTTGAATAAAATTTTAGTATGATCTATTTTCGAGTTCTAGTTTCGTGATCTATCTATATATGTAATCGAGTGAGAGTTATATAATAAAGTTTAGTTTGAGCTTTTGCTTCTTTACTTTCTTGTTGCAATCATAATAAAAAGAAAATAAATGAAAAGGATCATATGCTAATCTTATGGCAAGTAATGACATCACATAAGGAAAAGTATAAGTGGTAAAATTTATTGGAGATTGACAAACATAGCATTGGTCAATGATGCAATTCATGAAAGAATTAATAAGGGAAGATAAGATTCACATGCAAATACACTATCATGGACATCTTTTATGATTGTGAGCCCCCATTAAATATTATATGCCAAAATTGTTGACGTTGGACAAGGAAGACAACGTAATGATTTATGTTTGTTCATATTCACATAGAAGTTATATTGTCGTAGATCCTTTAACATGTGGTGCTTGCTCAATATCTTTGCTAGCCAAAAATTCCGCACTAAGTAGAGATACTACTTGTGCATCCAAAAACCCTAAACCCAAACTCATGTTTTGAGAGTCCACCATACCTACCTATGGATTGAGTAAGATCCTTCAAGTAAGTTGTCATCGGTGCACTAAGGCAATAAAAATTGCCTCTAAATGTGTTTTGATCAATTAGTGTAAGAGAAAATTGAGCGTTGTACGAACTTGTGATGGAAAAGTAATAAAAGCGACGGACTGCATAATAAAGGTTGCTATCATAAGGGGCAATATCACATGACGTTCTTTTGCATTAAGGGATTTGGCATACAAACCAAAAATCGCAAGACAACCTCTGCTTCCCTCTGCGAAGGGCCTATCTTTTACCTTTATGTATTTACTTTTATGCAAGAGTCAAAGTATTCTTCCCTATTCCTTTTTACTTTTACTTTTTGCAAGCATCATGTGGTGAGGAAAGATCTAGGCACATATATCCAGTTGGATATGAGTGAGCATGAGTTATTATTGTTGACATCACCCTTGAGGTGAATACGTTGGGAGGCGAAACTATAAGCCCCTATCTTTCTATGTGTCTGGTTGAAACTTTTTCCTCATGGGTATGATGTGAGTGTTAGCAATCATAGAAGATTAAATGATGGTTGAGTATGTGGACTTGCCAAAAGGCTCCGACACGAGACCCTTCCTGAAAATATGATGAATTGTAGTTGCAAAGTTGACTGAGAACATAGTTTGTTGGTTTTCAATAAGGTTTATGCTTTATACTTCTATGCTATGATGAATTGTTACTTGTTCATGAGAAGTTATATGATGAGGTTATATAATAAAAGTTATATGAAAAGGTCCTATGACAAAGTTTGTTGCTGCTATGATAATAAGCATGTTGCTACTATGTCCGTATTTTGTTTTAATCGACACCTCTCTCTCAAACTATGTGAACATGTTTTTCGATATCGGCTTTCACTTGAGGACAAGCGAGGTCTAAGCTTGGGGGAGTTGATACGTCCATTTTGCATCATGATTTCCTACTGTTATTTATAATGTTTTTATGCATAATAATGCTTTATGGAGTAATTCTAATGCCTTTTCTCTCATAATATGCAAGGGTTACACAAAGAGGGAGAATGCCGACAACTGGAATTCTGGACCTGAAAAAGCATATCAGAGACACCTATTCTGCACATCTCCAAATAAGGTGAAGCTTTACGGAGAATTATTTTGGAATATATAAAAAATACTGGCGCAAATAACTACCGGAGGGGGGCCACCTGGTGACCACAAGACACCAGGGCGCGCCAGGCCCCCCAGGCGCGCCCTGGTGGGTTGTGGCCAGCCCGGCCCACCTCCGGTGCCCATCTTATGGTACTTAAGGTATTTTGACCTAGAAAAAATCAAGAGAGGACTTTCGAGATGGAACGCCGCCGTCTCGAGGCGAAACTTGGGCAGGAGCACTTTTGCCCTCCAGCGGAGCGATTCCACCAGGGGAACTTCCCTCCCGGAGGGGGAAATCGAAGCCATCGTCATCACCAACAACCGTCTCATCTTTGGGAGGCCAATCTTCATCAACATCTTCAACATCACCATCTCCTCGCAAACCCTAGTTCATCGCTTGTGTTCAATCTTTGTACCGGAACCTCAGATTGTACCTGTGGGTGACTAGTAGTGTTGATTACATCTCGTAGTTGATTACTATATGGTTTATTTGGTGGAAGATTATATGTTCAGATCCATTATGCTATTTAATACCCCTCTGATCTTGAGCATGAATATCGTTTGTGAGTAGTTACATTTGTTCTTGAGGTCACGGGAGAAGTCGTGTTGCAAGTAATCATGTGAAGTTGATATGTCTTCGATATTTTGATGATATGAATGTTGTGAATCTCTTAGTGGTGTCATGTGAACGTCGACTACAATGCACTTCACCATCTTTGGGCCTAAGGGAATGCATTGTGGAGTAGTTATTAGATGATGGGTTGCTAGAGTGACAGAAGCTTAAACCCTAGTTTATGCGCTATTTCGTAAGGGGCTGATTTGGATCCAAATGTTTAATGCTATGGTTAGATTTTATCTTAATACTTTTCTTGTAGTTGCGGATGCTTGCGAGGGTGTTAATCATAAGTGGGAGGTTTGTTCAAGTAAGAACAGCACCCAAGCACCGGTCCATCCACATATCAAATTATCAAAGTAGCGAACACAAATCAAACCAACATGATGAAAGTGACTAGATGAAATTCCCATGTACCCTCAAGAACGCCTGATTATTATAAGAGACCGTTTTGGCATGTCCTTTGCCACAAAAAGATTGGGATATCTTGATGCACTTTATTCACCGTGCTCGTTACCAATTATCTTGCTATCAAACTACCTGTTACCTACAATTTCAGTGCTTGCAGAAATTACTTTGCTGAAAACCGGTTGTCATTTCCTTCTGCTCCTCGTTGGGTTCGACACTCTTACTTATCGAAAGGACTATGATTGACCCCCTATACTTGTGGGTCATCACGGAACTACCCCAAATGCTTGGTAGATAAGAAGGCTGGCAACGTCAACAAAAATATATTTGATATATGTGTTATTGATGTGTACCTTACTAGTACTCCTAGTGGCACCTGGGTATTAGATACCGGTTCAGTTGCTAATATTGGTAACTCGAAACAAAAGCTATGGAATAAACGGAGACTAGCTAAGGGCGGGGTGACGATGTGTGTTGGAAGTGTTTCCAATGTTGATGTGATCACCATCGCATGCTCCCTCTACTTTTGGGATTAGTGTTGAACCTAAATAAATGTTATTTGGTGTCTACGTTTGAGCATGGACATGTTTAGATTGTGTTTATTGCAATATGATTATTCATTTAAGTCCGGGAATAATAGTTGTTCTGTTTACATGAATAATACCTTCTATGGTCATTCACCCAATGCGAATGGTTTATTGAATCTCGATTGTAGTGATACACATGTTCATAATATTGATGCCAAAAGATGCAAAGTTAATAATGATAGTACCACATACTTGTGGCACTTCTGCTTAAGTCATATTGGTGTAAAGCGCATGAAGAAGCTCCATGTTGATGGATCTTTGGACTCACTCGATGTTGAATCGCTTGAGACATGCGAACCATGCCTCATGGGCAAATTGGCTAAGACCTCATTTTTCGGTACGTTGGAGCGGGCAAGTGACTTATTGGAAATAATACATGTTGATGTATGTAGTCCAATGAGTGTTGAATCACACGATGGATATCGTTATTATTTTACCTTCACAGATGATTTGAGTAGATACAGATATATTTACTTGATGAAACACAAGTCTGAAATTTTGAAAAGTTCAAGCAATTTCAGAGTGAAGTTGAAGATCATTGTGACATGAAGATAAAATGTCTATGATATGATCGTGGAGGTGAATATCTGAGTTACGAGTTTGGTATCCAAGACAATGTGGAAATTGTTTCACAACTCATGCCACCTGGAACACCATAGTGTAATGGTGTGTCCGAACGTCGTAATCGTACTCTATTGGATATGGTGCGATCTATGACGTCTCTTGCTGATTTGTCAGTATCGTTTTGGGGTTATGCATTAGAGGCAACTACATTCACATTAAATAGGGCACCATCTAAATCCGTTGAGACGACATCATATGAATTATGGTTTGGCGAGAAACCTAAGCTGTCGTTTCTTAGAGTTTGGGGATGCGACACTTATGTCTGATAAGCTCGAACCCAAAGCGAAAAAGTGCATCTTCATAAGATACCCTAAAGTAACAATTGGGTATACCTCTATCACAGATCCAAAGGCAAGGTTTTTGTTGTCAAGAATGGATCCTTTCCAGAGAAGGAGGTTCTCTTGAAAGAAGTGAGTGGGAGAAAGGTAGAACTTGATAAGGTTATCAAACCTTCACTTGAATTGGACAGTAGCGCATGACAGAAAGGTGTTCGTGTAATGCGTACACCAATTGAAGAGGAAGCTAATGATGATGATCATGAAACTTCAGATCAAGTTACGTACTACCGAACCTCATAGGTCGACAAGGAAACGTACTGCCCCTGAGTGGTACGGTAATCCTGTCTTGGAAGGCATGTTGTTAGACAACAATGAGGCTACGAACTATGAGGAAGCGATGCTGGGCCCGGATTCCAACAAATGGGTAGAGGCCATGTAATCCGAGATAGGATCCATGTATGATAACCAAATGTGGACTTTGGTAGACTTGTCCGATGACTGGCAGGCCATTGAGGATAAATGGATCTTTAAGAAGACGGACACTGGTAGTAATGTGACTATCTATAATGCTCGACTTGTCGCAAAGAGGTTTCTGACAAGTTCAAGGAGTTGACTACGATGAGACTTTCTCACCCGTAGGGATGCTAAAGTCTGTTGGGATTATTTAGCAGTTGCTGCATTTTTTGATTATGAAATCTGGCAGATGGATGTCAAAGCATCGTTTCCTTAACGGTTTCCTTGAGGAAAGATTGTATGTGATACAACCTGAAGGTTTTGTCAATCCTAAGGATGCTAAAAGGCATGCGAGCTCCAGCGATCCTTCTATGGACTGGTGCAAACATCTCGGAGTTGGAATATGCGCTTTGATGAGGTGTCAAAGCTCTTTTGGGTTTATACAAAGTTAATAAGAAACTTGTATTTATAAGAAAGTGAGTGGGAGCACTATAGCATTTCAGATAAGTATATGTGGATGGCATATTGTTGATCGGAAATGATGTAGAATTTTTAGAAAGCATAAAGGGTTGTTTGAAAGGAGTTTTTCAAAGGAAGACCTGGAAAAAGCTACTTAAATATTAGGCATCAAGATCTATAGAGATAGATCAAGACGCGTGATAAGACTTTCAATGAGTACATACCTTGACAAGATTTTGAAGGAGTTCAAAATGGATCAGTCAAAGAAGGAGTTCTTGCCTGTATTGTAAGGTGTGAAGTTGAGTAAGACTCAAAGCTCGACCACAGCAGAAGAAAGAGAAAGGACGAAGGTCGTCCCCTATGCCTTAGCCATAGGCTCTATACGGTATGCCATGCTATGTACCGCACCTGATGTGTGCCTTGCCACGTGTTTGGCAAGGGGGTACAAGAGTGATCCAGGAGTGGATCATTGGACAGCGGTCCAAATTATCCTTAGTAACTAGTGTTGGAAATATGCCCTAGAGGCAATAATAATTTAGTTATTATCATATTTCTTTGTTCATGATAATCGTTTATTATCCATGCTATAATTGTATTGATTGGAAACTCAAATACATGTGTGGGTACATAGACAACACTGTGTCCCTAGTATGCCTCTAATAGACTAGCTCGTTGATCAAAGATGGTCAAGGTTTCCTAGCCATAGACATGAGATGTCATTTGATAACGGGATCACATCATTAGGAGAATGATGTGATGGACAAGACCCAACTATGAACATAGCATATGATCGTGTCAGTTTATTGCTATTGTTTTCTGCATGTCAAGTATCTGTTCCTATGACCATGAGATCATGCAACTCACTGACACCGGAGGAATACCTTGTGTGTATCAAACGTCACAACGTAACTGGGTTACTATAAAGATGCTCTATAGGTATCTCCGAAGGTGTCTGTTGAGCTGGCATGGATCAAGACTAGGATTTGTTACTCCATGTGACGGAGAGGTATCTCAGGGCCCACTCGGTAATACAACATCACAACAAGCCTTGCAAGCAATGTGACCAAGTGTTAGCCACGGGATCTTGTATTACGGAACGAGTAAAGAGACTTGCCGGTAACGAGATTGAACTAGGTATAGAGATACCGACGATCGAATCTCGGGCAAGTAACATACCAAAGAACAAAGGAAACAACATACGGGATTAATTGAATCCTTGACATAGAGGTTCAACCGATAAAGATCTTCGTAGAATATGTAGGAACCAATATGGGCATCCAGGTCCCGCTATTGGTTATTGACCGTAGAGGTGTCTCGGTCATGTCTACATAGTTCTCGAACCCGCAGGGTCTGCACACTTAAGGTTCGGTGACGTTTCGGTATAGTAGAGTTATGTATGGTGGTGACCAAAGGTTGTTCGGAGTCCCAGATGAGATCATGGACGTCACGAGGAGCTCCGGAATGGTCCGGAGGTAAAGATTGATATATAGGAAGTCCCGTTTTGGTCACCGGAAAAGTTTCGGGTATTTCGGTAGTGTACCGGGAGTGCCGGGAGGGGTACCGGGGACCATCGGGAGGGCTGTCTCGACCCAAAGGGCCTCATGGGATGTGGGAGGAGTCAAGCCAGCCCTTAGTGGGCTGGCCGAGCCCCCCACTAAGGCCCATGCGGCTAGGGGTGGGAAAAACCCAAAGGGGGAAAGGTGGAAATGGTTTCCAAGTGGAGAGGAGGAATCCTACTTCTAATAGGATTGGAGTAGGACTCCTCCACCTCCAACTTCGGCCAGCCCTTGAGGGTTTGAGGCTGCCTCCTCCCCTCCCTCCCTCCTATATATACTAGAGGATTTAGAGGGGAGAGCCAACCCTAATTGCCACGTGCTCCCTCTACTTCCTCTAGATCGTTTTCTCCTCTAGTCTAGTTCGGCGGTGCTTAGGCAAAGCCCTGCCGGAATAGTTCCACCACCATTGCCGCCACGCCGTCGTGCTGCCGGAGAACTCATCTACCTCTCTGCTCCCTCTTGCTAGATCAAGAAGGCGGAGATCGTCATTGAGCTGTACGTGTGCTGAACGCGGAGGTGCCGTCCGTTCGGCGCTAGATCGGAAGGACCGTGATCAGGATCGCGAGACGATTCATGATTTGATCGCGGGACGAATCGTGATGGGATCGCGGGACGAATCCTGATTGGATCGCGAGATGGATCGTGATGGGATCGCGGGACGCTCGGCGATTTGGATTGCGAAGACGTTCGACTACATCAACCGCATTTCTTAACGCTTCCCGCTTAGCGATCTACAAGGGTATGTAGATCCACTCTCCCTCTCGTAGATGCTCAACACCATGGATAGATCTTGCGCGTGCGTAGGAAATTTTTTGTTTCCCATGCAACGTTCCCCAACAATGGCATCATGAGCTAGGTCTATGTGTAGATGAGATCTCGAGTAGAACACAAAGGAGTTTGTGGGCGTTGATATTCAGATTGCTTCCTCCCTTGGTCTTTTCTTGATTCGACGGTATTGTGGGATGAAGCGGCCCGGACCAACATTACTCGTACGCTTACGAGAGACCGGTTCTATCAACTGACATGTAACTTCGTTGCATAAAGATGGCTGGAGGGTGTATGTTTCTCCCACTTTAGTCGGATCGGATTTGACAAAGGCGGTCCTTGAGAAGGTTGCATAGCAATTTTTGTATCACCATTGTGGTTTTTGCGTAGGTAAGAATTGTTCTTGCTAGATACCCGTAGCAGCCACGTAAAACTTGCAACAACAATTAGAGGACGTCTAACTTGTTTTTGCAGGGTATGTTGTGATGTGATATGGCCAATTACATGATGAGATATATGTGATGTATGAGATAATCATGTATTGTATAGAATATCACGACTTGCATGTCGATGAGTACGGCAACCGGCAGGAGCCATAGGGTTGCCTTTAATTATTTTTCCATTTTGCTTTACTTTATCGCTATGAGTTAGCAATAGTCGTGGAAGCAACAGTCGGCGCGACAACCTCATGGCGACACATTGATGGAGATCAAGATGATGGAGATCATGGTGTCATGCCGGTGACGATGGAGATCATGCCGGTGCTTTGGAGATGGAGATCAAAAGCACAAGTTCATGGCCATATCATGTCACTTATGATTTGCATGTGATGTTAATCCTTTTATGCATCTTATTTTGCTTAGGACGACGGTAGCATTATAAGGTGATCCCTCACTTAAATTTCAAGATAAATTGTGTTCTCCCCGAGTGTGCACCGTTGCGAAAGTTCGTCGTTTCGAGACACCACGTGATGATCGGGTGTGATAGACTCTACGTTCGCATACAACGGGTGCAAGCCAGTGTTGCACGTGCGGAACACTCGGGTTAAACTTGACGAGCCTAGCATGTACAGACATGGCCTCGGAACACAAGAGACCGAAAGGTCAAACATGAGTCATATAGCAGATATGATCAACATGAAGATGTTCACCATTGAAACCACCTCAACTCACGTGATGATCAGACTTGAGTTGGTGGATTTGGATCATGTGACACTCGAATGACCGGAGGGATGTCAATTTAAATGGGAGTTTTTAAGTAATATGATTAACTAAACTCATTATCATGAACGTAGTCAAAATGTCTTTGCAAATTATGTTGTAGATTACTAGCTCGCGCTGTAGCTCCCTTGTTTTTTTATATGTTCCTAGAGAAATAGAGTTGAAAGATGATGGTAGCAATAATGCGGACTGGGTCCGTGATATGAGGATTGTCCTCATTGCTGCACAGAAGGCTTATGTCCTTAATGCACCGCTCGGTGTGCCACCCCCTCTAGCATTGTCTATAGATGTTGTGAACATCTGACAGGCACGTTTTGATGACTACTTGATAGTTCAGTGCGTCATGCATTACGGCTTAGAATTGAGGCTCCAAAAACGTTTTGAACGTCACGGAACATATGAGATGTTCTAAGAGCTGAAATTGGGATCTCAGGCTCGTGCCCGTGTTGAGAGGTATGAGACCTCCAACAAGATTCTTTGCCTGCAAGATGAAGGAGAATAGCTCAATCGTTGAGCATGTGCTCAGATTGTCTGGGTGCTACAATCGCTTGAATCGAGTGGGAGTTGATCTTTTCCAGATAAGATAGTGATTGATATAGTTCTCCAAGTCACTGTCACTAAGCTAATAGAGCTTCGTGATGAACTATATAATGCCAGGGATGGAAATAATGATCCCCGAGCTATTCGCAATGTTTGACACCGCGAAGGTATAAATCAAGAAGGAGCATCAAGTGTTGATGGTTAGTGAAACCACTAGTTTCGAGAAGGGCAAGGGCAAGAAGGGAAACTTCATGGATGGCAAGCCAGTTGCTGCTCCAGTGAAGAAACCCAAGGTTGAACCCAAACCCGAGACTAAGTGCTTCTACGATGAGGAGAACGGTCGCTGAAGCGGAACAACCCTAGATACTTGGTAGATAAGAAGGCTGGCAACGTCAACAGAAGTATATTTAATATACGTGTTATTGATGTTTACCTTACTGGTACTCCTAGTAGCACTTGGGTATTGGATACCGGTTCGGTTGCTAAATGTTCGTAACTCGAAATAAAAGCTACGGAATAAACGGAGGCTAGCTAAGGGCGAGGTGACGATGAGTGTTAGAAGTGTTTCCAAGGTTGATGTGATCACCATCGCACGCTCTCTATACCTTCGGGATTAGTGATGAACCTAAATAAGTATTATTTGGTGTTTGCGTTGAGCATGAACGTGATTAGATCATGTTTATTGCAATACGGTTATTCATTTAAATTAGAGAATAATGGTTATTCTGTTTACATGAATAACACCTTCAATGGTCATGCACCCAATGAGAATGGTTTATTGAATCTTGATCATAGTGATACACATGTTCATAATATTGATGCCAAAAGATACATAATGATAGTACCACATACTTGTGGCACTGCCGCTAAATGTCATATTGGTGTAAAGCACATGAAGAAACTCCATGCTGATGGATCTTTAGACTCATTCGTTTTTGAATCGGTTGAGACATGCGGACCATGCCTCATGGGCAAGATGATTAAGACCCCGTTTTCCGGTATGATGGAGCGGGCAAGTGACTTATTGGAAATGACACATGTTGATGTATACGGTCCAATGAGTGTTGTAGCAGGCGGTGGATATCGTTATTTTCCTACCTTCACTGGTGATTTGAGTAAATATGGGGATATTTGCTTAATGAAACACAAGTCTGAAACGTTTGAAAAGTTCAAACAAAATCAGAGTGAAGTTTGAGATCATCGTGACAGGAAGATAAAATGTCTACGATGTGATCGTGGAGGTAAATATCTGAGTTACGAGTTTGGTATGCAACTCAAGACAATGTGGAAGTTGTTTCACAACTCACGCGACCTGGAACGCCATAGTGTGATGGTGTGTCCGAACGTCGTAGTCGTGCTCTATTGGATATGGTGCGAACTATGATGTCTCTTATCGATTTACCACTATCGTTTTAGGGTTATGCATTAGAGACAACCACATTCACTTTAAAAGGGGCACCATCTAAGTCCGTTGAGATGACGCCGTATGAATTTTGGTTTGGTGGAAACCTAAGCTGTCATTTCTTAATGTTTGGGGCTGCGACGCTTATGTGAAAAATGATTTTCACCTAATGAGCTCAAACCCAAAGCGGACAAATGCATCTTCATAGAATACCCTAACGTAACAGTTGGGTAAACCTTCTATCTTAGATCCAAGCACAAAGTGTTTGTTGCTAAAACGGGTCCTTTCTCGAGAAAGAGTTTCTTTCGAAAGAATTGAGTGGGAGGAAGATAGAACTTGATGAGGTTGTTGAACCTTTGTTTCAACCAGAGAGCAGCGCAGCGCAGAAAGTTGTTCCTGTGGAGCCTACGTTAGTTGAAGAGGAAGTTAATGATGATGATCATGAAGCTTCGGATCAAGTTACTATCGAACCTCGTAGGTCGACAAGGACGCGTACTGGTCCTGAGTGGTACGGCAACCCTGTCTTAGAGGTCATGTTGTTGGACAACGATGTACCTACGAGCTATGGAGAAGCGATGATGGGCCCGGATTCCGAGAAATGGTTAGAGGCCATGAAATCCGAGATGGGATCCATGTATGAAAACAAAGTATGGGCTTTGGAAGTATTACCTGAAGGGCGAAAGGCCATTAAGAACAAATGGATCTTTAAAAGGAAGACGGACGCGGACGGTAATGTCACCGTCTATAAAGCTCGACTTGTGGCAAAGGGTTTTTCACAAGTTCAAGGAGTTGACTGCAATGAGACTTTCTCACCCGTAGCGATGCTAAAGTCTGTTGGAATTATGTTAGCAGTTGCTGCATTTTTTCATTATGAAATCTGGCAGATGGATGTCAAAACATCGTTTCCTTAACGGTATCCGTGAGGAAAGGTTGTATGTGATACAACCGGAAGGTTTTGTCAGTCCTAAGGATGCTAAAATGTATGCAAACTCCAGCGATCCTTCTATGGACTGGAGCAAGCATCTCGGAGTTGGAATATACGCTTTGATGAGGTGATCAAAGTTTTTGAGTCTATACAAAGTTTATGAGAAACTTGTATTTACAATAAAGTGAGTGGGAGCACTATAGAATTTCTGATAAGTATATGTGGATGACATATTGTTGATCGGAAATGATGTAGAATTTCTGGAAAGCATAAAGGGTTGTTTGAAAGGAGTTTTTCAAAGAAAAACCTGGAATGAAGCTACTTAAATATTGGGCATCAGGATCTATAGAGATAGATCAAGACGTCTGATAAGACTTTCAATGAGTACATACCTTGACAAGATTTTGAAAGAGTTCAAAATGGATCAGTCAAAGAAAGAGTTCTTGCCTGATTTGTAAGGTGTGGAGTTGAGTGAGACTCAAAGCTCGACCATGGCAGAAGAAAGAGAAAGGACGAAGGTCGTCCCCTATGCCTTATCCACAGGCTCTGTATAGTATGCCATGCTGTGTACCGCACCTAGTGTGTGCCTTGCCATGAGTCTGTCAAGGGGTACAAGAGTGGTCCAGGAGTGGATCACTGGACAATGGTCAAGATTATCCTTAGTAACTAGAGGACTAAGGAAATATTTCTCGATTATGGAGGTGATAAAGAGTTCGTCGTAAAGGGTTACGTCGATGCAAGCTTTAACACCTATCTGGATGACTCTGAGTAGCAATCCGGATACGTATAGTGGAGCAACCATTTGGAATAGCTCCAAGTGGAGTGTGGTAGCATCTGCAGTACGACATATAGATTTGCAAAGAACACACGGATCTAGATGTTGCAGACCGTTGACTAAAGACCTCTCTCACATGCAAAGCATGATCGAACCCCAGAACTCATTGGGTGTTAGATTCATAGCAATGTAAATCACATGGTGATGTGAACTAGATTATTGACTCTAGTGCAAGTGGGAGACTGTTGGAAATATGCCCTAGAGGCAATAATAATTTAGTTATTATCATATTTCTTTGTTCATGATAATCGTTTATTATCCATGCTATAATTGTATTGATTGGAAACTCAAATACATGTGTGGGTACATAGACAACACTGTGTCCCTAGTATGCCTCTAATAGACTAGCTCGTTGATCAAAGATGGTCAAGGTTTCCTAGCCATAGACATGAGATGTCATTTGATAACGGGATCACATCATTAGGAGAATGATGTGATGGACAAGACCCAAACTATGAACATAGCATATGATCGTGTCAGTTTATTGCTAGTGTTTTCTGCATGTCAAGTATCTGTTCCTATGACCATGAGATCATGCAACTCACTGACACCGGAGGAATACCTTGTGTGTATCAAACGTCACAATGTAACTGGGTGACTATAAAGATGCTCTACAGGTATCTCCGAAGGTGTCTGTTGAGCTGGCATGGATCAAGACTGGGATTTGTTACTCCGTGTGACGGAGAGGTATCTCAGAGCCCACTCGGTAATACAACATCACAACAAGCCTTGCAAGCAATGTGACCAAGTGTTAGCCACGGGATCTTGTATTACGGAACGAGTAAAGAGACTTGCCGGTAACGATATTGAACTAGGTATAGAGATACCGACGATCGAATCTCGGGCAAGTAACATACCGAAGAACAAAGGGAACAACATACGGGATTAACTGAATCCTTGACATAGAGGTTCAACCGATAAAGATCTTCGTAGAATATGTAGGAACCAATATGGGCATCCAGGTCCCGCTATTGGTTATTGACCGTAGAGGTGTCTCGGTCATGTCTACATAGTTCTCGAACCCGCAGGGTCTGCACACTTAAGGTTCGGTGACGTTTCGGTATAGTAGAGTTATGTATGGTGGTGACCAAAGGTTGTTCGGAGTCCCAGATGAGATCATGGACGTCACGAGGAGCTCCGGAATGGTCCGGAGGTAAAGATTGATATATAGGAAGTCCCGTTTTGGTCACCGGAAAAGTTTCGCGTATTTCGATAGTGTACCGGGAGTGCCGGGAGGGGTACCGGGGACCATCGGGAGGGCTGTCTCGACCCAAAGGGCCTCATGGGATGTGGGAGGAGTCAAGCCAGCCGTTAGTGGGCTGGCCGAGCCCCCCACTAAGGCCCATGCGGCTAGGGGTGGGAAAAACCCAAAGGGGGAAAGGTGGAAAGGGTTTCCAAGTGGAGAGGAGGAATCCTACTCCTAATAGGATTGGAGTAGGACTCCTCCACCTCCAATTTCGGCCAGCCCTTGAGGGTTTGAGGCTGCCTCCTCCCCTCCCTCCCTCCTATATATACTAGAGGATTTACAGGGGAGAGCCAGCCCTAATTGCCACGTGCTCCCTCTACTTCCTGTAGATCGTTTTCTCCTCTAGTCTAGTTCGGCGGTGCTTAGGCGAAGCCCTGCCGAAATAGTTCCACCACCATTGCCGCCACGCCATCACGCTGCCGGAGAACTCATCTACCTCTCTACTCCCTCTTGCTGGATCAAGAAGGCGGAGATCGTCATTGAGCTGTACGTGTGCTGAACGCGGAGGTGCCGTCCGTTCGGCGCTAGATCGGAAGGACCGTGATCAGGATCGCGAGACGATTCGTGATTTGATCGCGGGACGAATCGTGATGGGATCGCAGGATGGATCATGATTGGATCGCGAGATGGATCGTGATGGGATCGTGGGACGCTCGGCGATTTGGATCGCGAAGACGTTCGACTACATCAACCGCGTTTCTTAACGCTTCCCGCTTAGCGATCTACAAGGGTATGTAGATCCACTCTCCCTCTCGTAGATGCTCATCACCATGGATAGATCTTGCGTGTGCGTAGGAATTTTTTGTTTCCCATGCAACGTTCCCCAACAACTAGAGGACTAAGGAAATATTTTTTGATTAGGAGGTGCTAAAGAGTTCGCCGTAAAGAGTTACATTTATGCAAGCTTTGACACCGATCTGGATGACTCTGAGTCACAAACCAGATACGTATAGTGAAGCAGTCATTTGGAATAGCTGCGCCTTCCCTCTCCCCTTTGCCTCCTATATATAGTGGAGGGGAGGGGAGGGCTTCATACACCAATTCCTACGCCCCGGTGGCAGCCCTCCCTCTCCCGTTACTCCATTTTTCCTCAGATCGCATCTAGGGTAGCGCTTGGCGAAGCCCTGCCGGGATTGCTCCACCACCATCTCCACCACGTCGTCGTGCTGGTTGAGATCCCATCTACTTCTCCTCCCTCGCTTGATGGATCAAGAAAGAGGAGACGTCATCGAGCCGCACGTGTGCTGAACGCGGAGGTGCCGTCCGTTCAGCACTAGATCGGACCGGATCGCGATTGGATCGTGAAGAGTATTACTACATCAACCGCGTTATATACGCTTCCGCTTAGCGATCTACAAGGGTATGTAGATACACTCCCCCTCTCGCAGCTATGCATCTCCATGGATAGATCTTTCGTGTGCGTAGGAATTTTTTTGAGTATTGCAGATAAGGAATATTAAACGGAGTCCAAATGGAATAAAATCTTCGGAATGATTTTTCTTGGACCAGAAGAAACCCAGCAGACTTGGAGATGAAGGCAGGAGACCTGCCGTGGAGTCACAAGCCACCAGGGCGCGCCCTAGGGGGGGCGCCCCCTGGCTTATGGCCCCACGGCAGCCCTCCTAACCCTATTCTTCAGCCTATAAATTCCCAAATATTCCCTGGATACCAAAAAGAGCCACGAAAATACTTTTCCGCCGCCGGAAGCCTCTGTTCCCGTGAGATCCAATCTTGGAGCCTTTTCCGGTAATCTGCCGGAGGGGGATTCGATCACGGAGGGCAACTACATCAACTCCATTGCCCCTCCGATGATGCGTGAGTAGTTTACCACAGACCTTCGGGTCCATAGCTAGTAGCTAGATGGCTTCTTCTCTCTCTTTGTTCTTCAATACCATGTTCTTGATGATCTTCATGGAGATCTATCCGATGTAATACTCTTTTGCGGTGTGTTTGTCGAGATTCGATGAATTGTGGGTTTATGATCAGCTTATCTATGAATATTATTTGAATCTTCTCTGAATTCTTATATGCATGATTTCATATCTTTGCAAGTCTCTTCGAGTTATTGGTTTGGTTTGGCCAACTAGATTGGTAATTCTTGCAATGGGAGAAGTGCTTAGTTTTGGGTTCAATCTTGCGGTGTCCTCACCCAGTGACAAAGTAGGGGTAGCGAGGCACGTATTTGTATTGTTGCCATCGAGGATAAAAAGATGGGGTTTCATCATATTGCTTGAGTTTATCCCTCTACATCATGTCATCTTACCTAATGCGTTACTCTGTTCTTCATGAACTTAATACTCTAGATGCAGGCAGGAGTCGGTCGATGTGTGGAGTAATAGTAGTAGATGCAGAATCGTTTCGGTCTACTTGACACGGACGTGATGCCTATATGCATAATCATTTCCTTGGATATCGTCATAACTATGTGCTTTTCTATCAATTGCTCGACAGTAATTTGTTTACCCACCGTATTATTTTCCTTCATGAGAGAAGCCTCTAGTGAAACCTATGGCCCCCGGGTCTATTTTCCATATTATATTTTCAGATCTATAAACCAAAAATACCAAAAATATCTCACTGCATTATTTTTACTTTTGTTTTACTTTACGTTCTAGCAATCTTTTATATCTATCTCTATCAGATCTCATCCTTGCAAATAACCGTGAAGGGATTGACAACCCCTTTTAGCGTTGGGTGCAAGAGTTTGATTGTTTGTGTAGGTGCGAAGATTGGGGACTTGCTTGTATCTCCTACTGGATTGATACCTTGGTTCTCAACAACTGAGGGAAATACTTATCTACTTTGCTGCATCACCCTTTCCTCTTCAAGGGAAAACCAACGCAAGCTCAAGAAGTAGCAAGAAGGATTTCTGGCGCCGTTGCCGGGGAGATCTACATCAAGCCTACCAAGTACCCATCACAAACTCATCTCTTGCATTTACATTATTTGCCATTTGCCTCTCGTTTTCCTCTCCCCAACTTCTAAAACGATTTTCAGAAAAACCAAAAAGATTTGCCTTTTTATTCGTCCTTCTTCCGCTCGTCTTTTCGTTTGCTTTTCGTTTGCTTGTGTGCTAGATCATTTCGTTACCACTATGTCTGAATCGGGGAAGGTTATCATTGAAAAACTTGAGGGTATTGCTAGAACAAATCTTGAAAAATTTGAATCTTGCTCTCTAGATCATGAAACTGAACCTCCTCCTAATTATAAAGCTAAAACTTTTCAAGTGGGAGACGGAAATATTATTGGGAAGAGTGTTATCCAAGAGTTCTTTGATTGTACGGGAGTGATGCCTATGAATAAGAGATCTATTCTTCTTAGCACAAATTATTATGCAGATGCTATTCTCATGCTCATTGAAAAACTGGAAAGAAAATTTGTGCACGTTCATCCTGCTTTGCAAAAAGTGTTTTATGAACTTCCCAATATTAATGATCCTAAAGCTAAAAAGATTGCTACTATCATCCTTATGCGTGAATTTGATTTTATCGTACAAGAAGCTAGGGAGATTTTTGCTTACTATAATAAAGACGTTGAACACCCTCCAATTGAAGAAATTCTCCATGATAAAGAAACCTTGCGTAGTCTGGAATCTAGAGACTATCAATCTTATAGTGAAAATCTTAGGTGGAGAGTTCCCTACGCGGAAGTCACTCAAGCCTTGTATCTCGAGACTTATGATGAATTTGATTGGTTAACTAGGGGAATTTTTGTAGGGTATAAGGATGATTTGTTGGAAAAGATGGCTAGGGAACCCGTTAGAAATAAGATACGTGTTTTATACGATGATATCTATGGTGATGATCCAGATTTCGGGTTTATGAATGCCAAAATTACTAGTCAAAGTTCTTTTCATGAATTAAGTTCCCCTACTAGGAGGGAAATAAAGGAAAGGATAGATCTAATTAGGAAAGCTTTTGATGGTTTGATCAAGTATGAGTTGCATACCAAAGATGACAATACCAAGATCTATTGCGTTATGCCTAGCTAGGGGCGTTAAACAATAGCGCTTGTTGGGAGGAAACCCAATTTTATTTTTATGCTTTTGTTTTTGCTTCTATTTTTGAGTGTTTTGCACATTATTACCTCTGTAGTAATTGTGTTTTCTTGTTTAAATTAGTGTTTGAGCCAAGTAAGACCTTTGGGATGGTCTACGGTGTTTGTGATTTGATTTTGCTGAAAAACAGAAACTTTTGCTCTCAGTCCAGGAATTTTGTAAATTCACTGGAACGTGCTTTTGATCTGAAATTTTTACACAAGATTGATATACAAATTTCCCTGATTTTCCTATTTTTTCAGAATTTTTGGATTTACATAAATATTCGAAGTCTGTAGATTGCTACAGACTGTTCTGTTTTAGACAGATTCTGTTTTCTTTGTGTTGTTTGCTTATTTTGATGTATCTATGGGTTGTATCGGGGGGTATGAACCATGGAGAAGTTGGAATACAGTAGATATTACACCAATATAAATAAATAATGAGTTCACAACAGTACCTAAAGTGGTGATTTATTTTTCATATACTAACGGATCTCATGAGTTTTCTGTTGAGTTTTGTGTTGTGAAGTTTTCAAGTTTTGGGTAAAGATTTGATGGACTATGGAATAAGGAGTGGCAAGAGCCTAAGCTTGGGGATGCCCAAGGCAACCCAAGCCATATTAAAGGATACCAAAGAGCCTAAGCTTGGGGATGCCCCGGAAGGCATCTCCTCTTTCGTCTTCAATCCATCGGTAAATTTACTTGAGGCTATATTTTTATTCACCACATGATATGTGTTTTGCTTGGAGCGTCTTGTATGATATGAGTCTTTGCTTTTTAGTTTGCCACAATCATCCTTGCTGCACACATCTTTTGAGGGGGACACGCATTAATCGTGAATTTATTAGAATACTCTATGTGCTTCACTTATATCTTTTGAGCTAGGCAATGTTGCTCTAGTACTTCACTTATATCTTTTTAGAGAACGGTGGTGTTTTATTTTATAGAAATTATTGAACTCTCGTACCTCACTTATATTATTTTGAGAGTCTTTAAATAGCATGGTAATTGGTTTAGGTTATGAATTTAGTCCTAATATAATGGGCATCCAAGAGGGATATAATAAAAACTTTCATATTAAGTGCATTGAATACTATGAGAAGTTTGATTCCTTGCATATAGTTTTGAGATATGAAGATGGTAATATGAGAGTCATGCTAGTGAGTAATTGTGAATTGTAATAAATACTTGTGTTAAAGTTTGTGATTCCCGTAGCATGCACGTATGGTGAACCGTTATGTAACGAAGTCGGAGCATGATTTGTTTAATGATTGTCAACCTTTGTGTGAGGGTCGGGAGCGCGCGATGGTTAACTCCTACCAACCTCTCCCCTAGGAGCATGCGTCTAATACTTTGCTTCGATAACTAATATACTTTTGCAATAAGTATGTGAGTTCTTTATGACTAATGTTGAGTCCATGGATTATAAGCACTCTCACCCTTCCACCTTTGCTAGCCTCTCTAGTACCGCGCAACTTTCGCCGGTGCATTAAACCCACCTTCCTCAAAACAGCCACCATATACTTTCCTCAAAACAGACACCATACCTACCTATTATGGCATTTCCATTGCCATTCCGAGATATATTGCCATGCAACTTCCACCGTTCTGTTTTTCATGACACGCACCATCACTTTCATATTGCATATAGAGTCATATTTTGTTCTAGGTATCGAGTTGTAATTTTTGAGTTGTAAGTAAATAAAAGTGTGATGATCTTCATTATTAGAGCATTGTCCCGTGAGAGAAAAGGATGATGGAAGCTATGACTCGCTCACAAGTTGGGATGAGTCTCCGGAGTTTACAAATAATAAAAGAGGCCAGCGAAGCCCAAATAAAAAAAAAGAGGCCAAAGATGCCCACCAAAATAAAAAAAATGAGAGAAAGAGAGAAGGGACAATGCTACTATCTTTTTCCACACTTGTGCTTCAAAGTAGCACCATGATCTTCATGATAGAGAGTCTCCTATTTTGTCACCTTCATATAACTAGTGGAATTTTTCATCTTATGCACAACCACTTAGTTTTCTTTTTGAGCTTTCATACACTTATAGCTCTAGTGCATTCGTTGCATGGCAATCCCTACTCACTCACATTGATATCTATTGATGGGCATCTCCATAGCTCGTTGATACGCCTAGTTGATGTGAGACTATCTTCTCCTTTTTCCTCACAACCTCCACCATATTCTATTCCGCCTATAGTGCTATATCCATGGCTCACGCTCATGTATTGCGTGAGAGTTGAAAAGGTTTGAGAACATAAAAGGTGTGAAACAAATGCTTGACTTGTCATCGGGGTTGTACATGATTTAGATACTTTGTGTGGGGAAGATGGAGCATAGCCAGACCATATGATTTTGTAGGGATAACTTTCTAAGGCCATGTTATTTCGAAAGGACGCAATGGCCTTGTTAGTATGCTTGAAGTATTACTGTTTTTATGTCAATATTAGACTTTTGTTTTGAATCTTATGGATCTGAATATTCATGCCACAATAAAGAATATTACATGGATAAATATGTTAGGTAGCATTCCACATCGAAAATTCTGTTTTTATCATTTACCTACTCGAGGACGAGCAGGAATTAAGCTTGGGGACGCTTGATACGTCTCCAACGTATCTATAATTTTTGATTGTTCCATGCTATTATATTATCTGTTTTGGATGTTTTATATGCATTAATATGCTATTTTATATTATTTTTGGGACTAACCTATTAATCTAGAGCCTAGTGCCAGTTTCTGTTTTTTCCTTGTTTTTGAGTTTTGCAGATAAGGAATATTAAACGGAGTCCAAATGGAATAAAATCTTCGGAATGATTTTTCTTGGACCAGAAGAAACCCAGCAGACTTGGAGATGAAGGCAGGAGACCTGCCGTGGAGTCACAAGCCACCAGGGCGCGCCCTAGGGGGGGGCGCCCCCCTGGCTTGTGGCCCCACGGCAGCCCTCCTAACCCTATTCTTTGGCCCATAAATTCCCAAATATTCCCTGGATACCAAAAAGAGCCACGAAAATACTTTTCCGCCGCCGGAAGCCTCTGTTCCCGTGAGATCCAATCTTGGAGCCTTTTCCGGTAATCTGCCGGAGGGGGATTCGATCACGGAGGGCAACTACATCAACTCCATTGCCCCTCCGATGATGTGTGAGTAGTTTACCACAGACCTTCGGGTCCATAGCTAGTAGCTAGATGGCTTCTTCTCTCTCTTTGTTCTTCAATACCATGTTCTTGATGATCTTCATGGAGATCTATCCGATGTAATACTCTTTTGCGGTGTGTTTGTCGAGATCCGATGAATTGTGGGTTTATGATCAGCTTATCTATGAATATTATTTGAATCTTCTCTGAATTCTTATATGCATGATTTCATATCTTTGCAAGTCTCTTCGAGTTATTGGTTTGGTTTGGCCAACTAGATTGGTAATTCTTGCAATGGGAGAAGTGCTTAGTTTTGGGTTCAATCTTGCGGTGTCCTCACCCAGTGACAAAGTAGGGGTAGTGAGGCACGTATTTGTATTGTTGCCATCGAGGATAAAAAGATGGGGTTTTCATCATATTGCTTGAGTTTATCCCTCTACATCATGTCATCTTACCTAATGCGTTACTCTGTTCTTCATGAACTTAATACTCTAGATGCAGGCAGGAGTCGGTCGATGTGTGGAGTAATAGTAGTAGATGCAGAATCGTTTCGGTCTACTTGACACGGACGTGATGCCTATATGCATAATCATTGCCTTGGATATCGTCATAACTATGCGCTTTTCTATCAATTGCTCGACAGTAATTTGTTTACCCACCATATTATTTTCCTTCATGAGAGAAGCCTCTAGTGAAACCTATGTCCCCCGGGTCTATTTTTCATATTATATTTTCAGATCTATAAACCAAAAATACCAAAAATATCTCGCTGCATTATTTTTACTTTTGTTTTACTTTACGTTCTAGCAATCTTTTATATCTATCTCTATCAGATCTCATCCTTGCAAATAACCGTGAAGGGATTGACAACCCCTTTTAGCGTTGGGTGCAAGAGTTTGATTGTTTGTGTAGGTGCGAAGATTGGGGACTTGCTTGTATCTCCTACTGGATTGATACTTTGATTCTCAATAACTGAGGGAAATACTTATCTACTTTGCTGCATCACCCTTTCCTCTTCAAGGGAAAACCAACGCAAGCTCAAGAAGTAGCATCCAACGCCAGCAATTTGTTTTTTTATAATAAAAAAAATATTACTTCAGAAACTAAGAGCTTAAACTTCACAAAAGGTATTAATCAATTAAACATACTCATAAACTTAATATGAGTTTAAAACTTAGTACTGATCAACTAAACATACTCATAAACTTAATAAGAGTTTAAAACTTAGTACTGATCAACTAAACATACTCATAAACTTCAAAGTTTAAAATTTCACAAAAGGTACTGAAATAATTAAACTACTCTTCATCAAGGATTATCCTCAGCTGGCGAATCTTCTTCCGATTGCTCGCTCCATCTTTTTTAAAGTGAGCAACGCCCGTCTGTAGGTTAGTCCTCTCTATCATGAGTTGTTTTTTCTCCAGCTTGAGTTCATCCCTCGCCTCCGTCAACTTATCCCGCGGCTCCCTCGGTTTGTTTAACTTAGTGAGGGCATTATCACCCTCTGTGAGCAGACTATCCCTCTCATTCTTCACTGTGGCATTGTTTTCTTCGAGTTTTTTGATCCTCCACTCCGACTGCTCTAAGAGCCACTGGTTCCACTTCTTCACGTCGCCCACCGATCCGTTGTTGCTTGATGAATTGTCCATATTTGCTGTTTGGAATTATGTACACAAACAAATTAAAACTTGTAATGAAAGCTCATCATCTTAGAATGAAGAATTTAAAAATAACATGCATAATTTTGAAAGCTCATATGTGTACTACGAATCATTGCATAGTGGATCGTAACATGCATGATTTAAACTCTTTGGTTCCTTGCTTTCAGATTCAGTAAGAATTAAACACCAACGCAGATTGTACTACATGCCACATTCAAGAATGAATAACAGCTAGTAGTACTACATGTTCACCCGACCCCAATTCACAACGCTTCACAGCTAGTAGTACATGTGATGAAAAATATATGTTTAGAAACTACATCTGCTTAAGAATCTAAAGATATACTTGTTGTGACATATGTGATGAAAAAAATATGTTTATTACTACACACGCTTAAGAATGTAAGGATATACTTTTTGTGACATATGTGATAAAAAATATATGTTTAGAAACTACATTCGCTTAAGAATCCAATGATATATTTTTTGTGACATATGTGATGAAAACTATACGTTTAGAAACTACATCCGCTTAAGAATCTCATGATATAATTTTTGTGACATATGTGATGAACATGTGCTTGACTGTCGGGCGGGGCGGCGTCGGGCGGGGCGGAGTCGGGCGGAGACGGCGTCGGACAGAGACGACGTCGGGCGGGGCAGAGTCGGGCAGAGACGACATCGGGCACGGCGGCATCGGGCGGGGCGGCTCCGGGGATCGAGAGGAGGGACGGCATCGGGCGGGGCGGCGGCGGGGATCGAGAGGAGGGATGGGTGGAGTTGGGGATCGAGAGAGTGAACGATAAGGTTTTTTACTGCGTGGGGAGCTGTTAAAAGCGACTAGTGCTGGCGTGGGTCTAATGGGCATGAATGTGCAACGCCGGCACAAAGCAAATAGCTATGGCATAAGAATTTAGCAAACACCATCACTATTTGAAAATATTAGTGCTGGCGTTGGTGAAGAATGGCACGCCACCAACAAGAGTTGTGGCTAGCCATTTCTCCACTAGTGCTTTGGGGTGGCGTGAGAGCGCGTCACTTGGCGCGCTGTCAGCCGCCACCACGTGTCGCGCTTTGGACACTCCCTTCGATTTTTTTGCACCCATTTTCGGCTTTTTAGATGTTTTTTTTTTCTATTTTCGGCTTTTCGGTTTTTCACTGGTCTTTCTCAGCTTTTGGACAAAAAAATTACGCGATAACACGTGTTTTTTCTTTCGCAAGAGGCACGGATTTGATTCCGCGAGAGGCACGGTTTTGTTTCCGCAAGAGGCACGGGTTTGCTTCCACGAGAGGCACACCTTTGCCTCTCAGACACAAAAAACCACGTTTTTTTCCTTCCGCGAGAGGCACGGTTTTGATTCCGCGAGAGGCACGGATTTGCTTCTATGAGAAGCACGGCCATGCCACTCGGAAATGAAAAAAAGTGTTTTCTTTTTTTTTCTTTCCGCAAGAGGCACGGTTTTGCTTCCGTGACAGGCATGGCCGTGCCTCTTGGAATCGGAAAAAACGTGTTCTACTTTTTTTCTGCAAGAGGCACGGGTTTACTTCTCATGGAGGCATGGATTTGCTTCCATGAGGGGCACAGTCGTGCCTTTTTCAGAAAGGAAAATGTGCCTCTTTCAGAAAGGAAAAAAAATACCTGCTCCCAGTTCAGTTTTTTTATCAAAAAAAGTTCGTCAAAACGTATCAACATGGGATCTAGTTTTGAAGATCTCGACACGAGGAATCCACCGGTGAAAAGGTTCGAGGTTTGGGCACATGGTTTAAGAGATAAAACATTTTGAATAAACGGATCTATGAAAAAAGGGAAACCTCTTAGGTTGCGACAAGTGACACACATGCAGTGCGCCACTATTCGCAATCTGAAAAGGTGGGAGTGACCTTTATAAAGAATGCTCTTTAATTAATGATTGAAGGCATTCTCGTTAAGAGGATCTAGCCGTGGTCAAGGAAGTTCGATGGCTAGCTTCCTTTATACTTATGCTATAGCGCGTGCAAGGGCTCAACCGGAAAAAAAAATGAACTCGCAATCATACAGTATGGTACTACTGCATTCAATGGCCGGTTTGGTCGTGGCTTGGGTGATTAAGGTTTGCAGGGGATCGATGGGAAACTTCACAATGGGTATGTTATTGAGGTTAATTTCCTAGAAGATGTGGAAATGATGAACCTTTACCTGAATATACAAAGGATGGCACTGATAGGGGCATAAAATACTATCACTAGCTCAGGTAATGCAGGCTCCCTTAGGGGGCATCACTAGGAGCAATGAGTTGCCTCATATGGAATTGTTGTGGGGTGAGGAACTTTGCGATGGTTTGTGAGCTTCACGATTTTGCGAGGATATTTGCCCTCGTCTTCCTGTGTGTTATATCCGTGAGCGCAACGTACTGGATCAGCCTCACTTACATGTCTTCCGCGTGCATCCAATGCCCTACAAACATTCTTCTTTGTGGAAGTTGAACACAAAAGGAAATGTAGCATCGCCATATCACATATGTGAACGAAACAATTAAATTACCTGGGCTTGTTGAAAATTATGAAGCGGATGTTTAGATTCGGGGGGGGGGGGGGGGGGGGGGCAAGTGTCCCCTCCGAGGTGCTTGTAGCTCCGAACTGTTGATAATAGAAATCGAAAGGGGAAACCCTTCTTTCGCTAAAAAAAAACTTTTTGTTTTTGTCCATGCGCGCAACAAGGAATAGCGTGAGAAATATACACGCCTAACTGCACAAACAACAATTCAACTAGCTTATCATTCAGGCTTTGGCTGTCACCATCAAGAGACTTTGAACGATTAGTAGTAAGAATCTTTTTTGTGCAAACACTAATCTACTCTCTTTTTTTATCCCCTTTGTCACTCTTTTCAACAATGTGTTTTTGGTTTTTATCCTTTCTTCTTGATATTTATTTTGGTGAGCAAATCGTCCCATGCAACGCAAGGGTCGCTTTCAATGATACGACCAGCAACAGTCTGCTCCTTGAGGCCTATTAGAGCATGGTTAATAATATAGCCAGCTGCTGGCTATATGATGTTGCCATGTCATATATAGTCTTCATTTCAAGTCACGCATACAATAAGGTTAGCTATAAGGTTGGTTATATGAGTACTACTTTTGTTCACCTTCTCTCTATCTTTTTCTTCATATTAATTGCATCTGTCTAGGAACACGCATATAACTTGACTCTTGCATAAGAGCAAGTACAATAGAGCTGAGTCAGCGGGCTATAAGAAATAAACTAGTATATTTTTGCTTAGTTGGAGGAAAGAGAAAAGGAGAAAGAAGGTAAGCGGGCTCTTGGTGAAGAGCCAGCTCTAGCACGTGCTCCTAGGCACTTTGTGAGAGTGAAAGGTGGGTCATATAATAAATAAGTAGTACACTCTTCTAATCAACTATTGTACATGTTGGCTATAAGATTGGCTATAGATGACATGGCAATGGCTTATAGCCAGCAGCTGGCTATACTATTAACCATGCTCTAAAAGTTCATTCCCCTTACTTTTTCATGTCTCTCTCCTCCACATAGACAAAATTGCCATGTAAGCGGGCTATAAGCCCACTATTGCACTTTCAGAGCAGCTCACATCATCACATTTATTGCTGACCTGAAGTGCAGAAAAGGACATGCATACACAACGACAATAGCTGTAGTTGGCCACAGTTTTTTCAGCCTCTCCGTGTTAATGTAATCCCCCTTTGTTTGTGCTACTTTTATTTTGTTGTTGTTGTTTGCCACTTCATTCAGACTTTTCTACCGGTGCACCTCCAACACCAGGCATCAGTGAAGGGCGCCAACAATTCCTTTTTGGTCGATCGGTTGTAAAACGAGAGATTCCGGGCGCCTGATGCCACAGGGAAGCAAAACAAAGCATCGACCGCTTGGTTGTTTTTTCAACCACGAGCTGAAGAAAATAAATCTCTTGGCCTTGTTGCCTGTCCACAATTAGCGCCTGGCATTGGAACAGGAGGCTTGTAGGGTGCCTTTTTATTTTTCTGGTTTTCTTTTCATCTAAGTGTCTAGATAGGTGTCTTGCATTGTACATGCCCGGTAACCTCACCACATCAAGGAAGAATTTACCACACTATTGTTCTAGATGTAACCAAACAACCGGACCTGTATTTCCCCTCAAATAAGGTCACAACCAAACAACCTGCCTTTCGTTTCGGCACATGCAGGCTAGAGGGGATGCAGGCAACCAATCAACATGTAAATATTGATTTTTTGCTTGCATATGCTCAGCCAGATCCAACTGGGACAAGTATGCAAAGTGTCCAAAAACGATGCAGGTAACCAAACGAGCCCTAAGTGAATCATATTTTTGCTGTCCGCGCATGTATGCCTTACAGCCACTGGAACCTATTTTCAAAATAGTAAGTACTAAGGTTGAGACAATTATTTTGGGACGGAAAGAGTATCAAATATGAATAATAAGTGGTCAGTTATCGGTGTTTCTTTTGCTCCGTTTACAGTTTTCTTAGGTCTATACAATGTAACCCACAATCAGGCATGTAGCAAGCATAGGTGCAGTAGAAAATTGCATATGGTTTTTTCAGTTAAGGAACATCAAAAAATGCAGCTTTTTCGTAACACACAACAAAACTTTTTTGGATTACACTCAGTCCATCGGTTTTTCAGTTTCATGGGGGTGGTGAGGAAGATCAATTTTTCCTTGAGCAGGCTACACTTTCTTATTCACTTCCTTTTTTAACCGTCCCAGGCAAGAGAAAGAAGTACCATGTGGTGGGGGTGGTGTGTGTGTGGGGGTAACGAGTTGGAAAACTGCCCCGTTAGGACGGGACTTTTTTTTTGAGTGGAACTGGTTGCTACTTTATTGAAAGTTCACCTCTGAGCTAATACACTCAGGTGGTACCCTTAACCAAGTCTTACAAGCTTTTTTAATGCAACCTTTCTTTGCTAAGATGTGTGCAGCCTTGTTCGCTGAGCGACGCACCCAGACAACTCTATACCTCTGAAAGGAGCGTAGCAAGACCTTCAACTCCTGTATTAATTGTCCATGTATTGAAAGATCTTTTTCCTCCTTGTTCAGCTTCCGCACCATCAATTGTGAGTCAGACTCCAGGACGATCTTGGTTGTGCCTACTTCTTGTGCAACTTGAAGACCACGCCGGCTAGCCAGCAACTCTACCAACTCCGGATCACTTGCGGAAGGGAAAAAATAGCAGCAGCCAGCAACGAACTCGCCATACGTGTTCCTGAGAACAGCACCTCCCCCACCTGACCCCTCGTTCTTGGCAACTGGGCAATGTGAATGTGTGGTACTGACTGAGCCCATGAAGCAAAATCGACTTATCCCAGAAATGAAATCAGACGAATTTTAAGCAGGGACCAAACCCAAACAATTAGTACACGTGTCAACATGGTATAGGACAAAAATTTCAACCTAAACTGATATAAAAATTAGACGGCTGATGGATAGACTGTCCCTATCTTATTGCTTACTTCATAAGTTGACAAGGCTGCTCACATCAGAGAAACTCCAACGCGCCGACTCATTTCGTCCGCGCGCGTTCGTTTGGGTCGCGACGGACAGAAAAGTCGGCCCAACGCGCCGACCCAAACGGACGCGCGTCCGCTTTTCGGCCGCCTGCCGACCCATTCTCGACCCATTTTTGAGCCCGATTTGCGTCGGCGCAGACACGAGACAGACGCACGCGCCGCACGCCAACTACTCCCCCTGGCCCGCCAATCGGTGGCAAAGCTTCCACCATTTCCCTCCACTTTTCCCAAACCCTCCCACCCGCGCGCGCTCCCCGCCCGCTTGCCATGGACGACAACCTCGATGCCGCTGCAGGCCTCGCCTCACTCGCCTCGTTCGGCATCAGGACCGCCCCCTCCGGCAAAGGCAAACCCCGCGCCCCCCACAAGACCGCCGCCGCGCCCACAAAGAAGAAGGAGCTGACGCCCGAGGAGCGGGCCAAGGAGTCGTCGAAGAGAAAGAACCATAGGCACACGGCAGACGCAAGGGACGAAGCAGCGGCCGCCGCGGCCATAGCTGCCACCGAGCAGCAGCACGACACCACCGCCCGTGTCGCGGCGGCAACGAGGGAGGCGCTATTGTACCTAGGGATAAACCCTAGCCAGCACGGGCTCGTCAACACCGTCGTGGCCGCGGCCAGCACCGGCTCGTCTTCGTTTCACCCGATGGTGCTGCCCGAGTCGCCCCACGCATCGGCGACTCACCCGATTCCCGGCTTCCACGTCTACTCACAAGCCACCTGACTCTCCGGGGAATACTCGCCGGAGGTGAGCGTGGTGGCGCCGTCCACGCCCGCGCCCGCGCCCATCGACCTCAGCGCCACATCGGTAGCAAGTGGCTCGTCATCCGGTGGGCCGAGGAAACACGCGCGGGAGATGCCAGCCGACATGCTCCCCGGCGCCCGCAACCTGTTCGACAGAATGCCGGCGGCCGTCGACGACGAGACGGCCAACCTTTTCATGCACAACATCATCGTCGAGGGTGCTACGGCGGCCGCTGGCGGTGCCGCCGCGGCTGGCTACGATCCCGATGAGACCCAAAGCCAGGACGGGCGAGGGCCGTCGACCTATGATCAAGCTGGCATGCATGCCGCCTTCATGCAAGATCAAGTCGGCCTGGACCTGGACGGCTTCCCGCTCAACCACGAGTTTCCGGAGGACTACGGCCTCGAGGAAGAGGATGAGGTGGACATCGATGGGGAGCCTTTGTTCGAGGACGAGCTATCCAACCAAGCCGCCGGGGTGAAGCCGAAGCGCAAGAGCAGACGGACGAAGGCATACACGGCGACTGAGGATAAGCTCCTTTGTGAGTGTTGGAGGGACATTGGGCAAGACCCCAAGGTCGGCGCCAAACAAAAGGCATCAACCTTTTGGATTCATGTCCATCGAGAGTTTCATGAACGCAAGAAGTTTGCGCTGTACAAAATGCATAGCACGCGTGGGCGGGTGTCCATTTTGAAGCAATGGAAGGTGATCCAACAAAAGTGCAACAAGTTTTGTACCGCTTTTGAGAGCATCAAGGCACGCCCCGTGAGTGGCATCGGCATACAAGACATGGTATGCACGCATGCGCCCCTCTTTTGTTTCATTCCGTTTATGCTTGCATGTCCATTTCCATATCCATTTCCCGATTTACAATTCATTTGTAGGCATTCCAAGCTTTGGAGGCATTCAAGGCCCAACACGATGGCAAGTCCTTCCACCTCTCTCATTGTTGGAGGATCGTTAAAGATGAGGAGAAGTTCAAGGAGCAATATGCCGCCCTCATGACGCGTAGGGGGGAGAAAGCCGTGGAGGAGGTTGGGGAGGGCGAGAAGACACGGCCGCGGGGGAAAACCAACTCCAAGAAGGAGGACAAGCGGGATGCGGCGTCGATCGCCTTGATCGCAACCGTGGAGGACATGATGACCAAGAAGGACTCAAGGGAGAAGAAGCGCCGACAAGACAAGGAAGAGCAAATGAACGCCTTCATGGAGATCCAAAGGAGGAGGCTTGAGATGGATGCGGAGAAGCAAGTCAGGATGCTTGAGTTGGAGGCGGAGAAGCAAGCCAAGATGTTAGAGATCGAGGCCGACAATGCCAAGACCAAGGCGAAATAAGTGGCTCTCGCTAGCATGATGACGGGGGTGGAGATCATTAAGGTGGATCTCAACACCGTGTCGCCAAGGAAGAGGCCGTGGTTCGAGAAGATGCAGGCTGACATGCTCAAGTTCGACGACGAGTGATCTATGGCGGCGAGCGCCATCCTTTTTTGTATGCCAGCAAGTGAGCTGGCATGACCACGGCCGTGATGGCGTGGTCGAAATCCCGCCCCTTTTTGTGTGCTGGCATGTGTGTCGGCCGTTGGCAAGTGCGCCAACATGAACTGTGTGGTGGTTTTTTTGAAGCTAGCATTGTATGCCGGCAGCTGGCATGGTGCCGGCATGAACTTTGGGCGACGGCATGGCCGCTGGCTTGATCCACGGCCGTGGGCCTTTTAAATTTATGCGCGGACATGAAATGAATCGCGGACGTTGGGTGCACTGTCGATCCAGATGTTAAACAGGGCGGACGCCGAGCTGACGACCGATCCAAACGGACAAAATGCAAATAAAAGTATCGTTTGTTTGGGTCAGCGCGTTGGAGTTGCTCTCATGGACATGGACAAGGAGCACACGGCAACGCACCACACTGGAATCAAAGCCACTCGTGTTTTGTTTGGGGATAGGTGCAGGTTTTCGTTCAATTGTCAGCGAGATCGCAATACAACGTACTTGCGTATATGTCAACATGAAAGAGTTGTCCATACTCATTTAATTCAAGGTAGTGTGTCTGACAAAACATACTCCATCTAATAACAATAACCAGGATGAAGCACTAAAGATAGCAATTTTGCGTATGTGACATGATACATTAGTTTTGATTGCGGCGATTAATTGCACCTTTCTCAGAATTTGTATTATGAAATTCTCAGTTTATTTAGAGGACAATAATTCTTTAGCTTTTCGAAGAAATCCAGAGATTATTATGAAAAAGTTTATAGAACTATTACCACAAACGTTCTCAGTTTTTCATTTAAGACAAAAGACAACATGAAATGTGTTGAAAAATCTTTCAGAATTATTTAAATAATTTCCTAGGAATAAGTATTGAAAGAAATTTCCTGGGAACTTGGTACAACAAAATATTAGATGTGTTATATGATTCAAAATTTAGGGTCAATAAAATCCCGAGATTATCAACTAAAGGTTCCCAGAATTATTACCATGAAGTATTCAGTTTTTCACTTAAGATAAAAAATACTCATATTGTTGATTTATTTACATGATTTCTTAGGAATTAGTATCGTAAGACGTTTATATTTTACTAGAAAGGAGTAACTTCATAGAATAGCTGTGAATTTGAAGAAATGGCATTGAGTGACGATGTGACAATTATATGAATAAATGCATCTAGAACAAGAGGATGCTAACATTACAGAATAAATGCATACATAACTGGAGCTCCTGTCAGATGTTCAGCCGGATATGTTGGGCAAAAAAGTCACTGCCCGTACCAAGAATCAAAGAGCCGCAGTAATTGTCTACACCGCCGAACTAGTAAAAAATTTAAAATATTACACTGATTTCATATGACGATTTAAAAGAGGACCGACCTCTCCCGTCTCCACCCGAGTCGCCTCCCGCGTGGCGGCCGGGAGGCCCCCAGATCCCGTCGGCCGGACTCCCCCTCTCCTTCTCCTCCTCCCTCAGCGCCGCCCAAGGGCATGGCCAGACAAAGCCTTGCCGTCGCCGGCGGCGGCGGGGACTCGGGGTCCTCTCGCTCGTGTGGGGTTGGTGCTCCCGGGCCGGAGCATGGCGTCGGGCCGGACGTCACGGCGGATGGTGGCGGTGCTCCGGCGATTTCGTTCCTTCGCGGCAGACGGCTTCGCGTTCTGGTGTGTCACGGTCGCCAGGGACGTCGGCGGCGGCGCGGCCGGATCTAGGCCCAGGCGTGGGCCTTGGTCCCTGGATTGAGTCGGCGCGGTGGCGGGTGCGACATGTCGACAACTGGGCGGATCCGTCAGGATTCTATCGTTGTCTAGTCCATGACAGCGCGGGCAACTCCGGGGGAAACCCTAGATCTCCTTGGGATCAAGCGATGGCGGTGCTTTTGCATCGTAGTCCCTTTTCAGGGCATCGTTTTGGATTTTGCTCCGGTTGAAGGGACCAACGATGCCGGCGGCGCATGCCTGGTGGCGCAACTGCCGATGAAAATCGTGCCGACTACGGTCTTGGCGGACGATGGCCGCATCTTTGATGTCGATCCCTTGTCGAGGCATCGTCGTTGCAGTTTGCGTCATCAGGCTCGGGATGCTCCGGGGGAAACCCTAGATCTGGGTCTCCCGGATCGGACGATGATGGCGTTCGCAGTATCGCTTTTCCTCCTGGGGACATCGTTTTGGAGCAAGTGATGGCTGGAAGGGACAAGAGGAGGAGCGGTGTTGCATCTACCGCAAGGCCGACGGCGGATCACGATGGCATTGCACCATGGATTTTCGGCGACGGGCGCGTGTGGATGGACACGTGCAGGATGGTGGCGTTGTGTGGCGCCGTGATGGCGTCGACGACATGCCTTGCAAGGTCGATGCGTCAGTTACTGCTCCGAAGATGGACCGATGGAAGATGACGGCGACAGCCTCTGAGAGTGCGCCGGACCGATGTGGGACCCAGTCCCGGTGTGTGGCTGGGATGGGGCATACGGCTATAGATGTTAGGGTTTGGTCCGATCTCTGTTTGGTATTAGGCCCGGATATTCGGCACATCTTCATCAAGGGGATAGCAGTGGCGCGAGGGGGTATTCCTGAGCATTCCATGGAATACCAAAGAATCTAGCTCAAAAAAAATCAACTATACATGTAATACACTGGAGCCCACTAGAGCATCCCAGCCAGTGCCCATCCATCCATGTACGGAATGGCATCCACGCAACAGAGCAGGTCTCCGTCTCCCACTGTTGAGGGCTCCGGCGCCGGCGCCGGCAAGCAAGGTCCGGCGGACGACGGGCCCTCTGCCCCTCTCCCTCTTCTCTAGCCCTCCCCTCCACTTTGGCCCTCTCCTCCGCCTCCGGCCTTCGTGGCCGTGGTCCGTGCGGGGCTGCGCCGCTGCGGGCCTCCTCCGGCCTCCGTCGCCGCGTTAGTCCGCCAACCGCCAGGCTAGAAGGAGAAGCCGTCCAATCCATCCAATACTGCATCCATCTACAAATTACCAAAGTAATTTCCTTTATTTTTGAAACAAATCTGAAGCTTTTTTTATATATAAATTTCCACTGCTAGAAGCCACTGATCTGCGCAAAACTGGCCCCAAATACGCATGTATTTTTGTCTTTTTCGTATCTCTCACATGCAAGCACGCATATTGGTGAAATTTTGGCATGTTATACAGCACTGCTATATGTGCATGTACACAAAATTTTGGAATTTTTCAAGCCGTACAAATTTGTATTTTTGAACTTGAAAATAATGGGCACATAGTGCCCGTGCTCAGATGTCATTTTTCGAATTTTCTTGTTCTATTATATTGCTTAGGCAAAAAAAAATTACAAGAATACCCAGGAGCAAATTCCTGGCTCCGCCACTGATAGGAGTAGCAACAAGTGTTGCCTAGATGGCGGCTTCAGGCTGACTGATGTATTACCTTGTATGGTCCTTGTGAATAATTAATAAAATGGCTGCATGCATCGTCCAGATGCAGATGCCGGGGGTATATCCTCCTTTTTAAAAAAATGCATTGACGATGTGTTGTGTGGTAAAACAACAGTACAAGAGAAACATCTCGTCATTCATAAATGAAGCAATGAATATGCTGACAAGTCGGTTGCAACAGTGGCCAATATACAAACGGCGCAGACAGAGATACAAAGCGATAAAGGAACACAATCAGGGCCGGTCCTGAGATTTCAGGGGCCCGGGGCGAAACTAAAATTCGGGGCCCTTTGAGGCCTTTAGTATAAATGTCTAACTAGTAATAATAATATGTATATATAATTTTATGAAAGAAAACAATTAAGTACATCCAAAATCAGTATGCATATCACATAACGTGTTACATATTACTATCAAAAATTTCTCCTAACATTCTGAGATGCAAAATCGCTAATGATAGTATCAATATCAATTTCATCAAGCATTTTTTTCTCAATGCATAAAGTAGCCAAGCCATTTAACCTCTCTTGCGACATTGTAGATCTCAGGTAGTTCTTCAATAATTTCAACTTTGAGAAACTTCTTTCAGCTGATGCCACAGTCACAGGCATAGTAAAGAAAATCCGATATGCAATAGAAATATTGGGATAACAATCTGCTTCTCTGACAAACTCAAAAAATCTCCATAGCAGACATTGCTCTATCAGGCAAAGTTGACTGCATAACAGTTAACTCAGAAATCAGATCATTTAAATCAACATCAGATGAACCACTTGAGGAGAATGAACTTGCAAATTTAGTGCAACTGTCTTTAAGTTCAGAATGGTCCAATGACTTCAAGGTCGTTGAACTCATTAAAAATCCAAATATATTTTTGAATGATTCAAGTTCTTCAAATCTGATTTTCAGTGAAGTGGTCGCCTTATCAACCATGACCAAAAAATAATTGACTTTAAAGTCCTTCTCAGCTTCGAACATTGCTTCATCATTGTCATCTTCATCAAATTGTTTCTTCCTAGAAACACGACGCTTTACTGGAAATGATGGCTCAACACCCATTTCAGCTGCAATTTCTTTGGCAGATATCACACTAGAAACAAACCCTTCATCTCTATAAGTGTCAAAATAAGTCCGCATACCATCTATTTGCGTTAAGGCGGCCTCAATGCACATGGATGGTGATTGCAGCTTCCTGCTCACTGTATCTACGGCAAATAGAATGTCATGCCAAATGACCATGCCAAGTATGAACTCATAGCTGCCAAGCACATCAAACAAATTTTTTGCATCACTCCTATCCTTGGGTTCGGTACCACTATCTTCACTTAACTCAAGTAGAGCAGATCTTATGTTCGGAGCTTGATATCTAATTGCTTTAACACTTTTGATCCTACTCTCCCAACGAGTATTGCTCAAAGATTTCACAGTTAGATCTTTCACATGGCTAACAAAAACTTTCCATCTTTTGGTAGAACCACTAAATAGTACATATATTCGTTGCACAATTCCAAAAAAAGAAACAGCTTTACCACAAGATTTGGCCATATCACAAAGAGTGAGATTGAGACTGTGGCAAGCACATGGCATATACAAAGCTCTTGGATTTACCCCAAGCAACCGACTTTGCACCCCCTTGTATTTTCCTTTCATGTTGGATCCATTGTCATAACCTTGGCCCCTAATGTCATCAATATTAAGATCGAAGGACTTCATAGAATCAACCAGTACATTGAAAATTCCCAAACCAGATGTGTCCTCCACTACCAAAAAACCAAGAAAGTACTCCACAATTTGTATTTTCCCATCAGACATATGAACACATCGAACCAACAAACTCATTTGTTCTTGATGACTCACATCCGGGGTACAATCTAGGATAACGGTGAAATATTTGGCCACTTTGACAATCTTGACGATAGAATTTCTAATATCAGCAGCCATAAGAGAAATCAACTCATTCTGAATTTTATGACTAAGATAATGGTAATGTATATCTTTGTTTTGAATACGCCTAAGATGATCTTGCATTACCAAATCAAATTCTGCAACCATCTCCACACAAGCTAAGAAATTTCCATTGGAATCATCATAAAGTTGCTCGCTGGATCCTCTAAAAGCCAAATTATGCTTACCAAGAAATTTCACAATGGCAACTATTCTTAATAAAACTTGCCTTATGCGTTCCTTCTCCTTTGTGATTTGTTGTTGTAACTCTTTGTCAATTGTTTCATGCTTGCTCAGTCTAATTCTCAGTTCATTCCAAGAGTTCATGTTGGTAATGTGGTCGACACTGGCTTCATGTTCTTTCAGTCTCTCACTAATGTGCCGCCAATCACAAAAGCCATCATGCCCCAATGCACTCTTGCATTTATCGGAATTGAAAAGCTTACAACAAAAACAAAACACTTTGTTTGCGTGTTTTGAAAAAACTAACCATCTCCTATCACGCACCTCTCCATTGCTCATTTTTCTGGAGTAATGGTTGTATGAAAAATGTCGTGAAGTTTCATCCAAAGGATATTTAGTGTTTTCTTCTTCCCTTTTAGGCCCCCTTTCCACTAATATGTCCCTCGTTTTGTTATCAAGACTACCCCAGTTGCTTGGATCATAAATATCCACAGTAATAACCGGTTCCTCATCAACACTAGCAGATTCTGTCGCAGATGAATTAAATATGGGCTCATGATCACTCACATTGGTATCATCCATGTTGATGTCAACATCATCTTCTGTAGGAGTATGACCATCATCTTCCCGATTGGCATTAGCTTGGTCATCCGCAAGAACTATCGCCAACTCCTCTGGATTTCTTGATGAAGTGCTGGTGTTGCTCTTGTAATATTTAAAAAGGGATCCACTCAATGCCTTTTTCTCCGCATCTTCCTCTTCCTTCTTTTTCCTTTTCTGACTTCCGGATGGATATTTTCTACCCAAACCCGACATGACCTAGCTGAAATTGAAAGGAACAATTAGCTCTTACAATTACCACAAAGCTTATTTTTAGCTAATTAAAACATTAGATTAATTACAGAAGATCTTCATATAATATGATTACAAAATCTGGTAGGGCATAATACCTTCTCTCTGTAATCTAATTAAAGCTCTGTGTGCTCAATGATTTATTCACCCAGGCACCCAGCTATCAATTCCCTATTGACCTGTTGTTTTGGGGAATCGGGATTAGAAAAAAAACAGGAAGAAGAACGTGGGAACGTGAGGGCAGACGGCGGCAGGCCTGGACGGCAGAGGCCGCAGTCCGCAGAGCGCAGCGACGCACAGTACCTGATGCAGTCGGCGACGGCGTTCGTCAGGAGGCACTCAGGCAGAGCGCAGCGACCGAGCGATGCAGAGTCGAGTCGAAGACGGCGTCGGCGATTAGACTAGACGAACAGCGGCCTGCGTGCTGCGGTCAACGAAAGAAACTACGATCCGAAGAAAAAGGAATTAAGGAAACCGGGAATCCAGCGTCCAGCGATTCTTGCTTTCCCTGTACACGTCCAAACGTCCTGTGCACGTACGTGATGCAAACATAGGCCAGGCCGGCAGGCCCACATCTCTCTTTTTGTTTCCTAGGCTGAGATGTCGCTGAGTTCGGCTACAATTTCTCTTTTCGCTCGATAAAGTCACATGTATTGCAGCGGCTGCAACCTACGTGCTTGCTTAGCAGCCTACGTACACATACGCAGGAGGGGGCCCCTGACTTTTGGGGGCCCGGGGCGGCCGCACCGTTCGCCCCCCCCCCCCCCCCCCCAGGGCCGGGCCTGAACACAATACAGAGGGGCTAATATAGTGGGTGCAGATCCCGAGACAACTAGATGGGTATGATTGCAGTGAGCTGCGTCGCCGAATGCTCCTATGCAATTTCGCTCACATCAGGTCCTTTTCTTCTTATGATTTCTCAGTTTGTATATATTTACTTGAATGTTGATATGCTTCTCTATAGAATGTTTTTGCAGTTTCCTGTCCATATGGTACTCTTCCTGAGTTGTTTTCTCTTTCAATGGTTCATGAGCTTTTCTCCGAGCTGGGTGATCTGAAGCGATGCATCATTCACTATGAACGAAGTGGGAGGTCTAAGGTACTGATTCAGTCTTATGTTTCTCTGTGTTCTCTGTGTGTGTGTTATGTGTGATGTTTGACAGTACTTATGTTCTGCTGGGAACAACTGAGGTTATACTAATTGCAAGGCGTGGTGATATCCGCCTTTTTTTCAAGAAAACGCAAGAGAATTTGCGTCTCATTTCATTGAACAGGAAGACATCGGGGGTACAACCTCCACGCAACGACATTAGGCCTCGCCCAACCAGGCAGCGTCACGGCCACTGTCAAACACCTTCATGGACGATTGCAGCTCCAAGACTGCCCAGGCCAACGTACCTCGCACCCATGTGCCTAGAGATCAGCAGGTATGTCCACCTTTTGGAGAATCTTTAACTTTTATACTTATTAGGTTGCTATCCTTGACAACTAAACGCTTTGCTGCTGTACTTGTGTCAAGTATATTCTTTTTTGAACAACTGACGCTCCTCAGGGCTGTATATGAATGTACACTGTAATGATCTATTTCTGTTACGTGCACTTTTAAAACATCTGGCGCTCATCTGAGCTGCAAAAGCACGTTCGAAAGTACATCCACATAATTTGTGTGTATAGGACGACAGAGGAGGCGCGCCAAGGGCATATGCCCCAGAGCTGGCAAACGGGCCGTGCTAAACGGGCCGGCCCAGAAGCACGCTGCGCCGGCACGCAACGGGCCCGGCCCGGCACGAGCTAATCGGGCCGTGCTAGGCACGCAGCCCGCCTTGGGCCGTGCCTGGGCCTGAAGGCTGGGCACGCGGGCCGGCACGGCACGGCCCGTTTATCTTTTGTATTTTTTATTTATATATGACAGCCCAACAGGCCGAAATCGGCCCAAAAAACAGCCTAACAGGCTAAAAGCCTAGCGGGCCAGCGGGCCTGGCGTGCCGACGGGCCAGCCCACATAGCTCTCGGGCCGTGCCTGGGCTGGAGAGGTCAGCACGCGGGCCGGCACGGCACGGCCCGATTACTAATCGTGCCCTGGCGGGCCGGGCCGTGCCAGGCACGATTATGACCGGGCCGGCCCGTTTGGCCAGGTCTGATATGCCCCTGCCACTAGTAACCCATCAAGCACCGAAAGTATACTTTGACCCGGCACTGACATATATTCTAGAAGAGTCAACATATATTCTTGCAAGCTTTTGAAATTCACTGCCAAGAAGACAAGAACTAGATATTTTAATTGTAAATATGCTTAACCACTTTTTTTTTTGAAAAGGAGGATGACCCCGGCCTCTACATCTAGAAGATGCATGCAGCCACTTTATTAATTATTCACAAAGACCTTACAAAGTAATACATGTATATGTCTAAAGCCGCCATCTTGGCAACATCTGTCGCTACTCCTATCCATTGATGAAGGGGTGCAGAAAGTATGAGCCAAATACCCAGACCTCTCACCTAAACCTACCATCTAAAGCCGGAAGCCCCAACCAAGCCACATACCAGGTTTGGGGCACAAACCGGTCCGACGCACTCATAGGTCGTCGCCGCCGTCTTCCATCGATCCATCTTCAGAGCAGATACTGATGCATCGACCTTGCCAGGCCTGCTGTCGACGCCACCACGGCGCCAGACAACACCTCCTCCCTACGCGCGTCCATCATCACACATCCGTCGCCGAGGCCCTGCCGCGCCACGCCGCCGAGACTCCACGTTGTTGATGCGTCACATGGAATGCCGCTCCACTGCAGATGACGTCCACTGGTCCCTCGAGCCTATGCATACCTCCAAGAATGACGCCCCCAAAAGGGATACGGCACTAGAGCGCCGCCATCATCCGATCGGCCGATCTAGGGTTTCCCCCGGAGGTGGCAGATAGGGGTCTAGAGCTTCTCCACGATGATGCCTTCAAGAAGGGGACGACGCAGAAAACGCTGCCATCGCCCACCTTGGCAACAAGCCAAGAGTAGGGTTTTCACCCGGATCAACTCGAGGAACCTCCATCCAGCCTCGTGTACATGGGACCGCCACCGAACACCGCCGTCCCGCATGGAACAGGACGCACCAGCCAGATCAGATTTGACCGGAGGCCAGACCACAAGTACAGCCGATCCATCCACCAGGCCCTCCATGCCGCCGCCAATCCGAGATCCGCCCGGCCGCAGAGTCGCCCGCCGCCGACGTGAGGCAGGGCCGGCTGCCGCGCCGCAGGACCCGAACAACCGCACCTCCACACGTCGGGGGCCCCGCCCCACCCCAAGCCGTGGGAGAGAAGGAGAGACCCCCGTCACCGCCATCTGCCCCCGGGCTTTGCCCGGTGGCGTCACGCGGTGGCGATGGGAGGAGAGGAGGGAGTAGATCGGAGCTCGGCGGCGGCTAGGGTTGCAGCCCGCCCGAGTCGCCCGGTGCGGGAGCGGCACGGGGGACGGGAGAGTCGGGAGAGTCCAAAAAAATACTTTTTTAATGGGGGAGAATTTCAGCCCGCCCGAGTCGCCCGGTGCGGGAGCAACGCGGGGGACGGAAGAGTCCAAAAAAAAACTTTTTTAATGGGGGAGAATTTCACTTCCCCGGCCTCTGCACCAACTAGGGATGCACACAGCCTTTTAAGTATGAGTACTAGGATTTTTAATCTTGGTTATACACCAAGCCTAGTCCTCAATAAATGCGTGAGTAACAGGAAAGCCTGGTCCTCAAGAATAAATAGGAACCTAAATTCGCCTCCGTGAGGATTTGAACCCAGGTGTTGGGTTTGTACATCCACTCCCCCAACCAGTTGAGCTAGGCTATTTATGTTCACATAGTTCTACATGACCGACCAGAAGTATAGAGACTACACACATTGTTATAGTATAGACTATAGAGATTCCAAATTGACATTTGATATGCGGTATGGCATCCAAACTAATAATAGTAACTGCGACACTTCACTTCACTTCACCGTGTAATGTAAGTAAAAGAATCATCTTGGAATTTCGGATGATTGGATGAACTCTTTCTCCAAGCTGTACAGTCTAGTTCCTTCACTAACTTTGCTTCCCATGTATAACTGAGCGTTTACAGCATTCTGGGTCACTCTTGTGATCTGAGAATTGAGGTGGAACCTCCAGTTCTGCACATCTTCAAGTGTTGTCTCAACTTGGCTCATTGTAGGCCTTTCTTCACCTTTCAAACTTAAGCATGCTTCCGCGAGTCTACCAACCACCTCAGCATCTTCGGCTCCTCCCTCGTCAACAATTTGTGTATCTAGAATATCTAACAGTCGGTTGTCTCTTATAAGTGACACAAAATGTGATGTTAGGCTTGTTCCATCTGACAAATGAGAAGAAAAAACTGGGGTCACCCTTTTTAGTAACTCTGCTAGGATGACACCAAAGCTGTAAACATCGCTTTTCTCCGTGAGCCGACTAGTATAGTAGTATTCAGGATCAAGGTAACCATAGGTTCCTTGGACAGCTGTAAGTATTCTTGTCTCGTCAATTGCAATTGACCTTGAAGCTCCGAAATCTGATACCTTTGATGTGAAAGTATCAGTAAATAGTATATTTGCACATTTGATATCTCTATGGTATACTGATATGGAAGCTGCAGAGTGTAGATATGCAATGGCCCTTGCTGTTTCCAATGCAATCCTCAACCTATCTTTCCATGACAAAGGGTTCTCCCTTTGGGCATGAAGATGAAAAGAGAGAGTTCCGTTTGATATGAACTCGTAAACAAGTAGAGGAACTTCTGTCTCGAGGCAGCAACCAAAGAGCTTCACAACATTCCTATGATTTGTCTGTGAAAGTATGACAACCTCGTTGGTGAACTGGTCGATTTCCCTTTGGATGACAATTTTAGCCTTCTTGATGGCCAGAACGTGTTGGTCAGATAAGATCCCTTTATACATTGTGCCATGACCACCACCGCCAAGAATACGATTATGACCAGCCAGATACTATTCACTAAAAATTATCTATAAATGGTAGTTTTTCAGTGAAATCGATGTAACTAGATTTGATTGACTCTGGGCCACTTTCGAGATCATTGCACATTTGGAAGATTAAGGTACTTCTTAGAATTTAAGTTTCCATGTGGTTTGTACACAAGGGTGTTGTACTAACCAATGATAATATGATAAAGAGAAGGTGGGTTGGCAGTCCTAGATGTTGCTATTGTGATCAGGATGAAACTATAAGACACCTCTTTCTCGATTGCCCACTAGCAAAACTATTATGGCGCACTGTGCATATAGTCTTCAACATTAATCCATCGACGAGCATTAATACGCTATTTGGGACGTGGCTTAGTGGAGTAGACGTAACTGTAGCGAACCATACTCGGATTGGAATATATGCATTATTTTGGGCTATATGGAACACTAGAAACGATATGATTTTTAATGGCAAGAACTTCAACATTTTTTTGCAGGTTATCTACAGAGCCACCGCTTGGATTCGTCCGTGGTCGTTACTCACTCATGCGGACTCCAGGGAGCTTATGGCTATTGGGTGCAACCGGTGGGGGACGGTCGCACAGGCTATCTTCAGCCAATTTGGATGGCGAGCTAATAATAGGCTAGGTGTATAGGCATCGTAGTCTGTTTTTGGTATCGCCGGATGTAACAGTTTCACTTATTTTTGTACTTAATTTCTTATGCTCAGTTTGTGATCCATTTGTGGATCTAAGACTTTGTTTTTGTACTTGTTTAATAATATGGCTGCATGCACCAATTGATACAGAGGCGGGAGCTTCGTTCCTCCTTTTCCAAAAAATAGATTAGCTAGTGAACTTCTTTTTTTTGCGGGTTAGTGAACTTCGAGATATTTATCTAATTGCTTCTATACCTCATTCCATCACATACCTCAAAATCCGTAAGTTCTGGGTTTTCCATGGCAATGCTAAATTTGCATTGCCTTCTCAAGTTCTCATTGATGAAAGTACCTGCAATAAAGCTTTCCAGAAGTTTGATTATAGATAATATCCATCGCTCTTCAAATCTCTGCGACGCAATCTCAGCGTAAGTATGCAAAGTATTTACAGAATGTACATTCATGGATACCTATCAACATATATTCTCACAAGCTTTTGAAACTTGGTGTCAAGAACTAGATGTTGAACACTAAACGGTGTACCCGGAATAAATTTATTTACGTTCACATACAGAGTTATACATGACCCTGCAGTATAGGAAGTACATACATAGTTATAATTAAGAGTTTCAAATTGGCACCCAAACTAATAATAGCAATAAAACTTCACAATGTAAGTAAATCATCTTGGAATTTCAGATGATTTGATGAACTCTTTTTCCAAGCTGTACAGTTTGGTTCCTTCTCCACCTTTGCTTCCCGTGTATGACTGATCATTTATAGCATTCCGGTTCACTCTTGTGATCTGAGAACTAAGATTGACCGTTGAGTTCTGAACATCCTCAAGTGTTGTCTCCACTTGTCTCATTGTAGGCCTTTCTTCACCTCTTAAACTTAAGCATGCTTCTGCGAGTCTTGCAACCACCTCAGCATCTTCAGCCCATCCCTCCTCAACAATTTGTGTATCTAGAATATCTAGCAATCGGTTGTCTCTTATAAGTGACACAAAATGTGATGCTAGCCTTGTGCCTTCCGATGAATGGGAAGAAAAAACTGGTGTCACCCTTGTCAGTAGCTCTGCGAGGATGACACCAAAGCTGTAAACATCGCTTTTCTCTGTGTGTCGACTAGTGTAGTAGTATTCAGGATCAAGGTAACCATGGGTTCCTTGGACAGCTGTAAGTATTCCTGTCTCATCTATTGCAATAGACCTTGAAGCTCCGAAATCTGATACTTTTGATGTTAAGGTATCAGTAAGTAGTATATTTGCGCATTTGATATCTCTGTGGTACACTGATATGGAAGCAGCAGAGTGTAGATATGCAATGGCCCTTGCAGTTTCCAATGCAATCCTCAACCTATCTTTCCATGATAATGGGTTCTCACTTTGGCCATGGAGATGAAATGATAGAGTTCCGTTCGATATGATCTCGTAAACAAGTAGAGGAACCTCTGTCTCTAGGCAGCAGCCAAAGAGCTTCACCACATTCCTATGGTTTGTCTGTGAAAGTATGACAACCTCATTGATAAACTGGTCGATTTCCCTTTGAGCGATAATTTTGGCCTTCTTGATGGCAACAATACGCTGATCAGATAAGATGCCTTTGTACACTGTGCCATGGCCACCGCCACCAAGGATGCGATTATGGTCAAATTTGTTGGTTGCTTGGTCCAGCTCTTCCAAACTGAAAATCCTCATTCTTTCTGCTATATCTTGGTTTGGAGAGATTAGCTGTTGCAGAAGCAACCCATGGTTTTTCTTTAAGAACTTTCGTCTCAAATTCTTGGCTCTTCTTTGCTTAAATTTATTGGTGATTTTGGCAACACCCAGAAGTGAAAAGAGCAATCCAAAACCAGCACTAATTGCAATTACGGTAATTACACCTGCAAAGAATGAAAATAAGAATCGACAGTAGTATATATGCCACATGCATTTCAGAAATTTGAACAGAATTGTTTTTAAACTAATCACTTATAGATCGTCTTGTAATTAAACCTGTAAAAAATGAAACCGAGGATTATATATATATGCATTGACATATTGATCTGAAAACTAAATTTTTGAAATGACTCAACCATGCCATGCATGATAATGGTTTTTTTGATGTATTTATCGGAGCAATCACATATGAAGTATTTGTTCCGGTTCAATTCTCACATGGTGTCTAGTTTCTGAAGCACACAATGCTCTGTATTATTTTTGTTCTTCTTTTGTTTTGTCTTTCATTTCTGAATAGTCAGATGTTGATGCTTTCATTATTAGGATATCTCATTGAAAAGCTGAAGAATGCATCAGTAGTATCTCAGTAGCCAGTCTACTCATGTATATGTAACATATAAGTATGATCTCTGTGGTCCTTAATTATAACTTAGCAAAGCTTTATATAAAGTAAGGATGTTGTATTTGTAGTATTGTACTGCCTCCGGTCATTTTTAGTTCGCGTATTAGATTTATGTCAAGTCAAACTTTACAAACTTTGACCAAATATATATTAAAAATTATCAACATCTACAATGCCAAGTATACATTCCATGAAACTACATTTTGTAGTGAATCTAATAATATTGATTTGGCATTGTGAATGTCGATACCTTTTCCTACAAGTTTGATCAAAGTAGAGATACTTTGACTTGGAGCAAAACTTATATGCAGACTAAAAAGGACCGGAGGGAGTACCTGGGAGGCTTCCAATACTTTTCTTTGTAGAGCATCGGTATGTTCCTGGCATATTTATGCAGGTTCCGTGCAGACATGGATCATTTGGGGATTGGCACTCGTCGATATCTGAAAGGGGAAAGAAAATTCAGTTCGGAAGCATAGATATTTCATAAATCAAATACACAATTAAGTTTGTTTGATATGCTGGGAGTGCAGTTATAGCCTCAAAACATCAAACCCAGAGACCGTCGGTGATGCAAGGGTTGCCCTCGTTTCCTTGGGAACACTGTTTAAGCTTGAGCGTCTAAAATAAAACTCAGACCGACATACAACGGCAACATGCCTTCGGCATCCCTGATCTCTCAGAGCGTAGTAGTTGAGTCTAGTATCGTTTTGTTTGACGAACAGCTAGCACACATAGGTTCTTACTGGTTCGCTGCCTCGCTGGCCCCCCTCCTCGAGTTGACTTCAAAGTCCACCCAAAGAATCCAAGCAAGGAACCTATAGCCATGCCCATGTCACTGGACAGAGCGAGTCTGATTTATGAGTTATAGACAGAGTGAGTCTGATTATTCTTAAATCCCATTCACAGTTTTAAGGTTTTAGATCGACATTCAATGATAATCACCATCGTTCCTTATATAACATACTTTTCAGAGTGTTACGCCCCAACGGCTTCGGCCACCGCCACCTACGCGAGGATGAAGCTCGCCTCCTGTACGAGGCGGAGTACCCGGCGCCGCCCGACATGCGGGTGCCGGGCTCTTGGAGGCTCAGCGTCGGCGGGGTCCCGGTGCCACCGCCGCCCACCGGTGCTGAGCGACACGCCGAGATCGCCAGGATCCGGTCCTCGCTGTCGGAGGCTGCGAGGCAGCAGCCGAGGTATGCCCCGGACAACCACAACCTGTGGACGGCGTACTTCGAGCGCCGCCATGAGGAGCAGCTCGCGTCCACGAACGGCGCTCCGCCCAGCCGCGGGCGCCACAACTCCGAGGGGCGGCGGCGGTGGTGGGGCGTCCCCGGGCGCACGCTCGAAGCCGTCCTCAAGCACATCGAGGGCGGCAACTCGCCGCGGCTTGACTACCCGGCGCAGTCCATCTCGCGCCGGAGCGGCTCCTCCTGGCAGCTGAGGCGCATGGCCAGGGCGTCGTCGTCGTCGTCCGGCTCCCAGTCCACCTCCTCTGGCGCACGGACTCCCCTCCTCGCCGTGAAAACCGAGCCCGGCGAGACGCCGCTCCGGCGCAGTGGGCGCAGTGGTGGTGGCGGCATCACCATCAACGAGGGCCGCCGCCGCCAGCCTTCCCCCCCTCCCCGCGGCCACTTCCGCCTTGTCAGGACGAAGACGAAGCCGGACGCGGTGGCGACGCCGGTCGCCGTCAAGCAGGAGCACCTCGACATGGCCACCGACGACGAGACCGCCCTCAAATGGGCTCGGGACGACTACGTCCGCGAGGAAATGGTGCGTCAGCGCCGCGCCCTCGAGGAGATCGCCGCTCGCCACCGTGGACGCGAGGAGGGCGGCGTCGTCATCCTCAACGACAGCGATGAGGATGCGCCCGGGCCATCCAACCCCGAGCTGCATCGCCTCGGCGACCCAGAACAGGGTTGCAGCAGGGACGGCGGCGGCGCGCAGGACGGCGACGATGATGACGGCGGCGACTACACCGCCTTCTACAGCCTCCTCGGCATGTAGTAGGCGGTGGCGGCGACGGCAGCGACGTAGTTTAGTTTTTTTTACTATGTTTTTATGTTTTTATTTTACTTTTTGTACAAATGTCAACTGAATCGCCTGAACTTTGTCCAAACATGGCCGGAATTTGACGTTTTTTTGTGTTTAAAAAGCACCGCCAGACCGCCCCCACGCCGTTTTTTGCGTCAGTTGACCCCCAGGCGGCGCTATTTCTGCCCCTGGGGGCACCGAACGGCTGGAGATGCTCTTAGAGAGAAAGGATCGGAAAGATTGGGGAAAGGAAAGACAGAAATATTTTGTGGGGAGAGGAAAGGGTGGGCCGGAAACAGCTGAGCCCGATCAAACCGGTTGGAAAACCAACAATGTATCAGATAAAAACCAGTTCCACGTGTCAATGCAAGGTTGCATCTCTAGTTACACTGCAGATTCACCCCAGCGAGCCTAGCTTAGTAGCTTTAATTTTTTATTATTTATATTATATATATATATATATATATATATATATATATATATAATATAATATATGAGTAGCACTATTCTGATCACAGCGGCCCTATAAGGAGCCGAACAGGTGTTCCCGAGATTGAGAAAAGGAAATAGATCAGCGCCAGACCGGCCCATTAGCACATTCCTGAACGGCCTAATAAACCACACACGACCTTCCCTGTTCGCACCCGTCTCTAACCTCCCTCGATTCCAGCCGGCCTCCTCCCGCGCCCCGCCGCCGGCCTCCACCCGAGACCCGCCGCCGCCCCACGCTTCCTCCCTCACCGACGCGGCGTTTCCTCCCCCCGCCAAGGCCACGGCGCTTCCTCCCCATCACCCCCACCATCGCCTCCAACCACCTGCTTCGCGCCGCACCCCGCCTCCTTCACCGCCGCCGGAGTGCCACCTCCCCCGCCGCCGGAGCGCCACCTCCCTAGGCGCCTCGCTCCTCCAACCCCGACGCGCGCGACCCACCGGGCGCCGCACCTGCATCTCGCTGCTCCGCTCCCCGGCTGCCGGCAAGCCATCCGCCCCGCTCCAGGATGGTCGCCATCTCCCCGCACGCCGGTGCGCCATCCGCCCCGGCCCGCTCCCCGGACGAAACCCAGGACCCCCGTTTCTCCTCCCTCGGCCCGACCTTCCATCTGCTTGCGGCAGCGGCCCCTCTGTCCTGTCCGACTGCTGTAGGTGAGCAAAACGGGGTGATGTTCTCGTCTCCTCCCCGGTGGCTGTAGATAGGCACAGAAACACATTTGTTCTCTCTACTTCTCTCGATTTTCTTGGGCCGTTCGGATAGTACTCATCGGGCAGGTCGAACAAAAATCTCGTGGAAGGTCAAAAAGATTGTTGGAATTCCTCTTGCTTTTTGGGAACAGCTTTAGTTCGATGTGTGCGTGCTCATGTGTGTTCGTATGTGTGTGTGCGCTCGCGTGCTCCGCCGGCAGAGGCATGCACATCCTCATCCTCCCGCTGCAGTCCAGATTGGGGTGCAAGCACCGTCCAGGTAAGAACATTGTTGTGAACTCTATTATATTTTGCAGGGGAAGATTTCAGATGTTGATATTCAGCGTATTACCAAAAGAGTTGGGTGAAAAAATTCACTCTCCAAAAGACATCCAAGTAATATTTTCAAGAGGCAGATGAAAAAATGGTTAGCTATTTTCTCTCTCTTTGCTGAGAATGGAAGAGCTTCAATTTTATGAAACTTTATCCTAGTGGAGAATCAATTGACTCAGCTTGATTTCTGTTCTGTCACAGTTGATGGCGAGATAGATTTTGGCGAGTTTGCCAGGATGATGAAAAAGACCAGCTATGGTGATAACTAGGTGGGGAGATGTCTTTTCTGAGAGTGTGGATCTTTGTGTAATTGTTCAATAACCACCGCATGTATGCGTGATGTACTTACTGAAGGTTTGACTGCATGTCCATGTGCAGTGTGAGTTACTGGATGAAAATGGGTGTTCGCACCACATGATGCTGCTTGCACTTAACGTATAGGATTTTTATTTTTTGTGTTATTGATTTGTGTAAGGTATTTTGAGTTTTCTAAGTTTAAAATTCTGGTGCTGGAGAGTTTTGCTCCGTCATGCATGACAATAACATTATTTCTGGATATAAAAGGTTTCTCTTGTCCATCCAAAATATGTTTCAACATAAAAAAAAGAGTAACAAAATAAAAAGGGGTGCAGTTCAATCACTGGTAACCGGGGAGTTCCAGTAACAAAAAAACTTGGTTAAAAAGAAACGAACAACTAACTTAAAAAAATGTTGATGCGAAGTTCATATTCTCTACGGCGGATAGTTCAAAATGTTCGCTTACGGCAAAACGCACACATTGGGTATCCAAAAATAAAGAGGCGAACACAAAAAAAATCCATGAAGTTCAAATTTTAAAAATAGAGAAGTCTGAAGTTTATTAAAAAAAGGAAAACAAATTTTCTTCGTTTCATAAAAAAGATTAAGAAATAAAACCAGGAAGTCCATATTAAAAAGATGGAGAAGTTCGATGATTATAGAAAACTCAGATTTTCCTCGTTATTAAAGAATGGAAACAAGAAGTTGAAAAATAAAATAACAAGAAGTTCAACTTTTCAAATATAGAGCGCTTCAAAATTTCATAAAAAAGATTTAGAAATAAAATCAGGAAGTCCATATTAAAAAGATGGAGAAGTTCGATGATTATAGAAAACTCAGATTTTCCTCGTTATTAAAGAATGGAAACAAGAAGTTCAAAAATAAAATAATAAGAAGTTCAACTTTTTAAAAATAGAGCGCTTCAAAATTTCATAAAAAAGATTAAGAAATAAAACCAGGAAGTCCATATTAAAAACATGGAGAAGTTCGATGATTATAGAAAACTCGGATTTTCCTTGTTATTAAAGAATGGAAACAAGAGGTTCAAAAATAAAATAACAAGAAGTTCAACTTTTAAAATTAGAGCGCTTCAAAATTCAGAAAAAAAGGATTAAGAAAATCAGATTAATATTCATAAAAAACTCAGATATTTTCACGTAACCGAGAGAAAGTTCAGATTAATAACTGCCAGAAGTTCACGTATTACACAATGTGCATTTTGTATTAAAAAGAATAAAAAAGCAAAGACTAAAAGTTTTGTTGTTATAAGTTCAAGTCCTTGGTCAGAGAAAGTTAAAAAAATTATTGTGAGAGGGTTTGTACAAAAGGAATATCATTTGTGTAACACTAACGAATGGATGAGAAAATTACAAACGAAAATACGTCACAGAAGTTCAACGTGAAAATAGCAGGAAGTTCAACTACTGCACTGAATGAATTTCAGATGAAAATCTTTTAAAATCGTCGCGAGTATGAAAAAATGATCAACACGGGAAAGTTGCGTGTTTACAACAGCTTTCCATCGGTATATCACTTGCTCAATTCCGGTGAGTGGATGGAGAGCTATGAGCAAAAAAAGCACATGAAAAACAGAGTGAAGTTCAAGTAGACATGCCGAGAAGTTCAAGTTCTCATGCGGTGCATTTTCGAAGAATCTGTTTCGCGATAAAGGCAGAACGAATGATCTTGCTGTTTTCAAAATTACTTAAAAACGGTTAGGAATTAGAGAAAACCATCAACATAAAAAAGTTTCGCATTTTCCGTAGCTTTTCAACGGTATATTATTTGCCCTATTCCGATAAAGTTTGTAGAAATTACGGCGAAAATAGGTTTTTAGCCATTTTCAAAATTGACTTAAAACCGTAAAGAATTGGGAGAAACAATATATACCAAAACGTTTCGCATTTGTTCAACCTTTCCAGCGCCATATCATTTGCTGCATTCAGACGTACGGTTAAAAACTTAACTCGAAAATATGAACTCGGTGGAACTTGTACCGTTTTCTAAATTACTCTTAAACCGTTCAAAATTAGAAAAAACTTTCAACGTGAAAAAGTAGCACATTTTCATAAGCTTTCCAACGCCATATCATTTGCCTCAATTCGATTAGCCATTTAGAAATGGCATCGAAAATACGAACTCGGCTGTTCGGTTTGCGAAATTTTACGATTTTACAAATTACTCTTTAACCATACGGAATTAGATAAAACTATCCACATGTGGAAGGAGCGGTTTTGCAGAAGCTTTCCAACGCCATATTATTTGCATCATTCCGATAAACGGTTTAGAAATGCGATCGAAAATACGATTCACGTTTTTTGTATGAAGAAAAAACGGTTTTCAAAACTGCTCTTAAACCGCTTACATTTTGCCAAAACATTAACTTGGGTCATGATACTCGTGTCCATAGCTTTCCAACGGTATATCGCAAGCCCCATTTGGTCAATGTTTGCGGAAGTTCAACCTAGCACTTGGGGAAGTTCAGGTCGAACAATTCAGGCAGTAAAATTGCAACAGACGCATGTTCATCACGACCCGAGAGCAAAATCCGCAAATGAGCGAGATTCCTATTTAAAACGGGCATTTAGTTGCTAAAAAATGTTTGCAGATTACACTTACATCACATAGAACACGACTGACCAGAATAATTCGCGCGGGGAGACACGGTTGCGAAGATAGCCCGAAGGTCGGGTTCGTACAGAGAGAAGTTCAGGTTGTGTAACTCAGGAAGTTCAGGTTGTGATCAGAATAATATTATTCTGATCCCGTGATCAGAATAGTGTTTATGTATATATATATATATATATATATATATATATATATATATATATATATATATATATATATATATATATAGAAAGTCTATTCATCACCCAGGGTGCAGAATAAGTTATTCTTCACCCGAGATAATCTTACGATCATTTCACAAATAAATTATATTTGAAATACGAATAGTTACATTCATATTGATTCACTGCGTAAAATTTGACATAAGAAAAAAAAATATATGTTATAAGACCAGAAAAATAGCATTTTATGTACATTTTACACTATGTTTTTACATTTGTAATTTTACGTAACATAAAATATTTTTTACGGTGATTATATATTTTCTTACGTTCTTTTTCTACGTCTGAAATAAGACAAAATTTTCGGAACGTAAAATTACGGTGCATTGATATTAAAATAGAGGGGGGATGAAGAATAACTATTTCTCACCCAGGGTGACGAATAGTCAATCCCATATATATATATATATATATATATATATATATATATATATATATATATATATATATATATATATATATATATATATATATATTCATTCTATAGCGCGTGCAAGGGCTCAACCGGAGAAAAACAATGAACCCGCAATCATACAGTATGGTACTACCGCGTTCAATGGCCGGTTTGGTCGTGGCTTGGGTGATTAAGGTTTGCAGGGGATCGATTGGAAACTTCACAATGGGTATATTATTGAGGTTAGTTTCCTAGAAGATGTGTAAATGATGAACCTTTACCTGAATATACAGAGGATGGCACTGATAGGAGCATAAAATACTATCACTAGCTTAGGTAATACGGGCTCCCTCAGGGGGCAATACTAGGAGCAATGAGTTGCCTCATATGGAATTGTTGTGGGGTGGGGAACTTTGCGATGGTTTGTGAGCTTCGCGATTTTGCGAGGATACTTGCCCTCGTCTTGTTGTGTGTTATATCCGTGAGCGCAACACACTGGATCAGCCTCGCTTACATGCCTTCCGCGTGCATCCAATGCCCTACAAACATTCTTCTTTGTGGAAGTTGAACACAAAAGGAAATGTAGCATTGCCATATCACACAAAAGGAAAGGTACATACCGAAATAAACTAGAAAAAATGAGATTCACGCCGGGGGGAGGGGGGAGGAGGGGAGGGGCAAGTGTCCCCTCCGAGGTGCTTGTAGCTCCGAACTGTTGGTAATAGAAATCGGAAGGGAAACCCTTCTTTCGCTAAAAAAAACCTTTTTGTTTTTGTCCATGCGCGCAACAAGGAATAGCGTGCGAAATCTACATGTCTAACTGCACAAACAACAATTCAACTAGCTTATCATTCAGGCTTTGGCTGTCACCATCAAGAGACTTTGAACGATCAGTGGTAACAATCTTTTTTTTGCAGACACTAATCTACTCTCTTTTTTATCCCCTTTGTCACTCTTTTCAACAATGTGTTTTTGGTTTTTATCCTTTCTTCTTGATCTTTATTTTGATGAAAAAATCGTCCCATGCAACGCAAGGGTCGCTTTCAATGATACGACCAACGACGGTCTGCTCCTTGAGGCCTATTAGGGGCTCACATCCTCACATTTATTGCTGACCTGAAGTGCAAAAAAGGACATGCATACACAACGACAATAGCTGTAGTTGGCCACAGTTTTTTCAGCCTCTCCGTGTTAATGTAATCCCCCTTAGTTTGTACTACTTTTATTTTGTTGTTGTTGTTGTTTGCCACTTCATTCAGACTTTTCTACCGGTGCACCTCCAACACCAGGCACCAGTGAAGGGCGCCAGGAATTACTTTCTGGTCGACCGGGTTAAACGAGAGATTCCGGGCGCCTGATGCCACAGGGAAGCAAAACAAAGCATCGGCCGCTTGGTTGTTTTTTCAACCACGAGCTGAAGAAAATAGATCTCTTGGCCTTGTTGCCTGTCCACAATTAGCGCCTGGCATTGGAACAGGAGGCTTGTAGGGTGCCTTTTTATTTTCCGATTTTGTTTCCTTCTAAGCGTCTAGATAGGTGTCTTGCACTCTGGTAACCTCACCACATCGAGGAGTAGTTTACCACACTATTGTCCTGGATGTAATCAAACAATCGGACTTGTGTTTTCCCTCAAACAAGGCCACAATCAAACAACATGCCTTCCGCTTTGGCACATGCAGGCTAGAGGGGATGCAGGCAACCAATCAACATGCAGATGTTGGTTTTTTGCTTGCATATGCTCAGCCGGTCCAACTGGGACAAGCATGCAAAGTGTCCAAAAACGATGCAGGTAACCAAACGCACCCTAAGTGAATCATATTTTTGTTATCCGCGCACGTATGCTTTGCAGCCACTAGAACCTATTTTCAAAATAGTAAGTACTAAGGTTGATACAATTATTTTGGGATGGAGGGAGTATCAACTATGAATGTGAGTGGTCAGTTATCAGTGTTTCTTTTGCTCTGTTTACAATTTTCTTAGGTCTGTACAATGTAACCCACAATCAGGCATCTAGCAAGCATGGGTGCAGTAGAAAATTGCATAGGGTTTTTTCAGTTAAGAAACATAAAAAAATGCAGCTGTTTGTAACACACAACAAAACTTTTTTGGATTACACTCAGTCCATCAGTTTTTCAGTTTGATGGGGGGGGGGGGGGGGGGGGGGGGGTGAGGAAGATAAATTTTTCCTTGCGCAGGCTACACTTTCTTATTCACTTCCTTTTTTTGAACTGTCCCGTTAGGACGGGACTGGGCAGTGCCAATGTGTGGTACCGAGGCCATGAAGCAAAATCGGCATATTCCAGAAATGAAATCAGACAAATTTTAAGCGAGGGACCAGGCCCAAACAATCGGTACACGTGTCAACATGGTATAGGACAAAAAATTCGACCTAAACTGAAATAAAAATTAGACGGCTGATGGATAGACAGTCCCTATCTTATTTCTTAGTACTTCATAAGTTGACAAAGCTGCTCACATTTGGTCCTTTTCTTCTTATGATTTCTCAGTTTATATAGTTTACTTGAATGTTGATGTGCTTCCTTATAGAATGCTTTTGCAGGGTACTCTACCTGAGTTATTTTGTCTTTGAATGGTTCAGGAGCTTTTCCCCGAGCTGGGTGATCTGAAGCGATGCATGATTCATTATGAAGGAAGTGGGAGGTTTAAGGTACTGATTCAGTCTTATATTTCTCTGTGTTCTCTGTGTGTGTTCTGTGTAGATTAAAATCGCGGGAGAAACGATTTCGCGGCGGCCTCTCCCAGCAGCTATAGCGCCGCCATAGCGGGCAATTGCGGCAAATAGCGGAATTTTTTTTGGTGGGAGAGATGATTTCTAGAGGGTTTTTCTTATTTTTTAACCATTTAGAGGGATATGTGAATGATTTCGCGGCAGCGGCCATAGCGTAGCGGCGAGGCTCCTGGGAAGCTATAGCGCAGCTATCGCGGCTATTTCGCGGGCTATTTTATTCTTGACAATACTTATGTTCTGCAGGGAACAGCTGAGGTTATACTATCATGCTCCAAGTGAATTATGATTTATTTCTGTTAAGTGCACTTTTTTAACATCTGGTGCTCATCTGGGCTGCAAAAGCACGTTCGAAAGTACATCCGCATGATTTGTGCGCACAGGATGACAGGATGGCATAGGAGGCGCGATCCTCCCTTTAGTAACCCATCAAGCACCCAAACTATACTTTGACCCGGCACTGACAAATATTCTAGAAGGATCAACATATATTCTTGCAAGCTCTTGAAATTCACTGCCAAGAAGACAAGAACTAGATGTTTTAATTGTAAATATACTTAACCACTTTATTTATGCTCACATAGTTCTACATGACCAACCAGTAGTATAGGGACTACACACGGTTATAGTATAGACTATAGAGATTCCAAATTGACATTTGATATGCGGTATGGCATCAAAACTAATAATAGTATCTGCAACACTTCACCGTGTAATGTAAGTAAAAGAATCATCTTGGAATTTCAGATGATTGGACGAACTCTTTCTCCAAGCTGTACAGTCTAGTTCCTTCACTAGCTTTGCTTCCCATGCATAACTGAGCGTTTACAGCATTCTGGGTCGCTCTTGTGATCTGAGAATTGAGGTGGAACCTCCAGTTCTGCACATCTTCAAGTGTTGTCTCAACTTGCCTCATTGTAGGCCTTTCTTCACCTTTCAAACTTAAGCATGCTTCCGCGAGTCTACCAACCACCTCAACATCTTCGGCTCCTCCTTCCTCAACAATTTGTGTATCTAGAATATCTAACAATCGGTTGTCTCTTATAAGTGACACAAAATGTGATGCTAGGCTTGTTCCTTCTGACAAATGGTATCTAGAATATCTAACAATCGGTTGTCTCTTATAAGTGACACAAAATGTGATGCTAGGCTTGTTCCTTCTGACAAATGGTATCTAGAATATCTAACAATCGGTTGTCTCTTATAAGTGACACAAAATGTGATGCTAGGCTTGTTCCTTCTGACAAATGAGAAGAAAAAACTGGGGTTACCCTTGTCAGTAGCTCTGCTAGGATGACACCAAAGCTGTAAACATCGCTTTTCTCCGTGAGCCGACTAGTATAGTAGTATTCAGGATCAAGGTAACCATAGGTTCCTTGGACAGCTGTAAGTATTCCTGTCTCGTCAATTGCAATTGACCTTGAAGCTCCGAAATCTGATACTTTTGATGTGAAAGTATCAGTAAGTAGTATATTTGCACATTTGATATCTCTATGGTATACTGATATGGAAGCTGCAGAGTGTAGATATGCAATGGCCCTTGCTGTTTCCAATGCAATCCTCAACCTATCTTTCCATGACAAAGGGTTCTCACTTTGGGCATGAAGATGAAAAGAGAGAGTTCCGTTTGATATGAACTCGTATACAAGTAGAGGAACTTCTGTCTCGAGGCAGCAACCAAAGAGCTTCACAACATTCCTATGATTTGTCTGTGAAAGTATGACAACCTCGTTGATGAACTGGTCGATTTCCCTTTGGATGACAATTTTAGCCTTCTTGATGGCCACGACGCGTTGATCAGATAAGATGCCTTTATACACCGTGCCATGGCCACCACCGCCCAGAATGCGATTATGATCAAATTTGTTGGTTGCTTGCTCCAGCTCTTCCAAGCTGAAAATTCTCGTTCGTTCGGCTATATCTTTGTTTGAAGAGATTAACTGTGTTAGAAGCAACCCATGGTTTTTCTTGAAGAATTTTTGTCTCAACTTCTTGGCTCTTAATTTGTTGCTTAATTTTGTTGGTAATTTTGGCAACACCCAGAAGTGAAAAGAGCAGCCCAAAACCAGCACTAATTGCAATTACGGTAATTACACCTGCAGAGAATGGAAATAAGAATTGAAAATATAGTATATGCCACATGCATTGAAAAAAAATTGAACTGAAAAGGTCTTAAACTACTCAGCTATAGGTTGTATTGTAATTAAAACTGTAAAAAATGAAACTGAGGATCGATATATGCATTGACATATTGATCTAAAAATTAAGAATTTGAAATGACTCAACCATGCCATGCATGATAATGTTATTCTTGATGTATTTACCAGAGCAATCACATATGAAGTATTTTTTTCCAGTTCAATGGTCACATGGTGTCTAGCTTCTGTATTGTTGTTGTTCTTTTGTTTTATCTTTCATTTCTGAATAGTCAAAAATGTTGATGCTTTCAGTATTAGAATATCTCATTTAGAAGCTGAAGAATGCCTCAGTAGTATCTCAGTAGCCGGTCTACTCGTGTATATGTAACATATAGCTATGATAACTCCGTGTTCCTTAATTATCACTAAGCAAAGCTTTGTACAAAGTGAGTGGGCTGTATTTTTAGCACTGTACCTAGGAGGCTGCCGATACTTTTCTTTGTTGAGCATTGGTACGTATGTTCCTGGCATATTTATGCAGGTTCCGTGGGGACATGGATAAACATCTGGTGATTGGCACTCGTCGGTATCTGAAAGGCAAAAGAAAATTCAGTTGGGAAGCATGGAGATTTCATAAGTCAAACACACAATTAGGCTTGTTCGATATGCTGGGAGTGAAGTTATAGCCTCAAAACATCAGTGATGCCCTCGTGTCCTTGGGAACAATTCCACCATCTTACCATAATTTAGACCAAGTAGCTAACACTCTTTAAGCTTGAGCGTCCAAAATAAAACTCAGACCGACATACAACGGCAACATGTCTTCACCGTCCCTGATCTCTCAGAGCATTCTAGGATTGATTTGCCTTTTAGAGGTTATTATTATCGTGAGTTTTGCTTACCATCACAGCCCAAACTCATGAGTTTTATACTCACGCAGATATAGATATTAGATACAACAAGAACTGTTAAGCCACTGGATGGAAAATAGGGGGAGGTCAGTGGTAGCAGTGGTACCTTGGCATCCATGACGCATGTAAGGATTGCCTTCGTATCCATCCAAGCAACTGCACCTTATTGCGTATCCATTAACGTAGGTAACAATGCTGTTCAAACTTACGCATCTCCAGCGAGAGATATCAGGATCATAGAACACTATCCATTAACGAATGGTCGCGATCTTGTTCCAGCCACCAAATTAATACGGTGGGTACGGTGCTTAGACTTCCCTGATGGTCAGCATCGAAGGTGTTATTATAAGCATCACCCCCACATTCCCGTTGAACCACTCGCGATCGACTATGAACGCGGACACCGACTCCGACGCTCGGTAAACGACCTCCGTATCGGCCAAAGCCTTGAACATCACCTGGTACACGGCCTCTGTATCGATCAAATCCTTGAACATCGTCTGGCAGGAGCCGACGCCCGAGCACGAGGTGTACTCCTCGGAGCGCTGATAACCATCGCACAGCGCGGCGCAGGCGCTGACGTGATTGGGAGCGCTGCCAAAAGGGTCAGGGCCAACGAGGTAGCTAATGAAGTTGCATCCGATGGCCACGAATACGTTGTGATCGGAGGAGAGAGCAAGCTGCTGCCCTCCGGTACCCGTTAGGCCGCCAACCCACGAGCCGTTGGAGTTGATGAGAGATGGCATCCGTGTGCCATTTCTCATATGGCCGGGCCGCGTGATAGGGTTGGACCACACGGCGGTCACAATCTTGCTCTGGACACGCACGGTGCCATCCGCCAGGGAGATGGCATCCACCTCCACGCCGTCGCCCAGGAGCAGCTTCGGAGGGTGGAGTGTCTCACTAGTACATACCAGGGCTTTGGTCCAGGCCGGCCCACAAGCATTGGTCCCGGTTTGTGGCTGGAACCGGGACCAAATGGACCCATTTGGTCCCGGTTCCAGCCACAAACCGGGACCAATGAGATGCCTATATATACCCCCCGCCAGCGAGCAGACCACTCCACATTGCTCTGTTTTTCTGGCCGGCGAGGGGAGAGCTTTGTGGTGCTCTAGCTCACCTCCTATGCACATGAGGTGTTTGATGAAATGCCCGAGCCACACTTAAGCTTTCTCCTCTCGAAGCTCCTTGTCCAAGCTCCATTTTTCTCAAGATTTGTTTAGGTTTGGCGGTCCGTCCTGTCCCGTCCCCGTCCTCACCGCCGTCGATCGCCCGCATCCATCTCGGCGCTGGCACCACCGTGGTTAGCCTCTTCTTCTTATCTTCTTTCTAAAAGAAAAAAGTTCTTACTTGTATCATTTAGATAGATACTTGTGTAATTTTCTTACTTTTATTATTGTTTGTTATTATATAGTGCCATGGTCATGGTATCCGCCCACGTCGGCCCTCGTCCGGTCTATGATTCGGATGTGGTATATATTATCTTTTATAACTATTTGTTTTATTTAGTGTTTATGACAATTATGCCGACCAACGTGACATAGATTTTTTTAATCTAGGAGGTATGTGAACCGGAAATTCCAACCGACATAGAAATTCTTGTCGAGAAGTTAAATTTGGTTGAAAAAGAAAACAATTACTTGAAAGAAAAATTACAAAGAGTTGAAGAGGAGAAGATGAAGTTGGAGTTGCATGTTGCCGATGTCGTCGACGATCACAAGATCAAGATGGATGCAATGCGCTTGAAGATTAGAAAGATTAGAAAATATGCCATTCATACTGAGGCTTGGTATCATTATGCCATTGGATCAATTGGTACCTTAGTTGCGGTTATGATCGCATTTGTTGTTGCATTTAAATTTGATAGTTTCAATGTATGTTTTAATTAGATGCTCTAGAGAGCTATATGTTGTTCAATAATGAGAACTATGTATGAACGTTATGTATTTATTTTGGTCACTACTGTAATTTGGCTTTAATGTGATGATGAATTTCTATTAATTTGGTCACTTCTCTATTCATGATATGCACGCAGATGAACCGGCAATGGATGTACGGTGACCGACGCACCTCCGAGTATATTGAGGGCCTGCATAATTTTCTCGAAGCGGCTGAGGCAAACAAGCAGAATGGTTTTATGCATTGTCCATGTACTGTCTGTGAGAATACGAAGGCTTTCTCCAACTATAAAACCCTTCACTTCCACCTGCTTCAGAAGGGTTTTATGCCACACTATAATGTTTGGACCAAGCACGGAGAAAGAGGGGTTATGATGGAAGACAACGAAGAAGAAGAGGATGACGACAACTACCCGCCCCCTGAATACGGTGATGCTGCAATGGGGGAAGCTGAAGATGAAGAGGAACCAGACGATGTGCCCGATGATGATCTTCGTCGGGTCATTGTTGATGCACAGAGAGAATGCGAAAGTGAAAGGGAGAAGTTGAAGTTCGATCGCATGTTAGAGGATCACAAAAAAGGGTTGTACCCAAATTGCGAAGATGACAACAGAAAGCTCGGTACCACACTGGAATTGCTGCAATGGAAGGCAGACAATGGTGTATCTGACAAGGGATTTAGTTCGCTACTGAAAATAATGAAGAAGAAGCTTCCAAAGGATAACGAATTGCCCGGCAGTACGTACGAAGCAAAGAAGGTTCTATGCCCTCTAGGATTGGAGGTGCAGAAGATACATGCATGCCCTAATGACTGCATCCTCTACCGCGGTGCGTACGAGGATTTGAGCGCATGCTCGGTATGCGGTGCCTTGCGGTATAAGATCAGAAGAGATGACCCTGGTGATGTTGAGGGCCAGCGCACCGGGAAGAGGGTTCCTACCAAGGTGATGTGGTATGCTCCTATAATACCACGGTTGAAACGTCTGTTCAGAAACAAAAAGCATGCCGAGTGGATGCAATGGCACAAAAAAGACGGTAAGAAAGACGGGAAGTTGAGAGCACCCGCTGACGGGTCGTAGTGGAGAAAGATCGAGAGAAAGTGGAGCGACTTTACAGGTGACCCGAGGAACGTATGGTTTGGTTTAAGTGCAGATGGCGTTAATCCTTTTGGGGAGCAGAGCAGTAAGCATAGCACATGGCCTGTGACTCTATGTATGTATAACCTTCCTCCTTGGTTGTGCATGAAGCGGAAGTTCATTATGATGCCAGTGCTCATCCAAGGCCCTAATCAACCCGGCAATGACATTGATGTGTACCTAAGGCCATTAGTTGATGAACTTTTACAGCTATGGAATGGAAGAGGTGTACGTGTGTGGGATGAGAACGAACAGGAGGAATTTGACCTACATGCGTTGCTGTTTGTAACCATCAACGATTGGCCTGCTCTCAGTAACCTTTCAAGACAGACAAACAAGGGATACCACGCATGCACACACTGTTTAGATGACACTGACAGTATATATTTGGACAAATGCAGGAAGAATGTGTACCTGGGGCATCGTCGATTTCTTCCGACCAACCATCAATGTCGAAAGAAAGGAAAGCATTTCAAAGGTGAGGCAGATCACCGGAAGAAGCCCGCCCTCCGTACTGGTGATCACATACAAGTAGTATTTGGAAAGGGTCCTGGCGGACTATCTGTTCCGACTAACGATGCGGGACGCGCACCCATGTGGAAGAAGAAATTTATATTTTGGGACCTACCCTATTGGAAAGACCTAGAGGTCCGCTCTGCAATCGACGTGATGCACGTGACGAAGAATCTTTGCGTGAACCTGCTAGGCTTCTTGGGAGTGTATGGGAAGACAAAAGATACACCGAAGGCACGGGAGGAACAGCAACGTGTGCATGAAAAAGACGGCATGCATCCAAAGCAGTATGAAGGTCCTGCCAGCTACGCTCTTACCAAAGAAGAGAAGGAAATCTTCTTTGAATGCCTGCTCAGTATGAAGGTCCCGTCTGGCTTCTCGTCGAATATAAAGGGAATAATAAATATGGCAGAGAAAAAGTTCCAGAACCTAAAGTCTCATGACTGCCACGTGATTATGACGCAACTGCTTCCGGTTGCATTGAGGGGGCTTCTACCGGAAAACGTTCGATTAGCCATTGTGAAGCTATGTGCATTCCTCAATGCAATCTCTCAGAAGGTGATCGATCCAGAAATCCTGCCAAGGTTAAGGAGTGATTTGGTGCAATGTCTTGTTAGTTTTGAGCTGGTGTTCCCACCGTCCTTCTTCAATATCATGACGCACATCCTAGTTCATCTAGTCAACGAGATTGTCGTTCTGGGCCCTGTATTTCTACACAATATGTTCCCCTTTGAGAGGTTCATGGGAGTCTTAAAGAAATATGTTCGTAACCGCGCTAGGCCAGAAGCAAGCATCTCCATGGGCCATCAAACAGAGGATGTCATTGGGTTTTGTGTTGACTTCATTCCTGACCTTAAGAAGATTGGTCTCCCTCAATCACGGTATGAGGGGAGACTGACTGGAAAAGGCACGCTAGGAGCGGACTCAATAATATGTAGGGACGGGCATTCTTGGTCTCAAGCACACTACACAGTTCTACAAAATTCTACCTTGGTGACCCCGTATGTCGATGAACACAAGAATATTCTGCGCTCCAAACACCCGGAGCAGTGTGACGACTGGATTACATATGAACACATCAGGACTTTCAGCAGTTGGTTGCAAACACGTCTCATGGGTGACAACACTGTTTCTGATGAGTTGTACTCGTTGGCCAGGGGACCATCTTCGACTGTATTGACTTACAAAGGGTACGAGATAAATGGGAATACATTTTACATGATCGCCCAAGATCAAAGGAGCACCAACCAAAACAGCGGTGTCCGCTTTGATGCAGCAACCAATAGGGGAAAGGACACATATTATGGTTACATAGTGGACATATGGGAACTTGACTATGGACATGATTTCAAGGTCCCTTTGTTTCAGTGCAAATGGGTCAATCTGTCAGGAGGCGGGGTACAGGAAGACCCACAGTACGGAATGACAACAGTGGATCTGAACAATCTTGGATACACAGACGAACCATTCGTCCTAGCCAATGATGTGGCGCAGGTTTTCTATGTGAAGGACATGTCTACCAAATCGAGAAAAAGAAAAGATAAGGAAGCGAATACATCATACGATGAGCCAAAGCGCCACATAGTTCTTTCAGGAAAAAGAGACATCGTGGGATTGGAGGGCAAGACAGACATGTCTGAAGATTATGAAAAGTTTCATGAAATTCCTCCCTTCAAAGTCAAGGCTGACCCAAGCACCCTCTTAAACGATGAAGATTATCCATGGTTACGGCGCAATAAGCAAAGGACACAAGCGAAGAAAAAGTGAAGACTTTCTCTCCACAACTATATCATTGCAGTTACATGTGAAGAAATGAAATGCCTTTTGTAATGGATCGTGTGTTTCTTTCAAGCGCTTGTGAGCTGTTGGATCAGCACTATAACGACTAATCCCGGTTCGTGCTAGCAACCGAGACTAAAGAGGCACACGACCCTATATATAACCCACCTCTCGGACATGTTCGACACTTAGTGTGTGTACTCATTCGGATTCAAATCATTCGGATTCCCTGCATACGGTCCAACGGTGCATTTCATATTTCCACCGTTGGGCTGTATGCAGGGGAAACCGTGTGTTTTATTGATCTATCTAGAAATCCTTTAGTTCATCGACCGAATACAAATCATTCGGATTCCCTGCATACGGTCCGACGGTGCATTTCATATGCGGGCACTCATGAGCCACCGTCGGGCTGTATGCAGGGGAAACCGTGTGTTTTGTTGATCTATCTAGAAATCCTTTCATTTTCCGACGGTATATTTCATTTTTCCAACTCCATTTTTGCAAAGACACTTAGAAAGAAACAAAAGACAAATAGAAAGGATGATGCTCAATTGTCCGTTTTGTACACGAAGTGCATCCAGTTTTTGCCGTAACCCTCTCAACTTTTTATAACATGCTATGTGGGTGAAATGATGATACCATGCCAACTTTCAACCTTTTCAGAGTTCATTTGTAGTGCTTTTCAATTTCAGGGTCATTTAGCTCAAAAAAATCAGTAAGTGCATGAAAAATACTAAATGGATTCAGAAAGGGTTGAAAATTGATGATGTGGCTTTGAATGGTGCATTTTGAACACACAAAAAGTATGGAGTTCAAATAAGTTCAAAAAAATGAAATCCCTTTGTAATAGATGAGTTTCCATCCGAAACCGTGATACTTCGAAAGAGATTGTCCATTTTATACACGAAGTGCATCCAGTTTTTGCCGTAACCCACTCAACTTTTTAGCACATGCTATGTGGGTGAAATGATGATACCATACCAACTTTCAACCTTTTCAGAGTTTATTTGAAGTGCTTTTTAATTTCAGGGTCATTTAGCTCAAAAAAATCAGTAAGTGCATGAAAAATACCAAATGAAGTCAGAAAGGGTTGAAAATTGATGATGTGGCTTTGAATGGTGCATTTTGAACACACAAAAAGTATGGAGTTCAAATAAGTTCAAAAAAATGAAATCCCTTTGTAACAGATGAGTTTCCGTCCGAAACCGTGATACTTCGAAAGAGATTGTCCATTTTGTACACGAAGTGCATCCATTTTTTGCCGTAACCCACTCAACTTTTTAGCACATGCTATGTGGGTGAAATGATGATACCATGCCAACTTTCAACCTTTTCAGAGTTCATTTGAAGTGCTTTTTAATTTCTTTCAAAACATCGTGGGAGTGGAGTTCAAAAAAGAATCAACTAAAAAGCTTTTATAAACCTCTAGTATTTTTGAAACTATAATTATATACAAATTATGCAACTAAAATTATCAAAGTATTTTTTGTTCAAAACATTAATAGCAAAAAGAATATAATGGTAAAACACACTGGAAATAAATAAAGCAAAAAATAAAACAAAAATAAATAAAGCAAAAAACAAAACAAAATAATGGAAATTATGCAACTAAAATTATCAAAGTATTTATTTGTTAAAAAGAATGAACTAAAATAACAGAAGAAAAATACTGGAAAAAATTAAAAAAATAAATAAAGCAAAAAACAAAACAATAATACTGGAAAAAAAATAAAAAAAATGCTGTGCAAGGCCATTGGTCCCGGTTGGTGGCACCAACCGGGACCAATTCCCACCTTTGGTCCCGGTTGGTCGCACCCACCGGGACCAATGCCCACCTTTGGTCCCGGTTGGTGCCACCAACCGGGACCAAAGGTCTCTGCTTCCCGCCCTTTGGGCTGCTGAAAAGAGACCTTTGGTCCCGGTTGGTGCCACCAACCGGGACCAAAGGTCTCTGCTTCCCTCCCTTTGGGCTGCTGAAAAGAGACCTTTGGTCCCGGTTGGTGGCACCAACCGGGACCAAAGGAGGCATTGGTCCCGGTTGGTGGTACCAACCGGGACCAAAGGTGGTTGCTATATAACCAAGACTTAGGAAATTTCGCCCCACCCGCCATTCTTCTCTCCACGCCGCCAGGCTGCTGCTGCTGCCCTCGACGCCGTCGCCTCCCCGAGCCGCCCCGAGGTCGCCGTCGCCTCCCCGAGCGCCCCGAGGTCGCCGTCGCCGTCGCCGCCCGCTCCGCGTCGCCATCGCCGCCCGCTCCGCGTCGCCATCGCCGCCCGCTCCGCGTCGCCATCGCCGCCCGCTCCTCGTTGCCGTCGCCGCGTGCCGCCCCGGGTCCGCCGTCGTCATCCCCGTCGCCGCGCGCCGCCCCGAGCCCGCCGTCGTCGTCCCCGTCCCCGTCGCCGCCCCCGTCGCCGCCCCGTCCCCGTCGCCTCCCCGTCGTCGCGCCGCCCCGTCGCCGCCCCGTCGCCTCCCCGTCGCCGCCCCGTCGCCTCCCCGTAGTCGCCCCGTCGCCTCCCCGTCGCCGCCCCCCATTGAGCCCCCCCCTTTCCCATGGTCCCTGCTCGGATACGGCGACATGGACACGGACACGGATACGGATACGGCGACACGGACACGGACACGGATACGGCGACACGGACACGGATACGGAGACACGGACACGGACACGGATATGGCGACACGGACACGGACACGGATACGGCGACACGGACACACGAAAAATAACGAGAAAGAGATCGCCCCCTCCCCGATAACTTCGACATGAGGGGGGGGGGGGTCGATATACATTTTTTTCCATGTATGTATGTCGTTGTCGTTGAGTTAAAGAAAGAAAAATAATGAAAATATGTCATGAGTTAATGAAAATATATAATATATGTATGTGGCTATGTATGTAAAGATGGATAGCATTTTTTTCCATGTATGTATGTCGTTGTCGATATACCCCCTCCCCGATAACTTCGACATGAGGGGGGGTCGATATACCCCCTCCCCGATAACTTCGACATGAGGGGGGGGGGGTCGATATACCCCCTTCCCGATAACTTCGACATGAGGGGGGGGTCGATATACCCCCTCCCCGATAACTTCGACATGAGGTGGGGGGTCGATATACCCCCTCCCCGATAACTTCGACATGAGGGGGGGTCGATATACCCCCTCCCCGATAACTTCGACATGAGGGGGGGTCGATATACCCCCTCCCCGATAACTTCGACATGAGGGGGGGTCGATATACCCCCCTCCCCGATAACTTCGACATGAGGGGGGGTCGATATACCCCCCTCCCCGATAACTTCGACATGAGGGGGGGTCGATATACCCCCCTCCCCGATAACTTCGACATGAGGGGGGGTCGATATACATTTTTTCCATGTATGTATGTCGTTGTCGTTGAGTTAAAGAAAGAAAAATAATGAAAATATGTCATGAGTTGTCGAGGCCACCCCAAACCCTAGAAGTGTTGTCGAGGCCACCCCAAACCGGACGTCGGACATTCATGAGAGAGGCGGTCCGGACGTCGGACGACATTCATGTTTGTATATTAATTGCCATGTTGTAATATTTGCAGAAACTATGGATCCAAGAGACTTGGAACAAGAACAGTTGTTGGGGGACATAATCCACGACGGACATGATATCTTGTCGTATCTCAACGACACCGATGGGCTGGAAGGAGAGGATGATGGCTCCGGTGATCGAACAATGGAGGAGGAAGGACATGATCATGATGGCTCCGGTGACCGAATGCCGGAGGAAGAAGGAGACCATGATGACGGCTCCGGTGACCGAACGGAGGAGGGAGCTGTTGCAAAGTCCGGCGAGGTATATATATTAATTAAGCCTGTGCTGACTAGCTAATTGATGCATTAATTGTTTTGGTATGTACATATATTAATTAACTCTTCTTTCTTCTTTTATAGCCCTCCGGATCGAGCCAAAGTTCGGTAACGAGACGAGGCCCGAAGAAGAGGTTGCGCAAGGAAGAAAGGTTCACGATCACAGCACTCGCGCACGATGGCCATCCGATTGAACCCAAGCGGACCAATGACGCATTTTCTGCTCAGTGCGGAGCTATTGTTAGGGACTACATCCCGATCAGCATCAAGCAATGGAATAAGCCTAAGGACGGCACCCCTGATGGTGATTATGTCACCGATAGACAGAAAGATGATCTTTGGACCGCGCTGAAGGCAAATTTCACCCTACCGCCAGAGGAGGATCCGAATAAGCCAGTTATAGAGCCACTGGTCAAGGCGTGTGCTCTTAACACTACTAGGAAAAGGGCTATAGCTAATATGGACATTAATGGCGCACCACATATGTGGTGCGCCACTGCTATATAGCAGTGGCGCACCATGTGTAGGTACGCCATTAGTGTCCATATCAGTAATGGCGCACCACACCAACGGTGCGCCACTACTAACAAATTGTTTTTTTTTCCAAAACTAGTAATGGCGCACCAGGGTCTAGTGCGCCATTACTAGTTTTAACTAGTAATGGCGCACCACACACTCTGTGCGCCACTACTGACAATTTTTTTTTACTTTTTTTTTCAAAACTAGTAATGGCGCACCAGGGTATAGTGCGCCATTACTAGTTCAAACTAGTAATGGCGCACCCCAACCACGGTGCGCCACTACTAACAATTTTTTTTTATTTTTTTTTGCAAAACTAGTAATGGCGCACCACATGAAAGGTGCGCCATTAGTAACCAGGGTTACTAATGGCGCATTTTAAGGTGGTGCGCCATTGGTAACCTGAGAGCAGCTAGATATTTTGGACAGCCACCTACCACACTCACTTTTCCCACTTCATTCTCTCCACCTCCTCCTCCAAGCTTGTCTTGGGTGCCTCCTCCTCCTCACCTCATTTGCACCATAGATTCACCCAAATTAAGTGGTTAAATTTCCTTTTTTTGATAGGTAAGTAAGGGGAAAGCTTTCTTTATGTTGTAGATCTACTTTTTTCTCCCTCCAACAACGTGCACATGCACTTTTTATGGCCTAGATCTACGTATGTTTGTGGTGTTGCATATGTTTGTGGTGTTGCATATGTTTGTGTTTGCAGGTACCGGTATTTGAAATGCGATAGTTGCCAATATTTTGCCGGAATGTTGATTCATTTCCGTTTCGGCGAGAATTTGGCACTATGCATTCTTTTTGGTCCTATTTTTAGGCAAAGTCATGCCAAATTTTTTTTTGGTTCTAAAATATCGTTTTGCTCTACCCCGCAGGCGACCATGGTCCGCACGATGACCGAAGGCATCGTGAATAGGTTTTTGAGCTCCGCGAAGGCCGAGATGCTTCAAAAGAACGAGACGGAGATAAGATGTCCGTGTCGAAGATGCAAGCTGAAGAGCCTTATGGACCCGGATTCCGTACAGGTGCGGGACCACCTGCTCTTGCGTGGTTTCATGGATGGCTATCGGTGGCAAGGTGATGAAGATGATTATGAAGTCGTCCATGGGGGCCGGGCAAGAAATGAGGAAGGGCAGCAAGACAACCACGGCGAGGGCGGGCGAGAAGACGAAGAATCTCCAGGACATGATCACGAAGTAGATGCAGTAGTACACAGTCATCATGTAGAAGATGTCGGACATGATGATGAGGAAGATGCCGGAGCAGACGAAGGGCATGATCATGAAGATGAAGATGCCGGAGCAGACGACGATGGACCATCGATGGGCTGGGTGCAGGACCCTCATATTCAAGAGCTGCTTCTCAAGCAGACGGATAACGCAAGAGCTGCCGCCCGAGAGAAAGCCAAGCTGGATCAACTGGAGATAGACGCGGTTACTCCATTGTATGAAGGATGCAGGCCCGAGGATACCCGCCTGAAAGTAACGCTCATGGCTCTGGAGATGAAGGTAAAACACAAAATGACCGACGCATGCTTCGACGAGAACATGTCATTCTGGCACGAACGTCTTCCCAAGGGGAACAAGTGCCCGACCAGTTTCGAGGAGGCGAAGAAAATCGTGTGTCCTCTGGATTTACCGCACGTGAAATACCATGTGTGCATGAACAATTGCATCATTTATCGGGACGAGCATGCGGAGTCTACCATATATCCGGTGTGCGGCGTCACTCGATACAAGAAGAGGAAGAAAGCTCCTCGAAAAGTGGTGTGGTACTTTCCGATCACTCCTCGTCTGCAGCGGTATTTCGCGGACCCTAAGGTAGCAAAGCTCCTGCGTTGGCACGCGGATAGGGAGGAGAAGAAGCGAGAAGATGACGGAAATGATCCGGAGATAAATAAAAAAGACAAGATGCTGAGTCACCCTAAGGATGCGAGCCAGTGGCAAGCGTTGAACTTCGAACACCCAGAATTTGGGGACGATCCAAGGAACATCGTGCTGGGCGCGAGCACCGATGGAGTCAATCCGTTTGGCAGCCAGAGAAGCACACATAGCACCTGGCCTGTGTTTGTGTGGATGTACAACCTTCCCCCCTGGTTGTGCATGAAGAGGAAGTACATTCACATGAGTATGCTAATTGAAGGGCCGAAACAACCAGGGAACGACATCAATCTGTATCTGGGGCTGCTGAAAGAGGAGCTAGACACGCTGTGGAAAACGCCAGCCAATACGTGGGACGCCGCAGAGAAAGAATATTTCCCTATGAGAGCCGCACAGCTCACGACGGTGCATGACTATCTCGGTTACGGATACGTCGCGGGGCAGGTGGTCCATGGATTTTCTGGATGCGTCAGGTGCATGGATGACACAACGTATCGCCAGCTAGATAGAGATGCCGGGTCTTCGAAAACCGTGTTCATGGGACATCGAAGGTGGCTTCGCGACGATGACTCATGGAGAAAACGCAAGGATCTGTTCGATGGTGAAACCGAACCCCGAAGACGCCCGCGTACGAGGAGCGGCGAGGAAATAGACGAGCTGTTGAAAAATTGGAAAGAGTGCCCACCGCCGGGAAAGGCGCCAGAGCCGGGAAAGGCGCCAGAGCCGGGAAAGAAGCGAAAGGCGCCAGAGCCGCTGCTGAAGGTATGGAAAACGAGGTATGTTTTCTGGGACTTGCCGTACTGGAAGATCCTCCGTGTGCCTCACAGCCTTGATGTCATGCATATCACGAAGAACGTGTGCGAGAGTCTGCTTGGTACCCTGCTCAACATGCCAGAGAGGACCAAAGATGGGCCGAAAGCAAGGGCAGACTTGAAATCAATGGGCATCAGGGAGGAGCTTCACGCTAATGATGATGATGATGATGATGATGATGATGAGGCGAAGGACACGGAAAGTCGTCGCAAAGGCAAAAAGGCCAAGAAGATCGGAAATGACTTCCCTCCCGCGTGCTTCACTCTAAGTCAGGAGGAGATCGAGCAGTTTTTCACCTGCCTCGTAGGAGTAAAACTTCCTTACGGTTACGCGGGGAAGATAAGCAGATACCTAGACTCAGCGAAGCAGAAGTTCAGCGGGATGAAGTCTCACGACTGTCACGTGCTGATGACGCAGATACTTCCAGTTGCAATCCGTGGGATCATGGACGCGCACGTCCGTGAAACGCTATTTGGCCTATGCAACTTTTTCGACGTCATCTCTCGAAAGTCGGTTGGTGTGAGGCAACTCAGAAGGCTACAGGAAGAGATCGTGGTGATACTATGCGAGCTTGAGATGTACTTCCCGCCCGCATTCTTCGACGTTATGGTGCATCTGCTGGTCCATATCGTGGAGGATATCATCCAACTCGGGCCGACGTTCCTGCACAGCATGATGCCGTTCGAAAGGATGAATGGTGTCATCAAAGGATACGTTCGCAACATGTCACGTCCAGAGGGAAGCATAGCCAGGGGCTTTCTGACCGAAGAGTGCATCTCCTACTGCACGAATTATCTAGGCATCGAGAACCCCGTTGGTCTGCACGTCAACAGGCACCTCGGCAGGCTCGCTGGATGGGGTCACCGCGAGGGTCGCCGCGAAATGCATGTCGACTTCGAGGGTCGACTCGCCGACTTTGAAAGAGCAAACCTAGTCGCGCTACAACACATAGACATGGTCGATCCTTGGGTGGTAGAGCACAAAACCTTTATTGAGAAGACGTACAATGACCGAGGCCAACAGAGGACGGACGGAGATATAATCAAAGAGCACAACTCATGTTTCACGCGTTGGTTCAAGGAGAAGCTTCTGTCGTACCCTTTACATGAGGATTCTTCCGCGGAAGAACAACTCATATTCGCCTTGTCACAGGGCGCCGAGCACAACCTGATGACGTATGAGGCGTACGATATCAACGGCTACACATTCTACACTGAGGGAAAGGACATGAAGAGCGATGGTTATCAGAACTCCGGGGTAACGATGGAATCCTACACCGGTAACGACAAGGACAGATACTACGGAAGGATCGAGGAGATCTGGGAGCTGAGCTACGCTGGAGAGAAGGTCCCGATGTTCCGTGTCAGATGGGCCAAGAGCGTCCTAAAAGAAGACCGGTATTTCACCACCATGGTTATACCCGAAGCCAAATCCAAGACCGCGGGCGCAAACGTCACCGCGAAAAATGAGCCATGGGTACTGGCTTCCCAAGTGGACCAATGCTTCTTCATTACCGACCCGTCAAAGCCCAGCCGTGTTGTCGTGAGGAGAGGCAAAAGGAAGATCATCGGAATGGATGGAGTCGCCAATGAGCAAGACTTCGACAAGTACGGCGACCCGAAGATGGAACATGACGACGACGATGAAGTGCCACACACCACAAGAAGAAGCAGGACCACCCTACCTAAAGGACGTCCGTTCAAGAGAAGAACTCCATTTGCGAAAAAGAAGGGCAAGAAAATTGTGAAAAGATAGCTAGCTAAGATCGATTGTATTTAAATTGTAGTCTTCATTTCTCGATTGTATTTCGACATATGGAAATGACATTTCTTCTGTTCTAGTCCTCATGAATATTTATTTATGTTTATTCTGGTATTTATGTTTATTCTGGTATATATGTTTATTCTGGTATACCAATTTTTATTTATGTTTATTCTGGTATTGAATTTCTAACTCACAAAAAGTATTGAATTTGTTAATATTTTCTTGAACTCATGAATATTTTTAAATTTCATGGGCACTTTTTGAATTCATGAATATTTTTTCAAAATTGATGATATTTTTTCATATTCATAAATGTTTTACCAATGCACAAATGAATGCAACCAAAAATCCAAAAAAAAAAAGTTACTAATGGCGCACCAGGAGAAGGTGCGCCATTGCTATCTAGTTACTTATGGCGCACCAGGGGTGGGTGCGCCATTGCTATCACTGTATTTATGGCGCACCCCTAGGAGGTGCGCCATTGCTATCAAGTTACTTATGGCGCACCAGGGGTGGGTGCGCCATTGCTAACCTTACCCCCTCTGTATTTGATAAAAAAGGCAAAAGATAAAAAAAACACCGTCGATCCCAAATCCCCAATCCCCACTGCTGCCCCCGAGCCCTCGACCTGCTGCTCCGCCGCCGCCCCGACCGTATCGTCGCCATCGCCGTCTTCCCCAACCTCGGCCGCCCTCGTCCACCTCGTCACATCGCTCCGCCCCGGCTCACCCGCGCACCCCAATTCCTCCTCCCCGCACGCGCGCACGCGGGAACCCTCGCCGCTGCGTCCCCGACCTCAAGCCGCAGCGCCGCCACCGCCGCGTCGCCCGCCGGCCTCGTCTCGTCGCCCCTTCTGTCACCGATGCATCAGGAGGTAATACCTATTACATGCCTTCCCCTCCCCTTGAGGCTTAGGGTTTGTCCCCTCTGTTGCTGCTGACCCTTACCACTACTGCCGCTGCTTGCTGCTCCTTGTTGTGCGGCTGCTCTCGCACTACTCCTGCTGCTCCAAGCTGCTGGTGGTGGCATAGCTAGGGAGTACTTGGCAAAAAAATTAAAGCTATATAGTTGTTTTGGGTAATTATTTAAACCTTCTTTGAACTGAATCATCTGTTGTTGAGGTTTTAAGACAAACTAATTGGCTGGAAACCATTACTTGTAATGCAGAGCATGTTGATTGCCTTTTGCAATCAAGTTAAAAAATGGAGAAACAAATTCTGAATTAGTTCATATATGTGCTGCTATGTCTTGCTGCAGTTACTCATTGTTGTGCAAGTTGGACAAGATTTTTTGGCAACCTTACCTTACTATTTGAACCAAACATCCCCTGTTCTAAGTTTCACATCAAACCTGCTGGTAGTACTTTCTTTTCTCCTTTGTCATAGCTAGTTTACTTGTTACTGCTATTTGGCCTACTCAAGGAGATATCCAAACTTTATGGCATATGCTATATTGCCCTTCTCTCTGTGCATAGAAAATATTTGTTCAATCTATTTAACGGATGGTTAAGTTTGCTTCATGTTGTATAATATCAGTGGTTTGACATTGTAAGCTGTAACAATATTTGTTTTACTTGTTGTAGATACCTCATCTAAGGCCTAGATTGTGAAGAAGGTTTTGAAGATCCAGAAGACCAAGGAGAAGCAGCTATAAGGTCAGAGAATTACAGAGAGTGTGCTCTGTTTTATGTATGAGTGATGCTGCTGCTACTGTAGATCCCAAACTTGTGATGCTGCTGCTACTTTTTTCTGTAGTTGTTTCTACTGTTGTTTCATAGAAATGGGTTCATAGTGGCCTGAAGTGGGGCTTGAACCTGCTCAACTGTCTGTCACCACTCACCAGGACCATGATGTCCAGCCCAAACCATCTATCTGATGGCTGTGGGCTTCTATATGCTGGCAGCTTCCATGGTGTATAAAATTATCTTATGAAATGTTGGCAGCTTCTGATGTGAAATGACCCCTTTCTCCTGAAATGTTGATTAATTTCCGTTTCGGTTGAGAATGGGGCACTCCTAGGTCAAGAAAATTAGCAAAGGTCATGCCCAATTTTCTTGACCTAGAAGGTGCCCGATTCTCAACCGAAACAAAAATTAATCAACATTTATAGTTTGACCTAGAAGATGCCCAATTTGTTAACTCTAGTAGATGCCCAAAATAACGATGTAAGCTCATAGTTTAAATGTTTGTTTAATAAGTAGATGCCACAAGCAGAAACAGTTGTCCCTGAAAAAGAATAAGTAGAAGAATACCTATAGGAGTAGATGGAAGATCATGGAGACATAACATAGATGGCATAACTAAGTTACCATGGAGACATAATCATAAAAGTTAATCCTAACAAAACTCCCATCATTAGAATTAATAAGGGGACCTCCAATACCTCTATAGCCTAACATAACTCTAGTAGCCTTTTTTCCTATTTAGAGCGAACATGGCCCACAACGATGCCGGCGGTTCGGGCAAGCAATTCTGGGAGCTGTCCCAGGAGATGGAGGAAGAACCTCACCGCTATGAGGACGCCGCGGAAGACACCGATCCCGACTACACAACCCCTAGTGGCGTCGGGGATGACACCACTGATGGTGCCGCCGAGGATGCCACCACTGATGATGGCAGCGCACGCACAGATGGCAGCCAACCGAAGAGGCAACGGAAGGACCGGCGCCCGAACGTGCTCGGCACCGTCAAGCAGGAATTTACTGAAGTGTCCTCCAGTGGGCATCCAACGGCGCCCAAAGAATTAGTCAGTGGGTACTCGGGACAACTCGGGTGCATTCTCCGGAGCACCGTCTCGATCAACACCGAGAACCTAAGGCATCGTGACCGAGGGAATTTGCGCAACCTCCTCTTCACGAAGCTGCACGAACGATACAAGTTCCCCGGTGACGTCGCAAACACACGCCTCTCAGGGAATAAAGTGAACAGAGCCGCGGTGAGGAGAAGGATTCTAAGAGGTGATAGTTATGAGAAGATCAAGGAGACAAATCCTTCGATCAGCGAAACTGACTACCTCGAGTTCAAGGCCAAGTGCGAGTCCCCGGGGTCCGCGGAATCAAGTCAGTGGGGGAAAGATATGCGGGACTTGAACTTAGGGGTCCACAAACTCGGTCCCGGCGGTTACAGAGTGGCGGAACCTATATGGGACAAGGAGGACGCGGAGCGTGCCGAGCAAGGCCTACCGCCCCTCTTCGATAAATATCGTGACAAGCAGACCAGGAACTATGTCAGGGCCCGGTACAAGGTGGACCCGGTAACAAAGGAGCTTACCACGGATCCGAAGACCAAGGCGCTTGAGCTTGTTCTGGTAAGGAATACACCCCCGCGTAATTAGCTCCATATGGTTGCATTCTAATTAATGAAGCCAAATTTCTAAATGGTTCACGTTCCTTCCGCAGGACACTGAAAGCAGTAGCGCGGGGTCGTCTCAGAGCTCCCCTTGGGACACCACTTTAAATAGGGCATTGAACGTAATGAAACACAAGGATAAGTTCAGTAAGCCATCGTCAGCTGGTCGTGTGGCCGGCAAAGGCTTGTCCACGAAATGGTCGGAATACTATAACGCTGGGCGAAAGGAGAGAAAGACCAGCTCGGAAAGCCAGCAGCGCGAGGTTCAAGAACTCAAGGCACAAGTGGCGCGGATTCCGGAGATGGTCCAAGAGCAAGTGCGAGACCAACTGGGAGCGACGATCACCGCCATTGTGCCTACCTTGATTGAGGGGCTGCAGGCGTGGATTGCGGGCGGCCAACAGGGGCCGCCCCCGATTCCCAGCTTCACGGGCAGCAACTCGCACAACGCGCCGGCGGCGCCATTGGTGTCTCCGGCGGAGGCGGTATTGGTGTCTCCGGCGCCGGCGCGGGCATTGGAGCTTAATGCACCCGGGTGTGGGAAGAATACGCCGGCCGGCACCTCGGCAGCAAGCGGCCCCTCCGTCACTTGCACGCCCGCCGTTGGCGGTGCCTCGACATTAGCCGAGCTCGACGCCATCACGGTAACTAAGCCTCTCGGCCGATGACTTCATCTCCTTGCCTTTGACTAGGCATCCCTGACGCCCTACATGTTTTCGCAGGGCGTCGCCGACGTTCCATGCACTCTCCTGCACTTCGTGGGCGGCGAGTTGATCGATGTCGCCAAGGCCAGAATCGTTCAACCGGGCAACCCCGTGTTCCACGGTAATCCGATGCCACCCACCGTGTATAGGGTTCAACTGGTTCGGGTGCTGCCGGGCTGCGACGACTTGTTACCTCCGTTTCGACCCGCTGGGGCCAACGAAGATGATGTGATGACCCTCAGCGCCTGCTTAAGCTGGCCCCTGCTTTGGCCGAAGAGCCAGATTCGTTTGGGGGCGGGGGACACCACCCCACAGACAACACCGCCAGTCGTGCCGGCGCCAAGCCATGGCAAGACCGCCGCAACGCTACTGGACATGCCGGACATGCATATGGCACAGGATCCGGACATGCATATGGCACAGGATCCGGACGACGACGACGACGACGATGGTACATTTACCAAAGTCGATAAGTACTTCAACGAACATGGGTACGGTGACGAATTCTTGGGGCCTCCTTCTCAAGAACCCAACCCTGCAAAAGACGATCGCGATCTACCTGGTACCGCGGAGAAACCCAATTGCAACAGGCGTCGTCTGGCGTTCAGTTCTCAGGAGACGCCTCCAGCTGCCGCCTTCACCGAGCCTCAGATAGCCGAGGTGCGAAATATTATCAGCCCCAACACACTCAAGAAGGCGGTCTCTCAGCAGAACTCGATCCCATTACAGCAGAAGAAGAAGGGACGGAAAAGAAAGATTAAGGGTGCGAGCCAGCCGGCACCGAGTACGATCCGTGCTCAGGACGGGCCACCTTCACCTAAGGATATCTCGAGGAGGGTGCATGTGGCGGGTAGGCCGATGCTATCGACTAATATGCTCAATGCTGCAACCGGTGCTATGCGGAGTCTGCATGATAGTGTTCTTTCTTTGGAGAAGCGGCGTCTCTCCGAGAATGATGTGGCATACCCGGTTTTCGTGGCCAAGGTGCCAGAGGGCAAGGGCTTTGTCGATAGCACCATCGGGGGTATGATCGTCCTGCGGTTTGATGACATCTTCGCTATGTTTAACCTTCATCAGCTGCACTACACCTTCATTCGGCTATTTTCACTCAGTATGGAGATGCGGATCATTAGAGACAAGACCCCGGACATCGTGATAGTCAACCCCTTCTACATGCGTGCCAAGATCTTGGGCAGTGCTGGGGACCGGCAAGTCGCGAGTTCATACCTCGAAGGCGTCATTCTGGCGAACCCAGATAAGGATAACTTCCTCGTGCCTTACTTTCCCGAGTAAGTCATCCCCTCACCGCCCCGTAACATATGATTTCTTAGATTTCGATCCTTCTTTTTTTTCTAACATTCCGTGTTTTGTGCAGTGACACACATTGCACACTCATCCTCTTCAGCCCGAAATATTCCATGGCCACGTATTTCGACTCGGACCGTCAATCGAAGAAAGACTACACAAATATCAAGAAAGTTCTTGATGAAGCTCTCCCCGGCTACGCCAGATCTGGAGGCACCTTCAAGAGGCCAATTTGTAGGTACGGCAAGCACGTGTTCACCCACAATACGAAGTTCCCCTGCGTCAAGCAGCCGCCTGGCGGTCAGAAGGATGCCTACTACGCCCTCCATCACATGCGGGCGATCGTGCGGGACCATAATCACCTTCTGCTACCAAATAATCTCAAAGATTGGGCCGCACGCTTGTCGGCAATCCAGGACGCGGACATCAGACAAGAATTCTTTCGCATCCAGTCGGAGTTTGCGGAAATCATCCATCAAGATGTCCTTCGTACCTCGGGGCAGTTCTACCTTAGATATCAACCGTCCAACAGTGAGATAGAAACAACGCTACAAATGCAAGCTGACAACGACCGCGATTTCATGACCATCACGATAGACGGCGGCTTCATCAACGCTCCGGTCCCTGAGTCGAGTCGAAAGTAGTGATGCTATGTAGTTCTGAAATATCGATTAGCTCATGTTGTAATTAAACTTTAATGAACTTGTATGTCTCTTTAGTTTGGACAGTCGTTCAACTTATATGTAATCGATGCTATTTATTAGTAGGACCATGAATCGCGCTATTAATGTGTTGCTTTTCTCTTCCGATCCTTTTGTTGCATACTTATATATTGCTTATGTATTGTCTGTGAATTGCTACTAACGTTTTGTTTGTCTAGTGCATAGAGATGCCGTGGTATGTCGTGTACAAGGGTAAGGTTCCCGGAGTCTACGACGACTGGGAGGAGTGTCGGACACAGGTTCACCGTTTCAGCGGTAACAGTTACAAAGGGTACACCACTAGGGCAGAGGCGGAAGCTAGATACGCACGCTATCTAGCGGGAGAGAGGAGGGAGCGTTGGAGGAACCGGATGAAGACCAGTTTCATCGCGATGATGCTCATCGTGATGACCGCTTCTCTCTTCTATGTGATGGTAGTTTAGATGATCGATATCGACTTGTAATGTGAAGACAAACTCGCTACTCGCGGTCTCGAGACTTGTAATGTTTTAACTTTGTTCGGTATTTTGAATTCGGAGACTAATATGATGAATTGTATTCGGAGACTAATCTTCTATTGTATTCGATAAATCTGCTGTTTATATGTTGTGCTGTCTATATTCTGTGCAGTAATATATTTTGTAACCTGTGCAAATATCAGAAAAGAAAAAAAAATAATTCCTAATATTCATACTAGTGGCGCACCACACTGCACTTTAGTGGCGCACTGCAATAAACACACTAGTGGCGCATTATCTAGAAGTGCGCCATTAGTAACCCAGAGCACAAGGTAAATATGGCCCCCTGGGAGGCATAGTAATGGCGCACCAGGGGACATAGTAATGGCGCACTGCCAGGTGCGCCACTATTGTCTGGTATACTAATGGCGCACCAGGGGTGCGCCATTAGTACTTGTTACTAGTGGCGTGATGATAGTGGCGCACCTATAGTGCGCCATTAATGGCCAAAACAGGTGCGCCACTAACAGGCCTTTTCCTAGTAGTGTAAGAAGATGGCAGATCTATTCAGGAGGTGGAAGAATGAGTTGAAATCAAAGTTTGTCGACAAAGGGAAGACTCCAGAATTCACCGGCCGATTTGAAAAGATAGGTGATCACTGGCCCGCATTTGTGGCCTACAAGACATCGGACAAGAGTAAGAAAATGTCAGAGACAAACAAGATCAATGCTGCAAAGAAGCAGTATCACCATCACACGGGGTCAGGTGGTTACCTCAAAGCCCGGCCGTTGTGGGACAAAGCTGAGAATGACCTGATTGCTAAAAACGTCGTACCACAGACATTGAACTGGCCAGACCGTTCAAGGACTTGGTTCTTCGGGGTTGGGGGAACTTTGGACCCTGAAACAGGGAAGTGCCGTTGGACGAACGAGCAACTTGCGATACCCATGAACAACCTTCAGGAGTATATCACCACAGCGCAGGAAGGGACGTTCATTCCCGACAGAGAGAAGGACGAGCTGACTGAGGCCCTAGGGAATGCTGAGCACCCTGGACGAAAACGAGGCACACCAAGCTCCGTTCCGTGGAAGGTTGGGTTTCCCGACGCAGGCGGTTACAGAAGCCGGGAGAGAAAGAGGAAAGCGGAGCTGAGCGAAATTCAGAAGCTGAATGCAAGACTACAAAAGCTAGAGGAAGCTGAGAGCCAGCGAGCTGCCGGCCAACCATCTCACCGGCACGAAGCTACCCCAGAAGCTACCCCGCCATCTCAGCGGAGAAGCAGCGTCGCTTCCACGGAGCCCGTTCAGCTTGACTTCACGGCTCCTAGTTACCCCGTGGATACTATCACGGAGGCTCAACATTGCCAGCTTATGACGAAATACCGGAACCTCACTTTATTGGCGGCTGTCGGCTCTGTTGCACCTCCTCAACCCAACGGAACTTTTCACTGCCGTCCGATTCCACATGGCTATGCTGTTGTGATGGTGGATGAAGTAATGGAGGGATTTGAGGAGCTCGAGCTTGACCACTCTACAGGTGAAGGGGAGAATCGGCTGGGTCGTGCCCTGAGGAGTACATGTCTATGGCAGAAGGAGTACATCAAGCTTCCAAACTGGACGCCTCCGCCTCCTCCTCCTCCTCCGGCGAGTCAGGGCACTCCGCCTCCTCCTCCTCCTCCTCCTCCTCCGGCGAGTGATCAGGGCACCCCGCCTCCTTCTCCGGCTCCTCCGACGCGTGAGGGCACTCCGCCTCCTCCTTCGCCTACTCCGGCACGTCGGAGTAGTACGCCTCCTCCTCAGCCTCGTCGGCAACGGCGGAAGACAGACGCCGCCGCTCCGGCTCCTCCGGCGCGTCGGAGCACTCCGCCTCCTTCTCCGCCTCGTAAGCAACGACGGAAGAGAGAGCCGCCGCTCCGGCGGCTAGCAGTACAAGCAGAGGCGGGAGGGAATACAGATACGGTCCATCTCTCAAGCCTCTGGAAAAGTTACCATATGAGAGGACCGAGTCTGAAAACGAGGAGATATGTCAGGAGCAATTGAGGGCCCATTTTGCAAAGAAAACTCCACCTCCGAAGGAGAAGCTAGATCCGGTGAAAGTGAAGCGCACTATCGATGCCCTGAAGTGACCACCACCACCTCCGCCGGATTCCAACTATGTCCGGATTATTAAAAAGACATATGTAGAAGCGCGGCGGTCGGGAAGTACTTCTAGTGATGCAAGGTTAGCAGAACGAAGAAGTGGGAAAACAATTCCCCAGCTCGGCGAACAGGAGAAGCAATCGTGCCCCCCGCTCAAGGTGTCTAGCGATATCGTCGCTAATCATCCGGGGATGGTGCCCGGTACCAATCCTGGTGATTACTTGGGGGATGATGTAATTTTTCAAATGGCTAAGGTAACAAAAGAATATGAATACTTGCACGGGAAGCCTCTCGTCGAACCTGATCATCCTCTTCTAACAACGATGATGTACAAATTGCATGAGTGGTACATGAAAACCTGCAGGGAGTCTGGGAGAGACACTATGTATATGGCAGTGAAACCAGAGCACGAATTCATTGGACTTTCCGTGATGCCTGTTGAATTTGTGGAGTTATTTCAGTTATACAATCAACGGGCCCTCGACAAACAACTCATGACTGCCTACTGTCTGTAAGTATTACTTCTATAGTTAAGTCTCTAGCTCAGCTTGTTCATTGCATGTATATATAATTATCCTCACTATATTATGCAGATTGAAGATCGTCGAATGCAAAAAACTAGGAATCTTCGACGTTGGGTTCATTAGCCCAGATGCCGTAAATGAATGGACGGTACGAAACTCAATCAAACAGACCGAGGAGAACTTGCTAAAGTCGTTCCTTATACATCAAAACAAAAGGGAAATACTCTTTCCTTACAACTTCAAGTGAGTGTTGTTGTCTTCTCTGTATACTCAGTTTCGCTTACTCGAGGTTAAGTAATGTAATTGATGAGTTATATATGCGTGCGCAGTTACCACTTTATTCTGCTATCCATTAAGCTTGACGGGGCATTAGTAACTGTCTTAGACTCGAGACGTAAAGATCCCGAGAATTATGCGGACATGACTGCAATGCTCAAGAAGTAAGTTCAGTCAATACCGGGACCATATCGGCATGCAACTTTCGTTAATTTCCTGATATCAAGTAATCATTTTCTTTGCCTGGCAGGGTTTGGAAGAAATTCACCCGAAAGGTTCCCGGTCTAAACTCGGAGTTGCGATTTACGCACCCCAAAGTAAGTAGTACTAGCTAGTTCCGCGCATCTCTAATTGATTCAAATTTTCATCAATATATCATTACCATGCTTGCTTATCAGTTTGATTGAACTATATTCTCGTAAAGTGCTTGTACCAGAAAGAAGGGACTTCTTTATGTGCATACTACGTATGCGAGTTCATTCGTCACTCGACCTCTGAGCAGGGCTTCTCTGACAAACAATTTGAAGTACGTAAATAATATTCACAATTTTATTTTATATATTACCATCAATTGTGTTGAGTTTTATTCATATATATGCATGTATTGACCCCCTTCTTTAAATTAGATCTGGCAGATGCGGGATGAACTCCTACCACATGATCGCATACGAGCAATTCAAGAGGAATTGGCGGGATTCTTTCTTGACCACGTCATACCTAAAGACGGAGAATACCATGCGAATTTGTGATTGGATCTTAGGTACATGATGTTAGGGATTGTAAAAGATGTTATATTGTATATATGTAGTAGCGTCGGATAGATATACGAAAACTTGTTGTTCGACCAATCTCTCGGAGAAAGAGAGGTCGATCACTTCTCTCTGTATATGTTCATGACGATCTTATGTACTTAATGGTTCCTTCATTTGCTTACTACCTAGCGTGTCGAGTTCTCTCTATAGTAGCTAGCGTCGACCAAGCACGGAGAAAGAGATGACACTTCTCTCTATTAGCTAGCTAACACAATATGAAACCCCTAAATTAACCCTACAAAACCCCAAAACCCTCCCTTCCAAAAAAAAAAAAAAAACCCCAGCGGCTGCGAGCTGTTGACGCGTGGCTGCCCTTTGGTCCCGGTTGGTGTTACCAACCGGGACTAAAGGTCCTCCTTCCTGGGCTCCCCGCAGCGGCCACATGGTGGGCCTTTGGTCCCGGTTCGTAAGCAAACCGGGACTAAAGGTTTTGAGCTTTAGTCCCGACCAGAACCGGGACTAAAGGCCCTTACGAACCGGGACAAATGGGACATTTCCTGCTAGTGTCTTGTCGCAGGTGAGGTTGAAGCCCACGTGGAAGCAGCCTTCCCGGAAGCCGAAAGGGTAAGGGACGGTGACGCTGCCACAGGCATCTGGGCAGCCAGGCAAGACTAGTGGGACAGCGCCGACTGTTGCCACGATGAGCTGAAGGGCTATCAGCGCTGGCACGACGAGCTTTGCTTGTGGCGTGTGAGATACAGGCTTACCGGAAATTGCATGAGCACACATGCTGTTACTGTTAGGTTAGCTTGGCTTGGGTACTAGCTAGACAATGGTGATACTCCTGCAAGTAATCGATCTCCTGACTCCTATATAAGTTGTGTAGAAAAACCTTTGGTCTTCTAAGTTGACTTCAAGTCTTCAGCATCGACCAAGTACTAGACTAATTTTCAATATAAACAGATGTGTCCAACCACTAGACTAGCCGATAGGTTTTATTGGTCTGGCACCGAAAGCATCCCTGCCTCGGATTTAGGCCCCAGGCAGCCCGGGCGGCTGCCTGGGGCGTGGAGAGCATTTTCTTCGTTGACTGTAGTGTTCGAAGGTGGCCTGGGATGGCCTGGGACTTGCCATCTTCCTAGGTCCGCCACTGCCTGCCTGTCTAGTAGCTGAGCTAGTATACCCTCATCCTACATCATTTCGTTAAACTCCAGCTCAAAGATGTCTCTGGTAATAGAAGGAAAACTCTGCCGTAGCAAGAAGGGAAAGTGAAACGAGTGTGGCAAAATCAGTGATGTGACAATCTTCTGTTTTATATGGAAGCCCGTGTCCAACCTGTCTATGCCAGTAGTGATGCTCATGGACTATGGGGGCATCGATCGCCTATGCTGGTCACCTGGTCGTCGCACCGTGCAATCCAGGGCAAGGAGATAGATACCCCATGTCCTATGCTGATCCTATGTACTATGCCAATAGTGACCTCGGTGGACTGAGCTGGTCACATAGTATCGCCGCAGGTCTCCAGGCAACCAGGCAACGGCAATTCGAAAACCTCGAGAAAAAGAAATTACCTCAAATCCTCAATGCTTCTCAGCCCCCGCCAAGGGCTCGCTTGATCATTTCATCAAACAGGTTGCCTGCCCAGCCAAGATCCTCGACCTGAAACTCCAATGGACTCACGAAAGGGATCGATACGCAGCTGCGCCACCGGATGCGTGCGTACCCGCAACGCTCGCCACGCTGGCCTGCCGCTGGCAGCCAGGCCCTATGCCGGCGACCAGGCCCCACGCCGACGACCGGCGCTGCATTTTCGTTCTCCCTCTCCCTCCGGTGCTCTCCAGCGACTGATGCTGTATGGACTATGGACTGACCCACCTGCTTCAAAGCCCACGGCCTGCTTCGAGCGTGTAATTTTCCCGACTGAACCACGACAGCTATGTCTCGCCCGTACCGATTATCGCATAGCAGTTCGCTAGCTGCCGCTCGTGTGGCTGTAGGTTCGCTCTGCTTCCATTTTCTTCATTTTTTTTTTGTTCTTTTTTGTATTTCTCACCTGAATTCATTGGTTTTTTCCTTATTACTTTGGTTTTCTTCATTGATTCTGTTTGGTTTTCTTTCTTTCTTCGTTATACTTTGTTTTTTTTTTCTGCTTGATTCCTCTGTCGGTTTTAGTTGGGTTTTTCATACATGTCTATATTTTCTCACACGTGAAATGTTTTTTTTATAAACATTGGACATTTTTAAATACAAGATGTACTTCTTTAAAAACATGTTTTGAATAATTTTTCAAATACACGGTAACATTTTAAAAATACACATTGTACATTTTTAATTGCAAAAAACATAGGAGTGCTTTTTTTAAACTACACAAACATTATTTTTATTGTATATTTTTTTAAAACACATGAATATTTCTGTAAAAATATCACATACATTTCTACAATGGATATAAACATATAGCCGACATGACATTCTCCGCAACTGTCTTCACCGTGAAAATCGAAATGCTAACGTGTGATATAATGTCAATAGATACCGAAGATTCACGTCACACCCTCCTCAAACCACTCGGGCTGAAATAGGGTCGCACACGATCGAATCCCATCTGATCCAGCAATCTACATGCGTCAAGCACCCAATAAAGTTCTCCGGCGGAGCATTTGCTATTTTTCATGCATTTCATAATTTATTTTGAGCTAAGATGACCCTGAGATTGAAAATCACTGTAAATGAACTCTAAAATGGTTGAAAATTGGCATGGTATCATCATTTCATCCACATAGCATGTGCAAAAAAGTTGAGAGGGTTACGGCAAAAACTGGATGCACTTCGTGTACAAAACTGGACAATCTCTTTCGAAGTGTGAGGGTTTTGGACGAAAACTCATCTGTTACAAAAAGATTTCAATTTTTTAAACATATTTGAACTCAAGACTTTTTCTGCATTCAATATGCACCATTCAAAGCCACATCATCACTTTTCAAACCTTTTCTGACTTCATTTGCTATTTTTCATGTATTTCATGATTTATTTTGAGCTAAGATGACCCTGAGATTGAAAAGCACTGCAAATGAACTCTGAAATGGTTGCAAGGTTGGCATGGTATCATCATTTCACCCACATAGCATGTGCTAAAAAGTTGAGAGGGTTACGGCAAAAACTGGATGCACTTCATGTACAAACTGGACAATCTCTTTCGAAGTGTCAGAGTTTCGGACGAAAACTCATCTGTTACAAAAGGATTTCAATTTTTTAAACATATTTGAACTCAAGAATTTTTCTGCATTCAATATGCACCATTCAAAGCCACATCATCACTTTTCAAACCTTTTCTGACTTCATATTCTATTTTTCATGCATTTCATGATTTATTTTGAGCTAAGATGACCCTGAATTGAAAAGCACTGCATATGAACTCTGAAATGGTTGCAAGGTTGGCATGGTATCATCATTTCACCCACATAGCATGTGCTAAAAAGTTGAGAGGGTTACGGCAAAAACTGGATGCACTTCGTGTACAAACTGGACAATCTCTTTCGAAGTGTCAGGGTTTCGGACGAAAACTCATCTGTTACAAAAGGATTTCAATTTTTCAGTTCATTCTTTTTAACAAATAAATACTTTGATAATTTTAGTTAATATTATTTTGATTCTTTTTAGTTAATGTTTTAGTTGATTCTTTTTAGTTAATTTTTTTTAGTTAATGTTTTAGTTGATTCTTTTTAGTTCATTCTTTTTAGTTAATGTTTTAGTTGATTCTTTTTAGTTCGTTCTTTTTAGTTAATATTTTAGTTGATTCTTTTTAGTTCATTCTTTTTAACAAATAAATACTTTGATAATTTTAGTTAATATTTTAGTTGATTCTTTTTAGTTCATTCTTTTTAACAAATAAATACTTTGATAATTTTAGTTAATATTATATTTAACTGCAGTGATATTGTAGATCAGCAAAGCTATCATCAGAATAGTTGTGGAGAGAAAGTCTTCACTTTTTCTTTGCGTGTGTTCCTTGCTTATTGCGCTGTAACCATGGACAATCTTCATCACATACATCACAATGCTTCAGAAAGCTTGCTAACATCATACTAAATATTCTTACACACAAACCGTACTTAAACAGGGACATAATAGAAATAATAGTTCAGATATCCATTACAGAAAGTACTGCATAATTGAAGATACCAATCCTACTCTTCCGGATTGCAAACCTACTCGTCCGAATCAGGAGACCCCCAAGCACTACATAATAGAGATAAAAGTGTTCGCCATTGCAAACACTACTCGTCGTCCGGATCAGAATACCCCCAAACAGGAGATACTAGCGGTACGAGGTGACGCTGGCCATAATTGCAGATTCCAATCCCGCGGTACAACTCGTATGCAACGTATCCATCTATTGCTGCATACTCAATGTTGATAGGGTCAAGTGGGGTCTTCTCCCAATGTTGGTGCCCTGACTTGGGGAATTTTGTCTTCATATGAGCGTAGTCCTCGTCGATCAGGGCGGCTGCCATATCAGCCATTGAAGTCTTGTCATGCTCAAGCCTGAACCTGCCCTGAAGATCAATGTGGCATTCAGCTGGTATCTCAATACCCCAAGTGCGTCTCATCTTGATCTTGTCATTCGTTATATCAACGCTAGCAAAATATATGCCGCTGCGAAGGAACTCCATGAGTTTTGGACAGTGCTTGTCACTACTGCAACAACAAAATGGAACAAATGTGTTAAATACTGCTGCAACAAGTATATTTTAGAACAAGTATAATAAGAATCATAACAAGTATATTTTAGAACAAGTATAATAAGAATCATAACAAGTATAATAAGAACCATAGCAAGTTTCCTATTTCCTATGCATTTCCTATCCTATGAATCAAAAGAAGCCCCTAAACTATGACATGTTCTCCCACGATGGCCAATATGCAACTACAAGGAAAATTCTTATGCAATTTTCCTATCCTATTCCTATCCTCATATTCCTATTACTATGCAATTTTCCTAATCCTCCTATTCCTATGCAATTTTCCTATGAATCAAAGAAAAGCCCCTATTTTCCTATGAATCAAAGAAAAAGCCCCAATTTTCTTATGCATTTTTCCTATGAATCAATGAAACTATGACATGTTCTCGACATTCCCAATCCTCCTATTCCTATGCAATTTTCCTATCCTATGAATCAAAGAAAAGCCCCAATTAAAAATATGACAAGTTTCGTATTATATACCTTGCCCACTGAAAGACCATGACACATTGCTTGAAACAAAGTTGGACGACGGCAACATCGCGACCATCGGCCGTGTACACGAGATCGAGGCCCATGAACTTGTGTTTCTCCTCTTGAAGCCATTCCTCGAACATGGAAAGAAAAACCTTCACTTTGGCGCTGTCATTCATGTAGACGACATGGAGATTGGTCGTGCCATGTGCGAGCACCTTCCCGTAGCGAGTGATTGGATTCATGGTGGAGGATGGGGAAGAAGAGAGGAGAGGGAGACGAACAGAAATGGAGGCGCTGGTCGCGTTTACTGTAGTGCCGCGGTTACTGTAGCGTTTGATCTCGCGCGGAACAACTTCCAAGGCCCGGGAATCGAATGGTTTGGACCTTTAGTCCCGGTTCGAGCCACGAGCTGGGACTAAAAGGGCACGCGCCAGGCGAACGGTTGCCACCACCCCTTTAGTCCCGGTTCGTGGCTCAAACCGGGACTAAAAGTCCCTTCTGAACCGGGACTGATGTCCCCCGAGGCCCGGCCGGCACCCCGGCCTCATGAACCGGGACTGATGCTCACATTAGTCCCGGTTCGTAAGTGTACCGGGATTAATGCCCTTATCCTGGCCTCAACCAAAGCCCTGTTTTTTACTAGTGGTACTGGAGGCGTAGAAGAAATCGTGGTCCTCCTCAGTGCAATGGTTTCCCAGCCCCACCCACAGTTTGCTCGGCTCCTTTCATTCATACCAGAGCCATCTCAGCCGCAAGGCACGAGCAAACTTGTGGTGTTGAGGACACCCAGGCCTCCATAGCTTGGAGGTTGACATACAATGACCCAGTTGATTTTGCATTTGCACTGGTAGTTTTTTCTGAGCCAGACCATAGAAAAGCCCGCTCAATCTTGTTGAGGTTGTTGAGGAAGCCCTGTGGTACAATGAGGGGTGTGATGTAGTACATAGCCTGGGAGGTGATGACAGAACGAACAAGCGTCGTGTGCCCAATGGTGGTGGTGTTCTTCCCGTCCAAGGTGACCAATTTCCCGGCTGCCTTGTCCTCTAGGTATTGGAAGTCAACTCAACTACACTGTTTATCGTTTCTTTCTTTAACTCCTCAAGCTTTAAGACCTCTTTGATTCACAAGATTCTAAAAATACAGAAATTGAAAAAAGATAGGATTGAAAGTTCTTGGTCATCTCAATCCTAAAGGATTTTGGGTTGTTTGGTTGCATCATAAGAAAAATAAAATCGAAGAGGTTTGAATGGATTCTAGAAATTCTATGGATAGTAGTACAAAGAAATTCTTAGGAAAAATTCCTATAGGGTATAATCCTATGAGTCAAACAACCAACATTCCGTTTCAAAAAAAAACATAGAAAAAAATCCTAAGGATCCTAATCATCTCAAAATCCTATGACAATCCTTTGAATCAAAGGATCACTTAATATGCAAGGCAGAGCACATGCCATTATGCTAAAAAAAAGGTAGACATTCTTACTGGGTTGTTTATTCATTAGTTGTACGAACATTCAAAGCGCAATAATCACCGTCATTCCATTTTTAGCATCTGAGCTAAAAAGGTCATTAACATTTCACTAACTTGCACAATTTCTAGGGTACAAGTTTAGTGTTGGTAGTGTGCAACTTCCGATGATACGAATTTGTAGATTTTCAGGCAACTGAGGATTAGCAAAAGTGCATTCTTCTCATCCTCGCATTAATGTGGATTGTGCTTATTTAAAGTATCTCTAGCCAATCCCGTATAAGCTCGCCGACCCTTATAATTCCATCTGATTTACAGGAAACATTGAATTTCGGCCCGAGCATATCCGGTAAATAAAGCCTGACCCGTAAAAAAGTATACGGGCGGCCCGTAAAACCCCCAACGCTACCACTACATTTACCGGATCTGGTGCGTTTTAGGGTTCCTATCCGGCATATCCCGCATCCGCCTCTGCCGCAAATCCACCAGCTCCCGCGTCAAATCCACCCTCTTCGTCGACTGTTTCTAGCGTGCACCACTCCTCTTCGAGTAGATCGATGCCGCGCGAAGGTCGCGGCCGTGGTGGCCGCGGGGGCCGCGTCAGCTTACCGCCGTACAAGCGGATCCGCCACGACAACAAGGCCGGTAGCTCCATCCGCCTCCGGGTCGAGGCATGGCGCTCCAAGCAGGCGAGGCAGCATGGCGCCCCCTCTCGCTGCAGTGGCCGGGGGACATGGAGCAAGTTCAACGAGATCGGGGACCTCCTTTGGCCGACCACCAAATGTTTCTGCGAGGCGGAGCGCGAGCTCCAGGAGGCAAGGTGGCGGTTGCGTCCGGAGAAGAAGGTGCCACGGCTCGGCTCGAGGCGGCCAAGGAGGAGTATCAGCTCGCGTACACTCTCTCCAACTCCTCGGCCTAGTTCTATCTCAACGTCAAGGCCTAGACTAGTTTAGATTAGGTTTATCTACTATGTTTTTAAGTTTGTGTGATGAACTCCGGTGAACTATATATGGTTGTTCAAAGTCTAAGTTTAAATTATGCAGTATTGTATACAGGATCTGCTCTGCCATGCCTTATGTGGTATCGTAAATTCGTTTTATAGGATCACTTAAACGAAATTTGCGGTACCGCGTTTTACAAGATCCGCTAGAAATGCTCTTAGCCCCATGAGCTTTCTAGTATATTTTCCTTCTCTAAGACGATTATGTACATACTTGTATTGAAATTCAATCTCCGGAGAGATCTTTTTTATCCAGGTAGTCAAGGTAAAATTAGTCATGTTTTGATGATGTTAGAAATGTGTTCGAACTATCATTGTAGTTCCATTAAAAATTCCAGCTATAGAAAGCTAAAACTCTTTTTGCCAAATTTGCTAGCCCCGCGGTGATGAATAGTATACAAAATGATATACTTGAGGCAATTATTTCTCATATAGAGCAATGAAATTTTCCGATATATATAGGGTAGCGCTAACTATAGAATATGTTATTGCGCTCTCAGGTAAAAGAAAATGTAAATGGCAAAGAAAAAGAAACCACTGTCCCTGCGGGGCGTCTGGTGCTCATTAACGCAGTGCTCGACTCCATCCCGACATACACCATGGCGGGAATGCGGCTCCCGCCGGTGGTGTTGGCTGCGCTCGACAGTCTGCGGCGGGCGTTTTCTGTGGAATGTTGCTGATCGGCTTCTGGTGCGCAGTGTCTCGTCGCTTGGGAGAGGGTCTTCCGGTCCAAGACCGAGGGGCGGTCTCGGTGTCCGGGCTCTGGGAGTCCAGAACGACTACCTCCTCCTCAAGCTACTTCATCGTCTTCACTTCCGCGCCCTGTGTAGGTGGGCTTCCTGGGTTTGGGGCCAGCTGGAAGGGAGATCGCTCCTGGCCCCCGGCTGATCCCCTATCGAGGGCGAGCATTGGCGTGCCCTTCAAGGGCTGCTACCCGTCTATCGGGCTCTCTCGCGCGTGGTGGTGGGTGACGGGAGGAGGACCTCGTTCTGGCACGACGGATGGCTCACCTGCGGGCTGCTCCGGGTGGCCTTCCCTGCCTTGTTCACTCATGCTACCTGCCCGGAGGTCATGGTGTGGGAGGCCCGTCATCGTGGCGTGCATGCCCTACTTGTGCCCCGGCTCACCCCTCTGGCCATCCGGGAATGCACTGCTGTCCAGCAGCTAGTGGAGAGGTGTCCCCGAGGGGGGTCGCCAGACTCTCGGCTCGCCGCGCTCTGTGCGGCCCCCAAAGGCAAGTTCTCGTTGCGGGAGGCATACGCCCTATCACGCTTTGGTGGCGTGGAGGCGGCCACGACGTCCTTCCTCTGGTCGTCAAGTTCTTCGGCTGGCTGCTCACCCTGTCACGCGTCCATACGCGAGACGTGCTCCTTCGCAAGACCATCCTCTCGGCGGCGGAGGAGGGGTGCCCATGTTGTGAGGCGGAGCTGGAAACAGCCGACCACCTCATTTTCGGTTGCCTGTTCACGGTGCAGTTTTGGCGGTGTGTCGGCCTGTCGCCGGAGGGAGCTACGGTCGGGGCTCTTCACCGCTTTGATGCATCCCCCGCTATCGGCCCTGCCTCGCCTGCTGCCTTCGTCCTTCTCTGTTGCTGGAGGCTCTGGAAGCGGCGAAACGCCGTCGTTTTCAGGGATGGCTCGTCGTCCCTTGCTGCTACCCTCAAAGCCTGTCGGGGCGATGTGGTGCTCTGGCATAATTGGCTGAAGACGGATGATCGCGCCTAGATCAACGTCTGGCTCGCTGTTTTTAGAAGTACCTGACCGACTTGTTCCACCTCCGGGATGCCCGTTTGTTTTTATTTCCCGTTTCTCCCCCTCGGTGTAACCTGATCACTCAGGGGCTTTTGCCCCTTTATATGTAATATACTCAGGTGGTGGAAGGGCTTTTCCCTCCGAGTTTTTGTTCAAAAGGACCACCTGTCCAACGGAATTGCCAGAAAAGACCCCCTCCGAATGAAATTGTCAAAAAAGACCCCTCGGGCCGTGGCGGCAGGTGCGCCTGCCGACAAGTGGCACATGCCGCCACTGCATGAGGCGACAGTTACTGTTTACTCGCCTCGTTGCCGTTTTCCGCGGTGCTCGCGCGAATAGTACAATGAACAGTATTGCCGCCTCCGGGCGTGGCGGCAGGTGCCACGTGTCGGCTGGCGCACCTGCCGCCACGGCCCGGGGGGTCTTTTTTGACAATTTCATCCGAAGGGGGTCTTTTCTGGCAATTCCGTTAGAGAGGTGGTCCTTTTGGACAAAAACTCTTTCCCTCCACCCCCGGTGAAAATTCAAAAAAAAAATGATGATAATCTATGCCTATACCTTTTTTTATTATATATTTTTTTATATATATTTATATATATATATATATATATTATATATTATATATATATATATATATATATTATATATGTATATTTATATATTTTTATTTTATATATATATATTATATTATATATTATTATTATTATTATTTTATTATATATATATATATATTATATTATATATTATTATTATTATTTTATTATATATATATATATATATATATATATATATATTATATTATATACACTAATAAAGCAAGGTGATATTCTTGGTTTCGTCCCACATGATGATTTTTCCGATAAGTTATTTTGGTCACGTATATATATATGCGGTCCTTTCACATACGTTCGGATTATTGGGCTGATTTTGGTTACACCGGTCCGTATATGTTTTCAGCCAACCAATCAGCCAATGTGTTGCCATATTTTACTTTATTCTTTTTTTATCTGTTTTGGACGTAATTGGTGTATGAGAACAACTCCAATACATCATCCCATATTGCCAAGTTGGTTCGTGTGTTTCATGCGTCCGTGTACAAATCGTATACGTGATCGTATTTCAATGAAACTGAGGTCCCGGTCCCCTTATATACACACACGTCCTCCTCAATCGATCGGATCCGACGAACCCTAGGCCGCTCTCTCTTTTCCCCACGCCAACCTCTCGTAAGTGGCGGATGCACCGAGGTTAACGATGGCACGGCGCCCGTCGAGTCCTCGTGTAGTCGGCTCAGGAGGAAGCGAAGGAGGAAGAACATCCCTAGCTCCTTCGACACGGACCTGCAGCGGCGATGTCGTTCCACGGTCGCCCGCGTTGTGCAGCCTCAGCCGTCGTGGCCCGCGGCCACCCGGAGCATCATGGACGGCACCCGTCGTGTCGTTGTTGCACAATGGCCCTCGTGTCTCGTGCGCAGGCAACACAAAGTGGTCTTTAGTATACTCCTGCTCATCGTTCGTGAAGCCGTGCAGCTCAAACACACATGCATACAACATGGTTTTAGAAGCAAAGATGAACAGGGGTTAAAAAAGATGAACTGCTCCTGGTCATGAGCCTGGGCATCACGGACGCTAAGTGGCACCGCACATGTCCGGCACCCTGTGCGTGCGCTTGGACTGTGGATCGGGATGAGTCTGGGTGGATGTTCTTCTTCTTCAATCGCTGATACAGTAAGTAACATAACTACCTAACTGTTAAGTACAAAGTAATTTCTGAATTGATCATTATACAGAATTTTTGAAGTGAGCTCGGCCACGACTCAGTCGGCTCCGCGTGGAGTCACATGGGGAGCATTGGAAGTCGGCGTTCGTCTTCAGTATTGGGTTTGTCAAACAAAGCATGTCGTCTCTCCACTGCCAATAAATCACGTGTTTTATGTCTGGCCGACTTCTTTGAAATACCGAAATCAGCACAATGCATACGTGGTACTGGTTCTATAGGGAATATTATGTACTCCTATAATCATGTCACGGTCACCCTCTATTAACAACTAAAATCTATTGCCAATTGGTGGACTGTCTGAATCAAACTGCACTCCAACATCAGTATTTTGTTCTTCTGCTGAATTAGGCCCTTTTTTACATACAAAACTATGCAAACCTGTTGTGCAGTTAGCTTAAGCTGGTTTTGTATCACTGTCTATGAGATTCCCCCACGGTAGCCGGATCTGTGTCCCACTAGCCTGCTCCCTCCTTTTACAACCCAGAACATTCAGCTAGAGCTGGCTTATATCCATCCATCCGCTATGGCCGGCTCCAAAGGCAACACCGCCGTCATCCTGTGCGGCTGTGCGTGATGCCAACGATATGTACATGATATTAGCAGGTTATGATTACTCAACAGGCCAGTTTTTGTTTTACTTTTCTTTTTCTGTTCAGATTTATTTCTGTCCAAATAGTATGTTATGCGCAACTATGAAATTCTATTTCAGAATCATGGAAAGCAATCTGAGACGTTCCATATAAAGCATATTCAGTTTATCCAGAGATCATTTTTCATTGTTATGGAAATCTCATTTGTTAATTTATACTGGACCATAATTTTTATGCATGATTAGTGCTATAAAGGTTAGCTGATTTTTTTTTCTGATTCAACAATAGATGAAAACCATAACATGTACGTGCACTTTTGCTTCAGAATGTAGCAAATGCTTTTATTTTCAAGGAGTTTTATACTATAGTATTTCTTCAGACTTTTGCATATGCTAAGCAAAAAGTGAATAACTGTAGTAGAGCAGAATGTTGATTCTACTTATTACTCAACATGTCTTTGGGGAAATTAAGAATGCCAAACAAAGATCCATCCTTCCCTACATATTTACCATTGTTTATCAGAATTTGGCATGTCCACATGATGTCGCGCCGGCGTTTTGTAGGAGTCGAGGAAGATGTGGCCCATATTTAGTATAAACTAATAATCAGTAGTTACCATTTTTCACCTGGATCAGTTGACTATCCCGTGTTCCGAACTAGCACCCTTCAAAGAACCCTACTTTTAATTGATCATCATGTTGCGTTTGCTTCATAAACGAACCACGTCAATTTTTTCTCTCCCGTTGCAACGCACGGGCATTTGTGCTAGTGATTGTTTAAAAACTCGTAAATAACTGAACAATATGTCCCCGTGATTCCATACCAGCGCATATATGGACACTTTTTGCGTGTGCTTATCTTCCTACTGTACACGCGTGCGCCTTTGGATATCCCCGGCAAAAAAACGAAAATACAGCACGCACGCTCACTTTCTGAATAGTGTGATTAATAATGTGTCGGGTACGAGCGATCTGTACAGCAGACCTCAGTACTTTATTATTTGTTTGCAAAAAAAATTATATTTTTTGTTGGTGGCTACCAAGCTGCTTGGTCAGCACTTCATTATATGTGACTCCTTCTTGGTTTTTTTCTTTAAAGATAGGGATGCAGGTGAACGTGTTCGCTAAGCCTGCATCTGTCCGCATTAAACATTTTTAATAGTATATTTTTTATGAAATTGTTAATCTATTTATTTTTAATCATGACAATTCAACTAACACCAAATAATAAAATCTACATGTAGATCAGTAAACAATCTAGCAACAACTAAAAGCATTGAAGCGAGTTGAAGGGGCGCTCTTGTCATAATCGATTCCTCTCTTGTTCCGAACAAAACTTGTTGTAGTAGACAGTCGAAAAGTCGTCGTGCTAAGGCCTTAAAGGACCAACACACTATAATAACAACCGTTATCAACGAAGAAAAACGTAGATCGAAAGGATTCAATCTGAAGACACACAAGCATAAACGAATGAAGACCGGATCCAAACAGATCTAGCAAAAACAACCACCGACCAAATTCCGTGAGATCCGCCGAAGACAAACCTCCACAGGTCCTCTGACGATGCTAGACGCGGCATCAGAATGGAGGTTAGACGAGAAAAAACATATTCCAACTTCAGAGAGCCGTCACCGTGTGGCCTTTCTAAGCAAGACTAAAATCCTAACAAAAATCCAAAAAACACCTAAAAAATCCTTCCACCTGCAAGGATCGGAATTCATCGCGTCCCGTGATCATAAAGCCACAGGAGATCGTGCCAAATCGGCGGAGCCATTGACAAGAGACAGGAAGCCTAGCGACCTTATCATTTGAAAAGAGAGACGTGTGTGTATGTGCTTTTACCAAAAAAATATATTAGCTTGATTGTTAAAGCAACAATGATAAATTATTTCTGTCCACCTGCATGATCAGACCTGCCTACCTACCTGTAGCGCATATCATGTACTGAAACGTTTTTGTAAATAATTATACCACCTAATTTATTTTTAGACTACTCATACATGCATGTCCATAGGCAAAACAATCGATGTGGCATCTAGTTAAATAGGGGAGAGATAAATGAAGTAACATAATATATTATTACTTTCACGGGAGAAGTTACATAATATGTTATCATCACATGCTAATGAAAAATGGTTATATAAGTTAATAAATAAGTTATCTATGTCATCGCACATGTGACACTACCGAATATGAAAGTATTAATATATAGTAATACATATGCATGACACTGGTTTAAATTAACTCGTCACAATGACCAGTCTTAGCCCCTGCTAAATTACTCCCACGTTAGGGCTTGGTAGTATGTCTCTTTTTAATTGCTCCCTATTTTTAAGATGTCTGAAGTTCTTTATTTGTTCTATGTTAAATTTTTATAAGTTTCATCAACTTTATAGAAAATTATGTTAATGTCTATATAGTAAGAAAAACATATGATGATGAATCTCATGAAGCTAATTTGGTGTTGTAGATATTGATATATTTTTCTGTAAAGTTGGTCAAACTTAAATAAAGTTTGACTTAGGATAAATTTAGAACTTCAAACATTTTGGAATGGAGGAAGTATGTCACAGTAACATACAGCTAGCGTCGATTTTGATAGTAAGGGCTGCTTGCTGCCATCGACACCATACACCTTGGAAATTTTGATGCCCGGCTCGACTTGACAATTTGATTTTCTTTTTGCCTAGTCATGCTAGCATAGGACGATGACGTTGTTGTTGAAGAGTGGTGTCATGACATGGTTGGTGTGGATATGGTTTTGATGTAGTTTGCTGATTGCAGACTGGTCGCTTTGGTTTTCTTTTCCTAGGCTACGTATAGCTTTGGTCTTATATGACTTTACTATTTGTCCGTTTTTTTGTGTGTGTGAGGTTGGTGTTCGTTGTGTGCATCCTAATTATGCGAGGCCGGGTGTGTGCTCATTATGTTTGTATCCTCTTGATGCTCCATTTTAAGCTAATAAAGTTCACCCTTTGTCAAAAAAATGAGTCATAAGAGTATCTACAACCGGACCCCTCATACCCGTCTCAAAGGCCCGGACAGGCTGCTGCCCGGTCACTGACCGGTCACGAAAATGTGATCCAGACGGACGCCTTAAATGGGCCTCAAACGCCCGGTCTGACCGGCATCCCTCATATCCATCTCATATATGAGATGAGTATGAGGAGTGTCCGGCGTGCCCAGTCAGTGGTCCTGTATCCGACACATAGGATTGAGCCCATATTTTCTCTTTGTTTATTCTTTCTCACTTTATATTCATCAATTGTATGCATGTGACCGGACGTATAGAGGTAAAGTGAGGTACATGGTTATGAAATTGAAAATTTGAGAGGTGACCGGTCACTGTCCGCGGACGCGTCGTTTAAGGGGTCGGATTTGCCAAGTCCAGCTAGATGTTGTGATCTAGCTTGCTCAAGTGTTACGCGATTGGTTCTGCTAACAACGTTGTTAGAACCATGGAACCAGGCAGCTCCCAGTGAGGCCACGAGCGGACGATGCAAGCCACACTGACCCTTATTATTTTTGGTCTCGTCCCCTCAAAAAAAATATAGGCTTGTTCAACACCACCGATGATCACAGCCAGGAGCGATCACAAAGATTGGAGAGGCAGTTAGGACACTAGGACCATTGTCCAACATGAAGACAGTGATGCCAAGTTCAGTTAGGACACGAAGACAGTGACTCAAAGCAAGCAAAGGTGACAAAGATTGAGTTCAACACAGTGAAGTGAAGTACAGTAGGACACAAACTCCACGCATGCATGCCGATGGCAACGAGCATGTTATTCCCAACAAACAGAAAACCCCGGCAAACCATGTGTGCGTTCATCTTCATGCACCGGCGGCGGCCGGACTGATGTAGACGAAGGCATCCAGCTCGAGGACGGCGTTCCTCCCGGTCCAGCTCGCAGTTTTCCAGAGCACGTACCCGGTCGCCATCCTGAAAGCCCCGGTCCCGCCGACCACCGCTAGCTCCCGCTCCGGCATCGCGATGTTGTTGCGGCCCATCACCGTCAGCGTGCTCCCGTTGTAAGGCCCGGCGGCGAGTAGCACGTTCATGGCGAGGAGCATCGCGGGGTCGCCCTGGGACGCCGTCACGTAGAATCCTTGGGCACGCCCGACGACTCTCGACGCCAGCGTCGGGCCCTCGGTGAGGCGGTCGTCCATCACCACCGTGTCACCGAACCGGGCGCCGCCGCCGGAGCCCTTCAGCGGCTCGCCCGTCCCGTTGATGACTAGAACGGTGGTGGGTTTGGGGCCGGTGTAGGCGTCGTGCATGTAGAAGTGGAGATGTTTGGGGGTGCCCACGCCGTCGACGGCGGAGCCAAATAGGACGGTGGCCATGCCGGCCGTGAGTAGCGCAGCTATTAGAGATGCAGAGGTGAGGTGGGAAGCCATGTTGAGTGTAAGAAGAGGACGGTGCGTCGATTGTCCTTAAATAGAGCAAAGGCACCAAGGATCAATCATTGTTAGCACGACTGCACGAGGGATACAAACTTCTCGTTTGGAAATCCATAGCTGGACACCCGCGCGCTCAGATGGTCCTGGGTGAACAATATCATAGACTATTTAGTGAGGATCGGATAAATTTCATGGTGTTCATGCTTCTGTACTAGCTCCAACCCTGCTTGGCGGCGTGGATTGTTGGAATTATGTGTCCTGCAACTATATTCAAATTAATAAGAATTGTTAATATTCGGAATACCTCATTATGGAATTATACATGTATTTATACATAGAATTACTTTACATGATTATCATGGAATTATCACTTGTTGAAACATACTTAAGTTGTATGCTTAAGGAAGCTGGTCGATTATCAGTGGAATACAATATACTATGTATATTGGAAAGACTACCCGGGTACAGTGATAATCGGAAGAAGCTAGATCGTATAGTTAGATTACAGTCCTAATGTTGATCTACGTAATTAGAGGAATTTACACTCTATTATGACGCGTTGCTCACAAGCGTGTGCTCCGGGGACATAACGGGTAGAATCCGTTAACAGACAAATATGATCGTGGTTGGTAATTTGATCTGGACTCTATCTCGAAAACTAGTAGAAAATACTAGGAATCTTATATCTGTTTAAGAGCTGGACTCTTTGGAAAGACAGTATAAGAAGGTCCCTACCCCCTAGCCTCATAGATGTGAATTGTGAGCGGCACCACGGATAAGCGCAGAGAAATAGGGATAGACCACAAACCCTAATTTTCTAACATTGGCATTGGAGCTAGGTCGAACGGCTAACGCAACCATCCGCATCCGCCGTGCAACTCTTACGTCGTGGTCACCGCCGTCGAGATACTACCCGCTGCGTCTCGCGCGCTCTTTCTCCCCGTGCGTAAGTGTCGGACCTGCCGCTTCTTCCTGCGTCGCTTCAAACAGGTGGCAGAATCCCAACGTGCTCTGCGTTGTTCGAGGCTGAGTTCCATCGATCCGGAAAGGCAGTTGATTCTTTTTTCTTTGGGCGCACGGATCGAAGACTATTGGTACATCTTGCATGCCTCGGTGATTCGTCTTCACGGCAATCCATGGCAAATCGAACTTCCGCTGCACTTATTACGTCTCGAAATCATGCGGAGCAAAGCCGGCATGGGAATCGGATCGTTTGCAAAATCACCACCTGAAGCCAGAGCATAGCAACCGATGGAATCATACGATCCGGAAAAGCAAAGCATCATTCTCTGTTCCTTTATTCGCACGGATAGATACTAGCACTGTTTGCTACTACTTGTATGGATTACAAATAGGTGTGTGTGTCCTGGATCAAAAGCAGGCTCGTTTCTTCTGTTTACGGATGAAGGTTGTACCTAACTAATTCTCTGCCGGAAGCATCTACACGCCAATCGAGGAAGAGAAATCTACATACAAGTTTGCATGCTCACGTGGTCTAGCTCCACGGAAACACGGATTGGACATCTAGTTCGAAACTTCGAACTGGAAAGGAGAAGAAAGTTTCAGATGGATCCAAGCTGGCCTAGGTACACGTGCATCGCTGCCGACTTCGGAATCTAGCCCACGACGGAACCCGGCGCCTTCGACGGCATACGATGTCCGTATAATCACCGAGTCCTCCGCCCTGATGAGGTTGCCGCTGCTCAAAAAAAAAAAAAAACTACACTCGACAACTTGCCCAGCCGAACGAGCTAGCTGCTCGGAAACTTGCGCATGCTTGCGGCCGCTGCTACCTACGTCATCAAGAACACCAACTGCACGGCCAACCGGGCGGCCGGAAGATCCACATGCACCTGTGCGCTCGTGCTACAAGGGAAGGGATGCTAATTACGAATCCCAGCTAGCATCTACTCCCTCCGTTCCTAAATATAAGTCTTTTTAGAGATTCCACTAGAGGCTACATACGAAGCAAAATGAATGAATCTACACTTTAAAATACGTCTATATATATCTCTATGTAGTCTACTAGTGGAACCTCTAAAAGGACTTATATTTAGGAACGGAAGGAGTATTAATTTATTAGATCGTGATTAACGGACTAACTTGTTTGATGGATAATTTACTGCATGTACGCCATAACAAGGAAAATATGTCTACTCCTTGGAAGAAGTTAAGGAGGACCCTAGATTAAATGTCTGGATGGACTGGACGGAGTAAATGATTTCATACTGAAAATCCCCATGGTTGAATTATTCTACGAAAAATTATGCATATTTTGGAAAATGATTTCAGACAACTATTATTATTGAGCATCACTTGTGTATGGAGGAATATGAGAGCCACTCCGAGGACAAGGAAATTTGCTCTTCATTTGCTGCAACTTTATTGGCATGCAACAATTACAAAGGAAAATTGATGTACTTTGGATTGGAAATTATGCCATGAAACTCCCTTGTGGAGGAAAACTATTATTGTCATATGACACTCTGTGCAACTTCGGTGAGAAGCAACTTTATTGGCATGCAACAATTACAAAGGAAAATTGATGTACTTTGGATTGGAAATTATGCCATGAAACCCCCTTGTGGAGGAAAACTATTATTGTCATATGACACTCTGTGCAACTTCGGTGAGAAGGTATTTGATTTATTGTTCTATCTTTGGAATATATTGATTATGACATACCATTTGGAAAAGGACGAGTGGAAATATTTCTCAATGGTTAAATTAGTGCATTATGGTTTTTTCACACAATGGTCTATCTTTCTTATTGTCCATTGGAAGTTGGCAAACCAATTTCTTTATTTGGAAAAGATAACTCCATATGGAGGAATACCGACAATGGGAACACATGCTTGGAATCATGTTATTCATATCATCCACGACTTGGTGACATATCTTGGAACATGATCAAGAGGCTTATTGATTCTGGAATTTTAAACTTTAGTGGGAGGACACCATTTTTGTGAAGGTGGAAGAAAAAAAGGCTTCACATCGTTATTTACTTGGATATACTTATGGTATTTTCTTTTACAGTCCCACTAGAGGTCCGATTATTTATTTTATCTCACTCTTCGATGATTACACTTTTATATGGTTATGTTTATCTTTTATTATACAAGTCGGAAGGTTTTATTGTGCTGGTCAGATGTTATACTGAAGTGGAAAATCAGTTGATTAAAGAATATCATAGTTTTAACAACTGATTGGTGGGGGAAGTACACTTCAGGAATATATCGTTTGTATGTAAAGAGCATGGATTTATTCACCATTATAATATATCGTACACTCCACAATTGTTGAATGGAGGAATTGAATGTCTTTTATACTTCCTTGTTTTTTGTTAAAGAAGCATTCCATATATACTACCGTTTGTTTATATCATTCATCTAGCACAATCACTCCTTATGGTTTGTAGACTGGAAGGAAATCCTTTTATTTTGGCAGGAAATTCCTAATTACTACAAAGCACACACCAGGAACTTTGTAATGATAGTGGATCAAACTGGTGGAAAAGTAGGAACACAATGATTATTATGATCAAGGGTGGAAATATTGACATTCATACTGAAATATATAATCTTGACCCCAATGGAAACTACAAGTGAAACTACCGATACTAACATGCTTAGGATAAGTGGAAGGAATTGGCTTGGAATATCATGTTTGTATAATTGTTATGTGTTGTTGTGGGACGTCACTCTAAATTTTAGAGGAATGATTAAATTCTCTTAAGAAGGTTTTTTCATCAATGACAACTATGGGTGGAAGAATTGCGGGAAGGAATAAATTCATATGAGGAAGAACATAGTTTGGGAACTTAATATCATACCAAACAACCGCAAGCCTATTGTCTGGAAGTGATTTCTTTTTGTAAGGAAATTTTGGCTCATTGGAATATTATAATGTCAGTCTTGCTATTCAGTTCTTCACACAAAGGGAATTATACTTTATGGAAACTCTCTCTCCTGGAATTTGGGAAAGAGGAACTACATGGTTTGCTAATTGAAAGAGGAATTGTATGGTCTTATAACAAGCTTCACATCAATGGAATGGAAGGGTCATATGGTTTTCTAAATGAAGCAAGGCGGTCATCTACAAATATTGTGGAAAGTGCATCACAACCTGTCACTTGTTAAACACATTGAGGAAGCTATTATTGTATCTATGAGATGAGAAATAAGTCCAGGTACGCATATTCAATATTATTTTTGTAATACTAATATCGTGTAGGTTCACTGACTAAAGTCGGGAATTTCTTTCAAACATGGTTACTTATGGAACTTCATTTACTGATTGAATTTGATATTTATGTGGTTTTGAAAAACCTTATTCAACTTGGTTATCTTCTATTTAATTAACTTGATGTGGAATTATTCATATTATTGATATATGTGACTGGAAATAATTGATGCGGAACGTTTCACTTGAGCAAACAAAATACTCAAGGCGCCTTTAAAGGTGGAATTGCACTCGAGGAAATAATACTCGAGACGCCGAGGACAGCTATGCTGGAATAATTAGGCGGAAACTAAGGTCTCTAGTGATCTTAGGTGTCACAACAAGGAAACATATTGAGGGAAAGTATCACATTTTTTATGGGTTTTCAACGTGGTGTTAATATGATTGCTGATCCCTTGACTTAGCTTATTAGTCATGAGGTATTTGGTAAGCATGTAAAGGCTATGGGTTTACGAATATTTGAATGATCGTTTTGGACAAGTGGGAGATGTTGGAATTATGTGTCATGCAACTATATTCAAATTAATAGGAATTGCTAATATTCGGAATACCTCATTATGGAATTATACATGTATTTATACATGGAATTACTTTACATGATTATCATGGAATTATCACTTGTTGGAACATACTTAAGTTGTATGCTTAAGGAAGCTGGTCGATTATCAGTGGAATACAATATACTATGTATATTGGAAAGACTACCCGGGTACAGTGATAATCGGAAGGAGCTAGATCGTATAGTTAGATTACAACCCTAATGTTGATCTATGTAATTAGAGGAATTTACACTCTATTATGACGCGTTGCTCACAAACGTGTGCTCCGGGGACATAACGGGTAGAATCCGTTAACAGACAAATATGATCGTGGTTGGTAATTTGATCTGGACTCTATCCCGGAAACTAGTGGAAAATACTAGGAATCTTATATCTGTATAAGAGCTGGACTCTCTGGAAAGACAGTATAAGAAGGTCCCTACCCCCTAGCCTCATAGATGCGAATTGTGAGCGGCACCCACTAGTAGAAAACATGGCTTTGGTTGAGGCCAGGATAAGGGCATTAATCTCGGTTCACTTACGAACCGGGACCAAAGGGTGCACCAGTCCAGGTTCGTGAGGCCAGGGCGCCGGCCGGGCCTCGGGGGCCATTGGTCCCGGTTCATCTGACACTTTTGGTCCCGGTTCCAGACACGAACCGGGACCAATGGGCCTCGCTCCTGGCCCAGCACCTTTAGTCCCGGTTGGTGGCTGGAACCGGGACCAAAGGTCGGTCTTTTGTCCCGGTTCTAGCCACCAACCGGGACTAAAGATAAGCCTATATATACCCCCGCCCCTGCCCGCTCACTCTGTTTTTTGGCCGGTCGGCGTGTGCAGGTGTGTGTTGCTCTAGTTCTCACCTCCTATGCACATGAGGTATTCGATGAAATGCCCGAGCCACACTTAAGCTTTCTCCTCTCCAAGCTCGACCTCCAAGCTCCACTTTCCTCAAGATTTGTTTAGGTTTGGCGGTCCGTCCTGTCCCGTCCCCGTCCTCACCGCTGTCGATCGCCCGCGCCGATCTCATCGCCGGCACCACCGTGGTGAGCCTCTTGTTCTTATCTTCTTTCTAAAAGAAAAAAATTCTTACTTGTATGATTTAGATAGATACTTGTACAATTTTCTTACTTTTATTATTGTTTGTTATTATATAGTGCCATGGTTTTGGTATCCACCCCCGTCGGCCCTCGTCCTGTCTATGATTCGGATGTGGTATATTATCTTTTATAACTATTTGTTTCATTTAGTGTTTATGACAATTATGCCGACCAACGTGACATAGATGTTTTTATCTAGGAGGTATGTGAACCGGAAATTCGAACCGACCCTCTTGTTGAGAGGTTAAATTTAGTTGAAAAAGAAAACAATTACTTGAAGAAAAAATTGAAAAGAATTGAGGAGGAGAAGATGGAATTGGAGTTGCATGTTGCCGATGTCGTCGAAGATCACAAGATCAAGATGGATGCAATGCGCTTGAAGATTAGAAATATTAGAAAATATGCCATTCATACTGAGGCTTGGTATCATTATGCCGTTGCATCAATTGGTACCTTAGTTGCGGTTATGATCGCATTTGTTGTTGCATTTAAATGTTTTACATAGTTTCAATGTATGTTTTAATTAGATGCTCTAGAGAGCTATATGTTGTTCAATGAGAACTATGTATGAACTTTATGTATTTATTTTGGTCACTACTGTACTTTGGTTTTAATGTGATGATGAACTTCTATTAATTTGGTCACTTCTCTATTCATGATGTTCTGTAATGGTTTTTGATACACTTAATTATATAATGCACGCAGATGAACCGGCAATGGATGTATGGTGACCGACGCACCTCCGAGTACATTAAGGGCCTGCATAATTTTCTCGAAGTGGCTGAGGCAAACAAGCAGAATGGTTTTATGTATTGTCCATGTACTATCTGTGGGAATATGAAGGATTACTCTAACTCGAAAACCCTTTACGTCCACCTGCTTGAGAAGGGTTTCATGCCACACTATAATGTTTGGACCAAGCACGGAGAAAGAGGGGTTATGATGGACGACAACGAAGAAGAAGAGGATGATGACAACTATACGCCCCCTGAATACGGTGGTGCTGCAATGGGGGAAGCTGAAGATCAAGAGGAACCAGATGATGTGCCCGATGATGATCTTCGCCGGGTCATTGTTGATGCAAAGAGACAATGCGAAAGTGAAAGGGAGAAGTTGAAGTTCGATCGCATGTTAGAGGATCACAAAAAAGGGTTGTACCCAAATTGCGAAGATGACAACACAAAGCTCGGTACCACACTAGAATTGCTGCAATGGAAGGCAGACAATGGTGTATCTGACAAGGGATTTGGTTCGCTACTGAAAATAATGAAGAAGAAGCTTCCAAAGGATAACGAATTGCCCGACAGTACATGCGAAGCAAAGAAGGTTCTATGCCCTCTAGGATTGGAGGTGCAGAAGATACATGCATGCCCTAATGACTGCATCCTCTACCGTGGTGCGTACGAGGATTTGAACGCATGCCTGGTATGCTGTGCATTGCGGTATAAGATCAGACGAGAAGACCCTGGTGATGTTGAGGGCCAGCGCACCGGGAAGAGGGTTCCTGCCAAGGTGATGTGGTATGCTCCTATAATACCACGGTTGAAACATTTGTTCAGAAACAAAGAGCATGCCAAGTTGATGCGATGGCACAAGGAAGACCGTAAGAAAGACGGGAAGTTGAGAGCACCCGGTGATGGGTCGCAGTGGAGAAAAATCGAGAGAAAGTGGGGGGACTTTACAAGTGACCCAAGGAACATATGGTTTGGTTTAAGTGCAGATGGCGTTAATCCTTTTGGGGAGCAAAGCAGCAAGCATAGCACATGGCCTGTGACTCTATGTATGTATAACCTTCCTCCTTGGTTGTGCATGAAGCGGAAGTTCATTATGATGCCAGTGCTCATCCAAGGCCCTAAGCAACCCGGCAATGACATTGATGTGTACCTAAGGCCATTAGTTGATGAACTTTTACAACTGTGGAATGGAAAAGGTGTACGTGTGTGGGATGAGCATGCACAAGAGGAATTTGACCTACGAGCATTGCTGTTTGTAACCATCAATGATTGGCCTGCTCTCAGTAACCTTTCAGGACAGACAAACAAGGGATACCACGCATGCACGCACTGTTTAGATGACACCGAAAGTATATATTTGGACAAATGCAGGAAGAATGTGTACCTGGGGCATCGTCGATTTCTTCCGACCAACCATCAATGTCAAAAGAAAGGAAAGCATTTCAAAGGTGAGGTAGATCACCGGAAGAAGCCCGCCCTCCGTACTAGTGATCACATACTTGATATGGTCAATGATTTACAAGTAATCTTTGGAAAGGGTCCTGGCGGACTATCTGTTCCGAATGACGCTGAGGGACGTGCACCCATGTGGAAGAAGAAATCTATATTTTGGGACCTACCCTATTGAAAAGACCTAGAGGTCCGCTCTGCAATCGACGTGATGCACATGACGAAGAATTTTTTCGTGAACCTGCTAGGCTTCTTGGGAGTGTATGGGAAGACAAAAGATACACCGGAGGCACGGGAGGACCAGCAACGTGTGCACGAAAAAGACGGCATGCATCCAAAGTAGTATGAAGGTCCTGCCAGCTATGCTCTTACCAAAGAAGAGTAGGGAATCTTCTTTGAATGCCTGCTCAGTATGAAGGTCCCGTCTGGCTTCTCGTCGAATATAAAGGGAATAATAAATATGGCAGAGAAAAAGTTCCAAAACCTAAAGTCTCATGACTGCCACGTGATTATGACGCAACTGCTTCCGGTTGCATTGAGGGTGCTTCTACCGGAAAACGTTCGATTAGCCATTGTGAAGCTATGTGCATTCCTCAATGCAATCTCTCAGAAGGTAATCGATCCAGAAATCCTACCAAGGTTAAAGAGTGATTTGGTGCAATGTCTTGTCAGTTTCGAGCTAGTGTTCCCACCATCCTTCTTCAATATCATGATGCACGTCCTAGTTCATCTAGTCGACGAGATTGGCATTCTGGGCCCTGTATTTCTACACAACATGTTCCCCTTTGAGAGGTTCATGGGAGTCTTAAAGAAATATGTTCGTAACCGTGCTAGGCCAGAAGGAAGCGTCTCCATGGGCCATCAAACAGAGGAAAGCATTGGGTTTTGTGTTGACTTTATTCCTGACCTTAAGCCGATTGGTCTCCCTCAATCGCGGTATGAGGGGAGACTGACTGGAAAAGCCACGCTAGGAGCGAATTCAATAATATGTAGGGACGGGCATTCTTGGTCTCAAGCACACTACACAGTTCTACAGAATTCTACCTTGGTGACCCCGTATGTCAATGAACACAAGAATATTCTGCGCTCCAAACACCCGGAGCAGTGTGACGACTGGATTACATGTGAACACATCAGAACTTTCGGCAATTGGTTGCAAACACATCTCATGGGTAACACCACTGTTGCAGATGAGCTGTACTCGTTGGCCAGGGGACCATCTTCAACTGTATTGACTTACAAAGGGTACGAGATAAATGGGAATACATTTTACACGATCGCCCAAGATCAAAAGAGCACCAACAAAAATAGTGGTGTCCGCTTTGATGCAGCAACCAACAGGGGAAAGGACACATATTATGGTTACATAGTGGACATATGGGAACTTGACTATGGACATGATTTTAAGGTCCCTTTGTTTCGGTGCAAATGGGTCAATCTGTCAGGAGGCGGGGTACAGGTAGACCCGCAGTACGGAATGATAATAGTGGATCTGAACAATCTTGGGTACACAGACGAACCATTCGTCCTAGCCAATGATGTGGCGCAGGTTTTTTATGTGAAGGACATGTCTACCAAACCGAGAAAAAGAAAAGATAAGGAAGCGAATACATCATACGATGAGCCAAAGCGCCACATAGTTCTTTCAGGGAAAAGAGACATCGTGGGAGCGGAGGGCAAGACAGACATGTCTGAAGATTATGAAAACTTTCATGAAATTCCTCCCTTCAAAGTGAAGGCTGGCCCAAGCACCCTGTTAAACGATGAAGATTATCCATGGTTACGGCGCAATAAGCAAGGGACACACGCGAAGAAAAAGTGAAGACTTTCTCTCCACAACTATTCTGATGATGGCTTTGATCTAGAATATCACTGCAGTTACATGTCAAGAAATGAAATGCCTTTTGTAACAGATGAGTTTTCGTCTGAAACCCTGATACTTCGAAAGAGATTGTTCATTTTGTATATGAAGTGCATCCAGTTTTTGCCGTAACCCTCTCAACTTTTTAGCACATGCTATGTGGGTGAAATGATGATACCATGCCAACTTTCAACCATTTCAGAGTTCATTTGCAGTGCTTTTCAATTCAGGGTCATTTTACCTTAAAATAAATCATGAAATGCATGAAAAATAGCAAATGAAGTCAGAAAAGGTTTGAAAAGTGATGATGTGGCTTTGAATGGTGCATATTGAATGCAGAAAAAGTCTTGAGTTCAAATATGTTTAAAAAAATGAAATCCTTTTGTAATAGATGAGTTTTCGTCCAAAACCCTGATACTTCGAAAGAGATTGTCCAGTTTGTACACGCAGTGGATCCAGTTTTTGCTGCAACCCTCTCAACTTTTTAACACATGCTATGTGGGTGAAATGATGATACCATGCCAACTTTCAACCATTTCAGAGTTCATTTGCAGTGCTTTTCAATTCAGGGTCATTTTAGCTCAAAATAAATCATGAAATACATGAAAAATAGCAAATGAAGTCAGAAAAGGGTTGAAAAGTGATAATGTGGCTTTGAATGGTGCATATTGAATGCAGAAAAAGTCTTGAGTTAAAATATGTTTAAAAATTGAAATCCCTTTGTAATAGACGTGTTTTCGTCTGATCGAAGTTATTTAACTTAATATTATATAAAATTTATGCAACTAAAATTATCAAAGTTATTTTTGTTAAAAACTTTAATAGCAAAAAGAATATTCATAAAGTATTTTTTGTTAAGAACTTTTAATATGCAAAAAAATAACATAAAAAAATAGCAAAAGTGAAAATAGATGCGAATTTATAGAGAAAATTCAACCTAAATTCAAAGTGCCTAACTAGCAATTTGAATTTAGGTTGAATTTTCTCTATAAATTCGCATCTATTTTCACATAGTAGGCCGCATAGAGCAGAAAGAGGTCGGTTAGGCCCACATGCCTGCTTTAGAGAGGAGCTCAACGTTGCAGCCACGGCGGGGCTTATAAACAGGTCCGGGCGCCCTTCGCTTGGCGAGGTGGGACTAAACATCCAACCGCACCGCGGCTGTCCCAGGCACAGGCCTTTGGTCCCGGTTGGTGGCTCGAACCGGGACCAATGCCACCCTTTCGTCCCGGTTCGAGCCACCAACCGGGACCAATGCCACCCTTTAGTCCCGGTTGGTGCCACCAACCGGGACCAAAGGTCTCTGCTTCCCGCCCTTTGGGCTGCTGAAATTGACCTTTAGTCCCGTTTGGTGGCACCAACCGGGACAAAAGGGGGCCTTTCGTCCCGGTTGGAGCCACCAACCGGGACTAAAGGGTTGGGTATATAAGCAGGCACTTAGGAATTTTTCAGATTTCATCTGCAGTTGCCCCCGACGACGCCGAGCACATCGACGCCACCAGGCTGCCCGAGCTCGCCGTCGATGCCCTCGCCGCCCTCTGCCCCGTCGACGCCGTCAGGCTGCTCCACCTCGCCGTCGACGCCGTCGACGCCGCCCCTGCCCCGACGCCCTCGACGCCGCCCCTGCCCTACGCTGCCGCCGCCGCCGCCCCTGCCCCGCGCTGCCGCCGCCCCGACTCGACGCCGTCGCCGCTCCTCGCCGGTCTCCTCCGTCGCTCCATCGCTGTCGCCGCTCCTCGCCAGTAAGGCTCCCCTCCTCTCTATCCCCGTCGGCCCCGCACGCGCGCCTCCGCCGCTCGCCCCCGCCCACCGCGCGCAGCACCGCCACCGGCCCCGCCTCCGCCCACCGCAGCACCGCCGCTGGCCCCCGACGGTTGTTTAGTTTATTTAGTTAATTTTAGTTGTTTTAGTTGTTTTAGGATATACAAAAGCGGTAGTTAATTTAGTTGTTTTAGTTATTTTTATTTTTTAGTTGTTTTTATTGTTTAGATGTTTAGTTGTTTTATCGTCGGTCGTCGGTGACGTGATATCGAGGAGTCCCCGACGATCGTCGGTGAGGGAGAGTACCCCCCGACGATCGTCGGTGAGGGAGAGTCCCCGACGATATCGAGGAGTCCCCGACGATCGTCGGTGACGCGATATGATGTTTAATTAGATGTTTAAATGTTTAGTTGCATAGCGTAGCCGTTGAGTCGACGATGCCCGGCTAGCATCCTCGTCGTCGACTCGGTGGCAACCACCTGCTTGAGCGGCGCCATGTCCGGGACTGGGCTCCGCCGGGCTGGCACTGGGAGGTGCTGCCTTCCGGGGCGCCCAGCTTGGTGAGGAATCAGGGTCCCGTCATCGACCCGGAGGTTCTTTGGTGGCGGTCGCGTGGACCACTGTCGGTGCAGAGGGAGCCGGCCCCCGCGGAGGTGGTACGTCGCCGTGTCTGGGAGGAGGACGAGCACGTCCGACGCTACATGGCTGCGTTGGACGCCAGGTTCTCCAATACCTGGCAGGTTCTTCAGGGATCTCACCCGAGCTATGATCCTGTCATAGTTCCTTCTCTTTGGGTGTCCACCGCCTGCGCCGCGAGACGTCAACTAGATCTGTATTAGTGATAATATTCGATGATGTATTAGTGATAATATTCGATGATGTATTAGAGATACTATTCGATGATGCATTAGTGAAATTATATGATCGTATTGTTGCATTGCCTTGTATTGATTTGCATATCTCATGTTTGTATATTGCCATGTTGTAATATTTGCATAAACTATGGATCACAGAGACTTAGAAAACTAACAGTTGTTGGGGGATATAATCCTCGCCGGAGGTGATCCCTTGTCGTATCTCAATGACACCGATGGTCAGGAAGGAGAGGATGACGGCTTCAGTGATCCAACAATGGAGGAGGAAGGAGATCATGACGGCTCCGGTGACCGAATGGCGGAGGAAGGAGATCATGATCTCGGCTCCGGTGACCGAACGGAGGAGGGAGCCTCAACTGTTGCAAAGTCTGACGAGGTAAGGAGACGAGGCCCGAAGAAAAGGTTGCGCCCTGATGAAAGGTTCACGATCACAGAAATCGCGAAAGATGGCCAACCGATTGCTCCCAAGCGGACCAAGGACGCATTTGTACATCAGTGTGGAGTTGTTGTTAGGGACTATGTCTCGATCAGCATCCAGCAATGGAATAAGAATAATAAGGACCCTAAAGTTTCTTATGTCCATGATAGACTGAAAGATGATCTTTGGACCGAGCTGATGACAAATTTCCGCCTACCGCGAGAGGAGGATCCGAATAACCCAGTTATAGAGCGAAAGATCAAGGCGTTTACTCTTAAGAAGATGCCAGAACTATTCAGGAACTGGAAGAAAGAGTTGAACACAAAGTTTGTCGAGAAAGAGGAGACTCCGGAATTCATCGGTCGATATGAGAAGATAAGAGATCAATGGTCCGAATTTGTGGCCTACAAGAAATCGAAGAAGGGTAAGAAAAGGTCACTGACAAACAAGAAAAATGCTACAAAGAAGAAGTATCACCATCACACGGGGTCAGGTGGCTACTACAAAGCCAGGCTGTTGTCGGACAAAGCTGAGCAAGACCTGCTTGCTAAGAATGTCCAACCAGCGACATTGCACTGGCCAGATCATTCAAGGACTTGGTTCTTCGGGGTTGTGGGAACTTTGGACCTAGAAACAGGGGAGTGTGTTTGGACGGACGAGCAACTTGCAATACCTGATAATCCCCAAGTGCAAGGAATCATCGTAGCAATTTCCAAAGGTGGAAGTGATAAGTATGGAGTGTCGAACCCACAAGGAGCTAAAGGTAAGATCAATATTCTCTCAAGTCCTATCTGCCACCGATACGACTCTACGTACGCCGAACGTTTGCTTCCAACTAGAAACGAGAAATAAAACTACGTTGTGGGTATGAAGAGAATAGCTTTGCATGATATCGGAGAACTAAAATATAAAAATAGGTGCTGTTATCATAAAGTTAGAATATGTTACAATATATTACAAATAGCGAGTGTGGAATAATGATGAGTCGGTGTGCGGAATTGTCTTAAGCAATCGTTAACAAGATCGGTAATCATTATTGCAATTTTATATGAGGAAGAGGCATAAGCTAACATACTTTCTCTACTTGGATCATATGCACTTATGATTGGAACTCTAGCAAGCATCCGCAACTACTAAAGATCATTAAGGTAAAACCCAACCATAGCATTAAAGCATCAAGTCCCCTTTATCCCATACGCAACAACCCACCTACTCGGGTTTATGCTTCTGTCACTCAAGCAACCCACCAAAGGCAAATCATGAACATATTGCAACACCCTACAGCTGGGATCCTTCACGTGTGCGCGGCACGGAAGGCACCATAGGACAGCACCAAAAATAAACATGCAACTCAAACCAATCTAGATCATCAATCAACCCATAAGACAAAAGAAATCTACTCAAAACATCATAGGATGGCAACACATCATTGGATCATAATATGTGGCATAAAGCACCATGTTCAAGTAGGGGATTATAGCGGGATGCGGGAGAGTGGACCGCTGAAAAGATATGAGGAAGGTGATGAAGAGGGTGATGTTGATGAAGACGATCACCGCGGCGATGGTTCCCCCGATGGCACTCCGGCGCCACCGAGAGAGAGGGGGAGAGGGTCTCCCCCTTGTGCTTCCTCCTCCATGGCCTCCCCCCTAGGTGGGGAGAGGTTCTCCCTCTGGTCCTTGGCCTCCATGGTGATGATGGCCCCTCCAACTTCCTCCTCCATGGTCTCTGGTGATGGTGACCACCTCCGGCAGGGTGCCAGAGAGGGCCAAGATTGATTTTTCATGGCTACAAAGACTTGCGGCGGCGGAACTTCTGATCTAGGTTTCTTTTTGGAGGTTTCTCGATTTATAGGAGTACTTGGCGTTGGAATCAAGTCAGGGGGACTCCCGAGGGGCCCATAAGCCAGGGGGGCGCGCCCTAGGGGGGGGGGGCGCCCCCTAGGCTTGTGGCTGCCTCGGGACTCTGTTGGAAATATGCCCGAGAGGCAATAATAAATTGGTTATTATTATATTTCCTTGTTCATGATAATCGTTTATTATCCATGCTATAATTGTATTGATTGGAAACTCAAATACATGTGTGGGTACATAGACAACACTGTGTCCCTAGTAAGCCTCTAGTTGACTAGCTCGTTGATCAAAGATGGTTAAGGTTTCCTAGCCATTGACATGAGATGTCATTTGATAACGGGATCACATCATTAGGAGAGTGATGTGATGGACAAGACCCAAACTACGAACGTAGCATATGATCGTGTCAGTTTATTGCTATTGTTTTCTGTATGTCAAGTATCTGTTCCTATGACCATGAGATCATGCAACTCCCTGACATCGGAGGAGTACCTTGTGTGTATCAAACGTCGCAACGTAACTGGGTGACTATAAAGGTGCTCTACAGGTATCTCCGAGGGTGTCTGTTGGGTTGGCATGGATCAAGACTGGGATTTGTTACTCCGTATGACGGAGAGGTATCTCAGGGCCCACTCGGTAATACAACATCACAATGAGCCTTGCAAGCAATGTGACTAAAGTGTTAGCCACGAGATCTTGTATTACGGAACGAGTAAAGAGACTTGCCGGTAACGAGATTGAACTAGGTATAGAGATACCGACGATCGAATCTCGGGCAAGTAACATGCCGAAGAACAAAGGGAACAGTATACGGGATTAACTGAATCCTTGACATAGAGGTTCGACCGATAAAGATCTTCGTAGAATATGTAGGAGACAATATGGGCATCCAGGTCCCGCTATTGGTTATTGATCGTAGAGGTGTCTCGGTCATGTCTACATAGTTCTCGAACCCGCAAGGTCTACACACTTAACGTTTGGTGACGATTAGTATAATTGAGTTATTTTGTTGGTGACCGAAGGTTGTTCGGAGTCCCAGATAAGATCCCGGACATGACGAGGATCTCCGGAATAGTCCGGAGGTAAAGATTGATATATGTGATAATAGTGTTTTGATCTCCGGAAGGGTTCCGGAATTCACCGGAAGTGGTTCTGGATGTTTACCGAAGTGTTAGGGGTGCAAGAACACTTTATATGGGCCAAGGGATAAAAGCCCACGAGGTATTGGAAAGTGCAAAAGTAGTTTTGCTGCCGCGTAAGCGGTACTACCGCTTGGTGAAGCGGTACTACCGCCCGAGCGGTACTACCGCTTGTGTGAAGCGGTACTACCGCTTGTGTGAAGCGGTACTACCGCTTGTGCGCGATACTGCAGGAATCCGAGTTGGACTCTTTCCCTGCGGGCCAAACCGACCTTGTGCGGGCAAAACCGACCTGGAGGAGGCTTTTACTCCAAGTTTAGACCCCAAGGCTCAACATATAAATAGAGGGGCAGGGCTAGCACACAGGACACATTAAGATTTCCCCAAGCCGTGTGCGGCAACCCTAACCCTCTAGTTCCTCCGTCATAATCTCCGTAGCGCTTGGCGAAGCCCTGCAGAGATTGTTCCTCACCACCATCACCACGCCGTCGTGCTGCTGGAACTCAACCACTACTTCACCATCGCTCGCTGGATCGAGGAGGTGAAGGCGTCATCAAGCCGTATGTGTGTTGAACATGGAGGTGCCGTCCGTTCGGCACTAGTTCGTGATCGGATCGAGGGACGACTTGCGATTTGGATCGCGGAGACGTTCGACTACATCAACCGCGTTTCTTAAACGCTTCCGCTTAGCGATCTACAAGGGTATGTAGATTCACTCTTCCTCTCGTAGATGCTCATCACCATGGATAGATCTTGCGTGTGCGTAGGAAATTTTTTGTTTCCCATGCAACGTTCCCCATCAGTGGTATCAGAGCTAGGTCTATGCGTAGATGAGATCTCGAGTAGAACACAAACGAGTTGTGGGCGTGGGTGTATACATATTGCTTGCCGTTACTAGTTGATATTTGATTCGGCGGTACTGTGAGATGAAGCGGCCCGGACCGACATTACGCGCACACTTACGCGAGACAGGTTCCTTCAACTAACATGTAACTTCGTTGCATAAAGATGGCTAGCGGGTGTCTGTCTCTCTCACTTTAGTTGAATCAATTTCAATGAAGAGGGTTCATTTAGAAGATCAAAAAGCAATCACTACACCACGTTGTGGTTTTGCGTAGGTAAGAACGGTTCTTGCAAACCCGTAGCAGCCACGTAAAATGTGCAACAAGAATTAGAGGACGTCTAACTTGTTTTTGCAGGGTATGTTGTGATGTGATATGGCCAATTACATGATGAGATATATGTGATGTATGAGATGATCATGTGTTGTATAGAATATCACGACTTGCATGTCGATGAGTACGGCAACTGGCAGGAGCCATAGAGTTGTCTTTAATTATTGTATGACCTGCGTGTCAATCATTAAGCGCTATGTAATGCTTTACTTTATCGCTAAACGTTAGCTATAGTCGTGGGAGCATCAGTCGGCGCGACAACCTCATGGCGACACATTGATGGAGATCAAGATGATGGAGATCATGGTGTCATGCCGGTGACGATGGAGATCATGCCGGTGCTTTGGAGATGGAGATCAAAAGCACAAGTTCATGGCCATATCATGTCACTTATGATTTGCATGTGATGTTAATCCTTTTATGCATCTTATTTTGCTTAGGACGACGGTAGCATTATAAGGTGATCCCTCACTTAAATTTCAAGATAAATTGTGTTCTCCCTGAGTGTGCACCGTTGCGAAAGTTCGTCGTTTCGAGACACGCCGTGATGATCGGGTGTGATAGACTCCACGTTCACATACAACGGGTGCAAGCCATGTTGCACACGCGGAACACTCGGGTTAAACTTGACGAGCCTAGCATGTACAGACATGGCCTCGGAACACAAGAGACCGAAAGGTCGAACATAAGTCATATAGTAGATATGATCAACATGAAGATGTTCACCATTGAAACCACCTCAACTCACGTGATGATCGGACTTGAGTTGGTGGATTTGGATCATGTTACACTCGAATGACCGGAGGGATGTCAATTTGAGTGGGAGTTTTTAAGTAATATGATTAACTAAACTCATTATCTAGAACAATAGTCTAAGTTGTCTTTGCTATATTTATGTTGTAGATCATGGCTCGCGCAGTAGCACCCCTGAATTTTAATGCGTTCCTAGAGAAAGCTAAGTTGAAAGATGATGGAAGTAACTTTGTGGACTGGGCCCGTAATCTAAGGATTATCCTTACGGCTTCCCAGAAGGCTTATGTCCTTGATGCACCGCTTGGTGATCCACCCGCTCCAGTTGAGTCTCTAGACGTTGTGAACGCCTGGCAGGCTCGTTCTGATGATTACTCAATAGTTCAATGTGCAATGTTGTATGGCTTAGAACCGGGACTTCAAAGACGTTTTGAACGTCATGGAGCATATGAGATGTTCCAGGAGTTGAAGTTTATCTTTCAGAAGAATGCCCGGATCGAGAGATATGAGATCTCCAATAAGTTCTATACTTGCAAGATGGAGGAGAACGGGTCTATCAGTGATCACGTGCTCAGAATGTCTGGGTACTCCACCCATCTGGCTGAATTGGGAATGCCCCTTCCACCAGAGGCTATCACTGACAGATTTCTTCAATCATTGCCACCTAGCTACAAGAGCTTCGTGTTGAACTATAACATGCACGGGATGAACAAGTCAGTCACCGAGCTGTTTGCGATGCTGAAAGCCGCTGAGTCTGAAATTCAGAAGGAGCATCAAGTGTTGATGGTCAATAAAACCACTAGTTTCAAGAAAAATGGCAAGGGTAAGAAGGGTAAATCTAAGAAGGGTGGCAAAGCAGTTGCTACTCCTGTGAAGAAACCAAAGGCTGGACCCAAACCAGAAACTGAGTGCTTTCATTGCAAGGGAACTGGACACTGGAAGCGAAACTGCCCCAAGTATTTGGCTGACAAGAAGGCGGCCAACAACAAACAAGGTATATATGATATACATGTTATTGATATGTTCCTTACCAACCCTCGTTGTAGTGCCTGGGTATTTGATACCGGTGCGGTTGCTCATATTTGCAACTCAAAACAGGAGCTGCGGAATAGACGGAGGCTGGCAAAGGATGAAGTGACGATGCGCGTGGGAAATGGTTCCAAGGTTGATGTGATCGCCGTCGGCACGCTCTCTCTTCGATTACCATCGGGATTAGTGATGAACCTGAATAATTGTTATTTAGTGCCTGCGTTAAGCATGAACATTATATCTGGATCTTGTTTATTGCGAGACGGTTACTCATTTAAATCAGAGAATAATGGTTGTTCTATTTATATGAGTAATATCTTTTATGGTCATGCACCCAATATGAGGGGTTTATTCTTATTGAATCTCGATAGTAATGATACACATGTTCATAACATTGATGCCAAAAGATGTAGGATTGATAATGATAATACCACTTTCTTGTGGCACTGCCGTTTAGGTCATATTGGCGTAAAACACATGAGGAAGCTCCATGCTGATGGACTTTTGGAGTCACTTGATTTTGAATCACTTGACACATGTGAGCCATGCCTCATGGGCAAGATGACTAAAACGCCGTTCTCTGGAACAATGGAACGGGCAAGTGACTTATTGGAAATCATACATACTGATGTGTGTGGTCCGATGAGTATTGAGGCGCGCGGTGGTTATCGTTACTTTCTCACCTTCACTGATGACTTAAGTAGATATGGGTATATTTACTTAATGAAACACAAGTCTGAAACATTTGAAAAGTTCAAACAATTTCAGAGTGAAGTTGAGAATCATCGTAACAAGAAGATTAAATTCCTACGATCTGATCGAGGAGGAGAATATCTGAGTTATGAGTTTGGCAGTCACTTAAGACAGTGTGGAATTGTTTCACAATTAACACCGCCTGGAACACCACAGCGTAATGGTGTGTCCGAACGTCGTAATCGAACCTTATTAGATATGGTGCGATCTATGATGTCTCTTGCCGATTTGCCACTATCGTTTTGGGGTTATGCATTAGAGACAGCTGCATTCACTTTAAATAGGGCACCATCGAAATCCGTTGAGACGACGCCATATGAACTTTGGTTTGGCAAGAAGCCAAAGCTGTCGTTTCTTAAAGTTTGGGGATGTGATGCTTATGTCAAAAAGCTTCAGCCTGAAAAGCTGGAACCCAAAGCGGAGAAATGCGTCTTCATAGGATACCCAAAAGAGACAGTTGGGTATACCTTCTACCTCAGATCCGAGGGCAAAGTGTTTGTCGCTAAAAACGGAACATTTCTTGAGAAAGAGTTTCTCTCGAAAGAATTGAGTGGGAGGAAGATAGAACTTGATGAGGTTGTTGAACCTTTACTTCAACCTGAGAGTAGCGCAGCGCAGAAAGTTGTTTCTGTGGAGCCTACATTAGCTGAAGAGGAAGTTAATGATGATGATCATGAAGCTTTGGATCAAGTTGCTATCGAACCTCGTAGGTCGACAAGGACGCGTACTGCTCCTGAGTGGTACGGCAACCCTGTCTTAGAGGTCATGTTGTTAGACAACGATGAACCTACGAGCTATGGAGAAGCGATGATGGGCCCGGATTCCGAGAAGTGGCTAGAGGCCATGAAATCCGAGATGGGATCCATGTATGAAAACAAAGTGTGGACTTTGGAAGTATTACCTGAAGGGCGTAAGGCCATTCAGAACAAATGGATCTTTAAGAGGAAGACGGACGCGGACGGTAATGTCACCGTCTATAAAGCTCGACTTGTGGCAAAGGGTTTTTCACAAGTTCAAGGAGTTGACTATGATGAGACCTTCTCACCCGTAGCGATGCTTAAGTCCGTCAGAATCATGTTAGCAATAGCTGCCTTTTTCGATTATGAAATTTGGCAGATGGATGTCAAAACAGCGTTCCTTAACGGTTTCCTTAAGGAAGAGTTGTATATGATGCAACCAGAAGGTTTTGTCGATCCAGAGAATGCTGACAAAGTTTGCAAACTCCAGCGATCCATTTATGGACTGGTGCAAGCATCTCGGAGTTGGAATCTTCGCTTTGATGAGGTGATCAAAGCGTTCGAGTTTATACAAGTTTACGGAGAAGCTTGTATTTACAAGAAAGTGAGTGGGAGCTCTATAGCGTTTCTAATATTATATGTGGATGACATATTACTGATTGGAAACAATATAGAAATGCTGGAAAGCGTAAAGGAATATTTGAACAAGAGTTTTTCAAAGAAGGACCTAGGAGAAGCTGCTTTCATATTAGGCATCAAGATCTATAGAGATAGATCGAGACGTTTGATAGGACTTTCACAAAGCACATACCTTGATAAAGTTTTGAAGAAGTTCAAAATGGATCAGTCCAAGAAGGGGTTCTTGCCTGTATTGCAAGGTGTGAAGTTGAGTAAGACTCAATGCCCAGTGACTGCAGAAGATAGAGAAAAGATGAGTGTTATCCCCTATGCTTCGGCCATAGGCTCTATCATGTATGCAATGCTGTGCACAAGACCCGATGTCAGCCTTGCCATAAGTATGGTCGGAAGGTTTCAAAGTGATCCAGGAATGGAACACTGGACGGTGGTCAAGAATATCCTGAAGTACCTGAAAAGGACTAAGGATATGTTTCTCGTTTATGGAGGTGATCAAAGAGCTCGTCGTAAAGGGTTACGTCGATGCAAGCTTTGACACTGATCCGGATGACTCTAAGTCTCAAACCGGATACGTGTTTATTCTTAATGGGGGTGCGGTTAGCTGGTGCAGTTCCAAACAAAGCGTGGTAGCTGATTCTACATGCGAAGCGGAGTACATCGCAGCCTCGGAGGCGGCGAAGGAAGGTGTCTGGATGAAGGAGTTCATGACAGATCTTGGAGTAGTGCCTAGTGCGCTTAACCCAATGACTCTATTTTGTGATAACACTGGTGCCATTGCTCTAGCCAAGGAACCAAGATTTCACAAGAGGACCAGACACATAAAGCGACGCTTCAATTCCATCCGCGATTACATCAAGGAGGACGACATAAATATTTGCAAAGTACACACGGATCTGAATGTTGCAGATCCGATGACTAAACCTCTTCCAAGGGCTAAACATGAACAACACCAGAACTGCATGGGTGTTCGATTCGTTACAATGTAAATCACATAGTGATGTGAACTAGATTATTGACTCTAGTGCAAGTGGGAGACTGTTGGAAATATGCCCTAGAGGCAATAATAAATTGGTTATTATTATATTTCCTTGTTCATGATAATCGTTTATTATCCATGCTATAATTGTATTGATTGGAAACTCAAATACATGTGTGGGTACATAGACAACACTGTGTCCCTAGTAAGCCTCTAGTTGACTAGCTCGTTGATCAAAGATGGTTAAGGTTTCCTAGCCATTGACATGAGATGTCATTTGATAACGGGATCACATCATTAGGAGAGTGATGTGATGGACAAGACCCAAACTACGAACGTAGCATATGATCGTGTCAGTTTATTGCTATTGTTTTCTGTATGTCAAGTATCTGTTCCTATGACCATGAGATCATGCAACTCCCTGACATCGGAGGAGTACCTTGTGTGTATCAAACGTCGCAACGTAACTGGGTGACTATAAAGGTGCTCTACAGGTATCTCCGAGGGTGTCTGTTGGGTTGGCATGGATCAAGACTGGGATTTGTTACTCCGTATGATGGAGAGGTATCTCAGGGCCCACTCGGTAATACAACATCACAATGAGCCTTGCAAGCAATGTGACTAAAGTGTTAGCCACGAGATCTTGTATTACGGAACGAGTAAAGAGACTTGCCGGTAACGAGATTGAACTAGGTATAGAGATACCGACGATCGAATCTCGGGCAAGCAACATACCGAAGAACAAAGGGAACAGTATACGGGATTAACTGAATCCTTGACATAGAGGTTCGACCGATAAAGATCTTCGTAGAATATGTAGGAGCCAATATGGGCATCCAGGTCCCGCTATTGGTTATTGATCGTAGAGGTGTCTCGGTCATGTCTACATAGTTCTCGAACCCGCAGGGTCTACACACTTAACGTTTGGTGACGATTAGTATAATTGAGTTATTTTGTTGGTGACCGAAGGTTGTTCGGAGTCCCGGATAAGATCCCGGACATGACGAGGATCTCCGGAATAGTCCGGAGGTAAAGATTGATATATGTGATAATAGTGTTTTGATCTCCGGAAGGGTTCCGGAATTCACCGGAAGTGGTTCTGGATGTTTACCGAAGTGTTCGGGTGCAAGAACACTTTATATGGGCCAAGGGATAAAAGCCCACGAGGTATTGGAAAGTGCAAAAGTAGTTTTGCTGCCGCGTAAGCGGTACTACCGCTTGGTGAAGCGGTACTACCGCCCGAGCGGTACTACCGCTTGTGTGAAGCGGTACTACCGCCCAAGCGGTACTACCACTTGTGTGAAGCGGTACTACCGCTTGTGCGCGATACTGCAGGGATCCGAGTTGGACTCTTTCCCTGCGGGCCAAACCGACCTTGTGCGGGCAAAACCGACCTGGAGGAGGCTTTTACTCCAAGTTTAGACCCCAAGGCTCAACATATAAATAGAGGGGCAGGGCTAGCACACGGGACACATTAAGATTTCCCCAAGCCGTGTGCGGCAACCCTAACCCTCTAGTTCCTCCGTCATAATCTCCGTAGCGCTTGGCGAAGCCCTGCAGAGATTGTTCCTCACCACCATCACCACGCCGTCGTGCTGCTGGAACTCAACCACTACTTCACCATCGCTCGCTGGATCGAGGAGGTGAAGGCGTCATCAAGCCGTATGTGTGTTGAACGTGGAGGTGCCGTCCGTTCGGCACTAGTTCGTGATCGGATCGAGGGACGACTTGCGATTTGGATCGCGGAGACGTTCGACTACATCAACCGCGTTTCTTAAACGCTTCCGCTTAGCGATCTACAAGGGTATGTAGATTCACTCTTCCTCTCGTAGATGCTCATCACCATGGATAGATCTTGCGTGTGCGTAGGAAAATTTTTGTTTCCCATGCAACGTTCCCCATTAGACTCCTCTCCGGTACCTTTTTGCTCCAGTATTTTTTATATTTTCCAAAAATATTCTCCGTAAATTTTCATCCCATTCCGATAACTTTTATTTCTGCACAAAAACAACACCACGGTAGTTCTGCTAAAAATAGCGTCAGTCCGGATTAGTTCTAATCAAATCATACCAAAATCATATAAAATTATTGTAAACATGGCATGAATACTTCATAAATTATAGATACGTTGGAGACGTATCAGCATCCCCAAGCTTAATTCCTGCTCGTCCTCGAGTAGGTAAATGATAAAAGAAATAATTTATGAAGTGTGAATGCTAGCAAGTGCACAAATTTGATCAATGATAATTCCAATTACTTTTTCTAGCCTCAATATAAACCATAAACAGTAGCTCATCTCATAAAACTTCTCATGATCAAGTAACAAGCTATTCACATGTTAAAGTATAGACCAGAAAGTTTCTTGAAAACTAACAAACCATATTCCTAGTCATCGAACAATTGCAATTCATCTTATTTTCAGGAAGGGTCTATGTAAGAGCTTTGATTTAGCAAATTCCACATACTCAACTATCATATAGTCTTCCATGATTATTGACACTCAATGCATATTTTTAGAACAAGTAGCATCCATCGAACACAGAGAAAGATAGGGACTAAATGTTTCGCCTCCCCACTTATTTATCATATAGATAATTGTCAACAATAATAATTCATGATCAAATATATTTGTATGGATATATATGTATAGATCATTCCCCAACACATGACGCTTGCCAAGAGAAAAAGGCGAAATATAGGAAGTGGTGAAGATCACCATGACTCTTGCATAAAGGTAAGTACTAGAAAGTAAAAGATAGGCCCTTCGCAGAGGGAAGTAGAGGTTGTCATCGCTTTTTGTTTTTGGATGTGCAAACCCTTAATGCAAAGGAACGTCACGTTGTATTGCCCTTTGTGATAGCAACCTTTATTATGCAGTCTATCGCTTTTATTTCTTTACCATCACAAGTTCGTACAAAGCTTATTTTCCCTTACAATAAAAGATCATACATATTTAGGAGCAATTTTTATTGCTTTTTGCACCGATGACAACTTACTTGAAGAATCTTACTCAATCCATAGGTAGGTATAGTGGACTCTTATGGCAAAACTGGTTTAAGGGTGTTTGGATGCACAAGTAGTATTTCTACTTGGTGCGGAAGTTTTGGCTAGTATGAGGTGGAAGAAAGCACCACATGTTGGAGGATCCATAACAATATAACTTCTATACAAATATACCCAAACATAACTCATTAAGTTGTCTTCCTTGTCCAATTTCAACTAATTTGCTCGAGTTTGAAAATAATTAATGAGCTCATAATCATAGAAGATGTCCAAGATAGTATATTTATATGTGGAATCTCTCTTCCTTCAATATTCTTTCATGAATTGTTCAAGTGACCAATGCGGTGTTTGCTAACTTTCAATAAATTTTACCACCTATACTTATTATGTGTGAAGTCATTACTCCCCATGGGATAAATATATGAAGCATATTTAATTTCAGATTTATGATATTCAATTAATTCAACCATTTACTCATAGGATATAAGTGAAGCACGAGAGTGAATGACAAACTACTCCAAAAAGATATAAGTGAAGATCAATGCGTAGTCAATTAGTTAAATAGCCATGTAAGGACTCTCTCTCTTATTCAAAATTTCAGATCCAATGCTTTTATTAAAACAGCAAAACAAAATAAAAATAGCACTCCAAGAATAGCACGCATCATGTGAATGAATAAAAATTTAGGCTCAACATAGGCTAACTGATAATTGTTGATGAAGAGAGATGGGATGCGTAGCATCCCCAAGCTTAGATGCTTGAGACTTCTTGAAATATTTACTTGGGGTGCCTTGGGCATCCCCAAGCTTGAGATTTTGTATGTCATTCAATCCTCTCATATCATGGTTTCACCTATTCTCAAAAACTTCATACACACAAAACTCGAAATGAACTCATGAGATAGGTTAGTACACATAAGAATAAATCAACACTTCATGTACTTCCAAGACAAGTTGCACAATAATTTTCAAACATAATATACTGTTTAATATCGTTTCCACAATTTATATGTACCAATATAGGCTATGGAAACTAGAGGATAAGTAGATAACAAAACTATGACAGCAATCTGTCCAAACAGAACAGTCTATAGCAATTTATTAAAACAGTGTACTTCCGTAACTCAAACAATTATGAAAATTTAGGACATGCTAAATAATTTACATTAAAATACTGTGTAAAAATTTCAGAAACTTTCCACCTTCTAGTAAAATATGAAAATTCAAACACTACAGCAAAAGTTTCTGTTTTTTACACAGCACACATCAAACATGCAATGCAAGCATCCTAAGGCAATTCTTGGAACTTTTTATTGAAAAACAAGATTATTAATAACACCTAACATAAAATAACAAAATATAATGATGATCCAAGCAAAGCACATATTATGTGACGAATAAAAATATAGCTCCAAGTGAGGTTACCGATAATGTTGAAGACGAAAGAGGGGATGCCTTCCGGGGCATCCCCAAGCTTAGTTGCTTGGATATTCCTTGAATATTACCTTGGGGTGCCTTGGTAATCCCAAAGCTTAGGGTCTTGCCACTCCTTATTCTCCTCATATTGATATCTCACCCAAAACTTGAAAACTTCAATCACACAAAACTTAACGGAACTTCGTGAGATGGGTTAGTATGATAAAGAGCAAACCATCCACTTAGGTACTGTCAAATACAAGATCCATAATTGTTCTCGCATAATGCCTACTGTAACTTATCATTTCCACAATTTATATCACTTAATATAGGCCATGGAAATGCTAAAACAAGCAAACTATGCAAACAAGGCAGATTCTCCCAAAAACAGAACAGTCTGTAATGATCTGAACAATGACCATACTTCTGCAGCCCCAAGAATTCTGAAAAATTAGGAAAACCTAGGAAATTTGTATATCAATCATGTGTAAAAAATTCAGAAGCTTTTGACTCTCTGGTGAATTTATAAAAATTCTGGACTGGGCACCAAAGTTTCTGTTTTTGCACAGAATCAAGTCAACTATCAACCACATCATCCCAAAGGCATTACTTGGCACTTTATTGAAAGAAAACATATAAAACATAGTTACTACAGTAGCATAATCATGATAACACACAAAAATAGTAGGGGTAAATATTGGGTTGTCTCCCAACAAGCGCTTTTCTTTAATGCCGTTTTAGCTAGGCATGACATTTTAATGATACTCTTCCAAGCCTAATTCCGATGATAATTTTATTCATACTCTAAAAGATATAAGTGAAGTTCATAGAGCATTCTACAATTAATATAGATTAACCAATATCCAAGCTCAAAATATATAAGTGAAGCACACGAAGCATTCTATAAAGCCATACTCAAAAGATTTAAGTGAAGCACAAAGAGCATTCTACAAAGCCATACTCAAAAGATTTAAGTGAAGCACAAAGAGCATTCTACAAAGCCATACTCAAAAGATTTAAGTGAAGCACAAAGCGCATTCTACAAAGCCATACTCAAAAGATTTAAGTGAAGCGCATGAAGCATTCTACAAATCAATGAAGGACTATCTCATACTAGAAGGGTGCATAAAAGGAAAAGAAAAACACTAACGACGCATATCATGTGAACAAAACAAAAACCGAGATATACCGATAATTGTTGAAGAATAAAGATGGGATGCCTTCCGGGGCATCCCCAAGCTTAGATGCTTGAGTCTCCTTGAAATATTTACTTGGGGTGCATTGGGCATCCCCAAGCTTGAACTCTTGTCTCTCCGTATTCTTCTTATATCGATACCTCCTCGATCTTCGAACACTTCATTCACACAAAACTTAACAAAACCCTCGTGAGATCCGTTAGTATAATAAAGCAAAATACTACTTTAAGTACTGTTGTGAACTCATTCCAAATTCATATTGGCATTATATCTACTGTATTCTAACTTCACCATGGTTCATACCCCCCGACACTACCCATAGATTCATCAAAATAAGAGAACAATGCATAGAAAACAGAATCTGTCAAAAACAGGACAGTCTGTAGCAATCTGGAAACTTCATATACTTCTGTAACTCAAAAAATTCTGAACATTTAGGACAAATTAAAAAATTTGTATAAAAGTACTGTGTAAAAATTTCAGAAACTTTTGACGTTCCAGTAAGAAATGTAAATTCATGCACTACAGTCAAAGTTTCTGTTTTTGCACCGCACAAAGAAAACAAGCAATCTAATCATCCTAAAACCAAATCTTGGCACATTATTTTTATAATACAATGGATATATACAAGGGGATAATTATTTTTTAGAAGCTTCCATGAAAAATTCTACATTGTTTCCATGAGCATGAACACAAGTGTTCAAGGTCGACCCTCACTTCTCCAATGCACAACCTTCCAATCACTTCTCTTTTTGAAAACTTCTAAGGCATAAGAGGCAAGTAATTCTTTTTGTATTTTTCATTATTTAATTTTTTTGTTTGTTTCACCCACAACTAAAGAAAGCAAAAAGGGAAAACAAAATCTACTTAGTGAAGAAAGCAAAAAAAGCACACACGAGAATATCAACCCCACGCTATTGCTCCCCGACAACGACGCCAGAAAAGAGCTTGATAATCCCCAAGTGCAAGGAATCATCGTAGCAATTTTCAAAGGTGGAAGTGATAAGTATGGAGTGTTGAACCCACAAGGAGCTAAAGGTAAGATCAATATTCTCTCAAGTCCTATCTGCCACCGATACGACTCTACGTACGTCGAACGTTTGCTTCCAACTAGAAACGAGAAATAAAACTACGTTGTGGGTATGAAGAGAATAGCTTTGCATGATATTGGAGAACTAAAATATAAAAATAGGTGCTGTTATCATAAAGTTAGAATATGTTACAATATATTACGAATAGCGAGTGTGGAATAATGATGAGTCGGTGTGCGGAATTGTCTTAGGCAATCGTTAACAAGATCGGTAATCATTATTGCAATTTTATATGAGGGAGAGGCATAAGCTAACATACTTTCTCTACTTGGATCATATGCACTTATGATTGGAACTCTAGCAAGCATCCGCAACTACTAAAGATCATTAAGGTAAAACCCAACCATAGCATTAAAGCATCAAGTCCCCTTTATCCCATACGCAACAACCCACCTACTCGGGTTTATGCTTCTGTCACTCAAGCAACCCACCATAGGCAAATCATGAACATATTGCAACACCCTACAGCGGGGATCCTTCACATGTGCGCGGCACGGAAGGCACCATAGGACAGCACCAAAATAAACATGCAACTCAAACCAATCTAGATCATCAATCAACCCATAAGACAAAAGAAATCTACTCAAAACATCATAGGATGGCAACACATCATTGGATCATAATATGTGGCATAAAGCACCATGTTCAAGTAGGGGATTACAGCGGGATGCGGGAGAGTGGACCGCTGAAAAGATATGAGGACGGTGATGAAGAGGGTGATGTTGATGAAGATGATCACCGCGGCGATGGTTCCCCCGATGGCACTCTGGCGCCACCGAGAGAGAGGGGGAGAGGGTCTCCCCCTTGTGCTTCCTCCTCCATGGCCTCCCCCCTAGGTGGGGAGAGGTTCTCCCTCTGGTCCTTGGCCTCCATGGTGATGATGGCCCCTCCGTCTTCCTCCTCCATGGTCTCCGGTGATGGTGACCCCCTCCGGCAGGGTGCCGAAGAGGGCCAAGATTGATTTTTCGTGGCTACAGAGACTTGCGGCGGCGGAACTTCTGATCTTGGTTTCTTTCTGGAGGTTTCTCGATTTATAGGAGTACTTGGCGTTGGAATCAAGTCAGGGGGACTCCCGAGGGGCCCACAAGCCAGGGGGCGCGCCCTAGGGGGGGCGCCCCCTAGGCTTGTGGCTGCCTCGGGACTCCTCTCCGGTATCTTTTTTGCTCCAGTATTTTTTATATTTTCCAAAAATATTCTCCGTAAATTTTCAGCCCATTCCGAGAAATTTTATTTCTGCACAAAAACAACACCACGGTAGTTCTGCTGAAAACAGCGTCAGTCCGGGTTAGTTCTAATCAAATCATACCAAAATCATATAAAATTATTGTAAACATGGCATGAATACTTCATAAATTATAGATACGTTGGAGACGTATCAATACCCTTCCGGAAGCTTCAGGCAGCAATCAAGGCAGCGCAGGAAGGGACGTTCATTCCCGACAGAGAGAAGGACGAGCTGACAGAGGCCCTCGGGAATCCTGAACACCCTGGACGAACACGAGGCACATCAGGCTCCGTTCCGTGGGTGCATGGGTTTCCCGACAGCGGTGGTTATAGAAGCCGAGAGAGAAAGATGAAATAGGAAGCAAGCGAAATGCAGAAGCTCAGTGCAAGATTAGCAAAACTAGAGGAACTTGAGAGCCAGCGAGCTACCGGTCAACCATCTGAGCGGCACGAAGATCCTTCCTTCGACGCTGCCCCAGAAGCTACCCCACCATCTCAGCGGAGAAGCAGCGTAGCTTCCACGGAGCTCGTTCAGCCTGATTTCACGGCTCCTCGCTACCCCGTGGATAGTATCACGGAGGCTGAACATTGCGAGCTAATGACTAAATGCCAGAACCTGACCTTCAAGGCGGCGGTCGGCTCTGTTGTACCTCCTCGAGCTGAGGGAACTTTCCATTGCCGTCCGATTCCACATGGCTATGCTGTTGTGACGGTGGATGAAATAATGGATGGATTTGAGGGGCTGGAGCTTGACAACCCTACAGGTGAAGAGGATATTATTGTTCTGGAAAATGCTTTTTGAGGAGTACGTGTCTATGGAGAAAGGAGTATATCAAGCTTCCAAACTGGACGCCTCAGCAGACTCAGCCTCCTCCGGTGCGTCAGGGCACTCCGCCTCCTCCTCCTCCTCCTCCGGCCCGTCAGGGCACTCCGCCTCCTCCTTCTCCTCCTCCAGCGCGTCAGGGCACTCCGCCTCCTCCTTCGCCTCCTCCGGCGCGTCAGGGTACTCTGCCTCCTCCGGCGCGTCAGCAACGGCGGAAGAGAGTCGCCGCCGCTCCAGCGGCTAGCAGTACAATAGGCGGGAAGAAATACAAATTTGGTCCAAGCCTCAAGCCTCTTCCAAAGTTACCATATGAGAGGACTGACAAGGAAAGCGCTGAAATCAGTGAAGCCAAAGTGAAGGCCCATTTTGCACGGAAACATCCACCTCCGAAGGAAACGGTAGATCCAGTGAAAGGGAAGCGCACTCTGGATGCCCTGAAGCAACCACCACCGCCTACGCCGCAATCCAACTATGACCGCATTATTCAAAAGACATATGATGAAGCGCGGCGGTCGGGAAGTACTTCCAGTGCTGCAAGATTAAAAAAACGAAGAAGTGGGAAAACAATTCCCCAGCTCGGCGAACAGGAGAAGCAATCGTGCCCCCGCTCAAGGTGTCTAGCGATATCGCTAATCATCCGGTGCTACTGCCCGGTACCACTCTTGGTGATTACGTGGGCGATGATGTACAGTTTGAAACGGCTGAGGTAGTAGTCGAGAACTTTAGATACGAGCACGGGAAGCCTCTCGTCAAACCTGATCATCCTCATCTAACAACGATGGTGCAAAAATTGCATGAGTGGTACATGGAAACTTGCAGGAAGTCTGGGACCGACAGTTTGATTGTTGGAATTAAAAAAGAGCACGACTTCATTGGAGTCAACCTGATGCCTGTTGAATTTGTGGAGTTATTTCAGTTATTCAATCAAGAGGCCCTCGACAAACAACTCATGACTTGCTACTGTCTGTAAGTATTACTTCTATAATTAAGTCTCTAGCTCAGCTCGTTCATTGCATGTATATATAATTATCCTCACTATATTATGCAGATTGAAGATCGTCGAATGCAAAAGAGGACAAATCTATGACATTGGGTTCATTAGCCCAAATACCGTAAATGAATGGTCGGTACAAAAAAGAGCCAAAGATACCGAGGAAAACTTGCTAGAAGCATTCCTTCGACATCAAAACAAAAGGGAAATACTCTTTCCTTACAACTTCAAGTGAGTGTTACTGTCTTGTGCATATTCAGTTTCTCTTACTCGAGGTTAAGTGTAATTGATGAGTTATGCGTGCGCAGCTTCCACTTCATTCTGCTATCCATTAAGCTTGATGGGGCATTAGTAATTGTCTTAGACTCGAGACGTAAAGATCCCGAGTATTATGCGGACATGACTGCAATGCTCCAGAAGTAAGTTCAATCAATACCGGGACCATATCGGCAACTTTCATTCATTTCTTGATATCAAGTAATCATTTTCTTTGCCTGCCAGGGTTTGGAAACAGTTCACCGGAATGGTTCCCGGTCTAAACAATGAGCTGCGATTTACACACCCCAAAGTAAGTAGTACTAGCTAGTTCCGCGCATCTCTCATTGATTCTAGCTTCATCAATACCATTATCATGCTTGCTTATCAGTTTGATTGAACTCTATTCTCGTAAAGTGCTTGTACCAGGCACCCGGAAATCATTTATGTGGATACTACGTATGCGAGTTCATTCGCCACTCGACCTCTGAGCGGGGCTTCTGTAAGAAACAATTTGAAGTACGTAAACAATATTCACAATTTTATTTTATATATTACCATCAATTGTGTTGAGTTTCATTCATATATATGTATTGACCCCCTTCTTTAAATTAGATCTGGCAGATGCGGGATGAACTCCTACCACATGATCGCATACGAGCAATTCAAGAGGAATTGGCGGGATTCTTTCTTGACCACGTCATACCTGAACACGGAGAATACCATGTGAAATTGCAATGGTCTTAGGTAGATGATGTTAGGGATTGTAAGAGATGTTATATTGTACATATGTAGTAGCGTCAGATAGATATACGAAAACTTGTTGTTCGACCAAGCACGGAGAAAGAGATGTCACTTCTCTCTATATATGTTCATGACGATCTTGTGTAATTAATGGTTTCCTTCATTTGCTTACTAGCTAGCGTCGAGTTCTCTATATATGTATAGTAGCTAGCGTCGACCAAGCACGGAGAAAGAGAGGTCACTTCTCTCTATTAGCTAGCTAACACAATATGAAACCCCTAAATTAACCCTCCAAAACCCCTAAACCCCCCTTCCAAAAAAAAACCAGCGCCTGCGAGCTGCTGACGCATGGCTGCCTTTTGGTCCCGGTTGGTGTTACCAACCGGGACTAAAGGTCCTCCTGCCTGGGCGCCCCGCAGCGGCCACGTGGAGCCCCTTTGGTCCCGGTTCGTAAGCAAACCGGGACTAAAGGTTTTGGGTATTAGTCCCGTTTGTTTTGTCCCGGTTCCAGAACCAGGACTAAAGGCCCTCTGGAACCGGGACTAGTACCCTGTTTTCTACTAGTGACCACGGATAAGCGCAGAGGAATAGGGGGTAGACCACAAACCCTAATTTTCTAACATGGATGACGGCGATGATGCGCTCGTGTCATGAGGGAAGGCAAAGGATTCAACTTTCTTTTGCGGATGGGTAAAACAAAACTAGCTTAGAGTTTTAGGGGAGATATGTTTTATCTAATAGCAAAGGTTGGTAATTTTCATTATCTTAAATGTAGTGGCCACAAACTTTTATCTCTCAAATAAACGGGTCAGATGTTTTGCTCTTCTTTGGAATTTTCACGTGAATTGTGGCTTTTCCTGGTTGCTCGCTGTGTACTTTTAATATATAATAGCTTTATGTGAGTTGTCCTTCTTTACTCGTTGCTCATAGGTATTTTCTTTAACATACAATAGATAGATAAAAAGATCATGTGCAAAGTAAGTGGCTGTATCTACATCCGAGTTCAAGCACATTTTTTCTTTAAATTATTATACATAACGAAGTATACAACGACGAGAAGTGTTTAACAGATTGTCTAAAGAGAGAGAACTGAAATTAGCTTATATGGTTAGGTTCCATGTGGTGGAATGGCACAGGTGCCCTCATTTTCCTAGATTTATTTCAAGCTTTTTGACGATGTTTGTTCAGTGAGAGAAGACGTTTTAATCGAGTATGAGGCGCCTATAATGACTTCGTCATTTCAAGATGTTGTGTCGGATTAGTATTTCGAAGGTGTTTGTAAGAATAGGTTGTGCGTGCATATGAGGATCTGCGATTGTATTGTGTTAAAAAAATATTATCAAAAGAGTAATATTAGACGTATAAAAAATATCCCCACTACAGGAGTGGACAGGAAGAAAATATGATAGATAGCTAAAAAAAATGACCCTAAGAGGAGTTCAGATTATATGCATTCAATGTAACAGATTATTAAGATCTTTATTAGCTATACTCGTAAAAAAAGTCTAAAGGAGGTCATGGTACGAAACAATGGAGGCAGACGTTGGCAATGGCTTGACACGGGAGATGTTGGGTGGTGTGAAGTCTCTCTTCTTGTTGCTTCCAAAAGCTAAAGTAAAAAAACATACTAGTATAGTATTTGCTAACCTAGATGATCAAGGTAAGAGATGGGCAGGTAGGCATAGATTAGCTAGTGAACTTCGAGGTATTTATCTAATTGCTTGTTATTTATCTAATTGCTTTCATTTTCTTCGACAAGGGAAATATATTGATATCGCGGAGATATCAATTACGCCCACCCTCTGCAACAACGTAATGTTGTAATGACATTATGGATGCACACAATCAAAGACAAAAAGAAACAGAAGAAAAAAGATAGATCCCGCTACAGTGATCAATTCTTTTTAGCTGCAACACGAACCACCAACTGGGCAGTACCCGAAGTCCAAATTCTCCAAAAGCGATGTTTTCAAAAAGGAAACAGTGCACAAGCACTGTCATCGTTCGATTCCTAGATTTTAAGTTTTCATCCTGTAGAAGATCCGCACTCTCAAAACAATGCCTTCAACAAGGTCAATGTCAGGCACAACCAATTAAGGTAAGGCCTTGAGTTTTCACCCTAAAAGCTAAGACTCCGTACTCACTTGCCAATGCCGCTCCTACGAGTCACGAATCACCAAGCAAAGTCCTCGTCACCACGAACACTCGATCCACCATTACAAGGCCTCGGACCTCAGCCGCCATGACATTTTCCGCCACTGTCTACACCATGGAAATCGAAATACCGAAGTGTCCCATAATGTCAACAGATATCGAAGCTTCTCGTCACACCTCCTGAAGCCACTCGGGCTGAAATAGGGGTGCACACGATCGAATCCCATCCGTTCTAGCAATCTACAGGTGTCAAGCACCCAATAAAAATCTCCAGCGAAACATTTCAAAACTCGTCAACGGCCAGATCCATGAGGGTCGACAACAAACAGAACACCATCTTAGAGCAAAAGGAACCCAAGGACCGTGACACCCGCCGGTTCCTTACAGCAAGCCGAAGATCTCAGCGGGCATCGTCGCCGCCACCCGCACCACGCTATTACTAGGATTTTCCCTAGTAGTGACCATCAGGAATAAGGAAATTTCCATCACTATTGTGTTTTCTCAGAATTGTATGCATAAAATGGAATTGGTCGATTTTTTTAATTTCCAATTAGTTAGTAGTAGCATGCGGAAAACAATGCGCGCTACTAGTAGCGTTGGTATTACTAACAAAGTTAGTAGTAGCATGGGTGGCACCCGCGCTACTACTAATTTTTAGCTGTATCGCGATAGCAGTAGCGCGGGTACCGGCGCTACTACTAGGCAGTTTACCCACGCTACTATTAGGCAGTTTACCCACGCTACTACTAGGCTTTTCCCTAGTAGTGACCACCCGCACCACGCGGAGATGAGTAACTGAGCCGCACCGAGACCCCAAACCAGTCGACGTGTCGTCCTCGTGGCCACAGCAGCAGTCGAGGTTGCCGAAGAAATCTGGGGTCGCCGCCCCTGGCGTCCATCTCCGCCGAACGAACCACGCCGTCCAGAGCCGCCATGAAGCTCCGGCCGGAGATCCCGCAACGCAAGAAATGATGGGGCCCCTGCCGCCATCAGTCGCGCGAGGAGGATGAGGACCCACCACCGCCGTCAGCCTCTCGGCCTTTGACCAAAGGCGTCCTTCGGGGGCGGCGTGGGGAGCAAGATCGGAGGGGGAAGGGGTGGCGGCTGCGCTAGTGTTCCACGGGGGCTTAACAAGTGATGTCTGTGTGCCTCATTCCTTCACATAAATCAAAATCCGTAAGTTTTGGGTTTTCCAAGGCAACGCTAAATTTGCATTGCCTTCTCAAGTTCTCATCAATTAAAGTACCTACAATAAAGCATTTCAGAAGTTTGTTTATAGATAATATCCATCGCTCTTCAAATCTCTGCGGCACAAATTCAGTGAATGTATGCGAAGTATTTACAGAATGTACATTCATAGAAACCTGTCAACATATATTCTCGCAAGCTTTTGAAACTCAGTGTCAAGAACTAGATGTTTTAACACTAAACGCCGTACCCGGAATAAATTTATTTACGTTCACAGAGTTATACATGACCCAGTAGTATATGAACTACATACATGGTTATAATTCAGAGTTCCCAATTGGCACTCAAACTAATAATAGCAATAACACTTCACAATGAAAGTAAAATCATCTTGGGATTTCAGATGATTGGATGAACTCTTTTTCCAAGCTGTATACTCTGGTTCCTTCGCCGCCTTTGCGTCCCTTGTATGACTGATCATTTATAGCATTCCGGTTCAATCTTGTGATCTGAGAACTAAGATTGACCGTTGAGTTCTGAACATCCTCAAGTGTTGTTTCCACTTGTCTCATTGTGGGCCTTTCTTCACCTTTTAAACTTAAGCATGCTTCTGCGAGTCTTGCAACCACCTCAGCACCTCCGGCCCCTCCCTCCTCAACAATTTGTGTATCTAGAATATCTAATAGTCGATTGTCCCTTATAAGAGACACAAAATGTGATGCTAGGCTTGTGACTTCTGACGAATGGGAATTAAAAACTGGTGTCACCCTTGTCAGTAACTCTGCTAGGATGACACCAAAGCTGTAAACATCGCTTTTCTCCGTTAGTCGACTGGTGTAGTAGTACTCAGGATCAAGGTAACCATGGGTTCCTTGGACAGCTGTAGGTATTCCTGTCTCATCTATTGCAATAGACCTTGAAGCTCCAAAATCTGATACTTTTGATGTTAAAGTATCAGTAAGTAGTATATTTGCACATTTGATATCTCTGTGGTATACTGATATTGAAGCAGCGGAGTGTAGATATGCAATGGCCCTTGCAGTTTCCAGTGCAATCCTCAACCTATCTTTCCACGATAATGGGTTCTCACTTTGGCCATGGAGATGAAATGAGAGTTCCGTTCGATATGAACTCGTAAACAAGTAGAGGAACCTCTGTCTCTAGGCAGCAGCCAAAGAGCTTCACCACATTCCTATGGTTTGTCTGTGAAAGTATGACAACCTCATTGATAAACTGGTCGATTTCCCTTTGAACGACAATTTTGGCCTTCTTGATGGCAACAATACGCTGATCAGATAAGATGCCTTTGTACACTGTGCCATGGCCACCGCCACCAAGGATGCGATTATGGTCAAATTTGTTGGTTGCTTGGTCCAGCTCTTCCAAGCTGAAAATCCTCATTCTGTCTGCCATATCTTGATTTGAAGAAATTAGCTGTTGCAGAAGCAATCCATGATTTTTCTTGAAGAACTTTTGCCTCAAATTCTTGGCTCTTCTTTGCTTAAATTTATTGGTGATTTTGGAAATACCCAGAAGAGAAAGCACTATGCCAGAACCAGCACTAATTGCAATTACGGTAATCAAACCTGCAGATAATGAAAGTAAGGATTCATAGTAGTACATGATGTCTGCATTTCACAAATTTGAACTTAAATATAAAACAAATCAGCCAATCCATGACAAACGTTCACTTAGAATATTTATCAGAGCAATCATATTGGAAGTATATGTGGGGGAACTCTCCTCCACACCCCCCCCCCCCCCCCCCCCCCCGGGTGATTACTCAAAAAAAATATTGGTAGTATTGTTTCCATACCAGTGATTACTTGGTTTACTAGTTTTGTGTTCTCTTTTGTTTGTGCATGCTGATGCTTTCATAGTATTAAGAAAACTGATTTTAAACTGGAAAATGTATCAGTACTCCCTCCGATCGGAAATAAGAGTCGTGGTTTTAGTTCAAATTTGAACTAAAACCACTACACTTATTTCCGATCGGAGGGAGTAGCATTTATGTAGCTGTTCTACTAACGTACTACATAACAAAAAAAATCGTAATTCTAAGGTCCTTAATTATCATTAAGCAAGGACTTTTACCAACTGAGTGAGTTATATTTATACCTGGGAGGCAGCTGACACTTTTTTTCGCTGTACATCGGTGTGTCCCTGGCATATTGGTGCAGATTCCGCCGCATGGATAAACATCAGGCTGTAGGCACTCGTCGATATCTGAAAAGAGGGAGGACAAGTTCAGTTAAAACGCAGAGTATGTTCAAAGTGCAGTTCAAGCCTCAAAATATTGAACAAGTAATTTTCGGACAGAATTTCATATTCTACAAGAGGAAATTTCAAAGGGAAGTCTTGGCCCTGCTTTGAGCACGGGCATCTTTAAAATTTTCAGGTGACCGAATTGCTTCATAAAAAAAAAATTGTGTGCTCATTACGACAGTAGGGAACCGCTGTCAGAAACAAATATTTCTGATGGTGCAAGGAAAAAGGTGCCTATTTAGCAGACATAACTCTTTTCTGAAAACTCTATGGCATAGTGGACAACCGGGCCCGGTGCATAACTCTCGCCTAGTGATGACAATCTCGTGTTTTTTTTATTTTTATATAAATCCGTGTTCAATGCCTCGTGGACTATGTTGGTCACACTGTCACACTCGCGCACCGTGCCATCCAGAGCAAGGAGATGCCGTGTGGCAGTGGCAATTAGAAAACCGGGAGAAAAAAGAATATCTCAAAATCATAGTCTCTAGGTTTATTAAAATATGAACCAAAAAGCGCATTAGAAATTTAATGAAGCATTAGAAATATAACATCATGGCCTGAGAATTAGTAAGGTTTATTCCTATGAAGTTTCTATGATTAATGTGTCTTTTGCATGATTTTTTTAAGCACTGACCATAGAGCAATCGTTCTACGGTACTTTCATTCAATAAAAAACAAGTAAATACAAAGAAAATAAAACAAGAATAGTCAACCAATTCCTTAAAAGATTTGTCTACTTTGATAGTTCATGACTCCAATCTTCAACGGCGATGTGTAAACGCATGCATATAGTGGTGTGTGTATCTGTGTGCATCTATATTATGCTCGGTAGTTTTAAAAAGTTGTGAGTCGCTATAAAAGCCTGATATCACATATGCTACAGTGTTAAATGCCAACTATACTGCTGCTAATAGATGAAGCTCTCGAACATAGAGGGGTGTCGGAAGTAGTATTAGTAGTACTGGTATTGAATAGTGCTAGGGGTGGGGTGGTACCTTGGCATCCATTAACGATGTAAGGGTTGCCTTCGTATCCAGGCGAGCAGTTGCAACTGACTGCACGTTGACGGTAGTTAACGCTGAGAGCGAGGCTGTTCATGCTTATGCATCTCCAACCAGACTCAGAACTGAGATCCCTCATGAGCAAGTCATGATCGCCTTCCACATCCAGAAACCATACGAGCACCGTGGGTACGCTGGTCACCTTGGCATAGCTACCGAAATTGTCAATGGTGGTACTACCATTTTGTATGGCTCCGATGTTGCTCTCAGTCAACCAGTCGCGATCGACTATAAAGGCGACCCCGTATGCTTTGTCCAATGGGCCGCTGTCCAATTCGTCGAACTTCACCCTGTACACGGACCAACTCGACGAGATGGTGGTCCGGCAGCAGCCGAGGCCCGAGCACGAGGTGTCCGAGGGTGTCCCACACAACACGGCGCATGCGCTGATATAGTGATTCTTGTACTGGGAAACTATGCCATTATTATAAACTTCTGCTTGGCCAGCGAGGTAGGCGATGACGTTGCACCCGATGGCCACCAAGACGTTGTGCTTGCCCGACGCTGCCTGCCGCAGTCCGGTATCCGTTAGGCCCTCAGGCCAGGTGGTGCCAAAGCCGAGAAATCTGTCTTCTCCGCTACGGCCGGACGACGAGGCGCTGGTGACCATCTTGCTTTGGACACGTACCGTGGCGTCCGCCAGAGAGATGGCGTCCACTTCCAAGCCGTCGCTCAGGAGCAGCTTCGGAGGGTGGCGTGTCTCGTCACAGGTGAGGTTGAAGCCCTTGTGAAAGCAGCCTTGCCGGAAGCCAAAAGGGTAGGGGACGGTGACGCTGCCACAGGCCTCCGGGCAGCCAGGCAAGGCTACCGGGACAACGGCGACGGTTGCCACGAGGAGCTCAAGGGCCATCAGTGCTACTACGGTTGGCAGGAGGAGCTTTGCCTGTGGGGAAGGAATGGAGGGAAGGAGAAGGCTGCAGCTTCTCCTGCTGCAAGGCTGCAACTTGAGCATGCTGTTATGAATTAGCTAGACGTACGCTTAGTGATACTCGTACTGGTAATCGATCACTTTTTATGTAGTACAAGTGTAGAACAAATAAATGTTGGATCTTCCACTCCAATCTAGAAGGCCACTAGAGACTAGACTATCGCTCTCACTAGTTGCCTTTGGTCTTCTCTTATGTAGGACTGCAACGTCGACCAGGTACACGGATATAGACTAATCAACATAAGCATGTTGCCTGTCTAGTACTAGCTGAGTTAGAACCGTCCTCATCCGACGGTATTTTCAATTTTGTGAAACTTCAGGGCAAACGTGTCTCTTTGGTAAGGAAAAGTCTATCCCTTAGAAAGGAAGGTGAAACGAGTGTGGCATACTCATCTTGTTCCAGGAATGGGATGTGACAACCTTGTGTTTTATGCGGAAACTCAAACTCGTGCCCGCCCAACTTGGCTATTGTTGGTCAGTGGTCACTCACACCGTGCCATCCGGGGTCGGTGGAAGACCTTGCTGAAGGTTCCCAGTGTACAGGCAATGGCAATTTTGATGGCCGGCGGGCCGGGCGAGAGCGAAAGAGGAAAGTACCTCGATGCAGCTTGGCCACGCCTAGGCGCCATCGACCCCTCCGCTCGGCCGGAACTAACTTGAGCATTTCATCGAACACCTCGCCTGCACGGTCGGAACTTGAAATCGAACCAAGGAACTACTGAGTTCAATCTTCAGTTCACGGGAAATATAAGTTTCTAAAGAGTTGCTTACCATCGATTCTGATCCCCACCGACTCCATGAGCACCACCGACCACCTCGGGGAGGAAGAGGTGCACTGACCTCCATGAACACCACCAACAACCTCGGGGAGGAAGAGGTGCACTCACCTGCGACTGCCCAGAGTGCACTGCCGCCAGACTGCCGGTCTCCTGCGTACCCACTGCCCTCGCCGCGCCGGCCGCCAGGCGCTGTGCTGCCGGGCAGGCCCCCAGCCAAACCTTGCCGAACGGGCCTGCCGGGCGACCCTACGTCTCTTTTAGAACGAAACGAGAGGTTTTTTTTTTTTTTTTGAGGGGTACAAAACGAAAGGTAGGGCAGCCTCGCCTGAATGGCGCGTGCCAGGTCACGGGCCAAAGGCCACAACATCCTTTTGCTGTTTTTTTTTTCATGTTTTTAGTTTTTTACTTTTGTTTATACTTCCAAATGTTCTAAGTATATCTATATATGTTACAAAAATTATTCGAAAGATGTTAATGTGTATACGAAAAATATTTCTCATGTATAGAAAAAAATATAAAATGTGTATGAAAACAATTCGATCATGTATCAAAAATAGAAATGTTTGTCATGTATACCAAAATTGTATAAAAAGATACAATGGATATGAAAAAATGTTGATCATGTATTAAAAAATGTTAAACGTGTATAGAAAGAATGTGTTTTTTTAATCAGCCTATCCCCTTTCCATTATTTAGAACGGAAATACATTGGTTCCAGAATAACATGAGGAGGAAAAGGAAGAAAGCAAGTTTGACGCATCACCAGGAAACCCACCGCAGTCGCTCGACATCGAAACGACCATGGGACTAAAACCTGGTGACACCTAGTTCAAAACGCTAGCCAATTACAGACCAGCTAGTCAACAACAAAGTTCCATCCAGCAGCACAAAAGAGAAAAGCAGTATCTATCAAACAGGAATGAAACCCATAAAACTAACGACCCAACGAATCTGCAGAGGGCCCGCCATGTTCTCCAAGTTCTTTAGGCACCCTCGACTGTTTTCTTGGCTGCATCAGAGAGCCTCATCAGCGCCATAGTGCCTTCTCGAATCATCCGCAACCCGCTTCTCATCTTCTTCACTTCTTTATCCGATTGAAGACCTGCCTAGTATAGCAAAAAAGGGCATGCAGTGAACACAATTCAAAAGGGGACTTGATCATTTTTTTCTCAAAAGTGGCTCGATTCCTAGCCAGCCATATAGCCTAGGCAATAGCTGCCAGACCAATAGTATAGAATTTGTCTTCACCAGGAATAAAAGCATGACACCAAGAGTAGTATTGCCATTGATTGTTTGGACAAAGATCAGTGCCCAGTGACACCCCAATGGATCGGCAGACCACTCGACAGGACATGTGAACAACAAGTGATGACCAGTTTCACGAGATGTACAAAAGGAGCGGGCTGGGTTACCAGACCATCTTCTCCGTTTCATAACATCACAAGTCATGATTGCATCTTGAAACGGTTGCCAGAGAAATATTTGGATTTTAAGAGGGGTTTTAGCATTCCAAATCCATTTGAAATGACTATGCTCACTCCATAGCTTTTCCGTGTGAAAAGTGCATAGTTGTTGTTGTAGTGAAAAAATAACATAAGTAAAGGGTGCATATTAGTCGTTGATCGAGTCAATGTGCTACGATGCTAGCAAGTGTGTCAGCAATATTAAAAGCAGGAATATACGTGGTCTCACAACATCACGGTGTATACTCGACATAATAAGATAATGATATTTTTAAACCAAGTTCGGACAAGACTCCTGATTGAGCAAGGTGTAAAGCCGTTGAGGAATGGACCTGGTATCAGTGCATGCATGCCTTTTATTGTACTCCCTCCGTTTCGAAATAAATGTCGTGGTTTTAGTTCAAATTAATTAAAACCACGACACTTATTTTAAAATGGAGAGAGTATTTAGTTACATGTTCACCCACGGTTTGAAAATATCCAACCTATAGAATCCGACGACAAATAGTCAAGTTCATCTTTTTCTCTCTAAGCTCAAACTTAGTAAAAACAATGAATAATGGAGAGAGTATCAGTATATAGATTTTTTTCAAAAATATATGTTATTAGTATGTATGGATGGCAAGCAAAGGTGTTGGGCATGGCAATTCACATTAAAAATGTAAGAACGTTTCTAATAAAATAGATAAATGTTCCGTGGCAAATTGATTTTATTTTAGAATGTAATTATATATAGCCCAAGGCACCTACACAAACAACATATCAATCATTGCAAAAAAAAATTGGAGAGATTGTTGTCCAATTCATGGCAATTTTGATAATATGTGTGGTCAGATGGCAGGTTTTATAACTATTGATATCTAGGTAATGCCAATTGTAGGGAAATGTGTATACTAGTGAAATGGCAAAAGAATTTAGAAAATTATTTTCTAAACAACATAGAAAATTACAGAAAAATTTGCCATGGACAAGTGAATCCTTGCGGTTAACAATCTCCCTGAACACTTCCTTGTCATGGCACAAATGGTCATGGCAAAAGATCCATACAAAATGCAGCACAAAAAACACAGAAAATGGAGGTAGAGACGATATCCATAATCTGCCTCGATTGGTGTGGTTGAACTTCCACTTGACATTATGAATGCTAGTGGGATTAGCTCTTGAGCAAGAGTTTGATGTGCGAAATCCTACAAACACATTATACCATCCATTAATGGCAAACAACAAACCCGAAAGCCCAGAGGGTGAGAAGAAGGAGGGGTCACACCATAGGGGAGAAGACTCTCTCAGTAGCACTGCAGGGCACAGAGAATTCACACTGTGTGGTGGTGTCGCTTGCGATCAGCTTCTTGCAGAAGTAATTTGTGGGTTGTTTTCTCACGATCCCCATCTTGGTAGGCATGTAGTCGTCGATCTACTCTTGATGCACAAAAAAGTGAGAAAACATCAGCACTCCTTAGGAATCATTATCACTATTGCGGAGAATCACGAATCCATACATTGCCTTACCAGGTTCAACGACTGCAGCATCCTAGGCCATATGGCAAAAGGTGTGTTGGCCTAGGGCCCATCCCAAATAAGTTCCAATACATGTACATACCAAAATAAATTGAAATGAGATTTGCATAACATAAAATAAACAATTGTGCAGGGGGCACATGCCCCCCCCCCCCCCCCCCCCCCCCACACACACACACACTTCACATGCAGCACATGCCCCGCCCCCGGGCACTTCAGAATAGTGTATTTATTTAATAGTTGTTTATCTCTCCTACTTAAATAATGGGTAAAGTTTCCCGTTGTGCACTTCATAATGATTTTTTCCATCCTCGTTTTTCTTTTTTTGAAACCATTTTATCACACAAATATTTATTTTTCCCATCCTCACAAACAACATAATCGACAAGTCAGGAGAATTTTAACCGGGAATTTTGATAGCATAACGCATTGTTGAGAATGAAGAGTCGCAACATGCAGGCACAATGGCGCAACAAATCGCTCCACGACTCTTCTATTTTGGAGTGCATTTTTGTGGATCTTTCCCACGGAATTATTTCTAGCTAGATTATTATTTATTTATTTCAAAAGGAATTGTGGTGTGCAGCACAACTTATTAGCTAAGCCAGTGTTCTTTGTTTAACTCACTCCTAGAGCACACTCATAGATAAAACTAGATGATACCCCGCACGTTGTTGTGGGAACTGTAGACAGAGAAATGGGATAGATTAGGCAAATGGAATATAAATAATTTGGATATTATTCTTAACCATGTCGTCGCTCAGCTAAAATAAAACTATTTCGTGAGGTTGAACAATGCACAGTTGGCTAAAAAATGCATAATGTTTCCTTTCAAAAACATATGAATAACAGTGGTTTGAGTTCCCATTAACAAAGTATAGTGGCCCAGCCAACCATTTGTGCATCGGAAACATCACGCCCACGAAGAATAAGTAAATATACCACAAATCAAATAGGCATTGAAAATTGGCTTGGGAGGTGGTAATGATTCTTATTAGTTGCCTGCATCATAGTTCACTGATTATCTTCATCTTGCGATGACAACAAACAATCTCCTCCATTAACAGGGTGACACTTGAAACGTGGAAAAGAAATTGTGTGTAAGAAGAGTTGATGACGGGGAGAGCTGAAATTGCCAATTAAGTTTGTACTATAAATTCTGCACACACAAAATCAACCTCTACTACATTTGGTGAAGGCAATATTATACAACAATTAGATTGAAAAATAAGTTTCACAATGAAGTAAAATGGTTATATAATTTTGAATTAATAAGGCAAGACCTGTCAAGGGAAAGCTTTTAAACTTAGCACATTGATGAACTTTGGGTCAATAATTGAACATGACAATCCATAAGTATATTATATGCATATTCTTGTGTTAATTGGATAAGGATAGTTTGAAATCTTCTTGTGTTAATCTTGATGCTGCCCTTATAAAGGATAAACAATCTGATATTGACGCACCAACAACTAATACCCACTCTTTACTAATGTTTTTTTTTGAGACAAAGTTTTGGCACCCGGGAGCATATGCTCCTGATTTTTTTAATGCATGTTAAATGTATTTTAGAACATCACAAAATTCTGACAAAATATTTCACGCGTACATCTCGATATTCTATGAGCTCACAAAGTTGTTTAGTGAAAAACCAACAACTTTTCTGTCGTGTTTGAAAAGGACAAAATTCAGTGATAAAAGGGCTTTTCATGAGACATTTTTTTTATCTTTTTTACACAAGACACAAAAAATGTCAATTTTCCGCGAAACTTGGCATGTGCACATAGAATATGGAGATGTACACGAAAAATACTTGTTTGGAATTTTTCATCTTGAAATGTTTTCTCCGATGGCAGGAACATATGCTTCCATGTGTCAAAGTGAATTTCCGATTTTTTTTCGCTACAACAACTATGAATTGAGGATAGTGAGCTATGGCATATATCTTGATATAAAAAATGGACAACATAAATAGTACTAGTGTTTTGATTCGGTACACCCTCCTAGAAAAGTTTATAAATTTCGATGCAGATTAAAAGTGAAGGTAAGAAGTTATCCATTCAATCAAAAAGTTTAGATTGTTCTGATCTCTTTGTTTGCTCCATGGGGGAATATGGATTAGAATTAGTTGATCGTGAATATACGTGAACACCCTTTTTTACTAACTTTAAGATTCGTGCAAACTTTAAGTGAGGTGTACCGAAGGAGAGCTCGTAATAAAATTTATTTGGAAACAACGTTTGAAATCTTTGAAAGCAATGTCGGTAAAACGGTATAAATAATAATATCGTTGTGGATACATATATAGCCCAAGAAATTCTAATGAGATGTCATTTTCACTTGATCGGTCCAAATTATAAATTGCTGCCTCTTCTAGAAATCCCTCGCCGCCGTTGCACTCACGCAAGCAAGCAACACCTTGAGATTTCTTGCATAAGGTCCGTAGTGCATTTCTACTTACTTTTGACATCTGGAGCGGCCACTCGAGTAGTAGTGGGAAATAGCTAGGCTGTGAATGTAAACAATTTATCTGGTGGCTGACTCTTTACATCCATACTTTCCGATAGCCCACGAAGACCCGTTACTCTAAAGGCAAATACTCAGAGATGCAAAGGGGTAAATAATGGAATCACCTGAGTACCAGACTCCTCACCTCCTGTATCGTATCGAGCAAGGACGTTTGCAGCAGCAAGATGATGCTGGCTCCTTCCGCAAGAGCAAAGATCGGCGCCATGATCACACCACTGACGCTTCATCTCATAGCAGCTACTATAACACTAGCCGCGCCGCCGGTAGCCTTGACTGGCTGCCCCGAGGCCTGCGGCAACGTGACCGTCCCGTACCCATTCGGCATCGGGCACGGTTGCTTCCGCGAGGGCTTCAACCTCACCTGCGACGAGGCGACCCAGCCGCCGAGGCTGTTCGCCGGCAACGGCGACGCTGCACGGGTGCAAGTGGTCGCCGTCTCTCTGGACGGCACCCTGCGGATCAACACCATGATGGTCAACTTCTCGCTGAGCGAGAACCCCGAGAAGTTCAACCGCACGTGGTCCGCCGGCAGCCTGCAGCAGGCCGCCGGCCGGCTGACGGTGTCCCCGAAGCGCAACCGGTTCGTGGCCTTGGGATGCAACCTCGTGGCCAGCCTCGTGGACGACGAGGGCCGCTTCGTCAGCGTCTGCGCCGCGTACTGCTCGGAGGCGCGCGGCCCCGGCAGGGTGGGCGACGGCTCGTGCTCCGGCGTGGGCTGCTGCCAGACGCCCGTCCCGCGGCCGGGATTCTCGTCCTACGGCATCCAGATCAATGATCTGGCCCAGATCAGAGTCAGACCCAACGATTCCTCCAGGTACGGAGCGGTGTTCGTTGCCGACCGGGAGTGGTTCGGCGAGAAGGGGCTCGTGCTCCAGCTGGATTACTCGGCGCAGCCGCACAGGATTGCTGATTCCACGGTGGTTCCGACGGTGTTGGAATGGTCGCTGGATATGAACCGTGACAAGGACATGTTGCGGTTGCCGGGTGGCTTGTCGACTGCTCCCGGGAGATGCATAAGCGCCAACAGCATCGTGGTCTACAACGACGACGATTACCAGCGGCCGCGGTGCAACTGCACCAAAGGATACGAGGGCAATCCCTACATCGCCGACGGATGCCAAGGTATCTTACAAAGGCTAACATGCGACATATTTTTATACAGAAAGTACTCTATTCCATAGTATATAGTGTGTGTGTAGATCTTTTTGAATGTTGAGCTTCCTAAAGGTTGACTAGGTTTACACTTTACGGAGAAAAATAGCTTCGAATACCATATTAATTAAATACATTCTATATACCACGAGACATATTTTTATATCGATGTTTGGTATTATAGATATAGATATTTTTTTATAAACTTGATCGAAGTGTAGGAAGTTTCACGTAAAAAACTGTACGTCGTATAGTATGAAACCTAGACAAAAAGTCATTTTGGAGGACGGGTGCATTGGAGCCCTATATTTTGAATAGTGACAAAATGCTGTTTTAAAGTTTTAAAAAAATCTGACAATAAATCAACATGTTTATATCGATGTATATTACACATGTGCAAAGTTTGATGTTGAAATAAGTAACCATGTGAGTTACACAAAAATGACAAAATCATGATTTTTGGAAAGCTGAATAGTGCATGTACTATTCACTATTTGGAAATCACCATTTTGTCATTTTTGTATAGCTCACATGTTTACTTATTTCATCACCAAACTTTACACATGTAATATACATCCATATGACCACGTAGATTTTTTTTGGAATTTTTTGAAACTTTAAATGTGATTTTTAAAGTATTTTAAAATAAGGTCCTCCAATACACCCGGGTTCCAAAAATCCTCTCTCGAAACCTAGAGAACTATATTGGATTTTTGAAACTACAACTATTAGTATTTTTTACGAAAATGATCCAAATCTATTATCAAAATTCATCGAAAGTACAAAGCATCTCAAACATAATAAAAATTACATCGATATTTCAAGACCACTGAATGACCAGTACCGCCGCTAGAATGAGTCGCCGACGCGCCATTGTCGCTGCTCCCCTACCGGAGTCGGCTTGGCCTTGTCGATGAAAGGCGGAAAATCTTCATGCATGTGCCCCTAAGGATCCCTGGAGTCGCAGTCGTCGTCGTTGAACCCTTAAATAGATCTGAAGCACCTGCCACAAAATTTCTCCACATGATGAAAAACCCTAACCTCACCGCCCAAGGAGAGGTAGCAATCTGCGCCGGAGCTCCATCGACTATGTCCAGATAAACGAACTCGGGGAGGATCGGAGCTGGAAGACAAACTCAAAGGAGAGGCGCCGCCATCCACCCAAGCATCACACCTGCGAGGACTACAAAAACCCTAACCTAAACTATTAACCGGAATGGAGGCACCGTGATTCTTCTTCCCGCCACCAGCCGCCGGAGCGACAGGCAGAGGGAAAGCAAATCCACAGGCTCGCCTGCGAAGTCTCGAAGGGAGATTTTACCCTAACCACTAAGAAATAAGGAAATGAAAGAAAAACTCTAGATTGATTCTCCTTCCAAATTCGTCAACTATCGATGAAGCCAACTACAACTATTAGTTTATTTCTAATAGCCGAGTGTGCACAATGATATGCACACCCGAGCATCGTGCATGCACGCGCATGATCACACAAGGTACTCCCTCCGGCCCCTTTTACTTCGCATATAAGATTTATGTCAAGTCAAACTTTGTAAAGTTTGATCAAAATTATCTTAAAAACTATCAACATCTACAATACCAAATATATAGAATATGAAACTACTTTCTATAATGAATCTAATGATATTGATTTGGTATTGTGAATGTTGATATTTTTCTCTATAAATTTGGTCAAACTAGAGGTACTTTGACTTAAACAAAACTTATATGCAGACTAAAAATGACCGGAGGAAGTACAAACAACACTCTTTCTCTTGTTCCCCTTGTTGGGGTTTTTATGCGCTCTACTTTCCTCTTGGCTCTAGTACCGCACCGTCTACCCCTCCATGATATTGGCACCATTGTCAACACCTTTTCATGCTACCACTCGAAGACCCTATTATTTTTTTTTGAGTATCTAGAAGACCGGCCACCGCGCCAATCTCGTTTAGCCATGCCCTCATATTTGATTCCTTTTTAGCATTGGTGTAAATGGACCCATCATGTTCAAAACAGACGATAGTGTTTCAATTTTCACTGATGGTTCCTATCGCCTCTGTAAGAGCATCTACAGCCAGAACTAGCAAATCTGACCCCTTAAACGCCCGCGGACGCGCCCGGTTAGTGACCGGGCGTGTCCGTTTTGAGCCCCTATAATTTGGTCCGCGCAGCCACACTTCTCATTTTTCTTCTCATATGTCCGGTCACTTGCACGTGATTGGTGGAGAAGAAGAGAGAGAAAGAAAATAATGAATAAGAAAAGAGAAAAGGTGGTCCGGAGTGGGGTCGCGTCCTACGTGGTGGACTGACCGGGCGTGTCCGGGCGCGTCCGCGAGCCCTCATATCGGCCCCATATTTGAGATGGATATGAGGGGTGCCGGTCAGTCCGGACGTTTGAGACGGATATGAGGGGTCCGGTTGGGTCGCATTTTTGTGACCGGTCAGTGACCGGGAGGACGTTCCGGGCGTTTGAGGAACATATAGGGGGTCCGGCTGTAGATGCTCTTAGCCGTTTTGGCTTCGGGGAGATGAGGCGAGCCACGTAACAATGAATGACATATAGTTAAGAGCATCTACAGCCGAACCTTGCAAATCCGCCCCCCTATACGTCTGCGGACGCGTCCGGACGGCCCCTCATATTTCGCTCCGTGCATCCACATGCCTCATATCCGGACTCTCAAATTCATACAAAGTCATGCACGTCGATCATCCGATACAAATTTTCCGAATTTACAGTTCAAAAGAAGCAAATGAAATCATAGTTTAACAAACCGGACATGCCAAAATGAAATCAATGTCCGACCGACAAGTGCTGCTTGCCGGATCACTCGCCGGACGAGTTCGTCCATGCGTCCTGCTCCGCCTGGGCATCCTTCTCCGCCTGCATCCGGGTTGCCTCCTCCTCCTACATTCTTGCCGCCTGCTCCGCACGGTCCCACTCCATCCTCTCCTTTTACGCATCCAACATGAGCTTGTACCTCTCCTCTTTCTTGCTCTCCCTTGTCATAAAAATGCCCGTCCATGTGGACGACATTTTTCTAGCCGCGGCATCACGGGAGATCCTTGCCTTCTCCCATTTGTTGCCCATGACTTGCCAAAATGAAATTTTTTTTTGAATTTTTTTTTATCCTTTAGTCCCGGTTGGTAACCCCAACCGGGACTAAAGGTTCGCCAGCCCACGCACAGAGAGCGGCCACGTGGAGCTCCTTCTGTCCCGGTTCGTAAGCGAACCGGGACTAAAGGGGGGGGGCCTTTAGTCCCGACCCTTTAGTCCCGGTTCCAGAACCGGGACTAAAGGCCCTTACGAACCGGGACAAATGGGGGTTTTCCTACTAGTGCACCTACCTGCGCCGCCCCCTCCGCCTCCCTCTATCGCTGCCGGCGCTGGCGCATCTTACGGGCGATGTTCTCCGGCTTGCAAAACGAAGCTAACGAAGGGACGCCGACGGACGAGGCGGACTGCGTCTCCGTCGCGGTGGTCGGGGACGGGCTGGAAGACATCACGGCGGCGGATCGGGGCAGGTGGTGAGGATGGAGAGCAAGGGTGCTGGACGATGAGGGGTCAGGCGCGGGAAATGGTGGAGGGCGGCGGGAGGAGGAGGAAGGGTTTGAGGAATTTGGGGCAATTTGAGGTGGGGCCGGGCTGTCAGGTCCGACGTGGAGGGCGTGTCCAGGCGCGCCCGGGCTCCCCCCATATCCGCCCCATATTTGGGCTGGAAATGAGGGGTGCCGGTCCCGGGCGTTTGAGGCCAGTTTGAGAGGCCCGTCTGGGTCGATTTATTGTGACCGGACAGTAACCGGGCGGCCTGCTCGGGCGTTTCAGAAGGGTATAAGGGGTCCCACTGTAGATGCTCTAAGTCCCTCTTTTCTGAGATCTGTGTCTTTTGTTGTAGCGTTCCGGTGCTAGAAGCGTCGTTATAGGGAACAAAATTACATGGACCCATCATCGCCATCATGGTGAGCCCATCAAGACCCACTCCATGTAACCAGTGGTTCTTAGTGTTTGTCTTTCATGCTTTCGGTCTTCTTTGTTGACAGGCCAACAACAAAGTATCACTCTAACAACATGCCCTACAAGAAGTGTGTTTCCGATCATGGTGTGTCCAACAATTTTAGATTCTCGCTTCTTGGGGTGGGTGACTCTTCTTTAGTTTTGGCAACAACGACATGAAAATGTTGGTTTTATTAGGGAACTCTCTTGTTGGTATTTTTTTTCTGGCTATTTCAACATATAATTTTCCTTTACCAAATAAACAAAGCTAAGTCATTGTTCTAAGAAAATGCAACAAAAAGCCGCACAACATTCGACCTACTCGTTTGAACTTTATTTTTGGGTGTGCCTAGCACGCAAAGGATACATCTCGCGGTCTCGCCCAATGCGATTGATAAGGAGCACCCATGTGGCCCGGCCGAATACAACATTGTTTTGCTAGATTTGTGTCATTTTCTGAAGATCCGATTCTAGTGTGGTATTTTGTCGATCTAGTTTCAATGTTTTTATTCATTTTTTTCTCTTTTTGTGTGTTCCGTTTTGGAAAACACTGTGAAGCAGGTACAGGCTTGCCCAAACTCTGGATGGGCCCAAGTAATATTTCTAAGTTACATTTACAATAATAATAAGTTCTATTGTAATGTGTTCTAAATTTTATTTGATTTTCAAATGAAAATAAATTTATATCAAAAATAGAATTTTTGAAAACTGTTGTGTACAATTTTTTTTACATAGGTACCATTGTCTGTGAAAATGTTCAGCATGTCATATGAAATATTCACCTAACTTCTATAATTATTTGAAAAGATAAAAAAAATATCCTGAAATATGAAATATTAACTGAATTTTGGAACAACATTTTTTAATTTATCCTGAAATACAGTCAGCTTAGCATTTTAGTTAGGAAATCTAGTCAGCTTAGCAAAAAAATAAAATTAGGAGTGTAAAGGAAAGATTGATTCACATGCTCTAAATGGGCCGTGGGATTTTAGCACCCGCTAAAGACCACCTGGGAGAGAAAAAAAACCTGGGAGTTATTATTCTCAATCAATCAAAAGAAAACGGAAAGGAAGCAGCTCCTGGCAGAGAAAAATGAAGCGGCGGTTAGCAGAACATCCATATGCTAGCGCGGTTCGCCGGTTGCGCTGGTTGTCGGCCGGGCTGGGAGCCTGCACGGCAGCACGCCGCCTGGCATCCGGCGCGGCGAGGGCAGGTTGACGAGTTCCAACAGGGTATGCAGGAAACCGGTAGTCAGGCGGCGGTGCAGTCTCGCAGTAGCAGGTCAGCCCACCTCTTCTAATGTCTTCCCGAGGTGATTGGTGGCTTGTTGCTAGCTGTTAATTGAGTCGGTGGGAATCGGAATCAACGGTGAGAAACCCGTAAAGACTTGTATTTCCCATGAGTTGGAGATTGGAGACACGAGTTCCTGGGTTCGACTTTGAGTTCCCGACCGTGCAGGCGACGTGTTCGATGAAATGCTCAAGCGAGTTCTGGCCGAGCTGGGGGTTGATGGCGGGGCGCCGGCGCCGTGCAGCATTGAGGTAATCTTCTTCTTTTGCTCACGGCCGTCCTCTCTTCAATTGCCATTGCCTGGTTGCCTGGAGATCTTTGTCGAGGCTGCTTCAACCTGCCATCCCCACCCATCCGGGTTGGGTGGATGGAGTGTGTTCATGGCAATGGCACGGTGTGACCAACAGTAGCCAAGTTGGACACGAGTTTGAGTTTTCCACGTAAGACTACTCACAATGGAAGTAACATAGGTAGTAACATAGATGCTACCTAAGCAAAAAATATGATGTGGCAACTAATTAATGAGAAGAGAGAGAAATTGAGTAACTTAGCATGTTACTGTAACATAACGCATACCAAGGCAAGATGAGTCTATAAGCTAATAAATGAAAGACTCAATGTTACTACCACTATGTTACTATCCACTGTGGAGGTAGTAACTTAGACTAGTAACATATGCATGTTACTACTCTACGTTACTCTCCATTGTGGGTAGTCTAAGACACAAGATTCTCACATCAGTAGCCAACTGTAGGAGGATGACTGGGTACTAACTCAGCTACTAAACAGGCAACATGCTTATATTGATCATTAGTCTACATCCGTGCACTGTTGTACCGGGTTGGCGTTCAAGTCAACTTAGAAGACCAAAAAAAAACTTCTACACAAATTATGGAGGAGATCGATTATCCAGCTGCCATTTGGTTAAACTCTTTCCTTACGTCCCGATGGATGGCCTCATCCGCTGTATGCGCTGTGGATTTTTCTGTAAAATGTATTGTCGCCGTTTGTCTTTATCAGTTTCTGATTTTAGGTGAATCAGTTCTTGTTCAAAGTTTTCTACGCAGTATAGTATAAATGCCATGAGACCTCGGGTCGTCGTCACTCACGGAGAGGACGCAGAAGGGTCATGCACTCGGAGAAGGGTGTTTTTGACAGCGCTTTGCAGCTGCTGGAACAAGTACAGCGAATTTCTCATTAAGCTCTTCAATCACCTGATCAGTTAGAAGTCTCCCGTGTTCTAAGTGGGACAAAGACTTCGCTGCGTGATTTCTTTTTCCCTATAGAACACGCTATATTGCAAATTTACTCCATATCTCACTTATCTGTCCTGCTTTATTCATGTCGATTTACTGCCAGTGGTTTCGTTGCTTGCTGATCGTAGTATCTTGGACTTTGAAGAAAGGGGGACCGAGCAACCAATAAGAACCTAAGTGCTTCTCAACTGTAATTTTTTCTCTCCCCCTTTTAGTGTTTTTTTTTTAGAATGGAGGCAAAATATTTGCCTCATCCATTAATCAAGAAGAGAGTAGAGTTATTACATGCCCGACACTACAAAGGGATTACTCTCCCGGTATTATATATGCCTCAGTTACTTTGCTCCCGCTGTGACCCAGAGTTTTGCTTCGAGCTTGATGATGCTGAGCAATATCAGAGGCGGCGTGCATTTGTTACCGAAAATATGAGTGTTCCTTTCGCTCCAAATGGACCAACAAATCAGCATGGTGAGGGAAGCTCTCTCTTTATGGTTAGGGATGCTCATTCCCAAGCGGTTGATCCACCACACCTTGACGGAACTCTCAAGGTGCCACGAAGAAGTGTCAAGGTGCTCCAAGTGTAGCCACTCATTGGTCAAGCCCCAAAGACAGGATGGTGAAGCGGCATTTGTAGAATAGGCGAGGCCCGGATTCTTGTTCTCTTTTGCAAAGGGGGCAAAGTGTTTGGTTTTAACGTGTACCATGAATGTTAGTCTCTTTGTTCATTCTTTTGAGGCTTCAACTGTACTTTGAACTTACCAGATAAAGAATATTGCTATTTTATTTATGATATCTCTCTGCTTTTGATCTCTCCTCTTTTTCTACCTTTCAGATATCGACGAGTGCCAATCCCCAGGTGTTTATCCATGTCCACAGGGAACCTGCATAAATATGCCAGGAACATACCGATGCTCATCAACAAAGAAAAGTATCGGCAGGCTCCCAGGTACAAATACATTTCACTCATTTGGTGTAAGGCTGTTTAGTGATAATTGAGGAACATAGAAATATGAGTAATTATTTTTATTCTATTATATAGTACATCAGTCGAATGACCAAGAAATACTTTTACTACATTTTTAGTTTTAAAATCAGTTGTCCTAATATTTCTACTCTGGAATATTCAGTCGGCCGACCATTCAGAAATGGAAGACAAACGAAAAACATTAAATAAAAATGAAATATTACGTCCTCCATAAACTAGTAAATGTAAACCGCGTGATCACTGACCTGAAATTTTGTTTTACTCCAATATGATTCTCTAATAAATATTCCAAGAAAACCATTATCATGCTATAGTTGCGTAGTTTCTAGATTTGAGTTCAAATTGTTGAAATGCTTGTGGCATATATTTTACAAAGGGTCTTTATTTTTATTCTCTGCAGGCTTAATTTCTGGAATTGCAATTAGTGCTGGTTTTGGGTTACTATTTTCACTTCTGGGTGTTGCCAAAATCACCAATAAACTGAAGCAACGAAGAGCCAAAAAGTTGAGACAAAAATTCTTCAAGAAAAATCATGGGCTGCTTCTACGACAGTTAATCTCTTCAAACAAAGATATAGCAGAAAGAACAAGGATTTTTAGCTTGGAAGAGCTGGAGCAAGCTACCAACAAATTTGACCATAATCGTATCCTTGGCGGCGGTGGCCATGGCACGGTGTACAAAGGCATCTTATCTGATCAAAGTATTGTGGCCATCAAGAAGTCTAAAATTGTTGTTCAACGGGAAATTAACCAGTTCATCAATGAGGTTGTCATACTTTCACAAACAAACCATAGGAATGTGGTGAAGCTCTTTGGCTGCTGCCTTGAGACTGAAGTTCCTCTACTTGTTTACGAGTTCATATCAAATGGAACTCTCTCGTTTCATCTCCATCAAAGTGATAACCCTTTGTCATGGAAAGATAGGCTGAGGATTGCATTGGAAACTGCCAGGGCTATTGCATATCTACACTCTGCTGCTTCCATATCAGTATACCATAGAGATATCAAATGCGCCAATATACTACTTACTGATAGTTTAACAGCAAAAGTGTCGGATTTTGGAGCTTCAAGGTCAATTGCAATAGACGAAACAGGAATTCTTACAGTCGTCCAAGGAACCCATGGTTACCTTGATCCTGAATACTACTACACTAGTCGGCTCACGGAGAAAAGCGATGTTTACAGCTTTGGTGTCATCCTAGCAGAGCTACTGACAAGGGTGACACCAGTTTTTTCTTCCCATTCGTCGGAAGGCACAAGCCTAGCATCACATTTTGTGTCACTTATAAGAGACAACCGATTGTTAGATATTCTAGATACACAAATTGTTGAGGAAGGAGGGGCTGAAGATGCTGAGGTGGTTGCAAGACTCGTGGAAGCATGCTTAAGTTTAAAAGGTGAAGAAAGGCCTACAATGAGACAAGTTGAGACAACACTTGAAGATGTGCAGAACTCAAAGTTCCATTTCAATTCTCTGATCACAAGTGTGAACCAGAATGGTATAAGCGACCAGTTATACAAGGGAAGCAAAGGTAGTGAAGGAACTCGGCTGTACAGCTTGGAAAAAGAGTTCATCCAATCATCTGAAATTCCAAGATGATTCTCTTACTTACACGGTGAAGTGTCGGAGTTTCTATTATTAGTTTGGGTGCCATACCGCATATCAGTTGCCAATTTAGATCTTTGTACTATAACCATGTACTCCCTGTACTACTGGCCGGTCATGTAGAACTAGGTCTGTTCAGTATGTGAACATACATAAATAAAGTGGTTTCAGGTAGAGTACAATATTTACAATTAAAAATCTAGTTATTGTATTATCGACACAGAATTTCAAAAGCTTGTGAAATTTTTGATACAGAGGGAGTACATAAGAAGAGATTGATTGCCAAGCTTACGTCTAGCTAACTAGAAGCATACACGCGCCTTCCTGCGCCATGCTTTTCATCGGTGAGAGATTTACACGAAGCCAAACTGGTGTCGGTCATTGGCAGTCTCATTGGTTGTAGTAGTCTTGAAGCAGTTTCACTGTTTCAGGCATCTTGAAGTTGTTCCATATAATCTCACAGCAGTCTTGAAGTAATCTTGCCGCAAAATTAGAGCGTGAAGCAGTCTTGAAACTGTTCCATATAATCTCACAACAGTCTTGAGGCTGCAATACTACATGTGTTATGTATTCTTCTCCGTCCATTTTTTGGAAAAATAAGTATATAAGAGACTGTGTTTGCGATAATTTGCTGTCCAAATAAAACAGATGGAAGTTTTCCTTTCTTGTCTTCAGTTAGTATCCGGTTCCAACTCTCCGCAATGTGTATGCTACAATGAACTAACGTATAGGTCAAAGGGAATAGATAGATGAAATGGTCAGATCATAGATTTGTAATCCTGGGAGTTGCCACTTCATAGTGACTGGTCCATCTTCGCTCTGAACAAATGGACTCTGTCATTGTTTGTTGCTGTTGTCCTTTCTTTGGTTTCAGTTAATTAGCAAAGCACAACAGCCAGATAACACCCATTTTCAGCTGCTGTGTCCAATGATACTACAACGGAAAGCAATGAATAATACTCCACCCGTCCCATAATATAAAAGCATTTTTTACACTACACATGGGACGCAGGGAGTACAATTGAACTTGACAACTGCATTTTCCACGAAGTGCTAAATTGAGTGAGTTCCAAAAGTGAAAACTGCTTGTTTAATCAGAGGAAAAAAGAAATGGAGAGTCACAATGGATTTCTCAGCTTATGAGTTAGGGCAGTGCTAGGCGCCGGTCGACCGGCTGCGCAGCCGCCCGATTCCGTTGGGTTCAGCTATTGGATTGGATCTCCCTCCCCACGTCTCCTTCTTCCCCCACGTTCACCATCTGTGGAGCATCATCCCCCCTCCTCCCGCCCCCCATCCTCGCCGCTTCCATTAGCCTCGTCGTGGTGGCCGTGGCCGACAAGCACCGGCGAGGTCTCGTCCGCCATGGCCGCCGTGATTGCAACATGGTGCCCATGGGTCCCGGTGCACGGTCATCATGGATGCGCTCTAACGCCGGGCAGGTCTAGAACGTGGTCGCCATGCTTGCAACATCTCTTGCGTCACCGGCTCTGGCTCGCTGTTGTTGTCTACTAGCACCACCATGTCCCAATGAAAAAAATCGGCGAACGTACGTCTCAGGTCAGTTGAAGCAAAAGAAAAATACACTTCCAATAAAAAATTGACACTGATCCAGCAAAAACACCATAGCAGCAAAATTCAAAAGCTGTGATTGTAGCACAAATGCACAATATAGATAGTCGGTTCCAGCAAAAATTTAAGCTCCTTCCAGCAAAAATCGCGTCACCGATGAGGGTGTGTTCCGGTTCCAGCATGTGGCCTTGCCGGTTGAAGCAGGAGCCGACGTCGGTTCCAGCAAAGTGTTGCTGGTCCGTAGCAAAAAAACGACGATGCTGGTTCCAGCAATTTGTGGCCGTGGACCCATGGTGGTAGCAAACGTTGGTGCCGGTTCCAGCATTTTGTGGAGGCCGCCTCTCCAGCACCGATCTGGTTTGCTACAACCGCCGGCGCTGATTTGCTGCATCCCCGCCGCAACTCCGTTGGTGCTCGTCGCAGCAAAAAACGGCTCGCCGTCGTGCCGCCCGCCCGGTGGTTCGCCCCTCCAAGCTGCATCCATGCCGGTTTGCTGCATCCTCCGCCACAGCTCCGTCGGTGCTCGCCGTGGTGGTTCGCCCCCCAATCCGGAGCACCTCTCCATGCTGGTCGCCGTCGTGCGGCAGCAGGCGCTGGAGTTTGTGGTGGAAGAAAAGAAAAGGTATGGTGGAGATGTTCGATACGGGCGCATCAGATGACGCCCGAAAGACCGGCCCAAACTTGGGCCGGCAGTCCATCGCGAAACGTTTACCATCCTCTACCGATTCGCCATGAAAATCAGCTAGGCTCTTTTTACCTGGGCCGTCCCTAGCATCTGTCCGTTGCAACAAAGAGTTTTGGCGTGTTACCCTAATGTAAGCCCATTCCTAGCTAGTACTACATGTTATGTCTTTTAGTACGCCATCTGTTCTTAAGCTTGTCTCAACAAAAAAAAAAAATCTGTTCTTAAGCACTTTTTTTTTTTGAATTATTCTATTCTTAATCGCTTACTGTGCCGTCTCCAACCCACAGCCGTAGTACGCCTTTTCTTATTCTACACTGGTGCCTTGCACGTTATTCTCTTCACAAGTAGTACAAGATAATCCCTTACGGCAAGCTGAAGATGTAGTACAAAATCACCAACACCGTCGCCGTTAAATCGAAGCTGCAAGCAGAACGCATTCACATGTGTTCATCCATGTGCCCAAGTCACGGATGAGGATAAACAATACGCGGGGTACCAGATTTCACACGACGAGCCCCTGCGTATATAAGCCAACCATCCTACCTCAAACACAACACACGCAGCAAAACAAAAAAGCACACTCCTACCATCTGAAGACACCAACGGAGGAGAGAAGAGTTCAGTAGGAGCAATATTGCCCCACAGATGGCTACTAGATCAAGTCTGCTGCAACTGCTGGTTGTGGCAGTAGCTGCGACGCAGTTTCTCGGGTCGGAAGCCGGCGGCATTTCCATCTATTGGGGCCAGAATGGTGGCGAAGGCATGCTGGCTGCGACATGTGCCACCGGCAACTACAAATTCGTCAACATCGCCTTCCTTTCCTCCTTCGGCAATGGCCAGCCGCCGGTTCTCAACCTGGCAGGCCATTGCGTCCCAACCAACGGTGGTTGCGCTAGCCTGAGCTCCGACATCAAGTCATGCCAGAGCCGTGGCGTCAAGGTCATGCTCTCCATTGGTGGCGGGGCAGGCGGCTACTACCTTTCCTCGTCCCAAGACGCCAAGAATGTCGCGACGTATCTATGGAACAACTTCTTGGGAGGTAAGTCATCTTCACGGCCTCTCGGTGATGCAGTCCTCGATGGCATCGACTTCGATATCGAGGGTGGTACACCCCTGCACTGGGACGATCTTGCAAGGTTCCTAAAAGGGTATAGCAACTCCGGCAGGAGAGTGTATCTGACTGCCGCGCCACAGTGCCCTTTCCCTGGTGCATGGGTTGGTGGCGCCCTCAACACTGGCCTCTTTGACTATGTGTGGGTGCAGTTCTACAATAACGCTCCCTGCCAGTATACTTCAGGCAGCACTTCCAATCTAGCTGATTCATGGAAGCAGTGGTTGACAGTTCCTGCAAAGCAGATCTTCCTCGGCCTCCCGGCGTCACCTCAGGCCGCCGGGAGTGGGTTCATCCCAGCTGATGACCTAAAGTCGGATGTTCTCCCAATGATCAAGAGTGCGGGGAAGTATGGTGGGATCATGTTGTGGTCCAAGTACTATGATGACCAGGATGGCTATAGCTCTTCGGTGAAGAGTGATGTCTGAGAGGGTTGCCTTACCTGCGATTTATAAGATACATATGGTTGCCACTTTCTTGTGGTGTGTGAGGGGTTCATCCATTTTCCCTTGTGATTTGTTTGTGATTATGTGTTACTGGATTGTTGTGTGTAATATAAATAATTGTGTACTTTCTTCAATCTTTCGTTGCATATATATCATGATTCTTTTTCATTATATTAAATGGTGCTGACTGCATAGACAAAAAAGATGAAAAAACTCTATGGAAAAAAGATGCACAAAAAGGAAGCAAAGAAACATCAAAGAGGCAGCACAACAAACCAATTCCCCACCCACACCAAGAAAGAATAGATGGGAACATCACTCGCCCATCTCACGGTAGGATCAACCATAGCCAGAACACACACGATAATCCGGAGCAGATAAGACCTCCCAAATCTCAAACAAAAAACTCTAAGGCGACACACGAGGATCTCAAAAACAAACTCACGGGCATAGGCGAATGAAGATGAAGTCGGGGATGCACAATTTTACCAGGGATGAGGCCCCTGGGCGAGTAACAACCCTAATTCTTCTCGTTCTGTTCTCTAATGATCTCAATGAAAAAGTATGATGGTGGCTAACAGGAGTTAAAACCTAATAATGTAGGTTCCTGGAATTTTTCTACGGATCTTGCCACAATATTGATGTAGGGTGTTTCAATCTACATCCTAATATTGTATTGGGTGTTAAACTTGCGTCTACTTCTCCTGCCTCTGGGCCAAGAGCGTAGGCCTAAGGAACTCTTAAAAGGGCTTAACTCCTCAAAATATTTCATTTGATTTCCTTTTGAGAAGTTAAGCCATACCTGGACGAACTCTTAAAACCTTTAACTCCTCAAAAAAATAGCAGAAGCGGCAGCCGCTTCTCAACTTTCAGAGACAAAAGCAAGTCTCAGCAAAAGATTCCCTCTCTATTGCTCGGTTGTTTGCATGTAGATGCCGCACTTGCCACGGTCCTTGGCTACAACAACCACCCCGCATGATGTACGATGTCTGTGGCCCCATCGACCTCTGGTCGCCAAATTTTTTCTTCTTCACTTTTTCGTCATTCCTAGAGCGGCGTTGCTCCTCCCTATTGTCCCCGACCACGAGAAAAGTTGCACCACACACGAAGGAGCACCTATAGAGGAAAAACCTACTTACAAGAAGAAAATGTACAAGTGGTGAATGATGAGCAGAAGAACCCATTGAGATGAAGAAGGGGCCAATCCATGGCATGTGGAGGATGATTTTTTCTACTTTCTCGACTACTTCGTCACATGTTTACATCACGCACGATGATCGTCCATCACATTACTTTCATGGAGCATCTATCCTACGTCCTAGCTAGCTCATGGACATCATCTAGTGACGATAAGTCATTGTTGTTCACATGGAAGGAAGAAGAATGGACAATGAAGAAGGATGAGTAAGGAAGAAGAAGAGGGGGAGTGACTTGCATGTTGGTTCTAGTTCGTTGGAGGTGTTAAGTCTAGGAGTTCCCTTAGGTTCAAGTTTTTTGAACTCCTCAGATTTGAGGAGTTAAGGTTTGAGGAGGCATTTGAGGAATTAGAATTTAAGGTTTGGTTAGAGATGCCCTGATGAACCACTAATATAGAGGATCAATCGTAGTAATTTCAGACACGGTTCAACTAAACCCCATGAAATTCATGCAAACACGGGGGATTTCATATAAAACGGACGAAATTCATTACATTTCGGATATATTTTAACTAAACCCGACTCTAAACCTAATCTAAATGATCATCGGCGTCCGTTCGGGCGTGAGCACCGCATAATGAAGCTCCAGCTCCGCCTTCGCAGTCTCCAGCTTTACCTCCGCATCCATGAGCCCCGGGAAGTGAAGTTGTCCGCCTCCATGCTGCCGCCACGTGGCTAATCGGCCGACGATGTTGACCCCACCAAGCTTGGCTTCAATGGGAGGGGACGAGCGGTGGTCTTCGCGGGACCCGAGCACCGGCGACATCCCATGCTCTATTCTTCCTCATTGCTGGCGGCGCTCGCGGACGTGCTTGCTTCGTGGTCGTGGCAGCGGGGCGCGGCCGTGGCGAAGTTGGTGATGTCCTCCTCGTCCTTGGTCTTCCCGAACACCTTGTCCGCCGCCTCGCCAAACTCCTTGCAGACGGCTTCTAACTCCGCCTGTTGGCGGTACCGCCGACGGTCGCGGCGGATGTCACGGGCAGAGCGATAGGACTCGAGTAGCGCCTCCTGCTCAGGCACGTCCGCATATGCATGTGCCGGTGGCGAACAGCTCCTCCGTGCGCCGTGCTCATCGAGGAGGCGGAGGTTGTACGCCTGGTCGGCCTGCGCCTGCCGGAACTTGGCCTCCCGCTCCTCTATCACCTTGTCCATGTAGTGGGCACATGCCTAACCCATGCTGATGTCGTCTCGTCCGCATCCTCTATTGGGACATCCGCACGACCTCCGTCTTCCTGCCGGCCTGTCATCCGACTGCTATGGCGGTGATCTCCTTTTTCTGCTCGGACGAAAGGCTCTCCCAAATGGCTTTGGAGCTTGAGGAGGCCATGGCAGACGTGGTGCAGAAAAGAGGAAAGGAGCAGAGGATGTTGGATCCGACTATGGCCGGGCATGCAGTTTATATGGCGGGGGGATGGCAGGGCAACCGGCGACGTGATTAATGGACGGCGTCAGACAGGCGGACAGGTGGCGCCGACTCACCTTTCCTCGGCAACCGCACACATGTTAAATGCTGGCAGGCGGACGGACGAGTTGTTGTTTGAACGCGGGGCAGGCGCATGCATCGGTAAGCGGCGCGGGCGGGCTCTCGGCCGACGCGCAAGGAGAGGCCGCGTCACTCTGAGTCGGCATGAATGTGGCACTGGTGCTCTGACTGTTTCGGATGGGAATGCGTGCGGCAGGGATATGGGTTTTTGGTGGGCCAACTTAGTTAGGAGCGGGCTTGGAAGCGGTCCGGAAGCCCGCAAAGCTCCCCGTCCCCGCTTTGTCTCCGATTTACGGGGAAAAACATGTCCGGACTAGTCTGTGAACCGATGCATGATCTTGTTGAATGATAAAATACGTTCCGAATGGTTGCGGGGGTTTGAGTGTCGGTGTTGGAGATGCCATTCTCCCACGATTCGACGACGCACGTAATTGAGTGCCCTAGCATGCAGTCACTTGTCGTCTGTCAGGATGTCAAAAGTGCATTGCAAGCGCAGAAATGCACTGCTGACCTGACCACTCTAAACCCACACCAACCCACCCGATATTGCTCAACCGAAAGCTCAGTTCCTTAGCTGATATTATACCACAATTGTCTAACTCGCACTGTCAACTTGATTTGCCGGTGCACTTGGCCACTTGGGCTGGTTTTATCTGCATCAGTGGGACTCTGTTATCTGAATCAATCGGTGGCGCACAACTTTGCTTCTGCATAAAAGTTCCAGCATCAACATGAAGCAGCCTTCACTACAGCACTACTGCCTAGTTCTTCAGTTATTCTTTCTGATGTCAAACTGCGTTTATTTGCCGCCCTTCGATACTCTGCTTGACATCTTGATCCGGCGCCATCCGAACAGCTAGCTATGAGCTAGTGAGCGTAAGCCGATCTGCTTCTTTACAGAAAACTATATAACAGATTTATAAGTTAATCTTCTAGACTCTTATCAAAAGTTTACCATCATTGATCAAGAGACGTCTACAATAGAGAGTCCAAAGTGGTGTGAGTGTGCCTGCCTACCACGTCGTGTGCATGAGAATTGTAGGGAGACATTAGTCAGACTGATTCCCAAGTGGTTTGACCAATCCAGCACTTTTGCAACTGATACCATACAATCATTCACCACTTTGAGTATAAAGTATGGCATAATATATACCCAGAGCTTGTCGTAATCATGCGCGCGCCACTGGCGATGGCATGCGTGACGACCTTCGCCGCAGTGGCGGAGCTGATTGCCCTCGTGTTGTTTAACTCTTGGAGCAGTCATGGAGGAGTACACTAATGAAAAAGCCAAAAGTTTGGCGAGTAGAGCATGTGTGCGACGACAGACACCGCCGTGATCAGTGCTAGGACAGCTCTACGTCAAAGACTTTTCGACCTCCTAATCCTCTTTTGGAACTGCCTAATCCAGTATTTAATCGCACAAGCTTTAGCATATTATTAGTACTCGTTTTGATTCCAAGGATGGACAATGCAAGTAATTAAACCACAAAAGGTAGGATCGATGGAAGTGGAACAAACTAATATGAAAAACATAACGTTCGTTTCCAAGCAACGAGATCAAAATTCTTTCGTGTATTGTGGAGAAGTGAAGACTGAACAATCAAAGAAACAGCGTTGACGTATGGCGACGAGCATTGACGAATATAAAGTGACAAAGTTTGGAATATCCGCGACCATATGCATCCATTCATGGATTCCAGAAGCAAACTGAAGCACTAAATTTTCTTTGCTTATAGTTAAAGTTCACTATCACTAACAAAGTAGTAGTACTGTTTAAGGCAAACATGATGCGGGCCTAATTTGTTGACCTAGGTCACACTAGCTAGGTATGGTCAGCTGCGGAGCTATTCACACCTGGGCTTAAGACTAAGTGAAAGTTTATGTCTTATAAATTATGTGGTTATTACTTCATTGTTTATTAATGTTGCCAATAAGTTCAACGTCATGCTTCATGGTGCGAACCTGACCGACATGGCCACACGTTGATTGTCACTTTTGAAATCGTGTCCCGCCCGAGTTGGGATATTAAAATCCAAGCAAGTTCTCTCTTGATTCTGATATGTGATAGTACCAGTTAAGCCAGAGAAGTTGTTAGTAGTAATTATTTGCCCAAGAAAATTATAAGGTTATATAATACTTTTGGCAACCAATCTATATGTATAAATGTCAAATTTTCAATATGAATATTTAAAATGATATTTGTAGTCAAAGTTTTAAAAAAATTGGCTGAAGGAATTTCAAAGAAGTCAGTTATTTGTGATATGCAGAGAATATATATAGAAATTCATGCACTATAGGGCCTTGTCTTAAGATATTCAAGGGGTACTTGTATAATCAAAGTTTGACGCTAAATGATGCACAAGGAATCACCATGACTCCTTTATTTTTAAAACTCAAATTTAACGAGAAAATTAAATTGAATAGATAATCTTTCACTGGCCTAATGAAATACTTGTTCACTCTAGATCCTTCACTCAAATATTTATCTGAGGGGTACAATAATATATATACAATGGGACACAATTATGTCATTATTATCTTCCTTACATAGAATGGGAAAACTTGTGTCACTCTTTGTGTAAACCATGTGCATCATAATCATAGTCCTAGGCGATACCGCGATAATGGTTGGCACGTGAGGTGTTATTCATTGTAATTTTGTTTTTTAGCATCATTTCCATCTAACATATACAAATGAAAAAATAAAAAGTGAAAAATAGATATTATAAATTGGATATCCAAATTATTACCACTACGACACTTGCAATATATAATATATGGAACCACACATTTCTATATGAACAAATATATATCAAAATGAATTCACAAATCAAAAAGGGTTACTTTTATTTTTTAGTTTTAATATCGTATACAAACTTAACGACTCAGGCATCAAACTATTCGACCCAGAATTTATGAAATTCAAATTTGAAGTAGTGACACACATGTAATATGATAAGAATCTAAAATTATTATGGACCGTTCTAATAACTAACTAGAGAACAAAAAATAAATCACGATTTATGGCATAATATGAATAAACAACATTTGCATGTGATTTCATATAAGAAAAACATAAAACAAAAATATATATATTCATTAACTAAATTTCTATTATTGTTTGTTGAAAAGATATTTTTTGGATTTCCTTATATATCAAGTGATTGAATAGTGGACTTTAATCAATATGGAAAAAACATTCATGATCTTAAAACTTTGAAAAAAATAGTGAGAGATAGATTTTTATATAATAAATGACAAATACCCATGCAATATAAATAGCATGAGACATCAATGCAGTTTATCTAAATGATTCAGTAGTCCTAATCTCAAAATTCATCGTAAAATTGTAGCTACGAATTTAATGAAATAAATCTAAAATAGAGGAATCACACGGTCAAGAGTTATCTCTCAAATGAGCAAAATTGAACTCCAGACCCCAAAGCCGGTTTGATTATGTTTTTTCTTCTTATTTCCATTTCATGTCTTTTGAAATTTAAAGTCATCTAAAAGTTGTAAAGAAATTGAAAATAATAACGATTGTCAAAACATGAAAAATGGAGTGTAAAATTTTAGTCTGAGACTATGATCATTTTGCCCTATACAAAAATAAGAAATTTCCATATAGAGTGCACATAGAGAATACTATATTACCCTGCCGCACATAACTTCGTTATTTTATACACTGTGTATGTAATTATTATTTATCCCCTTAAGTTTTGCAAATATACATATATGCATGATAAACATTGAATTTCAAGTAGGAGCCGACTATCATGCGGCGACATGGAGTGCAACGCCCACTCCACCGTCCACATGAGCCCCACGACCACCACTTACATGAGTGCATGATCACAATAGGTACTCGTACAACAGGATGTGAATCGAGTTGCAAGGCCACACATCGAACTCATGTTCCCTATTTTTCATAAGAATATTCATATTGTCTTCTACCCCTACTAAATGAGAGAATATTTTAGAATTATTAGGTTGAGAACAATAAATCACAATATTTCTAAATAGACCTCAAAAGCTCACTTGGCAATTAGGAGAACCAAGTTTAGTCACACATTTCTAGTGGAGAGCGAGTTCAGGGACGGACCCAGGAACAATGAAAGGGGGGGGCCAAACTCAAATTACCAAACCCTAGGGGGGGGGGGGGGGGGGGGCAAACACACATTTTAGGGGTATCTTTGCAATTTTTCCAGGAAATTACAAGGGCATCTTTGTAAAAATTTCAACCATGGGGGGGGGGGGGGGGGGGGGGGGGGGGGGGCGAGGGGCCGTCCCTGAGCGAGTTAGATCGGCATACAAGGGTTGGCTCTCTACCCTCTAGTAAGAGCTTCGGAAGAAGACTTATACACGCAAGCTCCTCCTCGGCTGCCCCCTACAGCGGGCAGGGCACCCGGTCGACATGCACGTGAATGGGTTGAAATTACGGTTCTATAAGAGGCCGCTCCTCCTGTGATAAAATCATGACGTGCATTTCTTCTCTTCGTACTAATTCTATTCTTATAATTACTTGCATACCAGATTGCATATCTTATTCTCTAAATTTTCTAGAATGTTAGTCATGCTTTTATTTATTTTATCTTTGGATTACATATAATAATAAATAATAATATGCCCAATAAAATGTAGCGGTGAACCAAATTAGGTGAAGGTAGGCATTTTGCACAACATGTAATGCGTATTTCTCAATTAAACAGTGTAGTGCTTCCGCACTTTTCCCAAATAAAAATCATATTTATTTCTCCACATCTGGCTGTAGTGTAGAACATCACTACGTTACATGGGAAAACATAGTCTGGAAGAAAAAAGTTCAAAATAAGATGCATGCACGAGAGGGCAAACAAAGAAGGTATACGGTGACATACCCGGGGATATTCCCTATAAATACCTCGGCACAGGTAGGTATAGCCGGCACACGCCACACACTACAGACTGAAGTCAAAACCTTTCTCTGTACTTTGGTAGCTAGCTCTAGGCATTATCAATGGCATCATCCAAGCATGTCTTCGGTTCGTGCGCCATAGTTGTCTTGCTCTTCTTCTCCGCGGCTCTTGTTTCAGCCGAGCTCTCGGCTGAATTCTACGACGATTCCTGCCCCGACGCTCTGGACATCATCGAGGACGCCGTGAGGGCCGCCGTCTCCAAAGAATCCCGCATGGGGGCCTCGCTGCTCCGCCTCCATTTCCACGACTGCTTCGTCAACGCAAGTGTCGTCTACGCTCATCATCTTCATAAGATTTTTCATTTTGAGGACTAACCATTGACCTGCGAACTTGTACAGGGCTGTGACGGGTCAGTGCTGCTCGATGGCGCCACCGGCGAGAAGAATGCGGTGCCAAACAAGAACTCCCTTCGCGGCTTCGAGCTGGTCGACGACATCAAGGCGCAGCTCGAGAAAGCATGCGCCAAGGTGGTGTCCTGCGCCGACATCCTCGCCGTCGCCGCCCGCGACTCCGTCGTCGCGGTAAGCACTGCGCCGACATCCTTTCCGCTTCAGAATTCAGATCAAAACTCAAAACTACTTGCTTAATTCTGTTATGAACTCCGATCAACTGCAGCTGGGCGGGCCTACGTGGGACGTGGAGCTAGGCCGGAGGGACGGGACGACAACGAGCCAGGACGCGGCGAACAGCGACCTCCCGGCGCCGACCTCCGACCTCGGCGCCCTGACCAAGGCATTCTCGATCAAGGGCCTCACCCAGAAGGACATGGTGGCGCTCTCCGGCGCGCACACCATCGGGCAGGCCCGGTGCGTCAACTTCCGCGGCCGCCTCTACAACGAGACCTCGCCCACCCTCGATGCGACGCTCGCCTCTTCCCTGAAGCCGAGGTGCCCGTCGGCGGACGGCACCGGCGACGACAACACCTCGCCGCTGGACCCCTCCACGTCCTACGTCTTTGACAACTTTTACTACAAGAACCTCCTGCAGAACAAGGGACTGCTGCACTCGGACCAGCAGCTGTTCACCGGCGGCGGCTCGGCGGACGCGCAGACCACCGCGTACGCGTCTGGCATGGGCGCCGGCTTCTTCGACGACTTCCGTGACGCCATGCTGAAGATGGGCGGCATCGGCGTGCTCACCGGGTCCAGCGGCCAGGTGAGGGTGAACTGCAGGAAGGCCAACTGAAGCAGATTTTACTGTATCTTGTCTTGTGCCAGGCTTCTCAGTACGGTGATCAGTCACTGATCGGTGTGTTGTCATGATATGTGTGTGATGATGTAGCCTGCTTCCAACGGTCGCAGTACTACTATACGAATGAAGGAATAATAAGATGGAACGAACCTTCTTGAATTGTTTGATATTTGGCACTATATAAGCTTGATGATAGCTCTTTAATTATTTTTGAAGCAAACCAAATCTCCCTATCTTTAAATTTGTACAGATTTTTTTTCTGTCTAACAAACGATCGAGCTGGTTTAATTTGGGCTGTCTTACATGTCGAGCCCAATATGAAAGCACGGCCACCCCTCGGCAGCCCCACGGCAGCAAGCCTTTCGCGTAAAGCTATTTTTTTTTATATATTACTTATTTTTTATAAATTTGTCACGTATTACGCCAGTTTAAAAATTTGCAAATATATAACAGCGTCGGCCGTGGTGAAGCCGACTGGTTCCAGTCGGCTTTGTGGAAGCCGACAGGCTCTTGTCGGCCACGGGGAAGCCGATAAGTGGCCGCTCGGCCACGTGGCAACCGATTAGTGGGTGGAACACCTCATTCAGGCTGACCCCCTCCAGTCGGCTACGCCCAGGCCGACTGGGTCCAATTGGCTTAGCCGAAGCCGACAGGACCCAGTCCTACATCGGTCCCTTCTTCCTCCTCTTTTCTTCTCTATTCTTCCTCTCCTCTCTCTCCACCCAAACCAACCCCGATTTCTGCACGATTATTGAGCCTATTTCTTCCTAGTTTTCCACCGTAGGTTGATTCTAGAGGGTTAGGGGAGGCTAGGGAAACCTCGATCTCGTGATGGGGTAGCTCGTAGTGGTGGTGGTGACCATTGTGGAGGTGGAGGTGGAGGTGGAGGAGGTGGAGGTGGTGGTGGTGGTGGAGGTGGTGGTGGTGGTGGAGATTCTGGTGTTTGTCGTCCGTTCCCGTGTTTGAAGACCGCCGTTCGTCGTTTCATCACACGCTTCAAGGGTAAGATTCAACGTCCGGTCCCGTAGTATCATGTTGTGTCGATTATTTTAGTTGATCCGGTAGCTAGCTTTAGATAATATTTGGGTAGATGTCATAATTATTAGTTGGTTCGGTATAATTATTAGTTTGCCATTTTGCTTAATATTTGTTTATGTTGAATAATTTTTTAGGTCAATAGATACGTCTGATTTAGTGAAGTTAGGTTTTTACTACGACCCTGGTAATGTCCAAACAAATGAGATGGGAGCTAATATGAGTGAATTTGAGTACATTGAGGTGCCAGTGACTGCCCCTGAAACATGGTCTATTTGTCAGTTGACAGAATGGCTGGCCGGATGTTTAGTGTTTAATACTGAAGCACACACCGTGGGTGTTCATGCATTATGGACCTGGTCCAGTTCGAATATTTTCTTTTATTTGAAGGAAATAGACGGGACTCTCAGTGGGTGCGCTGGTTACAAGCTTGATAGAGCAGGGGAGTTAATCATGTCGCCTTAGTACATCCCTATTGCACTGGAGATCGCGAGAGCTGAGATGCCGAATCATATCACACCGAGGAGTTGGGGTTCGGCGGTCTTAGCGGCTACATACCGAGGTATGTGCAACGGTTGCCAGCTTGCATCGACCAAGTCAGCCCTTCTTGGATGGCCTCTATTTTTACAGTTGTGGTCATGGGAGAGGTTCTCTATAGGACGACCGGACATAGATGTAGTGAAGGGTTTCCCTTTGGGCCACCTATTCGATGTTGAACACATCGACATGCCTACTTTCGGTCTGTGCTGGACACGTCGCAAGGTATGTCTTGTGTTATAATTTAATGCATCTTCTTCGCATACACTAGGGCTGAAACTCACTTATGTTTTGCGCAGAGACGCTATGCTAGTGATCAGACTAGGCGAGACTGCACTACATTAAACGAGCAGTTCGATACGTACATTGGGGTGATCTGGCAGCCGTACACCCAAGCAGACATAGATGCCAGATACCCTGGCGGTATTTCTGAGCTATGCACAAGAGATCGGGGTTACTGGATGACGAAATTGAAGATCACATCTTCGATATCTTCGTGGAGGAGATGGCGCAACAGCGGGTTATGAGGCAATTTGATCTTCGACAGATGGTTGAGCCCCCACCTACAGAGAACCCGCTGCCAGGAGTAGTCCACAGGTATTTTATACTTATTCAATGTTGCATTGTCTTTCACAATTGTTCACAGTGCAGCACCAGTTAATTGTTAAACACGCACCTCAATTGCAGGAGCACAAGGAAGGGGATAAGAAGGACACAGGCTCAGTGGCTCCGGCCTCAGCAGTACATTACAGACTGGAACATTGCAACGACACGTCTTTGGCACGAGCATGCCAGGTTTGATCTCGGTGAATTCAATGCCTATTTGGATAGGTACATGAGCGGGATAAGGTTACGCATCGTTCAGCACTGTCATCCAGAGGAGATACCGGCCCCTGTTACGTCGGATACATACCCGAGCTATGATACTTCGGGCTCTAGGCAGTACGCGGTCACATCTATTGTCTTTATGTAATGCATCTTGTTGTTACATACTTTGTCATCCATACTTAATAATCATTGTGACAATTTCAGGCTGAGTTGGCATTTGATCTTCATAGTGAGTTATGCACTATGGACGTTCACTGTCGCCTGGTCCTCTTATGGTACCTAGGGCTGAGCTACAACCATGGTTCACACGCCTTGAGAGGAAGCTATGAGCTGTCTATGCGGCTATCACGTGCACCCGCACTTCGGACGTTGTTCCCAACCACCAGCAGGGGCAGCAGCAGCCGCGTCCCTCCATGCAACGACAACAGCTGTGTCCACACCTAGCACAGCAGCCGACGCCCCCTCCACCCCCTCCTGACCAGCCTGGCAGTTCGGCGTGGCAGCACCCACAGCAGCATGGTCCATCGTCCAGCTTCGTGTTTCGGCCTCCACCCCAACAACAAAGTCCCACATCGTGTTTCATGTTTCAACCGCATCCAGCCGGTATGTCTCAACATGTTTATTCTTTTCAATATTAATTGATACTGCATATTTCTTCAGTACGTATGTTCCCTCCTGCAGGATCCTATGCATATCAGGAGGCGTCGGCGTCCGGATCCGGGTGGGGGAGTGAACAGGATGATCCACTATCGCAGCGCAACACCTGGATGGACATGTTTTCCACTCCTCCACCAGGACCCACCCAGGATACACAACATGACCAGGACGGGTCCGAGGTTCCTCTTCGTAACATTAGGCCACCCCACAGGTTGGGCTGGAGTACGCCTAGCACACCGCTTGAGTGCCGAGGCATGCGTCGTCAGTGACGCTTTTATCTATCAGTAGAGACATGACTATCTAATTATGTATGAGACATATGTTTATTCTATGTATGGGACAAGTGACTATCTACTTATGTATGAGACATATTCATATCTATTTTAGTCCTCGGTTAGTTTAGCGGGGATAATACTTAGATAGAACATAATACCCCTACAACAAGACACTACAAACAAATAATATAAAATACATTTGAATTAAATAGTATGACTGAAATTAGAAACTACAGCTTAAAAACTACATGAAGGCATCATCGTCATCCTTCGTCGATGCAGAGCTCTTGCCCTTTGTCGATGCAGAGCTCTTACCCTTCGACGATGCGGTAGTCTTGGCCTTGGTGCTCGGCATGAGGATGTCGTCTTCGTCCTCGCTGTCGTCTGTTCACCAAGTAGTATTTTCTGCTGCAATCTTCGGGTAAGATTCACTCTTATGCAGTTGCTTCTGTCATCTTCCATGCAACCTGAGAAGTTCTTTCCGTATCTCCTCGAAGGTCCTTGAAGTCCAGCCGCTCCTAGCTAATGCGTGAGCCAGCTCATTCAGTAGGGTGTCACTACTGATGAGTTCGTTCTAGTAGTAAGGAAACATGCCACGCGGTAAACTAGAGATTTTTTTGTTATTCAGGTCACCAAAAAGTCATTATGAGGAGGGAAAAATGGATGCATGCACCAGTCGGCCTTGCCAAAACCGAGTGGTACTAATTGGTCAAGGCTAAACCAATTAGAGCTAATCGGTTTTGCCTAAACCGATTAGTACTAATCCGCTTCCCCACGACTGACTGGGCCTTAATCAGGTGGCCGAGAGGCCTATTGGCCCAACCAAGGCCGATAGGGCCCTAATCGGCTTTGCCGAGGCCGACAGGATACAATCGGCTTCCCCACGGCCGACGCTGTTATATGTTTGCAAATTTTTGAACCGGCGTAATATGTGACAAATTAATAAAAAAGGTAATGTATAAAAAAATTAGCTCGCTTAAGAAGTATAATACGGATTAGTATCATGTCCTTATTAGTAGTGCCACATTGGCTGGCTAGAGAGAAGAGTCGGTGGAGGAGGATATAAAAGGAGGGGGTAAGCCTCCATGACAAATCATACCTTTCTCGGCCTTTGGCTAAGATCAAGTGTAGTATCTGTTCTTATCAGTTTAATATCTGATACGTGGATTCTTATGTCCACATGATATTAATTTAACTTTTTGTGGGGAAGGATCATCATATGTAGTTCGCTACATGGGTCCTTGAGTATCGCCCTGGCATTGCACTGCTGGTAGGGCCTGGTACACCCCAACCAAATAAAGGTAAAATTATTCTTGAAATTGTAAAGAGATATATTCATTTGGAGAGAAAGTATTAAAGAATCCAAAAAAAATATGAGCATAATATAAATTTAAATTAATTTTAAATGTCCAATCTTGAGGTTAGGAAAGGAATAATTTAGAGACTTATTAAACATACATAATATCCAGGATGGCATGGTGGAGGCTCGGCTCAATTGGTGAGGTTTTGGAGCTAGCTGGTTTGCTAAATTTTCTCTTTTAAACTTTCCTCGCACGACTCGCTGGTGTAGAACGCCCTACACATCCGGATGTAGCAGTGTTGATGACCATATTTAAATTTCTTTTAGAATTTTGTGTGTGAAATTAAATTACTTTTAGAATTAGATGTACTAATTTATGCCCTATGGAACTGCAATCTTGTTTTACCTATATATATGCATTTGTAACCAACTAGTAAATATGCCCGTGCGTTGCAACGGGCGCATATGTATTCTAGTGATTCAAAACTGATTAGGTCCAACATACTTTGAATTAAGATCCACATTCACATCAAGCAACATTGTGTGACTTCTTTTACCATTATTAATCACCTTTTTTAGGATGTAAATCACTTTTCTTTCTCTTCTTAATGCGTAGTTACTATGACACTTGGGAAGAAACCTTCAGGCTATTGACTACTCCCTCCGTTCCTAAATATAAGACATTTTAGAGATTTCAATATGGACTACATACCGTATGTAGTCCATATTGAAATCTCTAAAATGTCTTATATTTAGGAACGGAGGGAGTATGTATTTATGATGCATGGCGCTGATCAGACCACATATATCATTGTGCATGATTATTTGTAGCTGCTGTGTAGGAGTAGGAGGTAATGAGCTAGGTACCAGGCTGAAGCTCCCAACACATCCAAGGAATAAAGCCATCGCAATTAACTCGTTCAGCAAGTGCGCACATGCATAGTTGTTACCCTCTCTTGACATGCCGAAATCTACAGGTATGATGCAATACGTATACGTCTTGTTCTTCCACGTATTGGTAACCCACACCTATAGGTCTGTCTCATAATTTTACTTTAAGGGTAGACACATCACTCATATCAACTTCAGTATATAGATCTTATTCTTACCTCAGCCTCGGATCATCTTTGAGTTGTGTAATCTTGTGCCTTTGGTCACTGGAATCATGGGGCATGACCGAGCATGCAGTTTTTTAGAAAAGGAGACCTTACAAAGCATTACATCCGTAAGCCTGAAGCCACCATCTAGGCGACACCTGTCGCTACTCCTATCCCCTTGATGCAGGGGTGTCGAATGTCCGAGCCTAATACCAAACAGACATCGCACCAAAACCTAACATCTAAAGCCGGATGACCAAGCATGCAGTAGCTACTGTTCTGGCTGCAAAGGGGCCAACATGATCCAGAAAGCTACTTATCTGCGCAAGGCCTTGCAAAGGTTGAGTCCCTCAAGTCTGAACCGCATGCAGTTTACTTCCTCGCAGACACCAACGTGAGCATCGAGAGGGGCTATATGATGAAGTAACAGGGGAAGAGCCCAGCGGTGTTCAGACGGAGGAACTCCGGGGTGTGGAGCTGGCGTGCCACGTCGCGGTGGACGACCAGCAAGGCATCAGGCCCGGCTGCGTCGTCATGTGCTTTGGGGTGAGCCGTCCTGCGATGCTTGTGGTGGCGTGGCGCCAGAGTTGTGGAGGATGGGGATGAGCTTTTTTTTGAGCCGAGCGAACCCCTTTCCATTAAAGAAATAACGGAAATACAGAGTTTGTCTGACCAACCAAGGAAGCTGGAAAGAAGAAGCGAGCTCAAAGCATCCCTGGGAAACCTACTGCAAGCACTCGTCATCGAGCAACTCACCATAGGGCGAAAACCCAGGGACACCACAATGAACCACCTAACCTAACCAAAAGTCTAGGAGATAAACCCAACAGTTTACAGGAGAACAAGAACCATAGCTCGCACACATATTGAGCATCATGCAAAAGCCCACACAGGGGGAGCGCAAATCAACATAAAAAACACCATATCATGAGATAGCTTCAGCGGCTTCGATCACCCCTGGAACAGCTTCAGTCTTCAGATAACATCTCCCGGAGCCGCGCAGATCCTCATCAAGTTGGACGAGTTGAGCTTCAGCATCTTCGCCCCTCGCTCCATAGCCTCTCGGTCAGCTCCAGTCATCAGACCTGCCCAGTAGTTAATGTAGCCACAAGCAGAGTATACTACATCAAAGGGGGATCTTAATTTTTTGTTTTCAAAGGTAGCACGATTACGACAATTCCAGATTGCCCAGCAAATGCCGCTGGGTGTTGAGCTGCGCGTTGCTACTGCCGCTGGCGCGCATGGATGACAGGAACCATACTGGGTGCTCGAATCATGCCCATGGCTGCCGCCGCCACGGGATCTCCAAATCGACCGGGTAGTATTTTTCATCCTCCGCTTGCCCATCTGGTCGAATCAGGAGGCTCACGGGTGTCCTTGTACGTGACAATATGATCGGGAAGGAGCGACGATTCTAGATATTTGAATCAGTCGTGCAAAAGGAAACCAATTTAGACACGTGTGCTTGTCGTCCGTGTAGAAAAATCAAACGGGAGAGGAACAGGACCTGGACTCTGTATTGGATTGTCTGTCCAATTTTTACAATCCATGAGGTGGTAGCGATATATACGCAAACAGAAAGAACTCTAGCCTTGTATTATAGGAAAAAGAAGAAAAAAAGAGGGAGAAAAAATGGGCGGACTATTGCTTGTCCAATTTTTCAATCGATGAGGTGGTAGCGAGATATACGCAAAAAGAAAGAAATCCAAACTTATATTAGAGAAAAAAAAGAAGAAAAAAGGAAGGAAAAAATGGGCAAACGTGGGGATCGAACGCAGGCCTTCCTACGGAGTGTACTCGGGTTCTAACCACTGCGCTGCAGCTATTCCAATAGTACACAACGGGATTTACTTTTATATGAACCATGGCCGGTGGCTTCTTCTGACGGAAAGACGAAACGTTTTGTTGACTTATGGGTGGCATAGTGGGTAATTTAGGACAACTTTAGGGGTAATTTAAATGACGGACGAACAGAAACAATCCGTGCTTTATTATTAGGTAGAAAATTGGCACTTTTTTGTATCTAAAACTAGGACATATCAAATAAGTAAATTTACCGGCACCGGTATGTTCCAGTTAGCAATCACCCGTTCGTTAGTTTCCTCAAGATCTGTGCGGTCTTACATGGTACTCCCTCTAATCCTATTTACTTTACGTGTAACTCTCGACCCGCATACCAAGGAGCAAATTTTGTGAGTAGTTTTGGACTACTCTACCCCTATGTTGCATAGGAAAAGCTACAAGCTCTTAACTGCCCGACTCGAAGCAGCTACTGGCTGCATGTAGCCTCTGTCACCTCCCACGCGCGGTCCTCACACGCAAACCAGGCCACATGCAGGCGTAACTCCCATACGCAGAAAAAAATTACGTAGAGTAAAAGGGATTGGAGGGAGTATAAACTAGTAGACCTATTCCATCTCCTATACCCGGTGAATACATCTGACAGGGCTGGCAAAACGTACAAACATAGACGTGGACCCTATTAGTATGCATCTTTTTACAGGAGAGACCGTGGGTGCGCAGGCAAGATGCATTCCAAAATATTCTCTTTCTCCCCCATGCACTGTTTCACTCATTTCAAAGAATATAATTTCACTCGTTCAAAAATTATTATTTCACTAATTAAAAAATATATTTCACTCATTTGAGAAAACCATTCCAAGTATTTTTAAAACACTTGATTAATTCAATGCAGAAAAACGGATTCCTTTAATTTCAACTATTTTATTTTATATATTTCAGTTATCTTTGAACTGTCGTTGAAGCGCAAGAGTGAACAGTAGTCCAGTCAGCCCTTGCTTTTTCACCTTGAGCTCTCTATTGGTATTGGCATTGGCTCGAGAGCAAGGAACTTATTTGATCGCTTACAACTTATAATTAGTTTCACACATGAAAAATCCATTTCACATATCCGAAATGGCTAGTTTCACTCATTTCAGAATATAATTTCACTCGTTTTGAAAAGTGATTTCAATCATTAAGAGATCGGTTTCACCCGTTTTGCCAAAAAACTTGATTTTAGTCGTTTCGAAAAACTTGACAAGTTTCACATACCATTTCACATATTTCAAACAATTTCACATCCTTCATAAAACAGACTGTTCTCATTTTCAAAAAAGTTTGAAATAATCAGTTTCACATGTCTGACTAACTAGTTTAAAAAAAATGGGGAACTAGTTTCAAAGTTTTCAAATAACAAGTTACACATATTTCACTTCGAAATATGTTTCATGAGTATGAAAAAGAGATTTCACTCATTTCAGAAAACTGGTTTCACTTATTTCAAAAAACAATTTCATTAGTTTCAAAACACGATTTACTCATTTTTAAAGATAAATTGAAATAATCAGCTTCACATTTTATAAATAAAAAGTGTAGCATTTTTCAAATGACCAGTTTCACATATTTCACGCTAAAATATGTTTCATATGCATGAAAATAATTCAAAAAAGTGGTTTAAATCATTTCAATAACCGATTCCAATTTTTTCGAGTAACTGAATTTGAAATAAGTGAAATTTATTTTTTGATTTAAAAAAGTGAAATTCAAATCAAATGAAAAAATCACTCGCTTAATAAAATAGATTTTGCTCATTTAAGTTTTTAAATGAGTTTCTCATTTTCAAAATAACAAGTTAAACATATTTCACAGTGAAATATGTTTCATATGTATGAACAACAAAATGTAATCATTTTAAAACTTTGGTTTCGCTCAACCAAAAAAGTTATTTCGTCTATTCCATAAAGTATGTTCCACTCATTTGAAATGTTGAGATTAAAACATGTTTGAATGTGTTCAAGATTGATCTTGTTCTGAAGGTCTTGGAATCAGGAGTTCACACATAAAAAAAATCTAAAATCAAATTGCAGTTTAAAAATATATGAATGAATGAAATTGCCAAAGAGAAAATAAAGGGCGTGAATTAACCTGGCATCTGTACATGAGAATGAGGAGAGAGAATGAACCATGCATGCATCAAGTGCTACTTTATTGCTAACATGGCCCCCTTTCCATCTCATGTTGATTTGACTATTAATAAAGATACAAGAGATGAGTTGTCATTATACGCATCTATACATTGTATATGGGCCTCCCATAGCACAAATCACTACACATTTGAGTGACAGATGGTTCGCCGGTAGCTGCCGTAACCAGTAAAAGGAGCTTTGCATAGGACATATTGCCTTCCATATTAAATATGAACGAGCTTTACCCTTCTTTTTGATTTACAGATTTTTTGATAGGGTCCTCATTCAAAACGACATAATATCATGCTATATAATAGTGGAATATTATATCAGCCTTCCATCACTGGAAAACCTCAGTCAGCAAATACGCTAGGTTCATAAGCAAATTAACAAACCCAAATGGTAAGTGCCACACGTGTGACACGAAGTAACACCGTCCTGAAGTTTTTACAACTAAAAATTGCCATCAAAAAAGAAAACCCATAAAAAAAAGGTGATACTTGCCATCCAAACAGAAAGTTATCATGCTTCACAACTAAAGTTATCATCCTCGGATAACTAAACTTGTCATAAAAAAACGTCAGGGGTGATTTGCTTCGTGCCACATGTGTGGTACTTATCATCCCATACTTGACGCGGGGAGCTGGTTGTTTTGTTTGGGCATTGGACTTTTAAACATGTGGCAGCTCTGGGCCTGAGGTCTTAGTCACGTGAAACATAATGCATAAATCCAACGACGCTGGTCATATTTGATGTCGACTATGTATCCTTTTTGTGTTTGTCTGGTCGATTTCTAGCTAAATTAATATGAGTAGTTCGAAAAAGCATGCATCAACGTAAATTCTTGCAAAAAAAGCGTTGTCTCTTTTCGTTTTCAGTGGTCTCATGTTAGGATGATGCTAATTCGGTTCTTTTTTCTGCGGGGTAATGGCAGTTTTATTCCATAATGGTAGGGCTACAATTTCAACACAGTTGGTCCTCACAACACAAAGGACACAAGTTCAAACATACTGCAGTACAAGCTTCGATACAATTATAGTTTGTCAATTGATGTGCTACCCTATTCTGATCTCTGCTTATTTTCCATGGAACAAACTCCCTAACTACCATATGATCCTTAATCTCGGAAGCTAGATGACCATAGGCCGACCTAGAAAGAGTATTGCCCAAGGGGATGGCCAAAACCTTCGATGAATCAGATTGTACAATCACAGGCCTATCCGAGTGATGAATGGCTAGAGCCATATACCCTGCATAAGAGCATGAATTTTCCGCTTCCAATGCATCATTACAATGGAAGATGTATCTATATGCCGCAAATATCAAGAATCATTCTCCCTGCGCAACACCATCCCAGCCGCAACGCGACCATCTTGACTAGAACATGATCTGTCAACCGACAGCGCCACCCATCCCACTGGCGGAGAGGGCCAAGGCATGGGGGACCATGTAACGCAAGCTGCCCCTTCGAAATCATACCTCGGTATCTTCCCTTTGATGATTTCCTCCATGCAAAAGTTGCTGACCAGATTTAGCGACTTATAATAATTATCAATATGATCCACAATTACCTCTATTGGGGTCTCATTCTTCCGATGCGTAATATCATTTCGGAGTTGCCAAATACGCCATATGTTCATGATTACTAAATCCCTGGCGTGTTCCGAACATTTGGAAAGAAGCTATAGTATCCAATCCTTACCCGAATACAGTAATAGTTTTTTTTTCCGAAACGGAGGCAAAGATTGCCTCATCTATTAATTAAGCAGAAGAGAATTGCCCAGTTAATTACGGAAAACCGGGCAAAAACCGGAACAACAAGGGCCAAGCCCACTCCCAAAGACTGAAACACACAGGGCGAAGCCCACCCTTATCGACGACATGCCGACCTGCGGCCATACAATGCAGCTCCGACTCTGACGGAGAACTCAGAAGAACGAAACCAGGCACGGCTGGCGCCACGGAAGATCGCCGAAAGGGCCGCCTGCAGCCAGTCATCGTACACCACAGGGCCCCGCCGCCGCAGCTTCGACTCCACAGCAACAAACAAACCGAGGCAATACCGTGGACACGCCGGAGAAGAGCCGACTATCGCAACCATTGCCGCGTCGCCGACATCGCTCCCACCATCATCGTTGCCACAGAAGTCTGGTCGCCACAGTGATTCTCTCGGGGCCGCCGCCCCGACATCCACCGCTCCGTCGCGCCCAGCGCAATCAACCGGCACCGCCTTCCGGGGCCGCCGCCCCGACATACCACCGCTCCCCTCGAGCAGCAACGCCGCACAACCCAGCTGCCCGCAGCCCACGCTGCTCAGGGCAACCGCTCGCAGACCACGAACGTCGCACCACATCCGGGGCCGCCGCCCCGACGTTAAGTCAGACCGCGCCCCTCTGGAGCGCGTCGACCGGACCGACAAGCCTGCCACCCAAGTGGCCCAAGATTGCCACCCAAGCGAAGGCCGAGCCGCCGCCCCGCCCCATGGAGCCGCCCCGCACATCACTTTCCGAGGCCGCCGCCTCGGCGCACATCAGCCGTCCGGGGCCGCTGCCCCGGCATCCACCAACCCAACGTAGGAGAAAACAAGACGCACCAAGCACAAGCTAACTCTCCCAAGCAACGCCCCCAAGGGGGAAACGACGAAGACGCCGCCGTTGCCCGCTCCGGAAACATCAGGAGCTTAGGTTTTCACCCGGAGAGCCCGAGCCCCACGTAGAAGAAGATGAGTTCCACAACGACGCCTCCAAGGAGAGAAACGACGCCCGAAAGCGCCGCCGTCGACGGCACCGACAAAGTCGGGTCAAGGCTTTCGCCCGGAACACACACATCCCTATGGAGGCCTGCAGATCTGATCCACCCAAAAGCGTGGAGATCATTGGAGCCGTTCATGTTGCGCCTTGCACACTCCAACGTCGACCACCAAGCTTCACCGCGCAGCACCCACAGCAGCAGCACCTCAAGCTGCGAATGAGAAGCGAGCGCACACGTCACCACGGCCAAAACGCCATGGCTCCCAGCCCGGGGCCGCCGCCCCGGCTTCCTCCTCGCCCCTGTTCCGCACCTCCCCGCCAGAGCACCACCAGGCCACGCCCACACCTGCCATGCCCGTGCCGCGCCGGACCAGATCGGCCGAAGCACGGGCCACCGCCCCACAATGGCAGGGCCGCCGCCGCAGGCCAGCCCCGCAAGCACACCACCAGATCCGGGCGCGAGGGCCCCGGATCCGCCGCCCCCGCTGGAGGAGAGGAGCTCCAGCCCGCCGGCGTCGAGCTCGCGACGACCACGCGCCGGCGCCGCACGAGGCAGCCACAGGCCACCCGCCCCCTGGAGAAGAAGCCCCGCCGCCGCCGCTGCCACACGGGCTTTGCCCGGCGGCGCATCCCGACGGCAGCGAGGGGGGGAGACGACGGAGGAAGCGCTGTCGGCGGTGGCTTTGGTCGCCGCCCGTGTCGCTCGTACCGAAGTTGTTTTTGAATCCAGTAATAGTGAATCATCACGAAGCGGCCAGATTGCTCGAAGCCCCTCCCATACCCGACGTGCATGCATGCAAGTAATAAGTGCATGGAAACTGCTTTTTCTCTCCGTACCACAAATAGTACAAGAACTATTTGTTGGAATATGGCGATGGACTTTACCCAAATTAGTGGCCAGTGCGCCGGTCACCGTCTTCCATGCCATAATACGCATCTTTAGTGGGACTTTTTATTTCCAAATCATACTCCAGATCGATCTATCCCCCTCCGATCTAGCGCTACATGCGCCTCCAGAAAACTTCTCATCATGGGCTTTCGTCGCTAGCCGACAGGCACTCTTGACAGTAAAGTTCCCATTTGGCTCGGGGAACTAGCCGACGAAATCTTGCCGATTCCTAGGAGACGTGTGTATCTTAAGAATTTCAGCAATATCCATTGGCCAGAAGTGCTCCTCGAGATGGTCCAAAATCCAAGTACCATTAGTATTTAAGAAATCAGAGACGCGATTAAACCGGCAATTCCTTTTCTGTGTAATTGGGCGAAAATCATATCGTCGAGGGATCTATGGTTCCCTCCATGTTTTAACCGATGCCCCGTCACCAATCCCCCATAGTATACCTTTCTTAACCAACTCCAAACCATATAGTATGCCTTTCCAAATAGCTGAGGAATTTGAGGAGAACATCGTATCTAGTATACTCTCATTTGGAAAATATTTGCCTTCAACAAGCGAGCACATAAACTATCAGGAGACTCAATTAATCGCCACACTTGTTTTGCCAACAATGCTTGGTTAAAAGATCGCATATCCCTGAACCCCATACCACCCTTACTCTTAGGTAGTCTCAACTTGTCCCAACTGAGCCATGCCATCTTTCTCTTGCCCCTCTCCACTCCCCACCAGTACTGCCTCACATTCTTGTAAGATCATCACACACCGAAGTAAGTAAACGAAACACACTCATAATATATGTTGGGATAGCCTGGGCAACAGCTTTGATCAATATCTTCTTATTACCTGAGGCCATGAACTGTTCAATCCAGCCCAGTAATCTCTTCCTCAATCTTTCCTAGATAGTTTCAAACCTCCCTTTATGCATTCTTCCCTCCAGTACGGGAAAACCCAAATATTTTGGTTCAAAAGCTTCACTATTAATCTCCAATAACCTCTTAACTTCCACAGATACTACCTTAGAATAATTGCCAGAGAAAAAGATGGAACACTTTGAAGGGTTTATAAATTGACCCGTAGCCAGCGCGTAAGTGTTCAACAAACCTTTAACAATTGTTGCTTGCTGCTCTGAACCTCAAAAAAACAAAAGTGAATCATCCGCAAATAATAAGTGAGAAATCATCGGCGAACGGCAACAAATTTTAACTCCTTCCAGCACATTCTCCGAAGTAGCTTTGTTGACCAAACATGAAAGGGCGTCAGCAACAAAGAGAAATAAAAACAAAGACAAGGGATCACCTTGCCTGAGGCCACGCAAGGGGCTGAATGACTCCAATAATTTCCCGTCCAATTTCACCGAGTACTTCACAGAGGACACACACGCCATGATCCAAGAAATCAACTTATGAGAGAAACCCCATTTGTATAGGGCCTTCTCCAAGATTACCCAATCGACCCGGCCATATGCTGTAGAAAGATCTAATTTATATGCACAACATGCCGATGAATTGCCTCCTAGAGACTGAATATAATCAATACACTCAAAAGCAATAATAGAGTTATCTGTAATTAGCCTCCCTAGAATAAATGCACTCTGGTTTTCCGAGATAAGCTCTGACAAAATAGGATGTAGTCGGTTAACCATGCATTTAGATACTATTTTATAGATCACATTACACAAGCTTATCGACCGAAAATCCTTGGTTCCATGCATATGGTTCTTGAATGGGAACCATTTATGGTTCATACATTCATGGACTTCGAATATTCAGTGCGACAAACTATATGTCAGATATGAAGTGCAACTGAATTCACTTTATTTACCTTCACATATTTGGTTCTACATCACCCACCAGTATAGGAAATACACATATGTTACATCACATAAGTTACTATACTAAAGTGGCAAGCTTTTGATTTTTCTCCTTTTTTTGACTTTTTTCTTATGTCTACTGTTCAATTACGTGGCAGTAAGTACAAGTGACAAGTGAACAGTAACTTTACATGATTAGTACTTTTCAGTTACGTGGCTGGGTTTGCTTCTTCTATCTTTGAGAGAGAGAGAGACCGGTTTACAAATAATATTTCAAGAAGAACAAATGGCTTCATTTCTTACATGCTAAATATCATCATCGGTTTTTATATTTCCAAAGGATGATCTTCATGTATGTCTTACTTCCTTTTTACACGTAAAATTACTATGATGTTATTATTATTGTTATTCCCGCTCTGCAAACTGTTTACGTTGTTGCCTCTTACACATTATGTCATGATCTTTTTTGGACTTACTTATAGATAATTACCTAAAATGAAATACGCACACATCTATGGGATTACTTAAAAAAACAACACATACGCAAAAATTGGTCTAATAAACACCAACATAGTTTTATCTGATCTATTTTTATATTATATGATAATTAAATTAACTATTAGCATTGTTATTAGCGATTGTCCTTTCACTTCAATTTTACTGCGGCCAAAATCCAAAGAAAAATATAGCATCTTTGGTGCCAAACTTTTTTTTATTAATTTAAAAAGTGTTGCTCATTTTATTTTCCCTTTCGTTCGTTCTTATGGACTGCTGCCTCACGATTTTATTTTCCCTGCCATTTGAGAAACACCATGTCCAGTTTTTTGAAATCTTTTTAACAATATACTAAAAAAAGGCAAGTCTTGCATTTTTCTTTTTTCTTTTCCACTAAAGTGCATGATATCTATATATAATGCTAATGTAATGATAAGTTATATGGTATTTTTTAGCCTCTCTTTTGTACAAACCCTCAATAAGTGATTAAAAATGTACACAAATAAGTACATTGTGGAAATGGCCTCAAATACTTTGGTACTGACAATATCACATGTTGGCATCTAAACATTACAAATTTACCAATTTGAAGTATGTCATCCGAAAGCTCCCTCCCGCAACATTTCTATCTTTTTTCTGAATAATTTGTTTAGAGTTCATGGTGCATCATCTTGCTTCATTACAAAAATTACGTTGATCTAACCTTTAGCTATTTTGTAATTGCAGCAACGCAACATAGAGATTGAAATTTGATAACGTTTGGTGGGATGCCCTATTAAAGATTTTAAAGAGTCAATAAAATGTTGTTTTGTATTATGCATTCCCCTTCTACAGGCATTCGAGGAAAAATGATATTTTCCTTATTCACTACAAAATTTATATTCCTTCGTAAATATTCTATGAATGAAGACAGAGAAAAAAATTGATTATGTATATATTCTTTTTCTGGACAATTGGTCCGAACAAAATAGTGTATTGTATATCTTCTTTCAACATAAATTGCTTAATTACATTTTACCTCAAAGTTGAGAAGTCGATAATCCTGTTATAAAAAAATTGATGAAAATACTTACCGCCTAAATTCTTATTTATGACTTACCTCCTAAATTCTTATTTATTCTATCGGAGGTTCCTTGTGAGGGAGAATTAAGTATCCATAAGAAAAAAATGTTTCCTACTAAATAGGGTCCATTTCCCTGGCTTTATAGAAGAACGGTAGGTCAAAGCATAAGACAGTGAAGTTGATCCCTAATATATATAGGAACAAAGAGTTGCTACAATTTTGTCCAAGGATTCCATGGAGTACGGTCAAATATAGATGAAGATATAGCATATAAGGTGTCATTGCCACTCAGTAATCCAATATGTGAAGTGTCTGAACATTATCTTCAGGATCAACTGTTGGATGAGTGCTCTTAGTATTTTACGGAAAATAAATCATCTCTTGCTTCTTTTGATATCACCCCTCGACATGTACCAATGAACAAGGAATGTACTAATAATAGATTAATTACTGAAGAGAATGTACTACATGTCCAATCAGAAGAAACTACACAAGGACCTACATGAATCTATTCGCCGAACAAAAATTGTCTTTCAATCAACCTCTTCCTTTTCTTTAACCAAATGAGTAACAAAGATTCAGGCGGGCTCTCTTACGGGCGCGGCGTGACGCCGCGCTTTTTTCGGCACTAGTAGTTCCTAACGTACATTCCACATTATTGGGACCAGAACTCTTAATAATAACTACAACAATTTGCCATGCAAGTAAAATCATCTTGGAATTTCTGATGATTGACGATAAAGGGTTTCCCCCCTCTTTATATTATAAAGCAACCACACGATACAACAAGCATGCAGGGGCCACAACACAACCAAGCTCAAAAGATAAAACAAGAGAAAGAAAGAGAAACAAATGCCGACACCGGCAGCTTGACGAAAAGTGGAGACGGAATTTTCGATGATTGGATAAACTCTTTTTCCAAGCTGTATAATCTAGTAACTTCGCCACATTTGTTCCCCTTCCCTGGCTGGTCTTTTAGAGCACTCTGGCTTACTCTTATTGTCTGAGAATTGTGATGGACATTGGAGCTTTGCACATCTTCAAGTACCGTCTCCACTTGTCTCATTGCAGGTCTTTCTTCCCCTTTTAATCTTAAGCATGCTTTTCCACGTCTTTGAACCACCTCGGCATCTTCAACTCCTCCTTCATTAACAATTTGTGTATCCAGAATCAGTGGCGGAGCTTCGAAGAAAATGTTGGCGGGCAAGACTATAGAGAGCACACGTTTTTTTTAGATCCTGAATCATAGACGGCAGTATATGATACTACATGGCTACATGCCACTGCCTAAGTTACAGTTTGTAAAATGTAACGAACAAACAAGTGAAAAAAGTTAGGCAAGAAGATCACTAACTCGGACTTTGGGGAAACAAGTTATAACATGTGATATCTGCCTTACTGCATGAGCGCTGGACCTCGTGCCCGGTGCCCGTACTGCGAGCAGGCACTGACGGCGAGTTAGGGGCAAGGCTGGAGGAAGGGCTTGTGGTGTACTGCCTGCCTGCCTGCATCTGCATGTGTGTATCTGGTGCTTAGTAGACTGCAGGTGGTAAGCTGCCTAACGAAGCAAGCCTAGGTGCGAAAGAAGTGTAGAAATCCTGGGCGGGCCGTGGCCCAGTTGGGCCCTAACGAAGCTCCGCCCCTGTCCAGAATGTCTGACAGGCGATTGTCGCTCATTAGTGATACAAAATGTGATGCTAGGCTTGTGCCTTCTGAAGAATGAGAAGGGAAAACTGATTTTATCCTTGTCAGTAGCTCTGCTAGGATGGCACCAAAGCAGCAAGCAGCAGTAACAGCAAATGGACCGATGAGGAGTGGGTAATAACTCACAGTGGGGTCCCAGATTTGTCATATTGATTAACTTATTGCAATGCTAAATTTGCATTGCCTTCTCGTCAATCAAACTGCTTGCAACATAGATTTTCACAAGTTAGTTCAGTGCAGTCAAAACCTATGATGAAAATTTGGCACTTGAATTGGGAGCGTTTACAGTATGTAAATTTGTGGGCCCATCAACATATATATGTTGTCGCGAACTTTTGGAATTCAGTGTGACAAACTGCATGTTTAATAGAAACGGTAACTGAATTCATTTTATTTACTTCTGCACGTTTGGTCCTACATGACCCAATAGCATACGAAATACACATATGGTTACAATCAAGAGTTCCTAATTTACATTCGGATGTTGTTTCCAGAAATAATTACATTTGGCTTGCACTATGGCACCCAAGCTAACAATACTAGCTGACACATTTTACCATGCAAGGTAAACTCATCTAGGAATTTCAGATGATTGGATGAACTCCTTTTCCAAGCTGTATAATCTAGTTCCTTCTTCACCTTTCTTGCCCTTCCGTGGCAGGTCTTTTAGAGCACTCTGGCTCACTCTTATTGTCTGAGAATTGTGATGGACCTTTGAGCTCTGTACATCTTCGAGTACTGTCTCTACTTGCCTCATCGTAGGTCTGTCTTCACCTTTTAAGATTAAACAAGCTTGTGCAAGTCTTGCAACCACTTCAACATCTTCAGCTCCTTCATGAACAATTTGTGTATCTAGAATATCTGACAGACGATTATCGCTCATTAGTGATACAAAGTGTGATGCTAGGCTTGTGGCTTCTGATGAATGAGAAGAAAAAACTGGTGTAACCCCTGTCAGTAGCTCTGCTAGGATGACACCAAAGCTATAAACATCACTCTTCTCCGTCAGTCGACTAGTGTAGTAGTATTCAGGATCAAGGTAACCATAGGTTCCTTGGACAATTGTAAGTATTCCTGTCTCATCTATTGCAATTGACCTCGAAGCTCCAAAATCTGATACTTTTGCTGTCAAAGTATCAGTAAGTAGTATATTGGCGCATTTGATATCTCTATGGTATACTGATATGGAAGCAGCAGAGTGTAGATATGCAATAGCCCTTGCAGTTTCAAGTGCAATCCTCAATCGATCTTTCCATGACAAATGGTTATCACTTTGGCCATGGAGATGACACGAGAGAGTTCCATTCGATATGAACTCATAAACTAGTAGAGGAACTTCTGTCTCGAGGCAGCAACCAAAGAGCTTCACCACATTCCTATGGTTTGTCTGTAAAAGTATAACGACCTCATTTATAAACTGGTCGATTTCCCTCTGCACGACAATATTAGCCTTCTTGATGGCCACGACACGTTGATCAGATAAGATTCCTTTATACACCGTGCCATGCCCACCACCGCCAAGGATCCGATTATGGTCAAATTTGTTGGTTGCTTGCTCTAGCTCTTCTAAGCTGAAAATCTTCATATTTTCAGCTATATCTTTGTTCGAAGAGATTAACTGTTGTAGAAGAAGTCCATGGTTTTTCTTAAAGAATTTTTGTCTTAACTTCTTGGCTCTTCGTTTCTTGAGTGTTTTTGTGACTTGGGCAACACCTAGGAGTGAAAACAGTAGGCCAAAACCAGCACCAACTGCTATTATGGTAATTAGACCTGCAGAAAGCAAACGTAAGAATGATAGAACATTATATGTTGTGTTCAGTTCAAGAAATCAAGCTGCTGCACCAACTCTGTTTCAGACTACTCAACTATAAAAAAGTTTTCACGAGAATATGTATATCTACTCGACTACTCAACACGAAAAAGTTGTTCTTTTTCTTTCTTCTTGTTATCCATGTCTGAATGATCTACAACCCTACTGATGATTTGAGTTAGCATTAGTGATAACTAACTGCAAACTGAAGATTAAGCAGCTAGGTCCCAGCAGCAGCAGTATTCAAATAATTAAGTTTCTAGTAAAACTTATCTGTATTTTAGTTCAGGGACAGAAACTAAACTCACAATAGCAGAGCAACAAATCATGAACATTTCTATTTGTAATTATCACCAAAGAAAGCCTTATATCAAGTGTGTGTTTTTGTACCTGGTAAGCTGATGATTCTTTTCTTTGCTGAGCATCGGTATGTCCCTGGCATATTGATGCAGGTCCCATTGCAGGGATAAACATCTGGTTGTAGGCACTCATCAAAATCTGAAGGGGGGAAAAAACACTGTTGGAAAGCAGGGGGTATTATACATCAAATGGAAAAAACTAAGGTAGCACATGCATGTTCTTTTGTAATCTTATAACTACCGCAACTACGTAAGAACGCAGCAGAAAGTACTAGTAACATACCTTGGCACCCACCAGTGATGTAAGGGTTGCCCTCGTATCCTTGAGAACAGTTGCACCGTCTTTTTTCATAATCTCCAAAAACGTAATAGCTATCGCTGTTCAAGCTTAAACATCTAAATTCAGAAGAATTGGGTCCGACAGAAAACGGCAAAATGTCCTCGTTGCCGATCAAATCCAACCACCACTCCAACACTGTCGGTACACTCTCAACCATGGTTTTCTCATATGAATGGGTGAAGTTGACCATCATCTCATTTTCATTTCTGCTGAACCAGTCCTGATCAACAATGAACACATACACACCTGTGTATGACCAGAAGTCAGGTCTCAGCGCAGCGAGTGGTGTAACTTGGATGTCATAGGATGGCAGCTCCCACACGATGGATGCGCGGCAGCGGCCAATGCCCGAGCACGATGTACTAGTGAAGATCTGCCGGTCGCCCAGGCATGCAGCGGCACAGGTGGTGGTCTGGCTCCCGTCCTGAGTATGGACCCGGCTTGGATGGCCGAGCTGAGCTACGACGTTGCATCCAATGGCCACAAACCAGTTCCACGCGCTTGATACCGAGAAGGGCCAGGTTACAGCAGGGCCGGACCATGAGCCGTTGAACTCAGAGAAGCTTGATCGCAAAACCTTGCTCCAGATCCGCACCGTGCCGTCAGTCAAGGAGATGCCAAGCACTTCCACGCCATCGCCCAAGAACAGCCTCGGTGGGTACTGCGTCCCGTCACAGGTGAGACCAAAGCGCTCGTGGTAGCAGCCTTTGCTGATGCCGAAAGGGTACGGCACGGTAATGTGGCCGCAGCTTTCAGGGCAGCCGGGCAAGGCTATTGGCCCTGCTGCCAGTGGTACCACCAGGAGCTGAAACATGAGTGCTCCAGTGGTGCCAATCGGCGCTCGACGGGAAGAAGGGATCGAAATTGTCATCTCTCTGAGTGTACGAGTTGAACACAGCTAGTCTTGTACTATATGTTTGAAGCTAACAACGAGCATAGGTTCTCAAGTACCAGCTGGCTGGTGCCCCTTCACCGGTTGACTTCAAAGTCCAATGAAGCAGCTACCAGTAAACCAAATTGACTAAAGCTTGACGGACTGATTGATACTTCCAAGAAAGTTCCAATCAGGATAGGTTTTCTGTAGGTAAGACGAAATTTCAAAGCAAAACTAGTCATGGGCCAATTTAAGACACAGGGATATGTCCGGTTCCAATTCGCTGAGATGATTGAACTGCCTTTTTTTTTTCCTTTTCTTTTCAGTTTTGAGATAGCTGACCACATTTAGCACATGGTGACTGAACTTCCTAATGCAAGGGTACCTGGTGCTAAAATTTATGTCTTAAGAGCTGAGAATATTTTATACTCCATGTTTATACTTCGTGGAAAACATGTTTATACATTACTAGTCCGCATCGAGCATTTCGTCGAACAGATCGCCTGCAAGACGAAATGAACTGAGAACGGCAACCTGCTCGCCGTTGATTCCGATCCCCATGGAGCAGCAACCACTTCGGGAAGAAGTTAGAAGAGGTGGACTGACCTGCGACTGCACGAACCCTCTGCACAGCTGCGCCGCCGGCCACCTGCCAGGCGTCCGCGTGCCCGCACCATTCGCCTCGTTTTCTCTCTTCTTTTTTTCGACGACGAGGGGGCCTCGTTTTCTCTCTTCTTTTTTTCGACGACGAGGGGGCCTCGTTTTCACTCTGGCGCCTGGCTCTCGACCAAACCTACCCAGATGCCGGCCCGGCCCAGCCTAGGTTAAACATGCCTGGCATGACAGGTATAGTATACGGGCCGTGAAAAGAATAAAATAATAATTAAGCGGACCATGTCGTGTCGGCACGCGGGCCTGGCCTCCAACACGGGCAAGGCCTGGGGCGGGCCAACTGCCAGGCGCGATCCACTTAGTCACGTCCGTGTCGGCCCGTCACGCTAGCTAGTGGGCTAGCACGCGTGGCCCGGTCCAGGTGACCAGGTTTGGCCTCGACTCTGTTGTTCTCTAGAAATAGCTTATTAGATGACCATATCTCATGTCGTTATATGGGATATAGAGAATACTATATATAATCATAAAATTATCATAATGCGTCATTTGTAAAAAAAATTGTTTGTCATTCTCTTTAATTTTGTAAGGGCAATTTAAGCTCAAATTAGTATGACCCAACACATCTATTAGCACATTAACTTAATAGCATATATATATTCATTGGCCAAAAATGTGTGGCTTTACATATAATTAGCAACTTGAATTGTTGTTTAATGACATTTTCAAAATAATATCTACACTAGTCGGCGGCGAGTGTCGTCTAGTCATCACCCTCTCGTCGTCCTCCACCTCCGAAAGAGAGATCCTCGAAGTATGCGTAGGGGTCAGACACACGAGTGGCAGTAGCTATCAGTAAAAGAGCATCCTCCGTAGCTCAAGTAGTAACTACTTTCCATGAGGAGAGGGCCATGGAATACACTATTATAGTAGCTGAAATGGCGGATTCACCTGCTACATTACAATACCTCGCTCCTTATACAGGAGCAGTCCTGGCTGAGTATTTTATGTACCGCAAATGGCCCATGAGTTATTGTTGCTCCTCGTTGGTGAGTGCGGGGCCGAACTCTCGGAGGATCCTCTCCTCATTGCGAGCTTCGAGGGTATAGAGCTACCACACGACGTCGATAGCGATCCTCGGGCTCCAGCTCCAACTTCGGTTGGGCCTCGACGAGAAAGGTATCGTTCACCGGGACGACACGGTAGTGGTGACGGCATCTAGTGTGCCGTGGGGAGAGTTCACGCTGGTGCGCGACGTCTTGGACGGGAGGTTCCGTTTTGCCGCAAAGTTGAGCCAATAGGTTCTAGAAACTCTACTTCTTGGATGACAATATCATGTGGCATAGGCGAGTGGGAGTTAGGGGGGCGTCATATCGCCATTGGAGTATAGTTTTTTTTTTCATGTTAGATTTGTGCCATTGACATGACCGTTTCCAACATCGAATGACAGTTGCATGAAAGATAAGTCTCACGGCTCTATCCTTCTAGTTTGGTCATAGTGATCGACACAACCAATGTAGGGTGGTATTTTGGTCTGTGGATCGTCGGGTCTCAATCTGGAAAATTGTTGCCACGTGCTTTGGCCTGGCTTTGGCAGCAACAGTGGTGGAGTGGCCATGATGATAGTGTTAGGTTTGTTTTGGTTAATGTCTCTCTTGTTTTGTCCTTTTGTGATTTCGGTCTTCTTCCCTAACGAGGTGATGATGGTGTGGTTTGACTGCCTAGGTGTATCTTGATCCACATTGTGTTTAGTGGTCCTAGATTCTCACCAATCGGGGTAGTGATACTGATCTTATCCCAGGTGCCAACATTGAAGTGACACGGAAAAAAATAGATGTGGTTGTGATCATTTGTGGTATGACAATGAATGCACACATCTCCCCTCCCCCCATCCTGTTTAACCTTAGGGTTGAAGCCTTGACGACTATCATGGAGAGAAGGCTAAGATAGCTACCCACATCTTCGATGTGGTTTGACATCTTATCTCGAAGGTGTTGTGACCCACCTCTTGTATGCAGACGACACCATGATCAAGGTGGAGGGGTCGGAGCTCAATATTATCGACCTTAAGTTCCTCCTTCTTTGCATTGAGTCCATTTCGAGCCTCAAGATCAACTTCGATAAAAGCGAAGTTGTTTTCATTTTATTTACCCGCTCGAGGAGGGGAAGCAGATTATGGACAATCTTAATTGCATGTTGTCCTATTCCCAATCTCCTACCCGGGAATGCCGATCTGCGACACTGGGACCATGATTCAGGACTTTCAAGGCGAACGTGGAGCCGTGGCATGGGAGGTTCACCTCCAAAGGGAGCAAGACTTTGCTCAACGACACTTGTGTCTCTAGCCTCTCCATGTATATGATGGGGTTGTATATCCTTTCAGAGGGAGTTCATGGCGCCATTGACAAGGAGTTGTCATGCTTCTTCTAGATGGCGGCTAGTGGACGTCAGAAGTGCCATATCGTGAAATCGGTTGATCTCGGCTTCCCCAAAGACCATGTAGTCTGGGTATTTCAGTGTTTGGGTGTATGAATGTGGCCCTCATGTTGAGGTGGTGTGGTAGAGCCTTAGAGATGACGGCCTCCTATGGTTGCAGCTTATAAAAGCCAAGTATCTGCATGGCTGCCATCTCCTAGCTTGTGACCGTCGGGAGGGGTCTCGATTTTGGAAATCCCTCCAGTCCATCAAGCATGATTTCTCTTGGGTACCAGCTTCTCCATTAGAGTAGGAGAGGGTGCCCTTTTTTGGCTCAACCCATGGCTCAGTAGGAATCGGCTATAGGCCGATTTGCTTATCTTGTTTAGGATTTGCTTGGATCATATGCTTTTGGTAGCCTCGGCGACCCACAATGGGAACCAAAACATCCCGTTCCGATGGACATTCAGCCCCGAGGAAACTTTAGCTTGCACCGAGTTGTGGGAGGCCCTCCCGGGATCCCCGAACACCGTCTCATGGCACCTTGCCCCCTCGAGGCTCTTCTCTATTTGGTCGGCCCACCACACCATTTGTCATGTGCATACCCATGCTTGGACCACTCACCTATGGAAAGCCCTGCTGCCTTTGAAGATCAAAATCTTCATTTGACAGTTGCTCTGTGATCGCTTCCCATCAGTATGAAGGTGGCAAAGAGCCATGGGTCGGGCAATGGCCTTTGCCCCTCTTTGTGTGGTTCTCAAATCTATGACCCACATATTTTTCTCTTGTCTGCTGTCCACTTCTTATGGAGCTATGTCCATGAGGCTTATGGTATGTGTGGTAGGGCCCGGACCTAGCCGAGTTCCCGGAGGCTCAAGCCCACCATACTAGAAGGAGGAGGCACCTCTTCTGGTTGGTGCTCGCAGCGATGTCATGTACCCTATGTACTACAAGTAACAAGATGATATCGAGCAAGTCTTCTTGCGACGTGCTTTTGATTTGTGATAAAATTCTTAGCAATTTCTTACAACGGTGGCAGAAAATCAGTTTGCTTCACCTCCAAGCCATTGATCTCTTGACTTCGAGGTGTTGTGTATCACTTTTTCTTTCGCTCTTGGGCATGTTTGTGTTGTTGCCTTAGAAGACCTCTTATTTGCATTCTTGCACTTGAACTACTTGTATGGGCATGATGGATGGTTTATTTTTAAAGCGACGCGAAACTTATTTTGAGAGTGTTTTCAGCAAGAGATTATACGTGTGTCTCCCGTAAGTGGGCAAGCAAAATTATTTGCCTTGCAGGACTAAAACCACGACACTTATATATTATGTATGGAAGGGAGTAACATTTATAGTATTCTCATGAATCTTTATCGTTTGTATATGTTTGAGTTTATTAGTTTTAGTCGATTAAGTTAGATCTTTGCTAGAAAATATGATAGTTTTACCTTGCCCCGTAGCATGTGCCATTGTTTTCTCAACAAATAAATGAATAAGGATGAGCTCAGTCTCTACCCACGCTATTTACATTTGTAACCATGTATTCCCTCCGTCCTGAAAAGGTTGTCTTGAATTTGTCTAAACACAAACGTATCTAATATTAAAACATATTTAAATACATTGTATCTATACAAATTTAAGACAAGCTTTTCGAGGTTGGTAATACAATATTTTTATATAAAAACGTAGGTACCTTGGCATCCATCGGCGATGTAGGGGTTCCCCTCGTATCCTCTCGAGCAGTTGCACCGTGCTCTGCCGAAAAGATTTCCCTCGACATCGTCAACAATGACGCTGTTCTCGCTGATGCATCCCTTCCACTGGGAGACACCAGGATCATACAAGAACACGTCCTGGTCGCGGGCCATGTCGAGCGACCACTCCAACACCGTCGGGACCTCCGTCGAATCGACCACCTTCCGCGGATCGTCGAGGAAGCTCCGCTGCAAAGCGGCCTGCTGGCCCCTGAACCACTCCTGGTCAGCGATGAACGCGGCCCCGTCCCGGTGCACCGGGGAGGCGGCGGGGCGCTGGGCCAGGTCGTTGAGCTGGACGGTGTAGGACGAGAGGCCCCGCGCGACGGGCGTCTGGCAGAAGCCCACGCCGGAGCAGGAGGCGGCGTCCCTCGGCAGGGCGGAGCGGACCACGCACAGCGCGGCGCATACGCCGATGCGGTCGTTGGCGGCGTAGAACGTGTCGTGCGCGACGAGGTTGGCGAGCAGGTTGCATCCCATGGCGACGAAGCGGTTGTGCCTGGCCGACAGCGCCAGGGGCCCTCCGGGACGCATGCCGGCGGACCACGTGCCGTTCAGCTGCTGCAGGGAGCTCGTGTCGAGCATCGTGGTGCGGATCCGCACCGTGCCGTCCGGCAACGAGATGCTGACCACCTCTGCGCCATGGTCACCGCCCAAGGACAGCTTTGGCGGATGGCGCGTCTCGTCGCAGGTGAGGTCGAAGCCCTGGCGGAAGCAGCCCTCGCGGGTGCCGAACGGGTAGGGCACGGTGACGTCGCCGCAGGTCTCCGGGCAGCCAGGCAGGGCGATCGGAGCGGCCAGTGTTGTCACTACGAGCTGAAGAAACAGGAGCGACACGACCGTGAGAGTAGTGTCCATTGGAGGTGGCCAGGTACAACCCAGGGCAGGCTCGTAGCTACTCTTTCGCGACCTTGTGAACATACAAGCTGTCCATATTATGCAATGATTAATCATGGACGAGGTTAATTACGAGGTGACATTTGGAATCTTGTGGAAGTCATGAGTTGACGCAGTGTTTAGATTAGACTCGCAGCTGATTTGGATGTATTTTTGTTTCCATTGGAGATGGATGGATGGCACGATCGACCTGATCATGTTCATAGGATACATTAGCTTGCTTCGAGAGGATATACACTAATTAATCGTGTCAAGTGATAGAATATGAGGACGAAATAAATTGATCTACATAGAGTTGACTTGATGTGGTCTCGCCACGTACTAGTATTGTGTTTGCGAACAGGGAGATATTGCAAATTAAGCGTAACTCAGTTTGTTAGATTTCTCGTGATGGAATCAATCCATTAGGGTTCAAATTCTAGACTTAAGTACTGGTCTTCATATTTTTTATTTAAAATAAAGAACCAGAGAGACATTATTGTAGTTTATTGAGAAAAGTTTGTTTTTGGCCCCTCAACTATTCGATCAAGCCGGATTTCGGCTAGTTTTGGTTGCTCAACTCCCTAACAAGACATCTTGCAGCCTCAACCATTCACATCGAACATCTTTCGTCCCTCAACGAAGATGATGTGGTTCCGCGTGGGTAAGCACGGTTTTGACTAGGCAATGCTCTCTCTCTCTCTCTCTCTCTCTCTCGGGAACAGGGTTTCCCTACTGTCCGTAACACAGCTCTACCTGCCTCTCGTCGTCTTGTCGCTGACGGCCGACTCGTAGTTGCAGGGCACTCCTTCATCTCCCCCCCCCCCCCCCTCTTTCCTCCTTCATCCGGCTCCTCTTCTCATGCCTTTAGTTGCGGTCGGTCTGACTCCGAGGTCTACCATGGAGGGCCGACTCAGTGTGTGGGCGACATACTGCACCAGTCCACCTTCTAGTAGGAAGCAGGCAAGCAGGGCCGGCCCTGAGCAGGTGCGTCCGGTGCGGCCGCACAGGGCCCTCACCTGCCAGGGGCCCCGTCTATGTACGTATATATACGAAGGCCCAGTTGTGTAAAACGCCCGGCAGCTCGATCGAAGTAATCAACATAAAAAAGTCTAAAAAAAACCATAAAAAAGCCCGATCAAAAGTTAACCCCACAATTTCGCTGGAAATAAAGGAATCTGCGATCACGCCTGCTCGTTCTCCTCGACGACTCCTCGTTCTCCTCTCCCGATCAAAAAAAAAAAAAAGACTCCTCGTTCTCCTCTGCCTCCGCGACTCCTAATTCTTCACTTCTCCGCCCCAATCACGCCTATAATGGTGCGCTTTCTCTCCCGTAGCAGATTCTAGCAATGCAGATGCAATAATTGGAGGAGGACATCCCGATTTTCTGATTTCCAACAATCTGTAACGGTTAGTAGTACTTTCTATTCCCCTTCTATAAATTTCTTAGATCTTCTGGTTATTTTTGATTCGATCTCCCCGGCCTTATTCGATTCGCTCCTGCATGTCCATCGTAGAAGAAAAGGAAGATGGTGCTGCTGCTGCACGGTTAGTGATGGATTCATTTGTGGCAAGCTTCAGCAAGCAAGGGCTGATACGGGAGATGATTAGTATGATAATTAGTTAATTCGGAGTATCATCAGACTAGACTATTGGTACGTCGCCCAATTTTTTCCAACATTCAATCTCATCTCGGAATTTTTGTAGTCTTTCTTTCTTGTGTTACGAGATGTCATCAAGAATTTGTAAGTCTGGTCATGAGAAGAAGCAAAAGGAAAAGAGAGACAATGAATTTGTAGAATCCCAAAAGGGCGCCATGAACAAATTTGTTAGGCCAAATAGTTCTGCTAGTAATAATCAAGAACTAGCTCTAGTAATTTTTTGAACAACCAAATGAAAATTTAGATGATAACGATAACAATGCCAATGATCATGAAAATATAGGCGAGGGTGCTGCTGTGATTAGGGCCCCATGTTTTGTGTTGCACCGGGGCCCCGGATTGTCAGGGCCGGCCCTGCAGGCAAGGCTGGTTTCGAACGCCGGGATGGCGGCCCTGAACATCGGGTTGCATGACTGGCGCTTGTTATGTTATGCTCCAAACTCAAGTATAAAGATAAAAGCTAACTTCTGACGAGTGAGCGGAGCTAGGATTAATATTCACCTAGGTCACATGTGTTATATATACTTATTGTAAGCAGACGCACGGGATAAGTTGATCAGTTGTAAATCCCCGACATTTGTAACCTCTCCCGATATAGTGAAGTCGCTTATTGACGCCTGTGGTATTTTCTCCTTCGCCTTGGAGGGGTTCTCCATGTTAAAATCCCATGTCTCATGTGTTGATTTTGTTCTTTGTCATTTGATTTTCGTGTCGTATCTCTGGCAGCTCTCCCACGAGCATCGTGGTGGCGACAGTGGCTATTTTCCTTGGTTGTGCGGGTGGCGAGGGTAGTGGCAGCGAGTGGTCATGTCCATGTCACTTCCGTCGATAGTGGCGAAGCTATATCTGGAGGTCCGGACTTTGTCATTGCAGGCCTTCCCTAAAGGGCTCGGTGCCCTAGGTGCCTCGTCGTGATGCGTGTGAGTTAGCGAGAGAAAGCTTTGTGCTTTGACGTCGATCACAGTGATTCTCGCGGGTGTCGCATCCCTCTATGAGGTCACCGTTGAGGTTCTCCTCCTCGTCCTAGGGCTCTGAGATATTGTTGTAAGCAAGGTCAAGCTATGTTGGGCCAACCAGGGGCCTATGCCCCACTGAATTTCTATATTTTCTAGCTTAATAGCACAATGTTTTGGCAAACCATATTTAGCGCCACAAGCGTCGGTTTTAGTTCTTTTTTGCAAACCGGCGTCTGCAGCCGCGCTAGTTGGGCTCGGCACACTACTTTCATTCGCAACGCCTGTTCCGGACAATTCCCAAAAAAAGGTGTTGGCCATGGGATCGAACTCGCGACCAGATCATTCTGGAGGATGCCTGATAACCACAAGGCCATAAACCCGCTCGTGCAGTGTTTCTTCATTTTTCTTTTTTATTTATTCATCAGTTCGTTTTGTTCCTTTTCTTGTTTCCTTTTTTTTCTACCACTATTCCCTTTTTTTTCTTAAATGTGCAGTTTTTTAGTTCGTAAACTTTCTTTCAAAGCGATGAACTTTTTCAATTAGACAAACTTTTTTTTCAATTAGATGAACTTTTTTCCAAATACGATGAACTTTTTTCAAATTCCAGGAACTATTTTTCAAAATGGATAGCTTTTTTCAAATTTGATGAACTTTTTTTGAAAATTTGATGAACTTTTTTTCAAATTTGATGAACTTTTTTTGAAAATCGGTGAACTTTTTCCAAATTTGATGAACTTTTTTTTTCAAAATCGGTGAACGTTTTTCAAACCGATGAACTTTTTCCCAAATTGATGAATTTTTTTTCAAATTCGATAATCTTTTTTCATAATCTGTGAACTTTATTGAAATTCGTTAACTTTTTTCAAAATTTAACGAACTGTTCTTTCAAAAAACCGTGCACTCAAAAATCTCAGTGGTATAGTAAATGGCTGAGTAAGAAATAGCGCGGCTACATCAGTTCTAATACTGTTCGCGTTACACTTTTTCACTACCATTCTGAAGTTGTAGTGGTTAGGCTACGCGATTACTAGGATGCGTGTTGCGGGATCGATTCCTCATGCCGCCAATTTTTCGCATGGTTTTTTTCGCGAATCGAACCTGTTCCTGGGCAGAGCTTAAACCAGCCCACAGATGGTGTGCTGCAGGCGCCATTTCCAGGTTCGGGCGCCTGCAGCACCGAATAGGACGTCCCCAATGTTTTACTAGCTAGGCCCTAGTTAGCCCGACAATTGTGACCCCACTTATTTGGGTTCTCGCTTACCTTTTGAGCTATGTTCGCCCCTATGCAAGATCCTTATATTCTACCCCTATACTAGAGCTTTGATAGGGTTGCATATCTAAACAGACTTTATTTATTGCTCAGGAAAAAAAAAGATAGGGTTGCATGTTTCCTAGCACTCTAGGATATTAAGTTAGCTTTAAAAGAAAAAAAATGAAGATTTTTGTTTTTGAAATGAAACGCATCGGCCCACACACACAGTTGGTCGGTCGTTCATTTGCCTCAATATTCAAAAAAAAGATGGCTAGCCTCCTACATGTGTTTAGGCTTTTGATTACCTCCGGGGGAGGGGCATGTTGCATGCTTTTGTTAGAATTTGCATGCTTCAGCCACCCCATCTACCATGCTTTTTTGTTTGACTTTCAATTTTAGATCTAGTATATCTTTTGAACTGAAAGTCTAATTTGTGGTTCGTTTGCATATCCATGATTGTTGCAACGAGGATTTTCAAACAAAACCATTCTTGCAACAGTGTTCTTCTATGTTTTTAAATGTTTGGCTAATTTTAAAAGTGTTCACACCTGTTCATGTAATTTTCAAAAGTATTCGCCTCTTTAAGGAAATTTGACAATTAAAAAGTGCTCACCTACTTAAAATCAAGTTCGCTTTTTAAAAAATGTTTGGGCTAGCTAAAAAGTGCTCTCTCCTTTTAAAAAACCATGCACTTCAAAAAAAAATGTTCCTGCATTATAAGAATTTGTCATGTAATTTCAAAGCATTCGTGTGTTTTGAAAATGGCCATGTAGTTTTTAATATTTTTCATGCATCTTTATAAATGTTCATGAGTTTATAAAGAACTGGTTTTAACAGGAAAATTTGAGAAAAAAGGAATCCGAAAGAAAGAAACTGAATGGCAATTTTTTTGTGGTGTAAAAAACTGAATGTCAAATTAGAAATTAGAAAACGAAAAAAGAAAGAAAAGAAGAAAAGGGGAAAAAGAAAGAATCATGAACATGAACATGAAAGAGAAAAGTATTAGCACAGAAAAAATTGGAAGAACAGTTTGTAAAAAAAATCTACAGAAAAGAAAAGTAAACAATAATCAGAAATTACAATCGCAAAGACCAGAACATTTTTTTCCAAGTTAAAAAAAAAAGAACATTTTTTTGCCAACCGAACGCAATTGGGACCAGCCCATACGGAGTGCCCGATATTGTAGGCACTTATCCATTGTTTATATCCCGCAATAATCTGGACATGGTATTTTGGTAGGATCACCGATATTGTAGCCACATCGTTCGTGGCAGTAACATCGGCCTAGCGGCGGTGGCTGCAAGGTCGATTCCCAGTTTCACGACATATCTACGAAATGGGCTGACATCTTCTTTTTTTTGCGGGGAGAAATGGGCTGACATCTTTAGTCATTCACGATCTCAATACCCTTTCATGTTAGTTTTTAAAAAGTGAAAATGCTTATACTAACCCACGGAATCAACTGTAGGATTTTGTTATACTGCTCTGCTCACACCTGGCAGTATAGGGTACCGTAAAAACGCGTGTTAAAATGTTTATACTAACCCACGGAAATCAATGGTGGGATTAGGTTAAGTATGTTAAAATGTTTATTTAGACACATTTATTCATCCATAAATCAAAGATTCAATAGATTGTAATGTATTTTTTATATTATTGTTTTGTGAATTTCAACTTTAATTATTAAGATTTCCCTTTTAGAAGAACCAGATCGTGCAAAATTTTGTTTAAAACGTCTCATTAAGATATTTACTATTATTAAACCATCAAACTATTATTTCATAAATTATGTAACAAAGTTTTTTGAATATTTTGTTTAGATTTTGGAACAACCATCATTTACCGAGCTTTGTCGGGTTTTTTCTTAGGGCAAACGTTGGACCTTCATTAACTTAGAATGTTGTTAGGGATACAATATGGTGGCCATCAGACCTCCGCATGAGCTCAACTCCAGCGGTCCAGCCCAATAAGAAGCTTGAAGAGCAACTTATCATAGAATTTACACATCCTTCCTCGAAAAAAATAGAATTTACACATCCTAACTAAGAGTATACCAATTAGGGTTTCTCTGCTTCCTGTCGACGTCGGCGGTGGTCCACCTCGTCTTCAGTGGTCTTAGGGCCATGGGGGCGCGGTCGGTGGTGATTCTAATAAGGGGGCTTCAATAGACTGAAGCCTGCCCTCCAAAGTCCTATTTCAGTTAAATATACCATATGAAAATTACATCAAGGTGCTTTACATGCAACAATTACAGTGTATTTGCTAATTAGGCTTAGTAAATTGATGTTTTGAGCCTACCCTCTATTATCACGCTAGATTCGCCACTGGGCGCGGTGGATCCCGATCATTGCCGATGGGTGGGCTCCGTTTTCTGATGTGTCTTCGAGATTTGATAGGGTTTGTGTCCTGCTTAGAAAGACGAGACGACGGCGGTTTCCTGAAGATTGAGTAAGGTTCTTCCCGCCTAGCCCCCGTTCCAGTGGCCCATCTAGCATCATCGGTGGGCGTGTGGAGGTGTGTCTCCGACAGATCCGTCCTTCGTGGACTTCCTCGGATATGTTCGTCGTTCGTCTACGTTCATGTGTCTTCCTATTAGATCCTTCCGATCTACGTTACTCTTCATCGGTGACGGTTGCTGTGGTCTACAGGGCCTTAGCATGATGACTTCCCGACTGTCTATTCTAACAAGTTTTGTCCGGCTCCAGTGAGGGAGGAGCGATGACGACGGCGCGCCTTCGGATCGCTTCAGTGCTTGTAGTCGTCACTAGATGGTATACGGATCTCGTTGTAATTTTTATTATTTCTGATGTTCGTTATACTCCCATGATTGAAGATGAATACATCGGATGTTTTCCCTAAGAAAAGAAGAGCAACTTATCGTAAAAGCTAAGGCTAGCATTATTAGGTCGAGCTTGGCTTGTTGACATTGGTTATAAAAAGGCCAGCGATAGACGCGGGTGGATCGGTCCAAATTTCGGTCGGTCAACGCGCACATGTTGGATCAAGATGTCATGTGTCATCAGATTTCCTCGTCTTCTCGATCTGAATCTCTGATCTGAATGGGCGCTAACAATAAAAAGAATCCCCGGTCAGCTTACCGGTCCAACGGCCACCGACAGCCGCCGACAATCGTCCTCGATTAGCCGCGCTGCCCGCATTCGCCCGACACCACGCTTCATGTTGAATTTAGAATGCTAGATCAAATCGTTGGATGTACATTCTGTTGGGGAACGTTGCATGGGAAACAAAAAAAATTCCTACGAACACCCAAGATCAATCTAGGAGATGAGCATCTACGAGAGGAGAGATCGGATCCACATACCCTTGTAGATCGTTAAGCGGGAAGCGTTAAGAAACGCGGTTGATGTAGTCGAACGTCTTCGCGATCCAAATCGCAAGCCGTCCCGCGATCCAATCACGATCTAGCGCCGAACAGACGGCACCTCCGCGTTCAGCACACGTGTAGCTCGATGACGATCTCTGCCTTCTTGATCCAGCAAGAGGGGACGGAGAGGTAGATGAGTTCTCCGCCAGCACAACAACGTGGTGGCGGTGGTGGTGGAGCTGTCCCGGCAGGGCTTCGCCAAGCACGGCCGAGACGATCTAGTGAAGAACAGATCTAGAGGGAGAGAGAGGCAGCCCGTGGCTTTTTTCAGATTCGGGCTGCCCTCAAAAACCTCTAGTATATATAGGAGGAAGGGGAGGGGGAGGCAGCCCTAGCCCCTCCTCCAAGGAGGGGTTCGGCCGAACTAGGGGAGGAGTCAACATCCCACAAGGGAGGTGGACTCCTAGTAGGACTCCTCCCTACTTGGGCCCTCTCCCCCCTCCTTGCGCATGGGCCCTTAGGGGCTGGTTTCCCAGCCCACCAGGGGCTAGTGCACCACCTCCTAGGCCCATGTAGCCCCTAGGGTGAGTGGGCCCCTCCCGGTGGACCCCCGGAACCCTCCCGGCACCTCGGTACATTACCGGTGACGCCCGAACTTTTTCCGGTGACCAAAACGGGACTTCCTATATATCAATCTTTACCTCCGGACCATTTCGGAGCTCCTCGTGACGTCCGGGGTCTCATCCGGGACTCCGAACAACCTTCGGTCACCAACATACATAACTCAATACTACTGAAACGTCACCGAACGTTAAGTGTGCAGACCCTGCGGGTTCGAGAACTATGTAGACATGACCGAGACACCTCTACGGTCAATAACCAATAGCGGGACCTGGATGCCCATATTGGCTCCTACATATTCTACGAAGATCTTTATCGGTTGAACCTCTATGTCAAGGATTCAGTTAATCCCGTATGATGTTCCCTTTGTTTATCGGTATGTTACTTGCCCGAGATTCGATCGTCGGTATCTCCATACCTATTTCAATCTCGTTACCGGCAAGTCTCTTTACTCGTTCCTTAATACAAGATCCCGTGGCTAACTCTATAGTCACTTTGCTTGCAAGGCTCATTGTGATGTAGTATTACCGAGTGGGCCCTGAGATACCTCTCCGTCACACGGAGTAACAAATCCCAGTCTTGATCCATGTCAACTCAACAGACACCCTCAGAGATACCTGTAGAGCATCTTTATAGTCACCCAGTTACGTTGTGACGTTTGATACACACAAAGCACTCCTACGGTGTCAGTGAGTTACATGATCTCATGGTCATAGGAACAGATACTTGACATGCAGAAAACGATAGCAATAAACTGACATGATCATATGCTACGTTCATAGTTTGGGTCTTGTCCATCATATCATTCTCCTAATGACGTGATCCCGTTATCAAATGACAACTCTTGTCCATGGCTAGGAAACCATAGCCATCTTTGATCAACGAGCTAGTCAACTAGAGGCTTACTAGGGACACGTTGTTGTCTATGTACCCACACATGTATTTGAGTTTCCAATCAATACAATTATAGCATGGATAATAAACATTTATCATGAACAAGGAAATATAATAATAACCATTTAACTATTGCCTCTAGGGCATATTTCCAACAGTCTCCCACTTGCACTAGAGTCAATAATCTAGCTCACATCACTATGTGATTTACATTGTAATGAATCTAACACCCATACAGTTCTGGTGTTGATCATGTTTCCCTCGTGGAAGAGGCTTACTCAACGGATCTGCAACATTCAGGTCCGTGTATACTTTGCAAATATTTATGTCATCCTCCTCGATGTAATCGCGGATGGAGTTGAAGTGTCGCTTTATGTGTCTGGTCCTGTTGTGAAACCTTGGTTCCTTGGCTAGAGAAATGGCACCAGTGTTGTCACAGAACATAGTCATTGGATCCAGTGCACTGAGCACAACTCCAAGATATGTCATGAACTGCTTCATCCAGACACCTTCCTTTGCCGCCTCCGAGGCAGCTATGTACTCCGCTTCACATGTAGAATCAGCTACCACGCTTTGCTTGGAACTGCACCAGCTTACCGCTCCACCATTAAGAATGTATACGTATCCGGTTTGAGACCTAGAGCCATCCGGATCAGTGTCAAAGCTTGCATCGATGTAACCCTTTACGACGAGCTCTTGATCACCTCCATAAACGAGAAACATTTCCTTAGTCCTTTTCAGGTACTTTAGGATATTCTTGACCGTCGTCCACTGATCCATACCAGGATTACTTTGAAACCTTCCGGCCATACTTATGGCAAGGCTGACGTCTGGTCTAGTGCACAACATTGCATACATGATAGAGCCTATGGCAGAAGCATAGGGGATGACACTAATCGTTTCTCTATCCTCTGCACTCACTGGGCATTGAGTCTTACTCAACTTCACACCTTGTAACACAGGCAAGAACCCTTTCTTGGACTGATCCATTTTGAACTTCTTCAAAACTTTATCAAGGTATATGCTCTGTGAAAGTCCTATTAAGCGTCTCGATCTATCTCTATAGATCTTGATGCATAATATGAAAGTAGCTTCTCCTAGGTCCTTCATTGAAAAACTCTTGTTCAAATAAACCTTCATGCTTTCCAAAAATTCTATATTGTTTCCAATCAGCTATATGTCATCCACATATAATATTAGAAACAATATAGAGCTCCCACTCACTTTCTTGTAAATACAAGCTTCTTCATAAACTTGTATAAACCCAAACGCATTGATCACCTCATCAAAACGCTTATTCCAACTCCGAGATGCCTGCACCAGTCCATAAATGGATCGCTGGAACTTGCAAACTTTGTCAGCATTCTCTGGATCGACAAAACCTTCTGGTTGCATCATATACAACTCTTCCTCAAGGAAACCGTTGAGGAACACAGTTTTGACATCCATCTGCCAAATTTCATAATCGAAAAATGCAGCCATTGCTAACATGATTCGGACGGACTTAAGCATCACTACGGGAGAGAAAGTCTCATCGTAGTCAACTCCTTGAACTTGTGAAAAACCCTTTGCCACAAGTCGAGCTTTATAGACGGTGACATTACCGTCCGCGTCCGTCTTCTTCTTAAAGATCCATTTATTCTGAATGGCATTTCGCCCTTCAGGTAATACTTCCAAAGTCCATACTTTGTTTTCATACATGGATCCTATCTCGGATTTCATGGCCTCTAACCATTTGTCGGAATCCGGGCCCACCATCGCTTCTCCATAGCTCGTAGGTTCATCGTTGTCCAACAACATGACCTCGAAGACAGGGTTACCATACCACTCTGGAGCAGTACGTGTCCTTATCGACCTACGAGGTTCAATAGTAACCTGAGCCGAAGCTTCATGATCATCATCATTAGCTTCCTCTTCAACTGAGGTAGGTTCCACAGAAACATCTTTCTGTGCTGCGCTACTCTCTGGTAGAAGTAAAGGTTCAACAACCTCATCAAGTTCTATCTTCCTCCCACTGAATTCTTTCGAAAGAAACTCTTTCTCAAGAAATGACCCGTTCTTTGCGACAAACACTTTGCCTTCGGATCTGAGATAGAAGGTGTACCCAACTGTCTCTTTTGGGTATCCTATGAAGACGCATTTCTCCGCTTTGAGTTCCAGCTTTTCAGGCTGAAGCTTTTTGACATAAGCATCACATCCCCAAACTTTAAGAAACGACAACTTTGGTTTCTTGCCAAACCACAGTTCATATGGCGTCGTCTCAACGGATTTAGATGGTGCCCTATTTAAAGTGAATGCAGCTGTCTCTAATACATAACCCCAAAACGATTGTGGCAAATCGGCAAGAGACATCATAGACCGCACCATATCCAATAAAGTACGATTCGATGTTCGGACACACCATTACGCTGTGGTGTTCCAGGCGGTGTCAACTGTGAAACAATTCACATTGTCTTAAGTGATTGCCAAACTCATAACTCAGATATTCTCCTCCTCGATCAGATTACAGGAATTTAATCTTCTTGTTACGATGATTCTCAACTTCACTCTGAAATTGCTTGAACTTTTCAAACGTTTCAGACTTATGCTTCATCAAGTAAATATACCCATATCTACTTAAGTCATCGGTGAAGGTGAGAAAATAACGATATCCACCGCGTGCCTCAATGCTCATCGGACCACACACATAAGTATGTATGATCTCCAATAAGTCACTTGCCCGTTCCATTGTTCCAGAGAACGGGGTCTTAGTCATCTTGCCCATGAGATATGGTTCACATGTGTCAAGTGATTCAAAATCAAGTGACTCTAAAAGTCCATCAGCATGGAGCTTCTTCATGCGTTTTACACCAATATGACCTAAGCGACAGTGCCACAAGAAAGTGGTACTATCATTATCGACTCTACATCTTTTGGCATCAATGTTATGAACATGTGTACCAACACTATCGAGATTCAATAGAAATAAACCCCTCACATTGGGTGCATGACCATAAAAGATATTACTCATATAAATAGAACAACCTTTATTCTCAGACTTAAATGAGTAACCGTCTCGCAATAAACAAGATTCAGATATAATGTTCATGCTTAACGCATGCACTAAATAACAATTATTCAGGTTCATCACTAATCCCGATGGTAGTCGAAGAGCGAGCGTGCCGACGGCGATCACACCAACCTTGGAACCATTTCCCACGCGCATCGTCACTTCGTCCTTTGCCAGCCTCCGTCTATTCCGTATTTCCTGCTTTGAGTTGCAAATGTGAGCAACCGAACCGGTATCAAATACCCAGGCACTACAACGAGAGCTAGTAAGGTACACATCAATAACACGTATATCATATATACCTTGTTTGGTGTTGACCGCCTTCTTGTCGGCCAGATACTTGGGGCAGTTCCGCTTCCAGTGACCAGTACCCTTGCAATGAAAGCACTCAGTTTCTGGCTTGGGTCCAGCCTTGGGTTTCTTCACGGGAGGGGCAACTGCTTTGCCACTCTTCTTGGAGTTACCCTTCTTGCCCTTGCCATTTTTTCTTGAAACTAGTGGTTTTATTGATCATCAACACTTGATGCTCCTTCTGGATTTCAGACTCAGCGACTTTTAGCATCGCAAACAGCTCGGCGACTGACTTGTTCATCCCTTGCATGTTATAGTTCAACACGAAGCCTTTATAGCTAGGTGGCAGTGATTGAAGAACTCTGTCAGTGATCGCCTCCGGCGGGAGCGGCATACCCAACTCCGCCAGACGGTTTGAGTATCCAGACATTCTGAGTACATGCTCACTGACAGACCCGTTCTCCTCCATCTTGCAAGCATAGAACTTATCGGAGGTCTCATACCTCTCGATCCGGGAATTCTTTTCAAAGATAAACTTCAACTCCTGGAACATCTCATATGCTCCATGACGTTCAAAACGCGTTTGAAGTCCCGGTTCTAGGCCATACAACATAGCACATTGAACTAATGAGTAATCATCCTAACGCGACTGCCAGGCGTTCACAACATCTACAGACGCTACTGGAGCGGGTGCTTCACCGAGCGTTGCATCAAGGACATAAGCCTTTTGGGAAGCCGTAAGGATAATCCTCATATTACGGGCCCAGTCTACAAAGTTACTTCCATCATCTTTCAGCTTAGCTTTCTCTAGGAACGCATTGAAATTCAGGGGAACTGCTGCGCGAGCCATTAATCTACAACATAAATATGCAAAGACAACTTAGACTATTGTTCAAGATAATGAGTTTAGTTAATCAAATTACTCAAAAACTCCCACTCAAATTGACATCCCTTAGGTCATCTGAGTGCAACATGATCCAAATTCACCAACCCAAGTCCGATCATCACGTGAGATGAGGTGGTTTCAATGGTGAACATCTCCATGTTGATCATATCTACTATATGACTCATGTTCGACCTTTCGGTCTCTTGTGTTCCGGGGCCATGTCTGTACATGCTAGGCTCGTCAAGTTTAACCTGAGTGTTCTGCATGTGCAACACTGGCTTGCACCCGTTGTATGCGAACGTAGAGTCTATCACACCCGATCATCACGTGGTGCTTCGAAACGACGAACTTTCGCAACGGTGCACACTCGGGGAGAACACAATTTACCTTGAAATTTTAGTGAGGGATCACCTTATAATGCTACCGTCATCCTAAGAAAAACAAGGTGCATAAAAGGATTAACATCACATGCAAATCATAAGTGACATGATATGGCCATGAACTTGTGCTTTTGATCTCCATCTCCAAAGCACCGGCATGATCTCCATCGTCACCAGCATCACACCATGATCTCCATCATCGTGTTGACATCGGGGTTGTCACGCCAACCATGCTTCTACTACTATTGCTATCGCTTAGCGATAAAGTAAAGCATTACATAGCGCTTGTGATTGACACGCAGGTCATACAATAATTAAAGACAACCCTATGGCTCCTGCCGGTTGCTGTACTCATCGACATGTAAGTCGTGATAATTAATAACAACATGATCATCTCATACATCAACATATATAAAATCATGTCTTGGACATATCATATCACAACATACCCTGCAAAAACAAGTTAGGCGTCCTCTAATTTGTTGTTGCATGTTTTACGTGGCTGCTATGGGTATCTAGCAAGAACGATTCTTACCTACGAAAAACCACAACGGTGATATACAAGTTGCTATTTAACCTTCTTCAAGGACTACCCTTTGTCGAATCCGATCCAACTAAAGTGGGAGAGACAGACACCCGCCAGCCATCTATATGCAACTAGTGCATGTCAGTCGATGGAACCGGTCTCTCGTACGAGGACGAGTAAGGTTGGTCTGAGCCGCTTCATCCCACAATACCGTTGAATCAAGAAAAGACTAAGGAAGGAAGCAATCTGAATATCAACACCCACAAACTCCTTTGTGTTCTACTCGTGATGCCATCTACGCATAAACCTAGCTCATGATGCCACTGTTGGGGAACGTTGCATGGGAAACAAAAAATTTTCCTACGAACACCCAAGATCAATCTAGGAGATGAGCATCTACGAGAGGAGAGATCGGATCCACATACCCTTGTAGATCGCTAAGCGGGAAGCGTTAAGAAACGCGGTTGATGTAGTCGAACGTCTTCGTGATCCAAATCGCAAGCCGTCCCGCGATCCAATCACGATCTAGCGCCGAACGAACGGCACCTCCGCGTTCAGCACACGTGTAGCTCGATGACGATCTCTGCCTTCTTGATCCAGCAAGAGGGGACGGAGAGGTAGATGAGTTCTCCGCCAGCACAACAACGTGGTGGCGGTGGTGGTGGAGCTGTCCCGGCAGGGCTTCGCCAAGCACGGCCGAGACGATCTAGTGAAGAACAGATCTAGAGGGAGAGAGAGGCAGCCCGTGGCTTTTTTCAGATTCGGGCTGCCCTCAAAAACCTCTAGTATATATAGGAGGAAGGGGAGGGGGAGGCATCCCTAGCCCCTCCTCCAAGGAGGGGTTCGGCCGAACTAGGGGAGGAGTCAACATCCCACAAGGGAGGTGGACTCCTAGTAGGACTCCTCCCTACTTGGGCCCTCTCCCCCCTCCTTGCGCATGGGCCCTTAGGGGCTGGTTTCCCAGCCCACCAGGGGCTAGTGCACCACCTCCTAGGCCCATGTAGCCCCTAGGGTGAGTGGGCCCCTCCCGGTGGACCCCCGGAACCCTCCCGGCACCCCGGTACATTACCGGTGACGCCCGAACTTTTTCCGGTGACCAAAACGGGACTTCCTATATATCAATCTTTACCTCCGGACCATTCCGGAGATCCTCGTGACATCCGGGATCTCATCCGGGACTCGGAACAACCTTCGGTCACCAACATACATAACTCAATACTATCGAAACGTCACTGAACGTTAAGTGTGCAGACCCTGCGGGTTCGAGAACTATGTAGACATGACCGAGACACCTCTACGGTCAATAACCAATAGCAGGACTTGGATGCCCATATTGGCTCCTACATATTCTACGAAGATCTTTATCGGTTGAACCTCTATGTCAAGGATTCAGTTAATCCCGTATGATGTTCCCTTTGTTTATCAGTATGTTATTTGCCTGAGATTCGATCGTCGGTATCTCGATACCTAGTTCAATCTCGTTACTGGCAAGTCTCTTTACTCGTTCCGTAATACAAGATCCTGTGGCTAACTCTTTAGTCACTTTGCTTGCAAGGCTCATTGTGATGTTGTATTACCGAGTAGGCCCTAAGATACCTCTCCATCACACGAAGTAACAAATCCCAGTCTTGATCCATGTCAACTCAACAGACACCCTTGGAGATACCTGTAGAGCATCTTTATAGTCACCCAGTTACGTTGTGACGTTTGATACACACAAAGCACTCCTACGGTGTCAGTGAGTTACATGATCTCATGGTCATAGGAACAGATACTTGACATGCAGAAAACGATAGCAATAAACTGACACGATCATATGCTATGTTCATAGTTTGGGTCTTTTCCATCACATCATTCTCCTAATGATGTGATCCCGTTATCAAATGACAACTCTTGTCCAAGGCTAGGAAACCATAGCCATCTTTGATCAACGAGCTAGTCAACTAGAGGCTTACTAGGGACACATTGTTGTCTATGTACCCACACATGTATTTGAGTTTCCAATCAATACAATTATAGCATGGATAATAAACATTTATCATGAACAAGGAAATATAATAATAACTATTTTATTATTGCCTCTAGGGCATATTTCCAACACGTTCTACATGCAAAGCTAACTTGCAAGCAAGCACACAAGCAACTTAATTCATCTACAATACCACATGCACGATGAGCTAGCCTCAACTTGATCGATCATTGGAAACTCTAGATGTAAGCTCTCATAAAAAGATCTGGGCTAGCTAGAACAAAATCACTCGACGGTTGCAGCTGTTTTGCACACCAGTCGTAGCTTTTAGGCTTGTCGGTGGTAGATTTTTTGTCGCCAGCTGCAGCTTCCGGTTGTAGCTTTTTTGTCGCCGGTGCCAGCTTCCGTGCTCACCAGTCACAATTTTTTTCATGTCGGGTATTAGCTATGAATTGCACGGTTGCAGCTTCGCCATCGTTGACCGAAGCATCATCGCCGGTTGTAGTATTGGTCTTTGCCAGTTCCAGCACCCACTAATGGCGGTTGCAGCTTTCGTGGGAACGTGGGCCTCTATGAGGCTTTTCTCCATTGTCGGTCATCGGTTGAAACTTTTTCATCTATGGTTAAAGCTTTTTCTATCAATGGTTGTAACTTTTCCTGTTGCACACTGTCTGGTTGAAGTTTTTCATATCTACGGTTGAAGCTTTTCTGTTAACGGTTGCAATATTTTCCCTTGCATGGTGCCTAATCGAATCTTTTTTTCATATAAGGTTGAACCTTTTTCTGTCAAGGGTTGCGGCAGTCGCCGTCCCCCCCCCCCCCTCCCCAGCTTCCGCCATATCCGGCCAATTGAAGACTTTTTGTGGACGGTTGTAGCTTCCTTAGGTGCCGGTTGCAGCTTTGCTGTTGCACATAGCTGGTTGTCGCACACACGCAGCAAAAAGCAACGCTGATTCCAGCAAAAATTGCCACTGATTCCAGCAAAAAGATCTTTCCGGTTGAACAACCGATCGGGGGTTGGAGTGCGTGGGGAAGGAGATGCTTGCAGCGTTAGGGGAGAGGGTGCTCGCAGAAGTAGCAACAGGTCGTGCCGTCGGCAATGACGAGCTCACTGTGCGTAACCAGAGAGGAAAGAAGCAACAAGCAAGAGAAAGAAGAAAGCAGAGACAAAAAAAAGTTACACGAAAGGGATAAGAAAAGGTGCGTCTCGCTTGAAAGCACACCGAACTCACGTGGCCCATTCCGCTCCCACGTAGAATAGCGAGCGAGCGAGGGGCGACCGGCCGAGCGCTCGACCGGCTTTCTAGAGGAAACGTTTCCCTTAAAAAATACCATTCAATACATTTATTAAGCTACCAAAACATTTTTTGCGATCTCAATCGAACTTATCGCTAAATTTTACAAGTTATATTTGCATTCACAACTTTGAGCTACGCAGTTTCTAGTTTTATATGAACTCGATCAAAATGATAACCTTATAACGGTTTAGCTTAGACAAAGATTAATATATCCAGCTATTTATATCTATACCTACAAATAAAGTACGGAGTGTTTCTGCCCATCCGTCATACGATTTACAAAAAAAAAAACTGATTTTTCCTTTCAATAACCCGCAGTCCAACATTAAGTGCCTTTTCTGTTTGGCTACGGCCCAACAGAGGTAGCCACTATCTTCCGCTCCTGTGCGCTGGTTAGTATTCCGTGGATGTCCAGTTCGCTCTGTTTTTGGCCTGTTTAGGTCCCTCGCCTTTTATTATTTACAAAAATTATGTTAAACATGATCATGCCATCACTTTGCAACCGTAAATCGGATTAAAAATAATTTGTATATGTAATTTGATAAAAAAATGCATAGTTTCGAACAGTGGTATTATTTGTTCCTATTAACCACTTTAAATGTCTATTTAGTACAAACCTTAATTAAACTAATTAATTGTAATGGTGCATTTTGGGAAATGCTAATAGACAACATAAATTTTTATATAATCTTTATAAATATGAAGTATGTTATAAGGGCCTATATGGAACGAAGGAATTATGAATGGTCGATTTTAATGGGCATATAGTAGTAATAATGAAAGGAAACAATAAAGAGCGTCAGGATAAAAAAAAGAACGGAGAATTCTAAAAAAATGAAGGAGAGAATAACGAAAATAAATTGGTATTAAAATCAAGGGCGTGGCATCAATAATAAAAAGGAATTAATACCGAGAGACGTCGAAGGGGCACGCAAATATGTGTTGTTGCGCAATGTACGGCTGTTATATGCAACTAAAATAACGCAACCAGGAAGGTGAGAGGCGCTTTGTGAGCGTCGAGTTTTATGCAACGAACTAGGGTCGTCTGAGACGTTGACAATTTTTTTATCAATCTTCAAGCGCATGCATATGCAGAGATGGCCTAAAACACATTTAATAGAATCATTTTATTGATATTTTTCTCATAACTTGGTGTAAATTTCAAATATTGCTTGAATTTACAAATAATGCCTTGGCACGGAAAAATTAAATATTAGGTTCTTTAAGATCAGAATCGCCATAACAAAAGTATTTGTATGTGTAGCATGCTTCTTAATGTACAACCGATATGAATTTCTACTCGACCTTAGTGTGCGTCTCTCTGCCATGGACGAACACAATTCCAATATTGTTGGACCATGCTAACGAATATTTCACTAAACACGTCAATTATCTTTCACGTTGCAACACACGGACATATGTGCTAGTTTTTACTCAATTTAATCCAATCAAATAGGCGTACACTCATTTTCATATTGAAGATGTATCTATTTTTCCTTAACGATTTGCAATAGGTTGTTAGGGTCCTTATGCACAACGCAACAATAATGTGTTGGACCCGGTTCAAAGTAAAAAAAAAACTCATGAGGAACTAGCTGCAGAGTGGCGAGAAAGGTAACTATATGACGCAAAGAAAGTCACTCGAGTTTTCAATAGAACCCAAAATATGTTGATATTTACAAATTCACAAGACCATTATAGAGATAGTATATGATTAATCCAGCTATAGTATTAATATGCTTGGTTTCCACATTCATAGATTTGCAGCAATTTTCAGACTCCAGCCGGTATGCGGCGACATATATACTACTCCTCCATCTCAAAATAATTGTCTCAACTTTAGTATAACTTTGTATTAACGCCAGTACAAAGTTGAGGCACTTATTTTCGGACAGAGAAAGTATATCACTAAGCTCCTTAGAATTAGAGGCATGTCATTCAATTAAGGTCATCAATTTCGAATTGGGTCATCGATTTTGACCGGATCAACAGTCTCCCACGCAATTATTTTAATTAACTATGTTTTTTTATTTCTGTGAGAAATTAAATATTGGATTTCGTTCATAATTTTGACTGGGTCAATAATTTTTCAAATCAATGGAAAGCAAACAACATACAAACACTTATCAATCCTAGGCATCCTTTCATTACCTAAAAAAAAATAACGTCAACATGTGATACTGTAGCATCAATATAGTATATGCAGCCACCGATGCAAAAAAAAATCCCACATAAGTATGAGTTGATTAGCAGATCATAAAATCACACCGCGAACAGAACACCGCATTATATGATTAAAAAGAAAAGACACTCCATCTTCCCCACTAACCAAACGTAATACTCGCTCCATTCTAAAATCTAAGATGTATTAGTTTATTAAATTTTTTTTTTTTTTTTTGTAACTTTAATCAAATCCAGACGTAAAAATATCAACATCCACAAAACTAAATAATAAAACATGAAAAAATTGGAATCGACTGCGCCGCTCCCAGAGATCTGCGGCTGCACGGGAACACCTCTCTCTCCCCTTGCCGCGCCGCTCCGAGCCCACGGCGAGGCCGCCCCAGCCTCTCCGCTGCCGGGCCAGACGCCCAGATCGATCTAAGAGACGGCGGCGCAGAGAGAAGGAGAGAGGAGTGGTCGGAGTGGATCTGGATGCAGTCCAAGAGTGGAGATGGGACACGAGGACGCACTTCTGGAGGCAGAGCATGTATCCGCAACGGGGCTCGGTCGGTCGCCGGCGGGATTGCAGGTGGGTTGGGTACTTCGGAAGTGGGAGTTCGGTCGCCCTCCTACAGTTGTGCATATCTGTTTGGCCATTGACATCGTGCCATCACCTCGTCGCCACTCGGCAGTGTGCCGGAGACGAAGCTTTTCTCAGGAGGAAATGCGGCACAGAGGATCCGTTCGTCCAACCCGTCGCCCCCGTGATCTGAAGATGGCATCGGTAGGCCGGGAGCTGACGGTACACGAGAATGTCATTCTCTCCTACTGTCAAACATGCTGCAATGTTTTCCAGACGCTTTAATCCAGATAAAAATCCACGAAAATCAGGCTTAGCTTGAACGAAAAACGCATGAAGTTGCTAGTTGACCTATTAGTTATTTGTCCTATTGTTCCAGCTCGAGCTAGAGCACAATAATGCGTTCTTTTTCTTCATGTACATGGTACCCACCTTTTATCTCAAGAACATTGTTTCCTTGCATTTGTAATGGAAAATGGGTGCGCCCAATGTTATTCATGAACATTGGCATGTTCATGGAAAATGGAGTATTTAACAAAAAAAACTACCACATTTGTCAAAACGTCCCCAAAACTACCACTCTACTAAAACTGACTGAAAACTACCACTTTTGCACTAATATTTTGCTAAAAACTACCATGCAGAAAAGCTGGTGATTTGACTCGTTTAAACCAGTTTATGACAGGTTGGCCCACACGTCGGGTTGACTGTTAACTTTGACCGTTATAACAAATGGGGCTCACACGTCAACCCTCTTCTTCCACCTCTCTCTTCCCTAATGTGCCTTACATCAAACATGTTGCACTAGTGGAGAAATGGCTAGCCACAACTTACGTTGGTGGCGTGCAAATTTGGCGTGACGCCAGCACTAAGTTTTTCAAATAGCAATGACATTGGACGAATTGGTACGCCAGCTTTGTGTAGTTAGTGCTGATGTGGATTTAAAGTTTAACGCTACCAAAATGTGGGCCCTGCTGAGCTGACCAGTCGGAATGTGTTGGTGGCATAGGATGTCCTGCGACGCCACCGATATATTATGTAGTGCTGTCGTCCGTTATTCATCAACGCCAGCACTAAGTTTGACCTATATAAGCTAGTGTTGGGTAACCCCTTTGTTTCTCAAAATACATTCACTTCCAATTCTTCTCCCTAACTAGTTATAGGTCCTCTTAGTTATGGACCCACGTCGGCAAAGCGTGTCAAAAGTTTGGGACTCCGCCGCCCAGGCCGAGCTCCCCTCTGACCCTGTTGGCTACGCCAGGAGCTCCCCACGGCCAATGCAGCAGGCCCTGTTCGGCCAATCATCCCGCCGCAGCAGCGCGACTTCCATTCATTCCGACAGCTACGCGACTAGCATCGAAGATACCGGCCCTGTGCTGCTTTGCGGCTGTCGACGCCCTGTTGATAAGCATATGTCGCACACATAATGAAATCTAGAGCGAGAGTTCTACATCCACGCCAACCGTGGAAAGGTACATATATGACAAAAAAATACATCTTGATCTATTTTCAGATAATTTGCACAATTCAACTCCTTTAGTGTCCCTCACATCAATATGTGTATATATATTGTGATCCATAGATAACAGAGGAAACATATTGCTTCACATGGATATGGGTTGATCTCGTCCAGAAGTACGTAAGCGAGTTGCTCGACTACTCCATTGGACCACTGAGACAATAGATAGATGAGATGCAACTCAAGAACGATGTGATGTGAGGCCAAATCAAAAAAATCAAGATGCTTCGATATGCACTTTTAGCCGGTTGCATGTTTGGCCTATTTCTCTCAGCTGGATCGATGACAACATTTCTTCTCGTGGCCGTCATCACACTGATGTTGTTTTTAGTCTAGATTTAGTAGTAAATTATAATTTTTATTGTTAATTATCCTTATATAATGTATATATGTAAGCAGACCAGATTAATTAATGAAATCTATGTTGTTCTCATCTATATGTATTATCTTTTAATCTTTTATTTTAATTATATATATACATATATATATTTGAAAAATAAAAAAACAATTAATGAAATAAATAACGTAAGAAATAATAAACTAAAATAAAATACATAGCAAATGGAGTTGGCCACGTGGGCCAACGCTACCAAACACACCACCGTCTGTCAAATCCAACCATCCATATACACACCTGATCTATTCCCCACCCAAACACCCCTGAATCAATCCCCAACCACCCAACTTCGCCGTCGCCGGCAACGACCATGCCCCCGGCCGCCATCGTCATCTCCGACTCCACACCGCCGTCGTCTCCGTCTCCACCTCCACCGCCGTCGTCGCCGTCTCCGCGCCTTCACCACCGCCGCGTCAAGGACCAGCCAGCCCCGTCGCCTCCACCGCCGCCGTCATCTTCGTCGTCGTCATCTCCGTTGCCGTCTTCTCCGCCGCCGTCCCCTCGCCATCTTCTCCACTGTCGTCCTCTCGTCGTGCCTGCCAGCCCCGTCGTCTCCATCGCCGGTGAGTAATTGTAGTGTCGACTTTAGTGTAGCTGTGTAATGTAAGAACATAGTGTAAATTTTTAGGGTAGTTGTGTAGTGTAGATTTTAATGTAGTTGTGTACTGCAGATTTTAGTGTATAGTTGTGTAATGCAAATTTTTAGGGTAATTATAGTTCCAGATTTTAGTGTAGTTGCGTAGTGCTGATTTGTGGTATAATTGTAGTTTCAGATTGTAGTGGAGTTGTGTAGTGCAGATTTATGATGTAATTGTAGTTTCAGATTGTAGTGTAGTTGTGTAGTGCATTTTTAGGTTAATTTTAGTTTTAGATTGCATTGTAGTTGTGTAGTGCAGATTTATGGTGTGATTGTAGTTTCAGATTCTAGTGTAGTTGTGTAGGGCAGATTTGTGGTGTAATTATAGTTTCAGATTTTAGTTATAACTGTAGTGTAGTTAGTGTACAAACTTTATTTTACATGTACATATATTTTCTAGTTACATTGTCTAGATTGTATATATATATAGGTGTTGCAGACATAGTCAGATGGCTTCGAAGTTTCGTGGTGTGCGAAAGAAGGAGACTAAGTACCATGCAACCATCACGAAGGACAAAGTCGTCCATCAGCTTGGACACTGGGACACCCCAGAGTTAGCAGCGCGCGCTTACGATGCAAAGACGGTTGAGTATCATAAGGAAAAAGCGATTATTAATTTTCCTGATTGCCGTGAGTATGCGCAGTTCCTCGCGTCGGAGAACATAAGGATATGCACTAGGGATGAGGAGAAGGAGAACCTCCAGGCCGAGCAATAGTTGTTCGACCCATTAGTGACGGAGCTTGCAAGAGATGAGAAATTCTTAGAGACCAATAAGATGATGCTCCTTCAGCATGCGGCGAGGAATAGCGTAGAGGAGGATCCCATAGATTGGGATAACCTCGGGGCACAGGAGGAGGAGGAGGAGGAGGAGGTGCAGCCGCTACAGCATTGTCGTAGGGACGACCACGAGGCCGGCCCCTCTGGCCAGTAGCTTGCTAGATGATGGATATAGCACTATAGGTGAATGACTGTTTAACTTTATGCATGTTATTATATGTTTGAGCCATGCACCGTTTGTAGAATTGCTTAATTACTAGTATATGTTCTATTTTGATGTGTTAGTTATTTATTTTAATGATCTATGCTTACTTTGATCAACGATATTGACATTAGTAAATGAATGCCTCATGTAAGAACTTTGGTGCTTTGAGATGCCAGAAGGATAGGAAGTTCTTCATCGATCTTCCGAAAGACTTCATCACTAAGACAGTATATATATGATTTAGTTCAACATGTTCTGATTGAGTTTCATATGGTACGGTTTTGGCCGAAATTGTCTAACTAGTTTTTTTTCCAATTTTACTCAGGTCAACCCTTGCGGGGCAAGGCGTGACTTCTTAGAGAAGTTTCGAGTTCCGCTTGATGCAACCATCACATTTCAATGCACCCTCATGAAGATGCTGACGGCCCAACGATCAATTGTCTTATCACCAATGAGCCAACCCGCACCTTTTTGGTTGCCTTGGTTGGACATCTCTTGCAACTCCTTACGAGATGGAAGCTGAGGAGAGAGCCACGTTCTACCTTGACTACAATCGTGATGAGATCATGGTCTACTACTGGCATGCTGGTAGCGATGATGATTGTCCACTTACTCCAGACTATGATCCTGACTTCGCTCGCCGTAATGTCAAGTTAGCTAGCTAGTAGGCTTACAGTTGCCACCTCTTGTTTCGTTGAACTTGTGTACTTGTGTTATTTGCCTACTTTTGATATTTTTTTGAATAATGTCAAATAAATGAGTATTGTTGAATTTAGATTCTGGTATTTGAATTGTATTGTTTAATTACTGTTCTAAACTTTGATTATGCTGTCATTTTGGTTTGATCGCGTTGCTGTACAGATTTAGTTTAAATCTGAAAATGAAATTGTTGGCGTCGCACTAACATGCAATGCCACTACTGACATATATTAGTGTTGGTGTTGGCCACGTGGCACGCCATAAACATGTCAAATACTGTTGGCATCGTCCCCAATACCAGCACTATTTTTTAACAGTGGCGCAATATTGCTGGCGTCGGGTGTTCACGCCAGCAAGGCCATTTTTGCCACGCCATAACTAGATTTTTCTGCACTAGTGTTATATGCGTCTCGTCGAGTCGCCGCCGCTCTTTCGGTCCGAAAGAAAAGTAGAGGTCGAAGACTAAATTTGAGATTTGTCATTCGCGTGGGCGTACCTAGTGGCGAGGCTATCGCGAGGGGAGAAGAAGACGAGTGCGGCCCCGGCGTCGCAGAGCCCGGAGAGCTCGAAGGCCTTCTTGAGCAGCCCATTCATGCGCTCGAGCTGGGTGTGGGAGCTAGCTGGCTGTCCCGTGCTCTGGTGAAGGCCGCCATGTGGTAAGATTAGTCTAACTGCACATTAGTTTAGGGTTAGATGGGCCACTGTCCATCGGGCCCATGCGGCTAGAAGAGCTTAACTATTAATTAGTTTACATAAATGATAACGTCCATACGTGTGGCATGAGGCTACATGGTCCACACGTCTTCATAATCATCTATCTTGCCACATCAAGCATATGACATCAGTGGAATTTTTTGGTTTTTTAGACTTAAAAATGTTTTATCTTTTAAATAAAAATCCAGTTAAAATCTATTTCCAGTAGTAAATTCATCTCGACGAGATCTTTAAAACCAGATCCCATATTAATATGTTTTGACAACATTTTTTGGAGTCAAAAGTTACCATGATGTTTACACTGAAGTTGTCATAGTGTTTACAATAAAGTTGCCACGGCATGTTTCATCTATTTTTTTTCTATATTTAAAGCTACCATTGTATTTCAACTACTTTTCACGGTAATTTTTATTAATTGACCATGAATTTTTTTAGTAATTAACCACGGTAAATTTAATTTATGGATCATGGAATTTTTAGTAATTCATCATGGCAAATTGAGTTTATAGATCATGACAATTTTAGTATTTTAACCATGGCAATTCTAGTATTTTGAACATGGAAAATGTTTTTTGTATGAACCATGGCAAATTTTTGGGAAAGAAACATGGAAAATTTAAGTAATTCACCATGGCAATTTTAGTTTATGGTTCATGGCAAATTTGAGCCATTGACCATGCGTTTTTAAAGTAATTGACGACATATTTCTTTTTTACTTATGAATCATGTCAAAATTATTTCATCGATCATAGCATTTTTAATTCCTTTTTTATAACATGTCAAAATTTACTTTAAATGTAGAAGAAAAGGTAGTTGAAATATATCATGGCAACTTCAGTGTAGTCATTTTTTTGAATTAAAACGGAACTTTATTCATTAGAAATAACCAGTACATCGTTTGTGAGGAACATTACAATTTCATTCAGAGGCTCCTCAAACCAATCTGAAGTTGAAGAGAAACGTGCTAATCTAGCAAGTTCATGTGCTACTTTATTTGCCTCTCTATTACAATGTTCGAATCTAGTCATGATAAAATCACAAGCATAATGAAAACATTCATCGAAAATTGCCGCCGCCGCACCCGTTGACTGTCCCCCGTCCTGCATGGTCTCAATCACCTCCAGATTATCTGAGTTGATGATTAGGCAATTGCACCCCGCCCTTTGCGCTAATGTTAGTCCAAATTTGAGAGCTAAAGCTTCTGCCATGAGAACATCCACGCAATGGTCGATCTTTCCATTTCCTCCTGCAATAAACTTACCTTTGTCATCTCGCAAGACAGCCCCCATCGTACCCCTCAACATGTCATGGTCAAAAGATGCGTCAACATTGAGTTTCACGAAACCCCTTGGAGGGCAAAGCCAACCCTCCTTTTTTATGGACGCCTTTGAAGATGATGCATTTACAAAATTGTATGTAAGGGCTATGATCCCCATTGATATCTGAGTTGCATTCTGAGTTAATTCCTTGTGCACTAATTTTCGTCTCTCCCACCATAGATACCAAGCTGAAATAGCTATCATTTCTCGTACATTTTGGTATCCCATAATACGCAAGTCTTGATCAGGAAGAAGTAAAAGGTATTCCAATATCGCCTCTCCAGCCCGATCGACCTCACATGCTCTATCAATAATGTCCTTCATCCCTATTCTCTTCCAGACCTCCTTTGCTTTAGTACATAGGAAGAGCATGTGTTTCGTGTCCTCTGCACCCTGAGAGCAAGTAGGGCAAAGGGGCGAAACCTTCATGTGTCTATTAGCGAGTGTAACCCGGCATGGGAGAGTGCCATGTAACGTACGCCATATAAATTTTTTGACTTTTGCCGGACAAGATAACTTCCATATCTGACACCATATAGGGTTAGGTGTGGTTTGCCCCATTCCGTTAGAATGTCTTAGTTGACTCCCAAACTGATAATTCCACTCCACAGAGTAAGCAGACCGTACCGAGAACATACCATTTTTCGTATAATTCTAGGCAATGAAATCTGTAATATTATGTTGAGAAAGTGGGATTGAAAGAATCCGTTGTGCATCAATGGGCCACATAGTTTGTCTAATCAGGTCCTCATCCCAATTATTGGAAGTAGGGTCAATCAAATCCACCACTTTTGATAACAATTGTCCCCCTCTAGGAGTCACAATCTTCCTAGTGGCACAGTTTGGGATCCAGGCATCTTCCCAAATATTGATGTTATGACCATTCCCCACTCGCCAAATATAACCACGTTTCAGAGTAGTTATGCCTGCCATAATGCTTTGCCAGGTGAAGGAAGCACCATGTTTTGGCTTGGAATTCAGCAAGTCGCCATCAGGATAGTACTTGGCCCTTAGAATAGTGGCACACAAGGATTCGGGATTGTCAAGGAGACGCCATGCCTGTTTGGCAAGCAGAGCCAGGTTGAAACAGTGGATATCACGGAAACCCATTCCTCCTTGGATTTTTGGTACACACATTTTCCACTAGGCCATCCAGTGCATCCTCCTCTGGTTCTCCTCGTCTCCCCACCAGAAATGCGCTATCGCGTCAATGATTCCTTTACAAAAAATTTTAGGAATTTTAAAGACCGACATTGCATAGGTAGGTATGGCTTGGATCACAGCCTTGAGCAGGATCTCCTTCCCCCCGGCAGATAGTAATTTTTCCTTCCAACCACTAATTTTCTTAACAACTAGATCATTAATGACGCGCGTTGCTGCGCCCGTCCATTTTTGCATTATGATAAAAGGAATTTCCAAAATATATGGAGACACGCTCGGGCAGATACCCATATGACGGTTGCAAGTCAACGTCATTCCATAGGTATGTGTTGCCCCAGCCAAATCACTAACTAAAAATGATAAAAAATATATTTTCATAAGCCTAAATATGACTTATGACGTTTTAACCAAAAAAATGTATTACATTAATAAGTTACTAAGGGAGTACTAAATATGAATAAGGCTTATACTCAACATTTAAAATAGTATTCTATTCGTTAAAAGAATACACACAAGATAATGCGGACACCTCTTCACATCTTTTTATTTCAACATAAAGACTGGAAATTCATGATTTGTCTCTTTCACAATTAAGCACCACATTACATCTGATTTTTTTTAAGTTAGTCAAATTGTCTCCTATATAGAGCTCAAACATAGTCTACACTTCAATCCATTAAACACCTTACGCCCACCCTCATAATTCGACTACATACCTAAAGTTATTCAAAAAAAATTGGGGGGGGGGGGATTTCACTTCATCAGTCAGACCTAGAAAAATGAAAACTTCATCTCGTTAGTGAAATGTACAACCAGAATGAGTACACAAAATCAATATATTACGCCATTAATCAGCAGACATTGACATGACATCATAGTCAAATAACTGCGATGTACAAACTCTCATGCGCGTATCTTTTAGGGGGAAATAGGGTAAGAAATGCTTGCACATGTCAATTCAATAGAAAAGAGGAGCATAAGATATGGTATCAACTAAATCACCTTGATGAATGTAGTTGAATAAAGACACAAAACTGAAAGTTGAAAAGGGGCTACAAGTTCTAAATTGGCATGAGTATAATGTGCCTAACATCTGATCAAAGAATGCAAAACATCATCATCATATTGGTGCCAAGAGAAAGACCCCTCTCTATCTTATGAGGAAATCCATAGTGTTTCCTATTTGTCTCATTGAAGATTTCAATGAAATGAACAGGCTCAAAATAACATTCCATTTATGTCTATAGAAAAAATAGACCCAATTTAATGGCAGAAAACATTTATGCTTTAGTGGCATAACCGAACATACATTATTGACAAAAATAATGGATGATGTTTATTTCTGGAGTAGAGACACCCATCAACCGGGGGAGAACATTTATATACGCCTCTTGAGGTAAAGCATGTTCTTGGGTAGCTTTTCTGCAGAAACTGGGATAATGTAAGTATACAGACATCAAAAAATATTCTTTGGTAAGAATATATGTTGTCCGCATTGCAGTGACGGAGCTAGCAGGGGGCGAGCCGGGGCCATGGCTCCCCCCATGCTGAGAAAAATTCTTAAACTACCCCTATATATTATGTGGATTTACAGATTTAAGGACCAAATTTTAATGTACGGCCCCCTCCAATGATCATACATGTATCATTGGCCCCCCTCATATTTAGTTTCTGGCTCCGTCCCTGCCGCACTGGCATAGTTGCAAGTAGCAAAAACAATGTATAAAAACAGTAAGCTTTCTATCCGTTGGCTTCTCTAGTATAAGCAAACTACTGCACAATGTACAAAAAACATGTTAAAAGGAGGACTACAGAACGCACAAGCAATTTTGCATCTGATATTTTCATTCTCACCATTTTTTACTCAAACATGGCCAACAAACTAATGCCATAAAATTTCCAGGGCATGTGCACAAAGATCACTTAAAGAATTTATCACCTGTTCTTGGTCAAATAAAAGTGACCCAATATGACAGCAATCCAAGAAACTAAAAAATGGCAAGTCTATAGAAGATCTGCCAAGAGCCTACGTAGGGAACGGAAAAGTTACATGTAGATCTAAATATAGTGGTGCGCATGAAAAGAAAATAGAACGCACCAGTCACACAAATGACACTGCTTGTAGGCAATGACATTTCAACGTAATCAACATGGTATTAAGCTTTCATTCATATTGTGACATTTCAATGGAATCAACATGGTATTAAGCTTTCATTCATATAGTTATCAATCAAGTACACCTGCGTACACAAGGAAAAGTGTGTGTGTAGGGGGGGGGGGGGGGGTAGGGCACATCTCACATCAGTATGGCCCAAGAAAGGTTTGAAGAAACAACATACATCAGAGGAGGCAAGATCACAGATTGTGGGAGAAAGGATTTAGAAGCAGCCCTAAATTTCAGTGTTAGCATCGCTATCTCCCACAATTTAGTTATCACAACCAGATCACGGCCAATTAAAAATCATGGGGAAGATCTTATAGAAAATAGGCATGTGTTATGCTTTCCTATAATTCCATACATCGGATAGACTAACATTACTTATATTATAACAATGGACAATAATCAATATAGTCGATTTAGCTCATTAATACTTCAAGGCCTGGCATTACATAATCTATTTATGCTAGGATATCTAAATGATAACAACACAAGAAAATGGGAACACAGACAAAGATTTTTTTTTTACCAAATTTGTACAGGCAATGGCAGAGTTATCTACAAACTGTGCCATTACTTGCCCAGCAATGCCCGATGGGCACTTCCACGTTGGTGCCTAAAAGTTGAGCAATCTGTTTAGAGTTTGAGTCTCTTCAACCTTGTAAGTTAGGCTCAAATCCTTCCATGTCTTAGACTGAAGCTTCAATTACATAGTAGCACTAATTACCTCCAAGATTGATAATAGTAAGCCTAAGCATAGTAAAAATTACTAACATTGACAGCTAACTCTATGGCATCTAGCTAACTCTTGTTTCACCTGATGAACAACACCATGAAGATGGTAGAAGGATTCAAGACTGCTAATTTGCACCATATGCATTTTCTGTCTCTGCAAACCAAGAAAGCCGGATATCATTAGAAATCTAACAAAATAATATTCAAATAGTATCTGTACATATTCTTCATTTTTCTCGCATCTTTGGTCAGGAAAAGAAACTACATAAAATCGAAACCATATGAAAGACAAATCGCAAATACGACATAACAATTTTAATGTTCAAGTAAATGTACAGAAAAGTTGGCAAATTTTGCTAACATTTGTTATCGTACACATATTTGGACAAAAAAGTTCAACTGCAGATTGCACCTAAGCAATCCATCTACAACTCCAATCGCACCTAAGACAAAAAAAATCAATCCAAGTGAGTAATTTTGACTGCAGAAGTAATAAACTAAGATTCAAATCCAATAAGTGGAACAATTAAATTGGGCAAGCCTTTGCACCCTAGTCATCAGGAGTGAACGTGAGCACTCAAACGACTGAAGGGAGGAGAAGGCGAGGGAGGTGACAGGATCCGAAAGGACGAGGCCAGTGAGATGTCTTCATTATCCCACATATGCAACACTATGCAACACCCGGGTCTGAATAAGAAAAGGCATGACTGAATTTGTAAAGCGGATAACACTATGAAAGACTCGGGTCTGAATACAAAAAGGCACGGCTGAATTTGTGAAGCAGATTTGACGAGATGCTTACAAACAAGAAGGTGAAGGTGCCGCTCAACAGCACTACCGGGGACGTCACCTCCGCCTTAATGCATGCACAGAATCTGTGACTCGCCATCTGCGCCACCGCAGTAGTGGAGATCTGCCCCTTCGGCCGGGGACCTCGCGGGTTCGCGGACGATCGAGCACGCTGCTCCACCCAGATTTACATGGTCGCTGCAACCCTAGAGGGTGGTCGAGAGGAATAGTTGGGGCCTTGGGGGCATTGATTTCGGCGGTGCAGGAAGACAATAGGAGAGGAGGCGACGGAACAGAGGGAGGCGACGAGCATCGACCGATCCGTTCCTCTTCTGTCGATCCGCTCCTCTCTATCCCTAATCGATGAACTCCTTTAACGAACCGCACCACTGGACCTCGTTCACCGAAGCGCATGGCTGGAATGGGCTAGCCTACGGCCCAGTTAACCATGGGGCGTCGTTTCGGCCTGTGGAGTAGCTGTCCATAGGACAGTTGGCCCAGAATTTATCACTTGCGGGACAAATAGTCTTACACACAAATCCAACGACCAAAAACATCCACATCATCAAGATGAACGGCTAAAAACGTGAATCGCTGAGAAGGCTCGCTTTGGGTTCGGTTTTACTGTCCTTAATACGTTCAATCAGAAATTTAAAACAATCTGTTTTATCAACACCCACATTTGCTGGCAAGCCTAAGTATTTGTCATTCAGGGCCTCCGTCATTATATCCAGCGTTGTACACAATTGTTCTCTCATCTCTACCTTTGTATTCGGACTAAAGAAAATACTGGACTTTTCCACACTTACCAGCTGTCCCGACGCCGCACAATATAATTCTAGTGCTGATTTCAGGGCCGCCGCATTATGCTGGTTGGCTTTCATCAAGATCAAAGAATCGTCCGCAAAGAGGAGATTTGTGACTGGCTGGGCGTCTCTACAGACTTTAACTCCTGATATGTTCCCGTTCTCCTCAGCATGCAAGAGCAAGGCATTCAACCCTTCTATGCACAGCAGAAAGAGGTTTGGTGATAGCGGGTCCCCCTGCCTCAACCCTCTAGTAGGCTTAAAACTCTCACTTTCCTCTGCATTGATCCTTACTTTGTATTCTACAGTTGTGACGCATTGCATAACCAAATTAACCCACTCTCGATGAAAGCCCAATTTCAACATAATTTCCTTCAAAAAAAACCCTCGACTCTATCGTAAGCTTTATGCATGTCAAGTTTTATAGCACACAGGCCCTCTCTATCCTCTCTTTTATTCTTGATTGTGTGAAAACATTCGTAGGCCACTAAGATATTATCCGTTATCAATCTACCCGGAACAAATGCACTCTGTGTTGGACTAACAATTTCTGGTAGAAAAATCTTCAGTCGAGAAGCCACCATTTTTGCGATTATTTTGTATACCACATTACATAAGCTGATCGGCCTAAATTGGGTTACCTTTTCTGGTGTATTAATCTTAGGAATCATCACGATTGTCGTATCATTCCAACCATTCGGGATAGTACATGTGTTTATTGCTTTCAGCACCTCCTCAATTAGGTCTTCCCCCAGCATAGGCCAGAACCTTTTGTAGAAGATAGCATGGAGTCCATCTGGCCCTGGAGCTTTCAAGTCCCCAATATCAAATAAAGCCTTGCGAACATCTTCCGCGGTGTAAGGAGCAAGTAAAGCATTATTCATTTCGTTTGACACTCTCCTACGGACAAGTGATAAGACTTCTTGATTCGGGTGCTGAACTTCCGAAGTAAAAAGCTTTGTAAAATAATCAGTGATGTGATTCGTCAATTCCTTTTCTGTTATCCATTTTCCAGACTCGTCTAATAGTTTCTTAATATTATTTCTTTTTTTCCTGGCCGTGACAGCGTTATGAAAGAAAGACGTATTACGATCTCCGTGCATCAACCAGTTCGCCCGTCCTCTTTGTAGCCAGAAAATTTCCTCTTGATCCAAGATATTTTCAATTAGCACAATAATTTCCTTCTGACGACATCGAGACTCCGTATTCAATGGTCCACGCCTTAGTCTCTCCAATTCTTTTTTTAATTTCCTAATTCTCACCTTGGTCCCTTCAGAATTTCCCGGTCCCAGGTATGCAGATCGGCATGTACTGCTCTTGTACGATCAGCAAGTGAAGGTCCAATACCAGCAAGTTTTGCTTTCTCCCAAGATGACTTAACAATTTCATTGACCGTCTCTTCCTTCAACCACCTGGCCTCGAACTGTTTAACACGCCCCTCTGGTTGTTTAAAGATTTTTTCATCCAAGTAGTCCGTATCCAGTATGATTGGGCGATGGTCAGAATGAACATGTTCTTCGTTGATCACCGCCGCTCGTGGAAATTTGTTTGCCCACGCTATATTACAGACCGCCCGATCAAGACGTTCACGTATTTCGCCTCTCCTCCAAGTGAACAGGTCACCCGTATAGCCTAGGTCATCCAGCCCACAATCCATTAGGCATTCACGGAATTCTCTCATCATACCAAGTGGTCTAGCCATACCACCCTCTTTTTCCGACGGGTATAAAATTTCATTAAAATCCCCCAGAACCACCCAGGGGTGGTTACCCTTACTATGAAGACTACGAATATCATCCCAAGAAAGATGGCGTTCATTCCATTTCGGGTGGCCATAAAAACCCGTGAACCGCCACTGAACCACATCCTCATACATAAAAACTTCAGTGTAGTCATGATGACAACTTATGTGTAGTAGACATTACAACTATTAACCCAAAAAAGGTCGTCGAAACATATCGATATAAGATCTAGTTTCGAAGATCTCGTCACGACGGATTTAATGGTGAAAATTGTTTTTCAATCAGATTTTTTATTTAGGAGATAAAACATTTTAAAAACTTAAAACACGAAAGATTCCTACTAACATCATCAGTTTCGTCGCTTGTGCATGTATACGATGATATGATCCAATCTGTAGACATGGGACGTGTGGTCGGGTGTTGCTCCCACCACACGTGTCATGGTTATCGATGTCCTTAGTTTAGGGTTAAGTCAATGATTAAATTTATAAATTTTAAAAGCCTACAATTTTATTGAGTCTGACATGTGGGCCCAAATGTCATAACAGTCAACATGAGTACATAATGGTCAATCTAACAGAGTTTGACTACTATGCCACATCAGCACTTCCATGCGGGCCATCCTTGTCATAAACTGATTTAAACAAGTCAAATCGCCAACTTTTCTGACATGGTAGTTTTTAGCAAAAAAAATAGTGCAAAAGTGGTAGTTTTTGGTCAGTTTTTGTAGAGTGGTAGTTCTGAAAACGTTTGGACGGATTATGATGGTATTTTGTTAAATACTCTGGAAAATGTAAAGGGTAGACTAAATGAGCACAAAGCCTCTTTTATTCAACAATCTTACAGGGGCAATGACGCAGAAGCGTGTCACTCCATGTCCTGCATTTTATATATCTTGATGACATGTAGAGTTGGTGACCTGCTCTTTTGTACTCCCTCCGTCCCTAAATATAAGTTTTTTTTAGATATTCTAATATAAATTACATATGAATGTATATAGATATATTTTAAAATGTAGATTCATCCATTTTGCTTCGTATGTAATCCACATTTAAATCTTTACAAAAACTTATATTTAGGAACGGAGGAAGTAAAATAGAGTGACCAACCACCCTAGTTGCGGCCTCACCAATAATCTAATTCATTGTTACTTTCATTAGCTATTGACCTTCACTAGAGGAGACCTCAAGCTGATAGGGACAACGACGCAGAAGCGTGTTACTCCATGACCTGCATTATGTATTTTGTGATGACATGCAGTGTTGCTGACCCACCTATTTTTAAATAGAGTGATCAACCACCCCAACCGCGTTCACTAATAGTCCAATCCATTATTACTTTCATAGTTTCATTGGCTCTTGGCCGTGATTAGAGGAGACCTCAAGCCTGCTCCGTCTCAAGGAGAGCCAAACCAGAGCCATGGCAGAATCTGCAGTTTCTGCTGTGGTGGGAAGAATTGGTAACCTGGTTGTCAGGGAGTCATCGCTACTTTGTGCAGTCACCGGTGAAGTGGAGTTCTTGAAGGAGGAGCTAGAGAGGCTGCAGGGTTTTCTCAAAGACGCCGACAACAAGATGAGGTCTGGCAACGCGAGCATGGCTGTCTGCGTCAGGCAGCTCAGAGATGCATCATATGAAACCGAGAACATTATTGAAGCTGCAGAGTACGTGAAGATGCGAAGCAGGCTGAAGAAGGGTTTTATGGGTGCCATCTCAAGGTATGCTCGTTTGCCAAGAAAATTTGTTGCTCTCCATAAGGTTGGTGTTCAAATTCGCCGTGTAAGGCGTAAAATTAGTGCGATTGAGAATAGCATGCTTCATTTAAATATTGCCAACCTCAGCATCGATGAGTCAGAGGATATTGAGGATAGTGCGCTTATCCCGCAGAATTTTGTAGATGATGTTGTTGTTGGTTTTGAGGATGAGTGCAAAGAAATAGTGGAAAAGCTAGTTGACCAAAAGAATGAAAAACTTAGTGCTGTCTCATTGGTAGCCATGGGTGGAGCAGGAAAGACTACACTCGGTAGAAAAGTGTACAATTCACCTGGAGTTAAGCAATATTTCGATGAATTTGCTTGGGTGACTGTATCCCAAAAGTTCAAGTGCATTGATCTGCTAAAGGATATTCTGAAACAAATAACAGGGGCCAGAAATGAGTTCTGGGCAACTGATCAAATCCAGGAGAATGAGGTCGGAAAGATGATCCATGACTTTCTGTTAGAAAAAAGGTACTTGTTAGTTCTTGATGATGTGTGGGAGACAGACACTTGGGAGCAAATAAATAGAGCAGTTAAAGTCTTTCCAGATAGAAACAATGGAAGTAGAGTACTGTTAACCACACGGAAAAAGGATGTTGCACATCATATTCAAATGCCAACCTATGTCCATGATCTAAAGCTCATGGGTGAAGAGAAATCTTGGGAGCTTTTCAAAAGAAAAGCTTTACCATCATACAGAACAGATACAATTTGTAATCCTGGCGAGTTTGAAGAAATAGGGAGAAAACTTGCAAAGAAATGTGCTGGCCTGCCACTTGCACTTACAGTTCTTGGCGGGTATCTATCAAAGAATCTAAATGTAGTGGCATGGTCAGATTTGCTTTTGGGTTGGACATCCATAGAAGATGTAGAGGTGGTGGGACACATACTAGCTCGGAGTTATAATGACTTATCGAATAAGTGGCGCAAGTCATGTTTCCTCTACGTCTCTTCTTTCCCGGAGGATTATCCTATAACTGTGGCGGATCTGATTGAACTTTGGATAGCTGAATGCTTCATTCCACATACGGCAAGGCATACAATGGAAGAAACAGCACAGAGGTATGTTACCGATTTGGCTCAAAGAAACTTGGTGCAATTTGACTTTGCAGTGCCATTTGATTACACACCAATTAACACAATAAGGATTCATGATATTCTACGTGACTGGTGCATAGAAGAAGCAAGAAGAGATAGTTTTCTCCGTATCATTGACAAAACTTCAGGTCAGGCCTCTTCTCCTCCCTTTTTTGAGATGTTCCTCCACTCTACATATTTACTTACTTTTTGTTTCGACAATCTCAATATTTGGCCTTTTGCTTAACCATGCATGCCGCTTAAAAATTGTAGGCCAAGTTGGTGCATCATCTTCTGATACCATGACATCCTATCGTTCTTGTTTTCATAACTTCTGTGATGATTGGATTCTCCAGGCAACACCTAAACTCCGAACATGGATTGGGTTTGGACTTTCAGAACTGCTCCTTCCGAAGCTAAGGTTCCTGAAAGTTCTTCACATAGAAAATTCAAGCCTCAAGAATTTGATGTTAATTGGTGGGTGCATTCACCTAAGATACCTTAGGTTGCGGGATTGTCACACTGTCACACTCCCTTCCTCTATTGGAGAACTCTATTACTTACAAACCGTTGATCTGAGAGGCACATCTCTGAGCAGAAGTTTAGAAATGCCTGTATGGGCTATCCCTAACCTAAGGCATCTTTACCTTGATTCTAGATCTTATAGAACCATTGAACGAGACCCGATGCCACTCCTAGAGAAGCTTCCATGTCTTGTGGTGTTGCATCTATGGAATTATCGAGGCCCGACTATGCGCTGCTCTGCCCAAGGATTCCCTCAGTTGCAATATCTGGAACTTCATCACTTTAATACTGAGTGGACGATAGAGGTGGGTGCAATGCCAAGGCTCTCCAACCTGAACCTTATGAGGTGCCCGATGAACAAGCTCCCCCAGGAGTTGCTGAACCTGCAGTGCTTGAAGAAGTTGGAAACTAACTGCACGTGGCTTAAATCTGATAACACATGGAAAGAACTGGAAAAGAAGGGATGCAAGGTCAGTTAGCTATATGCCCCTCCCCACTCGCCCTCTATTCTTTGGTGTTTTAGTTTGGGTCTTTTTTGCTTTCAGAAAATAAGGTGTTCAGAGTATATTGGAGTTTCCCTATGTCCCTGCCCTGTTTGTTTGGAATAACAGTTCCAAGTTCTATCGTTTGAGCTTACATTTCACTTGTGTTCTAATTGGAAGTCAATTTTCTTTCGGGCATTCTGCAGATGTACGCTTCTGTGGTGGATGCCTCTTAGATTTACTCATGGAGCAAGGTGAGTTGCTCGACGCTAAGCACAAGAGTAACAGGTGTTAGTAAGACTTCTATCTTTATTTTTTCTCTTCTCTAAAAGGCATATATGATATAGTGCCCTCATTGACACCGGGCCGAAGCGTACGGGCTGATATAACATGTGAAGGGAGTTGGGGACACAGAAGGAAAAAATAAGGGATCAACAAACAGGGCTATGCCTTTTACTCCACATAATTGGTGCCACTGATATTCCATCCGATTCATGTAATATGTACAGAGACGAACATGTGTGCCGCAAGATGGTAATTTGTGTATGTACTCAATTTGGTAGGCTTGTGGTTGTGCAGCTTGAGATTTGCGTAAACCAATAAATCAAGCAGTTCTATATATTGGGATTTGCGTAAACATTTATGCTTTTTATGAAGTGTAATGCTATATATTGATCGGATTTTGACCTGTGGCGTATATTGGGATGAATTTCTCCTTTCTTTTTCTTCCTTTTCTTCTTTTTAGTGTTTTGTGCCATAAGGCAAACCTCAAGGCTGCACTATGGTACTCCCTCTGTTTCTTTTTAGTGTGCATATAAATTTATCTGAAGTCAAACTTTATAAAGTTTGACCAACTTTATAAGAAAAAATATCAACATTCACAATACGAAATCAATATCATTAGATGCATGATAAAACTAATTTTCATACCATATAACTTTATTTTTGTAGATGTTAATGTTCTTCAAGATAAATTTGGTCAAACTTTTTATAGTTTGACTTCAAACAAATCGTATATGTGGAGTAAAAAGAGACGGAATAAGTCTGCATTGTGCCATTGTGTCCGTAGCCAATTGATGTAAATGTGTTTTGTTTAGGGGAAACTGAAGTAAAACCTCTGTAGGTGCTGCCAAGCAGACAATTTATTCTTTACACGCTGGTGCTCACTATTGCTTGGGTTGTTGATGACACATTTCAGTTTTCAACATTCACAGTGCACTAAGCTGGGTAGGTCGCAGCGGAACTTGAACACCTCATAATCGACATGTGTTAGCTCAACTATGATGCAAGAATGTAGGTTAGGTTGATTCAGTAGACGGCAGCATTTGTGCCAGAGGTAACAGTGTAATACACTCGTATAACAGTGCATTCAAATAAACAAGATCATAGCATACTAGTGATTCTAATCTTACCTTGTTGTAAGGCTTTGGTGCCTGGGGGCGCCCTTCTAATTTCTAAACCTAGCGTCGCCACTGGTGCAAACCTTCAAGTTGTGCTCTCCTTACATGGTACTCGGTTGTTGCGTCGGTCCGAGTCAGGCTCCCCTGATGTTGCTAGATCGGCGCCGATGGCCACGGGCGTAGCGGCGTGCGAGTTTGTCTAGGCTTGCTTGGCGGCGGTCCGCCGGAACTGGCTGAGGACGCACACATGGACGCTTCCTACCGTGGATGCGTCAACGCAGACTTGGTGCGGCTGATGCCGAGTTAGAAGTGGAAGGAGATGTCTTCAACTCTTATGGTTGTCTCTTCGGTGGGTTCCATGGTGGCTATGCCTCTTGGTTGCTTGGGCGGAGAGGGGTATTAGATGGGTGGCTCGGGCTCGCTCTATGTTGATGGCAGTCGCAAGACTCATATCCTGATCTGGATGTCTGTGCTCGTTGCTGGTGTCGTGGGTGCCTCGTGGTGCCAGGGGTGAGCTGGGAGCGAAAGCGACGGCTCAGGTGCCGCTCTTCTTTTGAGAACGTCGTTGTGGTTCTCCTCTCAGGGTTCTTGGTGAAGACCATTATCTGCCTTGGACTCGACAGACGCCAGCGTCGTTTCCCCTCTTGAGGGTGCTGTCATGGAGCTTAGCTATCCTAGCCCCATGTGGCGTTGTATTCAAGCCTTCCTTTGTTATGTCTTGGTAGCGTAGTTTTGTGCGTTCATGTTGTCCGATTATCCCGGGATCAAACTTTGTATTGTTCGATTGTATATTTTGGTTTGTGATTTATCTATAAAATGGGATAAGAGTCTGTTTCAAAAGTCAACGAAGAACAAGTAGTCTAGTGGCTTCTTCCCTCAAAAAAAAAAAAAGTAGTCTAGTGGCTTCTTTGTCTAACATCCGGTTTACAAAATCGCCTCCTACGCATGGAGTTCCAATGTGAACCGGCCGGGATGTTCGGAAGCTTTAGCAGAGGACTTGCATGTTCAAAACGTTGCATACATTCAGCGTCCGATTACTTGGAGGTCGTGAAGAACATCAACGGGCAAAGGTTGTCGAAAGTGCGCCCTTCTCAGTAAACTACTGTACTACTGTACTACGCGTAACAGGGCGCCGAAATGACAGCAGCACGTAGCTATCCTCTCTCTCTCTCCTCGCTTTCTTTGCTTTATTGATGTCTGCAAGAGGTCGTTCGGGTCTGCAGGCAGTAGTCTTTTTAACTTAATCCTCCACGGCAGATGATTCTCCAACGTGGACAGGCGGGGCAGCTGTCCAGCTTGGAGCGTTGGTCATGCTAGAATATCTAATAGATGGTGTCCCCTTCTTTAATCATCTCTCTTCCTGATAAAATGCAGTGCGCCTAAGAATTTGCCCATGATACGCCCAAGATGGCCTTGGTAAACCAACATTATTTCACTAAGCTGGAACGATATGAAATACTGATACTACAAATCATCAGGGAAACAGTACTATGTCTTACAGGCTTGTCCAAAAGACTCGCAAAGCCGCCGACATTACACATTACATACCCATGTTCAGAGGCCATGGTACTCTGCTCATGATGAAACAGCAGTGGATACATACATTATATATTTATTTACAGCAGACTATTTATGTCTTCTACTGGTTTCAGCCTGAACGATAACCCTGATGACTACTCATCCGAGTTGGAGATGCTCCCCCTACCTCCTGGTGGTACGTAGCATCGTCGTGTGCTTCTAGGTCACTGGCATCATAGACAAAAACGACTTTCCATAAGATGCCATGTTATGAAACATTCAATTCTCATACCATAATTGAAAAACAAAACGGCAACATAACTGAAGATGGCAATCACTAGCTACATAAAAGGACACCGAAAGTAGCAGCAACATATGAAATGGGAAACATACACAACTCAGAAATCAAAAGATAATTGATTGTTAACGAACATAACATCTATTCAACATAAGAGCCAATCATCAAATCACCATACTACATCCACAGCAGTCCCATGGAAACATGGACACCAAATGGCAATGGCATGACCCAATCCCTACCCCCAGAAGCAAGGATAGAAGGGCGAACTGAGATTCTATTCTCACGCATAGAATCAAGTTCCCCCTAAACCAAAGATAACATATATTCCATTATAATCTAATCCCAGTCCACGACCTTCTGTCCATCTCATCCTTGACACATGGCGGGCTAACACTCACTCTGAACCATACCCACCATCTTCATATGACATTCAGTCCTTGGATACTCACCAATCCCAGCATGTCACGACAATAGATGCAAAGCATGATGAAACTTGAAGGGCCCTAATGCACACCATGATGAATTCAACATGCCAGTAAAAGCACATTCAAGCATACGAGGTTGTGTATAAAAAAGGATGTGCTTCTTGCTGTATTATGAAATGCTGTCCTAGAATACTGCACACTGACTTACGAGCTGACATGTACACTGACTTACAAATTACTACAGGAATACATGTACACTTACTTCCAAGTTGCTGCAATCACAGAACCGCGGAGAAAGAAGCAAAACATGACATAGTATTGATTATTGTATTGTCAACATTTCAGGGATCAGCTTAGCAGCATGTCCATTTATATGCTGCTAAAGAGACTGATACATAAACATTTTATTTACCAGGATAACATGTTGAAACCAAACAGGAATAACAAGTCACTAGAGAGCAAATGTACCTTTAGACAACAACTTTCACATAGGTCAGTGGCCCATAGGAGTGCATCAACACATACTTGGAAAGATCCAAACAGGTGACCTGAAATCGGACCTTGCAGCTCCCTCTAAGTTCTCAGCAACATATTCATCACAAGATCCATCAGCCAAGGAATACTCGAACCACTTTCTGTCGGCATCTGTTAAGTATAAGTAGTCCCTTCGAACTCCCGGATGATCTGGACCAAGGCAACTTGCAAAGAAAAAACCTCCAAAGCATCTCATTCGATTTGCAAAGTGAAAATATGTCAAGAACATTGTGCAGCCACCAAGGCTAGCAGTCCTTGTCCACTTCCCCTCCCCAGATTGCCACCGGAAAACATGAAACACCTCTGGAGTGTCCCCCGTGGCGCCGACGAGCAACAACTCGTCAAGACACTCCGCGAGGCAGAAATATGAAGACTCATGTGCGGCCTGTGTATCCAACCGATCTCCAAGAAACGTGAATTCCACTGAATTGGTGTCTGACAGCTTGACAACCGCTAGACGGTAACATAAGCCGCCGGGATCTTCAGATCTGACCAGCGCGTGCAGGGTGCCCTTGACAAAGATCAAATCCTCAAGCACGTAGGCTTCACTGCATGACGCCATGCGCCACTCAGCATCCCCAAGGCGGCAGTACTGGAGGACATGGCCGACAGTTGGAAGGAAGGCGAGGACGAGATCGCCGGAGAGGAGGAGGCGACAGAAGTCTGCTGGTGGATGGGGGAGGCGGAATTGCTCGCCCGTGAGGAGGTGGACGAAGCTGAGGTCGTGATGGCTGGGGCTGGCTATGGCGACGCGGCAGCCTAAAGAGTAGAAGGCGGCAGGGGTGGTAGGGTCTGTATCGGGGACGGGGAGGCGAAAGCGCAGGTGGCGGCGGAGGGGGAGGTGGAACAGGGCTCGAGATCCGGGGACGAGGAGGAGGTGCGGGGCTTGGGAGGCGAGGCTGGACGGCGATGGAGGGACGAGATCCCGGTAGGTGGCGTGGAGGGCGAAGAAATCGTGGAGGGTGGTCAGGCGACTCGCGATCTGGGAGATCAGCTCGGGTAGGATGTACGGCGACGAGGCTGTCGCTGCGGGATTTTGAGAAGACGAGGAGGAGGAGTCCAGGGTGGTCGCCGGCGGCGATAATCTCCTCCGATGCGTCGACGGCGTCGTCATTTCACTCGCTCGCCGGTTCTGCTGCCGGATGCGGCGTTGGATTTGCTTGTGTTTTTTAATGTTTCTGCAGAGTAAAACAGCACACACCACACTTTTTTTTTTTTTTTGAGATCAGCACACACCACACATATACTAGCGCAAAAAAAAAAGCACACACCACACATATCCAGAGCTGGCCAAACGGGCCGGCAGGCACGGCACGGCCCGGCCTGCCGTAATCATGCCTGGCATGGCCCGGCTCACCATGAAATGGGTAATAGCCGGGCCATGCTGTGTTGGCCCGCGTGCTGTAATCTGCAGCCCGAGCACGGCCCAGGTTCTAATCGGGTCGGTCCGTTGACACGTCAGGCACATAGGCCCGCCTTTTTTTTTGACCTGCTGGCTTTTTTTTCTTTTTTGCATATTTATACCTATCGGGCTGCATTAAGCATATAAACATATATAGAAAACTAAAATAAAAATAAAAAAGATAAACGGGCCGTGCGTGCCGGTCCGCGTGCTCAGCCTAGCAGCTCAAGCATGGCCCAGGGCGTGCCGCATGCTGGGCCCGACCCTTTAGCCCGTGTCGTGCCTGGCCCATGGCGGGCCATGCCGGCGTGCTCGCGGGCTGGCCTGTTTGGCCCGGCCCGTTTGGCCAGCTCTGGACGTATCTACGGCGTGCTGCAAACAAGCAAATATATTTTCACTACTATTGAATTGAGCTGCTGGTTTTTTATTTATTTTTGAGAAACTTCAAATCTATTCAAGCGTAAACTGTCAGGATAGTGCAAAGAACATCGAAGTAAAAAAATACACCCATGTTTGTATACCGATTATAAGCACTAGAGCGAGCAGAAGGCGTGCCGCGGTCATCGCCCCTCCCTTATAACAAAATTGTTGTAGTAGAAGTCGGGCTAAGGTCCCATAGAACCAGCACCAAATAGCAATCGTCGTCGATGAAGGGAAATAAAATCGGAAAGATCCAACCTGCACACACACACATAGACGCATAAGAAAAAACTACTAAATTCGAGCGGATCCACGGAACACAAACGCCGACCGAATTCCACGAGATCCGTCTTAGACATGCAAATCATGTTATTGTTTGATTTCTCATTGTTGAGTATCGTGATTACTTAGGAAGTACATGATAGATTATGATTGTTCTACTTTGTCTTGTACTTTAAGAAGGTCGTGTACTTCTATATATATGCGCACGAGACTTAAGCAATGCATCAACGATTTCATCAATCCCTCTCTATTCTTCTTACATAGTATCAGCCTAACCTCGATCTAAAACCGTGGTGGCCGCCGCGGCTTCCGCACCGCGTCGCCTCTGGGGCGGTCGTTCTCCATGATCGCCACCAGGGGCCACCCGCCCATACCTAGAGTTCGTCCGCTGCTCGTATTGATCAACTGCACTGGAGATTATTTCCCCGGTCATTTTATCCGGGTTTTTCTCTCACGTCGGTCGTCTTGATCGGTGTTTCTTTCTTGTTTTTCCGATCTAAGATTAGGAATAGAGCAATCAGGACTAACCTTCTAGTATCCCACAAATAAAAGGAATAGCCTGCTATGTGGTACATATGCCATGAGGAGGAGGGCCTGCCGGGAATCGAGAATCCAAATTTCGCCGAGCCTATAATCAGTATGGGCAGAAATAAAGGTGCATGAATAAAATTAACCGTAGGTCCAGATTAATTTTGGAGGCATAATTGAGGATTCACACCAGGGGTTATTTACCTGTTCATGGGCAAGGTCTTTGCTGCAGTGGAAGGCCAAATAAGAGCAGGGGACTTGTTCATGATGCAACGGGCAAGAGAGACAGGTGCAGGCACTGGGGATGACACCGAACTTGATCGTGGAGCGAAGGTCATGGGGCGGCAGCAGGCGACATGCGGTTAGTCGACAGTAGAGGTCTTCAAATTGAACGCCTTGAGCAATTACAACAACAGTGACTTGCAGGTGTTTGGTACCTGATGATAGAACAGCCAAGGTAGAGAGATTGGGAGAGGAAGAGGAGGACGACGGCGAGGCCCTAGTAGTTTTTGTTAGATGCATATTAGTATAAAGTTTTGTCTGTTGATAAACATTTACTCGATATAAGTTGTATTAAAGTTTGGTTTAAATGTATTACTAGTAAGTTGCCCGTGCGATGCAACGGAACAATTCTTTTAATGTTCAAAGTGGTAACGAAAGCAAAGATCAAACACAAATCATATCGGAAAATGAAGAGAAATTTTTGAAGGAGTGTAAATTTAATTTTTTTTCATACATAAGATGTGCCACATAAATTAAATGAAAACATAATTACTTTTACAAGTTTTGTCAATATCTTGTTGCACGCCATGTGACACAACTATTGTGTGAGTACACCTTTGTACACATTATTCTTGGTAATTTCTCAACAGGAAAAATGTGTTATGTTTAACACGCCATGTAATACAACCTTATGTTTCTTGACTAAGAGGTTTACCGTGTGAGGATTGACGAACATTCTATGCATCTATCAACGGAAAGTGAAATAACTGAATTATGTGCTCTTTCAAGTTTAAGAAATCCATCATTTACTGAAGATGCTGCTTAGAAAACGTTTAGAGCATGCAACAAAGTTACTTATCATGATTAGCTTCGTATATGTTTAAATGTTAAAGAATCGGAATGTCCAGAAGGTGCGAGCTTGTAACCAAACTTATGCCTTACGAATCTTGCAGAACCTAACGAATGAAATTTGCCATGATTGTAACGTACATATATGGACTAGCCGTATACTACAAAAAGCAATGTGAATGAACTACAAACTAAACTGTTTTTGGTGTCCCGGGCTTTTAAATAAGTAAAAAAAAACTCATCAAGGAACCACTTAGAAAATTTCAACAAATAAAACCAATGGTCAATTAACAAAGTGAATAGAAGGGAAACTTAGTGGAACAGAAATTTTCACGGTACCGTACCTTAATAAAAAAAGTTAGACCATACATACATTTTCCCACAGCCATAAACTTATAAAACTTAAGCATACCATAGTCAATCATGTACAACAGTCTCACACCAATTGTTGTTTTTAATGCCCTCTCCTGTTCTTGGACGAGTCAAGAAAGGACGGATGCTTAATAAGGTCCAGTAGCCTTTTTATTAACATGAACAACTTCTATCATTGCCACAAGGATTTTGTTTCTTTTTATCACAAGGACGATTAATCAAATACCACTTCCGCCTTCTTGCAGAACTTAAAGATTAAATTATTCAGATTTGTGACGCTAGGTACAGTGACACTCTTCAATGATCCGCGACTAAACGTGTAGTAGGCTCTGAACTGAAATTCAACTTCATAGACCAACCTTTGTCTTTTCCCCTGCCCCCTTTTCCTCTCCCAATGTAAAAGAAAGAAAGAACTGAAAGAACACCACCTCATAAGATTCCTTAACCATGTGTTCATCCGACAAAATGCATTACTATCTTTCAGAACAGCATACATGTGAAGCAAAATTGAGTCCCACTGTTTACACTGAATACATGACTCCATGTAACCTAGAGCATATATAATTGATGCCTCTGATCTTGATACAACAAAGAGGGAAACCTTATCTCTATTCTTTGAGTGTGTAACTTCAGAACTTCTCTACTTAAGAAAAAATCACAGATCACAATGCTGCTCTACTTACCTTGCACCAGAATCATGTGTACAAAAATCTGACACAGACCACAATGAAAAAACAGTCTGAAAAAACAATCTGACACAGAACACAAGGAATTTCACTAAGGATGAACTACAATTTTCTGCAAGGAATCAATTAGAAAGGCTAAATTCGCAGTTGGTGAGGTACTTTGCGGATACAAATCTCATACACATCTCTCCTCCAAATGATGACCAATTTCTTGGATCTAATAAAAGAAACACAGAACTTACAGAGGGATGAGCGTGGTTGGGAACACTTTCTTTTGCCAAAAAAAGGGAGGAACACTTCACAATTAGCATAGCTTGTCGTACAATTATAATTAATAAAGTATGCCTGAATAAAAAAATAAACAGGCCGTAGCAAACATAGATACACAAATGGTTCAGATTTCCTGGATTTTGAAAATCCAAATAGAAATGTCGGGGTGAACTTCCTGGATTTAATTATCTATGCCCTCCAAAATATAGTATATATAGTAAAAGTAGAAAGGTCGAAGCGTCTAGTTAACACCGGATCTCGTGGGATTGCTAACTTCTGGCCTAATATTTGATTGCAAGGCATTGTCAGTTTGTCACCACTCAATGGATTATCAAATGTAATATGGCCTCATAATATCTAGAGCTTGACTCCAGTCTGATTGTAGCACGGATCCCATAAAATCTTCATGAAGAATGATTCCAAAATTACAATCCGATATTATTTTTAATCTGATATCCAAAAGAAGCCACTTGACTTCAGAAGAAACATATATGCAAAGTAAAGGAATTTGTAACATATACAACTACTGGATGCTATCTAAATCCATGAACCTAACAATAAAGAAGACAAATGCACATGATTGATTACTAAACTCAAGCAGATCTAGATCATTAGCACAGAGAGTGGGAATTACAGTAGACATCTTTGAGACCTTGCATTGAGGGTACTCCTGAGCTGGCAGGATGAGCTTTGGGGAGGCGACACAGTAGCCGAGCAGAGCAGCTCCATGTCAACCATCACAGGGGGAAGTAGCAGCCGGTGGGAGATCAGGGAGCGGGTAGAAGAGATGGCGTTGAGGAGTGGGGTGTGGTGGTGAGGCTGCTACAGGAGGAAGCAGGAGGGGCGTTGGGGACACGGATGCAACCGGCAGCGTACTTGCGGGGGATGCCATCACGGGAGATGGGGTTGTGGAGGGGATGGCGAGGAGGAAGGGGGTGATGGTGATAGTAGGCGGAGGGACTGGGTCGCAGACGGGCAAGGAATTTCACTAAGGATGGTGATAGTAGGCGAAGGCACGAGAGGCGTCGGCGGACGGCGACAACGGCGTGCTTGCCGAGGTCGGCCTCGGGGCAGACGGGCAAGGGGAGGAGAAGACGGCGAGGATGAGGTGACCGTGGTGTTGGTGGGCGGTGGGATGAGAGGAGCTGGGGTGGATCGCGCCAGCAGCGGCCATGGGGCCTGTTTGGATGCAGCGGTTAGTGTTAGAGTTGGTTAGTTCAATGCTGAACTAACCTTAGAGGATCCAAACATATGGGTTAGATTAGAGTTAGATGGTCTAACCCAGCCACAAAAAACAACCAGCACCGGAGGTGCTTTTTAGAGTTAGTTCACATTTTTTATTATTTTAATGAAGCTACCGGACGGCCCTGCGCCAGTCAGCGAAGCACCACGTCCCATCCCATATAAAGAATCAGCCGCCCACAGTATGCTTCCATTTTTTATTATTTTAATGAAGCTAGCGGTGCCCGGACGGCCCTGCGCCAGTTAGAGTATCCAAACAACCTCTTGGTTAGAGTTAGATTAGGGTTAGTCTAAAGTTAGAAACTAACTCTAACTCTAACCAAGGTTAGAGTATCCAAACACGGCCATGGATTCCGATCCTGTTGGCCGGTGGTTCTTATGGCGGCTAGATGGTCGAGTGAGTTTGGGAACAGACTGGATTGTTCGAGAGAGATGGTGTTAGCTGCAAATGTATGACGGAGTACAGGCGTCTTTTTGCAAATTTTCCATAGAGTGTCTCGTGTGCGTTGGATGCAGACCCGACGACCATAATTGAAGGATGGCAGACACACCATCATCACCAACTCAGCTTTTTATAGGAGTAGAGATTTTGGTTGCACCGCTTCAACTACTGGTTCACTGCCCTCCTCTGTGTGTTACATGTATTTGATTGTGCTTTGGTGCTTCATGTCAATATTAGTTTAACTCTTCTTTGGCGCATTGCAGTATGTCGGTGTCTAGAACAATCAAACAAAGTCCTGATTTAGACCTATGTGCATATGCAACTCATTATTATTGATTGGAAATTGTTGTCTTATTTTGTTGTCTACAGGGGCAGTAGCTTGAGGAAAGGCCTTTCCGAAACTGAACTGACAAATACTAACATATACAAGCTTCTGTTCCCAAATGACAGTTCTGAGAGCAAGTACAATAGCGGGCTTACAGCCCGCTTACATGGCAATTTTACCCATGTGGAGGAGAGAGATATGAAAAAATAAGGGGAGTGGGCTCTTATGCAAGAGCCTAGCTATATGCGGATTCCTAGGCCAATACAATAAATATGAAGAAAGAGATAGAGAGAGAAGATGAGAAAAAGTAACACTCTTATAGCCAACCTTATAGCTAACCTTATAGCTAACCTTATTGTATGAGTGGCTACAAGTGATGACTATATATGACATGGCAGCAACATATAGCCAACAGTTAGCTACACTATTAACCATGCTCTGAGGTATTCCTTCTGCACTTTCTAGGAATAGGAGCAATATCAGTGACATACTCATCTAATTTATTTATTTTTGAAATGGAGGCAAAAGATTTGCCTCATCTCATTAATTAAACAGGAGAGAATACAAATTGTCTGTTACATGGGCGCATAGGCCAGAAGCAAATTACATGTTTACTCTCCCGGAATAAGACTCCCTAGGTGCTTAGCCCCTGCTTTCACCCATAGCCGCGCCTCCGCCTTGATGGATGAAAAGACATTAGTGGGCATGGAGGCTTTGTTTTGGAAAATTCTTGCGTTCCTCTCGTTCTAGATTGCCCAACACGTTAGCATCTTCAGGGGGCGGAAGGCTTTCGCGCTTGTGCCATTGAGGTGGCGTGGCTCTTCCCACCATCTTTCGACGGATTTTGCCCAATCAGTGGGATTTAGTCGCAGGCCCAACCAAGTGATGATCATGTTCCAGATTCTCAATGTGTAGCGACATTTAAACATTAAATGTGCGGCCGATTCCGGTTCCCTTTTGCAGAGCTGGCAGAGGCCACAGTTGGGCCAGCCACTGCGAGTGAGTCTATCTGCCGTCCAGACTCTGTCCTGGATAATTAGCCATGAGAAAAATTTAATTTTTGGCGGCGCCCAGACTTTCCAGACTACTCTGGGCATGTCAGACTTGATCATGCCGGCGAATTGCATCATGTACGCCGTGGCCGCAGAGGATCGACCGTTGGCCGTAAATTTCCACCGAATGGTATCTTCGTTACCTTCCAACAGTTGTACATCCTGAAGTTTGTCCCAAAGGTGGACAAATTGTTGGAGGTGGGCAACAGAGAGACCTTCTTGCATATCGATGTGGCGGATCCAATCGTTATTTAAGATGGCATTGGCCATGCTTGCCTTCTTGCGTTTTGATAGGGCGAAAATCCCTGGGCCAAGTCTTTTGGGTTGTATGTGCTTTGGTTCTCTAGGAAATTGTAGCAATGGTCAATGATCCTGCTGCCCTAGGCGACTAGGCGGACGTTACCTCAAGGTATGTGCTTCTACTTGCCCATAGTGTTCAGTGCTTCAGCCGTCGGCACCGTTATATGTGGGTTTGACTCTTTTGCATGTCTGAAGTAAACTGAAGGATGTTCCTTTGGCTGATGAGGTGATGCCCATAAAGCCAAGAATGTTGAAAATATTCCCTAGTGGCAATAATATTATATTATTATATTTCCATATTCATAATTAAGAGTTTATATTCTATGATATAACTGTTATGATCATGTAATATGCGATTCAGTGGAACACATATGCACGTGTGGAATAATAAACGGTAAAATAAGATTCCTAGTATCACCTTCACTAGTAGAAAACAGGGCTTTGGTCTAGGCCAGATAAGTGCATTAGTCCCGGTCGTGTTACGAATCGGGACTAATGGGTGCATCAGTCCCGGTTTGTGAGGCCAGGACACCGGCCGGGCCTCGGCGGGCACCAGTTCCGGTTCGTCTGACCCCTTTAGTCCCGGTTCCAGACACGAACCGGGACTAAAGGTCCTCGCTCCTGGCACAGTCCCTTTAGTCCCGGTTGGTGGCTGGAACCGGGACTAAAGGGCAGTCTTCTGTCCCGGTTCTAGTCACAAACCAGGACTAAAGAGATGACTATATATATGCTTGCCCCTGCCCGCTCACTCCTCTGTTTTTTGGACGGCCGGCGTGTGGGAGGTGTGTGCTGCTCTGCTCTCACCTCCTATGCACACGAGGTGTTCGATGAAATGCCCGAGCCACGCTTAAGCTTTCTCCTCTCCAAGCTCGACCTTCAAGCTCCATTTTCCCCAAGATTTGTCTAGGTTTGGTGGTCCATCCCATCCCGCCCCCATCCTCACCGTCGTCGATCGCCCGCGCCGATCTCGTCGCCGGCACCACCGTGGTGAGCCTCTTGTTCTTATCTTCTTTTTAAAAGAAAAAAATTATTACTTGTATGATTTACATAGATACTTGTATAAATTTCTTACTTTTATTATTGTTTGTTATTATATAGTGCCATGGTTTTGGTATCCGCCCCCGTCGGCCCTCGTCCGGTCTATGATTCGGATGTGATATATTATCTTTTATAACTATTTGTTTCATTTAGTGTTTATGACAATTATGCCGACCAACGTGACATAGATGTCTTTATCTAGGAGGTATGTGAACCGGAAATTCCAACCGACCCTCTTGTCGAGAGGTTAAATTTAGTTGAAAAAGAAAACGAGTATTTCAAAGAAAAATTGAAAAGAATTGAGGAGGAGAAGATGAAATTGGAGTTGCATGTTGCCGATGTCGTCGATGATCACAAGATCAAGATGGATGCAATGCGCTTGAAGATTAGAAAGATAAGAAAATATGCCATTGATAATGAGGCTTGTTATCATTATGCTGTTGGATCAATTGTTACCTTAGTTGCGATTATGATCGCATTTGTTGTTGCATTTAAATGTTTTACATAGTTGTATGTTAGTTTCAATTTAGGTTTTAATTAGATGCTCTAGAGAGCTGTATGTTGTTCTATAAGAACTATGTATGAATTTTATGTATTTATTTTTTCAGTAATAACATTTGATCACTACTGTACTTTGGTTTTAATGTGATGATGAATTTGTATTAATTTGGTCAATTCTCTATTCATTCATGATGTTCTGTAATGGTTTTTGATACACTTAATTATATAATGCATGCAGATGAACCGGCAATGGATGTACGGTGACCGACGCACCTCCGAGTACATTGAGGGCCTGCATAAATTTCTCGAAGTGGCTGAGGCACAAGCAGAATGGTTTTATGTATTGTCCATGTACTGTCTGTGAGAATACGAAGGATTACTCTAACTCGAAAACCCTTCACTCCCACCTGCTTGAGAAGGGTTTCATGCCACAGTATAATGTTTGGACCAAGCACGGAGAAAGAGGGGTTATGATGGAAGACAACGAAGAAGAAGAGGATGATGACAGCTATCCTATGTTCCCTGAATACGGTGATACTGCAACGGGGGAAGCTGAAGATCAAGAGGCACCAGACGATGTGCCCGATGATGATCTTCGCCGGGTCATTGTTGATGCACAGAGAGAATGCGAAAGTGAAAGGGAGAAGTTGAAGTTCGATCGCATGTTAGAGGATCACAAAAAAGGGTTGTACCCAAACTGCGAAGATGACAACAAAAAGCTCGGTACCAAACTGGAATTGCTGCAATGGAAGGCAGACAATGGTGTATCTGACAAGGAATTTGGTTCGCTACTGAAAATAATGAAGAACAAGCTTCCAAAGGATAACGAATTGCCCGACAGTACGTACGAAGCAAAGAAGGTTCTCTGCCCTCTAGGATTGGAGGTGCAGAAGATACATGCATGCCCTAATGACTGCATCCTCTACCGCGGTGGGTACAAGGAATTGAACGCATGCCCGGTATGTGGTGCATTGCGGTATAAGATCAGACGAGATGACCCTGGTGATGTTGAGGGCGAGCGTCCCAGGAAGAGGGTTCCTTCCAAGGTGATGTGGTATGCTCCTATAATACCACGGTTGAAACGTCTGTTCAGAAACCAAGAGCATGCCAAGTTGTTGCGATGGCACAAAGAAGACCGTAAGAAAGACGGGAAGTTGAGAGCACCCGCTGACGGGTCGCAGTGGGAAAAATCAAGAGAAAGTGAGGAGACTTTGCAGGTGACGCAAGGAACGTATGGTTTGGTTTAAGTGCAGATGGCATTAATCCTTTTGGGGAGCAGAGCAGCAAGCATAGCACATGGCCCGTGACTCTATGTATCTATAACCTTCCTCCTTGGTTGTGCATGAAGCGGAAGTTCATTATGATGCCAGTGCTCATCCAAGGCCCTAAGCAACCCGGCAACGACATTGATGTGTACCTAAGGCCATTAGTTGAAGAGCTTTTACAGCTGTGGAATGGAAAAGGTGTACGTGTGTGGGATGAGCATGAAGAAGAGGAATTTGACCTACGTGCGTTGTTGTTTGTAACCATCAATGATTGGCCTGCTCTTAGTAACCTTTCAGGACAGACAAACAAGGGATACAATGCATGCATGCACTGTTTAGATGATACCCAAAGTATATATTTGGACAAATGCAAGAAGAATGTGTACCTGGGACATCGTCGATTTCTTCTGACCAAGCATGCCTTAAGAAAGAAAGGCAAGCATTTCAAAGGTGAGGCAGATCACCAGAAGAAGCCCGTCCTCCGTACTGGTGATGATATACTTGATATGGTCAAGGATTTACAAGTAATCTTTGGAAAGGGTCCTGGCGGACAATCTGTTCCGAATGACGCTGAGGGACACGCACCCATGTGGAAGAAGAAATCTATATTTTGGGACCTATCCTATTGGAAAGACCTAGAGGTCCGCTCTGCAATTGACGTGATGCACGTGACGAAGAATGTTTGCGTGAACGTGCTAGGCTTCTTGGGCGTGTATGGGAAGACAAAAGATACACCGGAGGCACGGGAGGACCAGCAACGTGTGAACAAAAAAGACATCATGCATCCAAAGCAGTATCAAGGTCCTGCCAGCTACGCTCTAACCAAAGCGGAGAAGGAAATCTTCTTTGAATGCCTGCTCAGTATCAAGGTCCCGTCTGGCTTCTCGTCAAATATAAAGGGAATAATAAACATGGCAGAGAAAAAATTCCAGAACCTAAAGTCTCATGACTGCCACGTGATTATGACGCAACTGCTTCCGGTTGCATTGAGGGGGCTTCTACCAGAAAATGTTCGATTAGCCATTATGAAGCTATGTGCATTCCTCAATGCAATTTCTCAGAAGGTAATCGATCCAGAAATCCTACCAAGGTTACAGAATGATTTGGTCCAATATCTTGTCAGCTTCGAGTTGGTGTTCCCACCATCTTTCTTCAATATTATGACGCACGTCCTAGTTCACCTAGTCGATGAGATTGCCATTCTGGGTCCTTTATTTCTACACAATATGTTCCCCTTTGAGAGGTTCATGGGAGTCTTGAAGAAATATGTTCGTAATCGTGCTAGGCCAGAAGGAAGCATCTCCACGGGCCATCAAACAGAGGAGGTCATTGGGTTTTGTGTTGACTTTTTTCCTAACCTTAAGCCAATTGGTGTCCCTCAATTGTGGTATGAGGGGAGACTGTGTGGAAAAGGCACGCTAGGAGCGGATTCAATAATATGTAGGGACGGGCATTCCTGGGCACAAGCACACTACACAGTTCTACAGAATTCTACCTTGGTGGCCCCGTATATCAATGAACACAAGAATATTCTACGCTACAAACACCCGGAGCAGTCTGACGACTGGATTACGCGTGAACACATCGGGACTTTCGGCGGTTGGTTGCAAATGCATCTCATGCGTAACAACACGGTTGGAGATGACTTGTACTTGTTGGCTAGGACACCATCTTCGACTGTATTGACTTACCAAGGGTACGAGATAAATGGTACTCCCTCTGTTCATAAATATAAGACGTTTTAGAGACCTGTTTGTTCACTCTAGAACGTCTTATATTTGTGAACAGAGGAAGTAATACATTTTACACGATCGCCCAAGATAAAAAGAGCACCAACCAAAACAGTGGTGTCCGCTTTGATGCAGCAATCACCAATAGGGCAAAGGACACATATTATGGTTACATAGAGGAGATATGGGAACTTGACTATGGACATGAATTTAAGGTCCCTTTGTTTCGGTGCAAATGGGTCAATCTGTCAGGAGGCGGGGTACAGTTAGACCCGCACTACGGAATGACAATAGTGGATCTCAACAATCTTGGGTACACAGACGAACCATTCGTCCTAGCCAATGATGTGGCGTAGGTTTTCTATGTGAAGGACATGTCTACCAAACCGAGAAAAAAAAGATAAGGAAGCGAATACATCAAACGATGAGCCAAAGCGCCACATAGTTCTTTCAGGGAAAAGAAACATCATGGGAGTGGAGGACAAGACAGACATGTCTGAAGATTATGAAAAGTTTCATGAAATTCCTCCCTTTAAAGTGAAGGCTGACTCAAGCATCCTGTTAAACGATGAAGATTATCCATGGTTATGGCACAATAAGCAAGGGACAACGCGAAGAAAAAGTGAAGACTTTCTCTCCACAACTATTCTGATGATGACTTTGATCTAGGATATCACTGCAGTTACTTGTCAAGAAATGAAATCCCTTTTGTAATAGATGAGTTTTCGTCCGAAACCCTGTTACTTCGAAAGAGATTGTCCAGTTTGTACACGAAGTGCATCCAGTTTTTCCCATAACCCTCTCAACTTTTTAGCACATGCTATGTGGGTGAAATTATGATACCATGCCAAGTTTCAACATTTTCAGAGTTCATTTGCAGTGCTTTTCAAATTCAGGGTCATTTAGCTCAAAATAAATCATGAAATGCATGAAAAATAGCAAATGAAGTCAGAAAAGGGTTGAAAATTGATGATGTGGCTTTGAATGGTGCATATTGAATGCAGAAAAAGTCTGGAGTTAAAATATGTTTAAAAAAATGAAATCCCTTTTGTAATAGATGAGTTTTCGTCCGAAACCCTGTTACTTCGAAAGAGATTGTCCAGTTTGTAAATGAAGTGCATCCAATTTTTCCCGTAACCCTCTCAACTTTTTAGCACATGCTATGTGGGTGAAATTATGATACCATGCCAAGTTTCAACATTTTCAGAGTTCATTTGTAGTGCTTTTCAAATTCAGGGTCATTTAGCTCAAAATAAATCATGAAATGCATGAAAAATAGCAAATGAAGTCGGAAAAGGGTTGAAAATTGATGATGTGGCTTTGAATGGTGCATATTGAATGCAGAAAAAGTCTGGAGTTAAAAATATGTTAAAAAAATGAAATCCCTTTTGTAATAGATGAGTTTTCGTCCGAAACCCTGTTACTTCGAAAGAGATTGTCCAGTTTGTACACGAAGTGCATCCAGTTTTTCCCGTAACCCTCTCAACTTTTTAGCACATGCTATGTGGGTGAAATTATGATACCATGCCAAGTTTCAACCTTTTCAGAGTTCATTTGCAGTGCTTTTCAAATTCAGGGTCATTTAGCTCAAAATAAATCATGAAATGCATGAAAAATAGCAAATGAAGTCAGAAAAGGGTTGAATATTGATGATCTGGCTTTGAATGGTGCATATTGAATGCAGAAAAAGTCTGGAGTTAAAATATGTTTAAAAAATGAAATCCCGTTTGTAATAGATAAGTTTTCGTCCGAAACCATATTACTTCGAAAGAGATTGTCCAGTTTGTACACGAAGTGCATCCAGTTTTTCCCGTAATCCTCTCAACTTTTTAGCACATGCTATGTGGGTGAAATTATGATACCATGCCAAGTTTCAACCTTTTCAGAGTTCATTTGCAATGCTTTTCAAATTCAGGGTCATTTGGCTCAAAGAATGAACTAATAGCAAAAAGAATGAACTAAAAAGCTTTTATAAAACTCTAATAGCAAAAAGAATGAACTAAAAAGATTTTATAAAACTCTAATAGCAAAAAGAATGAACTAATAAGATTTTATAAAACTCTAATAGCAAAAAGAATCAACTAAAAAGAATCAAAATAATATTAATAAAATTATGAAAGTATTTATTTGTTAAAAACTTTAATAGTAAAAAGAATTTTCATAAAGTATATTTTGTTACAAGCTTTAATAGAAAACTAAAAAGCTTTTATAAAACTCTAATAGCAAAAAGAATCAACTAAAAAGAATCAAAATAATATTAACTAAAATTATCAAAGTATTTATTTGTTAAAAACTTTAATAGTAAAAAGCTTTTATAAAACTCTAATAGCAAAAGGAATCAACTAAAACATATGCAAAAAATAACATTAAAAATTTAAAAACATAATATATGCAAAAAATAAAAAAAAAGGCCCGCCTACTAGGCACAACGGCGTGCATACGACTAGAAACCCTAGAAATGGGCCAGGATGCAGGCCCGCAGTGCTAGCAGGCCCAAGAGGGCATGAGATAGGCATGTACTGTCTGCAATAGAGAGGAGCTCGAGAGGACAGCGGCAGCAGCGCTTATAAATCACTCCGAGCCCCTCTCGACTAGCGAGGTGGGACTAAACTTTTGGTTGCGGGAAGCACAGACCTTTAGTCCCGGTTGGTGGCTCCAACCGGGACTAAAGGCCCCCCTTTAGTCCTGGTTGGAGCCACCAACCGGGACTAAAGGTCTCTGCTTCCCGCCCTTTGGGCTGCTGAAATTGACCTTTAGTCCCGGTTGGTGGCTCCAACCGGGACTAAAGGGGGCCTTTAGTCCCGGTTGGAGCCACCAACCCGGACTAAATGGGGAGCTATATAAGCGGGACTTGTCTGTTTTTCCAATCCCCCATCTGCAGTTTCTTCTCTCCCCCGACGGCGCTGACGACCACCTCGACGCCGCCAGGCTGCCGGACCGCGCCGTCGCCCTCGCTGACGCCCTGCTGTCCCCGAGCCCGCTGACCGTCGCCGGCGTTGATACGTCTCCAACGTATCTATAATTTTTGATTGTTCCATGCTATTATATTATCTGTTTTGGATGTTTTATATGCATTAATCTGCTATTTTATATTATTTTTGGGACTAACCTATTAACCTAGTGCCCAGTGCCAGTTTCTGTTTTTTCCTTGTTTTTGAGTATTGCAGATAAGGAATATCAAATGGAGTCCAAACGGAATAAAATCTTCGGGATGATTTTTCTTGGACCAGAAGAAACCTACCAGACTTGGAGACGAAGGCAGGAGACCTGCCGGGAGGTCACAAGCCTGCAGGGCGCGCCCTAGGTGGGGGCGCCCCCTGGCTTGTGCCCCCCAGCAGATCTCCTAACCCTACTCTTCGGCCTATAAATTCCCAAATATTCCCCCAATACCAGAACAAGCCACGAAAATACTTTTCCGCCGCCGCAAGCCTCTGTTCCCGTGAGATCCCATCTGGGGGCCTTTTTCGGTAATCTGCCGGAGGGGGATTCGATCACGGAGGGCATCTACATCAACACCATTGCCCCTCCGATGACGCGTGAGTAGTCCACCACAGACCTTCGGGTCCATAGCTAGTAGCTAGATGGCTTCTTCTCTCTCTATGATCTTCAATACCATGTTCTCCATGATCTTCCTGGAGATCTATCCGATGTAATACTCTTTTGCGGTGTGTTTGTCGAGATCCGATGAATTGTGGGTTTATGATCAGATTATCTATGAATATTATTTGAGTCTTTTCTGAATTCTTATATGCATGATTTCATATCTTTGCAAGTCTCTTCGAGTTATTGGTTTGGTTTGGCCAACTAGATTGGTAATTCTTGCAATGGGAGAAGTGATTAGTTTTGGGTTCAATCTTGCGGTGTCCTCACCCAGTGACAAAGTAGGGGTAGCGAGGCACGTATTTGTATTGTTGCCATCAAGGATAAAAAGATGGGGTTTTCATCATATTGCTTGAGTTTATCCCTCTACATCATGTCATCTTACTTAATGCGTTACTCTGTTCTTTATGAACTTAATACTCTAGATGCAGGCAGGAGTCGGTCGATGTGTGGAGTAATAGTAGTAGATGCAGAATCGTTTCGGACTACTTGACACGGACGTGATGCCTATATGTATAATCATTGCCTTGGATATCGTCATAACTATGCGCTTTTCTATCAATTGCTCGACAGTAATTTGTTTACCCACCGTATTATTTGCCTTCAAGAGAGAAGCCTCTAGTGAAACCTATGGCCCCCGGGTCTATTTTCCATATTATATTTTCAGATCTATTTACTTTTGTTTTTACTTTTCGTTTTAGTAATCTTTCCCATCTATCTCTATTGGATCTCATCCTTGCAAGTAACCGTGAAGGGATTGACAACCCCTTTATAGCGTTGGGTGCAAGTGTTTGATTATTTGTGTAGGTGCATCTATTGGTGACTTGCTTGTGTCATCTGCTGGATTGATACCTTGGTTCTCAACAACTGAGGGAAATACTTATCTACTCTGCTGCATCACCATTTACTCTTCAAGGGAAAACCAACGCAAGCTCAAGAAGTAGCAAGAAGGATTTCTGGCGCCGTTGCCGGGGAGATCTACATCAAGCCTAACAAGTACCCATCACAAACTCATCTCTTGCATTTACATTATTTGCCATTTGCCTCTCGTTTTCCTCTCCCCCACTTCTAAAACGATTTTTAGAGAAAACCAAAAAGATTTGCCTTTTTATTCGCCCTTCTTTCGTTCGTCTTTTCGTTTGCTTTTTGCTTGCTTGTGTGGTAGTTCGTTTGCTCGTCTTTATGGCTCAACCCAAAAGCTTTGATCCTCATCTTAGGAGGTTGGAAGATATCGAGAATAATGCTAAAAGTTTCATGTCGCTCCAATTTGACCATAATAGTTTCTTTAGGAACGAGCTTAAAGAACAAAAGGCTATGCTGGAATACATGAATAAAGAACTTGATGATATGAATAAGGAATTTTATGGTTTGAAATCTCAGTTTGCTCATCTTGAAAATTTAGTAGGCCAAATTTCTGATAAAGAAGCTACCTTAGTCAATAAAATGGCCGCAAAGCCAGAATCTTTAAATAATGATGAAGATCTTAAAGTGATTGATGTGACTCCTATTGAATCTTTGTTTTCCAATATAAATCTTGATAAAGATGGGACTGAAGATAAGTCAACTTTAATTAAAAGTCGTCCCAATGATTTGGAGTTTATAGATCTTAATGCTAAAATTGATAAAAGTGGGATTGAAGAGGTCAAAACTTTAAATAGCAATGAACCCACTCTTTTGGATTTCAAGGACTTTAATTATGAGAATTTTTCTTTGATTGATTGTATTTCCTTGTTGCAATCCATGTTGAATTCTCCGCATGCTTATGATCAAAATAAAGCTTTTACTAAACATATCGTTGATGTTATGATGAAATCTTTTGAGGAAAAACTTGAGTTGGAAGTTTCTATACCTAGAAAGCTTTATGATGAGTGGGAACCTAATATTAAGATTAAAATTAAAGATTTTGAGTGCCATGCTTTGTGTGATTTGGGTGCTAGCGTTTCCACGATTCCGAAAACTTTATGTGATGTGCTAGGTTTCCATGAAATTGATGATTGCTCTTTAAATTTGCATCTAGCGGATTCCACTATTAAGAAACCTATGGGAAGGATTAATGATATTCTTATTGCAAATAGGAATTATGTGCCCGTAGATTTCATTGTTCTTGATATAGATTGCAATCCTACATGTCCTATTATTCTTGGTAGACCTTTCCTTAGAACGATTGGTGCAATTATTGATATGAAAGAAGGAAACATTAGATTCCAATTTCCGTTAAGGAAAGGCATGGAACACTTTCCTAGAAAGAAAATTAAATTACCTTATGAATCGATTATGAGAGCTACTTATGGATTGCATACCAAAGATGACAATACCTAGATCTATTACGTTATGCCTAGCTAGGGGCGTTAAACAATAGCGCTTGTTGGGAGGCAACCCAATTTTATTTTTTGCTTTCTGTTTTTGTTCCTGTTTTTGTGTGTTTTACACATTATTACCTCTGTAGTAATTGTGTTTTTATGTTTTAATTAGTGTTTGAGCCAAGTAAGACCTTTGGGATGGTCTACGGTGATTGTTGATTTGATTTTGCTGAAAAACAGAAACTTTTGCGCTCAGTCCAGGAATTTTATAAATTCACCAGAGCGTCGAATGAGTCTGAAATTTTTACACAAGATTTATATACAAATTTCTCAGATTTTCCTAATTTTTCAGAATTTTTGGAGTTACAGAAGTATTCGAAGTCTACAGATTGCTACAGACTGTTCTGTTTTTGACAGATTCTGTTTTCTTTGTGTTGTTTGCCTATTTTGATGTATCTATGGGTTGTATCGGGGGGTATGAACCATGGACAAGTTTGAATACAGTAGATATTACACAAATATAAATAAAGAATGAGTTCACAACAGTACCTAAAGTGGTGATTTATTTTTCTTATACTAACGGATCTCACGAGTTTTCTGTTGAGTTTTGTGTTGTGAAGTTTTCAAGTTTTGGGTAAAGATTTGATGGACTATGGAATAAAGAGTGGCAAGAGCCTAAGCTTGGGGATGCCCAAGGCACCCCAAGGAATATTCAAGGATGCCAAAGAGCCTAAGCTTGGGGATGCCCCGGAAGGCATCCCCTCTTTCGTCTTCAATCCATCGGTAAATTTACTTGAGGCTATATTTTTATTCACCACATGATATGTGTTTTGCTTGGAGCGTCTTGTATGATTTGAGTCTTTGCTTTTTAGTTTGCCACAATCATCCTTGCTGCACACATATTTTTGAGAGGGACACGCATGAATCGTGAATTTATTAGAATACTCTATGTGCTTCACTTATATCTTTTGAGCTAGGCAATTTTGCTCTAGTGCTTCACTTATATCTTTTTAGAGCACGGTGGTGTTTTATTTTATAGAAATATTTGAACTCTCGTACCTCACTTATATTATTTTGAGAGTCTTTAAACAGCATGGTAATTGTCTTAGGTTATGAATTTTGTCCTAATATAATAGGCATCCAAGAGGGATATAATAAAAACTTTCATATTAAGTGCATTGAATACTTTGAGAAGTTTGATTCCTTGCATATAGTTTTGAGATATGAAGATGGTGATATTAGAGTCATGCTAGTGAGTAATTGTGGATTGGTATAAATACTTGTGTTGAAGTTTGGATTCCCGTAGCATGCACGTATATATGGTGAACCGTTATGTAACGAAGTCGGAGCATGATTTATTTATTGATTGTCATCCTTTGTGTGAGGGTCGGGAGCGCGCGATGGTTAACTCCTACCAACCTCTCCCCTAGGAGCATGCGTCTAATACTTTGCTTCGATAACTAATAGACTTTTGCAATAAGTATGTGAGTTCTTTATGACTAATGTGAGTCCATGGATTATACGCACTCTCACCCTTCCACCTTTGCTAGCCTCTCTAGTACCGCGCAACTTTCGCTGGTGCATTAAACCCACCTTCCTCAAAACAGCCACCATATACCTTCCTCAAAACAGCCACCATACCTACCTATTATGGCATTTCCATAGCCATTCCGAGATATATTGCCATGCAACTTCCACCGTTCCGTTTATTATGACATGCACCATCATTTTCATATTGCTTTGCATGATCGTAAGACAGCTAGCATGATGTTTTCATGATGTCATTTGCTATGCTAGATCGTTGCACATCCCGGTACACCGCCGGAGGCATTCATATAGAGTCATATTTGTTGGAAATATGCCCTAGAGGCAATAATAAATTGGTTATTATTATATTTCCTTGTTCATGATAATCGTTTATTATCCATGCTATAATTGTATTGATTGGAAACTCAAATACATGTGTGGGTACATAGACAACACTGTGTCCCTAGTAAGCCTCTAGTTAACTAGCTCGTTGATCAAAGATGGTTAAGGTTTCCTAGCCATAGACATGAGATGTCATTTGATAACGGGATCACATCATTAGGAGAATGATGTGATGGACAAGACCCAAACTACGAACGTAGCATATGATCATGTCAGTTTATTGCTATTGTTTTCTGCATGTCAAGTATCTGTTCCTATGACCATGAGATCATGCAACTCCCTGACATCGGAGGAGTACCTTGTGTGTATCAAACGTCGCAACGTAACTGGGTGACTATAAAGGTGCTCTACAGGTATCTCCGAGGGTGTCTGTTGGGTTGGCATGGATCAAGACTGGGATTTGTTACTCCATGTGACGGAGAGGTATCTCAGGGCCCACTCGGTAATACAACATCACAATGAGCCTTGCAAGCAATGTGACTAAAGTGTTAGCCACGAGATCTTGTATTACGGAACGAGTAAAGAGACTTGCCGGTAACGAGATTGAACTAGGTATAGAGATACCGACGATCGAATCTCGGGCAAGTAACATACCGAAGAACAAAGGGAACAACATACGGGATTAACTGAATCCTTGACATAGAGGTTCGACCGATAAAGATTTTCGTAGAATATGTGGGAGCCAATATGGGCATCCAGGTCCCGCTATTGGTTATTGGCCGTAGAGGTGTCTCGGTCATGTCTACATAGTTCTCGAACCCGCAGGGTCTACACACTTAACGTTTGGTGACGATTAGTATAGTTGAGTTATTTTGTTGGTGACCGAAGGTTGTTCGGAGTCCCGGATAAGATCCCGGACATGACCAGGATCTCCGAAAGAGTCCGGAGGTAAAGATTAATATATGTGATAATAGTGTTTTGATCTCCGGAAGGGTTCCGGGTGTTTACCGAAGTGTTCGGGTGCAGCAACACTTTATATGGGCCAAAGGGGTAAAGCCCACGAGGTATTGGAAAGTGCAAAAGGAAGTTTTGCTGCTGCCTTAAGCGGTACTACCGCTGGTAAGGCAGTACTACCGCATAAGCTGTACTACCGCTTGTGTGAAGCGGTACTACCGATCAAGCGGTACTACCGCTCATGAGCAGTACTACCGCTTGTGCGCGGTACTGCAGGAATCCGAGTTGGACTCTTTCCCTGCAGGCCAAACTGACCTTGTGCGGGCAAAACCGACCTGGAGGAAGCTTTTACTCCAAGTTTAGACCCCAAGGCTCAACATATAAATAGAGGGGCAGGGCTAGCACACGCGAGACATTAAGATTTCCCAAGCCGTGTGTCGGCAACCCTAACCCTCTAGTTCTCCCATCATAATCTCCGTAGTGCTTGGCGAAGCCCTGCAGAGATTGTTCCTCACCACCATCACCACGCCGTCGTGCTACCGGAAGTCATCTACTACTTCATCATCGCTCGCTGGATCGAGGAGGTGAAGGCGTCATCAAGCCATACGTGTGTTGAACGCGGAGGTGCCGTCCGTTCGGCACTAGTTCGTGATCGGATCGAGGGACGACTTGCGATTTGGATCGCGGAGACGTTCGACTACATCAACCGCGTTTCTTAACGCTTCCGCTAAGCGATCTACAAGGGTATGTAGATTCACTCTCCCTCTCGTAGATGCTCATCACCATGGATAGATCTTGTGTGTGCGTAGGAATTTTTTTCCATGCAACGTTCCCCAACAGTGGCATCTGAGCTAGGTCTATGCGTAGATGAGATCTCGAGTAGAACACAAACGAGTTGTGGGCGTGGGTGTATACATATTGCTTGCCGTTACTAGTTGATACTTGATTCGGCGGTATTGTGAGATGAAGCGGCCCGGACCAACATTACTCGTACGCTTATGAGAGACCGGTTCCTTCAACTGACATGTAACTTCGTTGCATAAAGATGGCTAGCGGGTGTCTGTCTCTCTCACTTTAGTTGAATCGATTTCAATGAAGAGGGTTCTTTTAGAAGATCAAAAAGCAATCACTACACCACGTTGTGGTTTTGCGTAGGTAAAAACGGTTCTTGCAAACCCGTAGCAGCCACGTAAAATTTGCAACAACAATTAGAGGACGTCTAACTTGTTTTTGCAGGGTATGTTGTGATGTGATATGGCCAATTACATGATGAGATATATGTGATGTATGAGATGATCATGTGTTGTATAGAATATCACGACTTGCATGTCGATGAGTACGGCAACTGGCAGGAGCCATAGAGTTGTCTTTAATTATTTTTGCCGTTTTGCTTTACTTTATCGCTATGAGTTAGCAATAGTCGTGGAAGCAACAGTCGGCGCGACAACCTCATGGCGACACGTTGATGGAGATCAAGATGATGGAGATCATGGTGTCATGCCGGTGACGATGGAGATCATGCCGGTGCTTTGGAGATGGAGATCAAAAGCACAAGTTCATGGCCATATCATGTCACTTATGATTTGCATGTGATGTTAATCCTTTTATGCATCTTATTTTGCTTAGGACGACGGTAGCATTATAAGGTGATCCCTCACTTAAATTTCAAGATAAATTGTGTTCTCCCCGAGTGTGCACCGTTGCGAAAGTTCATCGTTTCGAGACACGCCGTGATGATCGGGTGTGATAGACTCTACGTTCACATACAACGGGTGTAAGCCATGTTGCACGTGCGGAACACTCGGGTTAAACTTGACGAGCCTAGCATGTACAGACATGGCCTCGGAACACAAGAGACCGAAAGGTCGAACATGAGTCATATAGTAGATATGATCAACATGAAGATGTTCACCATTGAAACCACCTCAACTCACGTGATGATCGGACTTGAGTTGGTGGATTTGGATCATGTTACACTCGAATGACCGGAGGGATGTCAATTTGAGTGGGAGTTTTTTAAGTAATATGATTAACTAAAACTCATTATCTAGAACAATAGTCTAAGTTGTCTTTGCTATATTTATGTTGTAGATCATGGCTCGCGCAGTAGCACCCCTGAATTTTATTGCGTTCCTAGAGAAAGCTAAGTTGAAAGATGATGGAAGTAACTTTGTGGACTGGGCCCGTAATCTAAGGATTATCCTTACGGCTTCCCAGAAGGCTTATGTCCTTGATGCACCGCTTGGTGATCCACCCGCTCCAGTTGAGTCTCTAGACGTTGTGAACGCCTGGCAGGCTCGTTCTGAAGATTACTCAATAGTTCAATGTGCAATATTGTATGGCTTAGAACCGGGACTTCAAAGACGTTTTGAACATCATGGAGCATATGAGATGTTCCAGGAGTTGAAGTTTATCTTTCAGAAGAATGCCCGGATCGAGAGATATGAGATCTCCGATAAGTTCTATGCTTGCAAGATGGAGGAGAACGGGTCTATCAGTGATCACGTACTCAGAATGTCTGGGTACTCCACCCATCTGGCTGAATTGGGGATGCCCCTTCCGCCAGAGGCTATCACTGACAGAGTTCTTCAATCATTGCCACCTAGCTACAAGAGCTTCGTGTTGAACTATAACATGCACGGGATGAACAAGTCAGTCGCCGAGCTGTTTGCGATGCTGAAAGCCGCTGAGTCTGAAATTCAGAAGGAGCATCAAGTGTTGATGGTCAATAAAACCACTAGTTTCAAGAAAAATGGCAAGGGTAAGAAGGGTAACTCCAAGAAGAGTGGCAAAGCAGTTGCTCCTCTCGTGAAGAAACCCAAGGCTGGACCCAAACCAGAAACTGTGTGCTTTCATTGCAAGGGAACTGGACACTGGAAGCGGAACTGCCCCAAGTATTTGGCTGACAAGAAGGCGGCCAACAACAAACAAGGTATATATGATATACATGTTATTGATGTGTACCTTACCAACTCTCGTTGTAGTGCCTGGGTATTTGATACCGGTGCGGTTGCTCATATTTGCAACTCAAAACAGGAACTGCAGAATAGACGGAGGCTGGCAAAGGACGAAGTGACGATGCGCGTGGGAAATGGTTCCAAGGTTGATGTGATCGCCGTCGGCACGCTCGCTCTTCGATTACCATCGGGATTAGTGATGAACCTGAATAAATGTTATTTGGTGCCTGCGTTAAGCATGAACATTATATCTGGATCTTGTTTATTGCGAGACGATTACTCATTTAAATCAGAGTATAATGGTTGTTCTATTTATATGAGTAATATCTTTTATGGTCATGCACCCGATGTGAGGGGTTTATTCTTATTTAATCTCGATAGTAATGATACACATGTTCATAACATTGATGCCAAAAGATGTAGAATTGATAATGATAATACCACTTTCTCGTGGCACTGCCGTTTAGGTCATATTGGTGTAAAACGCATGAGGAAGCTCCATGCTGATGGACTTTTGGAGTCACTTGATTTTGAATCACTTGACACATGTGAGCCATGCCTCATGGGCAAGATGACTAAAACGCCATTCTCTGGAACAATGGAACGGGCAAGTGACTTGTTGGAAATCATACATACTGATGTGTGCGGTCCGATGAGTATTGAGGCGCACGGTGGTTATCGTTACTTTCTCACCTTCACTGATGACTTAAGTAGATATGGGTATATTTACTTAATGAAACACAAGTCTGAAACATTTGAAAATTTCAAACAATTTCAGAGTGAAGTTGAGAATCATCGTAACAAGAAGATTAAATTCCTACGATCTGATCGAGGAGGAGAATATCTGAGTTATGAGTTTGGAAGTCACTTAAGACAATGTGGAATTGTTTCACAACTGACACCGCCTGGAACACCACAGCGTAATGGTGTGTCCGAACGTCGTAATCGAACCTTATTGGATATGGTGCGATCTATGATATCTCTTGCCGATTTGCCACTATCGTTTTGGGGTTATGCATTAGAGACAGCTGCATTCACTTTAAATAGGGCACCATCGAAATCCGTTGAGACGACGCCATATGAACTTTGGTTTGGCAAGAAGCCAAAGCTGTCGTTTCTTAAAGTTTGGGGATGTGATGCTTATGTCAAAAAGCTTCAGCCTGAAAAGCTGGAACCCAAAGCGGAGAAATGCGTCTTCATAGGATACCCAAAAGAGACAGTTGGGTATACCTTCTACCTCAGGTCCGAAGGCAAAGTGTTTGTCGCTAAAAACGGAACATTTCTTGAGAAAGAGTTTCTCTCGAAAGAATTGAGTGGGAGGAAGATAGAACTTGATGAGGTTGTTGAACCTTTACTTCAACCTGAAAGTAGCGCAGCGCAGAAAAATGTTTCTGTAGATCCTACATCAGCTGAAGAGGAAGTTAATGATGATGATCATGAAGCTTTGGATCAAGTTGCTATCGAACCTCGTAGGTCGACAAGGACGCGTACTGCTCCTGAGTGGTACGGCAACCCTGTCTTAGAGGTCATGTTGTTAGACAACGATGAACCTACGAGCTATGGAGAAGCGATGATGGGCCCGGATTCCGAGAAGTGGTTAGAGGCCATGAAATCCGAGATGGGATCCATGTATGAAAACAAAGTATGGACTTTGGAAGTATTACCTGAAGGGCGTAAGGCCATTCAGAACAAATGGATCTTTAAGAGGAAGACGGACGCGGACGGTAATGTCACCGTCTATAAAGCTCGACTTGTGGCAAAGGGTTTTTCACAAGTTCAAGGAGTTGACTACGATGAGACCTTCTCACCAGTAGCGATGCTTAAGTCCGTCAGAATCATGTTAGCAATAGCTGCCTTTTTCGATTATGAAATTTGGCAGATGGATGTCAAAACAGCGTTCCTTAACGGTTTCCTTAAGGAAGAGTTGTATATGATGCAACCAGAAGGTTTTGTCGATCCAGAGAATGCTGACAAAGTTTGCAAACTCCAGCGATCCATTTATGGACTGGTGCAAGCATCTCGGAGTTGGAATCTTTGCTTTGATGAGGTGATCAAAGCGTTCGAGTTTATACAAGTTTACGGAGAAGCTTGTATTTACAAGAAAGTGAGTGGGAGCTCTATAGCGTTTCTAATATTATATGTGGATGACATATTGTTGATTGGAAACAATATAGAAATGTTGGAAGGCGTGAAGGAATATTTGAACAAGAGTTTTTCAATGAAGGACCTAGGAGAAGCTGCTTTCATATTAGGCATCAAAATCTATAGAGATAGATCGAGACGCTTAATAGGACTTTCACAAAGCACATACCTTGACAAAGTTTTGAAGAAGTTCAAAATGGATCAGTCCAAGAAGGGGTTCTTGCCTGTATTGCAAGGTGTGAAGTTGAGTAAGACTCAATGCCCAGTGACTGCAGGAGATAGAGAAAAGATGAGTGTCATCCCCTATGCTTCGGCCATAGGCTCTATCATGTATGCAATGCTGTGCACAAGACCCGATGTCAGCCTTGCCATTAGTATGGTCGGAAGGTTTCAAAGTGATCCAGGAATGGAACACTGGACGGCGGTCAAGAATATCCTGAAGTACCTGAAAAGGACTAAGGACATGTTTCTCGTTTATGGAGGTGTCTGGATGAAGGAGTTCATGACAAATCTTGGAGTAGTGCCTAGTGCGCTTAACCCAATGACTCTGTTTTGTGATAATACTGGTGCCATTGCTCTAGCCATGGAACCAAGATTTCACAAGAGGACCAGACACATAAAGTGACGTTTCAATTCCATCCGCGATTACATCAAGGAGGACGACATAAATATTTGCAAAGTACACACGGATCTGAATGTTGCAGATCCGATGACTAAACCTCTTCCAAGGGCTAAACATGAACAACACCAGAACTGCATGGGTGTTCGATTCATTACAATGTAAATCACATAGTGATGTGAACTAGATTATTGACTCTAGTGCAAGTGGGAGACTGTTGGAAATATGCCCTAGAGGCAATAATAAATTGGTTATTATTATATTTCCTTGTTCATGATAATCGTTTATTATCCATGCTATAATTGTATTGATTGGAAACTCAAATACATGTGTGGGTACATAGACAACACTGTGTCCCTAGTAAGCCTCTAGTTAACTAGCTCGTTGATCAAAGATGGTTAAGGTTTCCTAGCCATAGACATGAGATGTCATTTGATAACGGGATCACATCATTAGGAGAATGATGTGATGGACAAGACCCAAACTACGAACGTAGCATATGATCGTGTCAGTTTATTGCTATTGTTTTCTGCATGTCAAGTATCTGTTCCTATGACCATGAGATCATGCGACTCCCTGACGTCGGAGGAGTACCTTGTGTGTATCAAACGTTGCAACGTAACTGGGTGACTATAAAGGTGCTCTACAGGTATCTCCGAGGGTGTCTGTTGGGTTGGCATGGATCAAGACTGGGATTTGTTACTCCGTGTGACGGAGAGGTATCTCAGGGCCCACTCGGTAATACAACATCACAATGAGCCTTGCAAGCAATGTGACTAAAGTGTTAGCCACGAGATCTTGTATTACGGAACGAGTAAAGAGACTTGCCGGTAACGAGATTGAACTAGGTATAGAGATACCGACGATCGAATCTCGGGCAAGTAACATACCGAAGAACAAAGGGAACAACATACGGGATTAACTAAATCCTTGACATAGAGGTTCGACCGATAAATATTTTCGTAGAATATGTGGGAGCCAATATGGGCATCCAGGTCCCGCTATTGGTTATTGGCCGTAGAGGTGTCTCGGTCATGTCTACATAGTTCTCGAACCCGCAGGGTCTACACTTAACGTTTGGTGACGATTAGTATAGTTGAGTTATTTTGTTGGTGACCGAAGGTTGTTCGGAGTCCCGGATAAGATCCCGGACATGACCAGGATCTCCGGAAGAGTTCGGAGGTAAAGATTAATATATGTGATAATAGTGTTTTGATCTCCGGAAGGGTTCCGGAATTCACCGGAAGGGGTTCCGGGTGTTTACCGAAGTGTTCGGGTGCAGCAACACTTTATATGGGCCAAAGGGGTAAATCCCACGAGGTATTGGAAAATGCAAAAGGAAGTTTTGCTGCTGCCTTAAGCGGTACTACCGCTGGTAAGGCAGTACTACCGCATAAGTAGTACTACCGCTCAAGCGGTACTACCGCTCGTGAGCGATACTACCGCTTGTGCGCGGTACTGCAGGAATCCGAGTTGGACTCTTTCCCTGCGGGCCAAACCGACCTTGTGCGGGCAAAACCGACCTGGAGGAAGCTTTTACTCCAAGTTTAGACCCCAAGGCTCAACATATAAATAGAGGGGCAGGGCTAGCACACGCGAGACATTAAGATTTCCCAAGCCGTGTGTCGGCAACCCTAACCCTCTAGTTCTCCCGTCATAATCTCCGTAGTGCTTGGCGAAGCCCTGCAGAGATTGTTCCTCACCACCATCACCACGCCGTCGTGCTGCCGGAACTCATCTACTACTTCATCATCGCTCGCTGGATCGAGGAGGTGAAGGCGTCATCAAGCCGTACGTGTGTTGAACACGGAGGTGCCGTCCGTTCGGCACTAGTTCATGATCGGATCGAGGGACGACTTGCGATTTGGATCGCGGAGACGTTCGACTACATCAACCGTGTTTCTTAACGCTTCCGCTTAGCGATCTACAAGGGTATGTAGATTCACTCTCCCTCTCGTAGATGCTCATCACCATGGATAGATCTTGTGTGTGCGTAGGAAATTTTTTGTTTCCCATGCAACGTTCCCCAACAATATTTTGTTCTAAGTTTTGAGTTGTAAGTAAATAAAAGTGTGATGATTATCATTATTAGAGCATTGTCCCATGAGAGGAAAGGATGATGGAAGCTATGATTCCCTCTCAAGATGGGATGAGTCTCCGGACTTTACAAATAATAAAAGAGGCCAATGAAGCCCAAATAAAAAAAAAGAGGCCAAAGATACCCACCAAAAAAAATGAGAGAAAAGAGAGAAGGGACAATGCTACTATCCTTTTCCACACTTGTACTTCAAGTAGCACCATGATCTTCATGATAGAGAGTCTCCTATTTTGTCACTTTCATATACTAGTGGGAATTTTTCATTATATAACTTGGCTTGTATATTCCAATGATGGGCTTCCTCAAATTGCCCTAGGTCTTCGTGAGCAAGCGAGTTGGATGCACACCCACTTAGTTTCTTTTGAGATTTCATACACTTATAGCTCTAGTGCATCCGTTGCATGGCAATCCCTACTCACTCACATTGATATCTATTGATGGGCATCTCCATAGCCCGTTGATACGCCTAGTTGATGTGAGACTATCTTCTCCTTTTCCTCACAACCTCCACCATATTCTATTCCACCTATAGTGCTATATCCATGGCTCACACTCATGTATTGCGTAAAAGTTGAAAAGGTTTGAGAACATAAAAGTGTGAAACAATTGCTTGACTTGTCATTGGGGTTGTGCATGATTTAAATACTTTGTGTGGGGAAGATGAAGCAGAGCCAGACCATATGATTTTGTAGGGATAACTTTCTTTGGCCATGCTATTTTGAAAAGATACGATTGCTTTGTTAGTATGCTTGAAGTATTACTGTTTTTTATGTCAATATTAAACTTTTGTTTTGAATCTTATGGATCTGAACATTCATGCCACAATAAAGAATATTACATGGATAAATATGTTAGGTAGCATTCCACATCAAAAATTCTATTTTTATCATTTACCTACTCGAGGACGAGCAGGAATTAAGCTTGGGGATGCTTGATACGTCTCCAACGTATCTATAATTTTTTATTGCTCCATGCTATTATATTATATGTTTTGGATGTTTTATATGCATTAATATGCTATTTTATATTATTTTTGGGACTAACCTATTAACCTAGTGCCCAGTGCCAGTTTCTGTTTTTTCCTTGTTTTTGAGTATTGCAGATAAGGAATATCAAACGGAGTCCAAACGGAATAAAATCTTTGGGATGATTTTTCTTGGACCAGAAGAAACCTACCAGACTTGGAGACGAAGGCAGGAGACCTGCCGGGAGGTCACAAGCCTGCAGGGCGTGCCCTAGGGGGGGCGCCCCCTGGCTTGTGGCCGCCCCAGCAGATCTCCTAACCCTACTCTTCGGCCTATAAATTCCCAAATATTCCCCCAATACCAGAACAAGCCACGAAAATACTTTTCCGCCGCCGCAAGCCTCTGTTCCCGTGAGATCCCATCTGGGGCCCTTTTCCGGTAATCTGCCGGAGGGGGATTCGATCACGGAGGGCATCTACATCAACACCATTGCCCCTCCGATGACGCGTGAGTAGTCCACCACAGACCTTCGGATCCATAGCTAGTAGCTAGATGGCTTGTTCTCTCTCTATGATCTTCAATACCATGTTCTCCATGATCTTTATGGAGATCTATCCGATGTAATACTCTTTTGCGGTGTGTCTGTCGAGATCCGATGAATTGTGGGTTTATGATCAGATTATCTATGAATATTATTTGAGTCTTTTCTGAATTCTTATATGCATGATTTAATATATTTGCAAGTCTCTTCGAGTTATTGGTTTGGTTTGGCCAACTAGATTGGTAATTCTTGCAATGGGAGAAATGCTTAGTTTTGGGTTCAATCTTGCGGTGTCCTCACCCAGTGACAAAGTAGGGGTAGCGAGGCACGTATCTGTATTGTTGCCATCAAGGATAAAAAGATGGGGTTTTCATCATATTGCTTGAGTTTATCCCTCTACATCATGTCATCTTACTTAATGCGTTACTCTGTTCTTTATGAAGTTAATACTCTAGATGCAGGCAGGAGTCGGTCGATGTGTGGAGTAATAGTAGTAGATGCAGAATTGTTTCGGTCTACTTGACACGGACGTGATGCCTATATGCATATTCATTGCCTTGGATATCGTCATAACTATGCGCTTTTCTATCAATTGCTCGACAGTAATTTGTTCACCCACCGTATTTTTTGCCTTCAAGAGAGAAGCCTCTAGTGAAACCTATGGCCCCCGGGTCTATTTTCCATATTATATTTTCAGATCTATTTACTTTTGTTTTTACTTTTCGTTTTAGTAATCTTTCTCATCTATCTCTATTGGATCTCATTCTTGCAAGTAACCGTGAAGGGATTGACAACCCCTTTATAGCGTTGGGTGCAAGTGTTTGATTATTTGTGTAGGTGCATCTATTGGTGACTTGCTTGTGTCTCCTACTGGATTGATATTTTGGTTCTCAACAACTGAGAGAAATACTTATCTACTCTGCTGCATCACCCTTGCCTCTTCAAGGGAAAACCAACGCAAGCTCAAGAAGTAGCAGGCGTCGGACCTCCTCGCGCGCCCTCCTCCCCGTCGCCGCGTGCCCCCGAGCCGGCCCGTTCCTCGTCACCGGCCTCCAGTTCCATCGCCGCACCCCCGCTGAGCTCCCCCCCTTTCCCAAGGCCTCTGTCGCCCCTGTCCTGTGCTGCCGCCATCGCCACCGCCGCCGCCCCTGCCGTTCATTTTTTTATGTTCATGTATGTATGTATGTTCATGTATGTATGTATGTATGTTCATGTATGTTCATGTATGTATGTATGTATGTATGTATCTCTGCCTGTAAATTTTGAAAACTGATTGTGTTGATGAAACCGATTACGTTCAATTCATGAGCAGGCTCCCAATGATGGATGAAGCATATTTGAACGAGAATATTAGTTTGCACTTTTGATTGGTTGAGAATGCAGCATCAGGAAAGATCATGTGTGTAGCATCTAGTATGGCATTTGTCATACTCAAAATGCCAATCCTTTTGTTTATAAATGCCTCACCTACATGGACGTGTTTTCTGGTGCTTTCCCAGCATAAAAGAAAATAACAAATAAAAAAGCCATTATTTATACGGGTCGCCGCTACCAATAGTAAGTAGTAAGGGTTTGAATGCACCATAGCACTTGTATATGAGGACCCTAGGAATGGATACATCTCGGGGTGTTCAATCAGCATAGACACAATCCATCTATCACTACTAGGGAAAAGCCAAGCAGTAGCGCGGGTTAAGGGCCTATCAGTAGCGCGGGTACCCGCGCTACTGCTACGACGCCACAGCTAACATATAGCAGTAGCGTTGTTCCACCAGCGCTACTGGTAAGTATAGTAGCAGTAGCGCGTTTCAGAGCCCGCGCTACTGATAACTATTAGTAGCGTATGTATCTAACCCGCGCACTAGTAGAAAATAGGGCTTTGGTCTAGGCCAGATAAATGCATTAGTCCCGGTCGTGTTACGAACTGGCACTAATGGGTCTAAAGCAGCTAGCATAGCGAACCTGGAATCGCCCCCCTCTGTTTCATCTGTCCGAAAATGCAGACTTCAGGAAAACATTCCCGGATGTTATCCCCCTTCACCTATATCGTGTAGTGCCACGTTAGAACACCCCTAACTCTCTCGGGAATTCAACATATCCCCGATAACTTCGACATGAGGGGGGGGGGGTCCGCAAGTTTCTATATGGAGGGAATGATTTTTTAAAATAGAGAACTATTTTTTAAATAGAGGAAACTTTGTCAAGTGTTGTATTTTGGTGACAAATATACTTCTTTTTTGCTTTATGTGATAGCTAGTTTGAAGTGTCAATGCTTTATGTGCAGAAACTATGGATCACAGAGACTTTAAAAAAGAAGAGTTGTTGGGGGATATAATCCGCGACGGAGGTGATGATAATATCTTGTTATGGCTCAACGACACCGATGGTGATAGAAGAGAGGATGACGGCTCCAGTGATCCAATGGAGGAGGAAGGAGATCATGACGGCTCCGGTGATGGAATGGAGGAGGAAGGAGATCATGACGGCTCCGGTGATCGAATGGACAAGGGAGCCTTAAGTGTTTCAAAGTCCGGCGAGGTATATATATATTATATTAATTAAGCCTCTGCTGACTAGATGCATTAATTGTTTTGTATGTACATATATTAACGCTTCTTTCTTCTTTTAGCCCTCCGGATCGAGCCAAACTTTGGTAAGGAGACGAGGCCCGAAGAAAAGGTTGGACTCGGATGAAAGGTTCACCATCAAAGAAGTCTCTCCAGAAGGCCAACCGATTGCTCCCAAGCGGACCAAGGACAAATTTATACATCAGTGCGGAGTTATTGTTAGGGACAGCGTCCTGATCAGTATCCAAGAATGGAATAAGAAGAAGGACCCTGAAGTTCCTTATGTCCACGATAGACTCAAAGATGATCTTTGGAACTCGCTGTTGAGAAATTTCAGCCTACCGCCAGAGGAGGATCCGAATAGCCCAGTTATACAGCAAAAGGTCAAGGCGTTTGCTCTTAAGAAAATGGCAGAACTATTCAAGAACTGGAAGAAACTATTGAACAAAAAGTTTGTCGAGAAAGACGTGACTCTAGAATTCACCGGTCAATACTTGAAGATAAAAGATCACTGGCCCGCATTTGTGGCCTGCAAGAAATTGGAGAAGGCCAATCAAAGGTCACATATAAATAAGCAAAATGCTGCAAAGAAGCAGTATCACCATGTTACGGGGTCAGGTGGCTACAGCAAAGCCCGGCATACGTGGGACAAAGCTGAGCAAGACATGCTTGCTAAAAATGTCCAACCAGCGACATTGCACTGGCCAGATCGGGCAAGGACTTGGTTCTTCGGGGTTGGGGGAACTTTGGACCCAGAAACAGGGAAGTGTGTTTGGACGAAAGCTCAACTTGAAACACCCGTCAAAAAGCTTGAGGAAGCAATCAAGAAAGCACAGGAAGGGAGGTTCCATCCCGACAGAGAGAAGGACGAGCTGTCAATGGCCCTCGGGAATCCTGAACACCCTGGACGAACACGAGGCACATCAGGCTCCGTTCCGTGGGTGCATGGGTTTCCCGACAGCACTGATTATAGAAGCCGAAAGAGAAAGAAGAAAGAGGAAGCAAGCGAATTGCCGAAGATCAATGAAAGATTAGCGAAACTAGAGGCACTTGAGAGCCAGCGTGCTATCGGCCCACCATCTCAGCGGCACGAAGATCCTTCATTGGATACTATCCACGATGCTACCCCACCATCTCATCGAAGAAGCAGCGTGGCTTCCACGGAGCTCGTTCAGCCTGATAGCACGGCTCCTCGCTACCCCGTGGATGGTATCACGGATAATGAACATTGTGTGCTAATGGCAAAATGCCATAACCTGACCTTGAAGGCGGCGGTCAGCTATGTCTTACCTCCTCGACCTGATGCAACTTTCCATTTCACTCCGGTTCCAGCTGGCTTTGCTATTGTCGGGGTGGATGAAATAATGGACGGATTTGAGGGGCTGGAGCTTGAGTACGCTACAGGTGAAGGGGAGACTCTTCTTGAAAATGCCTTAAGGACTACCTGTCTATGGAGAAAGGAAAACATCCTGCTTCCAAACTAGACGTCGCCTCAGCAGACTCAGCCGGAGGAGAGGCCCCGGTGCCTGAGTCGTCTCCGGTGCGTCAGCCGTCTCCGGTGCGTCAACCGTCTCCGATGCGTGAGTCATCTCCGGCGCGTCCACCGCCTCCGGTGCGTCATCCGTCTCTGGTGCGTCAACCATCTTCGGTGCGTCAGCCGTCTCTGCTGCCTGAGTCGTCTCCGGCACGTCAGCCGACTCCGCCGCCTCAGCGGACTCCGCCGTGTCAGCGGACTCCGACGGAGGAGGCCCCTGAGCAGAATCCTCCTCCGCCTCAGATGTCTCCACCGCGTCAGCGGACTCCGCCTCCTCCGCCGCCTCAGCAACGGCGGAAGAGAGCCGCCGCCGCTCCGGCGGCTAGCAGCAATACAACATGGAAGAAATTCAGAGCTGGCCCAAGCCTCAAGGCTCCTCCCAAGTTACCCTACGAGAGGACTGAGGAGGAACTCAACGAGATCGTGGCTGAAGAAGTGAGACGCCAGCTTGCACCGAAACATCCGCCTCCAAAGGAGAGAGTAGATCCGGTGAAAGCGCAGCGAACTCTGGATGCCCTTAGGCGACCACCACCGCCTCCGCCGCAATCAAACTATGACCGCTGTATTCAAAAGACATTTATCAAGCGAAGCGATCGGGAAGCTTAAGTAGCAGTGGTGCAAGAAGTGGGAAAAGAATTCCCCAGCTCGGCGAACAAGAAAACCAATCGTGCCCCCCGCTCAAGGTGTTTACCAATATCGCTAATGATCCGGAGATAGCGGTCGGTGGTCTTGCTATCACTCTTGGTGATTACTTGCCCGATTCGGTACAGTTCGAAGAGGCCGAGGTAGTACCATCCTTAAGATACGAGCACGGGAAGCCTCTCATCAAACGTGAGGAGCTCAAGGGTCTACCAACGAGGATGCGACAATTGCATGAATGGTACTTGGAAGCCTGCAAGGACGGGACCGGCAATATCTTCGTGGGAATTAAAGATGAGCACTTCTTCAATGGAGCCCAGGAGTTGTTCGTTGAATTTGAAGAATTTTTCTAGTTATACAATCAAAAGGACCTCGACAAAACTATCGTCAGTTCGTATTCTTTGTAAGTATTTTTTCTGTAAAGTCTTTAGCTCAGCTCGTTCATTGCATGTATAATTATCCTCACACTATATTATATGCAGATTGAAGATCATCGAATGCAGAAAACGACAAATCTATGACATTGGGTTCATTAACCCAAATACCATAAATGAACATACGTTAATATAGAGCCCCCGTGAAATAGAGCAAAACTTGCTATGGGCGTTACTTGGACAACAAGACAGAAGGGAAATACTATTTCCTTACAACTTCCAGTGAGTGTTACTGTCTTGTACGTGCACATTCTGTTTCGCTTACTCGAGGTTAAGTGTAATTGATGAGTTATGCGTGTGCGTAGTTTCCACTTTATTCTGCTAGCCATTCGGCCTGACGAGGGAGTAGTATTTGTATTGGACTCGAGACGTAAAGATCCTAAGGAGTGGACGAACATGAGTGAAATGCTTCAAAAGTACGTTAAATCATTATCACACCATATCGGCAACTTTCGTTCATTTCCTGACATCAAGTAATCATTTTCTTTGCCGTGCAGGGTTTGGAAAAAGTTCACCAACAAGGCTAGGGGTGAATGGAGAAATGAGCTACGATTTTCACACCCCAAAGTAAGTACTAGCTACTAGCTAGTACCGCACATCGTCTCTCGTTGATTCTAGTTTCAATACCATTATCATGCTTGATTATCATTTTGATTGAACTCTATTCTCGTAAAGTGCTTGTGGCAGGCACCCGACACTAATTTATGTGCATACTACGTTTGCGAGTTCATTCGCCACTCTCTGAGCGGGGCATATCTCCAGAACAATTTGAAGTACGTAAACAATATTCACATTTTAATTTTATTACCATCAATTGTGTTGAGTTTCATTCATATATTGACCCCCTTCTTTAAATTAGATCTGGCGGAAGCGGGACGAACTCCTACCAACTGATCGCATACGAGCAATTCAAGAGGAATTGGCGGGATTCTTTGTTGAGCATGTCATACCTAAAGACGGAGAATGCCATCGGGATATGAAATGCGATCTTGGTCAAGGATCGTAAGAGATGTTATATTGTATATATGCATGAACGTGTACTATATGTAATAGCGTCGAATAGATTTACGAAAACTTGTTGCATTGTTCGACCAAGCACGGAGAAAGAGAGGTCACTTCTCTCTATATATTGATCATGACGATGTTGTGTAATGGTTCTTTCATTGCTATATGTAGTAGTTAGCGTCGAGTTGAATGAAAAGCATAAAATAAAAATGGTAAACACAAAAAGAAAAGGGGAAACACAATATGAAACCCCTAAACCCTCCAAAACCCCTATACCCCTCCTTTCAAAAAAAAAACCCAGCGCCTGGCAGGTGCTGACGCGTGGCTGCCTTTTAGTCCCGATCGGTGTTACCAACCGGGACTAAAGGTCCTCCTGCCTGGGCGCCCCACGGCGGCCACGTGGAGCTCCTTTAGTTCCGGTTCGTAAGCCAACCGAGACTAAAAGTGATGGGCATTAGTCCCGGCCGTTTTGTCCCTGTTGCAGAACCGGGACTAAAGGCCCTCTGAAACCAGGACTGATGCCCTGTTTTCTAGTAGTGCTTTAAGACTGGCTCAACTTGGTGATCACATTTTACGGATCTTAGGATATCAGTAAGTGCAACGATGATCCTAAAACAACATTGAGAGTATTACGTTGGAAGAATGGTTATATTGAATCGACCCAAACTTGTTTGTTATATTTTGAGATAATATCGTCCGAAGTCAATTGTTATGACACGGAGTGTTAACGTGTGATTTAATTTTTAGACCATGAGAGTACCATAGTCACTTCTTACCGTACGATGAGCTTTGGGGTTGCTCAAACGTCATTTGTAACTAGGTGATCATAACTACAACTTACATATTCATCAGAAAGTTTGACAAGGGACTAGATAACTCGAGAGTGGGATTTTCTCCTCCGACGATGAAGAGATATTCTTAGGGCCCTATCGGTGTGACGACATCCAACATCGTCTGGCCGGATGCTACTTGTGATGATATTAGGATTTTCTCAGAAGAGGAAGGATGCTATAATAAAGTAGCGTTAGGAGGGCATGTACTGCATCCTTTTTTCTACATACTATGGAGTAGTTAAAAATATTTGTGCTTTGTGTTGAAAAATAGGTTCATTATTTAGTTTAAAAGTCCCACCTCATGGCGGAAAATATTGGAACACATGGCCCCAAAAGCCCCAACCAGCTAACCTAGGATGTGCTTGTGCTAAAAAATAGGTTCATTATTTAATTTAAAAGTCCCACCTCGACTCGTTGCACGAGAATACATCAATTTATATACATTTGTAAATTATGTGAAAATCAGGAAGCCACTTCAAGAACCGAGGAACAAAGCGAAGAAATTAAATGGATTTATACAACCATGGTTGATTGGCTCTAAATAAATAGAATGGTTGGATTTGCATGGCTGGTTGCGCTAATATAAATTAAGAGCATCTTCAACAGACGCGCGCAGGCACGACACGTTAAAAAGATTTTACAGCGCGCGCAACGGCCGTTTTGCGTCCGAGTAGGCAGTTGCTTCACCAGGCACTGCAAATTTTAGCGCGCCGCTGTAGTCATATTTCAACCAACGTAGTCATCGCATATTTCATAGCATATTTCAACCAACATAGTGCATAGCATAGATAGTAAAAAACGATAGAAAAGCCGACGGCTAACTACTCGCCGTCGTCCTCCTCCGACTCGGTGGTGTCCTCCTCCTCCTCCGACGTCGAAATGAAGGCGTCAATCCACTGTTCATCCTCGGCGTCCCAGGTCGACGCTTCTTTGAGCTCGATGTTGAAGAGCGCGGCCTCCTTCCGCGTACGGCTGTCCTCGCGATAGGCGGCTCGCTCCGCCCTCCTCTCTGTCCTCCTTTGCGCATAGAATTCGCGCTCGTTGACGACGTCCTCCGGGAAGCATTGGCGCCACACCGCCATGGCCTCCTCGTCCATCTCAGCAATGCCGAGGAGGTGCTCCCGCCTCCGGTTCTCGCGACCAGGGGCAGATCTGGGCCCCAGGCCCCCAGGGCCCAGGCCCGGGGCGTGGCTTTTTTTAGTGCTAATATAGGTATAATTTTGAATGGGCCCGGGGCTTGGCCCAAAGCACAGCCAGGGCCCAAGGAGGCCTCCCTCCTGACCTAGCGAGCAGCGAGCACTGGAGCGAGGCGCACCGCACGCACGCACCGCACTCGCCAAAACCATCCCTCAGGACGCGACGCCGCCGCCGGCCGCCCACTTCTCCCCGCCTCCCCGGCCGTCCTCCGCCGCTCACCGCTCGGCCCAGGCCTGGCTCGGCCGCTCCGCCCGGCGCCCCCTCCGCCCCTCGCCCGCTCCGCTCGCCCCATCGCCCGGCTGCTCCGCCCGGCGGCCGCTCGGCCGATCCAGCCGGCGCCCGCTGCGCCGCTCTCCTGCTCCGCCCGGCGCCCGCTCCGGCCTCCCCTGCTCGGCTGCTCGGCTGCTCCGGCCTCCCCACTCCCCTGGTCCGGCCTCCCCACTCCCAGCATGGCAGGATCTGAATATTTAGTACTAGTAGCCAGTATTAGACCTGCTGTTAATATCAATTTTGTACAATATTAATTGTTTTACTTGATGTTTATGCCTTCTCTTATGAAATTTTGCTTTTCATTTCTATAAGGTGTTAGCTCTTCTTCCACCGCAGATCAAGATATGGATGACACTGATGAAGCAAGCCATTGATTTGGTACTCTTTTTTTAGCACGTATTGTTCGTAGTTTTTGTCATCTTTTTTATGTATTTTGTTATATCTTTAAGCATTTAAATTCTAAATATCCGGTCCAATTGAGCCACATTTGAGGTAGCTTTAGCGTGATGGACGTTAAGATTTTCTCTCGCGACGAATTTTTTTTTTTGGGCCCGGGGCTTGTTCCAATCCTGGATCCGCCACTGCTCGCGACGGTCCTCGTCGGTGACAAGCCACGAGGGAGGCGCGAGCTCCTGCCCGCTCCCGCGTCGCCACCTCGGGGAAGTTCATCTCCCTACGAGGCCGCGGGAGGCGCCACACCGCCGCGTCGTACGCACGGGCGGCCTCGTGGGCGGTGTCGAACATGCCGAGGCCGAGGCGCATCTCACCGGAGCGGATCTCGACGTAGAAGGCGCCGGAGGGGCGCGCGCGGACGCCGCGGTAGCCCGAACTTCCCTGGCGGCATGGCGGCATGGTGGCGCGGCGGCGGCAAGGCGAGAAAGAAGAAGCGTGGTGAGGAAGAGCGACGAAGAGGGCGCGTGGCGAGGCAGAGCGGTGGAGAGGGCGCATGGAGGGGCGCTGGTTTTATAGCGCGTGCGTCGACAAGCGCCAAAACTGCCGCGCGCTCCCCCGCTTTTTTCTGCGCCCGCTGGAGCGCGCGCTTTAAAAGCCTTGTTTTTCGCGCACGCGCTTTATTTGGCGCGTCTGTTGGAGATGCTCTAAGCGGGTTTGTAAGTAAGAACATATTTCGGGATTGTTGCTATGAGGGGGAGACCCTAGAATTAATGAATTAATTAATCTTTTTGGAGTTCACCAATCTTGCATTAACAATTCATTTTTTAAGACTTTCGTAAGATAATCTCAGCCTGCGTAACCCTGCTGCCGTCAGGTGGCACCGTTCGTACATTATCGTGTCGCGGTGATATACGTTCTGGTAGACGTATCAATTACCTCTTCCCTTTGTAACGCACAGAGCTAGTCAATATTCATGACGACGGATGCGACATTGTCTGAAACTCGGTCCGACGACAATTCATTGCCTTTTTGCTGCATGACGTGCTGATGGCAGCAAGAAGAGGCAGGATAAGAACACAAAATCTTATCAGAGACGGGCAGCAGTGGTGCATGCCTCTCTCTCCCTCTACGTAATAATTCCTCTTATAAAGAATCACTAGACAGCTGCGTACTACGTATGTCTCTGATCCCTACACCTTGATGTCTATGGCATGCTCCAACGCAGACGATGCGGCGTTCACCGTCAAAGTGTGCGCCATGGGCGACTCCAGCGACGGGTGAGTCACCGTGAACTCGTACTCGCCATGGACGAGGTCCAGCTCGGCCACGCCAGCGGCGTCCGTGGTGGCGGCCACGGGTGCGTCTTCCACTCGGCGATGAGCTTGTCGACGACGTTGCCGGCAGGGAGATTCGTGAAGTTGTTGTCAGTGAGGCACATGACCCAGCAGCCGTGCTTGTGCCATGCCGCCCACAGCACCATGCCCTCCACGTTGGGGTGGCCGTAGCCTTCCCTCAGCACGTCCTCCAGGTACTCCACCTGGTATGGCCCCGTCCTCGGGGACACGTCGACCTCGGTGAGCCAGATGGGGACCTTGAGCTGCGCGAGCATGTCCAGCGTTGCCCTCATGTAGGGGATGTTGGGCGTCTCGAAGTGGCTCTCGAGTCCGACGGCGAGCTTGAGGCCGGCGTTGCCGGGGTAGGACAGTATCTGCTCCATCTTGGCGGCGTACTTGCTGGCCATGGCGGTCAGGTCCAGGGCCCACTCCAGCGTGCCGTACTCGTTCATGAACAGCGTCGCGTTCGTGTCGATCTTCGCCACCTGCTGGTACAGCTCCGCCGACACGTTGGCGCCGAGCCGGTCCTCGTAGAACTGCCCGTGGAGGTTCTCGTTGACCACGTCCCAGGCGATCACCTTACCGGCGTAGCGCGTCACGACGGAGCTGAGCCGCTTCTCCATGGCGGCCTTGAGCTCGTCGGCGCTCAGCGGGTTCACCCACGCCATCTGCGTGTTGTTGGTGTCCCAGAACACGTTGTGGCCGCGCACCTTGATGTCGTGCTTCTGGGCGAGCGCCAGCATGGCGTCTGGCACGCTGTAGTCCTCGCGGTTCCGCTTCCACTCGGTGCTGTACCACTTCATCTCGTTCTCGAAGCTGGCCACGGTGAACCGCGACGTGAACCACTTCTCGTAGGCCGGGATGTCCAGGATCTCCTTGGTCATGGCGTTGCCCAGCGGGAACCCGGGCCGGAGGAGCTTCACGCTCAGCTCGGCGTTCGCCAGCGGGACGCCGTCGGCGCCGCGGGCGACCACCTTGACGGCGCTCTTGCGGGCCTTGTCGGCCGACTGGCTGGTGTGGTTCTTCCACTCGGCGAAGGTGAAGGGCTGCAGGGACACGCTGTCCACCAAGATGTCCACCGTACCATCGGCCTGTATAATTAAGATGAACGACCGTTGGTTGAGTCGTTGAGAAGATAGTTCCTTTTTGCATGTCATTGAACAGTTCCTGTGTGTAACGTAACGTAACGTACCTCGAAGAAGAACTCGGCTGGCCCGGATGAATAAGCGGTCATGCCGCCCTTGAGCATGCTCCAGCAGCCGGCCTTGGCGACGACGGCACCGCCGCCGATGTACGCGCCGTTGGGGGCCTGGAAGATCGCCTTCACCACCGCCGTGCCGGACGAAACCTGCAACCATGCTGCATGCGTGCATGGAGCCATACATTATAGGGGCACAAGTTCAGAACGGCAGATATATACTCAGATCCATGGCCTTGTGCGTGATATATATGTAAAAGATTGTACCTGAGAGGGAGTAGTGGTGGTTGGTCTGCATATGGATCTTTTGGTAGACGCTGTGCGATGGCCGGCCCTTGTTCTTGGCGTCGGCGAACTTGTTGCCGGACTGCGAGCTGTTGACGCCGGCCTTCACGCCGGGCGGCACCAGCCACCCCATCAGGCCGCTGTCGAACTCGCCGTTCTGCAGAATGCCGCCTTTGTACAGAGATCTCATCGGGCTGCTCAAGCACTGAATAACACAGAAATCTGCACACGGTTATTTACTTGATGTGATTAATTAATCCTGGACATACAATTCAGTATTCTTTCAAGATCGTATAGGGAATATCAGTTTTGCATATCAGTAGCTAGTTTCGGTTTTCATCGGTTTTGGAAATCAGTAGTTTCAGCTTTGATGGATGCACGAAGATCATGTTCAAGACGGGCTTGAACTTGTTGTAACGGTCTGTATATGCAGTAAAGAGATAGTAATATCTGGCAATAAATAAAAAAAGTACAATGGACTATGGTAATAATTTTGTATTAGAGAGAAAATATGGCTCAAGATCTTGTATGGTGTTTTCTTGGTTTACGATTTCCGTCCATTTCTACCAGTACATACGATTTGATTGAACTACACTCCAGTACGATCTATGAAAGTTGGTCCAGATCGTCTGTCCACCTATAGCGTTTTAATACAATGTATTTCCATGCTACTACAAATGTTTACCGTCACCGTGTTAATCATTTTCGTTCATTTAATTTGCTTGTAGGTAAAAATGACACATTTGAAATTGATATACGGATTTGCTAATTTACATTATGTAAGGCATGTTTACATGTCTGTTCTAAAAAGTATCAGCAAATTTCCATTTTGTCTATGAAATCATCTTTCTCAGCTGGTAGGCAATCCCTGATTTATTTCACCTATTGTCATGCCAAACGAAACTACGTAAAAGGGAAACAAATCCAACATCTTTCTTTAGAGAGTAACAAATCCAATCAAATATCCATTTGGACGGAAGAAAGCTACTTGCCTCGATGCTCGCCGTATGATCATAGGGAACTGACTGGACCATCCACCCTACATGGCTACATACATATACATCAAGGGGGAAACAGATTACAGATGCGTCACATAAACCCCAAGAAACTCCTCGGAACTGGAATCCGCAAGATAGAGTAGAGAATTCTAACCTTCAAGCAGGGAAATGGATAGCAGAAAGATGAATAATCTCACCATGGCGACCACCAGTTTACGTGTACCTGTATGTCCTTTCTTCTACTGAACTGGAGAGATGTTTCAGTTGGTGCAGATGGAGAGGTGAATATATAGGCGAAGGGTAACTGATTTGTTCTTGAGAAGAGCAAGGTGGCGTGTTTGCTAGCTTCCCAGATCCTTGACTCAAGCGAAAGACAAGGCAGGAGGAGCAACAGTAGTGCATTATGTGTGGATGCAGTTAAATCTTGCTATTTATGGCCTTGTTAATTACCCCATATGAACGCATGCACAGATCGATCAAGCCCAGATCTTTTGATCCCCGCAAAGAATTCCATATCTTTTGCTATACCAAAAAAAAAAAAAAAATCGACATAAATGCAAATGATTAATGTCAATTAAAAATTATCCAGTAATAGTTATTGGGAATATTTGGTGTATAAATAATCGGTATCGTACTTTGAAGGAGAACAACAGAGATAAATGACAGAATACTGCTAGCTAATCAACTCGATATCCGACTTTGGAAAGTAATACTCCCTCCATTCAAAATTAGTTGTCGCTCAAACAGATGTGTCTGCAGTGACTTCGTAAATCTCAAGATTATATGTCGGCTCAGTCTCTCGGAGGTGCTCATAGGGATACGGTGTGTGTGTGCGCGTTCATATGGATGAGCGTATGCGCGTTTATATAAGTGCTTGCGTCTGTACCGTCTTAAAAAAATGGATGTATCTAGACGTAGGAAGTACTGAATACTCAATTGATTCTGCAATCCAATATTATAGATGTTTTAATTCTTTTGTGAAGGATGTATACAGACACATTTTAGTATGTTTGCTCACATATTTTAGTTTGTATATAGTTCATATTGAAATATCCAAAACATCTGCGAACCAACCTGTGGTTGAATGAAGATAAAGCAAAACTCAAAACTAGATCACACTAAAGACTTTATTCTACTAGATCAAGATATAACCAAAAGGATCGAACTGAGAAAAACGATAAAAGTAAAAGATGTGATGGTGCTACGATACCGGGGCACCTCCCCCAAGCTTGGCACAAGCCAAGGGGAGTGCCCATACCCATGTGTTTAGTTGTCTTTCTTCGGAGGTGGTGATGTTGGAGTTGTTGATGAGGTTGGAAGCTTGTCCAGTTTCCTCTTAAGCATAAAATTCTGTTCCGTCAGATCGTCTACTTCCTGCTCGAGCTTCAATATCCTTTGACATAATTCTTGCTTGCTCTCCTGCAGGAAACGAGAAGGGATAAATAGAACCTTGGGTTTTCTCCTTGTGTTTGTGAGGCTCGATTTCCTGAACTCCACGTGCATATCTCCTGATCGAGGCAGGGGGATCTCCTCTTCATCCGAGCTTTCTTCCTCATACTTGCCTTCTTGTTCCTCCTCCGAGAACAATCCATAAGGATCTAAGTCCCCATAGAGCTTGGGATTGGCAAGATAATGCGATACATAGCTCTGCCCATCGGAATCTTGGGACGACATATTGCTCTTAATCTGCTGTAGAAACAGCTCAAAACGAAAATAGGAGGTATTGTCATGATACGAAGGTCAAAACCTTCGGAAGATTATATAATGAATTTTTACCGACCTGAAGGAGTACACCACAAGAAAACGGAGTCCCGAGGGTACATGGGGTGGCCACAAGCCACACGGGCGCGCCCAGGGGGGTAGGGCGCGCCCCCGTAGCTTGTCGCCTCCTTGTGCACTCTTCGGACTACTTTAAATTTTCCTAATTTATTAAATATTCCAAAACGGATAAAAATTGCTATTGAATTTTTTTTGGAGTCGGTTTGCTTACCGTAACACATACCTATTCCTTTTCGGAGTCTGAAACGTTCTGGTAGGTCTCCCTAATGTACTCCTCCGGAGTCATGGTATTGATAATATTGGTTTCAACATTTATGGGAGTACCTGAGATATAATGTTTGATTCTTTGCCCGTTTACCACCTTAGGATTTGTGCCTTCGGCGTTGTTGATCTTGATGGCACCGGAACGATATACTTCCTCGATAATGTAAGGCCCTTCCCATTTAGAGAGAAGTTTTCCTGCAAAAAATCTTAAACGAGAATTGTATAGCAAGACATGGTCACCTACATTGAATTCACGCTTTTGTATCCTTTTATCATGCCATTTCTTAACTTTTTCTTTAAACAACTTGGCATTCTCATAGGCCTGGGTTCTCCATTCATCAAGTGAGCTAATGTCAAATAACCTCTTCTCACCAGCAAGTTTAAAATCATAGTTGAGCTCTTTAATTGTCCAATAAGCTTTATGTTCTAGTTCTAGAGGTAAGTGACATGCTTTACCATAAACCATTTTATACGGAGACATACCCATAGGGTTTTTGAAAGCAGTTCTATAAGCCCATAATGCATCATCAAGTTTCTTAGACCAATTCTTTCTAGATCTATTAACAGTCTTTTGCAAGATCAATTTAATTTCTCAATTGCTTAATTCTACTTGACCACTAGACTGAGGATGATAAGGAGATGCAATTCTATGGTTAACATCATACTTAGCAAGCAATTTACGGAAAGCACCATGAATAAAGTGTGAACCACCATCAGTCATTAAATATCTAGGGACTCTAAATCTAGGGAAAATAACTTCTTTAAGCATTTTAATACAAATGTTATGATCAACACTACTAGTTGGAATAGCTTCTACCCACTTAGTAACATAATCAACAGCAACTAGAATATGAGTATACCCGTTAGACTTTGGAAAAGGTCCTATATAATCAAAACCCCAAACATCAAATGGTTCAATAACAAGTGAGTAATTCATAGGCATTTCCTGACGTCTACTAATATTACCAATTCTTTGACATTCATCACAAGACAAGACAAACTGACGAGCATCCTTGAAGAGAGTAGGCCAATAAAAACCAGATTGTAGTACCTTATGTGCAGTTCTATCTCCAGCGTGGTGTCCTCCGTAGGCCTCGAAATGACACTTGTGAAGGATCTGTTCCTGTTCATGCTCAGGTACACAACGTCTAATAACACCATCTACTCCTTCTTTATAAAGGTGTGGATCATCCCAAAAGTAATGTCTTAAATCATAGAAGAACTTTTTCTTTTGTTGGTATGTGAAGCTAAGTGGTATAAATTTAGCAACAATGTAATTAGCATAATCAGCATACCATGGAGCATTACGCGAAGCATTTATGACAACTAATTGTTCATAAGGAAAGCTATCATCAATAGGTAGTGGGTCATCAAGAACATTTTCTAACCTAGACAAGTTGTCTGCTACGGGGTTCTCAGCACCCTTTCTATCAATAATATGCAAATCAAATTCTTGTAGCAGAAGAACCCATCTAATAAGTCTAGGTTTGGCATCTTTCTTTTCCATAAGATATTTAATAGCAGCATGATCAGTGTGAACAGTTACTTTGGAATCAACAATATAAGGTCTGAACTTATCATAAGCAAACACAACTGCTAAAAATTCCTTTTCAGTGGTAGCATAGTTTCTTTGAGCAATGTCTAGAGTTTTACTAGCATAATGGATAACATTTAATTTCTTATCAACTCTTTGTCCTAGAACAGCACCAACGGCATAATCACTAGCATCACACATAATTTCAAAGGGTAGGTTCCAATCAGGTGGTTGAACAACAGGTGCAGAAATCAATGCTTTCTTAAGAATTTCAAATGCTTCTACACAATTATCATCAAAAACGAATGGAACATCTTTTTGCAAAAGATTAGTGAGAGGCCTAGAAATCTTAGAGAAGTCTTTAATAAACCTCCTATAGAAACCAGCATGACCAATGAAACTTCTTATACCTCTGATATCCGTAGGACACGGCATTTTTTCAATAGCATCAACTTTAGCTTTATCAACTTCAATACCTCTTTCGGAGATTTTGTGCCCCAAGACAATACCTTCATTAACCATAAAGTGGCACTTTTTCCAATTCAAGACAAGATTAGTTTCTTCACATCTCTGCAAAACTCGATCAAGGTTGCTCAAGCAATCATCAAAAGAAGTTCCGTAAACGGAGAAATCATCCATGAAAACCTCAACAATCTTTTCACAAAAGTCAGAGAATATAGTCATCATACATCTTTGAAAGGTAGCAGGTTGTAACACCCCCAGTGTTAGGCCACAGTAACCTCACACTAATAATGCCATGTTATCATGATCATCATAATTAAAATGCAATTAAAGAAATGATCCAACTCAAATTCAAATTTAAAATAAAGTCAAATAAATAATTTCTTCAAACATGAAAACTAAAATGATGTTTGGTTTACGAAAATTCACCTAGTAATTATCAAATAGGAACCAACATTTTGTAAGTCATTCAAATGCCTTGAATTATTGAAAACAGAAGCCAAAACAATATTTTAAATGCTTTTTGCATTATGGAAAATACCAAAGCTTTTCCAATGCTTCTCAAACTTTTTGTGGCAGTGCTATAAATAGCAAATTGAATATTGGACCTTGTCACATATTTTTGTTAGAGCAAATAGTAACTGAAAATAAACAAAACAGAAAACTAATAAAAGAAAAATCTAAAACTAAAACAAAAATAAGAATAAAAGAAAAACACCCCCCTGGCCCAACTGGGCCAGTACCCAGCCGGCCCAGCCGCCCCCCCTTATCCCGAGCGCCGTCGAAACCCTAACCCGGCGCCCCCTCACTCCCCCCCACTCTCCCGATCCCCCTTCTCCTCCCCCCGATCTGGGCGCCGCCCGATCCCGTGCCCCGTCCCCCGGCGCCTCCCCGCCGCGCCTCCGTCGCCCCTCACCGTCCCGCTCCTCGTCGCCGTCGCCGGCGGCCCGTCGCCTCCCCCTCGCCCCGATCTGGATCGGGCCGGGCCCCGCCGCGCTCGCCGCACGACCCCGCCGCCTCGACCTCGCCGGCGTCGCTCCTCCGCCTCCTCCCCGTCGGTCGCCACCGTGCCTCGCCGCCCTAGCCCCCCGTACACGCCGATGTGAGCACCGACCCTCCCCCACTCCTCTCCCCTCGCCGGCCCGCATCGCCTCCCCTCTGTCGCCGCCGTTCGTCGTGCTCGCCGCACTCCGCTTGCGCCCACGGCCGCGCCCCCGCATGCACACGCACACGCACTCCCGCCGCGGCCTCGCTCCCCCCCCTCGCTGCGCCCCTGCTGCTGTTGCCGCTGGCCGCGTCCGTAGGCTGCCGCCGATGCCGTGCTCGCCGCCGCACCCGCGGGCCCTCGCTGCGCCCTCCATCGGCCGCCGCGAGGCCCCTCCCGCCGTCGCCAGGAGCCGCCATGGCCCTGGCCTCGCCCTCCCCGGCCGGCGCCGTGCCCGCCGCTGCCCGTCGCCCGCTTCTGTCCGCGCACGCGCGCGCGATGGCCGGACCTGTCCGGTCCCGAAAGGGGCCTGGCAGCGGACGTGTCCGCCCCTGGACACTGGCAAATGGGACCCACCCTAGAAACGTTTAAAAAAGAAAGAATTAATAATAATAATAATAATAATAATAATTAATTAGTAAAATAATTAATTAAGTAATTAATTAATTAGTGATTAATCTGTTAACTAACCTAACTAAACTGATTAGGTTAGATTAATGTCTCTGTTAGTTAAACAGAGTATGCCATGTGGGCCCAGCCCCATTAACACTAATTAAACCTGTTAATTTAATCTGTCAAATAATTAATTATTTTAAACAGTAAATATTACTGTTTTGGATAATTCTAATTTAAATATATAATTAAATTCCAGAATATTATTAAATCTTTAAAAATTAATATAAAATAAACCGTAGCCCGGATCGAAAAACTTTCTACATGAAAGTTGCTCAGAACGACGAGACGAACCCGGATACACTACCCACATATCCGTGTGATGCTCTAAATACCTGAACGTGGAACATTCCCTCTCCGGTCATCCGTCTGACAAATGTCCGGAACCGGGAAAACTTCCCGGATAGGTTCCCCCTTCATCGGTATCGAGTAACACTGCGTTAGAACACACCCGGCACTGCTTATGGCCATGCTATGCTTTGTGTTATGATTGTTTGCTTGGTATTTACTGTTTCTTCCCCCTCCTTCTCTCTCGATAGACGCTGAGACTACCGATGATACTGCTGTGTACGACTACGTCGTCGACGAACGTTCCCTCTCGACAGAGCAGCAAGGCAAGCAAAACCCCCTTGATCATTCCGATATCACCTATTCTTTCTCCCTCATGCTTGCATTAGATTTTGCTATTGTTTTAACATCACCTATTCTGATGCATAGCCTGTTTTTGAGTACTACATTCATACCTGCTTTCATATACTGTTGTAGTATAGGTATGGATAATGTCCCCCTGTGACCCCCATTTTACTATTGTTGTTGCCCCTGCTTTCATCGACGAAACCGAGGACGTGAAGACAGAAGACTCAGTTGACATGACTGACAAGCCGTTACCGACACATCACCTCACATACCCAGAGTGTGATATATCGAGGGTGATTCCTCGGATATCCACTTGGTGTTCTGACACACAGCCACTATGACTTGTTACTGTATTACATATGAAAGGCGGGACTGAAGGGACTGGCGGTACCACTCTGTTGAGGTGGACCTGAGTTCCCGACAGTTCTGAGACGGGTCGGCCCCAAGGGTACCCGTGTGAGAAAGATTTGGTGGGATGCGCCGCAAGGCATCCGAAGACTTGGTGGGGTGCGCCGTAAGGCACCCGAGGTTATTGGCGGGGCGACGGACTGCAATGGTTCGAGCTTGCCCCGCACCTTAAAATGCTAATGGGTTGAGTATTTAATCTGAGTTGGTCGATACGACTTTTAACGCACTAAACCTTCACGTGGGGAAGTTATGGGTACTCAGCGTCGTTGTATCAGCCGAAGCTCTTCGAACATCAGCAATGGAGCGGCGCGAGCCGAATTGGGCTGGAACGAAGGGACCCTGACGGAGGGCGTGCTAGGTCTGTTTTTGGCAGCGTTCGCATCGTGCAGGAGTGCAAGGGCAAGTGGGCCCACGAACCTGCGCGCTTAGGAGTAGACCGGCGGGCTGGCCTCTTCGTTGAGTCTAGGTGGGGCGACGACGTGCTGAATCCCGAGGCCGGGCTCGACCCAGGAAAGTGTGTCCGGCCGGAGGTGACAGGCGTGTTGGAAATGAGGTGCACCCCTGCAGGGAAGAGCAAACTATTCGAATAGCCGTGTCCACGGTAACAGGAGGACTTGGAGTTATACTTTGACCTTATACAACTAAAACTGTTAATTTACATTGAAATGAATGTGGCTCCGAGATCGCTTCCTCGCAGGGAGTCGGGGAAGGATCTCTGGGCGTGGTTACTTAATAAAATTGCTACAATAATATGATTATATATATGTGATACCAGTCTACTCTCGTCTTATGCTGCAAGACGCTGAAGATGCTAGTCTTCGATATGACTAGGCCTTCTCTTATTCTTGCATTCTGCAGTCAGCCCAGATATAACCCCATACCTTGATACTGGTGCATATTTAGCATAGTTCTGATGTAAGTCTTGCGAGTACTTTGGATGAGTACTCACCGCTGCTTTGCATTCTCTTCCCCCCCCCTCGATACGTTGCTGCGTTCAGACGATGGAGCCCAGGAGATGGAGTACGCCGGAGACGACTACTACTACCCCGACGGAGCCCACTACCACCAGGATGGAGCTTACTGCGACGTAGACTTCTCCGACGTGCAGGAGTAGTTAGGAGGTTCCCAGGCAGGAGGCCTCGCCTCTTTCGACCCGCTGCTTATGTTTGTGCTAGCCTTCTTAAGGCAAAACTTGTGTCCTTTTATGTCTGTACTCAGATATTGTTGCTTCCGCTGACTTTGTACTCAAGCTATTATATCCGAGCCCTCGAGGCCCCTGGCTGTAATATGAAGCTTGAATTATTTTAATTTGTGTTTAGAGTTGTGTTGTGATTCCTTCCAGTGAGTCCCTAATCTTGGTCGTACGCATTGCGTGTATGTTTAGTGCACGGTTGAAGAATGGGGGCATCACAAGTTGGTATCAGAGCCGACTGCCTGTAGGTAGCCCCCTTTCCAACTCCTTGGACGAAGTTGAGTCTAGTCATTGAAAAACTTTTACTAACACTGATGCTGTGGCTTACGGGCCCACATCTCAATCGGGTGGTATTAGGATCTTTTATTCCTCATCTATACTCTGGGTTCTGATCTCTCTTCTCTTTCGGGTTAAAGATTTTATTAACACTAACTCTAGGTTCTCGTAACTACTTCCCCGGAGAGCCCCTCATTCCAGATGATGGCTTGATTCGTCAGAAGATTCTGAAGATACCCTTTTGATGTTTTCCGAGACTTTGTGCTCATCGGCTTTGCAATTCCCTACCACCGATAAGTCCCTATGGATGACTAATTGCACTTGTCATTCATACAATCTTTTCTCGTTGCTCTAGTTATTACAAGGTGCCCCGAAATACTCTCCATTTCCACGATAGCCCTTTGAGTTTACTGCCTTATAGTTCTTTTCCGCATGGAAGCCTTACGGATAATTCCTCACGATTGTCGAGGATCCGTTCATCCCAGTTGTTCATGTGTTTCACAAAATTCTTCGAAATACTTTTCGATCTTCCGAAAATCCTCTGCAGCATGTTGTTCTTGAAATTCTTGCCTGCTCGCATTATGGTTAATTCCATATGTCTAGTAGTCTTCGTTAACATCCCATGTCTTTGCCATTTTGAGCCTATTGATTCAATGTGTGCTTATGCACGCAGTCATCAGGTGATCCGTTTAAATTATCTTTCCGGTTCAGACGTCCTTCCGGACATGTTTTGGTTCTCGGCAATTCAAACCTTTATTGATTGTCCGACTAAGTCTTTTCAACTTATCCATCCTTGGTCAGAGCGTCTGCTTCTGATCCTTCGTTTTGGAAATCATAATTCCTTTTTTTAATTAAGCATCGAATTGTTCGGGAGTTCTATATTCTGATGCCTTGCATTCTCTCTTCCTGTGATTGAGTACCAATACTCACATCAGCTCCGTTGTGAACCGTCAGACCCATTGCTGGGTTGTTATCCGATACTATCCTTCGCATTCAAAATTCTTGTGAATTCTTCCCCTGGTGCATAATGCCTTTGGTAGAGAGTATCCTCTGCTTTTGTCAATCATGCTCTATTTTCGAGCTTGTGTTGTTATTCTTGAAGCTTGTGGTATACGTTCCTAAGATGCCCCTATGGGTTGAACCTATGCCTTCCCTAATCTGTGTGACCCGAGAGTTTTCACGAGTCATATTCTCTGTTGTTTAGCCCGATAACATTTCAACACTGCAACTTCATCGAAAGCGAGAAGTGAATGAGAGGTTATGCCTTGAAGAAGTGGGAGTCGACCTTGAACTTTGTGTTCATGCCCATGGACCCGGTGTATGACTTATCATGGAGCTTCTTGTAACAATAATCTTTCTTTTTGTATGGATTGATCTTGTATCTATGTTTTGGAACTTTGCGACCGTGGTTTCGACCATGATTGTTCTTCTTTGATCCCATTTCTTGGACAAGTTCAAACACTTGTCTTCGGCAGATCAGTGCACCTGCCCAACCTCTATTTTGATCTACCTTCGAGTATTACCCCCTGGTATCTCGAGGATATCGTGTCTTTGCACTACATCTTAGGAATTTAAGATGAAGTAATACCTTACCCTGTCATAGTCACTCCACGGGTTCTGGGTTGTCATCAACCGAGAACATCGAATAGTGAATCAAGTCCGCATTGCGATTCAACAACTCTTAGTAATCTTCTTTGCTTAAGAGTTTGTACTCGATCATGTCGTTCCAAGCTGTTAGGCTACATCATCATCGTCATGCTAAGGCCTGACCATGCTATCTAGTCCTTCATCCCCGGAACACAATTCCAACAGTGCGCTAAGCTTACTTCGAGTTTTTAACATCATGATTAGTTGTCTTGAAGGGCAATATCGATTTTGAGCTAGCAATCTTATCTGTGGTTCCGGCAACTTTTTGCTTCACCATTCCTTTGCTTGATGTCATCGCTGATCGATTACATCTTTATGAAACTTCTCGACATATGTGTCGTGATCAACATCATCATTCTGATGTTCATTCAACATATCAATCGAGTTCATGATGAGAAATGCCCTCCTTGCCTCGATGATTTTTGTTATCATCGACAACATTCTTGCCTTCCCTACAACACAAACTTGTTCATGTTTTGTGTTGTATATTTAGTTCCTGGCTACCCCGCTTTTGTCCTGTTCTAACACTGATCGTGCTACCCCATCCTTAATTCGAGGTGCATTTTTCTATCAATGTTTAAATTGTGGATGTTCTCCCCGATCCTTCATTGTTATATCATTCGCATAATTCTGGAAATCCATCCTTGTGAAATCCCGATGAATTGTTGCTGAGCCCATCGGCCACATTCTCATCCTCTTCATGGTTAATGGTGAACTCCTGTTTCGGAGCTTGCTTCCGTATTCCATGTTCTGAGATTCTTGCAACGTGATCTTGTCGATTTGTGTTGCATCCTTTTCCTTCTCAGGCCTGCTAAGTCTGAGGTATCGAAATACCAAACATATCTGAATCTCAGTCAGATACGATGGTTGGAACATCTTCCAAGAATTATAACATGGGTCTCTGTTACTCGGTAAGGTGATGTTATGGCTATCACACCTGGCCGGAGCACCTAATGCTATAGTATCTTGCTCAGCAAGGTTGGCCATCCTTCTATGAGGAAATTGAATGACTTATTTTATAAGTTGTTCCCGATGGATCCGTTGTGTATCCAAAGTCTGATCTTTACCTGGTGACCATGTCATTGCTATCTTGAAGCATGTCTGTAATACCAAGAACATTGGCGGCATAATGCTAAATGTTTCTTGATCAATTATCCTAACACCGTTGTATGGGTAAACTTCATAAATTCCTTGCCCCTTTGTCTTAATGGTTACCTACCTGGAGCGTTGGCATGATTGTCTCGCTCTGCTTGCTCTTGGAAAGGATATACACCTAATGTTCGTGTATACACATTTTCCTTTCCATTCGTCTGTTTAATGTGATAATCACATTTTCCCTTTCCATTGGTCTGTTTAACCTTTCTTGAGATTTATTTGATCTGAGCAGTGATAGTTCCCTGCTTAGGTAAATACCTCGGTGTACTACTCTGTCAGTAAGACCCTGTTACTATTGTTGTTAACATTTCGGTAACCGCCGGTGGACAAGAACTTTGCCTATTGGCCCGCCTCGTTTTGACGAGCAGGAAGATGGTTCTCTTCGTCCCCCGCCCTTGGTACCGACGTTGTGTCGACATATATGACAGATTTTCCTCTGACTTGTCTTGCTAGCAAGACCGTGCAAGATGTCACCGCTCTTCCTACTCTTAATCCACATGATGGACCCATAACCCACAGTTCCACAGGATCGAAACCTGACTCTCCTTTACCACTTTGATTCCTAGGTATCTTTTGCACTTGGCTTCGTATGTAATTCCTGAGTCGCCGTCGAATGGAAGATCTAATCTAGTATCAGACGCAATATTTAATTCGTTGCTCTGAACCCTTCCATTTTTGATTAGGCATCGAATGATTGCCTACTCTTTTAAAACTTTTGAACCACCGCATATTGCTCTCAATGAATTCCTTGAGTTACGACCCGAGAGATAATTCATGTCTTCTTCCTTGAATTCACTGTCAGATATCCAACTTTGTGGAGATACGTACTTCCAGTGTTTTCCCCCTAACCGCATGCGTAGGACGATGAAACAACCTCTTCGAGAAGAGCAACCAAGAACTAGAAGACTCGTTAGAAATTCGTGACCAAACTCCCCCCCCCCTTACCCTACCTCTTAATTCTCGGGACGAGAATTCTTGTTAGACGAGGAGAGTTGTAACACCCCCAGTGTTAGGCCACAGTAACCTCACACTAATAATGCCATGTTATCATGATCATCATAATTAAAATGCAATTAAAGAAATGATCCAACTCAAATTCAAATTTAAAATAAAGTCAAATAAATAATTTCTTCAAACATGAAAACTAAAATGATGTTTGGTCTACGAAAATTCACCTAGTAATTATCAAATAGGAACCAACATTTTGTAAGTCATTCAAATGCCCTGAATTATTGAAAACAGAAGCCAAAACAATATTTTAAATGCTTTTTGCATTATGGAAAATAGCTTTTCCAATGCTTCTCAAACTTTTTGTGGCAGTGCTATAAATAGCAAATTGAATAGCGGACCTTGTCACATATTTTTGTTAGAGCAAATAGTAACTGAAAATAAACAAAACAGAAAACTAATAAAAGAAAAATCTAAAACTAAAACAAAAATAAGAATAAAAGAAAAACACCCCCCCTGGCCCAACTGGGCCAGTACCCAGCCGGCCCAGCCGCCCCCCCTTATCCCCAGCGCCGCCGAAACCCTAACCCGGCGCCCCCTCACTCCCCCCCACTCTCCCGATCCCCCTTCTCCTCCCCCCGATCTGGGCGCCGCCCGATCCCGTGCCCCGTCCCCCGGCGCCTCCCCGCCGCGCCTCCGTCGCCCCTCACCGTCCCGCTCCTCGTCGCCGTCGCCGGTGGCCCGTCGCCTCCCCCTCGCCCCGATCTGGATCGGGTCGGGCCCCGCCGCGCTCGCCGCACGACCCCGCCGCCTCGACCTCGCTGGCGTCGCTCCTCCGCCTCCTCCCCGTCGGTCGCCACCGTGCCTCGCCGCCCTAGCCCCCCCTACACGCCGATGTGAGCACCGGCCCTCCCCACTCCTCTCCCCTCGCCGGCCCGCATCGCCTCCCCTCTGTCGCCGCCGTTCGTCGTGCTCGCCGCACTCCGCTTGCGCCCATGGCCGCGCCCCCGCATGCACACGCACACGCACGCCCGCCGCGGCCTCGCTCCCCCCCTCTCGCTGCGCCCTTGCTGCTGTTGCCGCTGGCCGCGTCCGTAGGCCGCCGCCGATGCCGTGCTCGCCGCCGCACCCGCGGGCCCTCGCTGCGCCCTCCATCGGCCGTCGCGAGGCCCCTCCCGCCGTCGCCAGGAGCCGCCGTGGCCCTGGCCTCGCCCTCCCTGGCCGGCGCCGTGCCTGCCGCTGCCTGTTGCCCGCTTCTGTCCGCGCACGCGCGCGCGATGGCCGGACCTGTCCGGTCCCGAAAGGGGCCTGGCAGCGGACGTGTCCGCCCCTGGACACTGGCAAATGGGACCCACCCTAGAAACGTTTAAAAAAGAAAGAATTAATAAAAATAAAAATAAAAATAATAATTAATTAGTAAAATAATTAATTAAGTAATTAATTAATTAGTGATTAATCTGTTAATTAACCTAACTAAGCTGATTAGGTTAGATTAATGTCTCTGTTAGTTAAACAGAGTATGACATGTGGGCCCAACCCCATTAACACTAATTAAACCTGTTAATTTAATCTGTCAAATAATTAATTGTTTTAAACAGTAAATATTACTGTTTTGGATAATTCTAATTTAAATATATAATTAAATTTCAGAATATTATTAAATCTTTAAAAATTAATATAAAATAAACCGTAGCCCGGATCGAAAAACTTTCTACATGAAAGTTGCTCAGAACGACGAGACGAACCCGGATACACTACCCACATATCCGTGTGATGCTCTAAATACCTAAACGTGGAACATTCCCTCTCCGGTCATCCGTCTGACAAATGTTCGGAACAGGGAAAACTTCCCGGATAGGTTCCCCCTTCATCGGTATCGAGTAACACTGCGTTAGGACACACCCGGCACTGCCTATGGCCATGCTATGCTTTGTGTTACGATTGTTGGCTTTGTATTTACTGTTTCTTCCCCCTCCTCTCTCGATAGACGCTGAGACTACCGATGATACTGCTGTGTACGACTACGTCGTCGACGAACGTTCCCTCTCGACAGAGCAGCAAGGCAAGCAAAACCCCCTTGAGCATTCCGATATCACCTATTCTTTCTCCCTCATGCTTGCATTAGATTTTGCTATTGTTTTAACAGCACCTATTCTGATGCATAGCCTGTTTTTGAGTACTACATTCATACCTGCTTTCATATACTGTTGTAGTATAGGTATGGATAATGTCCCCCTGTGACCCCCATTTTACTATTGTTGTTGCCCCTGCTTTCATCGACGACACCGAGGACGTGAAGACAGAAGACTCAGTTGACATGACTAACAAGCCGTTACTGACACATCACCTCACATACCCCGAGTGTGATATATCGAGGGTGATTCCTCGGATATCCACTTGGTGTTCTGACACACAGCCACTATGACTTGTTACTGTATTACATATGAAAGGCGGGACTGAAGGGACTGGCGGTACCACTCTGTTGAGGTGGACCTGAGTTCCCGACAGTTCTGAGACGGGTCGGCCCCAAGGGTACCCGTGTGAGAAAGATTTGGTGGGATGCGCCTCAAGGCATCTGAAGACTTGGTGGGGTGCGCTGTAAGGCACCCGAGGTTATTGGCGGGGCGACGGACTGCAATGGTTCGAGCTTGCCCCGCACCTTAAAATGCTAATGGGTTGAGTATTTAATCTGAGTTGGTCGATACGACTTTTAACGCACTAAACCTTCACGTGGGGAAGTTATGGGTACTCAGCGTCGTTGTATCAGCCGAAGCTCTTCGAACGTCAGCAATGGAGCGGCACGAGCCGAATTGGGCTGGAACGCAGGGACCCTGACGGAGGGCGTGCTAGGTCTGTTTTCGGCCGCGTTCGCATCGTGCAGGAGTGCAAGGGCAAGTGGGCCCACGAATCTGCGTGCTTAGGAGTAGACCGGCGGGCTGGCCTCTTCGTTGAGTCTAGGTGGGGCGACGATGTGCTGAATCCCGAGGCCGGGCTCGACCCAGGAAAGTGTGTCCGGCCGGAGGTGACAGGCGTGTTGGAAATGAGGTGCACCCCTGCAGGGAAGAACAAACTATTCGAATAGCCGTGTCGATGGTAACAGGACGACTTGGAGTTATACTTTGACCTTATACAACTAAAACTGTTAATTTTCATGGAAATGAATGTGGCTCCGAGATTGCTTCCTCGCAGGGAGTCGGGGAAGGATCTCTGGGTGTGGTTACTTAATAAAATTGCTACAATAATATGACTATATATATGTGATACCAGTCTATTGTCGTCTTATGCTGCAAGACGCTGAAGATGCTAGTCTTCGATAGGACTAGGCCTTCTCTTATTCTTGCATTCTGCAGTCAGCCCAGATATAACCCCATACCTTGATACTGGTGCATATTTAGCATAGTTCTGATGTAAGTCTTGCGAGTACTTTGGATGAGTACTCACCGCTGCTTTGCATTCTCTTTTCCCCCCCTCGATACGTTGCTGCATTCAGACGATGGAGCCCAGGAGATGGAGTACGCTGGAGACGACTACTACTACCCCGACGGAGCCCACTACCACCAGGATGGAGCTTACTGTGACGTAGACTTCTCCGACGTCCAGGAGTAGTTAGGAGGTTCCCAGGCAGGAGGCCTCGCCTCTTTCGATCCGCTGCTTATGTTTGTGCTAGCCTTCTTAAGGCAAAACTTGTGTCCTTTTATGTCTGTACTCAGATATTGTTGCTTCCGCTGACTTTGTACTCAAGCTATTATATTCGAGCCCTCGAGGCCCCTGGCTGTAATATGAAGCTTGAATTATTTTAATTTGTGTTTAGAGTTGTGTTGTGATTCCTTCCAGTGAGTCCCTAATCTTGGTCGTACGCATTGCGTGTATGTTTAGCATACGGTTGAAGAATGGGGGCATCACATAGGTGCATTGCATAAACCAAAAGGCATACGTCTATAAGCAAAGGTACCGAAAGGACAAGTAAAAGTGGTCTTCTCTTGGTCCTCTTTTGACACAGGTATTTGAGAGAAACCAGAATAACCATCTAGAAAGCAAAAATGTGTGTGTTTGGATAGTCTTTCTAGCATTTGATCAATAAAAGGTAGAGGGTAATGATCTTTCCTAGTAGCCTTCTTAGGAACACAATGAACGGGACTAACCCATCTACTATCAGCAATAGGATAAATTATACCTGCCTCCAGAAGCTTTAGTATTTCATTTCTTACCACTTCTTTCATTTTAGGATTTAACCGTCGTTGGTGATCAACAACTGGTTTAACATCAAGCTCCATATTAATTTTATATTGACATAGAGTGGGACTAATGCCCTTAAGATCATCAAGAGTATATCCAATAGCAGCACGGTGCTTCCTCAGAGTTTTCAATAATCTCTTTTCTTCATGCTTTGAAAGGTTAGCACTAATAATAACAGGATATATCTCCTTTTCATCAAGATAAGCATATTTCAGAGTATCCGGTAATTGTTTAAGCTCAAACACGGGATCACCCTTGGGTGGAGGAGGATCCCCAAGTATTTCAACAGGCAGGTTGTGTTTCAAAATAGGCTGTTGATCAAAGAAAATCTTATCTATTTCATTCCTTTCATTATGCATATCGTTTTCATGGTCTAGCAAATATTGTTCTAAAGGATCAGTAGGAGGCACATCAATAGAAGCAAGACCAATAATTTCATCTTTACTAGGCAATTCTTTGTCATGGGGTTGTCTACGAAATTTAGAGAAATTGAACTCATGAGACACATCCCCAAAACTTACAGTAACAGTTTCTTTCTCACAATCTATCTTAACATTGGCAGTATTCAAGAAAGGTCTACCAAATATAATGGGACAAAAATCATCTTGTGGGGAACCAAGAACAAGAAAATCAGTAGGATACTTTATTTTCCCACACAAGACTTCAACATCTCTAACAATCCCAACTAGTGCTATAGTATCTCTATTAGCAAGCTTAATGGTAACATCAATTTCCTCTAATTCAGCTGGTGCAATATCATTCATTATTTCTTGATATAAGGTAAAGGGAATTGCACTCACACTAGCACCCACATCACACAAGCCATGATAACATTGATCTCCTATTTTAACAGAAACAACAGGCATGCCAACAATAGGTCTATGTTTATCTTTAGTATCAGGTCTAGCAATTCTAGCAGCTTCATCACAGAAATGAATAACATGCCCATCAATATTATCAGCCAAGAGATCTTTAACCATAGCAATACTAGGTTCAACTTTGATTTTTTCAGGGGGTGTAGGTGTTCTAACATAGCTCTTACGAACCACAGTTGAAGCTTTAGCATGTTCCTTTATTCTAACAGGGAAAGGTGGTTTCTCAATATAAGCAGTAGGAATAACAGGATTAACGTTATAAGTAATAGTTTCTTCTTCAACTTTAATAGGTTCAACTACTTTCACTTCAATGGGGGGATGATATTTAAACCACTTCTCCTTAGGGAGATCAACATGAGCAGCAAAAGATTCACAGAAAGAAGCTACTATCTCAGAGTCAAGTCCATATTTAGTGCTAAATTCACGAAAAGCATCGGTGTCTATAAAGGATTTAACACAATCAAACTTAAGGTTTATACCTGACTCCTTACCTTCGTCGAGTTCCCAATCTTCAGAGTTGCGTTTAATTCTTTCCAATAAGTCCCATTTGAATTCAATATCTTTCTTCATAAAAGAACCAGTACAAGAAGTATCGAGCATGGATTGATCATTACGAGAAAGCCGAGCATAAAAATTCTGAATAATTATTTCTCTTGGGAGCTCATGATTGGGGCATGAATATAACATTGACTTAAGCCTCCCCCAAGCTTGAGCGATTCTTTCTCCTTCACGAGGCCAAAAATTATAAATATAATTCCGATCACGATGAACCAGATGCATAGGATAAAACTTCTGATGAAATTCCAATTTCAATCGGTTGTAGTTCCATGATCCAATATCATCACATAGCCTATACCATGTCAATGCCTTCTCCTTCAAAGATAAAGGAAAGACCTTCTTCTTGACATCATCCTCGGGGAAACCTGCAAGCTTAAATAATCCACAAACTTCATCCACATAGATTAGATGCAAATCAGGATGTAGTGTTCCATCTCCTGCATAAGGATTAGCTAGCAGTTTCTCTATCATACCCGAAGGAATTTCATAATAAATATTTTCAGTAGGTGCAGTAGGTTGAGGAGCATCTCTTTGTGCTTCCGGTCGAGGTGAAGATACCCCGAACAAGCCCCTCAAAGGATTATTTTCCATAGTAACAAGTGACAGTAAATTTTAGCACACTATATAAATTTTTCCTTACCAAGTTCCACTCACCAAAGGCGCTTCACTCCCCGGCAACGGCGCCAGAAAAGAGTCTTGATGACCCACAAGTATAGGGGATCTATCGTAGTCCTTTCGATAAGTAAGAGTGTCGAACCCAACGAGGAGCAGAAGGAAATGACAAGCAGTTTTCAGTAAGGTATTCTCTGCAAGCACTGAAATTATCGGTAACAGATAGTTTTGTGATAAGATAATTCATAACGGGTAGCAAGTAACAAATGTAACAAAGGTGCAGCAAGGTGGCCCAATCCTTTTTGTAGCAAAGGACAAGCCTGGACAAACTCTTATATAAAGCAAAGCGCTCCCGAGGACACAAGGGAATTACTGTCAAGCTAGTTTTCATCATGCTCATATGATTCGCGTTCGTTACTTTGATAATTTGATATGTGGGTGGACCGGTGCTTGGGTGCTATCCTTACTTGGACAAACCTCCCACTTATGATTAACCTCTCTCGCAAGCATCCGCAACTACAAAAGAAGTATTAAGATAAATCTAACCATAGCATGAAACATATGGATCCAAATCAGCCCCTTACGAAGAAAACGCATAAACTAGGGTTTAAGCTTCTGTCACTCTAGCAACCCATCATCTACTTATTACTTCCCAATGCCTTCCCCTAGGCCCAAATAATGGTGAAGTGTCATGTAGTCGACGTTCACATAACACCACTAGAGGAGAGACAACATACATCTCATCAAAATATCGAACGAATACCAAATTCACATGATTACTTATAACAAGACTTATCCCATGTCCTCGGGAACAAACGTAACTACTCACAAAGCATATTCATGTTCATAATCAGAGGAGTATTAATTATCATTAAGGATCTGAACATATGATCTTCCACCAAGTAAACCAACTAGCATCAACTACAAGGAGTAATCAACACTACTAGCAACCCACAGGTACCAATCTGAGGTTTTGAGACAAAGATCGGATACAAGAGATGAACTAGGGTTTGGAGAGGAGATGGTGCTGGTGAAGATGTTGATGGAGATTGACCCCCTCTCGATGAGAGGATCGTTGGTGATGACGATGGCTTCGATTTCCCTCTCCGGGAGGGAAGTTTCCCCGGCAGAACAGCTCCTCCGGAGCCCTAGATTGGTTCTGCCCAAGTTCCGCCTCGAGACGGCGGCGCTTCGTCCCGAAAGCTCTCTTCTGATTTTTTCCAGGTCAAAACCCTCCATATAGCAGAAGATGGGCACCGGAGGCCTGCCAGGGGGCCCACAAGCCACAGGGGCGCGCCTAGGGGGGGTAGGGCGTGCCCCCTGGCTTGTGACTGCCTTGTGGGTCCCCTCTGGTATTTTCTTTGCCCAATATTTTTATATATTCCAAAATAATTCTCCGTAGATTTTCAGGACTTTTGGAGTTGTGCAGAATAGGTATATCAGATTTGCTCCTTTTCCAGTCCAGAATTCCAGCTGCCGGCATTCTCCCTCTCCATGTAAACCTTGTAAAATAAGAGAGAAAAGGCATAAGTATTGTACCATAATGTGTAATAACAGCCCATAATGCAATAAATATCAATATGAAAGCATGATGCAAAATGGACGTATCAGGATCCACGGTGAGCTTTCCGGGGGTCTAGACCCTGCTCGCCGCCCTGTCTCCGCCCCTGCTGGCCAGGGCTGTGGGCAGCGAGGCCACATGGCCGTCCACGCCCTGCTGTTGGCTGGGTTGGGGAGGCGTGGTGGCGGCGGTGGTGGTGCGGCCTGGGAGCGGAGGGACGGCGAGGCCCTGCCTGCGCCTCCCGGTGGCCACGGGCTGCGGGTGGCTTGGGCTACGGTTGGTGGTTCCCTCCTTGCCGAGGGTCGGAGGTAGCTGCGGCGTGGTGGTGGTGGCGGCGGTGCGGACCGGGGCTGCCTTGGATGCCTGGTTGCGGCTGGGACACCTGTCGGGTTGCGCGGGCTGCAGTTTGGCTTGGGCTGCGGGCGGCGGCCTCCTCCTTGCTCTTGGGCGGAGGTGGCTGCGGCGTGGTGGTGGTGGCGTTGCCCTGATGACGTCGGGAGGCGGTCACGATCTTCAACCACGGGCGCGTGGTGGTTGGGTGTTGTAGGTGGGAGCGGTGGCCCTCAAGTGTGGTGTTGAGGGGTGGAGCATGTCGCGGGGAGCCGACGGAGTTGGGTGATTGGCGACCGGAGGTACCGGCTACCACCGGGTAGCCGGAGGTGCCGGATGTCATGGGGCTCCCCTGTTTGGATCTGGAGGTGCCGGATCTGATGGGGCGACCCCCTCCTCTCCCGGTAGCGCTAGTTGGCAGTTGGTCGACGGTGTGGGTTGGCCGCCGGTGAAGGGGTTTGACTTGGTCCCCCAATCATGGGCTGGTTGCTATCTTGCGCATGTCTCGTCCTTCTCTGTCCCGGTCGAGCTGGAGGCTCGGGGCTTGGTTGGTGAGGCGGCCGCGTGTTTTGGCGTCGGTGTTGAGTTGTCGGAGGAAGCCGGGACGGCGGTCCTGGATGGCGGGATCCACGGTGAGCTTTCCGGCAGGCTTCGTGGTGGCGGTGATGCCTACGCCTCTCGGCCGTGTGGGCGGCAGGAGGTAGGGGTGGAAGACTCTGGCATGCTCTGTTCGTGCCCGGATCTGGCGGGGCTAGCCTGACTCTCGCGCGGTGGTAGCAGTTTCGCCTCCTGGTGATTTTGGCGAGTTCCCAAGCGAAAGCTTAGCACTTGGCGCCGGCGCCGGCGGCAACCGTGGGTGTCGTTCCCTTCTTGAAGGCGTAGTCGTGGGTCTTGTTTTTGTGTCAGGGCTCCGGGTGAAAACCCTTGTCTGTTCTCAGAATTGACAGCGGCGACGCATCACGCCGTCACCCTCTTGGGGGCATTGTTGCGGAGTTTTGGTGTCGTATGTTGGTCCTAGGAGAGTTGTTAGGCTAGCTCTAAGCTTCTTGTTGTATCTTGCGATCCGCTTTTTAAGAGAGTTTTCTTTCCACCTTGTATCGTTCGGCCATGTACTGTTCATTGTGTTGCTTTATATATAAAGCGGGGCGAAAGCCTGTTTCGAGAGAGTGGAAGATCCAACATTTTTTTGTTCTACACTTCTACTACATAAGAAGTGATCGATTAGCAGTACGAGTATCACTAAGCGTACGTCTGGCTAATTCATAACAGCATCCTCAAGTTGCAGCCTTGCAGCAGGAGAAGCTGCAGCCTTCTCCTTCCCTCCATTCCTTCCCCACAGGCAAATCTCCTCATGCCAACCCTAGTAGCAATGGCCCTTGAGCTCCTCGTGGCAACCGTCACTCAAGTATCTCTGAGTATGAAGTTTCTTTTGATACTCCTCACAGCAAATCCGTGCAATCTTCTCGGGAAAAGGAGGAGGAAATGGAGCAAGCTTCTACAACCAGTGCTATACATCTGAAGAGGAAGAGACTGGATAAGGCACCTCTGGTGGAGACCATGGTAAGAAGGAGCTTTGGGTTGGCCAATATGAGGTATGTGGTTGCAGGTGTTGATGGCAGGATGGTGGTGGTTACCCCTAGTTCTTACTTCTGGTGTAGGTTCCTCATGAGGTGTGTTCATTGGTCTCACCTTTCGACCAACTCTGTGAAAGTGCCTGATGCTCTCATCTGAAGACATGTTAACGAGTGTGTGATCCGACATGGATCGCCTCGTTCCCTTTTGACACTTCTCCCGTCTTTGAGGGGTGTCATCGAGTGGCAAGCAAACTGCCAAACTCGAAGCGCTCATGCTTGGAGAGAGGCGAAGATGGATGTTGAAGTACTCCTCAATGTTGGTTGTGCTGGCGAAATATGTAATAGCAAAGTGTGCTAATTCTTGACTTGTAGCTCATCGTTGTTCCTGTAATATTCTCTTCCTTGAATCCCCTGCAACTTTCTTGCTCGATCGGTTCCCCTCTTAACGAGTGATGAAACATAGCGCTGCTACACTTCATTAAAAAAAATGCTAGCCACCGGTCGACCGATGCAATATTGGGTCGGTCACGTTAATTATGGGTGTTGGATTCAAATATGTATGACCGTCAAATCCAGAAAAACAAACTCATTCCCTGCCCGCATTGCTCGCGCACGGCTCTTGCTGATAGCGTTGACTTGTGTGTGACACATCTCGTCCTCGTCGCCGACTCCTTAGGTATATGACTCGCAACACACTGCGTCGCCCCCTATGATGTACCCCTCGAGATTGGAGCACCACCGCTAGACTTCATCAACGCACGGTGGCTGGAGAACTCCACCCTTTGCAGTTTGATATTGCAGTGGTCGTCGTGGTTGCAACATTACCGGCGTTATCGCCTCTGGCTCGCCGCCGGCGTCGGCTTCCGCCACCATCGTGCTCTAGCAAAATAAAAATTTCAGCAATAAAAATCAATATCACTGATCGTAGCAAAAACAATCACTAATCCCAGCAAAACACATTGCCGGTTCCGGCAAAACTTCGTCACCGACGATGACGGCAATAAAAAGTCTCGTCGGATTCAGCAAAAAATCTTATCAGTTGTAGCAAAAAGGAAGGACCTTGATAAGTGTGAGCACGTGTGACACGATGCAATTTCGCCCTGACGTTTTTTATGACAACTTTAGTTACCCGGGTATGGCAACTTAGTTGTAAAGCATGACAACTTTCTATTTGAATGACAAATTTCAGTTTTTTTTTTGATTTCGTTTTTTATGTCAATTTTAATTGTAAAAAGGTCAGCGATTAAGAAATAACTATTTCCCTAAAAAAAGCACCAACCGCCCAGCTCGCTGCACACTTTTGAGTTTGAGGCAGACTAAGTACGAAAGCGATATACTATATCAAAATAGTTTAGATTCTAAAAGACAAATATCATCAAATCCTACGGTTACAGAATTTGTCTTGTTCTACACGCAAACCATAAAAATATGCAAGCACTTGTTGCTTAATTAACCAACTACAAGATGCAAAACCTAGAGAAGAATGCGAGGGAAAAACGCGGCATCCACGACCAGGCCGTTCCGCGACCACCATGCATATATATATCCACCTCTTCTTCTTGTCGCTTCATGATTACTACCTAACGCTTCTTGGTAGTAGTTGGCAATTATACAGTCATATGTCTGGTCTCGAGCTTGTAGTAGTGGCAGTGCCGGCCGCGGCGGTGGCGCGGCTAGTTTTCGGGCTCATCTCGGATATTGCGAACGCGGCAGAGAAAGCCCGCCAGAACAAGGAAGACTGCGACGACCTCAAGGGGCACGTATCGCAGATCGGCAGGCTGCTGCCTCGCCTGCAGCTGCAGGACCCGGAGGTGACGGAAGCGCTGGCCGGCCTACGCGACACGCTCCTGGTGGCGCACGGTCTCTTCGTCGCTTGCCAGACATCCAACATGCTCAAGAACCTCTTCTCTGCCGGCGAGCAGGCTGCGAAGTTCACGCAAGTCAAAGGCAGGATCGACTCACACCTCCTCGTCATTCAATTGCTCAGCCAAATTTCCATTACCCACCGCCTCGACCAGATCCTCCCTCCTAATCACACCAGCGTACTTGTGCCAGTAGCAACAACTAAGGTTGCTGCTACATCTGCTATGGCGCCGTGGCCAGCCGCAGGATCCGGCTCGCACTCTCCGCAGCTGAAGGTACGTAACATGTCGGGATGTTTGCTTTAGAGAGAGTTTTACAGCTGAATTAATTACGTGCGTGTGTGTGTATTTGTGCGATTGTCTTCCATAGGAGTCTGCGAAGGTCGCCTATGTGGGCTCAACCTCAACGCGTGCAGCTGTGCAGTTCAGGTCAGCGGAGATCGCCGTCATGACCGGAAACTACGGCCATGTGCTCAGTGACGACAGCTCCGGAACGGTGTACAAGGGCCGTCTCAACGGCGGCCAGGAGGTGGCCGTCAAGAGACTGAAGAACCACGGGAGTCAACGAGAGGGTGCGTTCGTGGCGGAGATCGAGATCCTCTGGAACCTCTGTCACGACCAGATCGTTGGCCTCGTGGGCTGGTGCTCGCAGAACGACGAGCGCATGTTCGTCTACCAGTACTCGCACATGAGCAACGGCACGCTCAGGGACCACCTGACGCAGGGCGGAAGCGGCGGCTCTGCCTCTGCGTCGCCGGTGACGTCGTCGTGGAAGGCGCGTCTCCAGGCGCTGCTGGGCGTGGCCGGTGCCATCGACTACCTGCACCGCTTTGCCGTGCCGGGGATCATCCACCGAAACGTCAGCTCGTCGAGCGTCCTTCTGGACAAGAGCTGGGCGCCGCGCGTGTCCGACTTCGGCGCGGCGATTTTGCAAGTGCCGACGACGGGCGGCCAGCACGTCGGGGACGTCGTCGGCAAAGTCGGATACACAGACCCGGAGTACCGCCGCACGAGGTGCGTGAGTCCGGCGAGCGACGTGTACAGCTTCGGCGTGGTCATGCTCGAGGTGTTGACTGGGAGGCCGCCTAGCTGGGAGGGGAAGGACCCGAACACCTTGGTTGGCTTTGCCGTCCCGATCATCGAGTGGGAACCTGCGGTCTGTGCTGGACAGGCGCCCGTCGCCGGAGCCAACGCCCAGACAGATGGAGGCGCTGGAGCTCGTCGCGTACACGGCAACGCGCTGTCTGTGGCAGCAGGATCGACCCTTCATGTCAAACGTGGTGATCAACCTCCATACGGCGCTCGGGCTCATAGACGGCGATGAGCCTAAGCGACTCCAATGGAGCTAGCGACGATTCGCCAAGATGTGAACTACTGGCATGCATGTGTTAAAATGTGGTGTTGTGTGGTTATATTTTCCTATAAGTTGTGTAAATTTTCTGTGTCGTGCTAAAATCAATAAAAAGGAAAAAAATGTGTTTGTGTTTGCTAAGTGCACAAAAGTTACATGAATAACCTAGTAGAACGCGGTCTGATCCGGACCCAACGAAGGGCCTGTGAGAACCGGTGTCGCCAGATCTTATATTGGTGCACAATGACTTCGACATTCTGTGTTGTTCTGTGAGATGGTTAATTTTCTTCAATCCTCTGAACCAGTGGTGATAGATTGCAAGCATGTATACCGCGTCAGGTGATGTTTCAACCGAAGTTGCTTCAACGATTTATAACTCTCATCTAAAGGGGCTAGGAACCCCACCTCCCCACCTCCCCCGTGCGGCGGCGCCGCCCCGCACCGGGGAGTCCCCGCCCTCCTCCTACAGCCGCCCCCCACCTCCTCTCCCCTCCGCCGCCGTCACCCGGGGCGTCACAGGGCAAAGACCTTGTGGCGTGGCGGCGTCGGCGGTTTTCTCCTCGGATCTCGATCTGGTTGGGAGGCGGCGCTCCTTTCCGACCAGATCGGCGGCGGTGGCGCAGATCGGCGGCGACATGGCTGTGGTGCGGCGGCGGCGGTGGAGGACGGCTCCAGCAGCGGCGGATCTGGCCTTGACTCAGTCGGGCTGATTCGTTCTGCTACCGATCTCAATCGCCGTCAGCGGTGCACTGCTCCTGGACTTGATCTGCAACACGAGGATGTCTGGGGCGCCGGCCCTAGGCTTGGTGGTGGTGGCCTTCTTCTTCGTCGGAGGTGGTCAGCCGGCTGGCTATGCATGGAGTGGGGACAGGCGGCTGCCGGTGAAAGCCATGATCCGACTTCGGTCGTGGCGGGTGACGACGGCGCCTACGCGTCGTTACCTTCTTGAAGGCGTCACCTCTGCAGTCTACGTCTTCCCACTCGCGGTCCAGTCAGTGTCAGGCTGCTTTGGCACCGAGGTGGTGCCGCGGCCGGTCAGGCGGCGGCGGCTGGATCCTTTGATCTAGTCTCCGGCAGAGAAGGCGGCGACCCGTGCACAAGAAGCTAGATGGAGTTTTCCGAACAGATCTGGGTGAAAACCTGCTCTTGGCTAGATGCCAAGGCCGGCGATGGCGACGCTCTACGGCGTCGTTCCCTTCTTCAAGGCATCGCCGAGGAGAAGTTCTAGACCACTATCTGCTACCTCCGGGGGAAACCCTAGATTGATAGATCAGAAGACGGCGGCACGCTTGTGTCGTCTCCCCCTTGGGGGCGTCATTCTTGGAGGTGTACGCGGGCTCGGGGGACCAGTGGATGTTTTCTTCGGTGGAGCGGTGCTTCATCCTGCACATTGAAGGCGACGGATCTCGATGGCGTGGTGCCCTGGTGATTAGGCGTCTGATGTGCGAGGATGGACTCGCGCAGGAGGGTGACGCTGTCTGGCGCCGTGGGGGCGTCGACGGCAGGCCTTGCAAGGTCGATGCGTCAGTAACTGTTCTGAAGATGGATTGATGGAAGGCGGCGGTGACGACCTATGAGGGAGCGTCGGACCGGTTTGTGCCCCTGACCCGGTATGTGGCTCGGTCGGGGCCTCCGGCTTTAGATGTTAGGCTAGGTGAGAGGTCTGGTTATGTGGCTCACACTTTCTGCACCTCTTCATCATTGGATAGGAGTAGCGACAGATGTTGCCAAGAGGGCGGCTTCAGACATATTGATGTATTGCTTTGTAAGATCTTTGTGAATAATTAATAAAGTGGCTGCATGCATCTTCCAGATGCAGAGGCCGGGGGTCATCCTCCTTTTCTAAAAAAAAATCTAAAGGGGCTAGTGGATATTTCGGTCTTCAAAACCTGGTACGGCGAGGACGTTTGCAAGTGTCAGCTTTGCTTTACTGTTGGTTCAATGTAATTTTCAATATCCAGCAGGTGGCGACATACAATTGGAGAAGGAGGATAGTATAATTTTCAGTGTAATTCTAATTCTTTTACTGGTTATTCCTTCATTGTCTGTCCATTGTACTGACTTTTGTTTTTCTTAATATTAATCAGATCTAGGATGCCCTTTGGGTCTAATTTTTTTACTGGTTGTTCCTTCATTGTCTGTCAAGGCGTGAGAAGAACTATGTGAGTCATGATCGAGATGTCAATGATTGGTCGTACGTGTATTGGAACAACAATATGGTTGTTATCTGGAACTGAGGAGATTGTAAGCTTGTGTGCACTGGATGGCCATGATCCAGCTTAATTAATGAAACACTTTCTCCCCTGATAAACTGACCCGCCGCATGTAGTTTGGGCCCATGACTAATGTGTGCCAAATCCGGGCCCTAATTACCAACGGTGGGCAAGAAATCTAGCTTGCCGTTGGCATGCGATGTACGAGAGTGTCGGGCAGGAATTTGCACCCACAACACATGTAAGTTTGGCCGACGACTAAATTGGTGTGAAGTTACGAGTGATGTGTCCCCCGCCACTGGTAATATCTTACTGGTAATATCTTACCAGTGGCTGGCAGGATTTTGCGCTCGCAACTAGTAATTGGCTAGATTACTAAACAATTTCGTAGTAATAGGGTATTAGAGCAACTCTAACGGGTCAATCAAAATCGTTCGTCCGTGTCAGTTCGTGTCGGCACGAACACAAAAAAGGCTCAACACGCCGATTTAAATGGACACGCGTCCGCTTTATGACCATCGAGCGACTCATTTGGAGCCTAAATTTGGACCACGCTTGCGTCGGCGCGGACACGAAGCGGACACGCGCCTCGCCCGTGTACTTCCCCTGGCCCGCCCGTCGGTGACACAGTCTCCCCTTTTTTATCTTCTTTCCCATCCGCCGCCCGCCCGGGCACAAATCCTAGGCCGATGCCCATTTTCCCTGGCCATCTTGCTCTTCAGCCCCTCCTTCTCCACCAGGGGGGACCTAGACAAAAATGTCCCGGGGTCCACTTGCACATCACATATGTGTATTTTTTTTGGAATATCACATATATGTGGTTTTCAAGCACTAATATACAAAAAATTAACACACTCATTTCTCTTGAAATGCTCGGCATAAAAATGATTACCAAAACGAAGCGTTTCACTAGGAATATATTCCTAGTTCTTTGAAGGCGTTTTGGGATCTTTCCCAGAAGTATTTTAATAACTACTGAAGTCTACCGTCCTGTAGTGCAAGTAGCAGTTATATAAAGTAAAACAGTAAAGCATAAAGGCTCCAAACTATTTAAACAAATATGACCGGCAATTGCAAAATACGACCGTGGATCTTAATTGCCTACAAAAGAAAGGGTCGACGAATAATCCAAACAGATGTGGATCCCTCCCCCCCACCCCCCCCACCCCCACACACACATATATACTATAACACTAATTTCTTAATTAGAATCGAAGAGCCCACATTCGATTGTGGTCTTCAATATCAAAGCTCAATCATTTAATTATTTTATTTACACCTCTATAACACTATACTATTTAGTTTTAAAGAATCCACATTCAATTAAGGTCTTCAAGACTTCAATTAAAATCGGATCATCCGATTTTGACCGGGTCAAAACTCTCTCGTTCAATTCTTTAGACAAATATACTATGCTTCCTAACGAGTTTGGTTTACGATTTACAGAACCAACAATTTTTCAAATCAATCAACAACAACAGGCCTAAAAAACATATCAATCATGCTCATGTAGCCGTCGACATAGAAATTTTCCAACATATATAAGGTTGGTTAGCATATAATATAGAATCACACCATGAAAGGCCCATCAAATTACTGAATTACAAATAAAAATAAAACACACTATGTCAACTCCCTCACAGATCAAACGAAATATTCCATTAGTTTCAAAATATAAGGGGTATTAGTTTTTTGGAAAGTCGAATTCTTCAACTTTGACCAAGTTGAGAGCAAAAATATCGACATCCACAATATTAAATAAAAAATATGAAAATTCATTTAACGATGAATCTAATCACAATAATTTGATATTATGGATTTTGATATATTTATCTAAAACTTTAATCAAATTGAAAAGGTTTGACATTTAAAAATCATAATACACATTGTATTTTGAAACAAAGTGATTAGATTTTTTAATCTAACGGCGCAGCAAAGCGCGCCCAGTCCTTCTAGTAAATTAGCCAATCCCAGTAAATTTTTGAACTTTAACACCCTTAAATTTTATAAACCCTCTCGAAATAGGCTTTCGCCCCGCTATATAGATACAACAACCACCCGATACAACAAAGATTCCACTGCTGGGCAGACAGCACAAGAATGACCAAAAGAAATAAGAGAGAAATTAAAAGAAAAGAATGACAACAGAGTCTGATCGACGAAAACGATGATGATCCTAAACCGCTATGCCCTCCGAAGATATCCACCACGCTCCTAGCGCTTTGGACCACCGCATAACAAGCAACACCTTTAGGAAGGAAAGCAACGATGACGACGCTGCTGCCTGGATTGCTCCTAGGATTTCGCCCGTACGCAGAGGGGCGTGGGTGCGTGGGATACCCGGTGCCCTTCAGGAAGGAATGTCGGCGACCACGGGCGTCGCCGCGTCGGTGCCAGCATCGCCGACAAGGATTTCTCCCGTCCTCCACACACCCCCACCCCCACCGATCTATCGCGCTCCACCAAGCTTGCCGCCCACCAACATGCGCCACCGCGGTCCAGGATAACCACCGTTGTCTCTCCATGGAGATTGAAGCAGGACCGACGGGCCCGAGAGGGAGCAGCCGGGAACGAGGAGCGGCAGAGTAAGCAACCACACGGGAGTGGACAACCTCCACCGCCCTCAGCGGTCACCGACCGGACGCAGCAAGGGGAGCACACCAGGCACGTAGGCTCGGCCGAGCCCTTAATGGCTCGTGAAGCTCCCGTTGCCGCGCTGTAGTGGACGCGCCGCCGTCTCCGCAACCCCTCGCGCAAGCCACACCTCCGTCCGCCGGAGTCGCCGCAAGCAGAGCCGAACCAGGCCCGCCCAGACCCAGATGGGGCCCAAAAGGGCCCAGATTTGGGCCGGGAGGGCACTGCCGCCAACCGCCGCGCCAGCCCGCAGCCAAGTGGCTGCGCCACCGCCTCCTCACCATCCGGATCTGCGCCGCCCGAGGTAGCGCCGCCGCCGGAACCGCCGCTGCCCGAGGAGCACCGCCGCTGCCCGAGGAGCACCGCCGCTGCCCGAGGAGCACCGCCGCGCGCCCGCGACGGGAAGACCATCTACTATGGACTACATACGAAGCAAAATGAGTAAACCTACACTCTAAAATCCGTCTATATACATCCGTATGTGGTAATCACAGAATTACCCGGTGTCCTGTTACACCGGCTGGACGTACGTAGGTCCGCCCCTATCCTCCACCCAGCAGCACAGCCACCGGTGCGGGAGGCCTAGCGGTAGATCTGCGACGGCCGTGGTGGGATTTGGCGCATCCTGCCGGCGGGATTTGCAGAATCCGGCCACCGGCGACTATGCTTGTCATGGATTGGTCGGGTACCTGTCCACCTAGCCCGGGCAATGCCTCGGTGCCGCATGCAGGTGCTCAATCCGCCTCTAGCCGCTCAGATCTGTCCCGTCGCCGATTCGCCGGCAAAGCCACAGCCGGCCGGCGCCCTGGCTCGGCGCTGGCACAAAGACTTGTAGGCTCACCATTGCCGCTCATAAAGTGCGATGACTGCCCGCGGCAGGTCGTTCACCGCATTTCTACGACGCCGGAACATCCCGATTGGGTGTTCGTCAAGTGCAAAAATGACGGGGTACGTGTTTTTTGTTCGGTCTTTTGCTCTTCGATTCAAAGTAATTTTGGTAGTTTACTTGCTCAAATTTGTGTGCAGGAGGGATGCAAGTTTTAGTATTGGAAAGAAGAATACATCAATCTATTGATCACACGAAATTTACTAGATGTTCTTGTATTTCTAGTTAGAATTGAAGCTAGAGATGAGACTAAAGAAGAGACCAAAGGGAAAGCAACGTCTACTTCTTTAGAATCAAAGAAGAAAAATGTTGTCAAGCTCAAGAACTCGCAGATCAACAATGAAGATATAAAGAAGATAATAGTCAACCTAGCAGGAGCAATTATGAAAGTTGGACATCTTTTAAAATGTCTAATTATTGTTCTTGTTTTCTTTGGTCTTGTACTCGTAGTGAAGAATTGACAAAATAATGTATGTATCAAAATGACTTTGATGAAATAAAAAATAACGTGCCAATGCCAACAAAAAATATGTGTGAATGATAAAAAATGAATGCCGGCCGGCCGCGAGGACGAGATTTGGGTTCGCGCGTTGGGTGCACGGCCGACCCAAATACAAAAAACGGATGGACATGCTAACTCAAACGGACAAAACGCGTCGGCCGGTTGGAGTTGCTCTTACACCACCTTAGTTTTGGGTCATCTTGTATATTTTTGGAGCACAATACTACATTCAGTTTTTATAGTCCGTTTTTTACGGAGAAGACTGACTTGCAGTTGGATTTGAGCCATCCTCCTTGGGCTGGCCGAATCTCCCACTTGTCCCTCGTTAAATGTCCCCATTAGGGCGTTGAGTTTTGTTTTTTAGAACGAAGGCTCAAGAAGAGCCCGACTTTGAATTAACAAAGTCATCAACCGGCGAGGATTACAAGATCACTAACTTACAAGGAAGAAGCAAATAAAAAACAGAGCGACTGATACAAGGAGCCCAAGCGAAACACACTCAAAGGCAGCAGCGAATGCGAGCAAAAGCATCACTATGCTGCGACCAACACCCTACAGGACGACCTACACCAACAAGACTAAGACGGACTATAGAGGATGCACCAAAGCGAAGCTTCGTGATCACAACAAAACTCAAAGACAGTAATTGACCTGGCCTCATCTGGAACTGCCGCTGCAAAGGACCCCTGCCCTCTCATCCTGGTTCGAAGAATGCCGCACCGGCAGCCAGCAGCTCTGTTCACCCTAGAACCCAGACAGAAGACGTCCAAGCTGCACTTGGAGAAGAACTAGGAGCAGACCCACCTGCTCAGAACACACCACGCTAGAGCGTCGTAGTTGTCCATGAGTAAGCCAAACCGAAGGGGAAGAGCAGTTTGCCACAGTCGCAGCAAAACAAGGGTCACAACGATGACCACATTCAGAGATGACGAATTGATCAAGGGGGAGTGTTGAGAAATAAAAACATGTGATCAATTATATGGGAGGGATGCCTCCCAGGAGGTGTCTGTTGGGGAGAAGGTATATTGCAAACTGGAAACTCCTCCAAAAACCCTGTGGGAAAATTTGAGGAGAAACCTTATAATAATATGCCATCGAAAACTCCTTTAAAACCCAGTGGGAAAAATATAAGGAGAAACCAATATGGCATACATCCGCACTTGTATTTATATTGTCTCGTTAAAAACCTTATATGAGAAACCATCATGGAAAACTCATAAAGGGAAAAAGAGTACAATATGAATGATCTGAAGATCACCAATAGGTTATAACTTGGGATTTTACTCCCCCAGAACTTTGCAAACATAAATGTTTTCTCATACCAATTCCATGAACCTGATTCTGGAATATAAACGTTGGTAGAGACATTGTGAATCTCACAATAATTTGTTTGCATATTATCCTCTTACATTTCTGTAATTCGCGAGGATAAATATAACCCATAAAAATACAAGTGACATTATCTTGGTAGATAATGATAATTGATTCCAATGAATCTTCACATGATCTCACATGTGACCAGTCATTCTGCGAAGACATGTATATCATGGCATGCTTCAAACATAGTTATGGCAGAATGATCACAGGAAGGACTCATTTAGAGTCTATTCTGAAGGCTTCCCTCGAAATACTCTTCCAGCAAATCCAGTCTTTGATATGGCATTGTTGGGATCAGATTATCAGCCACCATCATGATATCACACTATGGTCCCATCTTGATTATCCCAATGGAATTAATCAAGACCTTTTGTGTCTTGGACATATCTGAGGATATTCCTTACACCAACCATTATACCTTTTATTGGGGATTGCACTGTCAATAAATTGCCAACAAATATAGTGTCAGGCCTGACTTATTTTGCAATGTATATGAGTGCTTCAATGGTATTCAGATATGGAACTTCATGTCCACTATCACTTCACCATCTCCCCTAGGTTTGAATGGACTTGTGTCCCATGTCAGGTATAATATGACCATATGTGTCTTTGATAAGATATATCCATATTGAACTTTTTCAATATTTCTAGATATATAAAGACCGACATACATTTATTACCGAGGGAATATGCTCAAGCTATAAACTTAGCACCATTTGGTTTGACCCAAATATCCGTCTCAAAATGATTGTGTGTATCTAATATGTCTTGTATATACATTGATGATAAGATCATCCACATCAATAAGAAGATGTAAATCCAATTCAGGATATCTTCATGAATACACATCAACAATCATTAGTATTAGAGTAATCCTTATCAAGGAGTAACTCACTTAGTCGGTTGTACCACACAACTCTCCGACCTCTTCAAAGTCATAGAATGACTTCTGAAGCTTCACACACACATGTTGCGATTTATCATTGGATTCGGAATATTAAGCCATTTCAACGACTTCAATATATATATATCCGAACTGAATGATCCATGTGAGTATGTAGCCATTACATACATCAACCACATGGATTTGTACTGCCAATTCAATATCGAAACATAATTCCAGTTATACCGAGAAGGTATGCGACATCGTAACCGATGTCAGGTCTCTGCGGAAACCCTTGCGCTACAAGCCTCGCTTTCTCACCACCTCATCTCTTTTCGTTTCTGAACGAAAAATCACTTCTCTTCCCTATGGAAGGTACTTATGAGGAGTAGGTTTTACTATGGTAAACACCTCTCTTTTGATGAGCGAGTGCTACTCTTCTTAATTGCTTCCTTTCATTTGAACCAATACAAGTGTCAACAACACTCTCCATGGATTTTGGTTCAGGGCCCAAAAGGATTCAGCAATTCTCAAGAAGAAAGTTTATGTCGACATATGTAGACTTTTAATATACGATTCTCATGAATCAATATCATTTGTGGAATTCCCATTATACCTCTTAACTCCTTGTGATTTCCCACAACAACGGAGTCAAGGTGTTTCGATGTCCCAACACCAAAAATATGTGTGCACACCGGTGCTAGGCTCTGGATGACGCGCATCCGTCAGGTGTCATTCAACTCGAGGTTGAATCACATTTACTGATTGAGGACACCATTTTCTCTATTTTCGCGAAAACATATGAGAACTTAATCTCATGTGACCAGAATTCTCCCCCTCTTGCTCTCATCTGGGGATACGAGTGGTTATTAGGTACCTCCACTCGTTCTGGTACGAGAACTCAGTGACACCTTTGTCATTAGTAAATGTATATGGCAGATTATTTGCAATATGTTGCAAATTTCTCATAATCTGAACCTCTTGTTCAGATTCTTAAGTACGTGGACAAAATGTCTATGACATTTCTTATGCATTTCCTGGCATTCTATATGGTACATTTCTCCCCCTAATGCCAGAAAATATCCTTATTGCAAAAGCAATCAGCACACGGGCTGGAAATAACTCCCTTGCAAGGGTTAAGGTATTTGACGGATTAGCAATCATACCACAGTTATTCCTCACATAGATCCCAAATATATGTGAAGGCCCTTGATGTACGCTGGGGTGGTGATATCTCGGTATGCAACCGAATTACCGCAGATGGGAAATACTTCGCTGATTTCCACGTACAAACTGCAAGGGGACGTAGTATTATATGCATTTGGTCTAATTTAAACCAAATATGCGACGTGTGAGACCGCATGTTACCACCAACAAAAATGTTGGTTAATCACAATTCTCTAGCTATGGCCATGCAACTTGACTCTCTCTGACAAGAGATCTAGCCACACCATTTTGAGTAGGTACACGATGTACTGAATATGACCATGGAATTCTCATGAATCAAATTCAACGACATTTCCATTCCAATGGAATTATCCCATGCATACGATCATTTGCTCTAAATTCGTCAATGTGAGCACTTAATTCGGTAAACACATGGTTTTGTGTGGATGATACACACCTAAGACCATCTTATAGATGTGTCTGTGAATACCATGATGTACCAAAATAACCCAGACAATGGTTGAATATTTCGCATCATTTCCTGAATCCGTTCAAGAATAATGAGTGGCTCATTCAAATTTTAAGACGAGAGTGCCTTAAAACTAATTCCCCTATGGCACATGTAGTGCACATAAAATCTTACGATTGTCGGGAATATTGCAACTTTGTTGTGGCCTACAGAATTATCAATAATTTTTCTAATCGTCCTCATACCAGACTGGTAAAGGAGGAAAAATTATTATGTACGCAACAATATTGAGTATGAATTAATTCATACACTCAATTCGTCACATCTAACATGTCCCATGGACAAGATGTTGCAAATTATACCACCTGTAGTAGTACAATTATAGGCTAATGATATCTCGGGATAACTAGGAGACTACATAAGATCTCCAAAATATCTTGGGAATATCATTCCACAAACATATCACCAATGTAGAGGAGTTCATTCTCCTTCTACTATGCCAAAATATTTTCTGGTTATCCATTTGAAGTAAAGATTTCAAACTTATCCCATTTAACTCATTTGCCTTTTCCAATGGGTTGGTGACATGATTCAACCAAAATTTTTATAGTTTGGTAATCATTTGTACGATATTTCGTACAATCATCTCTTTGACAAACTTAGGAGTTGTCACTGTGATCATTTATTTAAATGACCCATTCCTTTGTGAGATATACACATTTCTGCTTGTCTTTTTCTTCCACTTTACTTTCAACCCCTCGTGATTCTCTAATCACAGATTGCTTAGTACGGAAAGCACTAGCACAAATTTCAGGTAATGATATAGCACCCATTGGGGTGTACCAGATGACTCTTCACAAGAAGTTCATCATATTTTTACTCTGAAATGAAGATGGTATTTCTTTTGCCATCATAGGAGAATGTAAAGTGCAGTAAGGACATACAATCAGATCAAGATCTAAGACTTCCTTATCACATAATCTCAACTTAGTGTTGATTTATAGACAACAGAATTATAATCATCAATGGACTTGAAGTCCTTAATACAAATGAATACTCATTCTGTGATGCTTATGTCAACATATATCTCCTTAAGGTGGTCCCAAAAGGGCAAATGGATATTTATCATCCATTTAAATACTCAGTTTGAGAACCGAGACATTGCGATGTCACATAAATGCAAATGTGCATATTTAAACTATTTATAAATAGTCATGACATTCTCTGTAGGTGGATTTTCAGTGGCGACAAGGCCACGGGTCGACAAAATCATTAATGTCCATGATCCATTCTCAATAATGACTTCCACCTTGTGTCATCACATCGCATTTCCTTTCGAAAAAGGTCAGCCATATATTGCATGAAATGCTCATGCATAAATTTACCTTCAGTAAATTAAGTATAATGAAAATGCTATGGCTAAGCATAATCATAATCATGGTGATTCTTAGCCACTCATAGGGCAAGCCTTCGACATGAAGATAATCACCATTATGTGGTGTAGATCTTCAAATTAAATGTAGTCACTTCATAAAGGATAAACCTTTAAAGCCCATTAAACACATAGAGGTAATCAACCACCTAGTGGTGCCTCACACTTATGGACAGTTTCAATCGAGCATAGCCTCCACAACCTTATGTTATTTAAAACACATGAAGGTAATTACCACGAAGTGGCATAAACCTCTCAGTTGTGCACGAAATTTAATTCGTTGCTATGATTACATCACATAAGTTGTGTATTCATGGAAGGTAATCACCAAAATATGCAAGTATTTTGCATAATTCTATTCATAGCATAATATGTAGCATAGTCGCCACTAATGCCTTGGATTCCTCTCCTGATGGAGTATGTGACACTATAGTCACAACCAATGACAAATGCCATGAAGTTGACAAGTATTTGAAAAAAACATCATGAAGGTAGTCACCAACAGTGTAGGCCTCATAATGTCTATGTCATAAGTTTTGTGCTGTCAATTTTGCTTTGAACACATGGATATAGTCACTACTAAGTAGTGTAGACCTCACTCTTATGGAGCTTCTCACAACCTTGTGAACGAATTTTAATTCGTTGTCATAAATGCAATCCATAAGTTGTGTGCAAAATTGAAGGTAGCCATTATGTCGGAATGACATAATATAGACCTCACAATAACTTTGAATAATCTGCAATGAAGCAGTAGAAACCATTTGTCGATTCTTGTGACAAATGTAAATTTGACATAGTCAGACATTGCCATAAACTTCACTACCTCATGTTTCCAAATTTACAAGCAAGTTCCATATTCTATGTGAATAATGGAATCACCATATTGCTTTGCAACAGTATTACACATGTAATACAAATCATGCAGAAGTATGAATATACTTGTGCAACATATATGAGGACTTGGGGCCTCAAACGATCATTTTACATCATGTAAAGTGATGCATAATCAATTATTATGCAATTCAGCAAGACCTGGTGGTCTATCTTGTATATTTGCTCTCAAGCCCATGGCATAAAGCGCAAATAACAATAACCTTACGGTTAAATTGCTGAAAAACATTTAAGTCCAACGAGCCTGATAACTCGTTTGCAATTTTCAATAAGACTTGAGGGTCAAACCTCACGGTCTTATAAGCCTAAGGGCTGAAGCAAAACAAAAAAATGCCAGGACTTATCCATGATTTGCATAGAATCAGAGGGCTGATTTGCAAAATCAATAAAGAGATAGGATTTCTCTTCCTCGTGCGGTTACCAATTACCTGATGAGAGAAATAACCGCCGATGCCATCCGGGATGGTTCAGCCACGCCGAACGGAGCCACACCAGAACAGTCGTGCGCACTAGGCACCGCCTCCATCGGCATGACGCCGTGGGCCATGGACGCCTCCGCGCCGGGATGATTCGCGGTCGCCGGCGAGTTCGACGCCGGCTGTGAGGCCTTGTGATCCGGTCGTACTGATGTACACTGCGAACAGGCAGCCATGGAGCGCGTCGTCGGCCTCAGCCATGTTGCGCCTTTGGCCACGCCGCTGCACTGGTCTGCCGCCTGCCCCGCTTCTCTTCACAGCATTGATCTATTCTTCCTGTTTCTATCCGATCCAAAGAAGAGATTCACGTACGTATAGTGAGAGCACAATCATTAGATTGTTGATCTTTAATCACAAGAAGACAATAAATTAATTCCCTGATCGATTTCCCTGTAGGTTGCATGCATGCAGATGCATGCCCGTCGTTGTTGTATGCGCCGTCGGTTAATCAGTCGTGCCATTAGGAGCCGCGCCGGAGCGCGCCACGCCCGCTGGGCGCTTCCTCTGCCGGGAGCAGTGGCTGGTTGAAATCGACCCTACTAGTGCATGTGCGTACAAAGAGAAATCAATCAATTGATCACAAGAAGACAAAACGGAATTTCGCCCTGGATTGGTCACGGCTTGGTTGATTAATTCCCTTTTGTACTCGATCTCGCCGAGAACTGGACTGATTCCCAGTGCGGAAGGCTGTATCCTCTGGCCGTCATGCCGTCTTTGTTGTAGCATACTGTCGTCGGCGACGCAAAGGCTCGTGCCTGGTAGAGTCTATGTGCTGATAACGTGTTGTAAAGCGAAAGAAAAGAGACAAATAAAGAGTCCAAATGATCCACTCGTTCCATTGCAATGTGGGAGACCCACTTATATACAAGATGAAGGGGTGTGTTGTGGAGACATCTTCTTCCCAACAGACACCTCCTGGGAGGCATCCCTCCCATACAATTGATCACATGTTTTTATTTCTCAACAGGCTGGCCGAATCTCCCACTTGTCCCTCGTTAAATGTCCCCATTAGGGCGTTGAGTTTTGTTTTTTAGAACGAAGGCTCAAGAAGAGCCCGACTTTGAATTAACAAAGTCATCAACCGGTGAGGATTACAAGATCACTAACTTACAAGGAAGAAGCAAATAAAAAACAGAGCGGCTGATACAAGGAGCCCAAGCGAAACACACTCAAAGGCAGCAGCGAATGCGAGCAAAAGCATCACTATGCTGCGACTAACACCCTACAGGACGACCTACACCAACAAGACTAAGACGGACTATAGAGGATGCACCAAAGCGAAGCTTCGTGATCGCAACAAAACTCAAAGACAGTAATGGACCTGGCCTCATCTGGAACTGCCGCTACAAAGGGCCCCTGCCCTCTCATCCTGGTTCGAAGAATGCCGCACCGGCAGCAGCAGCTCGGTTCACCCTAGAACCCAGACAGAAGACGTCCAAGCTGCACTTGGAGAAGAACTAGGAGCAGACCCACCTGCTCAGAACACACCACGCTAGAGCGTCGTAGTTGTCCATGAGTAAGCCAAACCGAAGGGGAAGAGCAGTTTGCCACAGTCGCAGCAAAACAAGGGTCACAACGATGAGCACATTCAGAGGCCTAGAGCTGGATTCGCCGGAGCACATGGGTCCCGCCAAACATGGCATACCGCTGCCACCGTAGAGGGGAACCCGATCCCCCCCTCGCGCAGGCTCGTGGGCGTCATCCCTCCGGCGGCCGTGGCAGGGACCCTCCAAGCCTGCAACCAATGGAAAGGCCATGAAGACCAGAAACCTTGCTGTCACCCACCACCATCACATCCACAATCAGACTCTCTCGCCTCCCCTGCGATCCCTGGACGGTGCCTCCAAGAAGGAACACGCCACAGGTGTGGCGTCACCGCCCGAACTAGGGGATCTAAGCTTTCGCCTAGCAGGATACGGAAGGAGGGGGGAAGGGAACACCACAACCTCCAAGGAGGGGAAACGGCGCCCAGGGCGTCGCCTATGATGTGGCCGCCGCGCCGGCCAGGAGTTTCCCCCAGATCCAACCCCACTCGACAAGATCCGCGCTGTCGGCGCCCGGGAGGAACGGCCTAAGCCATTGGGACCCGGATCCGGCATTGGAAGAAGCAGATCGGGGCGGAAGTGGTGGCCAGCATCTGGCGGTGGCGAGCCCGCGAGGGAGGCTGCACACCAGCGACCGAGGACCAACGCCTCCTCGTCACCTGCGAGACCGAGGGAGGCGCCTCACCGGCACCCGCAGGAATGGTCCGCCGAAGAGCCACCCCGCGCAGTCCGCCCGGAGCCGCCGCCCCGGATGCCAAGGCCCTCCACGCGACAAGGAGCAGCCGGATCCCCGCCGCCGCCTTCATCGGTGTCGAGCACGCACCGGCGCACACCTCTGGCGGCGACGGAGGAGGGGCGGGGGAGGGAGGGGCGCGGCGGCGGCGGTTAGGGTTTCCCCCGGGTCGCCTCGGAGGAGACGACGCGGGGGGTGAGGGGGGGCGGGTGTGCGTTGTCAACTTTCTTAGGGCGTTGAGTTAGGGTGTGAGTTTGTTTGATTGAATTTTTGTGTTTTCTACTATTTTCCATATACGCGAGAGACCTTATGTACTGTACGCCACCGGAACCCCACTGTATTAATCAAGTATTTCAATTCGTATCCACAATTCAGATTGCATATCTCAAATTCTTGGTTGTTCTTTGGTTGCATGGAGGGATTGATCTTCGTGATAACGAGTGTGTTTCCAACCGCTAATAATCATGCCGGACTTGGTCTGGCGATTTCTAAGACGCACCATCGAATGTACAGTATAGTCTGATCGTCATAGTCTTTTCCAACAAAAATCGATACTATCCCATTAAAAGGTCAAGCCACCTTGTCCTATCAGTGGGTTACATTTGCAGCATTGCACATGGATGCAATAAATTCTAAAGAAGAAGAGGAAACATACTGGCACATAAATTAATATACTGGACAAAACAATGCATGCACTACTCCGCAAAAGAAAAAACATTGCATGCGCTACACTTTAAATCTCCTGCGATAGCAATCGAGAAATTATCTTGCATGTACTACCATGGACCTCTCTTTTTCGATCATTGGGAGGGAAAAAGTCCCGCGTTACATTATCTAAATGAAACCAAGGTTCAGTCTCATCGATCCGATTGCATGCCATGGACCTTTTGATTCGTATACCGTTTTTCCTAATTAAATCGCCTTTGTATTTGTTTATTGGGTCTGGTTTTGCAACTTAATTATAAATTGCTTTCTTATTTCGAAATTGTTTGGTCGCGCTGGAATACGTCTCACCTGACATGTTGATTTATTCTTTTAACTCATTTCTTTTATACTGGAACAATAAAAATATTATCAACATTGAGATCCTCAAAGCAAAACTTGGATAGTTTAGCATCTTTTAGGTGAACTAATCGTGTTAATCTCACACCTTTTAACAATGTACATCATCAAAATTTCGGATTCTAATCCTATATATCTAATTAATACAATGATCCTCATTAATTATTTTTAATTCTCTTAACATGCATACTATCACATCATCCGCGTTAGATTTACTAGTTTGATCCACTAACATCTCGTCCAATCTACGCATGGGAATCATCTACCAGGCAACATGCATTAGTACAGTCTAAGTGAGTTTTAAATCACATTGCATTTCATTATGACATGCACTACATACCACTACTTATTTTCCTAGCCAACCCTGCCGTGCATGCATGTAAGGTATAAATTACATTTTTTTTTTTGCATTAGTACATCCATGCAATGTTGTCATGCCACATATCAATTCGTAAATGGAAATCATGAGTTATGGACTAAGTTTCGTGCTCTCATGGACACGATGTAGCGCCTGGAGCATACCTATATAGTTGATTCTTCATTTTAATAAAATAGTACTCTTTTAACTAAACACTTTTTCTCCAAATACATCATTTTGTACTATGCTTCATTAAAAAAAGTGTAAGGCGAGAATACTCTTACATTTTACTAGTAGAACTCCCGTGCGTTGATACTAGCAAAAGCCGAATACCCATGCGTTGTCATGAAAAAATATAGACATATTGATCAAATTATTTTTTTAATTCAGAAATATGAGTTAAGCATGGTGGCATCTAGTATTCATCATACAACAACAAATACAAACTCTCTTTCACTTTTTTTCATCTCGGCAATCTTCCTGTCTCTTTAACCAGCCAAATCACTCGCCACTCAAGAACTTATGACTTGATATATATCGTCCATGATTAAATAGTATTAGTATCGGAGGTGCTGTTTTGACTCATAGGTGTAGATACACCTATTATGAAATATATATAAAGAACACATTTTAAAACGTAAAAAATTCCAAACAATAATTTTGCATATACACCCGGACATTCTATGTTCGCACACAAAATTTTGCAAACAAATAACCTTTTTGTGGCATGTACAGAAAATATAAAAAAATGTCTCGTGAATAGTTATAATCAAGCATCAAAATTTGTGCACGAACAAAATTTTACACAAGCCACAGAAAATGTCCTTTTTCACCAAAACTTTGGGCACAAACATATAATGTTCGGATTTACACACATGATTTTTTTCTTGATTTTTTTTACTTTTTAAAATGTGTATTTAGACAATGGGTGCATTTACATCTATGAGCCAAACTGAATTTCCCATTAGTATCACTCAACTTCACACATCCATGTGTGTCACTATTACAAGGTACACAAAGCTTAACAATTCCTTAGACTTGTAATACACCTCTTATATCAGTAATAGTAGCATCATCAATGCAACCTTCAATAATAAGCTGACCGTATATAGGAAAGGTTACATTTATCTTGAATCAAGATTTTTTTTTTTATATAATGCCATGAACCTGGTGTTAGTACAAAACTCTAGATACCCAATGCAACGAAAAAAAATCCAATATATCCCATTTTTAGAGTGAAAGATCTCATGAAGATCAAGTATGCACCTCTCTTGAGTTCATATGTGTTTATCACTACATGTGATAGTTCATATGCATTCCTCCTTTACAGACTGTTCTCTTTAGACAAATTGTTGTTAAAGTTGCATTGTTTGCTCATGTTTGCCTGTTTAATGTCTATTAGTGGATAGACATGTTAAGTATGTGTAGGCATTTAGTATTCAATGTTTAATTCTAATTTTTTGATTTGCTACAGTAGAGAATGTTAAAGTTTTCAATTTATTTTGTACTAACCTTTCTCACAAGTTGTGTTGAGATTTGTGTGACTGATGTTTTCAAGTTTTGGGCGAGACAATGATATGAGGAAAATAAGGAGCGGAAAAAGCCAAATCTTGGGGATGCCCAAGGCACCCCAAGACAATATCTAAGGAAGGCTCAAGCAGCTATGTTTGGGGATGCCCCAGATGGCATCCTGATACGTCTCCAACGTATCTATAATTTTTTATTGTTCCATGCTATTATATTACCATTCTAGGATAATTTTTGAGTATTTATTTACCAATTTATATTATTTTTGAGCACTAACCTAGTGACCCAGTGCCCAGTGCCAGTTGCTGTTTTCTGCATGTTTTTGGCTTTTCAGGTTTACACTACCAAACGAAGTCCAATTGCCAAAAAATTCTAATATGATTTTTTCTGGACCAAAAGAAGACATGGAAGCTTCGGAAGGAGGTCGGGGGCCCCATGAAGGAGGCACCACCCTATTGGCTTGTGCCTCCCTCGGGCGTCCCCCGATGCGCCTCTCTGGCCTATAAATTCACATATATTCCAAAAACCCTAAGGAGCACCCCGAAACACTTTTTCCGCCGCTGCAAGTCTCTGTTCCGCCGTGTGCCCATCTAGAGCCTTGTTCCGATGCCTTGCCGGAGGGGGAATCGATCACGGAGGGCCTCTACATCATCCTTGTTGCTCCCATGATGATGTGTGAGTAGTTCACCACAGACCTATGGGTCCGTAGTTAGTACCTAGATGGCTATCTCTCTCTCTTGATCTTCAGTACAATGATCATCACATCTTCGCTTTGATCTATCCGATGTAATTCTTCTGTGCGGTGTGTTTGTTGGGATCCGATGAATTGTGGGTTTATGTTCAGATTATTCATGAAAAGTATTTGAGTCACCTCTGAATATCATGATTCTTATTTGTATGATCATTATAGCTTAGTAAATCTCTCCGATCTATTGAAATAGTTTGGCAAACTAGATTGATATTTCTCAGTGGGAAGGGTGCGTTGTAGTGGGTTCAATCTGACGGTGCTCTATATCCCAGCGACAGAAAGGGACAAGACACGTCTTTGTATTGTTGCCACTAAGGATAAAACGATGGGGTTAGTTCATATTAATTGAATTATCTTTGTCTACATCATGTCATCGTTCTCCAAGGATTACTTTGTTTTACTTAATACTCTAGATACATGCTGGATAGTGGTCAATGGGTGGAGTAATAGTAATAGGTGCAGACAGAAGTCGGCCTATTTGCTTATGGGCGCGATGCCTATATATACATGATCATTGCCGTGAATAAAGATTGCATAACTATGCGCTTTTCTATCAATTGCCCAATGGTAATTTGTTTATCCACCGTATGCCTACTACATGAGAGATGCCACTAGGGAAAACTATGGCCCCTGGGTCTACTCACTTACATATTTACAAAAGCTTTCAATACCTTGCTACCATTATTTGTCTTTTATTTTATTTTGCAATTTACAATTATCTACTATCATCTATACACTTAATTTGCTTGCAAATAACGAGACCAAGGGGATTGACAACCCTCTTGCCGCGTTGGGTGCAAGTATTTGCTCTTTTGTGTGCAGTCGCTGAAGACGATGGTTGATTGATATTCCTATTGGTTCGATAAACCTTGGTTCTTCACTGGGGGAAATAGTTATCCATATTGTGATGCATCACCCGTTCCTCTTCACGGAAAACCCAACGCAGATCACAAGTATCATGAAGGATTTCTGGCGCCATTGTCGGGGAATATCATCAAACAACTATCAAGTAACTTCGCACAAATTATCATCCACTTGTTATTCTTTTTTATTTGCTGTTATATTTAGTTTGCTTAATAAAAAAAATGCAAAAATATTTATCTTTGCTAGTTACTAGTTTACTTCTTTGCTTGCTAGTTTGCTTGTCTCGCTTGCTTGAAAGTTGTTATCATGTCTGAATTTGAGAAAGTTATTGTTGATAGTGCTAGCGAAGATAGTGCTAGTGAGTCGGAGGAGGTGAGACCAAAATTTATAGATGCTACTCCTGATCCTCCTAAAAATCAAGTTCCAAATAGTAATACCCACACGGTCCTAAAATCTAAAATCTATGATGTAGGTATGGGAACATCATTGGAAAACATGCTATTCAAGAATTTTTTGAGTGCGTGGGAGCTATTCCTTTTCTGAAGGAACCATACTTGATGAGACAAATTGTTATGTGGATGCTATTGCCATGCTAATATTGAAGCTAGAAAGAAAGTTTGTGCACCTCCATCCCATGCTTTAAAAGATATTTTTGGGACTTTCCAAGTATACGTAATCTTAAGATTAAGAAAATTGCCGCCATTATCCTTATGCATGAATTTGATTATATAGTGCGGGAAGCGAGAGACATATTTTCTTTCTATAGAATAAAATCTGAAGCTCCTCCTATAGAAGTGATCCTACACAATAAAGATGCTTTGCGTATATTGGAATCTAGCAATTGCCAAGGTTTTAGTTAGAATATGAGGAGGAAAGTCCCTCCCGAAGAATTAACACAAGCTTTATTTCTCCACACTTGTGATAAATTTGAATGGATTGCTAAGGGAATTAATGAAGGATTTGGTGAAGATTGGCATGAAAATACTATTAGGGAACCTATCAATGATGAAATTCATGTCTTATATGAAGATCCCTATGATGATGGTGATGTTAGTGATGTAAATCCCTTTGAGAACTTGAGCCCTTCAATTAGATTTGAGAAAGGTGATTTGTTATGTAATATTTTGGAAGAGCTAGTCTTGAAGGACATGAAGGGGTCCAACACTTGAAACTATGCATTATGCCTAGCTAGGGGCGTAAAACAATAGTGCTAGTTGGAAGGCAACCCAATAGTTATCTTTAATTTTTTTCTTATTACTTTCTGTTTGTGTGTGATAACATTCTTATTGCCTCTATAATTATTGTGTTTTTATGTTTAAATTAGTGTTTGTGCCAAGTAAAGCCGTTGGGATGACTTGCATGATAAGTAGAATTGATGTGGTGCAAAAACAGAAACTTTATCGTCTAGTGCAGAATTTCTCTGATTTTACTAGAACGTCTTTTTGATCTGAATTTTTTACAAAGTATTTCTATACAAATTATTCAGGTTTTCCTAAGTTTTCAGAATTTTTATTTATAGAAGTATAGGTTCTTTACAGATCTTTACAGACTGCTCTGTTTTAGACGGATTCCGTTTTTGCTTGCATAGTTTGCTTGTTTTGATACTGCTATGGATTATATCGGGAGTATAAGTCATGGAGAAGTTAGGATACATTACCTTATGCAATAATAAAATATGGATCAATTTATAACATTACCTAAAGTATTTGATATGTTGCTTATACTAACGGATCTCATGAAGTTTTGTTGAGTTTTATGTGCTGAAGTTTTCATGTTTTGTTATGGACAAAGGAATAAGGAGCGGCAAGAGCCTAAGCTTGGGCATGACCAAGGCACCCCAAGGTAATATTTTAGGAAGACACAAGTGTCTAATCTTGGGGATGCCCCGGAAGGCATCCCCTCTTTCATCTCAATCCATCGGTATGTCACTCGGAGCTATATTTTTATTCATCACATGATATGAGTTTTGCTTGCAGCGTCGTTTGCTTTAGTTTGCCTTTTGTTTTAGTTTCCCACAATCATTGTTTGCCGCACACACCCACTTGAGAGAGACACACTATCACCATAATTTATTAGAATACTCTTTGTGCTTCACTTATATCTTTTGAGCTTAGAAGTTGCTCTAGTACTTCACTTATATCTTTTGGAGCACGGTGGCGTATAGATTTTATAGAAATAATTGCACTCTTGTTCTTCACTTATATATTTGTTTGAGAGTTAATAAATAGTGACGGTAATTTGCATGGGTTATAAGACTAGTCCAAAAATAATAGGTATTCAATGAGTGATAATCAAACCCATTAAAGAAATTTTTTGGGTTAATGATATTGATGTGGTAATATGAAAGGGTGTGAGTGCATGGTTGTCGGTTCATAGAAAGATCGGTATTAAGAGGTGTTAATTTCCTCTTTGTCTAAATATTGGAAAAAGGCATGGTGGGGATGTGTGAGCATTTCTATTCCTCGTTGAAATCCTAGTGTTGTTCCGGGTCGGAGGCGCATGATGCTTAACTCCCCCCAATCTCCTCCTCGAGGCATGCGAGTAGTACTTTGATTTGTGATAAAACTAATAAAACTTTGAAATAAGTATATGAGTTCTTTGTGACTAATGTGAATCCATGGACATACGCAATCTCACCACCTCATATTTTGCTAGCCTCTTCGGTACCATGCATTGCCCATTCTCACCTCGAGGATCGGTGCAAAATTCTTCGATGCATCCAAACCCCGTGACATGATACGCTCTATCACACATAAACCTCCTTATATCTTCCTCAAAACAACCACCATACCTACCTATTATGGCATTTCCATAGCCATTCCGAGATATATTGCCATGCAACTTCGACCGTTACATCATGTGACTAGTTCATTCATCGTCATATTGCTTTGCGTGATCATATAAAGCTGACATAGTATTTGTGGCAAAGCCACCGTTCATCATTTTTTGATACATGTCACGCTAGATCATTGCACATCCTGGTACACTGCCAGAGGCATTCATATTGAGTCATATTGTTTCATAGTTCTTCATATTGAGTTTTCATATTGAGTTGTAAGTAAATAAAAATGTGATGATCATCATTATTAGAGCATTGTCCCACTGAGGAAATAAAAATGTGGGAGGCCAAATGAGCCCACCATAAAATGAAAAATGAGAGAAAATGAGAGAAGGGAGTTTGCTACTATCCTTTACCACACTTGTGCCTCAAAGTGGCACCTTGTTATTCGTATAGAGATTCTCATGTTACATCATTTTCATATGCTAGTGGGAATTATTTTTCATTATTAAAAACTTGGCTTGTATATTCCGATGACGGGTGTCCTCAAATGCCCGAGGTCTTCATGAGCAAGCAAATTGGATGCACACCCACTTAGCTTTAGTTGAGCTTGCATACACTTATAGCTATAGTGCATCCGTTGCATGGCAATTCCTACTCCTCACATTGATATCTATCGATGGGCATCTCCATAGCCCGTTGATACGCCTAGTTGATGTGAGGCTTTCTTCTCCAATTTTTACCCCTTTGATATCTACCACCATATTTTATTTCACCCTTATGATATGTCCATGGTTCACGCTCATGTATTGCGTGAAGAATAAAAAGTTGATGCGCATTGAAAAAGTATGATCTAATTGCCTGACATGGACACCGTGGTGCTTGACATTTGTATTAATGTGGTGAAGACGGATCCATGCCTTACTAATATGATAAAATAAATGGGGGGGGGGGGCAAACATTCTTTGAGGATCGTATATTTGGAAAGATTGATGATTGTGTTGCTTGTGCTTATAAATATTACTATGTTGGTGTTTGTTAATTCATCGTTTCTCAATGAGCATACATGCAAACAATTACATATTGGGTAGCATGTCACATCAAAAATTCTGTTTTTACCATTTACCTACTCGAGGACGAGCATGAATTAAGCTTGGGGATGCTGATACGTCTCCAACGTATCTATATTTTTTTATTGTTCCATGCTATTATATTATCATTCTAGGATACTTTTTGAGTATTTATTTACCAATTTATATTATGTTTGAGCACTAACCTATTGACCCAGTGCCCACTGTCAGTTGTTGTTTTCTGCATGGTTTTGGCTTTTCAGGTTTACAGTACCAAACGATGTCCAATTGCCATGTAACTTTAATATGATTTTTTCTGGACCAGAAGAAGACCTGGAAGCTTCGGAATGAGGCCGGAGGCCCCACGAAGGAGGCACCACACAATAGGGCGCGCCCTGTTGGCTTGTGCCACCCTCGGGCGTCCCCCGATGCCCCTCTCTTGCCTATAAATTCACATATATTCCAAAAACCCTAAGGAGCATCCCGAAACACTTTTTCCGCCGCCGCAAGTCTCTGTTCCGCCGTGTGCCCATCTGGAGACCTGTTCCGGTGCCCAATCGGAGGGGGAATCGATCACGGAGGGCCTATACATCATCCTTGCTGCTCCCATGGTGATGTGTGAGTAGTTCACCACAGACGTATGGGTCCGTAGTTAGTACCTAGATGGCTATCTCTCTCTCTCTCTCTCTCTCTTGATCTTCAGTACAATGATCATCGCATCTTCGCTTTGATCTATCCGATGTAATTCTTTTGTGCGGTGCGTTTGTTGGGATCCGATGAATTGTGGGTTTATGTTCAGATTATTCATGAAAAGTATTTGAGTCATCTATGAATATTATGATTCTTATGTGCATGATCATTATAGCTTCGTAAATATCTCCGATCTATTGAAATAGTTTGGCCAACTAGATTGATATTTCTTCAGTGAGAGGGGTGCGTTGTAGTGGGCTCAATCTGACGGTGCTCTATATCCCAGTGACAGAAAGGGACAAGACACGTCTTTGTATTGTTGCCAGTAAGGATAAAACGATGGGGTTAGTTCATATTAATTGAATTCTCTTTGTCTACATCATGTCATCGTTCTCCAAGCATTACTCTATTTTACTTAATACTTTAGATGCATGCTGGATAGCGGTCGATGGGTGGAGTAATAGTAATAGGTGTGGGCAGAAGTCGGCCTATTTGCTTATGGACGTGATGCCTATGTACACATGATCATTGGCGTGAATAAAGATTGCATAACTATGCGCTTTTCCATCAATTGCCCAACAGTAATTTGTTTACCCACCGTATGCCTACTACATGAGAGATGCCACTAGGGAAAACTATGGCCCCCCGGGTCTACTCACTTACATATTTACAAAAGCTTTCAATACCTTGCTGCCATTATTTGTCTTTTATTTTATTTTGCAATTTATAATTATCTACTATCATCTACGCACTTCATTTGCTTGCAAATAACGAGACCAAGGTGATTGACAACCCTCTTGCCGCGTTGGGTGCAAGTGTGTGCTCTTTTGTGTGCAGTCGCTGAAGACGGTGGTTGATTGATATTCATATTGGTTCAATAAACCTTGGTTCTTAACTGAGGGAAATACTTATCCATATTGTGCTGCATCACCGTTCCTCTTCACGGAAACCCAACGCAAATCACAAGTATCGCATCCCCTCTTTCGTCTTCGAAACTATCGGTATGTCTCACTTGGATCTATATTTTAATTCTTCACACACATGATGTGTGTTATTCTTGGAGCATCTTCTTGTTTTGTTTGCTACTTGATATAATCTTTAGATCTGGAAATTTTCATCCGGGGAGAGTTTATGCATAGCTACCTATTTAGTTAACTACTTTTTGTCCTTCACTACTTATATCTTTTGTAGTAGTTAATTGTTTAGTCTCGTGCTCACTTATATCTTTAGAGTAAGATATTTATGAATGAATGGAATGTCATGTGCTTCATTTATTATATGTATATTAAGAAGTAAAATATACACCCTCCGTTTAATATGTTTAAATAGAAGTGAGACTACGAGAGTGCATATATTTAATCAAGTAAGGGATTTATATTATACTCCATCTGTTCCTTTATGCAATATGTATTTGGTTTTTGATATAATTCCGCATTGTAAGGCACATTTCTTCTAATTCCTCATAATTCTGTTTTAGCCGTAAAAAATGGAAAGTATCTCTCTTCCGATTGTCTGTATCTCTCCTTGTAGCAAAAGAAAGAAAGTATCTCCCTCTCGATTGCATGTATCTTTTACTTTCACGGACTAACTGATTTACTTGCCACTAACCAACAAATTTGCCAAGGGTAATTTCGTCCTAAATTCTCTATAATTATGTGACTTGGTCACCGTCCCAAAAACAATATACTTTACATAAAATAATGGAGGGAGTAATGATGATAACGAATATCCATTTCTAAGCCGAGGCTCATCTGCTCCCGGTGAAGAAACAATTCACAAAAAACACTAAACATTCAAAATATCCTATTTTTCTTTTGCATGGAAGATAATTGTGTGCGTGAGGTGCGTTCCAAATTTCAGATCATGTGGACATATGAGTAGCTCTCAAAAAAAAAACAAATTGGGTTAGACCAATACATGAGCAATAAACGTTTTCACATACCCCCAAGGTTGTCTTTTTTGAATGTTTTGAATTTTTCTAGCATTAGTTTTATTAAGTTGAACCTATTTTGTTGTGGTGGTAAGTATCTCTAGTTAAGGTTCGATGATTGGCTTGGCACATGTTTGATAATTTTCAAATTCAGCCTTGGTGGTATTCAAATATGTAGGTTATCATCATGATTATATTTTCTCAATAATGTATATATTAGAGAATGCATGGTTGTGGTTTTTCTGCTTGATAAAGTGGTTGCTCCCGGTCTCAGCCAAGCCTTATCCTATATTAAGCGGAATTACCGACTGTGCATCCAATCCTTGAAACAAGTTTATGCCACAAAGTGTCCACCATACCTACCGATAGACGGTATTTCACTGCCATTCCAAGTAAATTTGCATGTGCCACCTCTAAACCTTCAAATAAATATCTGTTTTATGTGTTCGTACAGCTCAAGGAGCGGTAGGGGTAGTCAATATCTTCCATGCTAAATGTGTTTTACTCACGACGAGAGTTTATTCGCTCATCAAATTTATGACGAAGACTGGTATTAGGGAAGCCCAGTCCCACATAAAAAATGATTTAATTAAAAATGGCACTCTTCTAGAAAAGTTGAAAGTTGGCAGCCACCCGTGAATTTAGCTAGCCATGGTTTGTATTGGTTATGGTGGAGTGGAGGGTAAAAACATGGAAACTGCCATTAACATGTTTAGTATGAAAGATATTGGAAACCTTTAAACTGTTCACAGAAAAAATATGCCAATCAAAATGAATCCATCTATGTTTGAACCAAATGAGCTCTGGCATATGCTAATCTTTACTTTTCTCTGCAAAGGGACTATCTATTTACTTTTATTGTTGAGTCAATTCCATCTTTCACTCTTACGACACAACTTATTGAGCATGGTGACCACTCTTAACTTGGTATGCATTTTTGTAAGAGCAATTTGGTGACGTTGGGGTGGAAGGAAAGAAAGTGACCCTTGCGATCTGAGTTGGCATTGCGACCAAGTGTGCTTTGATGAGTTTTGTGTTTTTGGTGGTTTTTGTGCTGACAAGGATATCGGGTTAACGGGTCCAGCCCAGTGGTTTGTTTTTGATGGGTTTTGTGTTGTGAAAATGGGCTTATTCATTGACTCGAAGTTCAGATTTAGGATGGTAATCGACTGACTTTAAATTTGGGCCAGTCAATTATGTTTGTACGGATTTTCTGTTTGGCCGTTTGATTTGAAATTAAAGGCAGGTCTAAAAATAGACTGAACCGAATTTATTTTCGGTTGACTCGCTCCTAGCCAGTCCCAAGCATTTACAAGTGGCACATACTATTTCCCCACTAACACCTTTATGCGGCGAGTTCAATTTTTGGCCTGCCAATACTAATAGGCCGAAATAGCAGTGGTGGGGTCTGAATAAACCTGGGCATGGGCAGCCCGGCCCGACAATCTGGCCCGAACCCGACCCGAAAACACTGGGCCGGGTCGGGCTTTGTCTTCGGGCCGGGCTCGGGCCTGAAAATGAAGCCCGTTGTGTATTTCGGGTCGGGCTCGGGCCTGGAAAAACAGGCAGTTTACACAGAGGACCAACCCGGCCCGACCGAAAATTGATCTTTTTTTTCCCTTCGGGGCGTGTATATGCTTTTTTTGGCCGGACCGAGCCGGACTCAGGCCTAGACTTTGCAAGTCAGGCTTTGACGGACCCGGTCCTGCCCGACTAATGTCTGGGTCTAGGTCTGAAGCATGCCCCCCACTAATGTATCCTCACCTATAAACTTTTGTCAGTAATATTGTTGTAGACTTTTTTTTCATGAATACGCAAAAGACTTGCGTATCATTACATTGATAGGAGACAAAAGAATTTAAAGATTACAACATTAGTGTTGCAAGCACATACGTGACAGGCCATGTGAGCAAGATGTACAAAAACGCCAAAAAATGATAGGCGCAACCCTAATACAAAGGTCTAAGTCTCGTCGAGCAGCTGGCCAAGCCCTTTGGACCCGGCGTGAGCCCAAGCTCTAGCGTCCTCCTTCGTAACATCAATGAGCATTATGAGCGTAAGGATCGAAGGCATGTCCCATTGAACACGCAACATCCATCCATATGGGCTTCAGATGATTTTCCAAAAAAAAAAAAAAATGGGGTTCGATGATTCAGGGACCGTCAAAGGAGAAATGACAATTGGTCCACCAACTTCAGATCGTCATCCCTCGACGCGGGCGCTCACAGCTGGGAGAATACCTTGCTGTCGGCGACCTCGGTCATGCTCAAACCGGTCTCGTCCATCGACAAGCTCGTCGACGACGACAGCATGTTGTCGAGTTCATCCCCGATGACGTTCATCTCCTGCAGCTGCAGGCAGTACTCCAGGTTCCACAGCACGTCGCCCATGGACGGCCGGTCCACCCAACAGTCCGCCAGGCACTTCTCAGCGGTCTCTGCGAACTTGAGCAGCGACTCCTCGTCCACCTCGCCGGCGATCCTTGGGTCGGCCATCTTGTCGAGCCGCCCTAGCTTCCCCGCGCATCCTCACAGCCCATTCGGCGATGTTGATCAGGCTGTGGTCCAGGCTCTGGTCGATCACGGGCCGCGCGCAGAGCACCTCCAACAGCACCACGCCGAAGGAGTACACGTCCGACCGGTCCGTCAGCTGCTGCGTCTTGAAGTACCCCGGGTCCAGGTACCCGAAGCTGCCCTTCACCGCCGTGCTCACGTGCGTCTCCCCGAACGACGGCCCGATGCGCGACAGCCCGAAGTCGGCCACCTTTGCGATCACGCCGCCGGTGCTGTCGCCGTCGCTCCCGAGGAGGATGTTGGTCGACTTGACGTCACGGTGGATGATGTTCTCCGCGTAGCCTCTGTGCAGGTAGTGCAAGCCCCTCGCCGCGCCGATGCAGATCTCCAGCCTCTGCTTCCATGACAACGCCGGCTCGTCGGAGCCGTACAGGTGGCTCCGCAGCGTGCCTTTCTCCATGTATTCGTACACGAGTATCATCTCCGCTTGCTCGTTGCAGTACCCGATGAGCGACACCAGGTGCCGGTGCCGGATGCCGGACAGCACCACGATCTCCGTCTGGAACTCCGGCAACCCCTGCTGCGAGGCGCGCATGGCGCGCTTCACCGCCACTGGCGTGCCGTCACCGAGCACGCCCTTGTACACGTTCCCAAACCAGCCCACGCCGATGAGGTTGCGCTCGTGGAAGCTGTCCGTGGCGGCCTTGATCTTCGCGAGAGGGATGTGCAGCTTTCTGCTCACGCTCTCCATGCCGCCGGTCTTGCCAACTCTTGACCATCGGTTCGTCAACTGCTCGGCCCAGCCGGAAGCGCTGTACTTCGTGTACGGCACGCCGAGAAAGCAGAGCACCACGCAAGCAAGAACGGCGGCGCCGAGCACCACCGACACCGTAATGAGAACGATCCTCTTCGTCCTGCCGTGCGACCTCCTCGAGGTCAAATCGACGGGCGGCAGCCTCATAATCTCTAGCCCGTTCAGCATGCCACCTCCGCTGCTTTTCGACAACCAGCCGATGCTCACCGTGAGATTCCCGGCGCTCGGCGCCCTGGCCGCGTAGTCCATGTAAAAGACCTTGTTTGACTGAGTCGCCCGATCCTTGGGCGTGAGGTCTGGAGTGCCAATGGCCTGCGCTATGTAGACGTTGAAGACGATGCCAACGCCGACGACGGAGCTGACCACCTCGTAGTCGCAGAAGTGGAGGCGAACCAGGTAGCGGGACCCCATCACCGCCGGGAACGTCCACGTGAGGTTGAAGTTCAGGCCCGGGGTTGTCGCCCTCAGGAGGTCCGTCACGTTCGCCATGCGTTGGGTCTGGTACACGACGTCCGGCGCCACCTCCCTCGTGTATCCGTTCGAAGTATCGTAGATGATCGGGCTGGAGGTGTTGCTCACCAGTCACCACCAACTGCCCGGAGGCGTCGTAGAGGTAGGGGCCGTCGGGCAGCCACGTCCGCCACAGCGTGTCGTTTTCAATGGTCACCTTGGGCCCGCCGACGTTGAGGCGATAGACCGTCTCCAGCGGCTGCCGCTGCCAGAGGTCCATGTCGTCCTTCACCACGGCTCCCACCGGCGTCACGGAGCCATACCACAGCATCTCCAGCGGGGCCGAGAAGAGCTCGATGGCGTTGACGAAGGCGGAGGAGCCAGCGTCCGGGGTGAACGTGACGTGGAAGTCGCCGCCGGACAAGTCACGCGGGACGAAGAACTCCTTCCCGACGCCGTTGGCCGGCGGCGAGAAGGAGGACAGCAGGGCGTACTCGTGGCCAGGGACCGAGACGTTGAAGCGCGCGGACATGGTGTTGATGACATGCTGAGAGGAGGTGGCGTTGAAGAAGGGGAAGAAGTGGAGGCGCAGGACGACGAATGGCGGCGTGTATGGCGAGGCGGGGCTAGGGAAGCGGTACGAGAAAGCCGATATGCCTGCGCGCGCGGCGGCGTGCAGAGCTGGCAGGGAGTCCGGGATGGAGCTGGCGGACACCGCCGGGGCGCTTGCAGGCGAGAGGTAGGCGTCGTCGGGGACGAAGGTATTCGTGGGGGAATCGTTGGACGGGAAGGAGACGGAGTAGCTGGCGCCGCATGCGAGGAAAAATTGGAAGCCCGGAGAGAGGGCGGCGACGGCGGCGCGCGGGAGAACCGTGGCGAGGAGGAGGGCGAGGTCGCGAGGAGTATGCCGTGGACGGCCATTCAGCCGGCCAGTGGAGTCGTGCTGGTGCTGTGCGCAAGTGTGGTGGATGCATGTCGATGTTCATTGGGGATAAGCGCGAGCGGGCTGTGTGGACGTAGGTAACACGGCCGAGCCGGAGTGGCGTGTTGATTCGGACGGACGGGAACTTGGGAAGGCGGACGAAAATTCGTCTCCGTGACCAGTTCCACTGGAAGGTGGACTTGACTAAACTTGAAAGCTGGGATTGCCCGTTTGTGTTGTTTGGCAAAGCAATGGTGGAGTGGACTAGAGTCTTGAGGATGGTACAGTCCCTGTCGTGTAGATCCGACCTCACATATCATCTATGTTAGCGACCCACGAGCTAACCCCGCTGCAGAGCGCGGGAAGGAAGTCACAAGCCCACATCGGCCCAGGAGGGAGCGGCGGCCCAACCATAAGTTCATAGGGCCTCAGTGGGTTTCCTTCATGTTCCGGCCCGAGGAGTAGCTAGGGCGTGTGTGGGTTATAAGGAGAGTCAGTGTAGTGGGTGAGAATCATCCCGGCTAGGATCAGGTGGCGACGGCGGCGGCGTGTGTATCTGGGATTCATACCTTCTTCTTCCCCCAAGTCACCCCCAACAAGCTGTACTGCTACCTATGATTTCCACCATTAATTGAGACAGATAGCTGGTAGCTAACACGTGGTATCAGTCGCCACTCCACCCCCCTCTCGCCGCGCTGGAAACTCGCAAGCAGGCACTCGATCGGCAACAACTCTTCACCGCCATGGATCCGGTGTTGAAGGCGTACCTGGACAAATTCCAGGACAACCTGACGAAGGCGAATGAGGAGACTCGCGCCGACATCAAGGACCTCACCAAGCGGATCGACCACCAGGCCACGCAGGTGGAGGCGCTCACGGCCTGGAAACCCGACCTCGAGTCCCGCCTCTCCAAGCTCCAGGAGGCGGTGGGGGTCCTGCAGCACGCGCGGCCGTCTCTGAGCGCGGCTGCCGCGGGTGGATCATCGGCGCCGGATCTCTCTGATCCGGTCGTGCGCGACGCGGTCCACGGGCCCAATGGCCACGGCGAGCCCCACCTCCCTCGGAGCGAGTTGTCAGGGGACGCAATTCCCCCGACAGCCACTCCGGCCAATGGTACGCTCAATTTCCACACCCCCATGCCCTCTCGTCTGATGGATTCCCCCATGGGAACGGGATTTGCATCAGGGCAGATCATCATTGGTCTCGGCCAGGCACCACCCTCCCTTTCGTTTCCTCAATTTGCCGGTGAAAATCCCAAACTCTGGAAACAAATGTGTGAACAATATTTTGCCATGTTCCAAATCCACGACTCCTACTTTGTGCCCATGTCTACCTTACATTTCACCGGTCCTGCAGCAATTTGGTTGCAATCGGTCCAAAGTAAAATCAGTACTCTCGATTGGGAATCATTCTGCACTCTACTTTGTAATAGATTCGGGCGCGATCGACATCAATTGTTGATCCGACAATTTTACTCTCTACGGCAGTCATCTTCTGTTTCTGAGTACATTGAACAGTTCGAAACTCTTATGAATCATCTCATATCATATTCTGACGCTATGCACCCTCTGTATTTCCTGACGAGGTTCGTCGAGGGGCTCCGCAAAGATATCCGGGCAATGGTCATGGTTCAGCGGCCTCATGATCTCGACACTGCTTGTGCTCTTGCGTTGCTACAGGAAGAAGTGGTAGACGGTCAGAAAGGGGCTTGGTACGAGCAGCCTGAATTTGTACCACCAGTGGGATGTCCTCGAGCGACCGGGCCCATGCCATTACCTGCTCCGCCGGCACGAGCAGCGGCCGCGCCGCACACAGCGGAAGACCGCAGAGGTACGGACGGTGCACGCGCTAATGGAGATGCAGCTAAACTCACAGCATTGCGCAACTTCAGGCGTGCCAAAGGGCTGTGTTTTAAGTGTGGAGAGCGCTGGGGGCACGATCATGTGTGTCCCCCAACTGTCAAACTGCATGTGATTGAGGAGCTTTTGAGCTTGTTCCAAATGGAAATGCCGACTGAGGAAGGAGAGAAAGATCAGCTACAGCAAAGCCAAGATACAGCTGAACAGATTTGGCATTTATCTCTCCAGGCCGTGTCAGGTACTGAAGCGCCTAGTTGCCTGCAGCTCCATGGATGGCTGCAAGGTCATGAGGTTCTGATATTGGTGGACTCGGGCAGTACAGCCTCATTTGTATCCCAACAATTGAGCACTCAGTTGCAAGGCATTCAAGATATGCGGCGGCCAGTCAAAGTGTCAGTGGCGAATGGTTCTCAATTGATCTGCAATCAGGAGATTTTAGCTTGTTCTTGGTTTACCCAGGGCAACGTTTTTAACACAAACTTCAGAGTTCTTCCTTTGGGCTCGTATGACGTGATTTTGGGTATGGATTGGTTGGAATACCATAGCCCCATGCTGATAGATTGGCCACGAAGGAGAATGCAAATTCAGTCGCAAGGATTCACTGTGGTTCTCCAAGGAGTTGCTGCACAAGAAACACAGTGTGCTGTCCTTAACAGTCTGCAGTTGGCAAGCATGGAGAAGAACTCCGCAATTGCTTTTTCAGTCCAGTTGTATTTCTCTAAAGATGTGGAGGCAGAGCCGCAGATTCAGTGCACAGAGCTACCTCCTGAGATCGCCCAACTGCTCTTGGAATTCGAGGACATTTTCACAGAACCAACCGGACTGCCACCTCGTCGTTCATGTGATCACAAAATACCTCTTATGGCAGGGGCGCAGCCCGTCAATATTCGTCCCTACCGGCACAAACCGGATTTGAAAACAGAGGTGGAAAGACAAGTGCGCGAGCTGCTCAAAGCTGGGATCATCCAAAAAAGCAGCAGCCCGTTCTCTTCTCCTATCATCTTGGTGAAGAAGAAAGACGGCACCTGGCGCTTGTGCATCGATTACCGGCGCCTCAACGCGATGACAATTATCAGCAAGTACCCTGTTCCGGTCATCGAAGAAATCTTGGACGAGTTGGCTGGTGCACGTTGGTTCTCCAAGTTAGATCTGCGGGCTGGGTACCACCAGATACGGCTGGCTGAAGGCGAGGAATATAAAACAGCCTTCCAGACACACTCGGGCCACTACGAATTCAAGGTGTTGTCCTTCGGTTTGGGCGGGGGTCCAGCCACCTTCTTGGATGCCATGAACACAACACTGCACCCGGTCTTGCGAGTTTGCTGCCTTGTTTTTTTTATGACATCCTCGTCTTTAGCTCTTCTCTGGCTCTGCATGCCCAACACTTACGCCAAGTCCTCGCTCTGCTCAAGCGAGATCAATGGGTGGTGAAGCGATCCAAGTGTGTCTTTGCTCAGCAGCAGCTGACATATCTGGGGCATACAATCTCGGCGCAAGGGGTCTCTACGGACAGTGAGAAGATCAAGCAAGTTTCCCATTGGCCAACTCCTGTGTCGGTCAAGGAAGTGCGAGCCTTTCTGGGCCTCGCGGGTTACTATCGTCATTTTGTCAGGCAATTTGGCATGATCGCTCGACCACTGACCAATTTGTCGCATAAGAATGTACCGTTTCAATGGACAGAGTCTACACAAGAATCCTTTGCAGCTCTGAAAGTGGCTTTGGTGTCAGCACCAACTTTAGCTCTGCCGGACTTCACCAAACCTTTCATTGTGGAGACGGACGCGTGCGAGTATGGTGTGGGAGCCGTGCTATAGCAGGAGGGGCACCCCATCGCGTATCTCAGCAAAGCTTTGGGGCCGCGAACAAAAGGCCTATCAACTTACGAGAAGGAGTGCTTGGCCATTGTGTTGGCTGTGGATCAATGGCGTGCCTACCTACAATTTTCTGAGTTCACCATCAAAACGGATCAGAGGAGTCTTGTGCACCTGGAGGAACAGCGTCTCCACACCCCGTGGCAACAAAAGGCGTTCACAAAATTGCTCGGGATGCAATATCGCATTTGCTACCGGAAAGGTACAGAAAATAGTGCGGCGGACGCGCTGTCTCGGCGCCCCGTAACAGCCTCATCGCAGGTCCATGCCATCTCTGTCTGCCAACCGGCCTGGCTACACGAGATTGTTAAAGGCTATGATCAAGACCCTAAAGCTCAGCAACTTACCACTCAACTGGCAGTGGCTCCTGTCGCGGATGGTAAGTTCACACTCACCAAGGGAATTCTGCGTTTTCGCGGTAGAGTGTGGCTGGGCAACAATTCACGGCTACAACACTAGATTATGCGTGCGTTACATGACAGCGCGGTGGGTGGACACTCGGGGTTCCCTGCTACGTACAGAAGGATTAAGCATCTATTCGCGTGGCCGGGTATGAAACAGAACATCAAAGACCATGTCCAGGCTTGTCAAGTCTGCCAACAAGCTAAGCCTGATCGGGCCCAATACCCAGGTCTGCTTCATCCTCTCTCGGTGGCAAAACGCTGTTGGGAACTGGTTTCTCTGGACTTCATTGGGGGTCTGCCCAAATCAGGCCAGTACGACTGCATTTTAGTGGTGGTGGACACATTCTCAAAATATGCACACTTCTTGCCTGTGACCCACCCTTACACAGCTCAGATGATTGCGCAGCTGTATATTGATCAGGTGTATAAGTTACACGGGATGCCTGAAGCCCTCATTTCAGATCGTGATGCGGTATTCACTAGCAAGATTTGGCAGGAAATATTCAAGCTTCAAGGCGTCGAACTGAAGATGAGCTCATCACACCACCCGCAGACTGACGGTCAGATAGAGCGCGTAAATCAATGCTTGGAGACCTACTTGCGGTGCTTTGTCCATAGTGCCCCCAAGAACTGGAGTTGCTGGCTTGCCCTTGCAGAGTTCTGGTATAACTCTGCCTACCATTCAACTCTGGGCAAGACCCCGTTCATGGTTGTATACAGCCAGGAGCCTCGACAGTTAGGCATTGTTGCTGAACATGCCACACCTCTCCCTGAGCTAAACGAGTGGTTGGAAGAGCGTCAGCAAATGCAAGACATCCTTCGGCAACACTTGCTGCGAGCCAAACAGATCATGAAGACACAGGCAGACAAAACTCGAACCGCCAGAGAATTTCAAGTGGGTGATCAAGTGTTCTTGAAGCTTCAGCCATACATTCAGACTTCCGTCGCTCGCACATCCAACCACAAACTTAGTTTCAAATACTTTGGGCCATATCCGGTGATCAGACGCATCAATGAAGTCACGTACGAGCTGCAGTTACCAGCAAATTCTTCTATCTTTCCAGTGTTCCATGTCTCCCAGCTCAGACGCGTTCTGACCCCAGGTGCGAGCGCTTCCCCTGAACTTCCTACCAACTCTGACGCTGTTAATGCTCCTCTCAAGATTCTGGACAAGCGCTGGCGTCGTGGATCACACAAGATGCGGGAACAAGGGCTGATACGCTGGCAAGACAATCAGGCAACCGACGACACTTGGGAAGACCTCGAGGACCTTCGTCGTCGTTTTCCTACTGCACCGACTTGGGGACAAGTCGTTACTGAAGGAGGAGGGGGTGTTAGCGACCCACGAGCTAACCCTGCTGCAGAGCGCGGGAAGGAAGTCACAAGCCCACATCGGCCCAGGAGGGAGCGGCGGCCCAACCATAAGTTCACAGGGCCTCAGTGGGTTTCCTTCATGTTCCGGCCCGAGGAGTAGCTAGGGCGTGTGTGGGTTATAAGGAGAGTCAGTGTAGTGGGTGAGAATCATCCCGGCTAGGATCAGGTGGCGACGGCGGCGACGTGTGTATCTGGGATTCATACCTTCTTCTTCCCCCAACAAGCTGTACTGCTACCTATGATTTCCACCATTAATTGAGACAGATAGCTGGTAGCTAACAATCTACTACTACACTACTAGTACACAGTAAGGCCAACTCCAGCGCACGATCCCAAACGGACGTCCGTTTTGTTCGGATTCTATCCGTTTGGGTAGGGCAATGGGATCGTGTCCGGACCATTCCTGGGATGCGGTGGCCATGCGCCCAACGCGCGGACCCATCCTTTGGCCCCATCCTGTCCGCCACGACCAATATGCCCATATATTCAATATTTCAATGTTTAAAACAAGTTTGCACATCCAAATATTAATTGTCTCAAATAAAAATAGTTTTACAACTCAATCGAAATTGTCTCGAATAAAATAGTTTTACAACCAAATCAAAATTGTCTTGAATAAACATAATGAACCAATACATCTATTGGTTGCCAATGTGAGTCCACATGTGCTCAACCAAGTCATTTTGAAGCGCCAAATGAGTGTGTCAATCACGCATTTCACGATGGAATTGGGTAAACTGTTCAAACGTGGCCGGTTCTTGGTGCAGGGGCTCAACATTTTCACCATGAAAATCAAATCCTTGGTCGAAGATGCTGTCATCACGCTCGTCCTCGACGATCATGTTGTGCATGATCACACAAGCAGTCATCACCTCCCAAAGCTTCCCTTCATCCCATGTCAGTGCAGGGTTTCGAACGATACCCCATCGGGATTGAAGCACACCAAAAGCACGTTCCACATCCTTTCTAGCACTCTCTTGCATTTGGGCAAATCTCTGTCTCTTCTCACCTAGGGGGTCCGAGATTGTCTTCACAAAAGTTGACCACTGAGGATATATACAGTCAGCTAGGTAGTATCCCTTGTTTTAGTGGTGGCCATTGATCTCAAAGTTGACAGGTGGGGAGTGGCCTTCTGCAAACCTTGCGAAGACTGGAGAACGCTGCAACACGTTGATATCATTGTGAGAACCTGCCATGCCGAAGAAAGAATGCCATATCCAAAGATTTTGCGAAGCCACCGCTTCTAATATGACAGTGCACGCTTAACATGCCCCTTGTACTGGCCCTGCCAAGCAAATGGACAGTTCTTCCACTTCCAGTGCATACAATCTATGCTGCCAAGCATGCCTGGAAAGCCTATATCGGCGTTGATCGCCAACAGCCTTTCTGTATCAGCGGCATTTGGCTGCCTCAAGTACTCAGGGCCAAACACTGCCACCACGGCCTTGCAGAAGTTGTACATTGACATCAGACATGTGGATTCACTCATGCGCACGTACTCATCCACCAGATCGCCTGGATTTCCATATGCAAGCATGCGGATTGCCGCAGTGCATTTCAGATAAGAGGAGAATCCAAGCTTGCCAAGGGCATCCGTTTTGCACTCGAAGAATGGGTCATGAGCAACCACTCCCTCTCGGATACGATTGAACACATGCCTTGCCATACGAAAATGGCGACGGAATTTCTCCGGTTTGAACAGCGCGGTATTCTCAAAGTAATCGACATAGAGCAGGGCGTGGCCTCTCTATCTGTTGCGGTTCAGGTTGGGAGCACGGCCAGGGACTGACCCCCTGTATCGAGGCCGCTGCCGTTCAATGTGGTCGTGAACGACCAGTGCAGCCACCACAAGATCTTCGTCATCCGAGGACGAATCATCTGATGAATAAATTAAGTGGTTGAAGAAAAATTCATCTCCACTGTCCATACCTTTGTGGGCAAAGTGTCAAACACCTTGCGGTCGTGGTGGCAAAAAGGCCGCGAAGATCACCTCGATGCAGCAGGGGCGTTTGGCGGCCGGCTATAGGTCGCTCTGGAGCACCCGACGGAAGCTGCCGTGGTCCATAGGCGTCACCGGCGGTCGTATCCCCTCTGGCACCGGATATGACGGCGACGGCCAAAACTCCTCCAAACGACGGCCAAAACTCCTACGAAAGCGTGGGCGTGGTGGCGGAGACGTGGTTTGGTATGGACGGCCGGGGGGTGAGCAGTGAGGAGGCGGCCGGCAAATAGTGGCGGCGCCGGCGGCGGGGGTGGGGCGGGGAGGGCGGGTGGAGGCGTTGGAGGTGAATGAAGCGCTAGTGTCCCCGACAGGCAGGCCACGGGGAAGACAAGGGCGTGCGTCCCGCCGTCCGCGCGCTGTCCGTTTCACCCCAAACGCGGCGCATGTTTGGGCCGGGAATGGGTCGAAAACGAACGAAAACCGGACATTTGTCCGTTTGGGGCCGCACGTTGGGCCGTGCTATTCGTCCGTTCTACCCCAAACGGACTAGGACGGACGGGATGGGGTCGTGCGCTGGAGTTGGCCTAAGGGAATCTCGACCCAGAGTGGGAGAATTTCCCAGAGTGGAGCTGAGGGACCCTCGTAGAAAAAGAGTAGCCTCTTAATAACCGAACACTTTAGCTACATGTCAGTCAGCTGAATTTAATTTTTGGGTTAGTCGATTTTGTGGCCATTAGATTGTGCTTTGAGATTTGTGTTCTTTTTCTTTTTTCTATTTTCGTTTTGTTGGTGTATTGGGTTGTGTGGATTCGACTGACCCCTATTTTGGGTCAGGCGTTTGCTAGTTGGGCCGGCTTTTGCTTCCCGTCGCCCGTTAGGTCTGCCGTCACCCGCTAACAGGATGGGAGCCTAGCCCGCGTCGTGGAAGGGTGTGGAATCCTGGCGCCGGTCTCCTCGCCTTATCTCTTTGATGTCCGTAGGTCAGTTCATCTTCTCTGCCTCACTCTCTGTCCCTCTACCTCCTCTTCTTTGTGTCGAACCAGATCTAGGGTTCGTCGCCTTCTTCCTTTCCGTTTAGTTTCCCCTGTGATTTTCTCGCTAGGTCTGCCTTGCCGAGGTGGGTTATTGAGCTCCTTGTTTTGTTCCTTTGTGCTATTCTATGTGTAGGATTTGTGTTGAAGGGAGAGAGGGATTGGTGGAATCGTTGTTGTATTGCTTGAGCCTCGTGGGCATATATATAGGAGTACATGATCAACTTGGAGTACAAGACAAACCAGAATAATTCCTAGTCTATGTTTTGTTTCCTAACTAATCACGATACTCAACATCCCCCCGCAGTCACAACGGTAGCGACGCGGACGGAGAGACTGGAGAAGAATCCGAAGGTAAGCCGACGGTCATTCCTCCCCACAGTCGTAACGGTCGATGCATTGCGGAAGTCGTGGCTGGAGTAGAAACCGACGAGGTTGCTCAAGCAAGGCGGTAGCCCTTTGTGCCGTTTGTCGAGGTAGCCGAGAGCGTAGGGTGGTGTAGCCGTGGTCGAGGTAGCCATGCAAAGAACGCCGTGGTCGATGTCGAGTCGGGGTAGCCGATGTCAAGGTAGTCGCCGAGGAGCCACGGGCGCAAGGAGGCGCCGAGTTAGTCATGGGCGCAGTGGTGTCGAAGTAGTGGTGCGCTGGGAAGAAGACGAAGTTGAGACGCGTCGCGCCGGATTGCCAAGTCCGGGGACACATCGTGGATGAAGGCACGCATCGGTGTCGCCAGCACCGGGCATGCGTAGACGGACGAAGTCGATGTTGACGACGCGTCGCTCCAGGCTTGCCAGGCCTGGGAACACATCGGGGACGAAGGCACGCGTCGGTGTTGCCAGCACCGGGCATGCGTAGACGGGGACCTACACACAACTTGTATGCCATGTCGAGGAGACTAGCAGAGAAGGACTCGACGACGGTTGCGGCGCAAATCGGCGGGGGGCCGATGTCGCCCACGGTGGTCGGCGTAGATGAAGTGGTCGGGGTAGACGACGGCGACGCTGGCGATGAGCTGGTGCTGGACGAAGAAGAAGGGGGTGGACTGGCGGCGCGGCTCGGGTGAGCGAGCTGCAGCGGCGCCGAAGAAGAGCGGCGGCGGCGGCTGGTTAGGAGCGCGGTGGCGATGCTCGAAGGAGGCGTGGAAGAACCCGACAGCATGACGAAGACCGGCACGGACGATGGCATTCCCTCGCCGAGGAAGGTGGCGCGGTGCATACCAGAAGAAGTCGACGCGCGGGGATGGCGGAGTGGACCGTGCGCCGCGGCCCTATGCCCCGAAGGGGCGACGAAGCGGCAGAGCGCGGGTCGGGGCGACGGCGGTAAGACCTTGGGGCGGCGGCGTGGACCGCGTGCCGCTGCGCGATGGCCCGAAGGGGCGACACAGCGGCGGCGCGCGAGTGGTGCAGCCGCGGGGACGGCCTCGGGCGGCGGTGAAAGCACAACATGCTCCCTTGGTGGTTTTGATAATTCATGACAACATACATTGTCTCTTGGACTAATACTTTTACCTAGTGTATTTCAGATAAAAGTCCATGGAGAGAAGGGTTGGTAAAAAGATTGTGGAAATACCCCAAGATGCAAGGAAATGGATTGGCAAAGCTTCAAGCAAGAGGACTCTATATTTTACATTTGTGAGAAATCACTTTGAGTCCATAGGAAAGCCAATACTATTAAAAGGGGGTAAGGTATTGTTGGTGAACAAAATGCTCATACGTGCACAAGTGATAGTCACCAAAAACACCCACAAGCTCTTCCGCAAAAGTCTGTCAAAGTCAAATATCCAAAATCGGTGCAACCAACACTTTCCACTCGGTGCCACCGATTCCCATACTCAGACAGACCTAAGCTAAACCCTAACCCTTCGGTGCAACCAATTCTGCTTCGGTGCCACCGAGTTTGGTTGCCAACTCTCTGTTACGCAAATTCATAAAATCGGTCCTACCGAGTTTGTTGGATCGGCGTCACCGAGATTGGGCAATCTGACCGTTGGTCACCTTATCGGTGCAACCGAGTTTCATATATCGGTCTCACCGAGATTCAAAAGTTGCCACCTTTTGGTCACTTCGGTACCACCGAGATTAACACATCGGTGTCACTGAGTTGGTCATTTTGTGTGTAACGGTTGGATTTTTGGGGATGCCTATATATACCCCTTCACCACCACGTACTCGAAAGAGATGCACTCAGAACTATTCCATACTTGCCCCATCCAGTTTTCTGAGAGAGAGCCACCTACTCATGTGTTGAGATCATGCCATTCCATTCCAACCATATGAATCTTGATCTCTAGCCTCCCCAAGTTGCTTTCCACCAATCCCATCTCTTCCAGCAAGCCAAATCTGTGAGAGAGTGATTGTGTGTTGAGGAGTCTATCATCTTGAAGCACAAGAGCAAGGAGTTCATCGTCTTACCGAGCCTATTACCTTTTGGAGGGTGGTGCCTCCTAGATTGGTTAGGTGTCGCTTGGGAGCCTCCTAGTTCGTGTTGTGGAGTTGAACCAAGAAGTTTGTAAGGGCAAGGAGATCACCTACTTCGTGAAGATCTACCCATAGTGAGGCTAGTCCTTCGTGGACGGAAGCCGTTATGGAATAGTCAAGGTTGCTGCTTCGTGGACCCTTCGTGGGTGGAGCCCTCCGTGGACTCTCGCGACTGTTACCCTCCGTGGGTTGAAGACTCCATAAACGTGAACATACGATAGCACCACCTATCGGAACCACGGGAAAAATCTTCGTGTCCCTCTTGAGTTTGATCTTCCTATCTCATCTCTTTACTTCATGTGCAATGTCTTTACATTCCGCTGCTATATTCGTAGACATGCATGTGTAGGGTGTGCTTGACTTGCTATGATTGTTAAAATCTGCCAACCAATTAACTTGGGAAATGGTTAGGTTTTAAATTCCTGCTAGTAATCTATTCACCCCCCCTCTAGACACTCTTCTACTGATCCCACAATTGGTATCAGAGCATCACTACTAGGGAAAACCTTATACACAGCAGCTTACCAGTAGCGCTTTTTAAAAGGAGGCGCTGCTGCTACTTAGCAGTAGCGCGTGTACAAAAACAGCGCTACTAATAAACACATATCAGTAGCGTGGCACGTATAAAACGCGCTACTACTATAATTGCCACACCATTCCCGATAGGCTAGGTATAGTAGTAGCGCCCTTCCTCAACCAGCGCTGCTGCTATTCTACTTAGCTGTAGCGCTTGGAACCAACCCGCGCTGCTGCTATGCCCACCTTATCCACCCCGTGCGCTCCCTCTCTCTTCCTCACTCCTGGCCCCTCACTACCCCCTCACACTGTCGCTGCCTCTTTGCCCCCCGCCGCTCGCCGCCGCCGTCGCCTACCCCTCCTCCCTCTGCCGCCGTCACCTCCCCCTCCTCCCTGGACTCGGTAATCCTCCCCCTCCTCCCTCCTCCCCGCCCCACCTCCTCCATCCTCCCTCCACTCCTCCATTCGCCGCCGGCCGGCCCCTCCTCGCTCCGCCTTCCTCCTCCGTCCTCCTTCCTCCTCCCTCCTTCAGTCGCCCCTCCTTCTCCCTCCTCCCTCCTCCATCCACAACCCCTCCTCCCTGCTACATTTTGATTTAGTAGGCTAGTTGATATTTTCTTGTTGATATGCAACATTTTGAATATAGATGATAATGTGTTGTAAATGTCGATGATGAAAATGCTAGTGCTAGTCGCCATGTCATTGATGTCGATGATGATGCATTCTGAATATAGAGGATGTCTTGGTGTTCTTGTTTGCAATGTACCTCCGAGTGTCCACCATATATATATATGAGAGAGGAAGAATCCCGACTGTTGTCGTGGGGGTCGCTTCTCCTTCTTTTCCTTGTGCTAGATATTTGTAATGCACTAGGGAAAGGATGAGTAGCGACCATCACCGACGGTCGAAATATGAGAGAGGAAGAATCCCGACTGTTGTCGTGGGGGTCGCTTCTCCTTCGTTCCCGTGTGCTAGACATTTTGGTGTAATGCACTCGGGAACGAATGGAGGAGCCACCATCACCGACGGTCGCAATATCAGAGGGAGTGCCCACCATATACGTGAGATGAGAGTTTAGGAAGGAAAGACTCGACAGACCTAAAGTCAACCCGTTGCATATTGAGTAATAGTGATCTGTGTGTTGATCAGTTTCCTGGTAGTTGCCTTCGATCGATTTTAAATGTTTCAACTATGAACATAGGAAATGTCTGATGACGAAAGGAAATTCGTTATGTGCGAATGCTGCGAAGACGAGCGCGGCCTGTGCGACAAGCCTCACCTAGTTGATGGTAGGCGCTTCAGCATCATGCTGGATGAGACCTTCGAAGTGGATACAGTAAGTCACAACGACAAGTCTTTTTTCGTAATTAAGCATGACTTCTGCTTCTTTTGCTTCAACTTATAATTTTAATTTTTTACTATTCTACTAGCGTATCCCCTGCCATGCAAGAATTTATGTCTTGGATAAGATTGGTTTCAGTACTAAAAAAAGTATGGAGGTAAAGAGAGTTCACTTGAGGACCGAGCATGGTTATAGTTTTGCCGTAAAATTGTACAATGCAGACACCTACTCCTATTTTGAATGCAAAAGTTGGAGAGCACTATGCAAGGCTTATGCATTTGAGCCTAATATGCTTATCACCTTTGATATTCGTCCGGAAGATGAAATTGAAGGTAATATCGACATCTGGGTCGATGTGCAAACGCCTCCAGTTCTACCATTATGTGAGTTTCTCAACCATATTTATTAAGTAATTTATATTGTTTATTTAAAAATAGTTGACAACTAATTTCTATTGACAGCTTATTTCCATTCAAGCAAACATGTCCAGCGCTTGGTAGACAGCACCTACTACTATCCCGGGGCTGAACTAAACTGCGAGGAGATAGGTCATTATGTTTCATGGCTTGAGGATCTTGATACTGTCAAGACAGGTTTTTTTCCTGGACTTCGAGATATTAGTACTCAAAACGTGCGACCACTAGTGTGCGTATTGAACTACGGTCACATCTATCTAGGAAAGATGGTAAGATTTTTACTATTTGTCCTCAGTGCATCTTTTGCATACATTATTTTTTAAGCTAAACTTCATTGCTAAGTATGTTACTACGATGTTCTTCAACAGGGACTCCCGATGAGTGTTGTGCCTCGTTGGATCGAGTCTAAAGGTCGCATGACAATGGTTAGCTTACGGCCAAGATATCATGTATTGCACATGAGTGCATTCATCATTTCTCAAAGCGAGCAAGTCTTAATAGTCAAAGACTGGAGCAAAATTGTGAAGGATCACAGAGAAGTACTAGGGGGCAGCAATCAGAAGCGCATCCCACAATTAGGAGACAGGTTCATATGCATTCTCCAATATGATGAAGAAGGAGTGCTACACATGTTTTATGCTATTTTACCTGAGAGAGAGCAGCAGGAGTAGGTCCTAGGTGTTAAGAACAATTAGTTAGTGCTGATTATATATGACTAGTGACCTAGTGAGCAAGTTGATGACCAAGTTGATGATGATGATGAGTTGTTATATGATGATGATGATGATGAGTTGTTATTATAACTAGTGACCAAGTTGTTATATGATGTCTCATGGACGAAAATGATGATGATGAGGAGTTGTTATATGACAATGATGTATTATGACAAGTTGTTATATGATGAGTTGTTATTATGATGATACTGTATGAAAACTTGTATAATGGCGTATGAATATACGACATAAAACAAAAAAGAAATACGTAATAATAGTAGTAGCGCGGGTAGAGAGGTGCGCTGCTAGTAAATACCAGTAGCGCTTTCTACAAACAGCGCTACTGAGAAGCAGGTATAGCTGTAGCGCGGTCGAACACACGCTACTGCTACACTTTAGCTGTAGCGCCGTATCAGTAGCGCGGTTACCCGCGCTACTGATACACCAAATACCCGCGCTACTGCTAGGGTTTTTCCTAGTAGTGCATTGGTCTCCATTGCTTCGGTTTAATCATCGTGGAGGAAGATGGATGTGTCTAGTATAGGGAGTTTGAGTTGTAGAGTGCCTATTCTTGATGGAAAGTACTATAGTCAATGGAAAACTTTGATGCTTGAGCTGTTTAATGAATTTCAATTGAGCAAATTTGTTAAGAGCCCCTATGTACCTCCCATTGATCCTTTACATCCCACACACGAAGAGGAAATTGATATGCTATGCAATCTTAGAACTGTTAATCTCATTGTTAGAGCGTTACCTAGAAATGTGCTCAACCAAATGAAGAATTTTGAATGTGCTTATACTTTGTGGAATGACTTGGAGAAACGATATCCAAGTTATTCGTTGAGTAATCTTGATGAAATTCTTCATAAAACTATTGCCTTTCACAAAATGATGCCTAGTGATCCCAAGTTTGATGATTGTCTATTTGAGCTTTGAGACCTCATGCGTGCTAAAGGAGATGTCTCAACTATCAACAATATCATTGTAGAGGCCCTTCGCATTCATAAACTTGAACATTGTCATGATCACAATCCTAACGAATCTCTTGTTCTTTATGACGAGGATTTCCCACTTGATGATGACAATGTGGAACATGGCTACTATGATTAAGATGAGTTGTTCGACATCGAGTATGAGAAGATCATGAAGAATCTAAGTCTCATGGCAAACTTCAAGGATTACATGTCCGGAGGAAAAGAGTGGATTCTCGATAGCGGATGTACCGATCATATGACCGGAGATAGAGAAATGTTTGAAGAGATCACACCAAACCATGGACCGCGAAGGTACGTAACGTTTGGAGACAACTCCAAGGGTAAGGTACTTGGTCTTGGTAAGGTGGCCATATCCCATGATAGCTCTATTCAAAATGTTATGCTTGTTGAATCTCTTGGTTACAATCTTCTTTCCGTATCTAGACTTGCCGACTTTGGTTTTAATGTGCTATTCACGAAAGTAGATTGCCAAGTGTTTCGTCAAGATAATCATAACATGGTCTTTACCGGTTTCCGTAGAGGTGATCTATACATTGTCGATTTCACTAAGAGATCCAAACCTCGTACTTGTCTTATTGCAAAATCTTCTAAAGGTTGGCTTTGGCATAGAAGACTAGGACATGTTGGCATGCGTAATTTAGATAAGCTTATCAAAGGTGATCATATACTTGGTGTTAAAGATGTTATCTTTGACAAAGATAGACTTTGTAGTGCTTGTCAAGCTAGAAAGCAAGTAGGTGGAAGTCATCCCGTTAAGAATATCATGACTACTAGGAGACCACTCGAGTTACTTCACATGGATCTTTTTGGTCCCAATGCTTACAAGAGTCTCGGTGGAAATTCCTATGGTCTAGTTATAGTTGATGATTTTTCTAGATTTACGTGGGTATTCTTTCTTGATGATAAGTTGCAGGTACAAAAGATCTTCAAGAACTTCGTTCTCAAAGCGCAAAATCAGTTTGAAGTGAAGATCAAGAAGGTTCGGAGCGATAATGGATCGGAGTTCAAGAACACCCATGTGGATACCTTTCTTGACGAAGAAGGTGTCTCACATGAGTTCTCGACTACGTACACACCTCAACAAAATGGAGTTGTTGAGAGGAAGAACCGGACGCTTATTGAGATGGCAAGAACGATGCTTGACGAATACAAGACGCCAAGACACTTTTGGGCAGAAGCCGTGGAAACAGCATGTCATGCCACAAACCGACTTCACTTGCACAAGCTTCTCGGTAAAACGGCATACGAGCTACTCACTGGTAACAAACCCCAAGTTGGATACTTTCGGGTATTTGGCTCAAAGTGCTACATTCTTGATAAGCATCGTCGTACTAAATTTGCTCCTAAATCTCATGAAGGATTCCTACTTGGTTACGGATCGAACTCTCACACTTACCGTGTCTACAACAACTTCACTCGAAAATTTGAAGATACGGTAGATGTGAAGTTTGATGAATCTAATGGTTCACAAGTCGAACAATTGCCAAATGATGTAGGTGATAAAGATCCTTCGGAAGCTATCCAAGATTTGCCCATCGGCAAGATTCGTCCCATGGAGGTGAAGGAAAGTACTTCGTCAACTCAAGTGGAAGCCCCCACTTCACGTCAAGGTGAACCACAACATGACATGGAGGCATCCACAAGCGGGACACGCCAAGATGATGAAGAGGAAGAAGTCCATCATGAAGATCCAGCACAACCTCCTTCACCACCACCTCAAGGGAACGACACCTTCAACAACAACGAAGACGAAGGAGATGATGATGAAGAAGAAGCCCCACCATCAAACAATCGGAAGCTGACCCGAGTTCGAGCACAAGTGACCAAGAACCATCCCCTAAACCAAATCTTTGGTGACATCCAAACCGGGAGAATCACTCGCTCTAAAACTCGCCTAGCTAACTTTTGTGAGCATTATTCTTTCATCTCTAGCATTGAACCCTTGAAGGTAGAACAAGCTCTTGAAGACGTGGATTGGGTGAACGCTATGCATGAAGAGTGTGACAACCTGGATTTTGGCTACAGTGATCATTGTAATTAAGCATAGTGATGACCATGATCAATGCCTAATCATTTTGCTAAACAAGATATGATCAAGTTGAAAATTCATATCTCATTTCAAATTCCATTAAAAAGGGCATTGAATTTTATGGTGATAAAATAAGTTGGCAAACAGCAAAGGAAAAATGTTGCACACTTGTGATAAATCACAAAACAATTGGTGTTATGGAGAACAACACCACCAAACATATGGTGTGGCCCCCACCTTCAATAACAGCACCAAATTGCAATTTAATGTGCTCTTAAATTCAATTGGAAATTGCAAACATATTCTAAAAATCCCCAAAGTGTGTGTGGCCATGCAAAATATTGCAAGATGTTTATTGGACCAAGTCACACATTTTTGCTAAAGGAAATTAATGTTAAAAAGAAATAAAACAAAAGCTGTAAAATAAACCAGAAAAACAAAAAAAGAAAATGGGGAGGGGCACTGTGCCCCTGGGCTCTAGTGAGCTACAGGCGGCCCAGCCCGCCTAAACCCCCTTCCCCAACCTCCTACTCACCGGGGAGGACGTGGACGCGGCGATGCGCGCCACCGGCCGTCCCCGTCGCTCTGGCGCCCATCCGTTGGCCCCTCGCCACCTACAAGGGCCTCCGCGGCGCCCTGGAACCCTAGCCGCCTCCCATTCGACCCCTGCTCGATCTCCTCCTCCTCGCTCGTTCCCAAACGCCGCCGTCGCCATGGCCGCCGGCTACCCGCGGCCACCATGCCTCCCTCGCGTCGCCGCCGTGCCAAGAAGAACCGCCATCATCGACTCCTTCTCCTGCGCCGAGCCGTTGCCGCCCGGAGCCCCTACAACGCCGTCTTCGACCCTTCTTCCTCCTCGGACGCCGTCGACCACCGCCACGATTCCGGCCGCCCCAAGCCTCCCCCGCGCCCGCTTTGCCCCTCTGCAGGACCGCTGTGAGCCCCTGCTTCTTCCCCTCTCCCTCTCGCGCTAGCTCCGGCCCCGTAGCCCCCTTCCCATCCATGCCCGACGGTCGGCTCCGCCCGAGCTCGACGCCGGTGAGCCTCCGGTGGCCTTTTGGTCCCGCGCTCACCGCCTTTCATTTCCCCGCGTCGCGTAGGCCGTGCTAGGCTCGTTAGCTCGCCCGCTAGCACGCCATAGCGCCGTCCCCGTCGTAGCTCGATCGCCGCTCGCCGCTGACCTCGACGCCGGCGACGATTCCGGCCACCATAGCCCGTGCCATAACCGCAGCTCGACACGCCGTCGAGCTCCCGTTCCAATGCGCCGAACCGCGCGCCAAATGAGCCCCTGTGGGCGTTTCCTGACCGGTGGCCGAGCCGGGCCGCCGCATTTTCGGTCGCCGGCGGCCATTCGCCGGCCAGCGCTGACTTGGCCCGGCTGGGGCCACCCCCAGGGTCACTGACCTGTGGCCCCGGGCCCCCTTCTTGACCAGTTGACCGCGGTCAACTGGCTGACTCGGCAGCGCCCAGTCACTGACATGTGGGGCCCCACACCCCTGTGTCTATGACATGTGGGCCCCTGCCCCTTTTAGTTAATTAAGTTGTTTAATTAATCTAGTTAATTAATTTAAACTAATTAGACAATGACAGATGGGGCCCACCCATCTAATTAACCTGTTTAATTTAATTTAATTCATGTTTAGTGCACTGTCTATGACAGGTGGGGCCCAGCTGTCAGGTTTGACCTGAGACAGCTGGGGTTGACTGCTGATGTCAGCCTGACCTCATGCTGACGTCATAAATGAATTTTTGGAATTAAATTAAATCTGTTTATTTCAGAATATTAATAAAACTTTGAAAATTAATATAAAATAATCCGTAACTCGGATGAAAATAATTTATACATGAAAGTTGATCAGAAAAATCCCACGAATCCGAATACGCTGTCCGTTCATCTGTCACATGCTCCTAGCATGATGAACATGGACATTTAGCATTAGGATCATCTGTCCGGTAGTAGCCCGAGACCCGGAAAATATCGTCAGATATTCTTCCGACCCGTCTGCGACGTGTACTACTGCGTTAGTGCATGCCTAGCTCTGCATATTGCCATGTCATGCATCGTGTTGCATATGTGCTTTATATTTATTGTTTCTTCCCCCCTCTTCTCTCCGGTAGACCCCGAGACTGACGGTGCTGCCGTGTACGACTACACCGCCGACGATCAGGCCTTTGCCGCAGAGCAGCAAGGCAAGCAACCCCCCCTTGAGCATTCCGATATCGCTCATTTCTTTCCCTCTCATTCTTGCATTATATTTTGCTACTGTATTAACTAGCTCCTATTTATGATGCATAGCCTGCTTTTGATAAACTGCTACCATACCTGCAATCATATCAACTGCTTAGTATAGGTTGATCAATAAATCCCCAATGACCCCTTAGTCCCAGTTGCCCCTGCTTCTTCGTCGACGACTCGAAGACTCGGTCAACCGACCGACAAGCCAGGCCCCTCACATCACCGCACACCCCCCCTTTGTTGTACGACTCTGCAGAGCTCCTATCGAGTACCGAGGGTGACACCTCGTGAAGTACTCATGATGCTAACTCTGTAGTGCAGCTAGTCGGTCATGGTTATCGAGGGTGATTCCTCCTTCACCACTCTGGATGATGACTCTGTCGTGCAATCCCTCAAGTGTGGGACCCTCGAGGGTGATTCCTCTAAGTCCATCTTGACGGTTTCATCGAGCGGGGCCCTTTGAGGGTGATTCCTCAGGTTCCGTCTTGATGTTTTATACACACAGTTACTATGACCTGGTTTCAGAAACATGTTGGTGATGGGTCGGCCCTGAGGGGTACCCGCAGTTTGATGATGATGAGGCGTGGACGGGCAGGAGAGGCCCTTGCCACACATCCTCGAGACGGGGCGACGGGACCGCACTTCATGGGTCGCGCTTGCCCCGCATTTATAAAATGCTAATGGGTTGGGTATTTGATCTGAGTTGGTCGTTTGACCTATTACGCACTAACCTTCACGTGGGAGAAGTTATGGGTACTCAGCGTCGTTGTATCAGCCGAAGCTCTTCGGACGTCAGCAATGGAGCGGCACGCGCCTGAGTGGTCCGCAACGGCATTGCGCTTGATATAAGGGGTGCTAGGACTGACCTTGGCCGCCTTCGCATCGTGCAGGAGTGCAAAGGGTGATTGGCCCATGACCCCTGCGCGCTTAGGATTTAGACCGGCAGGCTGGCCTCTTTGTTGAGCCTAGGTAGGCCTACGACGTGTTGATGTCCCGAGGCCGGGCATGACCCAGGAAAGTGTGTCCGGCCAGAGGTATCAAGCGTGTTGGGGATTGTGGTTCACCCCTGCAGGGAAGAATTTATCTATTCGAATAGCCGTGTCCACGGTAACAGGACGACTTGGAGTTGTACCTTGATCTACTACAACTAAAATTGTGACTTTAAATTGAAATGAATGTTGGCTCCGAGATTGCTTTCTCGCAGGGAGTCGAGGAAGAATCTCTGGGCGTGGTTACTTAATAAAATTTGCTACAATAATATGACTATATATGAGATACCATTCTACTCTCTTCTAATGCTGCAAGATGCTGAAGATGCTAGTCTTCGATAGGACTAGGTCTTCCCCCTCATTCTTGGTTTCTGCAGTCAGCCCAGATATAAACCCATTTCCCTTGATAATGATGCATACTTAGCATAGTTCTGATGTCAGTCTTGCGAGTACTTTGGATGAGTACTCATCGCTGCTTTGCTTTCTCTTCCCCCCTCGATACGATTCAGCGTTCAGACGATGGAGCCCAGGAGATGGAGTACGCCGGAGACGACTACTACACCACCGCTGGAGCCTACTACTACGTGGAGAGTGCCGATGCTCAGGAGTAGTTAGGTTGGCTCCCAGGCAGGAGGCCTCGCCTCTTTCGATCCGTTGCTTATGTTTGTGCTAGCCTTCTTAAGGCAAAACTTGTTTAACTTATGTCTGTACTCAGATATTATTTGCTTCCGCTGACTCGTGCTTGTCGAGCTTTGTATTCGAGCCCTCGAGGCCCCTGGCTTGTAATATGAAGTTGTATGACTTTAATTTGTGTCTAGTGTTGTGTTGTGATATTAATTAGTGAGTCCCTAATATTGGTCGTACGCATTGCGTGTATGATTAGCGTACGGTCAAATTGGGGGCGTCACAAGTTGGTATCAGAGCCAACTGCCTGTAGGTAGCCCCCTTTCCAACTCCTTGGCCGAAGTTGAGTCTAGTCTTTGAATAACTTTTACTAACATAGTTGTGTGGGTTACGGTCCCACATCTCAATCGGGTGGTATTAGGATCTTTTATTCCTCGTCTATACTCTGGGTTCTGATCTCTCTTCTCTTTCGGGTTAAAGATTTTGCTAACTCTAACTCTAGGTTCTCGTAACTTCTTCCTCCCGGGGAGCCCCTCCTTCCAGATGATGCCTTGATTCATCAGAAGACTCCGAAGATACTCTCCGATGTTCTCTCGAGAACTTGTGTCCATCGCTTTTGCGATTCCCTCCCCAGTCAACCCCCCCTCCGAATAATTCCTCTCACTTACTGGGGATTCGTTCGTCCTCAGTTGTCATGGGTTTCACAAAATCCTTCGAATTGCTATTCGATCTTCTAAATCCTCAATAGCCTTTGACTCTTGACCTTTCTCTTCTGCTTGCATGATGGTTAATTCCATATGGCTAGCGATATTCTTTAAATCCTTGGTGGTTGTCATTTGATTTTATTGATTCAACCTGTGTGTGGATGCACGCAGTCATCAGTTGTTTCTCATAAATTATCTGTCCGGCTCGGACGTCTTTCCAAACATGAGTTGGTTCTCGACAAATCAACTTTGATTGATTGTCCATCTAAGTCCATTTAGCTTACTTGTATTGATCGGAGCATCTGATTCTGATACACCAATTGAGGAATCTTAATTCCTTGGTTATTTTAAGCATCGATTTAATTGGATGTTCTATAATCTAATGCCTTGCATTGTTTCTTCCACTGATTGGGTTCCGATACTCACATCAGATTCCTTTGAGGGGCGCCAAAACCATTGTTGGGTTATTATCCGATAGCATCCTTCACCTTCTAAATTCTTGTGGTGTTCTTCCCCTGATACATGATGCCATTGGTAAATTGTGTCTTCTCCCTCTGATAAGTTATATCCTATGCTTTTGTCAGCCATGCTCTATTGTCAAGCATGTGTTAATTAGTCTTGAAGCTTGTGGTATATGTTCCTAAGATACCCCGATGGGTTGAATCTATGCCTTCATTACTCCGTGTGAACCTGAGGGTATTCATGAGTCCTATTCTTCTGGTGTTTTGCCGGATAATCTTTCTCTTTGTATGATTGACCTTGTATCTATGATTTGATACTTTACAACCGTGGTTCTGACCATGATTGTTCTTCTTTGATCCCATTTTTAGACCAGTTTAAGAACTTGTCTTCTGTAGATCAATACATCAGTCTAAGCTTTGATTCTGGTCTACATCAGAGTATTACCCCTGGTATCTCGAGAAAATCATGGAGCTACATAGCTTCTTATAAGCTCCTCATCAGCTATGTTTTCCTTCACTGATTCTAGTTTCTTCTTGTTCTGAGTTGTTGGACACTCAAGGACACCAATAATTGAATCGAGTCCGCATTGCGATTCAACAACTCTTAGTAATCTTCTTTGCTTATGAGTTTGTACTCGATCATGTCATTCCAAGCTGTTAGGCTACATCATCATCGTCATGCTAAAGCTTGACCATGCTATCTATGTCCTTCATCCCTGAAGCACCATTCCAACAGTGCATTAAGCTTACAGCGAGCTTTCAACGTCATCTTGGTTGTCTTGAAAGGCTATTTCGATTTTGAGCTAGCATCCTCATCTGTGGTTCCGACAACTTTTCGCTTCACCATTTCTTTGCTTGATGTCATCGCTGATCGATTACATCTTCATGAGACTTCTCGACAAATGTGTCATGATCCTCATCAGCATTCTGGGCTTTCCAGGATATCAATTAGATTCATGATGAGAGTAGCATCGTTGTCCTTGTTAATTGGTGTTGTCATTGGCGACATCCTTGCCATCACCTTTCATTCCTTAGATCCCGTGTTGTTACTAACCGGAATACTGACAAATGGAATGTGATGTGTAAATTCAACACTTATGGCTTACCAACTCTATTACCTTGGGGTTAATGAACAATAAGTCCATTCTTAGTGTATTGGCTGTTGAGTCAGCACTCTAACATTTGTCGTGCTACTTAGTCCGGATTTAGGGAGCACCTTTCGATTAATGTTTAATTGTGGATGTTTCCCTCGGGCATACCTCAATATATCATCTGGTTTCGTTCACTCAATCGTGGAGATCCATCTTTGTGGGAATCTTGACGAATTGTTGCTGAGCCCATCAGCCACATCCTCTTCTCCCTCGTGGTTCATGATGAACATTGAAGCTAGTTTTGGAAACCTTGAAAGCATTATCTTTGTGCCTAGCTCATGAAGAATATGTTTGTTAAAAGAAGTGTTTTTCTCTAACTTCACGTGCATCTTGCCATTGTGATTATGAGAAAGTTTTTTGCTTCGCTTCCTCTGGAATCGTTCCAATTCATTCATGCATGTGCGAAGCGTTCTATGGTTTGCTAGATTTCTTACCTTCACTCCATATGTACTTCTTAGCACGCCAAGCCACTGATTGATTTGATCTGGAAAAAGAAGTTCCTCGTAAGAGCTAATCCAGGCTTACACATGGAACTTTGATATCCTCTATGATGGTCCCCAACCAGAACTTGATTACATTCCATTCTAGAAAACTTCCACGTGGGCACGAGTGTCTTGACCTTGTGTTCATATGCCTTGTAGTCTGGCTAATGATTCAAGGCTTGCTTCTATTGATCATTCCCCGAGAATCTTGCCGCATTGTCTCGTAGACGTGTGTTTCATCCTTTTTCCTTCTCAGGTCTGCTGAGCCTGAAATATCCTGACACCAACCAGATCTGGATCTCGGACATATATGATGGTTGGAACATTATCAAGAATTATAACTTTGGTCTTTATTACTCGGTAAGGTGATGTTGTAGCTAGCACACCTGACCGGATGACCTATTGTTATAATGCTTTGTTCAGCAAGGATTGCCATTCTTCCATGGGGAAATTATAAGACTTATTTTATAAGTTGTTCCTACTGGATCCTTTGTGTATCCAAACTCCATCCTTTCCTCGAAATACCATATCATTGCTATTCCGAAGCATGGATGTGGTATACCGTTCATCAAAAGGAACAAGGTAAGCTTAATGCTAATTGTTTCTTGATCATTTATCCAAACACTATTGTATGGGAATGTCATGAATTTCCTCGCCCCTTTTACCTAAATGGTTATCTACTTGCTATCCTGTCAGGTATATCATGCTCTGTTTTTCCTTGGGAAAGATATACTCCTAAAACTTGAGTATAACCACATTTTCCTTTCCATTGGTCTGTTTAATGTGATAAACACATTTTCCTTTCCATTGGTCTGTTTAATGTGATGAACACATTTTCCTTTCCATTGGTCTGTTTAACCTTTCTTGTAACCTAGCTTATCTGAACAGTGGTAATTCCCTGCTTAGGTAAACACCTCGGTGATCAATTCTGTCAGTAAGGCCCTGTTACTATTGTTGATAACATTCCGGTAACCGCCGGTGGACGAGAACTTTGCCTATTGGTCCGCCTCATTTCAACGAGCAGGAAAATGGTTCTATTCATCCCCCGCCCTTGGTACTGACGTTGTTGCCAACATAACTGACAAGCTATCCTCTGACACGTCTGTTTTTTCATGACCGTGCAAGTTGTCACCGCTCTTCCTGCTCTTAACCACATGGTCGGCCCATAACCCTCAATTCCACAGGATCGAAACCTGACTCTCCTGTTCATCTTTGATTCCAAAGTATCCTTTGCACTTGGCTTCGTTTGTAATTCCCGAGCCACCGTCCAAGGGATGATCATTTCTAATATCAGACGCAATATTTATTCTCGTTGCTCTGAAGCCCCTTTCGCCTTCTGATTAGGCATCAAATGATTGCCTACCCGTTTGAAACTTTTGTACCATCGCTTATTGCTCTCAATGAATTCCCTGAGTTACAACTCGAGGAATAATTCTTGTAATCTTCCTGAGTTCACCATCAGATGCCCAACCTTGTAAGGATACGTTCTTCCAAAGTTTTCCCTCTTATCGCATTCGTAGGACGATGGAGATACCGAAGAAACGATGACAATTTCATTAGGATGACCTGAAATAGAGAAATGAAGACATCAACGAAAGGGATCAACTTCTTCGATGAGAGCAACAAGAACAAGAAGAGTCGTTAGAATTTCGTAACCAAACTCCCCCCCCCCCTTACGTCTACCTCTTAATTCTCGGGACGAGAATTTCTTTTAGTAGGGGAGAGTTGTGACACCCTCGATTTTGGCTACAGTGATCATTGTAATTAAGCACTGTGATGACCATGATCAGTGCCTAATCATTTTGCTAAACAAGATATGATCAAGTTGAAAATTCATATCTCATTTCAAATTCCATTAAAAAGGGCATTGAATTTTATGGTGATAAAATAAGTTGGCAAACAGCAAAGGAAAAATGTTGCACACTTGTGATAAATCACAAATCAATTGGTGTTAAGGAGAACAACACCACCAAACATATGGTGTGGCCCCCACCTTCAATAACAGCACCAAATTGCAATTTAATGTGCTCTTAAATTCAATTGGAAATTGCAAACAGATTCTAAAAATCCCCAAAGTGTGTGTGGCCATGCAAAATATTGCAAGATGTTTATTGGACCAAGTCACACATTTTTGCTAAAGGAAATTAATGCTAAAAAGAAATAAAACAAAAGCTATAAAATAAATCAGAAAAAGAAAAAGGAAAATGGGGAGGGGCACTGTGCCCCTGGGCTCTAGTGAGCTACAGGCGGCCCAGCCCGCCTAAACCCCCTTCCCCAACCTCCTGCTCACCGGGGAGGACGTGGACGCGGCGATGCGCGCCACCGGCCGTCCCCGTCGCTCTGGCGCCCATCCGGCGGCCCCTCGCCACCTACAAGGGCCTCCGCGGTGCCCTGGAACCCTAGCGCCTCCCATTCGCCCCCTGCTCGATCTCCTCCTCCTCGCTCGTTCCCGAACGCCGCCGTCGCCATGGCCGCCGGCTAGCCGCGGCCACCATGCCTCCCTCGCGTCGCCGCCGTGCCAAGAAAAACCGCCATCATCGACTACTTCTCCTGCGCCGAGCCGTTGCCGCCCGGAGCCCCTACAACGCCGTCCTCGACCCTTCTTCCTCCTCGGACGCCGTCGACCACCGCCATGATTTCGGCCGCCCCAAGCCTCCCCCGCGCCCGCTTTGCCCCTCTGCAGGACCGCTGTGAGCCCCTGCTTCTTCCCCTCTCCCTCTCGCGCTAGCTCCGGCCCCGTAGCCCCCTTCCCCTCCATGCCCGACGGTCGGCTCCGCCCGAGCTTGACGCCGGCGAGCCTCCGGTGGCCTTTTGGTCCAGCGCTCACCGCCTTTCGTTTCCCCGCGTCGCGTAGGCCGTGCTAGGCTCGTTAGGTCGCTCGCTAGCACGGCGTAGCGCCGTCCCCGTCGGAGCCCGATCACCGCTCGCCGCTGACCTCAACGCCGGTGACGATTCCGGCCACCATAGCCCGTGCCACCACCGCAGCTCGACTCGCCGTCGAGCTCCCGTTCCAACGCGCCATACCTCGCGCCAAATGAGCCCCTGTGGGCGTTTCGCGACCGGTGGCCGAGCCGCGCCGGCGCATTTTCGGTCGCCGGCGGCCATTCGCCGGCCACCGCTGACTTGGCCCGGCTGGGGCCACCCCCCAGGGTCACTGACCTGTGGCCCCGGGCCCCCATGTTGACCAGTTGACCGCGGTCAACTGGCTGACTGGGCAGTGCCCAGTCACTGACATGTGGGGCCCCACACCCCTGTGTCTATGACATGTGGGCCCCTGCCCCTTTTAGTTAATTAAGCTGTTTAATTAATCTAGTTAATTAATTTAAACTAATTAGACAATGACAGATGGGGCCCACCCATGTAATTAACCTGTTTAGTTTAATTTAATTCCTGTTTAGTCCACTGTCTATGACAGGTGGGGCCCAGCTGTCAGGTTTGACCTGAGACAGCTGGGGTTGACTGCTGATGTCAGCCTGACCTCATGCTGACGTCATAAATGAATTTTTGGAATTAAATTAAATCTGTTTATTTCAGAATATTAATAAAACTTTGAAAATTAATATAAAATAATCCCTAACTCGGATGAAAATAATTTATACATGAAAGTTGATCAGAAAAATCCCACGAATCCGAATACGCTGTCAGTTCATCTGTCACATGCTCCTAGCATGATGAACATGGACATTTAGCATTAGGATGATCTGTTTGGTAGTAGCCCCAGACCCGGAAAATATCGTCTGATATTCTTCCGACCCGTCTGTGACGTGTACTACTGCGTTAGTGCATGCCTAGCTCTGCATATTGCCATGTCATGCATCATGTTGCAACTGTGCTTTATATTTATTGTTTCTTCCCCCCTCTTCTCTCCGGTAGACCCCGAGACTGACGGTGCTGCCGGGTACGACTACACCGCCGACGATCAGGCCTTTGCCGCAGAGCAGCAAGGCAAGCAACCCCCCCTTGAGCATTCCGATATCGCTCATTTCTTTCCCTCTCATTTTTGCATTAGATTTTGCTACTGTATTAACTAGCTCCTATTTATGATGCATAGCCTGCTTTTGATAAACTGCTACCATACATGCAATCATATCAACTGCTTAGTATAGGTTGATCAATGAATTCCCAATGACCCCTTAGTCCCAGTTGCCCCTGCTTCTTCGTCGACGACTCTAAGACTCGGTCAACCGACCGACAAGCTAGGCCCCTCACATCACCGCACACCCCCCCTTTGTTGTACGACTCTGCAGAGCTACTATCGTGTACCGAGGGTGACACCTTGTGAAGTACTCATGATACTAACTCTGTAGTGCAGCTAGTCGGTCATGGTTATCGAGGGTGATTCCTCCTTCACCACTCCCGACGATGACTCTGTCGTGCAATCCCTCAAGTGTGGGACCCTCGAGGGTGATTCCTCTAAGTCCATCTTAACGGTTTCATCGAGCGGTGCCCTTTGAGGGTGATTCCTCAGGTTCCGTCTTGATATTCTATACACACAGTTACTATGACCTGGTTTCAGAAACATGTTGGTGATGGGTCGGCCCTGAGGGGTACCCGCGGTTTGATGATGATGAGGCGTGGACGGGCAGGAGAGGCCCTTGCCACACATCCTTGAGAAGGGGCGACGAGACCGCACTTCATGGGTCGCGCTTGCCCCGCATTTATAAAATGCTAATGGGTTGGGTATTTGATCTGAGTTGGTCGTTTGACCTATTACGCACTAACCTTCACGTGGGAGAAGTTATGGGTACTCAGCGTCGTTGTATCAGCCGAAGCTCTTCGGACGTCAGCAATGGAGCGGCGCGCGCCCGAGTGGTCCGCAACGGCACTGTGCTTGTTATAAGCGGTGCTAGGACTGACCTCGGCCGCCTTCGCATCGTGCAGGAGTGCAAAGGGCGATTGACCCATGACCCCTGCGCACTTAGGATTTAGACCGGCGGGCTGGCCTCTTCGTTGAGCCTAGGTAGGACTACGACGTGTTGATGTCCCGAGGCTGGGCATGACCCAGGAAAGTGTGTCCGGCCAGAGGTATCAAGCATGTTGGGGAATGTGGTGCACCCCTGCAGGGAAGAATTTATCTATTCGAATAGCCGTGTCCACGGTAACAGGACGACTTGGAGTTGTACCTTGATCTACTACAACTAAAATTGTGACTTTAAATTGAAATGAATGTTGGCTCCGAGATTGCTTTCTCGCAGGGAGTCGAGGAAGAATCCCTGGGCGTGGTTACTTAATAAAAGTTGCTACAATAATATGACTATATATGAGATACCATTCAACTCTCTTCTAATGCTGCAAGATGCTGAAGATGCTAGTCTTCGATAGGACTAGGTCTTCCCCCTCATTCTTGCTTTCTGCAGTCAGCCCAGATATAACCCCATTTCCCTTGATAATGATGCATACTTAGCATAGTTCTGATGTCAGTCTTGCGAGTACTTTGGATGAGTACTCACCGCTACTTTGCTTTCTCTTTCCCCCTCGATACGATTCTGTGTTCAGACAACGGAGCCCAGGAGATGGAGTACGCCGAAGACGACTACTACACCACCGCTGGAGCCTACTACTACGTGGAGAGTGCCGACGCTCAGGAGTAGTTAGGTTGGCTCCCAGGCAGGAGGCCTCGCCTCTTTTGATCCGTTGCTTATGTTTGTGCTAGCCTTCTTAAGGCAAAACTTGTTTAACTTATGTCTGTACTCAGATATTATTTGCTTCCGCTGACTCGTGCTTGTCGAGCTTTGTATTCGAGCCCTCGAGGCCCCTGGCTTGTAATATGAAGTTGTATGACTTTAATTTGTGTCTAGTGTTGTGTTGTGATATTAATTAGTGAGTCCCTAATCTTGGTCGTACGAATTGCGTGTATGATTAGCGTACGGTAAAATTGGGGCCGTCACAAAGAGCTTCACAACTTTGAGAGGAACGAAGTGTGGACACTCGTGGAGAAGCCCGAGGACGAGCACAACATCATCGTAACCAAATGGGTGTTTCGAAACAAGCAAGATGAAGACGGTCAAGTCGTACGCAATAAGGCACGTCTCGTAGGCCAAGGATATACGCAAGTCGAAGGTATGGACTACGATGAGACCTATGCCCCCGTCGCTAGACTTGAAGCTATTCACATTCTTCTTGCTTATGCTAATCACCATGATATCACGCTTTATCAAATGGATATTAAAAGTGCCTTTTTAAATGGTGAAACTGAAGAAGAGGTTTATGTTAAGCAACCACCTGGTTTTGTGAATCCTAAGAAACCTAATCATGTTTACAAGCTTCGTAAAGCTCTTTATGGTCTTAAGCGAGCCCCTCGTGTTTGGTACAAATGCTTAACGAAGTTTCTCATCGAAAAAGGTTTTGAAATTGGTAAAATTGACGCAACCTTATTCACTAAGAGAATTAATGGTGAATTATTTGTGTGCCAAATCTATGTGGATGATATTATCTTTGGATCTACTAACCCACAATTTAGTGAAAGATTTGGAAGGTTGATGTCCGAAAAGTATGAGATGTCTTTGATGTGTGAGCTGAAATTCTTTCTTGGCTTACAAATCAAGCAAACGAGAGAAGGAACTTTCATCTCTCAAACTAAGTATACCAAGGACTTGATCAAGAAGTTCAACATGCAGGAGTGCAAAGGTATGAAAACTCCTATGCCTACTAGTGGACATGTTGATCTTACCAAGGAGGATGAACCGGTTGATCAAAAGGTTTATCGATCTATGATTGGTTCATTGCTATATCTATGTGCTTCTCGTCCCGATATTATGATTAGTGTTTGCATGTGTGCTAGATATCAAGCTGCAGCTAAAGAGTGTCATCTTTTGGCCGTTAAACGTATTGTGAGATATTTGATACAAACACCAAACTTTGGCATTTGGTATCCCAAGGGATCTTCCTTTAACCTTGTTGGCTATTCCGATTCGGACTATGCCGGTGACAAGGTTGATAGAAAATCCACCTCGGGTACTTGTCATTTTTTGGGTAGATCTCTTGTGTCTTGGTCCTCCAAGAAACAAAACTCAGTATCTTTATCTACTTCCGAAGCTGGGTATATTGTTGCTGGATCTTGTTGTGCACAATTACTATGGATGACACAAACACTTAAGGATTATGGAATCCATGTTAAACATGTTCCATTACTTTGTGACAATGAAAGTGCTATTAAAATTATTCATAATCCTGTGCAACATTCTCGAACTAAACATATTCAAGTCAGACATCATTTCATTCGTGATCATGTTGCCAAAGGAGATATTAATCTTAAGCATGTTCACACTAACAAGCAATTGGCCGATATCTTTACTAAGCCACTTGATGAGAAGACATTTTGCTACTTGAGGAGTGAGTTGAACATCATAGCTGCTTCAAACTTGAGCTAGACTCACTCGGTTGCATGCAAGGGCATGAGCTTTCTTGGTATTTCCATGATCTTGTGACATGTTATCTAATGCCATGGAATTCTATGCTCCCTTGTATTGCATCTAACATTTTGTAGGTACTTGGAAGATTTTCACTCCACAAGATTGCCAACAACTCAAATTATAAGCAATCTTGTCATTACCAAGTATCCACAAGCTCTCTTGACGATGGAAGGAAGAAAACAACTTAACCATATCCTTGACATATACTTGATGTGATCATATTTGCTAAATCTCAATTGGTATCATGTCAAATGGATACATCTATTGTTCTTCCTTGCATGACTAACCTTTGTAGGTGACAAGTGTACTAAAACGAGAAGGACTGCTCCCAACTCAAGATGATCTTCATCAACCTCGAGCATCCTCAACAAGTTCACCTACAAGCTACGTCATCAACATCACTCAAAGGTATGTACTCATATCCTTGAAAAGGCTTTACTCTAAGTCATGAGCTAAAGCAACTCAAGTGATATGAAGACATTAAAATGCTTAATCGAAAAATGGTAACCCCATTTTGAGCTTAACGTTGAGTATGACCTATGATCAAGTATTCTTGCTTGGCTCCTAAGTCAATATACTCTAATATAGGTGACCTAGTCACCGCCCATCATCTAGTTAAGTATTTTGGTTGGTTCATTCTCTATTTTGCAAGATTTCTTGGAACCACTCAAATCTTCTCTAGTTGATATCCCTTTTGTAAAACCTTTTGCTTTTATTTGAAAATTTTCTTTTGACACTGTGTTATTGGCAGAGTTTGAGAAATCTCGACTTCAAAACCCCACTGCCAAGTTTCTGTTTCTGCCTCGGAGCCGCCGATTCAAATAGCTCGGTTCTACCGAAATTAGCAGACGAGCTGCATCACAAATTCTCGGTACCACCGATTTATTTGTCATGGTGCCACCAATTTCATTTTTTTAAGTCTTTACTTCTCAAGTGATCCTAAAGTGATATTTATCAATTCTTCGATGATCCCTTCTTAAAAAAAACTTAGGGGGAGAAATTCTTTGTTCTAGGATCCCTAACTCAAGATTTTGGCTGATCTAAAACCATCAAGCTCAAGTTACATCTGTATGAGCCAAAGGGTGAGAAATTACTTTCAATGATTCCCTCAATTTTCATTTCTATGAACCCTACATTCAATGACCCTTGTTCTCAAGGATCCCTTCTTAATGAATGATCCCTGTATCTGACCCTGTGTATGACCTTTTTGGAAATTAATGTCAAAGGGGGAGAAATATACAAAGCTTCATGCTAAAGGGACATACATGCTTATGCAAAGGGGGAGATATAATCAAGGGGGAGAGCAGATAACAAAATTTACATTTATATAGACAAGGGGAGAAAAGTCTAACGAAATTTGTCATATTGAAATGAACATACTTTCTAATGGTGATCATCTTAGATTTTTCTCACCCTATCAGATCCCAATATCTACATGCTAAGATTCAGGGGGAGAGGATGATCCACTATTTTCATATCTAGGGGAGAAAGTTATAAATGATCTTGGAGACATATCTATCTTAAGAAATACTATCTTCTATATGTTCTCCATATCTTGGTACTTTTGAGTTCTATTGCCTTTTTGATTGGTAGAATACTCTTGTGTTTCCTAACATTGTTTTCTCAAGTGTATCTCTACTACAAGAATGCTCAAGAACTCAAGGTAAGTATATGCATCATACCCTAGGTCAAGATGATCTCTTGCCTCTTGCACATATTGTTTGCAAGAGTGAAGTCTTGAACAAGGATACATCTCATTCATATACATTTGATGCATATAGCCAAGATACACATGACTCATTATATCCCTTCTACTATATGTGTGTCTATGCATTCCATTATATCCAAAGCAACTATCCTTTTAAAGGGATTGCACACATTTAGGGGGAGCAACTCTAAATCACGTGTCTCTCAAAGTCTTCATTATATCCATGCATATCTTTATTTGAAGCTTTGATTGTATGTTGTCATCAATTACCAAAAAGGGGGAGATTGAAAGCACAACATGCTCCCTTGGTGGTTTTGATAATTCATGACAACATAAATTGTCTCTTGGACTAATACTTTTACCTAGTGTATTTCAGATAAAAGTCCATGGAGAGAAGGGTTGGTAAAAAGATTGTGGAAATACCCCAAGATGCAAGGAAATGGATTGGCAAAGCTTCAAGCAAGAGGACTCTACATTTTAAATTTGTGAGAAATCACTTTGAGTCCATAGGAAAGCCAATACTATTTAAAGGGGGTAAGGTATTGTTGGTGAACAAAATGCTCATATGTGCACAAGTGATAGTCACCAAAACACCCACAAGCTCTTTCACAAAAGTCTGTCAAAGTCAAATATCCAAAATCGGTGCAACCAACACTTTCCACTCGGTGCCACCGATTCCCATACTCAGACAGACCTAAGCCAAACCCTAACCCTTCGGTGCAACCGATTCTGCTTCGGTGCCACCGAGTTTGGTTGCCAACTCTCTGTTATGCAAATTCACAAAATCGGACCTACCGAGTTTGTTGGATCGGCGTCACCGAGATTGGGCAATCTGACCGTTGGTCACCTTATCGGTGCAACCGAGTTTCATATATCGGTCTCACCGAGATTCAAAAGTTGCCACCTTTTGGTCACTTCGGTACCACCGAGATTAACACATCGGTGTCACCGAGTTGGTCATTTTGTGTGTAACGGTTGGATTTTTGGGGATGCCTATATATACCCCTTCACCACCACCTACTCGAAAGAGAAGCACTCAGAACTATTCCATACTTGCCCCATCCAGTTTTCTGAGAGAGAGCCACCGACTCATGTGTTGAGATCATGCCATTCCATTCCAACCATATGAATCTTGATCTCTAGCCTCCCCAAGTTGCTTTCCACCAATCCCATCTCTTCCACCAAGCCAAATCTGTGAGAGAGTGATTGTGTGTTGAGGAGTCTATCATCTTGAAGCACAAGAGCAAGGAGTTCATCGTCTTACCGAGCCTATTACCTTTTGGAGGGTGGTGCCTCCTAGATTGGTTAGGTGTCGCTTGGGAGCCTCCTACTTCGTGTTGCGGAGTTGAACCAAGAAGTTTGTAAGGGAAAGGAGATCGCCTACTTCGTGAAGATCTACCCATAGTGAGGCTAGTCCTTCGTGGACGGAAGCCGTTATGGAATAGTCAAGGTTGCTACTTCGTGGATCCTTCGTGGGTGGAGCCCTCCGTGGACTCTCGCGACCGTTACCCTCCGTGGGTTGAAGACTCCATAAACATGGACGTACGATAGCACCACCTATCGGAACCACGGGAAAAGTCTTTGTGTCCCTCTTGCGTTTTATCTTCCTATCTCATCTCTTTACTTCATGTGCAATGTCTTTACTTTCCGCTGCTATATTCGTAGACATGCATGTGTAGGGTGTGCTTGACTTGCTATGATTGTTAAAATCTGTCAACCAATTAACTTGGGAAAAGGTTAGGCTTTAAATTCCTGCTAGTAGTCTATTCACCCCCCCCCCCCTCTAGACACTCTTCTAGTGATCCCATAGGCGGCGGAGACCGCGTGCCACGCTCGCTACGGCCCGATGGGGCGATGCAGCGGCAGCGCGAGGGTCAGTGCGGCCACGGGGACGTCCTGGAGCGGACGGCCTCGGGGCGGCAGTAGACCGCGGGCTGCGACACTACGGCCCGAAGGGGCGACACAGCGGTAGCGCACGGGTTGGTGCAGCCGCGGGGAGAACCACGGGGCGGCGGCGCTGCGGCCCGACGGGGCGACGCAGCGGCAGCCCGGTGCTCGATCAGTGGAGGGACGCATTGTACTCGGGACAGTCTTCACGGGACCTGCGGAGGCGCGCGCAACCGACGGGCCAGGTCGGTTGCATGGCGTATATGAGGCGGATCGCGACGGCGGGCGGGTGATCAATCCGATCGCGCGCAAGGTCGGGGACGCCCTCGATGCAGGCGGGATGACGACGGAGTCCGAGATGAAGCCGGCGACAACGGCCGGCAGGGCGGCCGTACAGGCGCGGCGTAGATCGATGGGCGGGCCGGCACGCGAACGGCGGCTGTGATGGGCCGCCGCATCGCGCGAGGCCGCCGGATTGGGGCGATGCGGGTGTCCCGATCGGAGCAGGGCGGTGACGGCCGACGTAGATCGACGGGCGGGCCGGCGCGCAAATGACGGCGTTGAGGGGCCGCCGTGATGCGCGAGGCCGCCGGGTCGGTGTAGAGGCCGGGTCACGCCAATGTTGGAGTAGAGGCGCGGTGGTCGACGGCGGCGGCAGGCGACGCAAACCGATCTAAGATCGGAAAACCAAAAAGGAAACGCCGATCAATGCGACCGGCGGAAGAGAGAAAACCCGGATCAAGAGATCGGGAAAAAGACTCTCTAGGGCAGCCGGTCAACACGACCGGCGGACGAACCCTAGGTACGGGCGGCGTGGCCCCCGGCGGCGGTCATGGAGGCCGACCACCCCGAGGGCGGCGCGCGGTGCGGAAGCGGCGGGCGGCGGCTAGGTCTAGGAACTTGCGGCGGATACCATGTTGAAGGGAGAGAGGGATTGGTGGAATCGTTGTTGTATTGCTTGAGCCTCGTGGGCATATATATAGGAGTACATGATCAACTTGGATTACAAGACAAGCCAGAATAATTCCTAGTCTATGTTTTGTTTCCTAACTAATCACGATACTCAACAATTTGGTCTCGGTTGTTTCTTGGTTTAGGGATCTTTGAGCTCCATCTGCTTTTTCATGTATTTTTATTTGCTAAATCTCCTTTTTCTCTTCTAGGTCTTTGTAATTTTTCGTGGTGGAATGAGATGTATGGTTAGGGTTCTTGTTGACCATGCTTTGGTTGGGTTTTCTTAATCTCCCTTTTTGCTTTAATCTTCCTCTTTTTGTTTGGATTTTTGTGTTATTATTCCTAAGTGGATGACTAGTTCTGTGTATTTTCTCATTGAATTTTTATTCTTAATCATGAAAAATATGTATTCTTGTGGTTGTGTTTAATTTGTTGTAAATTAGAATGCACTTACCATTTGTTGCTAATATATATTTTAGTCCCCGTTGATTTTATTCTTGTTGATTTTATTTGTGTGCAAATTTTGTAGCCTGCATGTGTAATTCTATAATAATTAGTATCATGACATATAGTAAGTCATAGGGCAATGGTTGGATCCCATGATAATCAAAATATTTGATATGGTTCCCAGTGTATGCAATTGCTCCAAGAATGGCTCTCAGCCAAGACCCCTACTACACTGTTTTCTCTTTGTGTTCTGAACATGATTTGCTGCAGCCTGTCATTGTTGTAGGTGATAATGATGTGGTGTATTTTTTGTGAACCCTTCATGTGCATTTAAAGTCAGTTTGTTCAATTAGTACTTTCTTCAATTAGTTACAATAGGTGCAACCTATAGTAGTGGTTGGTGTTCAGGTTCCACATAGAGTAGGAATGGATGTTCAGGCTCCTTTTTTGCAAATTGTGTATGCTTGATGTGGTAGTGTTTTAACTGTTTTAAATTAGAATGTACTTACATCTGTTGCTAGTATATATTTTACTCCATGATCTATTTGTTCTTGTTGATGTTTTTGTGCAAATTATACACCCTGCTTATGCAAATCTATAATAATTAGTATCATGACCCAGTAGTTAGTCATGGAAGCTATGGTTGGATCCCATGATATATCAATATTTTTTGCTATGGTATTCCAAATGTCTGCAATTGCACCAAGAATTGCTCTCAGCCAAGTCGCACACTACTCTGTTGCTCTCTTTGTTTAGTATATGCTCTGCTCCAACTTTTAGGGGTTGTTGCTGATAATGATGTTGTGCAAGTTCTTAACCCTTCTTGTGCAATTGAAGGCGATTTGTTCCATTAGTACTTTATGAATAGTTTGATAGTTTGAGTACCGATAGTTAATTTTATTAGTGTGAGCATCTATCTAGTTGTAGTTAGTGAGAGGTAGTTGCAATGCTTGTTGTTTGCTTTTTTTCTTTTGAGTTTTGTGATGTCGTTTTGTTTTAGGTAGTTTTTATTCTTGATGTTGCTATAAATTTACCTAGATGCTGCCCTTTTAGTATTTTTTATGTTGCCAGAGTGCTCTGAAAGACCAGCCATGGAATGGGTACAAAGGTGGTGAAGGAACTAAAGTATACAACTTGGAAAAGGAGTTCATGCAGTCATATGAAAAATCCTAGTTGAGTTTACTTGCATGGTAAAATGTGTTAGCTACTATTGATAGTTTGGGTGCCATACAATAAGCCGGATGTAATTTGTTCCTTAAACAATAGCCGGATGTAAATTAGGAAATCTTGATAGTAACCATGTGTGTATTTCCTATGCTACCGGGTCATGTAGGACCAAATATGCAAAATTAAAAGAAAATGAACTCAACTATAGTTCTATTAAGCATGCAGTTTGTCCCACTGAATTCCAAAAGTTTGCGAGAACATATGTTGATGGGACCATGAATGTAAATACTGTAAACACTCCCCATTCAAGTGTTGAATTTGCATCACATAGGTTTTGGGAGCACTCAACTAACTTGTGAAATTCTATGTTGTAGACACTTTCATTGATAAGAAGGCAATGCAAATTAGCATTACAATAAGTTGATTAATACGAAAAATCTGCTACACCACTCTTGAGTTGTTACTCACTCTCATTGGCCCTGTTTATCCTTGGCTTAGATTGATTGACAAGCATAGTTTAAAAAACCGAACCGATGACTAAACCGGTGAGGCTCTCAATTCAAGTTTTTACCGGCCAGACTGCTGGTTCATTTGGTTCATTTGTGAACCCCCCCCCCCCTCCCCGAAATATTTAGGTAATTTTTCAAAATTTTGACCTCACACCAAATGAATAGACATAACATTGGATGTAATGAATCAATAAAGCATGAGGTGTTATTAGCTTGGTTGGTTATTTGGCCTTTAGCATGCTTCACCACAAGGTCAGGTGTTTGATTCCTTCTTGTTGCTACGGGCTAAAGGAAAAATAAATGAAGACAAAGGTGTGACAGCTCCCGGATGCCCCTACACCCACATGAGCAGTAAATTTAAAATAAAATGAAAAAAATCAAAAACTTTAGGGGATCAAATATGAGCAAACTTTTGATGTTCTTGAAAATTTTCAGCAACAAATAACACTCGAGGAGCCCTCACCAAAAACAATTACTACTTAAAAGTGCACATAAACTTTGACCACTGCTATTTTTAGGTGAGGTCTCCTCGGATGTTATTTGAGGCTGAAAATTTGCAAGAACGTCGAATGTTTAATTATGTTTGTTTGGTGTTCCAAAGTTTTGAATTTATTTATTTGAATTTACTCTTCATAGAGGGTGCAGGGGCACCCGAGTGTCGAAAGTCCTGTCTCATAAATGAATCAAGCAAATTATTTTCGAAACTCACTTCTTCCTCATACGCTCGGGCGTGCTTGGATATCAAATGGGTGCCCAGCAAGCTCGCCACCCCATGATGCAACCTTACTTTTTTCTACCAGACCCTCCCCTTCCCGCCCGGTTTCTCGTCATAGCAGGACATTTCTCGCTCGACCTCTCTCTTTTAAAACTGGATATCGCCCACCTCACATTCGTCATGGCACCCTATCACTAGTAGAAAACAGGGCAACAGTCCCGGTTCCAGAGGGCCTTTAGTCCCGGTTCTACAACCGGGACAACACGATCGGGACTAATGCAGATCACTTTTAGTCCCGGTTGGCTTACGAACCGGGACCAAAGGTGCTCCACGTGGCCGCAATGCGGCGCCGAGGCAGGAGGACCTTTAGTCCCGGTTCGTAACACGAACAGGGACAATAAGGCGCTGTTTTTTTTTGGAAAGGGTCGTGTTTCATTTTTTGTTTTCATTTTCTTTTATATTTATATTGTATTTTCACGCGGTTAAACATATTAATATACAACATCATCAGTACAAATTATGGAAAAAACAACCAACATCAGTACAAATTAGATGGATGCAATAGACCAAGTTGAATTAGAGGAAATATTTTTCCTCTAATTCAACTTGGTCTAGTGCATCCATCTAATTTGTACTCGTATATGTCATATAACAACTCATCATCATCATCTTAATCAACTCTTCATCATTCAACATCCAACAACTCATCATCATCTTAATCAATGATCCTCATTATTGTAGTTATCAAAAGGTTGAAACACTAACTACTGCTAGGTAAAAAAGCAAAATAAAGCCGAACTCCGCCATCTCCCGATTGAAGAACACAGATCAAAGTGGTAGCATAAATGCTTGTATTGCATTTCTCCATCCTGTGATTTTCAGGGTTTCTTCACTTTTAGATATCCTGTAGCTACCACTGTAATTAATCGGGAGTGGCCGTAAGTTAACCATTTGCAAATCACCATTTGTGAACATCCATCTAGGCACGGTCTCTGGGGGAAGTACCTATTGAAAAACATTCGTAATAATAACATAGTTAGCAAACTAGTTTTGCTTAGAACAATGTATATATGAAAAAGATGGACTAGTGATGCAATGGTAAAAAAATTCTTACAAAGTTGTTTGAAGTGATGCTATGATGGTTCAACTTGTGCACTAGTGGCACATATCCATTATAAATGTTGCCAGTCCGGTAATGTTTAGCATGATCCTCAACATCATGAATAAATGAGATGAGATGATTTATCTCCGAACAAGTAAGTTTGGAGTCATGACTGTAGTACGTCCGATCTATTATCTGTCGGGTAGTTCTTGTAGCACGGAAATAAGCTGATAATTAAAAATAAAGAAATTTAGTCGGGATGAGTGCCAAATACTTTTCAATAATCAATATAAAGTACCTAACAAATCTGTTGACAAACGCACCTGGAGGTAGCACCGGAATCAAGTCATCCTCCGCATGCACCCAAATATCTATATTATTATCATGAACATCGTCATTACCAAGATCGAAGGTAGTGTTCATGTCCCCATCCAACCCATACGCGTTGCAAAATGCTCTCCAATTAGAACAACCAAAATATGTGTGATCTTCGTTATTTTTCACCTTAACAACAAAAGTGTAATGCTCCGTTCTTTGGTGAGCTATCTTAGGCTCTCTACTATCCTTCTCTTTGAAATGGAACTTGTCCAAGATAACGAATCTTGCATGACAGGGAACGCACTAGTCGAATTGTACAAAAGAAAATTAAAGGTTAGTTAAGGCAAAAAAGCACACGTCATACTTCATTAACAAAAAATACATGTCGTCTGTACATACCGTAATAATACTAAATTCTTCTGTTAGCTTGACGGTGAACGACCTATCGTTGTCCAGGTGAGGATAAATGTCGCATAGACCCCTGGCGTCCCAGCACAAAGGGCACTAAGCGATCCTATCATCGTCAGAATACGTCGACATTTCCTGTGTTCATGATTCTAAGATTAAAAATCGACGGCAAAATTTTGAAGCAAGATCATCATATAATATCACTAATACATATGATATCACCGGCGATCGTCGCGGACTCTTCATATAATATTATCATATAATATCACTAATACATCTTGAATAATCCAGTTAATGAAGCATCGAATATTATCGCTAATACAGCTCGAATATTATCATATAATATCATTAATTAATACAGATCGAGTTGACATCTCAAGACGCAGGCGGTGGATACCCAAAGAGAAGGAACCATCGCCGGATCATAGCTCGGATGAGATCCCTGAATAACCTGCCTGGTATTGGAGAACCTAGCGTCCAACGCGGCCATGTAGCAACGGACGTGCTCGTCCTCCTCCCTAACAAGATGACGTACCACCTCCGCGGGGGCCGGCTCCCTCTGCACTGATAGTGGCCCACGCGACCGCCACCAAAGAAGCTCCGGGTCGACGACGAGACCCGGATTTCTCACTAAGGTGCGCGCCCCGGAAGGTAGCACCTCCCAGTGCCAGCCCGACGGAGCCCAGTCCCGGACATGGTGCCTCTCGAACTGGTTGTCGGCGCCGAGCCGATGACGAGGATGCGGGATTGACATCGTCGACGAGAACAAATTGTGGCTATATAGCAAATATCATTTTATTTAACAACAATAACAATGACATATCTTTTTATAATTCTATCCTATGATAATCCTAGCTATTCATTGGTTAGGCATGAGAAAAGTCATGTTTGTTGTGTATTATTTAGTTTGCTCATGCGGTTATACCCAAAACTCTGTGAGGTAAATGATTAGATAAGGTCAGTCAGATGTAAACTTTGTTCCTTGCCTGTGAAGCCAGAAATGCAGCTAGGAGAAATACAAGCTATTACTTTGATATCTTACAAGTTGTTAATGCAAATTTTTCATTCCATACAGACTGTACTCTCTCTATATATGCTCAATATGCTCTATCTATGCATCAGTACTTATGTGATCAGTTAAAACCAAAAACACTCTCCAAAAACTTAAAAAACACCGCATATCAATCAGCACGACGCGGCGTGCCGCCGCGCACTACACGCTAGTATATCCTATGAACCAAATTGTATATGAGACTCCATGGATTTTGGATCCCACGCCGCCACTGCTTCGGCCGGCGACGGGCGATGACGGTGACCGCGGGGGGGGGGGGGGTGGGATAGGAGGAGGGGAATGGCGGTGTGGCGCCCGGCGGCTTACCTAGCTAGGAGGAGGGGAGCGGGGCTCGGGGCGGCGTCGGCGTCGGGGGGGGCGGCGACGGGGACGGCGTCGGGGACGGCGTCGGGGGCGGCGACGGGGACGGCTTCGGGGGCGGCGACGGGGGCGGCGCGACGAGGAGCGGGCTCGGGGAGGCGACGGCGCGGTCCGGCAGCCTGGCGGCGTCGAGGTTTTCTTCGGCGCCGTCGGGGGAGATGGAGATCGAAAACTGTAGATGGATTTTGGTCCACTTATATACCCCTTTAGTCCCGGTTGGAGCCAGCAACCGGGACTAAAGGTGAATTTCAGCATCCCAAAGGGCGGGAAGCCCAGCCCTTTAGTTCCGGTTAGGCGCAGGCGGTGGACATCCAAAGAGAAGGAAACATTGCCGGATCATAGCTCGGGTGAGATCCCTGAATAACCTGCTAGGTATTGGAGAACCTGGCGTCCAACGCGGCCATGTAGCGACGGACGTGCTCGTCCTCCTCCCTGACACAACGACGTACCACCTCCGCGGGGGCCGGCTCCCTCTGCACCGATAGTGGCCCACGCGACCGCCACCGAAGAAGCTCTGGGTCGATGACGAGACCCGGATTTCTCACCAAGGTGCGCGCCCCGGAAGGTAGCACCTCCCGGTGCCAGCCCGGCGTAGCCCAGTCCCGGACATCGCGCCTCTCGAACTGGTTGTCTGCGCTGAGTCGACGGCGAGGATGCGGGATTGGCATCGTCGACGAGAACAAATTGTGGCTATATAGCAAATATCATTTTATTTAACAACAATAATAATGACATATCTTTTTATAATTCTATCCTATGATAATCCTAGCTATTCATTGGTTAGGCACGAGAAAAGTCATGTTTGTTGTGTATTATTTAGTTTGCTCATGCGGTTGTACCCAAAACTCTGTGAGGTAAATGATTAGTTAAGGTCAGTCAGATGTAAACTTTGTTCCTTGCCTGTGAAGCCAGAAATGTAGCTAGGAGAAATACAAGCTATTACTTTGATATCTTACAAGTTGTTAATGCAAATTTTTCATTCCATACGGACTGTACTCTCTCTCTATATGCTCAATATGCTCTATCTATGCATCAGTACTTATGTGATCAGTCAAAACCAAAAACACTCTCCAAAAACTTAAAAAAACACCGCATATCAATCAGCACGACGTGGCGTGCCGCCGCGCACTACACGCTAGTATATCCTATGAACCAAATTATATATGAGACTCCATGGATTTTGGATCCCACGCTGCCACTGCTTCGGCCGGCGACGGGCGATGACGGTGACCGCGGGGGGGGGGGGGATAGGAGGAGGGGAACGGCGGTGTGGCGCCCGGCGGCTCACCTAGCTAGGAGGAGGGGAGCGGGGCTCGGGGCAGCGACGGGGACGGCTTCGGGGGCGGCGACGGGGGCGGCGCGACGAGGAGCGGGCTCGGGGAGGCGACGGCACGGTCCGGCAGCCTGGCGACGTCGAGGTTTTCTTCGGCGCTGTCGGGGGAGATGGAGATCGAAAACTGTAGATGGATTTTGGTCCACTTATATAACCCAACCTTTAGTCCCGGTTGGTGGCCCCAACCGGGACTAAAGGTGAATTTCAGCAGCCCAAAGGGCGGGAAGCCCAGCCCTTTAGTCCCGGTTGGAGCCACCAACCGGGACTAAAGGGTTGGTCCTGGCTATGGTGGGAGTTTAGTCCCACCTCGCTAGTTGAGGAGCACGACGACCAGCTTATAAGCCCCGCTGTGAGAGAGGCAGCACGAGCCTCTCTCAAACCGAACATGTGCCTACTATGTCGTTGTTACTAAAGTGAGAATAGATGCGCTTTATACAGAAAATTCAACCTAAATCCAAAGTGCTAGTAAATTCAAAGTTAACTAGCACTTTGAATTTAGGTTGAATTTTCTCTATAAGCGCATCTATTTTCATTTTTGCTATTTTTTTATGTTATTTTTTTGCATATTAAAAGTTCTTAACAAAAAATACTTTATGAATATTCTTTTTGCTATTAAATTTTTTAACAAAAATAACTTTGATAATTTTAGTTGCATAAATTTTATATAATATTAAGTTAAATAACTTTGATCGGACGAAAACACGTCTATTACAAAGGGATTTCAATTTTTTAAACATATTTTAACTCAAGACTTTTTCTGCATTCAATATGCACCATTCAAAGCCACATCATCACTTTTCAACCCTTTTCTGACTTCATTTGCTATTTTTCATGCATTTCATGATTTATTTTGAGCTAAAATGACCCTGAATTGAAAAGCACTGCAAATGAACTCTGAAATGGTTGAAAGTTGGCATGGTATCATAATTTCACCCACATAGCATGTGCTAAAAAGTTGAGAGGGTTACAGGAAAAACTGTATGCACTTCGTGTACAAACTGGACAATCTCTTTCGAAGTATCAGGGTTTCGGACGAAAACTCGTCTCTCACAAAGGGATTTCAATTTTTTAAACATATTTTAACTCAAGACTTTTTCTGCATTCAATATGCACCATTCAAAGCCACATCATCACTTTTCAACCCTTTTCTGACTTCATTTGCTATTTTTCATGCATTTCATGATTTATTTTGAGCTAAAATGACCCTGAATTGAAAAGCACTGCAAATGAACTCTCAAATGGTTGAAAGTTGGCATGGTATCATAATTTCACCCACATAGCATGTGCTAAAAACTTGAGAGGGTTACAGGAAAAACTGGATGCACTTCGTGTACAAACTGGACAATCTCTTTCGAAGTATCAGGGTTTCGGACGAAAACTCATCTATTACAAAGGGATTTCAATTTTTTAAACATATTTTAACTCAAGACTTTTTCTGCATTCAATATGCACCATTCCAAGCCACATCCTCACTTTTCAACCCTTTTCTGACTTCATTTGCTATTTTTCATACATTTCATGATTTATTTTGAGCTAAAATGACCCTGAATTGAAAAGCACTGCAAATGGTTGAAAGTTGGCATGGTATCATAATTTCACCCACATAGCATGTGCTAGAAAGTTGAGAGGGTTACAGGAAAAACTGGATGCACTTCGTGTACAAACCGGACAATCTCTTTCGAAGTATCAGGGTTTCGGACGAAAACTCGTCTATTACAAAAGGATTTCAATTCTTCACATGTAACTGCAGTGATATTCTAGATGAAAGCCATCATCAGAATAGTTGTGGAGAGAAAGTCTTCACTTTTTCTCCGCGTGTGTTCCTTGCTTATTGCGTCGTAACCATGGATAATCTTCATCGTTTAACAAGATGCTTGGGTCAGCCTTCACTTTGAAGGGAGGAATTTCATGAAACTTTTCATAATTTTCAGACATGTCTGTCTCGCCCTCCACCCCCACGATGTTTCTTTTCCCTGAAAGAACTATGTTTCGCTTTGGCTCATCGTTTGATGTATCCGCTTCCTTATCTTTTTTTTCTCGGTTTGGTAGTCATGTCCTTCACATAGAAAACTTGCACCACATCATTGGCTAGGACGAATGGTTCCTTCGTGTACCCAAGATTGTTGAGATCCACTGTTGTCATTCCGTACTGCGGGTCTAACTATACGCCGCCTCCTGACAGATTGACCCATTTGCACCGAAACAAAGGGACCTTAAATTCATGTCCATAGTCAAGTTCCCATATCTCCTCTATGTAACCATAATATGTGTCCTTTGCCCTATTAGTGATTGCTGCATCAAAGCGGACACCACTGTTTTGGTTGGTGCTCTTTTTATCTTGGGCGATCGTGTAAAATGTATTACCATTTATCTCGTACCCTTGGTAAGTCAATACAGTCGGAGATGGTGTCCTGGCCAACAAGTACAGGTCATCTGCAACAGTGTTGTTACGCATGAGATGCATTTGCAACCAACCGCCGAAAGTCCCGATGTGTTCATGTGTAATCCAGTCGTCAGACTGCTCCGGGTGTGTCCAGCGTAGAATATTCTTGTGTTCATTCATATACGGGGCCGCCAAGGTAGAATTATGTAGAACTGTGTAGTGTGCTTGCGCCCAAGAATGCCCGTCCCTACATATTATTGATTTCGCTCCTCGCATGCCTTTTCCACTCAGTCTCCCCTCATACCGCGATTTAGGGACACCAATCGACTGAAGGTCAGGAAAAAATTCAACACAAAACCCAATGACCTCCTCTGTTTGATGGCCCGTGGAGATGCTTCCTTCTGGCCTAGCACGATTACGAACATATTTCTTCAAGACTCCCATGAACCTCTCAAAGGAGAACATATTGTGTAGAAATACAGGACCCAGAATGGCAATCTCGTCGACTAGATGAACTAGGACGTGAGTCATGATATTGAAGAAGGATCGTGGGAACACCAACTCGAAGCTGACAAGACATTGCACCAAATCATTCCGTAACATTGGTAGGATTTCTGGATCGATTACCTTCTGACAGATTGCATTGAGGAATGCACATAGCTTCACAATGGCTAATCGAACGTTTTCCGATAGAAGCCCCCTCAATGCACTGGAAGCAGTTGCGTCATAATCACGTGGCAGTCATGAGACTTTAGGTTCTGGAATTTTTTCTCTGCCATGTTTATTATTCCCTTTATATTCGACGAGAAGCCAGACGGGACCTTCATACTGAGCAGGCATTCAAAGAAGATTTCCTTCTCTGCTTTGGTTAGAGCGTAGCTAGCAGGACCTTGATACTGCTTTGGATGCATGCCGTCTTTTTCGTTCACACGTTGCTGGTCCTCCCGTGCCTCCGGTGTATCTTTTGTCTTCCCATACACGCCCAAGAAGCCTAGCACGTTCACGCAAACATTCTTCGTCACGTGCATCACGTCGATTGCAGAGCGGACCTCTAGGTCTTTCCAATAGGGTAGGTCCCAAAATATAGATTTCTTCTTCCACATGGGTGCGCGGCCCTCAGCGTCATTCGGAACAGATTGTCCGCCAGGACCCTTTCCAAAGATTACTTGTTAATCCTTGACCATATCAAGTATGTCATCACCAGTACGGAGGACAGGCTTCTTTCGGTGATTTGCCTCACCTTTGAAATGCTTGCCTTTCTTTCTTAAGGCATGCTTGGTCGGAAGAAATCGACGATGTCCCATGTACACATTCTTCTTGCATTTGTCCAAATATATACTTTGGGTATCATCTAAACAGTGCGTGCATGCGTTGTATCCCTTGTTTGTCTATCCTGAAAGGTTACTAAGAGCAGGCCAATCATTGATGGTTACAAACAGCAACTCTTGTAGGTCAAATTCCTCTTGTTTATGCTCATCCCACACACGTACACCTTTTCCATTCCACAGATGTAAAAGCTCTTCGACTAATGGCCTTAGGTACACATCAATGTCGTTGTCGGGTTGCTTAGGGCCTTGGATGAGCACTGGCATCATAATGAACTTCCGCTTCATGCACAACCAAGGAGGAAGGTTATAGATACATAGAGTCACAGGCCATGTGCTATGATTGCTGCTCTGCTCCCCAAAAGGATTAATGCCATCTACACTTAAACCAAACCATACGTTCCTTGCGTCACCTGCAAAGTCCTCCCACTTTCTCTTGATTGTTCTCCACTGCGACCCGTCAGCGGGTGCTCTCAACTTCCCGTCTTTCTTACGGTCTTCTTTGTGCCATCGCAACAACTTGGCATGCTCTTTGTTTCTGAACAGACGTTTCAACCGTGGTATTATAGGTGCATACCACATCACCTTGGCAGGAACCCTCTTCCTAGGGCGCTCGCCCTCAACATCACCAGGGTCATCTCGTCTGATCTTATACCGCAATGCATTGCATACCGGGCATGCATTCAATTCCTCGTACTCACCGCGGTAGAGGACGCAGTCATTAGGGTATGCATGTATCTTATGCACCTCTAATCCTAGAGGGCAGAGAACCTTCTTTGCTCCATACGTAGTGTCATGCAATTCGTTATCCTTTGGAAGCTTATTCTTCATTATTTTCAGTAACTTTTCAAATCCCTTGCCAGATAAACCATTCTCTGCCTTCCATTGCAGCAATTCCAGTGTGGTACCGAGCTTTGTGTTGCCATCTTCGCACTTTGGATACAACCCTTTTTTGTGATCCTCTAACATGTGATCGAACTTCAACTTCTCCCTTTCACTTTCGCATTCTCTCTGTGCATCAACAATGACCCGGCGAAGATCATCATCGGGCACATCGTCTGGTGCCTCTTGATCTTCAGCCTCCCCCGTTGCAGTATCACCGTATTCAGGGTACATAGGACGATAGCTGTCATCATCCTCTTCTTCTTCGTTGTCTTCCATCATAACCCCTCTTTCTCCATGCTTGGTCCAAACATTATAGTATGGCATGAAACCCTTCTCAAGCAGGTGGAAGTGAAGGGTTTTAGAGTTGGAGTTATCCTTCGTATTCTCACAGACAGTACATGGACATTACATAAAACCATTCTGCTTGTTTGCCTCGGCCACTTCGAGAAATTTATGCAGGCCCTCAATGTACTCGAAGGTGCGTCGGTCACCGTACATCCATTGCCGGTTCATCTGCATGCATTATATAATTAAATGTATCAAAAACCATTACAGAACATCATGAATAGAGAAGTGATCAAATTAATACAAGTTCATCATCACATTAAAACCAAAGTACAGTAGTGATCAAATGTTATTACTAAAAAAATAAATACATAAAGTTCATACATAGTTCTCATAGAACAACATACAAGTAAGAAAATTATACAAGTATCTATCTAAATCATACAAGTAAGAATTTTTTCTTTTAAAAAGAAGACAAGAACAAGAGGCTCACCACGGTGGTGCCGGCGACGAGATCGGCGCGGGCGATCGACGGCGGTGAGGATAGGGACGGGGACGGCACCCTACACATGTGCAGACTCTAAGAAGTTAATTTCAGCTCTAATTGTGCGTCTAAATCAAAAGAACTCCCACATACACTCCTCCACTAAAACCCACAAACCACACTCTACTTCTAGAGCATTTGAAATGAGCTAAACTAGTAGTGAGAGATAAAACGATGAAGTCGTTAACCTTTTAGAACACTTGTGTAGTTGGTGCACCGCCAAACCTAAACAAATCTTAGGGAAAATGTAGCTTGGAGGTCGAGCTTGCAGAGGAGAAAACTTAAGTGTGGCTCCGGCATTTCATCGAACACCTCATGTGCATAGGAGGTGAGAACAGAGAGCAACACACCTCCCAAACGCCAGCCGGCCAAAAAACAGAGGAGTGAGCGGGCAGGGGAGAGCATTTATATAGGCATTGTATAAGTCCTGGTTGGTGGCTAGCACCGGGACTAAAGGTGCCTCTTTAGTCCCGGTTCCAGCCACCAACCGGGACTAAAGGGACTGGGCCAAGAGCGAGGCCCTTTAGTCCCGGTTCGTGTCTGGAACCGGGACTAAAGGGGTCAGACGAACCGGGACTGGTTCCTGCCGAGGCCCGGCCGGTGCCCTGGCCTCATGAACCGGGACTGATGCACCCATTAGTCCCGGTTCGTAACACGACCGGGACTAATGCAATATTCTGGCCTGTTTCAAAGCCCTGTTTTCTACTAGTGTATCTTCTTTACATCATACTTAACCATGAACCGCCAATGAGGAATCCCTTACCAATCGCCCATGTTTGTGTCGATCCACCACCACCATCAAGGATAGAAGGCGTGAGCCACCCATGATGCCCCTCGAGCAAAGATTGCATATCCGATATCTCCTAAGCCATTGACATATTGTAACATACAGTTGAATGTGGCTCATTACCATAAAAAATGTGATGGCCATTGTTGGGCGTGCAACTAAGATGCCACTGTCACCGTTATTAACTCTTGAAACAACCAAAATGAATTTGCCCTTCTATCCTAACCAGAAAATGTACGAGAATGTCGTGCATTACCATGAAACAAAAAAATGATGTATGTTGTTGTCAGTTGTATGATTGATGATTGTATATGGCACTGAATGGTAATAAGAAAGAAAATATCTCATCAATGCTTGATTGATTGTGATTTATTTTTTACTATATGGTAATCAATCTCTGATGAGACAACACCTGAGTGAAGAATTAATAGGAAAGTTATGATTTGAAATCAATTGCTATGAAACTGGATTTCATTGTTTGGCAACGTTCTCTTTTGTAACATGGCTGGTTAGGAAAGTTTAGAAAGGTTAGGGAAGTTTTTTTTTAGAGGGTGAAAAAACCAATATGAAGGGTTGGTGGTGGGATATGAGACGAAATAAAACCGCGGAGGGAAGGCTACCAAGTCTCCCTTTAGGAGTAGAGATATAGGTATATACAATAATATTTCTTTGTCATGGTTTACTTGTTAATTTTCTTAAATTCCGTTATTTGTTTCCTAAAATAAATTGCATTAATTAAAGAGATCGGTTGATTTGGATAAGTTAGGAAAGTTAGATCTGTGATCTTTTCTATGTTAGGGAAGTGTTGATTTGAAAGAAAAGAGTGGAGAGAAAAATAAATCGATGGATAAGAAAACCAGTGGAAGGTGGGAAGAAACTATTCGTCAAAACTTCTAAGTCTGAAAATCATCTCCACAGTTGATCTGTGGAGCAATTCATAAACTGCAATCAGTAGAAAAAATAGTTAGATTGTGCATGTATGAGATGATGAATTGTGCAGATATTGTGCATGCATGAGATGATGAATTGTGCAGATGATCCCTAATTAAGTTATGGAACGGTACAACGAGAAAATATAGCGGTTAAGGGACGAATTAGCTAGCTAGATTGTGGATGCATGGATGAGTCGCTAGATTGTGGATGCATGCATGAATCACCCGACACGAAGGAAGCTGCGCAGAGTGCCACGATGAGCTTTGGGTATAGGCCCGAGCCGTTGCGCCTTCGTATATAGATGTTCATTGCCTGGTAGACACCGCAGCGGACAGCGGCCAACACGACTGTCGGGTCATCAGTGCCCACCACGCTGCCAAATCGACCGTCGATTGTAGTCGCTGCATCCAGTGTCCGTGCTGCCATGATGTGTACCCAGCAAAGTCGGCACATGCGGCAGAGTCATGCAGATCCGGCGGTGGGACCGAACAGCGAGGTGAGGTGACCGGTGGAGAGCGGAGAGGGCCTGCGGCGTCGGTTGTCGATCTCCTGCAACACACATAGATACATGGAGAGAGTGAGAGAGAGGAGGGAGATAATAAGAAACTAAGGAAGTATAGTCAGGGCGGAGGGAGAGGAGAGGGCGCAGAGGAGCATACTGGTGTCCGTGGCGAGGCCTCCATTGTCCCTTCCACCATCAAACCTCCATGGCTAAGGCGTACCTACCCACCAGCATGACCTGATGGTGAATGGGTTCACGTGACGAGCGTGGGGACAATGTACACACGATTTGTAAGGCATGTACACACGATCCCCGCAAGATGTATTTGCGGTTGGCTGCCATGTATGATTGATGATTGTATAAGGCAGTGAATGGTAATAAGAATGGAAGTATCTCATCAATGCTTGATTGATTGTGATTTATTTTTTACTATATGGTAATCAATCTCTGACGAGACAACACCTGAGTGAAGAATTAACAGGAAAGTTAGGATTTGAAATCAATTGCTACGAAACTGGATTTCATTGTTTGGTAATGTTCCCATTTGTAACATGGCTGGTTAGGAAAGTTTAGAAAGGTTAGGAAAGTTTTTTTTGAGAGGGTGAAAAAACCAACATGAAGGGATGGTGGTGGGATATGAGACAATCTACAATTTGTTTAGAAAGGTTAATTTTCTTAAATTCCGTTATTTGTTTCCTAAAAAACAATAATTTTTTCCCTAAAATATATTACATTAATTAGAGAGATCAGTTGATTTGGATAAGTTAGGAAAGTTAGATCTGTGATCATTGTATGTTAAGAAAGTATTGATTTGAAAGAAAAGTGTGGAGAGAAAAATAAATTGATGGATAACAAAACCAGTGGGAGGTGGGACGAAACTATTCCTCAAAACTTCTAAGTCCGAAAATCATCTCCACAATTGATTTGTGGAGCAATTAATAAACTGTAGTCAGTAGAAAAATTAGTTAGATTGTGCAGGCATGAGACGATGAATTGTTCCCTAATTAAGTTGTGAAACGGCACAACCAGGAAAAATAGCAGTCAAGGGACAAATTAGCTGGCTAGATTCTGGATGCATGCATGAGTCAGCCGACACGAAGAAAGCTGTGAGGAGCGCCACGACGAGCTCTGGGTACAGGCCCGAGCCGTTGCGCCTTCGTAGATAGATGTTCATTGCCTGGTAGATACCGCAGCAGACAGCGACCAGCACGACTGTCGGGTCGTCAGTGCCCACCATGCTGCCAAATCGACCGTCGATTGTAGTCGCTGCATCCAGTGTTCATTCCGCCATGATGTGTACCCAGAAAGGACGACACTGGTGGCAGAGTCATGCAGATCAGGCGGTGGGACCGAACAGCGAGGTGGGGTGACCGGTGGCGAGCGGGTAGAGAGATGGAGAGAGAGAGAGAGTGAGAGAGGAGGAAGATAATAAGAAACTAAGGAAGTAGAGTCATGGCGGAGGGAGAGGAGAGGGCGCAGAGGAGCATACTGGTGTCCGTGGTGAGGCCTCCATTGTCCCTTCCACCATCAGACCTCCATGGCTAAGGCGCACCTACCCACCATCATGACCTGATGGTGAACGGGTTCGCGTGACGAGTGTGGTGACAATGTACACACGATTTGTAAGGCATGTACGCATGATCCCCGCGTGATGTATTTGCGGTTGGCTGCCATGTATGATTGATGATTGTATAAGGCAATGAATGGTAATAAGAAAGGAAATATCTCATCAATGCTTGATTGATTGTGATTTATATTTTACTATATGGTAATCAATCTCTGATGAGACAACATCTGAGTGAAGAATTAACAGGAAAGTTAGGATTTGAAATCAATTGCTACGAAACTGGATTTCATTGTTTGGTAACGTTCCCATTTGTAACATGGCTGGTTAGGAAAGTTTAGAAAGGTTAGGAAAGATTTTTTTTTAAGAGGGTGAAAAACCAACATGAAGGGATGGCGGTGGGATATGAGACAATCTACAATTTGTTTAGAAAGGTTAATTTTCTTAAATTCCGTTATTTGTTTACTGAAAAACTATAAAATTTTTCCTAAAGTAAATTTAATTAATTAGAGAGATCAGTTGATTAGGATAAGTTAGGAAAGTTAGATCTGTGATCTTTTATACGTTATGAAAGTGTTGATTTGAAAGAAAAGAATTGAGAGAAAAATAAATCGATGGATAAGAAAACTAGTGGAAGGGGATGGTGGGAGGTGGGACGAAATAAAACCAAACGAAAAAAACGGACGAAAAAAGCCCGCGTACCGAACGAACCTACCATCATGACCGCGGACTGTCCCTTTAGGAGTAGAGATTCCCCCACTATTTTTTTGCAGGGAACTATTACCCAGTATTTCACATATTGTTTTTGCCCGGTTTTCCAAAATTAACTAAGCAATTCTCTTCTTCTGTTCATGGATTGAACCCTTTGGGATGCGGTTTAAAACAATGTACATGCATCTTTCACATTTTTGTAAGAAAAACTTTGTCCTGCTGGCAGACCTTGATGCATCTCTCTACCAATTTTGAATTAGTAAACAAAAGTTCAACCTCCGTGGGGTATGCTAGGCTTTTCGGTCATGTGACAATGCTCCTTCTCCCAAGATGCAAAAAGAAAGAAAGAAAGGGGGCCGGGGGCCCCCGGGGGGGGCAGGGGGCGAGATCCTCTTTGAATAGAAAACAAGAGGCAGCCAGTGATATTTCGCCTACTGCGAAACGGATCGTACCACACAACCGCTAGATGGGCCAACCCAACAGTAGGGTTTCTGGGAGCGATTTTCCGTGTGTTTCTATGGGACGGCTTTTGTGCCAGTTTTCTTTTGTTTTCCTTCTGGTTTTGGTTTTCTGTGTTTCTTTTTACCTTTTCTTTGTTTTCTTCAGATTTTTTTATTTTTTCAACACATGTCTACTTTTTTTAATACACATTGTACATTTTTCATATACTTGTACAACATTTGTTTTGACATATGTTGAACATGTTTCAAATAATAAATGACATGTATACTTTCTGAATGATATGAACCATTTTTTGAATTAATAGAAATTATTTTCTAAATTTAGATATTTTTCAAAATTTCATGAACACTCTTTGGAAAATGTGATTTTTTTAAAGTCACGATTTTTTAAATTTTGTAAAAACAATTAAGTTGCACGAACATTTTTGTACACTGCATGAACATTTAAAAAAGTACATGAACATTTTTCTTATATATGTATACATGGTAAAAGAAAGAACTTAAATATTTTACTTTGGCCGCTGGCTAGTTTAAAAGCTAACCGGTGGTTTAACGAGGGAGCAACAAGTTAGCGAGCACTCCCTCACAAGCGTTCCAGCGATCACTCCCACGCGCCGCCACTTGGCGCGTTCCCAGTCGCCGCCATGGGTCGCGCACTGAGCGTTCCCTTCGGATTTTGTTTTTTTCATTTTTTCGCACGTGTTTTTGCCTCTTTGGAGTGGGTTTTTCCCGGGTTTTTTTGGTGTTCCGGTTTTTCACCGGTCTTTCCTAGCTTTTGGACGAAAAAAAAGTTCAAAAACTTTTTTTTTTCGCGAAAAAACGCGTTTTCTGTTTTTTTTTGCGAGAGGCACGGTTTTGCTTCCGCGAAAGGCACGGTTTTGCCTTCGCGAGAGGCACGACGAAAAAAAATGCGTTTTCTGTTTTTTTCTATCGCGTGAGGCACGGTTTTTTCGTCCGGTTTTTTTGGTGAAAAAAAAAAAGTTCGTCAAAACCTATCAACATGGGATCTAGTTTTGAAGATCGCGACGCGAGAAAGCCAACAGTGAAAACGGTTCGAGATTTGGACGCACGGTTTTGAAGATAAAACATTTTGAAAATACGGATCTACGAAAAAAGGGAAAACTTCCAGGTTGCGACAAGTGACACGCATGCAGTGCGCCACTTGGCGCAACCTGAAGAGGTGGGAGTAATAGTTGGAATGTGTACTCGCTAACTGGTGATTTCGGTTTAACGAACAAACCGAACGCGCGGAATAACGCAAACACGTGGCCTTAGCTTGGTGGGCCGGCCTACTGTGCGCCGATGCAACGATCAGGATAGGATCGCTCCCCTGAAAAATAAATAAAAAATAAAGCGATCTATAGACAGCGGCCTCAACAGAGTGTCCATACTCCATAGTCTATGGTCCCTTGGACTTCGAGAAAACGAGGCGAAGGGTGCAGGCACGCGGACGCCTTGGTAGGTGGCCGGCGACCGGCGGCGCAGAGGGGTCATCCACTCGCAGGTCAGTCCACTACCCAACTTCTTCCCGAAGTGGTTGCCGATCCACGGGGATAGAAATCAACGGCGAGCAACTCGCCGTTCTTAGTTCATTTCAGCTTCTTGGCCATGCACGCGAGCTGTTTGGTGAAATGCTCGATGGAGATTACCAATGTACTCCATCCGTTTCTAAATATAAGTCTACGGACAACATACGGACATATATAGATGTATTTTAAAGTGTAGATTCACTCATTTTGTTCCGTATGTAGTGCATAGTAGGATCTTTAAAAAGACTTATATTTAGGAACGGAGGGATTACTCCATAAGAATGGTCTTAGAAAGAGAAGTCACCTTAGCGATATGGAGAAATTTCCTCTTCGCTGTAGTATAGAACACCTATCCTGTTTGAAACTTTCCTTGGCGGGTCAACTAATCCGTTCTGCTTAATTAGTAAATTCAGTCCACCAGTAGGTGAGCTGTTGCTTTCTGATATCAATATATCATCGAGTGGACTTTGAAGTCAACCGGAGAATGGGTACCAGCCAGCCAGTACTTAAGAACTATTAGTTGTTAGGCTCAAGCAAACACAAGAGTAGCTAACCATGGCCATCTATACACAACAACAACAAAGGGGACAATAGTAGCTATGCTGAACTAGTGGGCTCTGGGATGACGATTTCAATCTCTTCTTCTTCTCATCGAGCGGCGGTTGGTACAATTGGAGCACTCATGGTTCAGCTCCTGGTGGCGGCACTGGCAGCAGGCCCAATAGCCTTGCCCGGCTGCCCGGATAGCTGCGGCGACATTGCCGTGCCGTACCCTTTCGGCATCGGCGAAGGTTGCTTCTACGAGGGCTTTAATCTCACGTGCCAGAAGCAGCACAGAACGAAGCTGTTCTTGGGAGATGGCATGGAGGTGCTTGGTATCTCCTTGCCCGAGGGCATAGTGCGGATCGATAGCAATGTTTTCCAGTCGGTCTCTCCTGACTTCAACGGCACATGGTCCGGGCCACCTGCCACCAGCTCCTTCACGGTGTCGAGCAGATACAACTGGTTTGTGGCCTATGGTTGCAACATCGTTGCCCAACTCATTCCATATGGCACAGCTGTTGGTAACATCAGCACCTGCGCGTCCATGTGTGTGGATAGCGTGCAGGATAGCCCTATGTGTTCAGGCATTGGCCGCTGCCGTGCACCCATATCCCGGGACCTCACTTCGTATCGCGTTCAAGTCACTCATATGGCCATTCAGCAATATACAGTTACAACATCTTTGAAACATGCAGCTGCGTTCATAGTTGATAAGGCCTGGTTCAGCATATTTGAGATTGATATTGAGCTCGATCCTGTTCCAATGTGTCAGCATTGCGGCATTAATAGTGTTCCGGCGGTGTTGGAGTGGTCATTGCATTCTAAATTTAGATGCCAAAGCTCAAATACCTTTACCTATATGGTTGATAACAATCATAGCCGAATACGGTGCAACTGTTCCAAAGGATATGAGGGCAATCCGTACATTGCTGATGGATGCCAAGGTATTCCTTTTCTAGGCGTTGCTATGTTTGTTCTACGATAGACTTAATTTTGTTTCACCGACAACGTTCAACTTTTTTAGGCTTGAGCTATAATTTCTGCAAAATAGACCAGTACATGTCAACAAGCAAAGCTATGTCTGTTTGCTGTATAAAATGCCTCTGTTTTCAACTCTGATTACTCCCTTTCAGATATCGATGAGTGCCAGCGGCCAGATGTTTATCCATGCCAGCATGGAGTATGCACCAATATGCTAGGGACATATCGATGCTCAGCAAAGAAAAGCACCAGTAGTCTCCCAGGTACAAATACCGCTCATTTGATATTGGGCTTTGCTTACTGATAATTAAGGGCAATAGAATTATAGTAATTCTCGGTTGTGTAGTACAAGAGTATAATGGCTACAGAAATAATAAACAATACATTCTTCGGCTTTGAAATAAGATGTACTAATATTGAAAGCATCAGTCGGTGACCATTCAGAAATGGAAGACAACATGAAAGATAAAAAACAGTACAAATATTATGTACTTCATAATAGTGAATTATCTGACGACTGAACCGAAACAAAGTATAGCCGAGTAGTTCCAAACTTTTGGTTGATAACCGCAGCTTGAATATTTTAAATTCACACGACATATCCTGTACTATCGATCATTGCTTCCATTTTCTGCAGGTTTAATCACCATAATTGCAATTAGTGCTGGTTTTGGCCTACTGTTTTCATTTCTTGGTGTTGTCAAAGTCACCAATAAAGTCAAACAACAAAGAGTTACGAAGTTGAGACAAAAGTTTTTCAAGAAAAACCATGGACTGCTCCTTCAACAGTTAATCTCTTCAAGCAAAGATGTAGCCGAAAGAACGAGAATTTTCAGCTTGGAAGAGCTGGAGCAGGCAACCAACAAATTTGACCATAACCGCATCCTTGGCGGCGGTGGCCATGGCACGGTGTATAAAGGAATCTTAACTGACCAACATGTTGTGGCCATCAAGAAGGCTAAAATTGTTGTTCAAAGGGAAATAGACCAGTTCATAAATGAGGTTGTCATACTTTCTCAGACAAACCATAGGAATGTGGTGAAGCTCTTTGGCTGCTGCCTCGAGACAGAAGTTCCTCTACTAGTTTATGAGTTCGTATCAAATGGAACTCTCTCCTTTCACCTCCATGGCCAAAGTGAGTACCCTCTGACATGGAAAGATAGGTTGAGGATTGCAACGGAAACTGCAAGGGCCATTGCATATCTACACTCTGCTGCTTCCATATCAGTATACCATAGAGATATCAAATGTGCAAATGTATTACTTACCGATACTTTAACAGCGAAAGTATCAGATTTTGGAGCTTCAAGGTCGATTGCAATAGATGAGACAGGAATACTTACAGCCGTCCAAGGAACTTATGGTTACCTTGATCCTGAATACTATTACACTAGTCGACTCACGGAGAAGAGTGATGTTTACAGCTTTGGTGTCATCCTAGCAGAACTACTGACAAGGATAACTCCAGTTTTTTCTTCTCATTCATCAGAAGGCACAAGCCTAGCATCACATTTTGTATCACTACTGAGCGACAATCGCCTGTCAGACATTCTAGATACACAAATTGTTAATGAAGGAGGGGTTGATGATGCTGAGGTCGTTGCAAGACTTGCAAAAGCATGCTTAAGCTTAAAAGGGGAAGAAAGGCCTACAATGAGGCAAGTGGAGACGGTACTTGAAGATGTGCAAAGCTCAAATGTCCATCACAATTCCCAGACAATAAGATTGAGCCAGGGTGCTCTAAAAGACCAACCATGGAAGGGGAACAAAGGCGGGGAAGGAACTAGATTATACAGCTTGGAAAAAGAGTTCATCCAATCATCGGAAATTCCAAGATGATTTTACTTGCATGTCAAAATGTTGAATTTATTATTATTAGTTCTGGTGCCATATTGCAGAATATATTTTACAAACTCTGGATTATAAATATATGTGTATTTCTTATGCTTTTTTTACTTTGCGCAATGCAGATGGGTGATGTAGAGTTGTAGACACAAATATGTTACAGTAAATATAATGAATTCAGTTACTATTTTATATCTGCCATATAGTTTGTCGCACAGAAGTTTGGAAGTTTGTGAGGACAACATGTTGACGGGTCCGCAAAGTAAAGCCTGTAAATACTTCGCATTCAAGCGCCGAGTTTGCATCAAGTAAATTCAAGAGCACTAAAGATGAAAAGACAATGATTTGTTGCAGGCACTTCCATTGATGCTTTGTCAAAATATTAACTTAGCTAGAAATCCACCAGGCAACACCAAAATGATGCATGGTCGACATCAAACGTACGTGTCTGTAGCTGAAAGTTCAGCAAGTAGAAATCGCGGATTACCAGGTGCAGAATTTACCAGCCTACAACGGGTGTAGGTATTTTGTTTCTCGTGATCATAGCCGAAGAACTCGGGCCCAAAGCTTCCACATGTTTACAAGTCCAATGCCCAAACAAAGCAATCTCGCCCGCTCAAAACATCAGGCCAGACGATTCGTCAATTTGCTTCTGAACCTCGCGAATATGCTCACTTCAGGTTCCAGCGATGGAGTAATATAATCCTCGGCTAATATCGATCACCATAGCATGACGTTTTTGCATGAGGACCCTAGCAACATATTTGAAAATCGTAACCCCACAAAAAAAAATTAAATCATAAAGAGAGAATATCATTTTTATTTAATATGGAAGAATACCGGGCCGCCTCCCGGCTTCTCTCCCTCAAAAAGCTTAGGATTCCTCCGACTCCCGCCGGCGAGGCCGTCGGTCCGCCTCGTCTCCCGTGGCCTTAGGACCATGGGGACATGGTGGATCCCGGCCCTTGCCGGCGGGAGGGCTCCGTTTTTAGATGTTTTTTTAAGTTTTGTTAGGGTTTACGTCCTGCTCAGGAAGGTGAGACAGCGGCTGCTCCCTGAAGGTGGAATAAGATTCTCTCTGCCTAGCCCCGTTTCGGTGGTGCATCTAGCATCGTCGGTGGACGTGTGGAGATGTGTCTCCGGTGGATCTGTCTTCGGTGGTTCTTCTTGGATTTGCTCGTCGTTCGTGTGTCTTCAGGTTGGATCCTTCCGACCTATGCTACTCTTCATCGGTGGTGGTGGTTGTTCTTGTGCGCTAGTTCTATGGAGCCTTAGCACGACGACATCCTAACTGTCTACTACAGCAAGTTTTGCCCGGCTCCTGCGAGGGAGGGGCAATGACGGCGGCGCGCCTTCAGCTCGCTTTAGTGCTTGTAGTCGTTGCTAAGCGGTCTACGGATCTGGATGTAATTTTTATTAATTCTGGTGTTCGTTATACTGTCATGATTGAAGTTACATAAATTGGAGGTTTTTCACAAAAATAAATTATGAAAGGATATAATACAAATTTTAGATTAAAAAAGTGTCCATTTGATTACAAAGGTGCCCATTTATAACTAGCAGGACTCTGTTTTGTTTTGGCATATTGGCTGGTCTGCTTAATTATCTCTATTCCTAAAGGAGCAGTCTGCGGTCGTGATGGTAGGTTCCGTTCCGGTATTTTTCGTCTTCCCTCCCACCCTAGTCTGGTTTTTTTTTGTCTCACCTCTCATCTTCGTCTGGTTTTTTTCGTCCGGCGATTTATTTTCTCTCCATTCCTTTCTTTCAAATCAACACTTTTCTAGCGTACAAAAGATCACATATCTAACTTTCCTAACTGGTCTATCTAATTAATGCAAAAGAAAGGAAAGTATCTTTCTCACGATTGCATGCATCTCTCTTTGTATAAAAAGGAGAGAATCTCTCCATTCCTTTCTTTTAAATCAACATTTTCCTAACGTACAAAAGATTACATATCTAACTTCACTAATTGATCTATCTAATTAATGTAAAAGAAAGGAAAGTATCCCTCTCACGATTGCATGTATCTCTTTTTGTAGAAAAAGGAGAGAATCTATCCATTCCTTTTTTCAAATCAACACTTTCCTAACGTACAAAAGATCACATATCTAACTTTAACTGATATCTCTAATTAATGCAAAAGAAAGGAAAGCATCTCTCTCACGATTGCATGTATCTCTTTTTATAGGAAAAATGAGAGAATCTCTCTGTCGATTGTGTGTATCTCTTCCTTTATTTTCCTAATTGATTGTCCAAAATTTTCTATAATGTTGTGCCTTGGTCACCGTGCCAAAAATAATCTCTACTCCTAAAGTCTCAGTACCTAGGTCGTCGTTCGTTTCGTCGTTCCCCCCTCCCATCGATCTTCCCCTCCCACCAATTACCTATTTTTTTCCATCCCACAAAACACCGATCGATGAACAGAAAACCTCGAAAAACCCTTATGTTGAAACCTAATGTACGCCCTCCCTCACAATCTCCTCCCTCAACCGCCGCAAGCCCCTTTCCTTCCCTCCTTCCTACCTCCTCGGCTCACTTTCCTAGCGAATCTCGGAGGATATGAAATATTTGATTGTCAATTATTAGGAATGAAATCTCGAGTGGTATGATTTAAATTATCGATTCACCTCCACCTACCATCGCTACTCCACTCCGGCCCTAACCCTCCACGCATGCTGTTGGGCCACGCCGCCGCATACCGGGTCATTCGGTTCCTATACGCCACTCCCTCCTTCCCGGCCATCCATCGCGAACGTGAGGGGCACCCATTCGAGGCATCGGTGCAGGGAGTGCAACTGGATCGGCTATGTCGTGGTGGCCACCGACAAGGGAAAGCCTGCGCTCGGGCGCCGGGACGTGGTCGTCACATGGTGCGGCACGATCCAGGCTCTGGAGCTGCACATATGCTTGGTGCAACGAGGCTGTATCTCCATCTACACCCTCGCCGACCCGGTATCCACCAAGAACGAGGACACGCCAGAGACGAGGTAATCTTATGAATACGATGAAGGTGCTATCATGTACATGGTACACACGGTTCAGTGTTGAGTGTTCATGCAACCATGGGTGTCAGGTGCGGGCTGAGGTGCTTGGTGGACATGTATAAAGACCATGGATCGTTCATCTTCATAGGTTAATTCATGAACTCTATTTTAAAGGTTCACTTCTTACAGGGACAAAGCAGGTGTCACAATCCCGAACCCTCTTTTCATGTTGGGCCTTCAACGACCCGATTTGTCTTGACCTTGTGGTTTTAATCTGGTGAACCACAAGCTAACAATAATCTGCAATGTGCCTACAACAAGTTCTTTAAGAATATGCTTCTTACGACTGTTTATACGATCAACTCTGAAATAGTAACACATCAAACGACAACATACGGTAGTTTTGTAGATTTTGATCCACTCCTATAATGCCTTACAAGTCTGAGCTTCATTTTAATCTGATTAGTGTGTCGCAACTCGCAAGCCTGCTATTTCCAATCGTACAACTTTTGTAGTCATTTTTGTGTTTTACATAATGCATTGATTTTTCAGAACAGAGACAAGTGAATCTATAATCTGATTTTGCTTTACTGTTTTTTTTTCAGTTGACTTTGTAATACTTTGACTTTAGACAAAAGTTATATGCAGACTAAAAAGAAACGGAGGGAGTACATGATACATAAGGGATGTAAGAAACTAGTATCCAACTCAAACTAATCTGAAAGAGAAGAATTTGGCAAGTAGCAACATGAATAGAGTGAAATAGTAAAATTCACTATTTGTAATGGATATGTCGTCTCCTTGAACAGATATGAGCAGCCGGTAGTATGTGTTCATCGCCCTTTTTCTTTTTGCATATATGGGTAGTAGATAAATGTCTCCATATGGAATTATACATCAAAGGTGTGCTACAGTATTAGAGATATATTTGTTTTCTCATTTTTTTATAACCGTCCTTATATTATTTCACCTATTGAGCACTTATGATTGTACCCGTACAACAAGTATTTGTAGTCCTGACATACGAGTTGAGTATTACATAGTGATTTTGTATTAATATATATTTCCCTCAGCCTCTGGAAGATCCAAATTGCAATTCTGAGCACTCCCTGATTGTATCCATACAACAAGTCTTATAGTTCTTTCATAACAGTTGAGTATTTCCATATAAATTCTGTACTAATAGATATTCCCATAAGCCAGTGAAATGTCCAATTTTGGGGATCACCTCATTTCGCAACTCTGATCTATCTATAATACTTTCTGAGTTATCAATATTGTATCTGTGACATGGGGAATATTTGTTGAATTAAATCTGAGCCTACAAGTGATATTGTTATCTCTGTTTATCTCATTTGTTGAACGTTAATTTTAAGCCTGCTCGTTGAGCAATTCCATGGTAGATCCCGGGTTCACACTGAACATTGCACTGCCTCGCCTCTCACCGGAGCCGCTGTACCGCCTACACAGTCTCCGAGTCAAGGCATTGGCAATGCCCTTCTTCGGTGATGAGGGTGAGGTATATTGATTCCTCCTCTTCCGAATTCATTGTTTTTTTTTTTTTGTTGTTGTTGTTGTTGTATTGCCTCTTTTACTTGTTTGGTAACGAGACTCTTTCGCTGCTTGCGATGGATTTCACGTTATTTAGGCGTGGGTGTGACATCTCTCCTTCTCCTCCTTCTGATCTCTCAAATTGATTGTCTGTAGCTCAGTCGATCTTCTGGTGAGTAATCATCTGTGAGGAATATGATAGACATGAAGAAAAGGCTGGGTGTTGGCCGGCGCGGTTTTTGTTACTTCCAATATGTGATTCTCGGTTAGTTGCATCATTGTTGGAGAGGGAAGGGGACGACGAGGACCTGACCCTTGTTCTCGGTGGTGTTTTCACGTTCTGATAGTTTGTCGTTTGGCGCCAGGAAGTCAGGAACAGGTAATTGATGGGCGGTTGAGCAGTACTTTCCTAAATGCATATGGATTAATCATAATCTCTTGGATCCATACAATTGACTTCGATTCTATCAATCTTACCGTGCAACCATATACGAGGAGCGAATAGAATATGCTCCCATTGCCAATACCTTCGAAGGATGACGAGCCTTCTAAACAAATGTATTTTACTATTTTTTTATATTCGATCCAAGTTGGAGTCTTGCTAATGGGTACGATTATGTTAATATGTTTGTTTGAAACATGAAATTACATATTATGACGTTTGTGCAGTTCTGTAGCATAACTTGCTTGACCACATAGATGATTGTAACCTCTCATCATGGGCTATTCTCTCTTGTAGGATAAACTAATTTTAGTGAAAGTAGTTGTCGCCAAACATATTGCCGCAAACCTATTACCAACTTTATGAGAAAAGATAGACCATGTGATCAAGTTCTACACAAGATATATTTGTTTCCAAGGAAACTATAAAGGTGCTTGTTTTTTTTCCCTATCATTTTACCACATGGTCTTCTTATACTAGGTTACAAAATGCGAGCTATTCTTATACTGGTAATCCTTTTCTTTAACTGTGGCACAGTGTATTGACTTAATTCTTGGAATATTCTATGGTTGCAACTGTATTTCAGCTTGGATGCAGTTACAATTATCTCTATTTGTTCCAAGGGAAAAAGTGATTTGCCCTGCATCGTTGATGCTGTCATCGGTTCAGGTGAAGTTGTTTTGTGTATAATTGCTACTTGCCTTGGAAAGATTGGCTTTGCATATCTAGAATTATGTTGATGCTCTGTCGATGCATCAATACACACAACTTTGTTTTGCAATGCAATGATTGACTCCTAGACATAATGTGCTATTAAGTTATGACTGCGATATGGAACGAACCGTTATGTCTGACCCAGGGTGAACATCTATTGTACTGTGAGTGCCGATGAGGTGTTAGTGATGAGGTTAGTTACCAATATATGCTAGCTAGAGGGGTGGCCATGGTGCAAACTTTACTTTTCTTGATGGATTGAATTTCTACCAATTAGAAAATGATTTTCGGTAGTTGCTAAGCAATGGGCGTGGGCATATTATTCATAAACACAACATTTCCAGTCATTTGTATGACTTGGGAATTAGCAATTAGACGTACTTTGTATGAGATTTGATTTTTTTTAAAAGTATGTCCATTTTATGACAAAATTAATGTATTGTAGCAGAGACGTGCGTTGCCATAGTACGTTTACTAGTAGTAGAAAACACAAAAACTCAATCAAACAAAACTCACACCCTAACTCAACGCCCTAATGGGGACATTTAACGAGGGACAAGTGGGAGATTCGGCCAGCCCTAGGATGATGGGTCGAATCCAACTGTAAGTCAGTCTTCTCTGTAAAAACGGACTATAAAAACTAAATGTAGTATTGTGCTTCGAAAATATATAAGATGGCCCGAAACTAAGATGGTGAAAGAGCAACTCCAACCGGCCGATGCGTTTTGCCATTCCTTTGTCCGTTCCTTTTTGTGTTTGGATCGGCCGCGCGTCGACCCAAATATCGTCCAAGCGGCTGGTCGGCATTCATTTTTTATCATTCGCACATATTTTTGGTTGGCATTGGCACGTTATTTTTTATTTCATCAAAGTCATTTTGATACATATATTTTTCTACCAATTCTTCGCTACGAGTACAAGACCAAAGAAAACAAGAACCATAATTAGACATTTTAAAAGATGCCCAACTTCCATTATTGCTTCTACTAGTTGGACTATTATCTTCTCTATATCTTCATTGTTGATCTGCGAGTTCTTGAGCTTGATAACGTCTTTCTTCTTTGATTCTACAAAAGTAGACGTTGCTTCCCCTTTGGTCTCTTCTTTAGTCTCATCTCTAGCTTCAATTCTAGCTAGAAATACACGAACATCTAGCAAATTTCGTGCGATCAATAGATTGATGTATTCTTCTTTCCAATACTAAAACTTGCATCCCTCCTACACACAAATTTGAGCAAATAAGCTACCAAACTTGCGTAGAATCGAACACTACTAGGGAAACGCTTATAGGTAGGACATCAGTAGTAGCGCTGGAAAATATCAAGCGCTGCTGCTAATTAGCAGTAGCGTTGGCCTCCGACAGCGCTACAAGGGATGCCTTAGCAGTAGCGCCGGAAATAGAAAGGGCGCTACTGATAAGTGGGACCCAACGAGCCCACCGACGCTAGCTGTAGTAGCAGTGCGGCCCAAAATACAGCGCTACTGCTAAGATTTTAGCAGTAGCGCGTTTTGTGAGAACACCGCTAGTACTATTGGGCCCCATTTAGTAGTAGCGCTGCTCCCCACAAGCGCTACTACTGGGCACCATAGCAGTAGCGCCGTCGAATACAGCGCTACTGCTAGGCATGGCTGGTGCCACCTTTTCACCCATCCCCTCTCCCCCTCCCCTTCCTCCCCCCTTTGCCCTCTCCCCTCCTTTCCCCTCTCCCCTCTCTAAGTTACTTCTCCACCAATATTGCCCTTCTTCTCTCTTCCTTCTACCTCTCTTCTCTCCCCATTAATGCCCCCCTCCACCATAATTCTCCTCCATAAATGGCCTCTCTTCTCTATCTTCCTCATTTATTTGGCTTTCCCTCCTTCCATACATATAGATCTAGCTAGCTCATCTCGCTCTCTCCCTCTCCATTAGTTAGCTAGAGTCATCTCTCCTCCCAACAACTAGATCTAGCTAGCTATTTAGCCATCCACTTTCGATCCCTATAGGTAGCGAAGGCCTCATCGTCTAACCATGCTCGATCTCTCTCGGGAGATAGGTGAGTAAAAAGTTGTGCATTTCAAGAATGGGGATATGTGTGTTTGCGATATGAAGGGATTTGTGCGAGTGACATGCCCCCTGAGTTGCTTATGTTTTGCCGAAATGTCGATTTATTTCCGTTTCGGCGAATTTCGAGCAAACTCAATATGTCCTATTTTTAGGCAAGGTCATGCCAAATTTTTATATGACTTTGATGCATGCATGCATTTTGTTTATAACCCTTTTGCTTGTTATACCGTGCAGTCGGCCATGAAGGTGAGTGGAAGGAAGGTGGAGCGATACTTGCAATCCGCGGTGATGGACATGTATGCAAATAATCGGACTGGGATTAGATGTCCGTGTACAAGATGCAAAGAAGGAGTCATTTTGGACCCTTTTGATCATGGCAGTTTGAAGGCGCACCTGCTGATGTATGGTTTCATGGATGGTTATACTCGGTGGATAAGTGAAGATGATGATGAGGACGTCCACATGGCAGGGAATAACGACATGGGGCTAGACGAAGAGATGACCGATCGACACGAAGACGATGGCGCCAGACATGGCGGCGGGGAAGAGTCCGGACATGGCGGCGGAGAAGATTCCGGACACGGCGAAGAAGAGTCTGTACATGGCGGCAGAGAAGATTCCGGACACGGCGAAGAAGAGTCTGGACATGGCGGAGAAGAGGCGGCGGACACGCTGCAGTCTTCGATGCTACTAAGTTCAGTCGTGCAGGACCCTCATGTTTGAGACCTGCTTCGCAAGAGTACGACTAGCGACAGAGCTGCTTCTAGAGAGGAGGCCAAGCTGACGCAACTTGAAGTAGACTTGAAGACTCCATTGTATGACGGTTGCGATCCCGAGGTGACTCGCTTGAGTTTCACGCTCGAACTTCTAAAGACGAAGGCCAAAAACAAATGGACAGACAAAAGCCTCGATGAGCATTTGAAGTATCTACATAATAAAGTTCTTCCCGCGGGGAACCTGTGTCCTACTAGTGTCGAGGAGGCCAAGAAAATAATTTTCCCTCCTGATCTGCCGCACATTAGATACCACACATGCATCAACGATTGCATCATTTATCGGGGGGAGCACGCGGAAAAAACCAGATGTCCAGTGTGCAATACTTCTCGATACAAGAAGGCAGGAAAGAAAGCTCCTCAGAAAGTTGTATGGTACTTTCCGATCACTTCCCGTCTGCAGCGGTATTTCATAGATCCTAAGGAAGCAAAGCTCATGCGCTGGCACGCGGAGAGGAAGAAGCCCGACGATGGAGATGATCCGAAGCTGAGACACCTTGCAGATGCTAGCCAGTGGAGAGCATTCAACGCCGAATATCGATTTTTCGCAGAAGATGCAAGGAACATCGTGCTTGGTGCGAGTACCGATGGCATGAATCTGTTTGGAAACCAGAACACCAACCACAGTACATGGCCCATCTTTGTATGGATGTACAACCTCCCCCCATGGAAGTGCATGAAGACAAAGTACATACACATGAGCATGCTGATTCAAGGGCCGAAACAACCGAGAAATAATATTAACCTATATATGGGACTTCTGAAAGAGGAGCTAGACACGTTATGGAAATCGCCGGTCAAGACATGGGACGCCAGCACAGGAGATTATTTCTATATGAGAGCCGCGCTGATGACGACGGTGCATGACTATCTCGGTTACGGGTACACCTCAGGCCAAGTGTGCCACGGATATTGCGGATGCACGGGGTGCATGGATGATACAACGTCTCAGCAGCTTATGTCAACGATGTCATCGATGTTCATTTGCATATTCCATTATTGTTGATTATATCTTTTATTTACAATTGTTGAATATGATATGATTAATGTTGGTCGAAGAATATCTTTTATTTACAATCATCGAAGAATATCTGAGTGGCCTATATTGTTTTGCCGGAATGTTGATTCATTTCCATTCCGGCAAATTTCAGGTGCTCCATATGTCCACTTTTTAGCAAAGGTCATGCCGAAAATTTCCATGAATTTCGGCATGACTTGTGCTAGAAAGTAGGACATATCGAGTGCCCGGGATTTGCCGAAAGGGGAATGAATCAACATTCCGACCAAATATAGGCCCCTTTTTTCTCTTCATTATTCATTTTATTTGGCCTAGAATTAAACTAGCATACTTAATTAATCGTAGGAAACATGTCTAGCCACGCGGAAGCCGGGGGTTCTGGTCGCCTCGAAGAAGACCCCGTCGAGGCCGCAAATAATTATTTCAATTACCTGGACGAACACCAATTGCGGGTGCAGGGTGGCAGTGGCACCAATCCCGACACCGACACTGACACCGGCATCGACACTGGCACCAGCACCGACACCACCCCCGAGACCGGCAACGATGTTGTCGTTGCCGGTAAAGGACCAAAGTCGAAGAGGACACGAAAACCAAACGAGCTCGGCATCGGAAAAGTTGTGGTCACGGTGATGCACCCCAAGAAATTAGAGCCAACGGCGTCGGAGGAAGCGCGCGCATGCTACGGTAATCAACTAGGATGCATCCTCAGGGAAACCGCCAACATCAACGATGAAAAATTAAAGAAGATACCACATATGGAGCACATGCTCCTAACGAAGTTGCACAATAGGTTCTTGTTCCCCGGGCGGACTGAAAGCAAGCTTCCGTGGAAGGACGAACCCATGATAAAGATAAACAACAAGGTGATGGTGACGTTCACCAACGACTTGTCTGCCTGGAAAGTAAGGGTGAAAAAAGCGATTGTGAAGAATGAACCGTGGTCCAAGATTCATGCTGAAAATCCGACACTAAAGGAAGAGGATTTCGAAAAATTCAAGGAGACTTGCGCTAAAGAAGAAGTCAAGAAAAAGTCGGAGAAAATGAAGGCGCTCCACGCCAGGAACACGCCTCCCCATCGCCTCGGTAGCCGTGGTTACGAGGGGAAGAAGCACGTATGGGCCAAGGAGGACGCCGAACATGAAAGTCATGGAGTCCCAGACCCCTTGGCGGAGTTCACCGACCCGCAGGAGCATGACTGGATCAGGGCCCGGTACAAGTGGGACCCCGTCAATAAGATCTTTTACACAGACCCGAACACGAGGGAGTTCATGAGACTTGTTGGGGATATAACCCCGTGGTGAGACCCGCCCAGGAGGGGCCAGGTCATACGGTTGGCGGCTTAACGACAAGATTAGGAGTAAGCTTATCCAATGGGCCTGGAGGCCGAGAGCCAGAAGGCAAGATGTAACCCGGCGGGCTAGAGCCGCCGGTGGCGGCTTGTTAGACAAGGCATGTGTAGTTAGAGGTGAGGTCGGTTATCAAGTATAACCCGACCCGGACTCTTGTAAGCCCAGGGCCTTGACCTGTGTATATAAAGGCGGGTTACCTGGGCGGCTTAGGCCACGAAACAACTGATCGATAGCTAGGTCAAGCAAACTCGCTCCCTTGAAATCGATACCCAATCAATACAACACAAAGCAGGACGTAGGCTTTTACCTCTTTCCGAGGGGCCGAACATGGGTAACCCTTGTCTCTCGATTCCGATCAATCCCTTCGAGCTCACCTTGGCGATGGCCTCGAACCTAAGTCCTTTCACGGGGACATCTGCCGTGACAAAACCATGATAGTTGGCGCCCACCGTGGGGCTCACGCTCGGTGGTGTGGAGTTCTCGAAGGGCTCTCTCCCAGGGATCGAGGGATACGCCGTTGGTAGGATGACCAAGAGTCGCCACGGCAAGCTCTACATCGACGACGCTGGCTGGGGCCCCGAGGCCGACTCAATCGAGTACGGGCACCGGGTCCCCTTCGGCGGAATTCACGTCTTCATCGGCAAGATCGGCGGATCTAAACCCGGGCCGGACATCTGCACCGACCTCATCGAGCCGGCCCGGCGTGCGCAACCTGCCCGTGTTAACCCGGGCCGGAAGCGTGTCTTCGTCGGCTTCACCCAAGTCGCGGAGCTTGAAGGTTCCATGTCGCGGGAGGAAACCCTCATCTGCTCGGAGGATGGATCCTCGAGCGGAGAGACGGAATCAATCTACCAGCTTCACAACGGCAGGCTTGGGGGCTACGTCGAGGATTACCCCGAGCCAGAGTACCATGAGCCGGAATACTATGAGCCACCGAGCCGCGCTGCTGTCTTCATGGCGGGATCGGCACCGGCCCCTAGTAGCACGGCCGCTGGTGCGTCTGGATCTGGATCTGGCAGGCCGCCGGCTCAAGTTCTTCTGGATCTGATGAATGAGCTTACAACTCTGATGGAAACCGAGGTCACTGCCGAAAACCAAGCGGCCCGTAACACGGAGATCACGAGGTTGAAGAACCCGATGGCCGGAGTCCAACAGGAAATCAATGCATTGAAGGTTCAGATGGATGCTGAGTCAGAGCGCCTTAGGGCGGATGGTTTTCACCTTGAGTTAGAGCAGCAGACCGCAGCGACGGTTCACCGGATGAGGCATCAATCCCGTTTGCCGGATCAATATGAAGCCAGAAATCTTTTCAACACGCCAGGGACTGGACGGAACGCACCGTTGACCGTAACCCGGACGGCAGAAGTACCTAAGAGCAGGGCGGCGGTTCAGCATCGGCAGCCAGACCCGCCCTGCAAGAACCAGACCCCGCCACGGTCTTTTCCAACACCGCCAGAGGAAGTGCGGAACACCATTGGATACTTGCATACAGCGGTGGCTCAGCAGGAGAAATATACTTACAGCCGGAGTCGCGTGCACTCAACCCCCATCCCAAGCCGCGGCTACAGCCGGCGTTTAGAGTCGTCGGCGGTCTCTAGCAGTGAACGACGTCAAAACCCGCCGCGAGACGATCAGCCGGCTCTTGATGCTCAGGCGCTGTTGGATCGGGCAAGAGCGCGGCGAGAGGCGGCAGCATTGGCAGCTGCGGCGGCTTATCAAGAACCCACCGTAGTGCCTTCCGTTTCGGTAGGGGCTGGAGTAACCTCAAGGGCTATGGGAGTACCGTGCTTAGTGCCGTCTTTGCAAAACGAGCGTCTGCCGAAGGACTTCAAGGGTCCTCGCAAGGTACCCAACTATACCGCTGATCTGCCTCCAAAAGCTTGGATCGAAAGCTATGAACTAGCCATGGAGATGTTAGATGTCAGTGATGCAGTATGTGCCAAGTATTTCATCATGATGCTGGAAGGGCCGGCTCGCACGTGGTTGAAGGGTTTGCCACCCAACACCATTAATTCCTGGGCCGAGTTAAAAGCAAAGTTCATCAAGAATTTCCAGGGAACGTGTAAGCAGCCTATGACAATTGTGGATTTGGATCATTGCATGCAGCGTGAGGACGAGTCGGCTCATCATTGGGTCCGGCGGGTCTCAACCATCATCCACTCTTCTGATAACATTACAGCGGCTCAAGCGGTCCTTATTCTGGAGAAAAATTGCCACTTTGTGCCCCTGAAGCAGAAGCTTGGCCGGCTCAAGCGTTCATGCCAGGACATGGTGGAGCTCATGGCGGCTCTCACCAAGTATGCAGACTCTGATAACACGAAGGACCCTGGTTCTGATGATGAGAAATCGGCCAAGGGTAAGAAGAATAATGATGACCCACAAGTATAGGGGATCTATCGTAGTCCTTTCGATAAGTAAAAGTGTCGAACCCAACGAGGAGCAGAAGGAAATGACAAGCGGTTTTCAGTAAGGTATTCTCTGCAAGCACTGAAATTATCGGTAACAGATAGTTTTGTGATAAGATAATTCGTAGCGGGTAGCAAGTAACAAGTGTAGCAAAGGTGCAGCAAGGTGGCCCAATCCTTTTTATAGCAAAGGACAAGCCTGGACAAACTCTTATATAAAGCAAAGCGCTCTCGAGGACACATGGGAATTTCTGTCAAGCTAGTTTTCATCATGCTCATATGATTCGCGTTCGTTACTTTGATAATTTGATATGTGGGTGGACCGGTGCTTGGGTGCTGTCCTTACTTGGACAAGCCTCCCACTTATGATTAACCCCTCTCGCAAGCATCCGCAACTACGAAAGAAGAATTAAGATAAATCTAACCATAGCATGAAACATGTGGATCCAAATCAGCCCCTTACGAAGCAACGCATAAACTAGGGTTTAAGCTTCTGTCACTCTAGCAACCCATCATCTACTTATTACTTCCCAATGCCTTCCTCTAGGCCCAAACAATGGTGAAGTGTCATGTAGTCGATGTTCACATAACACCACTAGAGGAGAGACAACATACATCTCATCAAAATATCAAACGAATACCAAATTCACATGATTACTTATAACAAGACTTATCCCATGTCCTCAGGAACAAACGTAACTACTCACAAAGCATATTAATGTTCATAATCAGAGGAGTATTAATGATCATTAAGGATCTGAACATATGATCTTCCACCAAGTAAACCAACTAGCATCAACTACAAGGAGTAATCAACACTACTAGCAACCCACAGGTACCAATCTGAGGTTTTGAGACAAAGATCGAATACAAGAGATGAACTAGGGTTTGGAGAGGAGATGGTGCTGATGAAGATGTTGATGGAGATTGACCCCCTCTCGATGAGAGGATCGTTGGTGATGACGATGGCTTCGATTTCCCCCTCCGGGAGGGAAGTTTCCCCGGCAGAACAGCTCCGCCGGAGCCCTAGATTGGTTCTGCCCAGGTTCCGCCTCGAGACGGTGGCGCTTCGTCCCGAAAGCTCTCTTATGATTTTTTTTTCCAGGTCAAAACCCTCCATATAGCAGAAGATGGGCACCGGAGGCCTGCCAAGTGGGTCACAAGCCACAGGGGCGCGCCCAGGGGGGTAGGGCGCGCCCCCTGGCTTGTGACTGCCTGGTGGGTCCCCCCTGGTATTTTCTTCGCCCAATATTTTTTATATATTCCAAAACAATTCTCCGTAGATTTTCAGGACTTTTGGAGTTGTGCAGAATAGGCATCTCAGATTTGCTCCTTTTCCAGTCCAGAATTCCAGCTGCCGGCATTCTCCCTCTTCATGTAAACCTTGTAAAATAAGAGAGAAAAGGCATAAGTATTGTACATAATGTGTATTAACAGCCCATAACGCAATAAATATTGATATAAAAGCATGATGCAAAATGGACGTATCAACTCCCCCAAGCTTAGACCTCGCTTGTCCTCAAGCGAAAGCCGAAATCGATAAATATGTCCACATGTTTAGAGATAGAGGTGTCGATAAAACAAAATACGGACATGAGGGCATCATGATGATCTTTAGAACAGCAACATATATTGGCATGTAATTTCTTATGCTAAAGTGACAATTCATTCACAAGGTAAAGTATGAATCAAGAACTCTATTGAGAACCAACAAACTATGATCTCAGTCATTGAAGCAATTCCAATTTATCATAACATCGGAAAGAGTCAAAATAAGAGCTTGTAAGGCAAATCCACATACTCAATCATCTTTTAGTCTTTCATAATTGCTAACACTCACGCGGTACCTATGAGGTCAAAGCTTCAATCGGACACAGAGAAAGATAGGGGCTTATAGTTTTGCCTCCCAACTATTTACCTCAAGGGTAATGTCAACAGAAATAACTCATGCTCACCCACATCCGAGTGGATATATGTGTCTAGATCTTTCCTCAACACATGACGCTTGCGAAGAGAGAAAGGCGAAATAAAGGAAGCAGTGAAGATCACCACGACTCTTGAATAAAGGTAAGTACTAGAAAATAAAAGTAACAGATAGGCCCTTCGCAGAGGGAAGCAGAGGTTGTCATGCGCTTTTATAGTTGGATGCGCAATCCCTTAATGCAAAAGAACGTCACTTTATATTGCCCCTTGTGATAAAGAACTTTATTATGCAGTATGTCGCTTTTATTTCTTCCATATCACAAGTTCGTATAAAGTTTATTTTCCTCACACTAATAGATCTTGCATATTTATAGAGCAATTTTTATTGCTTGCACCGATGACAACTTACTTGAGGGATCTTACTCAATCAATAGGTAGGTATGGTGGACTCTCATGGCAAAACTGGGTTAAGGGTGTTTGGATGCACAAGTAGTATCTCTACTTGGTGCGGAAGTTTTGGCTGATATGGGGTGGAAGCAAGCGTCACATGTTGAAGGATCTATAACCATATAACTTCTATTCGGAAATAAGCAAACATAAACCATTATGTTGTCTTCCTTGTCCAACATCAACTTTTTAGCATATAATATTTTAATGAGTGCTCACAATCATAAAAGATGTCCAAGATAATGTATTTATATGTGAACCTCTCTTTCTTTATTACTTCCTTTTAATTGCAACAATGACCAATAGCTATGTTTGTTAACTCACAACAAATTTCAATCGACATACCTTTTATATGTGAAGTCATCACTCCCCATAAGATCATCATATACACTCTTTGCTTTTATTCTATACTTCTTTCTATTTCTTTTTCTCAAGATCATAGCAAGCAAACAAAGCCCTCAACTTAAAACTACTCTTTATTATATAACTCTCGGAATTGTTTACATAGGGGGAACATAAAGCAAAACTCAAAACTAGATCACACTAAAAACTTTATTCTACTATATCAAGATGTAACCAAAAGGATCAAACTAAGAAAAACGATAAAAGTAAAAGATGTGATGGTGATACGATACCGGGGCACCTCCCCCAAGCTTGGCACAAGCCAAGGGGAGTGCCCATACCCATGTGTTTAGTTGTCGTTCTTCGGAGGTGGTGATGTTGGAGTTGGATCTTTAAGCTTGTTCAGTTTCCACTTAAGCATAAAATTTTGTTCTCTCAGATCGTCCACTTCCTGCTTGAGCTTCAATATCCTTTGACATAATTCTTGCTTGATTTCCTGTAGGAAACGAGAAGGGATAAATAGAACCTTGGGTTTTCTCCTTGTGTTTGGGAGGTTAGATTTCCTGAACTCCACGTGCGTATCTCCGGGTTGAGGCAAGGGGATCTCTTCTTCATCCGTGCTTTCTTCCTCATACTTGCCTTCTTGTTCCTCCTCCGAGAACAATCCATAAGGATCAAAATCCCCATAGAGCTTGGGATTGGCAAGATAATGCGATACATAGCTCTCCCCATCGGAATCTTGGGACGACATATTGCTCTGAATCTACTGCAGAAACAGCTCAAAATGAAAACATGAGGTATTGTCGTGATACGAAGGTCAAAACCTTCGGGAGATTATATAATGAATTTTTACCGACATAAAGGAGTATACCACAAGAAAACAGAGTCCGGATGATGCACGGGGTGGCCACAAGCCACAGGGGCGCGCCCAGGGGGGTAGGGCGCGCCCCCTGGCTTGTCGCCTCCTCGTGCACTTTTCGGACTACTTTAAATTTTCCTAATTTTTTAAATATTCCAAAATGGAGAAAAATTGCCATTGGAAAAGTTTTGGAGTCGGTTTGCTTACCGTATCACATACCTATTCCTTTTCGGAGTCTGAAACGTTCTGGTAGGTCTCCCTAATGTACTCCTCCGGAGTTATGGTATTGATAACATTGGTTTCAACATTTATGGGAGTACCTAAGATATAATGTTTGATTCTTTGCCCATTTACCACCTTCGGATTTGTGCCTTCGGCGTTGTTGATCTTGATGGCACCGGAACGATATAATTCCTCGATAATGTATGGACCTTCCCATTTAGAGAGAAGTTTTCCTGCAAAAAATCTTAAACGAGAATTGTATAGCAAGACATAATCACCTACATTGAATTCACGCTTCTGTATCCTTTTATCATGCCATCTCTTAACCTTTTCTTTAAACAACTTGGCGTTCTCATAGGCCTGGGTTCTCCATTCATCAAGTGAGCTAATGTCAAATAACCTCTTCTCACCAGCAAGTTTAAAATCATAGTTGAGCTCTTTGATTGCCCAATAAGCTTTATGTTCTAGCTCAAGAGGTAAGTGACATGCTTTACCATAAACCATTTTATACGGAGACATACCCATAGGGTTCTTGTAAGCAGTTCTATAAGCCCATAATGCATCATCAAGTTTCTTAGACCAATTCTTTCTGGATCTATTAACAGTCTTCTGCAAGATCAATTTAATTTCTCTATTGCTCAATTCTACTTGACCACTAGACTGAGGATGATAAGGAGATGCAATTCTATGGTTAACATCATACTTAGCAAGCAATTTACGGAAAGCACCATGAATAAAGTGTGAACCACCATCAGTCATTAAATATCTAGGGACTCCAAATCTAGGGAAAATAACTTATTTAAGCATTTTTAATAGAAGTGTTATGATCAGCGCTACTAGTTGGAATAGCTTCTACCCACTTAGTAACATAATCGACAGCAACTAGAATATGAGTATACCCGTTAGACTGTGGAAAAGGTCCCATATAATCAAAACCCCAAACATCAAATGGTTCAATAACAAGAGAGTAATTCATAGGCATTTCCTGACGTCTACTAATATTACCAATTCTTTGACATTCATCACAAGACAAGACAAACTTACGAGCATCCTTGAAGAGAGTAGGCCAATAAAAACCAGATTGTAGTACCTTGTGTGCAGTTCTATCTCCAGCGTGGTGTCCCCCATATGCCTTGGAGTGACACTTGCGTAGGATCTGTTCCTGTTCATACTCAGGTACACAACGTCTAATAACACCATCTACTCCATCTTTATAAAGGTGTGGGTCATCCCAAAAGTAATGTCTTAAATCATAGAAGAACTTTTTCTTTTGTTGGTATGTGAAACTAGGCGGTATAAATTTAGCAACAATGTAATTTGCATAGTCAGCATACCATGGAGCATTACGCGAAGCATTTATGACAGCTAATTGTTCATCAGGAAAGCTATCATCAATAGGTAGTGGGTCATCAAGAACATTCTCCAATCTAGACAAGTTATCTGCTACGGGGTTATCAGCACCCTTTCTATCAATAATATGCAAATCAAATTCTTGTAGCAGAAGAACCCATCTAATAAGTCTAGGTTTAGCATCTTTCTTTTCCATAAGATATTTAATAGCAGCATGATCGGTGTGAACAGTTACTTTGGAATCAACAATATAAGGTCTGAACTTATCACAAGCAAACACAACCGCTAAAAATTCCTTTTCAGTGGTAGCATAATTTCTTTGAGCACTGTCTAGAGTTTTACTAGCATAATAGATAACATTTAATTTCTTATCAACTCTTTGTCCTAGAACAGCACCAACAACATAATCACTAGCATCACATATAATTTCAAAGGGTAGGTTCCAATCAGGTGGTTGAACAATATGTGCGGAAATCAAGGCATTCTTAAGAATTTCAAATGCTTCTACACAATCATCATAAAAACGAAGGGAACATCTTTTTGCAAAAGATTAGTGAGAGGCCTAGAAATCTTAGAGAAGTCTTTAATAAACCTCCTATAAAAACCAGCATGACCAAGGAAACTTCTTATACCTCTGATATCCGTAGGACATGACATTTTTTCAATAGCATCAACTTTAGCTTTATCAACTTCAATACCTTTTTCGGAGATTTTGTGTCCCAAGACAATGCCCTCATTAACCATAAAGTGTTTCAACAGGCAGGTTGTGTTTCAAAATAGGCTGCTGATCAAAGAAAATCTTATCTATTTCATTCCTTTCATTCATATGCATATCGTTTTCATGGTCTAGTAAATATTGTTCTAAAGGATCAGTAGGAGGCACAGCAATAGAAGCAAGACCAATAATTTCATCTTTACTAGGCAATTCCTTATCATGGGGTTGTCTACAAAATTTAGAGAAATTGAACTCATGAGACACATCCCCAAAACTTACAGTAACAGTTTCCTTCTCACAATCAATCTTAGCATTAACAGTATTTAAGAAGGGTCTACCAAATATAATGGGACAAAAATCATCTTGTGGGGAACCAAGAACAAGAAAATCAGTAGGATACTTTATTTTCCCACACAAGACTTCAACATCTCTAACAATCCCAATTGGTGCAATAGTATCTCTATTAGCCAGCTTAATGGTAACATCAATTTCCTCTAATTCAGCTGGTGCAATATCATTCATAATTTCTTGATATAAGGTAAAGGGAATTGCACTCACACTAGCACCCACATCACATAAGCCATGATAACAATGATCTCCTATTTTAACAGAAACAACAGGCATGACAACAACAGGTCTATGTTTATCTTTAGCATCAGGTCTAGCAATTCTAGCAGCTTTATCACAGAAATGAATGACATGTCCATCAATATTATCAACCAAGAGATTTTTAACCATAGCAATACTAGGTTCAACTTTAATTTGTTCAGGGGGTGTAGGTGTTCTAGTACAACTCTTACGAACCACAGTTGAAGCTTTAGCATATTCCTTTATCCTAACAGGGAAAGGTGGTTTCTCAATATAAGCGGTAGGAACAACAGGATCAACATTATAAGTAATGGTTTTTTCTTCAACTTTAATAGGTTCAACTACTTTCACTTCAATGGGAGGATGATATTTAAACCACTTCTCCTTAGGGAGATCAACATGAGCAGCAAAAGATTCACAGAAAGAAGCTACTATCTCAGAGTCAAGTCCATATTTAGTGCTAAATTCACGAAAAGCATCGGTGTCTATAAAGGATTTAACACAATCAAACTTAAGGTTTATACCTGACTCATTACCTTCGTCGAGTTCCCAATCTTCAGAGTTGTGTTTAATTCTTTCCAATAAGTCCCATTTGAATTCAATATCTTTCTTCATAAAGGAACCAGCACAAGAAGTATCGAGCATGGATTGATTATTACGAGAAAGCCGAGCATAAAAATTCTGAATAATAATTTCTCTTGGGAGCTCATGATTGGCGCATGAATATAACATTGACTTAAGCCTCCCCCAAGCTTGAGCGATTCTTTCTCCTTCACGAAGCCAAAAATTGTAAATATAATTCCGATCACGATGAACCAGATGCATAGGATAAAATTCTGATGAAATTCCAATTTCAATCGGTTGTAGTTCCATGATCCAATATTATCACATAGCCTATACCATGTCAATGCCTTCTCCTTCAAATATAAAGGAAAGACTTTCTTCTTGACCTCATCCTCGGGCAAACCTGCAAGCTTAAATAATCCACAAACTTCATCCACATAGATTAGATGCAAATCAGGATGTAGTGTTCCATCTCCTGCATAAGGATTAGCTAGCAGTTTCTCTATCATACCCGAAGGAATTTCATAATAAATATTTTCAGTAGGTGCAGTAGGTTAAGGAGCATCTCTTTGTGCTTCCGGTCGAGGTGAAGATACCCCGAACAAGCCCCTCAAAGGATTATTTTCCATAGTAACAAGTGACAGTAAATTTCAGCACACTATATAATTTTTTCCTTACCAAGTTCCACTCACCAAAGGCGCTTCACTCCCCGGCAACGGCGCCAGAAAGAGTCTTGATGACCCACAAGTATAGGGGATCTATCGTAGTCCTTTCGATAAGCAAGAGTGTCGAACCCAACGAGGAGCAGAAGGAAATGACAAGCGGTTTTCAGTAAGGTATTCTCTGCAAGCACTGAAATTATCGGTAACAGATAGTTTTGTGATAAGATAATTCGTAGCGGGTAGCAAGTAACAAGTGTATCAAAGGTGCCGCAAGGTGGCCCAATCCTTTTTATAGAAAAGGACAATCCTGGACAAACTCTTATATAAAGCAAAGCGCTCCCGAGGACAGATGGGAATTTCTGTCAAGCTAGTTTTCATCATGCTCATATGATTCGCGTTCGTTACTTTGATAATTTGATATGTGGGTGGACCGGTGCTTGGGTGCTGTCCTTACTTGGACAAGCCTCCCACTTATGATTAACCCCTCTCGCAAGCATCCGCAACTACGAAAAAAGAATTAAGATAAATCTAACCATAGCATGAAACATGTGGATCCAAATCAGCCCCTTACGAAGCAACGCATAAACTAGGGTTTAAGCTTCTGTCACTCTAGCAACCCATCATCTACTTATTACTTCACAATGCCTTCCTCTATGCCCAAACAATGGTGAAGTGTCCTGTAGTCGATGTTCACATAAGACCACTAGAGGAGAGACAACATACATCTCATCAAAATATCGAATGAATACCAAATTCACACGATTACTTATAACAAGACTTATCCCATGTCCTCAGGAACAAACGTAACTACTCACAAAGCATATTAATGGTCATAATCAGAGGAGTATTAATGATCATTAAGGATCTGAACATATGATCTTCCACCAAGTAAACCAACTAGCATCAACTACAAGGAGTAATCAACACTACTAGCAACCCACAGGTACCAATCTGAGGTTTTGAGACAAAGAACGGATACAAGAGATGAACTATGGTTTGGAGAGGAGATGGTGCTGATGAAGATGTTGATGGAGATTGACCCCCTCTCGATGAGAGGATCGTTGGTGATGACGATGTCTTCGATTTCCCCCTCCGGGAGGGAAGTTTCCCCAGCAGAACAGCTCCGCCGGAGCCCTAGATTGGTTCTGCCCAGGTTCCGCCTCGAGACGGCGGCGCTTCATCCCGAAAGCTCTCTTATGATTTTTTTTCCAGGTCAAAACCCTCCATATAGCAGAAGATGGGCACCGAAGGCCTGCCAGGTGGGTCACAAGCCACAGGGGCGTGCCCAGGGGGGTAGGGCGCGCCCCCCTGGCTTGTGACTGCCTGGTGGGTCCCCCCTGGTATTTTCTTCGCCCAATATTTTTTATATATTCCAAAACAATTCTCCATAGATTTTTAGGACTTTTGGAGTTGTGCAGAATAGGCATCTCAGATTTGCTCCTTTTCCAGTCCAGAATACCAACTGCCGGCATTCTCCCTCTTCATGTGAACCTTGTAAAATAAGAGAGAAAAGGCATAAGTATTGTACCATAATGTGTATTAATAGCCCATAATGCAATAAATATTGATATAAAAGCATGATACAAAATGGACGTATCAAATAACAATGGCAAGAGTCAACAGCAGAACGGGAGAGGAAACAATAATGGCAACGGCGGGAAGCGGAAGCACCAGGACGGTGGGTCAGATTTGGTGGCCAACACCAGTGCTGGGAATAACCGTGGAAGGGCAGCGACAAGCCGCCTTTCGGTAAACGCAAGCCTGTTGACATGGAGGCAATGTTGAGTGTTCCTTGCCCGAAACATAGCCTTCCTGATCAGCCGTCCACTCATGCTTGGAGGGATTGTTGGATCATGCGCGAGTATCGAAATTACAGAGCTAACCAGCATCAAGGCGGCGGCGGACCATCCGGCGGGTCAGGATCCGGTCCTTCCGGGTCTGGCTTTGGTACAGGTGGCTCCGGCTCTAGCCATCAAGGCCAAGGAAACCATGGAGGTAATAACCAACAGTCTGGCGGTGGAGGTCAGCAACAAAATAACCAGTCCGGGTATCAGAGTAATCCCAAACAGCTTAATGGAGGGCAGTACCATGTTTTTACAACTAGCCTCGACAAGCGAGATCGGAAGGTGCGCAAGCGGGCGGTTAATACAGTCATGCCGGCTCTCCCGCAATATTTGAAGTGGTCTGAGTATGACATAACTTGGAGCAGCGAGGATCACCCGCTGCGCATTGATAACCCGGGGTAGTTGCCTTTGGTAGTCGCCCCCCAAGTGGGAGGATATGTGTTCACCAAGGTACTTATGGATGGTGGCAGCAGCATCAACATCCTGTATTATGACACTTTCCGCCAGATGAATTTGCTTGACAAGGATCTTAAACCCTCTTCAACGGTTTTTCATGGCGTGGTGCCCGGAAAGTCGGCTTATGCAGTGGGAAAGATTTCCTTGGAGGTAGCTTTTGGCGATGAATTCAACTATAGGGTGGAATCTTTATGCTTCGAAGTGGTCAAGATCAAGAGCCCGTACCACGCTCTGTTTGGACGGCCGGCTTACGCCAAGTTCATGGCTAGGCCTTTCTATGTTTACTTACAGCTCAAGATGCCCGGGTTAAAAGGGACGATTATTGTGCATGGTGATCGGAAGATGGCTCATGGGTGTGAGGAAGGTGATGCAGCATATGCAGAGTCGAGTTGTGCTGAGGCGGAATTAAAGTTTTATAAGGAAATTGTTGACTCGGCAGATATGACCCCGCTAAAGAAGCCTAGCACTGAATCTGAGCCGCCCCTCAAGTTTGTGGCAGAAGATACCAAGCTAGTGGACTTTACGCCTGGCGACTCATCATAGCAGTTCACTATTGGGGCTAATATGGATCCCAAATAGGAAAGCGCGCTCATCGAATTCATCCGTGAGAATCGGGACATCTTTGCATGGAAGCCTTCTGACATGCCGGGTGTACCGAGAGATTTGCTAAGCACCAACTTAATGTGGATCCTAAATTTAAGCCGGTCAAACAGTTCCTCCGTCGATTCAATGAGGAGAGGCGTAAGGCTATTGGAGAAGAGGTGGCCCGGCTTTTGGCAGCAGAGTTCATCGTTGAAGTTTTTCACCCGGAGTGGCTAGCTGACCTGGTGTTGGTACTCAAGAAGAAGGGCACGTGGCGCATGTGCGTGGATTACACGGATCTTAACAAGGCATTCCCGATTGACCCGTTTGCTCTCCCTCGTATCGATCAGATCATTGATGCAACGGCAGGTTGTGAGAGTCTATGCTTCCTAGATGCTTATTCAGGTTATCATCAGATCAAGATGGCAGTCAAAGACCAAGAGAAGACGTCTTTCATTACGCCTTTTAGAGCTTTCTGCTATGTGTCTATGCCTTTCGGGCTCAAGAGTTCCCAGGCGACTTACCAGCGTTGTGTGCAGAATTGTCTTCATGATCAAATTGGGCGCAATGTTCATGCTTATGTGGATGATATTGTGGTCAAGTCAAGAAAGAAGGAGACCCTGTTGGCTGATTTGAAAGAAACTTTTGACAATCTATGGGTTTACAAGATGATGCTTAACCCGGCAAAATGTGTGTTCGGTGTACCTGCAGGCAAGCTCTTGGGATTTTTGGTCTCTGAGCGTAGCATCGAGGCTAACCCGGACAAGATAAAAGCCATCACTTCTTTGTCTAAGCCGGCGTGTATTAATGATGTTCAGCGCCTGGCGGGTCGTATTGCTGCACTGAGCTGGTTCATAAGCCGCTTGGGTGAGAAAGCTATTCCTTTATACCAGATGATGAAGAAGACAGACGATTTCGTCTGGAGTGATGCGGCTAATGAGGCGTTTGAGGCGCTCAAAAAGCAATTGGCTGAGCCGCCTGTTCTGGCCGCTCCCGTGGAAAAGGAGCATCTGCTCTTATATGTGGCGGCTAATAACAAGGCTGTCAGTGCTGCAGTTGTGGTGGAGCGCAAGGATGCGGGTAAGGAATATCCAGTTTAGCGGCCAGTTTATTATGTCAGTGAAGTTTTGACGGAGTCTAAGCAAAGATATCCACATTGGCAAAAGTTGGTGCTTGGGGTGTTCATGGCCAATCGCAAGCTAAAGCATTATTTTCTTGGTCACCCGATCACAGTGGTCAGCTCTGCTCCTTTGGGAGATATAATTCAGAACAGAGAAGCCACTGGAAGGATTGCTAAGTGGGCAATTGAGCTTGGGCCTCTCAATTTGAAATATGTGCCCCGGACGGCTATCAAATCACAAGCCCTGGTGGATTTTATCAATGACTGGACAGAATGTCAAATTCCTGAGGAAAAGCCGAACAATACTTATTGGACGATTCACTTTGATGGATCCAGGCAATTGGAAGGCTCGGGGGCTGGAGTTGTTTTAACTTCCCCACGAGGTGACAAATTCTGTTATGTTTTGAGGCTAATGTTTCCTTGTACTAACAATGCAGCGGAATACGAGGCTTTGCTTCATGGGCTCCGGGTGGCCAAGGAGATGAACTTGAGCCGAGTCAGATGTCTTGGCGACTCAGACCTGGTGGCTCAACAAGTCTCTGGCACGGGAGATTCTAATGACCCTCGTATGGCGGCTTATCGGCAGGCGATTGATGTTATTGCTGGCCACTTTAAAGGTTATCAGGTGGATCATATTGACTGACGAAAAAATGAGGCGGCTGACGCATTATCAAGGCTGGGGTCTCAGCGTAAGCCGGTGTCGCCTAATGTGTTCTTGGATGTGTTACATCACCTATCGGTCAAGTTACCGTCGGAGGAGGATTTGGCTATACCTGACCCGGAAGGGCAATTGGTGGCGGCTCTTCGTGCGATCCCGGATTGGACGTTACCTTATCTGGCGTACCTGACCCGTGGCGAGTTACCTCAAGATGAAAATTTGGCACGACAGATCATGAGGCGATCTAAGTCTATGACTATTATCAACGGCGAGTTACATCAGCGCAGTGTGACTGGTGTCTTTCAGTGCTGTGTTTCTCCTGATGAAGGCCGTGAGATCTTACATGAGATCCATGCGGGTGATTGTGGTCATCATGCCGGGTCAAAATCTTTGGTGGCTAAGGCTTTTCGACACGGTTTTTACTGGCTGACGGCTCATAAAGATGCAGAGTACTTGGTCAGTAAGTGTGACGGGTGCCAGAAATTTGGATGACGTGCCCATGTGCCGGCTCAAGAGTTGCGGATGATTCCAATCACTTGGCCATTTACAGTCTGGGGGCTTGATATGGTGGGACCTTTTAAGAGGTCTAAGGACAAAAAGACCCACCTCTTGGTGGCGGTTGACAAGTTTACTAAGTGGGTTGAGGCTGAGCCGGTCAGCAAGTGTGATGCAGCAACAGCAGTTCAGTTCGTCAAAAAACTGATCTTTCGTTTTGGCTATCCGCATAGTATCATCACTGATAATGGAACAAATCTGTCCAAGGGGGCTATGAAGGAGTTCTGTGATGAGGAGCATATCCATCTGGATGTATCTTCGGTAGCTCACCCGCAGTCTAATGGTCAAGCTGAGCGTGCTAACAAGGAAATTTTGAGAGGTATAAAACCCCGGCTCATGGTTCCTTTGGAGCGCACGCCGGGTTGTTGGGTGGAGGAGTTGCCATCTGTTCTTTGGAGCATAAGAACCACCCCCAACAGGTCTACAGGTTATACACCTTTCTTCATGGTTTATGGCGCAGAAGCTGTTCTCCCTTGTGATATTCGTCATGACTCGCCCAGAGTGGCGGCTTACGTAGAAGCTGATAACGAGGCGGCGCGTCAGGATGCTTTGGATGCCTTGGACGAAGAACGGGATCTTGCAGCAGCTCGGTCGGCAATTTATCAGCAAGACCTGCGTCGCTATCATAGCCGCAAGGTCAAGACCCGGACGTTTCAAGAAGGCGACTTAGTACTCCGGTTGATTCAAGACCAGTCAGATATGCATAAGTTGTCACCACCCTGGGAAGGACCATTTGTGATCAGCTGAAATCTCAACAATGGTTCCTATTATCTCATTGATGTACGGGAAAGTGACAAGTCTCGCACTTCTGGTGAAGAGACCAAGAGGCCATGGAATATTGCTCACCTTCAGCCATACTATACTTAAGCCGTCAGTCCGGCTCTCATCAATGTACATCTCCGTGTCATTGTATATAACATTTTTATGATATAATAAAGTGGGCATCCCCATGATTAGGGGCCTCTGCCGTGTTTTCCGCACCAAAATTCATGCAAAGGAGTTGATCCTTCATCAGGTCACTTGGGGGCTTCCAACCCACTGGGTTTAGCTTTCATACCCTCTTGGCCAGGCTTTATATGCCATGTTCGAGTTAAACCTGCCTGTTTGCAACTTGCTACTCCACTATGTGACCCGCCGAACTCTTGACAGTTAATCTTGATAAGAGACCCTGAACTTTCATAAGTTATTCTCGCACAAAGACTCTGAACTTGTCAAGGTTTAAACGGCGGCTTTTGTCATGAGAGAGCCGGCTTACAGTGAGCTAGGATAAACTCATCTTGTCTGTCGTAACCCCTCCGCTATGTGGCCCGTTCATACTCTTAGCAATGTCAATCTTTTAAAGACCCTGAACTTGCTAGAGTTTAAATGATGGATTTATGTCACGTGAGAGCCGGCTTACAAGTTTTTAGGCTTTCCGCCTAGTTTCTTCGGAAACGATACAGATAATTTTTTCATAAAGCAAAAGTTATCTTGTCCTACCACGCCTTTAAAGCCGGTTTATAGGGCCAGATATACAAAATTATTTGTGTTTTGCAGCTACTCTTATGATAAGATTCTAAGTTTTGGAAAATTCTGGCTTGGTACTACTCAGGGAGTATAACCCGCCCGGCGTGTCAAGGCAGTCAAACGGTTATATATCAAAGACGAATTTGCTAAGTCGCCGGGAGAAGCTTAAAATAGTGCATCAAAAGCACACGGGCAAGCGGATAAATGTTTTCCTACTGCTATTACAAGGCTGTTCAAAATGCCCAAAAGTTGCAGACTTCAAGTTTTTTCAGCCAATTCTAACCCGGCGAATTAAACAAGGCCGGGTTACCCTCACATGATGCAAAGTTTTTCTAACTCGCCGCCGGGTCATCCTGCGCCGGGTCTTCGGTCTCTTCGATCTGGAGGTTGTCCACATCCCAATTGTAGTTGGTTAAAGCTTCAAACAAGGCTTCATCGTGCATGATTGGAGATGGGTCAACATCAGGAGCGAAGAGGTGCTTACGGCGTTGAGGAATCAGGCTCTTCGCTTCAAAAGTGGGCCCTCAAACACGCTTGTTATCTTCGGAGTAAGCCGCCTGATATACTGCCAGATCAGCCTCTGCGGCCAGTCGGCTTGCCAGAACCCGGGATGCCTTATGATAGGGAGAGTAATCTTCCTGTGTAAACTCCGAGTCATCATCCTTCAGTTGAGGGAAGCCATCCATCATCTCAGCTGGGTTAAGCTCCGGGGCATAGGCCAGCGACCGGCTCAAAGCAGCAATTGCACCCTTGCGGGCGGCTGAGCTCTTTAATTCTTCCAGCTGCTTCGGGATGGTCGACATGATTTCCAGCACACCCTTCATGAGCTTCGGAACACCCCTTTCAGTCATGACAGCCCTGATGGTAATTAAAGACCCGGCATACAACTGTTCTGTCAAAGAGTATACAGCCTTGAGTTTCAGCAGGTGTTGCCTGACAGTTGGCGGCTCCGTTCACCTACATGCAAATCAAAGGTTATAAGCCGCCAGAAAAGATTATCGACAAGCGCCTTTCTAAAATTGAAGGATAAGCATGCTTACCAAAAATAGCTCCAATCATACGGGATATTTGGCCCTTCAGAGTGTTCAGCTCGTCAGTTACCATTTTGAGACGGCCCTCTGCGTCTTCAGCGCGCTTGGTCAGGGCGGCTTGGACCAACTCGGCGTCTTTCTTGAAGGTTTTGAGCTCGGCCTTGATCATGTCCAGCTTAGTCAAGGCGATCTGGTACTTGGCGTCAGTCTCTGCTCGGCCTTCCTGTTGTTGTGCCAGACTCTTTTTCAGGTCTGACACGATCGTCTCGGCGGCGTTCAAAGATTCTTGCACAGGGCAAGTCATGACAGAGCAAGGTTGTCAGTTTTAAGCCGCCGGTCCAGCTCACACAGTTTTTTGTCAAAAATTGGCATAATGGTTACAAGTCTCAAGCAGATTGCAAGCAATATACTTGACACTTGGGGGCTAATGTGTCTCAGTTCTTTTTTATAGAACGTGCTCATTACTTAGGTAATGACCCGGCCCTTGGGGGCTACAATTGGCGCTTAATCTATGATTGAGTGCCGGTTCATTACTTAGGTAATGACCCGGCCCTTGGGGGCTACACTTGGCTCTTAATTTATGATTGAGTGCCGGTTCATTACTTAGGTAATGACCCGGCCCTTGGGGGTTACGATTGGCTCTTAATTTATGATTGAGTGCCGGTTCATTATTGGTATAATGACCTGGCCCTTGGGGGCTACGATTGGCTCTCAGTCCATGTTTCACATACTGATGACTCTTCAAAAGTTGACAAATTAATGCAAGACCCGGCTGACCTTCTGAGAGATCAACCGGTTCTTGGGGGCTACCTAAGTATATACATGAAGAGGCAAGGGAAGTAAAGTACCTCTTATTTTTTCTTCATCTTGGCGACCAAGTTGGCCTCCATGTCTCGGCTGGCAAACAGACGACTCAGATAGCCGGCATGCAATTCCTCGGCAGTAAGTTTATCCAAATTTGAAAGATCAGAGGGAGTCTTTTCTTCCTTGGAGGGAGCCGCTGCGTCTTCATTGATATGCTTTGATAGCGCATGTGAGGGAGCTGGAGGTTTGTAAGCCGCCCCGGTGACGATGACTTCTTCATGAGAAGCCATATTTTCAGTTGACGGCAGGGGGCTGGGCGGCTTAGGAGCAGAATCTGGATGGGCTTCAGGAGCTTCAATGTCCATAGCAGCCGGCTCGTTTTGTGGAGGAACCTCTCCATGGGTGTCTTTAGCAGCTTCAGAAGGTTGAATGTGAGATTCAGGAATATTGGGCATTGGGTTCTCTGGGTCTTGGGCATCAGGAGTTCCGGATGACCCGACCACTTTCCTTCGTTTGGCTAGAGCCCTGCGAGCAAAGGCAGTGTTGGGTATGTCATGATAAGGTATGAGATATTAAACACATTTCGGGATATAGAAATACTTACCCCGGGTTAATAATAAGAGGAGGCAGCTTTGAGGCGGTCGAATCCCCAGAAGAAGGAGGCGAGTCCTGTAAAAAGTTAGCGTTGTTAAACAGTTAATAAGCTGCAAGGATAGTGTACAGACAAAATAAGCTCAAGGCAAGGAAATACTTCGGTGCGCTGTTTCCGAGGGGCCGGCTCATTGGGTAAGCCGGTTAAAAGGTCTCCAGAGCCGGCGCTCCAGGTCTGACGTCTGTTGTCGTCTTGCTGTTTCTTCAAAAGAAAGTTATGACTCAAGTGAGCAAAAGGACGGGAACTCTTTACCTTCCATACAGCCCGCCGTACTCTCTTTACTGGTGAAAGATCCGAGTCAGAGGAGACAATGGTTACCTCGACAGCATCGGCATGACTTGTTTCTGCTTCTTCCTGTGAGTAATCATCGTCAATGAGTTGCATAAAGAGAAGACCAAGGGAGTCAAGTTCTACCTCTGAGTCATCTAAATCAAATAACTCTTCCGCTGACTGTTTCCTCTTGCGGGTTGGCGCCTTAGTTTTTGATGCCTTGGGGACCTTGCTCTTCTTCTTGAGAGCCGGGGGCAACAGTTTTTTCCAGAAGGAAGAGCCAGCCTACGTATGACAAAGCATATTGGCAGAAAAGGTTTAACAAAGTATGGAGTTAAAAGAATGGATGAGGGTTAGGATGAAAAGACTTACATCCGGAGCCGGGTTAAGTGCAGAGAAGGGACTTAAGCTAGTCTTGCTATAGGCGGCTAGTGATTCCCCCAGCAAAGACTTGACGATAGTGTTGAGATCCTGATCCTTCAAAGGGGTCTGGTTGAAGCATTGAGGGTCGTCCACTTTACCAGTGTATTGGCACATTAAGGCGCCGCGGCGGCTCAATGGCAGAATCCTCCAAGAAACCCAGCAGCGGGTCAGATCAACACCCGTCAACCCATTGGCCAACAGGGCCCTGACTTTTGAGAAAGTGGAGGCATACTGAGCACGTCCGGCGGCTGACATCCGATCTGGAAGCTCTGTATCTGTGCTAAGCCGATAGGAACGGTAACCCGGCAGTGGGTTCTCCCCCTCTGGTGAAGTGTCTTGACAGTAGAACCAAGTCTTGTTCCACTCTTTGGGGTGACTTGGCAGGGTCGCTGCTGGGAAGAGTACGTCCCTCCGCCTCTGAAGAGTAACGCCCCCGAGCTCAAGGCTTAACCCGTCCGCCATTTCTGTTTGGCGGTTGATATAGAAATACTGTTTGAAGAGGTCGACAGATGGTTCCTCTTGAAGGTAGGCTTCACAGAAAGTTTGGAATTGGCACATATTGGTGACAGAATTCGGGCCAATATCTTGGGGGTGCAGTTTGAATGCATGTAAGACATCCCGGAAAAATTTAGACCTGGGCGGGGAGAAGCCACGCAACAGATGATCCGTGAATACAATGACTTCCCCGTCTTTGGGTTTAGGGGTCGTCTCACTGCCTGGAACCCGCCAATGGATAACGTCCTGAGTCGGCAGAACTCCCATGGTGACAAATTCTTTGAGTGACTCTTCGGTCACTCCAGACTTTACCCAGTTGCAGGTGGACGGGGTCTTAGATATGGTGGCAGCTTAGGAAGCTGCGGGAAGACATGAATGTTCGGCGGGTTCAAAATACGTTCTGACCAAGGTCGCCATAACTAGAAATGGTGACAGCGTATGGCGGGTCAATATAAAATTATGAGCCGCCGAAGCTGCTTGCGGTATGACAGCGTGCGCCGGCAGCTTTACAGCGGGTCAAGGTTATCAGCGCAGATTGAAAAAATTGCTAAGTGTTGAGAAACAGATTCTGCAACCACGGCTATGGATTCAAGATCTACGGGCAAGGGAAAAAGAAAAATATTCTAGCCCTAAAAGGACCAGTGGAAGAACAGACGGCCTCTGCACAGATTAAAACGAACTACAGATCTACAATGAGTGCGGCATGATTATGGAGCAGACGGCCGCGTGATTTCGGCAGCGTCGTAAGACTTTAGAGAAGGTGCTTTCCATCTAATCAGTGAAGAATGTTCTGATGAACGGAGACGAACACCAAAGAAACCCAACGAACTCGAGGAAGATCTAAAGGATTAAGTACAGATCTAACAGGGAGCGATAACGAAACCTGGAGGATGCAAGCGGATGCGGCGATGTTCTGCACACGTTCAGGTTGATGCAGCGGCCGGAGTTGATGAAGACGACGAGCTTCGGCAGCGCAGCGAGCTTCGGTGGTCCATAGGAAGAAGAAGAAGATGGCGGCAGGGAAAATGAAAGTGATAGCCCCCCGTGCTTATTTATAAGGTTATAATAGTCCCACAAACGGTCCAGTGCGGGAATCGAGGGAGCACGATGATGATTAAACTAAGAAGACGCCTGGATTTTCGGGCTGGTCATATTAATGACGAAAGATCCGCTCTGACGTCAGAGGAATCTTTTTTGATTTTTCTGATGACGTCGCGGCGGGTCATGAAAGCTTGTCAGAAGCAACGATCACCCATTTTTGGCGGGTCATGAAGATTATCAGAGAAGGCAAGACTCGCCAACCAGAAGATTTGAAGATTGACATGAACCAGTTCAAATCAATCTGGGGCCTAGTGTTGGGGATATAACCCCGTGGTGAGACCCGCCCAGGAGGGGCCGGGTCATACGGTTGGCGGCTTAACGACAAGATTAGGAGTAAGCTTATCCAATGGGCCTGGAGGCCCAGAGCCAGAAGGCAAGATGTAACCAGGCGGGCTCGAGCCGCCGGTGGCGGCATGTTAGACAAGGCATGTGTAGTTAGAGGTGAGGTCGGTTATCAAGTATAACCCGGCCCGGACTCTTGTAATCCCAGGGCCTTGACCTGTGTATATAAAGGCGGGTTACCTGGGCAGCTTAGGACACGAAACAACTAATCGATAGCTAGGTCAAGCGAACTCGCTCCCTTGTAATCGATACCCAATCAATACAACACAAAGCAGGACGTAGACTTTTAACTCTTTCCAAGGGGCCAAACCTGGGTAACCCTTGTCTCTCGATTTCGATCAACCCCTTCGAGCTCACCTTAACGATGGCCTCGAACCTAAGTCCTTTCACGGGGACATCTGCCGTGACAAAACCACGACAAGACTACTGGTAATTGTTATATTACCACCTTATATTAGCTTCCAATCAACTCGACAACAAGTTTTATCACACTTGTAAACCACCCACGTTCCTTTTGCAGAAAGAGCAGCACCAAAAGGCATCCGAAAGTGACGAGTCATCTCAGTCGTCGGCGAGGCCCAAGTGGGACACCCCTTTCAACCGGGCCCTGAACATACTGAAAAAGGTCTCGGAGGACAAACCGCCGTCGTATGGACGTGTGCACGGCGTCGGAGATGGCGCCTCGTGAAGACGTGCTACCACGAGAAGCCGAAGGAAAGAAGGCAGAGACGGTTGATACGTCTCCAACGTATCTATAATTTTTGATTGTTCCATGCTATTATATTATCTGTTTTGGATGTTTTATATGCATTAATATGCTATTTTATATTATTTTTGGGACTAACCTATTAATCTAGAGCCTAGTGCCAGTTTCTGTTTTTTCCTTGTTTTTGAGTATTGTAGATAAGGAATATTAAACGGAGTCCAAACGGAATAAAATCTTCGGAATATTTTTTCTTGGACAAGAAGACAACTACCAAGCTTGGAGACCAAGGCAGAGGAGCTGCCGTGTGGCCACAAGCCACAGGGGCGCGCCCTAGGGAGGGGGCGCCCTCCTGGCTTGTGGGCCCACGGCAACTCCCCCAACCCTATTCTTCATCCTATAAATTCCAAAATATTCCCTGTATACCAGAGAGAGCCACGAAAACACTTTTCCGCCACCAGGAGCCTCGGCTCCCGTGAGATCCAATCTTGGAGCCTTTTCCGGTAATCTGCCGGAGGGGGATTCGATCACGGAGGGCATTTACATCAACTCCGTTGCCCCTCCGATGATGCGTGAGTAGTTCACCACAGATCTTCGGGTCCATAGCTAGTATCTAGATGGCTTCTTCTCTCTCTTTGCTCTTCAATACCATGTTCTTCATGATCTTCATGGAGATCTATCCGATGTAATACTCTTTTGCGGTGTGTTTGTCGAGATCCGATGAATTGTGGGTTTATGTTCAGATTATCTATGAATATTATTTGAGTCTTTTCTGAATTATTATATGCATGATTTCATATCTTTGCAAGTCTCTTCGAGTTATTGGTTTGGTTTGGCCAACTAGATTGGTAATTCTTGCAATGGGACAAGTGCTTAGTTTTGGGTTCAATCTTGCGGTGTCCTCACCCAGTGACATAGTAGGGGTAGCGAGGCACGTATTGTATTGCTGCCATCGAGGATAAAAAGATGGGATTTTCATCATATTGCTTGAGTTTATCCCTCTACATCATGTCATCTTACCTAATGCATTACTATGTTCTTCATGAACTTAATACTCTAGATGCAGGCAGGAGTCGGTAGATGTGTGGAGTAATAGTAGTAGATGCAGAATCGTTTCGGTCTACTTGACACGGACGTGATGCCTATATGCATAATCATTGCCTTGGATATCTTCATAATTATTCGCTTTTCTATCAATTGCTTGACAGTAATTTTTTCACCCACCGTAATACTTGCCATCATGAGAGAAGCCTCTAGTGAAATCTATGGCCCCCGGGTCTATTTTCCATCTTATACTTTCAGATCTAAAACCAAAAATAACAAAAATATCTTGCTGCAATCTTTTTACTTTTGTTTTACTTTCCTTTCAAGCAAATATATTCTATCTATCTCTATCAGATCTCATCCTTGCAAGTAACCGTGAAGGGATTGACAACCCCTTTATAGCGTTGGGTGCAAGTGTTTGATTCTTTGTGTAGGTACACCTATTGGGGACTTGCTTGTATCTCCTACTGGATTGATACCTTGGTTCTCAACAACTGAGGGAAATATTTATCTACTTTGCTGCATCAGCCGTTCCTCTTCACGGAAACCAACGCATGCTCGAGAAGTAGCAAGAAGGATTTTTGGCGCCGTTGCCGGGGAGATCTACATAGCAAGTCAAGACAAGAACTTTTCCGTCAATCTCTGACGTGGTTGCCGGAGAGATCTACATCAAGCCATCCAAGTACCCATCACAAACTCATCTCTTGCATTTACTTTATTTGCCATTTGCCTCTCGTTTTCCTCTCCCCCACTTCTAAAACGATTTTCCAAAAAGATTTGCCTTTTTCTTCGCCCTTCTTCCGTTCGCCTTTTCGTTTGCTTTCTGCTTGCTTGTGTGCTTGATTGCTTGCTTTGTCACGATGGCTCAAGAGAATACCAAGTTGTGTGACTTTTCCAATACTAATAATAATGATTTTATTAGTACTCCGATTGCTCCCGCCACTAGTGCGGAATCTTATGAAATTAATGCTGCTTTGCTAAATCTTGTTATGAAAGAACAATTTTCCGGCCTTGCTAATGAAGATGCCGCATCCCATCTAAATACTTTCGTTGAGTTGTGTGATATGAAAAAGAAGAAAGATGTGGATAATGATATTGTTAAATTGAAGCTATTTCTGTTCTCACTACGAGATCGTGCTAAAACTTGGTTTTCATCTTTGCCTAAAAATAGTATTGATTCATGGAATAAGTGTAAAGATGATTTTATTTCCAAGTACTTTCCGCCCGCTAAGATCATCTCCCTTAGGAACGATATAATGAATTTTAAGCAACTTGATCATGAGCATGTTGCACAATCTTGGGAGAGGATGAAATTAATGATTAGGAATTGCCCCGCGCATGGTTTGAGTTTATGGATGATTATACAAATTTTCTATGCTGGATTGAATTTTGCTTCTAGGAATCTCTTAGATTCCGCCGCGGGTGGTACTTTTATGGAAATCACATTAGGAGAAGCTACTAAACTCCTAGATAATATTATGGCAAATTACTCTCAATGGCATACCGAAAGATCTCCTACTAGTAAAAAAGTGCATGCTATTGAAGAGATTAATACTTTGAGTGAAAAGATGGATGAATTGATGAAATTGTTTGCTAGTAAAAGTGTTCCTATTGATCCCAATGATATGCCTTTGTCTTCTTTGATTGGAAATAATAATGAATCTATGGATGTGAACTTTGTTGGTAGGAACAATTTTGGTAATAACGCTTATAGAGGTAATTTCAATGCTAGGCCGTTTCCTAGTAATTCCTCTAATAATTATGGTAATTCCTACAACAACTCTTATGGAAATTATAATAACATGCCCTCTGATCTTGAGAATAATATTAAAGAATTTATTAGTTCGCAAAAAGGTTTCAATGCTATGATTGAAGAAAAATTGCTCAAGATTGATGATTTGGCTAGGAACGTTGATAGAATTTCTCTTGAGATTGATTCTTTGAAAATTAGATCTATTCCACCCAAGCATGATATTAATGAGTCTTTAAAAGCTATGAGAATTTCTATTGATGAGTGTAAGGAAAGAACCGCTAGAATACGTGCTAAGCGTGAATGGCTTGAAAAAGTGTGTTCTCGTGATAATATTGATGAAGATCTTAAAGTGATTGATGTGACTCCTATTGAATCTTTGTTTTCTAATGTAAATCTTGATAAAGATGGGACTGGAGATGAGTCAACTTTAGTTAAAGGGCGTCCCAATGATTTGGAGTTTATAGATCTTAACGCTAAGATTGATAAACGTGGGATTGAAGAGGTCAAAACTTTAAATAGCAATGAACCCACTCTTTTGGATTTCAAGGACTTTAATTATGATAGTTGCTCTTTGATTGATTGTGTTTCCTTGTTGCAATCCATGTTGAATTCTCCTCATGCTTATAATCAAAACAAAGCTTTTACTAAACATATTGTTGATGCTATGATGAAATCTTTTGAAGAAAAACTTGAGTTGGAAGTTTCTATACCTAGAAAACTTTATGATGAGTGGGAACCTACTATTAAGATTACAATTAAAGATTATGAGTGCTATGCTTTGTGTGATTTGGGTGCTAGCGTTTCCACGATTCCAAAAACTTTATGTGATGTGCTAGGTTTCCGTGAATTTGATGATTGTTCCTTAAATTTGCATCTTGCGGATTCCACTATAAAGAAACCTATGGGAAGGATTAATTATGTTCTTATTGTTTCAAATAGTAATTATGTGCCCATAGATTTCATTGTTCTTGATATAGATTGCAATCCTACATGTCCTATTATTCTTGGTAGACCTTTCCTTAGAACGATTGGTGCAATTATTGATATGAAGGAAGGAAATATTAGATTCCAATTTCCATTAAGGAAAGGCATGGAGCACTTTCCTAGAAAGAAAATAAAATTACCCTATGAATCTATCATGAGAGCTGCTTATGGATTGCATACCAAAGATGACAATACCTAGATCTATTTCGTTTTGCCTAGCTAGGGGCGCTAAACAATATCGCTTGTTGGGAGGCAACCCAATTTTATTTTTGCTTTCTGTTTTTTGCTTCTGTTTTGGTGTGTTTTGCACTTTATTACTTCTGTAATAATTGTGTTTTCTTGTTTAAATTAGTGTTTGAGCCAAGTAAGACCTTTGGGATGATCTACGGTGTTTGTTGATTTGATTTTGTTCAAAAACAGAAACTTTTGCGCTCAGTCCAGAATTTTTATAAATTCACTGGAACGTTATTTTAATATGAAATTTTTACAAAATATTTATATACAAATTTCCCTGGTTTTCCTAATTTTTCAGAATTTTTAGAGTTACATAAGTATTCGAAGTCTACAGATTGCTACAGACTGTTCTGTTTTTTACAGAATCTGTTTTCTTTGTGTTGTTTGCTTATTTTGATGTATCTATGGGTTATATCGGGGGGTATGAACCATGGAGAAGTTAGAATACAGTAGGTATTACACAAATATAAATAAATAATGAGTTCACAACAGTACCTAAAGTGGTGATTTATTTTTCTTACACTAACGGATCTCATGAGTTTTCTGTTGAGTTTTGTGTTGTGAAGTTTTCAAGTTTTGGGTAAAGATTTGATGGACTATGGAATAAGGAGTGGCAAGAGCCTAATCTTGGGGATGCCCAAGGCACCCCAAGCCATATTCAAGGATCCCAAAAAGCCTAAGCTTGGGGATGCCCCGGAAGGCATCCCCTCTTTCGTCTTCAATCCATCGGTAAATTTACTTGAGGCTATATTTTTATTCACCACATGATATGTGTTTTGCTTGGAGCGTCTTGTATGATATGAGTCTTTGATTTTTAGTTTGCCACAATCATCCTTGCTGCACACATCTTTTTGAGAGAGACATGCTGATTCGTGAATTTATTAGAATACTCTATGTGCTTCACTTATATCTTTTGAGCTAGGCAATGTTGCTCTAGTGCTTCACTTATATCTTTTTAGAGCATGGTGGTGTTATATTTTATAGAAATTATTGAACTCTCGTACCTCACTTATATTATTTTGAGAGTTTCTTAAAACAGCATGGTAATTTGTTTAGGTTATGATTTTAGTCCTAATATAATAGGCATCCAAGAGGGATATAATAAAAACTTTCATATTAAGTGCATTGGATACTATGAGAAGTTTGATTCCTTGCATATAGTTTTGAGATAATAGAGATGGTAATATGAGAGTCATGCTAGTGAGTAGTTGTGAATTGGAGAGATACTTGTGTTGAAGTTTGTGATTCCCGTAGCATGCACGTATGGTGAACCGTTATGTAACGAAGTCGGAGCATGATTTGTTTAATGATTGTCGACCTTTGTGTGAGGGTCGGGAGCGCGCGATGGTTAACTCCTACCAACCTCTCCCCTAGGAGCATGCGTCTAATGCTTTGTTTGATAACTAATAGACTTTTGCAATAAGTATGTGAGTTCTTTATGACTAATGTTGAGTCCATGGATTATACGCACTCTCACCCTTCCACCTTTGCTAGCCTCTCTAGTACCGCGCAACTTTCGCCGGTACAGCCACCATATACCTTCCTCAAAACAGCCACCATATATTTTCCTCAAAATAGCCACCATATCTACCTATTATGGCATTTCCATAGCCATTCCGAGATATATTGCCATGCAACTTCCACCGTTCCGCTTTTCATGACATGCACCACCACTTTCATATTGCATATAGAGTCATATTTTGTCATAGGTATCGAGTTGTAATTTTTCTTTTGAGTTGTAAGTAAATAAAAGTGTGATGATTTTTATTATTAGAGCATTGTCCCGTGTGAGAAAAGGATGATGGAGGCCATGACTCCCTCACAAGTTGGGATGAGTATCCGGACTTTACAAAAATAAAAGAGGCCAGCGAAGCCCAAATAAAAAAAAGAGGCCAAAGATGCCCACCAAAAAAAATGAGAGAAAGAGAGAAGGGACAATTGCAACTATATTTTTCCACACTTGTGCTTCAAAGTAGCACCATGATCTTCATGATAGAGAGTCTCCTATTTTGTCACTTTCATATAACTAGTGGAGTTTCATCTTGCACGACCACTTAGTTTTCTTTTTGAGCTTTCATACACTTATAGCTCTAGTGCACCCGTTGCATGGCAATCCCTACTCACTCACATTGATATCTATTGATGGGCATCTCCATAGCCCGTTGATACGCCTAGTTGATGTGAGACTATCTTCTCCTTTTCCCTTGCAACCTCCACCATATTCTATTCCACCTATAGTGCTATATCCATGGCTCGCGCTCATGTATTGCGTGAGAGTTGAAAAGGTTTGAGAACACCAAAAGTGTGAAACAATTGCTTGGCTTGTTCATCGGGGTTGTGCATGATTTAGATACTTTGTGTGGGGAAGATGGAGCATAGCCAGACCATATGATTTTGTAGGGATAACTTTCTAAGGCCATGTTATTTCAAAAGGACACGATTGCCTTGTTGGTGTGCTCGAAGTATTACTGTTTTTATGTCAATATTAGACTATTGTTTTGAATCTTACGGATCTGAATATTCATGCCACAATAAAGAATATTACATGGATAAATATGTTAGGTAGCATTCCACATCAAAAATTCTGTTTTTATCATTTACCTACTCGAGGACGAGCAGGAATTAAGCTTGGGGATGCTTGATACGTCTCCAACGTATCTATAATTTTTTATTGTTCCATGCTATTATATTATCTGTTTTGGATGTTTTATATGCATTAATATGCTATTTTATATTATTTTTGGGACTAACCTATTAATCTAGAGCCTAGTGCCAGTTTCTGTTTTTTTCCTTGTTTTTGAGTATTGCAGATAAGGAATATTAAACGGAGTCCAAACGGAATAAAATCTTCGTAATAATTTTTCTTGGACCAGAAGACAACTACCAAGCTTGGAGACCAAGGCAGAGGAGCTGCCGTGTGGCCACAAGCCACAGGGGCGCGCCCTAGGGGGGGCCGCGCCCTCCTGGCTTGTGGGCACACGGCAACTCCCCCAACCCTATTCTTCATCCTATAAATTCCAAAATATTCCCTGTATACCAGAGAGAGCCATGAAAACACTTTTCCGCCGCCAGGAACCTCGGTTCCCGTGAGATCCAATCTTGGAGCCTTTTCCGGTAATCTGCCGAAGGGGGATTCGATCACGGAGGGCATATACATCAACTCCATTGCCCCTCCGATGATGCGTGAGTAGTTCACCACAGACCTTCGGGTCCATAGCTAGTAGCTAGATGGCTTCTTCTCTCTCTTTGCTCTTCAATACCATGTTCTTCATGATCTTCATGGAGATCTATCCGATGTAATACTCTTTTGCGCTGTGTTTGTCGAGATCCGATGAATTGTGGGTTTATGTTTAGATTATCTATGAATATTATTTGAGTCTTTTCTGAATTCTTATATGCATGATTTCATATCTTTGCAAGTCTCTTCGAGTTATTGGTTTGGTTTGGCCAACTAGATTGGTAATTATTGCAATGGGAGAAGTGCTTAGTTTTGGGTTCAATCTTGCGGTGTCCTCACCCAGTGACATAGTAGGGGTAGCGAGGCACGTATTGTATTGCTGCCATCGAGGATAAAAAGATGGGGTTTTCATCATATTGCTTGAGTTTATCCCTCTACATCATGTCATCTTACCTAATGCGTTACTCTGTTCTTCATGAACTTAATACTCTAGATGCAGGCAGGAGTCGGTCGATGTGTGGTGTAATAGTAGTAGATGCAGAATCGTTTCGGTCTACTTGACACGGACGTGATGCCTATATGCATAATCATTGCCTTGGATATCTTCATAATTATTCGCTTTTCTATCAACTAGTGGACCCGTTGCGCCAAATGGCGCAGAGGCACACTAAAACCATGTCCGCGATGAAAAAAAATACATGGTTTAATCCCCTCTAATAGAAAACACGGTGGGATGTTGTGTATAATGATATATGAATATACACATCTTAACTTAATAATATATAGTCTAATTTAAAACAAAAAAAATGCACGCCTTGACATGAAAAATTAAGATAGAATTGTCCTTCACAATCTACAATGAGTGTTTCAAAAAAGGTTTGTCTTTCTCGGTAAAAATAGGTTTTAGCAACAACTTACGCATACAGTCCCTTTTAATTATGATCGCTTTGAAGATTGTTGTGTACAATGATATATATCAGGCCCAAGGCTACATCCCTTTTTTGAACCAGTGTATTTCACGATATGAGTATGAACCCACTTTCACAGTCACGTGAGCACACTTTCACAGCCGTGTCGATTTAGCCGCATTGTTTACAGAAACAGGAACTGTATAAGCAATAGGGACTTTGAAGTCCATTAATGGCCTTGGCTATGTTGTTCATAGAGACATAAATGGTGCAAGCAATAGAAAATCTTAACATAATGATCATTAGCTCTCACGCACACAGTCTTGGCAAATCTTAATATGCGCTTGGATTTGAATTTCACATCAGAAGGCTTCTATTCAGTTTAATGTGGGTCATCATATTTCACCAAACCTTTATATTGTTTGATTGTCTATTGGTCAAACATTAGAAACGATCCCAAATTTCATGGGCACAATATACAAATAAACATAGGGAATACTACAGTGACATCTTGCATGTGCTTTGAGAGCAGTTGCATTTTATGTGCCCATATAATTCGTCTCTTGGACATTCTACAAAAGATGACAAGAAATCAGTATCTGGGAACAATAATAAAGTGTTGAAGCACATTATCATGAAATCAAGAGCATCACAATTCATATACAATTTGCATCTTTATCAGTTAAAGCAACTAAATAATATGTTTTGAGGACACATGCAATAATATCATTCCTGCACCGGAAAAGAAATGTCCAACATATCTGCCGCAAATTTCAAATAAACTCGTGTCTCCTCATCAGCATCGATGACACCCATTTGAACCTTACACTACGTGCAATGATACACTGAACCATGCTCTACTTCTACGCCGTTTCAGAGAGCCCCTTACCGCCGCCATCCTGTACGAAAGCAGTGTTTAAAAGCACAATAAACATCTGAAGTAAAAGAATTTATTCTTCTAATTTAATATAGCATGGGACTGCTCTCGACATCTATGGCACATCTACGATGACACAACATTCATGCAAGTAAAGAATGAAGATTAGAGGCTTGATCACCACAATGACCTCAAGCTAGCTACAAACTGCATATCAAATTTTAGATTGTCGTACGTGTAACATCCATGGATATACAGTTGAGTCTGCAACCTAAACACGGGGTTCACATCAGAGTAGTAATTAAGGGCAACAATAAATAGCAAAAGCATATCAGAGATGCATCAAGTACTGATGCATGTGATATCTATTTTCCAAGGTTATAAAAAGTAGCCGATTCAGACCCATGCATGCTAGTTAGCCTGACAAAGTTATTTTTTTTGTCTTGGTACCAAACACCTATCCTTGCCCAGTGAAGGCCAATATTCTGTTTACTTTCGAACCAAATACACACAAAATCATCAGCATAAACTGGTTGAGTTATGGATGTGCCAAATAATTACTACACCACAGTAGCTCTGAAATTATTTCAGAGGGAGTGAACACATATATAGATTCCTAGCCAAAAATTACAGCCTATACTAATACATGACTGGATATCAAGATCATCTTGATAAATAGTTTCCTTATAGAATCATGTACGGTTGAGAGATAATTAAGCATCTAAATAAAGATAAAGGATGTACCTTCTTTCCATCTGACAATCTCTGGTAATCAACCACACTCTTAATATCTTGAAAGGAATTTGCGCCTGTAATTGGGAGGATCTTCTGGAATGTTTAATCTAGTTATCCTTGACTTCCTCTGTAGATATGCAGTATATTGAGAATACGCAGTTAATATGCAATACAGAGTTAATATGCAGTATATTGAGAATACGGTCAAATAGAAACATTATTCACAAGAAATGGAAAGAGTGTCCAACATTGCAAATAAAAATAGGCCGGACAAAAAATCAAAAGCTTGTAGACATAAACACAAATAATTGGTACCGAGACCTTCAGATCGGAAATGACTTAGATTTCTTTCCCCTAGATTGCAAGGAGCATATCATTAGATTACTTAGTACTGCTCACAAAAAGGTCCAACTGCAAGTACTCACACGCCAATGGATGGCAGACTACGTGCATGACGAGACACGACCCGCTCTATTTCCTTCCTGCTTTTTGCTTCATTCCCACACAATGCCTGAAACCAGCAAGCACCAAGGCGGTGATTAGAACTCTGAATTTCGCATGCAGATGAAAGAGTAACACACACAAAGGTTCAATACGAAGTCCAGTTAGGGTCCGTCACCTCCCACGGTCGACCTCTTCTCTAAGGAAAAGGCAGCCCCTCCTGCACGTCATCCTTCTAGAAAGTGCATAAACTGGGACTTATAATTAAGGAATTGCCACACATGTATGAAGCATCAAGGAATTGCCGGAAGTACAAATAGGGCAAGAGCAGCAGGAAGAGATGCATAACATGGATTGAAGGAGGGAGCTTACATACGGAGAGGCCATCAGAAGGGAAGAGGGAGATGGCGGTGGCTCGCTGGAGGATTCAACAACTGGCCAATGAAGGAGGCATGGACTGGGTTCCCTTCACCTCCTCCATGCAGCAGACCTATTGGATCAACCGGTGGCCATCCTTGGTTGCGGCGGAGGAAGAGGAAGGGGCGGAGGTGTCGTCCGCCACCGGACCTCCCTCTCCTCTTTTCTCTGTTTCTACCTCTCCAGACTCCTCCTCCTCACCCTGCAATCGCTGCAACCCTCATCTCTCTCCTCTCCTCCCTACTTGTCCACGCACCCAGCGCCCAACACCTGCGTCCTCGCCTCCCGGACCAGCCATTGCCGCGCCGTTGGAGCTCGGCCGTCCCGGACCAGCTGCCGCTGCGCCGTTGGGGCTCGGCTGGACAGCCGCTGCCGCCGCGTCGCTGGGGCTCGGCCGCCCCGGACCAGCCGCCGTCGCGCCGCTGGGGCTCGGCCGTCCCGGACCAGCCGCCTCCGCGTCGCTGGGGCTCGGCCTCCCGTGACCAGCCGCCGCCGTGCAGTTTGGGGGGGGAGGAGCAGATGCGGGAGGAGGGGGTGGAGAAGGAGGGCGGCTGTGGGGTTTGCTGGAAAGGGGATAGTGCTTGTGTGGTGGGACGAATAGATGCAGTGCGTGAGGCTCACATGGATTGGACAGATAATAAAAGACCTAATGCGTGCGACCCTTCCTCCCACGTCCCGTGGTTCCCGCGTGTGGCACTCCCTCCGTGGTTCCCGTGTGTGGCACTCCCTTCTCGCACGTTCTCTGGTTCCGTCCGCGGCATTCGCTTCGTCAGCCATAGTGCCTTCGTCAGCCACAGTGCCAGCCATAGTGCCTTCGTCAGCCACAGTGCCAGCCAGACGGCTCACACACCAGGCGCGCACCGTACTGGCTGACTTACACCAAGATTTGAAACTACCCACAATGAACGAACCGAATCACACACACAAAAGGTCCACAAGTCATCCAACCAGAAGAAGCAGAGAAAAGGTAACAAAAATTACCATGCAGTCAACCAATCAACGACCAGCAGCAAAAGTCAAACGCCATCCGACGGCCACGAGCGATGCGCACGGGAGGAGCTCCGTGGAGGAGGGTCGGCTAGCATCCTTTCATGTTAGAATTGCTTGACAGTAATTTGTTCACCCACCGTAATACTTGCCATCATGAGAGAAGTCTAGTGAAATCTATGGCCCCCGGGTCTATTTTCCATCTTATACTTTCAGATCTAAAACCAAAAATACCAAAAATATCTTGCTGCAATCTTTTTAATTTTGTTTTACTTTCCTTTCAAGCAAATATATTCTATCTATCTCTATCAGATCTCATCCTTGCAAGTAACCGTGAAGGGATTGACAACCCCTTTATAGCGTTGGGTGCAAGTGTTTGATTCTTTGTGTAGGTACACCTATTGGGGACTTGCTTGTATCTCCTACTGGATTGATACCTTGGTTCTCAACAACTGAGGGAAATACTTATCTACTTTGCTGCAGCATCCGTTCCTCTTCACGGAAACCAACGCATGCTCGAGAAGTAGCAACGGTTGCTTACTCAACAGACCATCGACGAGAAGGTCACGCTTGCGGTCAATAAGACCAAAGCTGAGACCAAAGAAGAGTTGGTCAAGGTAGTCGATGCAGCGGTCAGTGCAGCGGTAGCTGGCATCACGGCTAACTTCACATCTTCCATTAACAGCTTGATTCCGGCAATTATCGATTGGACGAAGAACAATCCAGATAAAGGGCCAAAGGACTTTCCCCTTCCTAGCTACGTCGGGAGCAATTCGGTGAACATTGCACCACCAGCACCTGCTCACACCACCGCACATGCTCCCGTACCTGGTCCCGCTCCTGTTCATAGCAGCCCGTCCTCCGTCTCTGGCGTGCTCGGCGGGGCTTCGTCTTTGGCTGAGCTCGACGCCCTCACGGTAATTATGCGTCATACCCTCTTCACCAGCATATCTATAGTCTTCCGTTTCAGTTGCCTTTCGGATGTTTCACGTCGCAGACATGTCTTCGCAGGCCGATGAAACCCCGTGCACCCTACTGTATGACATCAATGGCCAGAAGGTGGACGTGGGAAAGGCAACGATTGTGAAGCCGAAGGACCGCATGTTCCACAACCGACAGATGCCCCATAGCATCTTCAAGGTTTGCGTGTCCAGTGTCAAAGCGTGCTTCGATGATTTGCCTCCTCCGGTACCAGTCGCTGACGACGAGACCCCTAAATGGATTGGCGCATGCAAGAGCTGGTTCTTGCCTTGGCCGAAGACACTTCTTCGTGTCGAGGCACCCGGTAGCACACCAATGACAACTCCTCAACAAGGTATGAACACCACCCCACCTACCCAATTACCTGCACCTGTCGTGGCGGGTGATTGTGGACGACGCGAGGGAGAGCCTCCATTAGTGCCAGATGACGTCACCCCCGTCGAAGAAGCAAATGCTGATGATGTCATGGAGGAGGATGATGATGACCCTGACGAGTATATCAAAACCACCTATGACGATGGAGGATTGATGGCTCGGGACTATGACTCAGGCTATGAGCGTGGAGATGACTTGATGCTGCCTGATTTGCCGGAGCCGAAACGTCCTAAGGTTGATTGCAAAAAGTCTCTCTTCATGCGATCCTTGCAGGAGACGCCTCCAGATGCCGCCTCTACCCAGCAAGAAAAACGCGAGGGCCATCCACTGATTAGCCCGACGACACTGGGGGTGGTGGTTAGGGAAGGTATGGTGGGCTCACTACTGCCACCCGCAAAGAAGCCAAGGAGGAGACCGACAGGAAAGGCTCTAAAGGCGCCAGAGCTGCTTCAAGCAGCCAGCCGCCTCTGAAGCCCCGGGAGGTAGACAGAATACCTGTCGTAGGTGCGAAGCGTTTCCATGTCGCCGGCCACCCGATCCTACCTCCGAAAGCGCTAGAGGACATAATGAACAATGATCTAAGGAGACTTCATGAAGATGTGCTGGCCAGAGAGAAAAGCCTTCTCATCTCAGAAAATCCAGGATACCCGCTTTACGCGGCTCAAGTGCCGGGTGGGAAGTTGTACGTCGAGAGATGGCCCGCGGATAAGTTCATCCTGCGATTTGACTACATCCACGACATGTTCCACATGACCAAGCTGGATTTTCAGTTCATCCTCATGTATGTGTTGTATCTCAACTACATCATCAGGCGCGAGAACATAAAATATATCTGCTTCGCGGACCCATACTATATGCACGAGAGCTTCTTGGCAGTCTGCAAAGAGCACCGTGACTATGCGAGCAAGTACATCGGCGAGTTCATGATCGCTAATAAGGACAAGGAAACGATTCTCCTACCTTATCATGCCAAGTAAGTCATCCGTGGATATCCTTTCGTAAGTTTTAATCATTCCTTTGCAAGCATGGAGGCTAATTTGAGGTGTACTTATTGCTACTTCTTGAGCTTGCATTGGTTTTCCCTTGAAGAGGAAAGGGTGATGTAGCAAAGTAGATAAGTATTTCCCTCAGTTGTTGAGAACCAAGGTATCAATCCAGTAGGAGATACAAGCAAGTCCCCAATCTTCGTACCTACACAAACAATCAAACACTTGCACCCAACGCTATAAAGGGGTTGTCAATCCCTTCACAGTTACTTGCAAGGATGAGATCTGATAGAGATAGATATAAAAGATTACTAAAACGAAAAGTAAAATAAAAGTAAAAATATTGCAGCAAAGTATTTTTGGTATTTTTGGTTTATAGATCTGAAAATATAATATGGAAAATAGACCCGGGGGCCATAGGTTTCACTAGAGGCTTCTCTCTTGAAGGAAAATAATACGGTGGGTGAACAAATTACTGTCGAGCAATTGATAGAAAAGCGCATAGTTATGACGATATCCAAGGCAATGATTATGCATATAGGCATCACGTCCGTGTCAAGTAGACCGAAACGATTCTGCATCTACTACTATTACTCCACACATCGACCGACTCCTGCCTGCATCTAGAGTATTAAGTTCATGAAGAACTGAGTAACGCATTAAGTAAGATGACATGATGTAGAGGGATAAACTCAAGCAATATGATGAAAACCCCATCTTTTTATCCTTGATGGCAACAATACAAATACGTGCCTCGCTACCCCTACTTTGTCACTGGGTGAGGACACCGCAAGATTGAACCCAAAACCAGAGGGTTCCGGCGGCGGAAAAGTATTTTCGTGGCTCTTTTTGGTATTGGGGGAATATTTGGGAATTTATAGGCCAAAGAATAGGGTTAGGAGACCTGCTGGGGGGCCACAAGCCAGGGGGGCGCCCCCCGCCCCCCTAGGGCGCGCCCTGGTGGCTTGTCGCCTCCCGGCAGATCTCCTGCCTTCATCTCCAAGTCTGGCAGGTTTCTTCTGGTCCAAGAAAAACCATTCCGAAGATTTTATTCCGTTTGGACTCCGTTTAATATTCCTTATCTACAATACTCAAAAACAAGGAAAAAACAGAAACTGGCACTAGGCACTAGGTTAATAGGTTAGTCCCAAAAATAATATAAAATAGCATATTAATGCATATAAAACATCCAAAATAGATAATATAATAGCATTGAACAATAAAAAATTATAGATACGTTGGAGACGTATGAAGCATCCCCAAGCTTAATTCCTGCTCGTCCTCGAGTGGGTAAATGTAAAAACAGAATTTTTGATGTGGAATGCTACCTAACATATTTATCCATGTAATATTCTTTATTGTGGCATGAATGTTCAGATCCATAAGATTCAAAACAAAAGCTCAATATTGACATAAAAACAGTAATACTTCAAGCATACTAACAAACAATTGTGTCCTTTCAAAATAACATGGCCTTAGAAAGTTATCCCTACAAAAAATCATATAGTCTGGCAATGCTCCATCTTCACCACACAAAGTATCTAAATCATGCGCACCCCCGATGACAAGTCAAGCAATTGTTTCACACCTTTTATGTTCTCAAACCTTTTCAACTTTCACGCAATACATGAGCGTGAGCCATGGATATTGCACTATAGGTGGAATAGAATATGATGAAAGTGACAAAAATAGGAGACTCTCTATCATGAAGATCAAGGTGCTACTTTGAAGCACAAGTGTGGAAAAAAGATAGTAACATTGTCCCTTCTCTCTTTTCTCTCATTTTTTTTATTTTGGTGGGCATCTTTGGCCTCTTTTATTTTTATTTGGGCTTCATTGGCCTCTTTTATTATTTGTAAAGTCCGGAGACTCATCCCTACTTGTGAGGGAATCATAGCTTCCATCATCCTTTCCTCACATGGGACAATGTTCTAATAATGATGATCATCACACTTTTATTTACTTACAACTCGATACCTACAACAAGATATGACTCTATATGAATGCTTCCGGTGGTGTGCCGGGATGTGCAACGATCTAGCATAGCAAATGACATCAAAAAACGTACAAGCCATGAAAACATCATGCTAGCTGTCTTACGATCATGCAAAGCAATATGACAATGATGGTGCGTGTCATAAAAAAAACGGAACGGTGGAAGTTGCATGGCAATATATCTCGAAATGGCTATGGAAATGCCATAATAGGAAGGTATGGTGGCTGTTTTGAGGAAGGTGTATGGTGGCTGTTTTGAGGAAGGTGGGTTTAATGCACCGGCGAAAGTTGCGCGGTACTAGAGAGGCTAGCAAAGGTGGAAGGGTGAGAGTGCGTATAATCCATGGACTCACATTAGTCATAAAGAACTCACATACTTATTGCAAAAATCTATTAGTTATCGAAGCAAAGTGTTAGACGCATGCTCCTAGGGGAGAGGTTGGTAGGAGTTAACCATCGCGCGCTCCCGACCCTCACACAAAGGATGACAATCATTAAACAAATCATGCTCCGACTTCGTTACATAACGGTTCACCATACGTGCATGCTACGAGAGTCACAAACTTTAACACAAGTATTTTTACCATTCCACAATTACTCACTAGCATGACTCTAACATCACCATCTTTATATCTCAAAACTATATGCAAGGAATCCAACTTCTCATAGTATTCAATGCACTTTATATGAAAGTTTTTATTATATCCCTCTTGGATGCCCATTATATTAGGACAAAATTCATAACCTAAACCAATTACCATGCTGTTTAAAGACTCTCAAAATAATATAAGTGAGGTACGAGAGTTCAATTATTTCTATAAAATAAAGAACACCACCGTGCTCTAAAAAGATATAAGTGAAGCACTAGAGCAACATTGCCTAGCTCAAAAGATATAAGTGAAGCACATAGAGTATTCTAATAAATTCACGATTAATGTGTGTCCCTCTCAAAATATGTGTGCAGAAAGGATGATTGTGGCAAACTAAAAACCAAAGACTCATATCATACAAGACGCTCCAAGCAAAACACATATCATGTGGTGAATAAAAATATAGCCTCAAGTAAATTTACCGATGGATTGAAGACGAAAGAGGGGATGCCTTCCGGGGCATCCCCAAGATTAGGCTCTTTGGTATCCTTTAATATGGCTTGGGGTGCCTTGGGCATCCCCAAGCTTAAGCTCTTGCCACTCCTTATTCCATAGTCCATCAAATTTTTACCCAAAACTTGAAAACTTTACAACACAAAACTCAACAGAAAACTCATGAGATCCGTTAGTATAAGAAAAATAAATCACCACTTTAGGTACTGTTGTGAACTCATTCTTTATTTATATTGGTGTAATATCTACTGTATTCTGACTTCTCCATGGTTCATACCCCCCGATACAACCCATAGATACATCAAAATAAGCAAACAACACAAAGAAAACAGAATCTGTCAAAAACAGAACAGTCTGTAGCAATCTGTAAACTTCGAATACTTCTGTAACTGCAAAAATTCTAAAAAATTAGGAAAATCAGGGAAATTTGTATATCAATCTTGTGTAAAAAATTCAGATCCAATTGACGCTTTGGTGAATTTATAAAATTCCTGGACTGAGCGCAAAAGTTTCTGTTTTTCAGCGAAACCAAATCAACAATCACCGTAAACCATCCCAAAGGTCTTACTTGCCACAAACACTAATTAAAACAATAAAAAACAATTACTACAGAGGTAATAATGTGCAAAACACTCAATAACAGAAGCAAAAAAAAACAGAAACATAAAATAAAATTGGGTTGCCTCCCAACAAGCGCTATTGTTTAACGCCCTTAGCTAGGCATTACGCAATAGATCTAGGTATTGTCATCTTTGGTATTGGCAACTTTTGTGAGGGCCTTCTCGAATCCGGGGGGCTCTTTCCGCTTCCCCAAATTTTCAGGAGGATAAACCATCTTAAGATCCAAAATATCCAAATGCTTATTGCAAAGGGTAATCAAAGTGTTTAAGTGACTGAGGTTCCCACTAATATGTTTGAGGGGTTCATGATGTTTTTGTAACTCGACTAAATGCTTATGCAAGTCATCCAATTTGTCGAGCATTTGAACTCCCACTTGTGAAAAGGTAAGCCCTTTTTTATGTGGGGGAACCCCCCAAAATCCCTTCCAAAACTTCATAAGCGGCCTTTGTATCAAGTTCGACAAAATCGCCCTTTGAGGCAAAATCCAAAAGCTTTCTATGGTGCAAAGCCAATCCAATGTAAAAATTTCTAAGCAAGACTTTTACGTCTCCTTTTAGATTGGAAATATGATAGGATTCCATTAGCCTATCCCAGGCATCTTTCAGATTTTCCCCTTGTTTTTGTTTGAAGTATAGGACTTCAAAGTCTGCTAACAAAAGGGGGGTAGTAACGCTAGTCATAGCAACAAGCAAGAGAGCCGGCAAGAAGAAGGGCGAATAAAAAGGCAAATCTTTCTGAAAATCATTTTAGAAGTGGGGGAGAGGAAAACGAGAGGCAAATGGCAAATAATGTAAATGCAAGAGATGAGTTTGTGATGGGTACTTGGTAGGCTTGATGTAGATCTCCCCGGCAACGGCGCCAGAAATCCTTCTTGCTACTTCTTGAGCTTGCGTTGGTTTTCCCTTGAAGAGGAAAGGGTGATGCAGCAAAGTAGATAAGTATTTCCCTCAGTTGTTGAGAACCAAGGTATCAATCCAGTAGGAGATACAAGCAAGTCCCCAATCTTCGCACCTACACAAACAATCAAACACTTGCACCCAACGCTATAAAGGGGTTGTCAATCCCTTCACGGTTACTTGCAAGGATGAGATCTGATAGAGATAGATATAGAAGATTACTAAAACGAAAAGTAAAACAAAAGTAAAAAAAGATTGCAGCAAAGTACTTTTGGTATTTTTGGTTTATAGATCTGAAAATATAATATGAAAAATAGACCCGGGGGCCATAGGTTTCATTAGCGGCTTCTCTCTTGAAGGAAAATAATACGGTGGGTCAACAAATTACTGTCGAGCAATTGATAGAAAAGCGCATAGTTATGACGATATCCAAGGCAATGATTATGCATATAGGCATCACGTCCGTGTCAAGTAGACCGAAAGGATTCTGCATCTACTACTATTACTCCACACATCGACCGACTCCTGCCTGCATCTAGAGTATTAGGTTCATGAAGAACAGAGTAACGCATTAAGTAAGATGACATGATGTAGAGGGATAAACTCAAGCAATATGATGAAAACCCCATCTTTTTATCCTTGATGGCAACAGTACAAATACGTGCCTCGCTACCCCTACTTTGTCACTGGGTGAGGACACCGCAAGATTGAACCCAAAACCAAGCACTTCTCCCATTGCAAGAATTACCAATCTAGTTGGCCAAACCAAACCAATAACTCGAAGAGACTTGCAAAGATATGAAATCATGCATATAAGAATTCAGAGAAGATTCAAATAATATTCATAGATAATCTGATCATAAACCCACAATTCATCGGATCTCGATAAACACACCGCAAAAGAGTATTACATCGGATAGATCTCCATGAAGATCATGAAGAACATGGTATTGAAGAACATAGAGAGAGAAGAAGCCATCTAGCTACTAGCTATGGACCCGATGGTCTGTGGTGAACTACTCACGCATCATCGGAAGGGCAATGGAGTTGATGTAGATGCCCTCCGTGATCGAATCCCCCTTCGGCAGATTACCGGAAAAGGCTTCAAGATGGGATCTCACGGGAACAGAGGGTTCCGGCGGCGGAAAAGTATTTTCGTGGCTCTTTTTGGTATTGGGGGAATATTTGGGAATTTATAGGCCGAAGAATAGGGTTAGGAGACCTGCTGGGGGGCCACAAGCCAGGGGGGGCGCCCCCCCCTAGGGCGCGCCCTGGTGGCTTGTCGCCTCCCGGCAGATCTCCTGCCTTCATCTCCAAGTCTGGCATGTTTCTTCTGGTCCAAGAAAAATCATTCCGAAGATTTTATTCCGTTTGGACTCCGTTTAATATTCCTTATCTGCAATACTCAAAAACAAGGAAAAAACAGAAACTGGCACTAGGCACTAGGTTAATAGGTTAGTCCCAAAAATAATATAAAATAGCATATTAATGCATATAAAACATCCAAAACAGATAATATAATAGCATGGAACAATCAAAAATTATAGATACGTTGGAGACGTATCACTTATTTTGCGCAGCGGGGGGGGGGCGTCCTCATCTGTCTGTACCCACTATACTCCCATGCTCTGTACTTGGGCTGAGCGAAGAACATCAAGAAAAGGGATTACACGCACATAAAGAGTGTTCTCGATAGTGTCCTTTTAATCTTCAACCTGTCTGGTGGATATATCCAGGTGAAAAAGCACAGGAAGAACGGGCCGTGTTTCGGCCATAAGACCGACTTCTGCTGCATCCAGTAACCGAACCATAGTAAGGCTGATGGATTCTACCTCATGCATCACATGATTGAGTACAAAAGGGATAATCAACGCCTTCGCATGTCAGCTACTTCCAGCGATGCCAAGATTGTCAACTGGGCCACAAGCATAGGAAGGACACCGGATCATCGAATCCGAGCTGAGTTTTATCACGTACAGTGTGAACTTGCCCAAGTGATCATGAAGGAGGTCCTCAAACAAACAGGGATGTTCTACCATGGGCCAATGACGCGGGATGATGTCCGAACACTGCTACTCGCTCAGCGTCTGGACCTGAAGCCTTTCACGAAGCTCGGGTGCTTCCTCCCTGACTATGAAGATTGGAGCAACGACATGGAGGAGTGATTGACGATGACAATGTGTATGTTTAATTAGTCACTACTGTCTTTCTATGAACTAGCGTAGATCGCTCTAGTTAATTAGTTTGGGTATGAGGAACTTCGTTATTTATGTTTACTATAGGTTGCTTGTATTTTGCTAACTATGCCTCTTTGTGTTTCTTAAGTACATTATGTTGCATATTATCGTTGAATTCATCAACTGACGATGTAGGTACATATATCAAAGATGGCGAAGGACTCCTACGCCGTATTCATTGGGAGGGTTCCAGGAGTGTACGACCACTGGCCAGACGCTTAGGCCCAGGTGGACAAGTACCCTGGCGCTAGCCACAGAGGGTTCGATAGCAGAGCCGAAGCGGAAAATAGTTACTTGAGGTGGATGCTCCGGCAAGAGAGGGAGCGAAACCGGTGCCTCAAGAAGTACTACATAGTCACGCTCTTGCTCATACTGATCGCTCTTCTCTTCTACATCATGGTTTAGATAGAGATGATGAAACTTGTGTGTGTGCCATGACCATGCAGTTGCATTTATTCGAGACATGACTTGTGTATCGCTATTTTCGAGATGTGATGATATTTGTGTTGGATGATGATGATGATGATGGTATGACGAGACTACTGTATGTGTATGATATGATGAGAATAATGTATGTTTATTATGATATGATGAAACTACTGTATAGAGCATGCACAAATACAGCACAAATACGTAGAGGGGAAATAAATCTGTGAAAGCAGGAATATTAGCAGTAGCGCTGGTAGGCGTCTAGCGGCAGCGCTGGTTTAGCAGCAGCGTTTGTTGTGGTGCGGCGCTACTGATAGTTAGTACTAGCGCTGGTTGAAGCAGCGCTACTGCTAACCATACTTACCAGTAGCGCTTGTTTTCCAGTGCTACTGCTACAACTTAGCTGTAGCGCCTTAGCAGTAGCGCTGCCGCCAGCGCTACTGATATGGGTATTTCCAGCGCTACTAGTATGCTTTATCCTAGTAGTGGAAGAGCAAAAGACCGAACAAAAAACACGTACCCCGTCATTTTTGCACTTGACAAACACCCAATCGGGATGTTCCTGCGTCGTAAAAACACGGTGAATGACCTGCCGCGGACAATCATCGCACTTTATGAGCGACAATGGTGAGCCTACAAGTCTCTGGGCCAGCGCCGAGCTAGGGTGATGGCCGGCCGTGGCTTTGCCGGCGAATCGACGACGGGACAGGTCTGAGCGGCTAGAGGCGGATTGAGCACCTGCATGCGGCACCGAGGCATTGCCCGGGCTGGGTGGACAGGTACCCGACCAATCCATGGCAAGCGCAGTCGCCGGCGGCCGGATTCTACAAATCCTGCAGACAGGATGCGTCAAATCCCGCCGTCGCCACCGCAGATCTACTGCTAGGCCTCCCGCACCAGGACGAAGGAGGCACCAAGCCGGTGTCTATGCTTCTAGGTAGAGGAGGGGGGCTGGAGAGCAAGGTGGCCGGGGGAAATGGGCACCAGCCTAGGATTTGTGCCTGGGCGGGCGGTGGGTGGGGAAGAAGATAAAAAAGGGGAGACTGTGTCACCGACGGACGGGCCAGGGGAAGGAGTACGCGGACGAGCCGCATGTCCGCTTCGTGTCCGCGCCGACGCAAACATGGCCCAAATTTGGGCTCCAAATGGATCGCGCGGCAGACATAAAGCGGACGCGTGTCTGTTTAAATCGGCGTGTTGGGCCTTTTTTGTGTTCGCGTCGACACAAACTGACACGGATGAACGATTTGGATCGACTCGTTGGAGTTGCTCTAATACCCTACTACTAGGAAATTGTTTAGTAATCTAGCCAATTACTAGTTGTGAGTGCAAAATCCTGGCAGCCACTGGTAAGATATTACCAGTAAGATATTATTAGTGGCGGGGGACACATCACTCGTAACTTGACACCAATTTAGCCGTCGGCCAAACTTACATGTGTAGTGGGTGCAAATTCTTGCCCGACACTCGTACATCACATGCCAATGGCAAGCCAGATTTCTTGCCCACCGTTGGTAATTAGGGCCCGGATTTGGCACACATTAGTCATGGGCCCAAATTACATGCGGCGGGTCAGTTTATCAGGGGAGAAAATGTTGTTAGAATAGATGAATTGTATTCAGATAGGAGTAGTCTTTAAACTTGTAATCCTTCTCTATCTCCTCTTCTGTTACGATTCTCTACCGACCTCCTATAATCGATCTAGCGATCGTTCTCTCTTGTACTCCACGACATTGCCTCTATATAAACACACGCGGTCCTAGCAACGGGTTTAACGCTTCCGCAATAACTTTCATGGTCATCAGAGCCTCTTCCTCCTAGATCGAAAATCTCATCTAGCGAAACATGTCTACCACGTCCTCCCAATCCGCCAACACCTCAAGCGCCCTCTCCACACAAACATCGATGTCCTCCACCACCGCGCCATCGTCCAACACCACCCAGGACGTGACCTTAGGTCCTCCACCCCAAGAGAAGCTCACACGAGACAACTTCCTCATGTGGAAGGCCATCGTGCTCCCGCAGATCAGAGGAGCACAGATGCAGCACTTCCTTGACCCGACGAGCCCAGCGCCGCCGGCCACCATCACCGTCACCACAGACGGGAAGGAGGAGCAGTTCGCAAATTTTGCGCACACCCTCTGGTATGCCGAACAGCAACAGCTCCAAGGATACTTGATGGGATCACTATCCCGCGAGATCCTGGCGCAAGTCGTCACCCTCCAGACTCCGGCGGAGGTATGGGCTGCACTGCACGCCACTTTCGCCGCTCAAAGTCAGGCGCAGAACATCAACACCAGGATCGCTCTCCATAATCTTCAAAAGGGCACCTCCACCATGACGGACTACCTCGCCAAAGTCAAGTCGCTCACTGACGAGATTGCATCCGCAGGTGAACCTCTCTCCAGCGATGAAATCACCTCTCATATCATTGCTGGTCTTGATCTTGAATACAATCCCGTGGTCTCTGCCTTGGCCGCCCGGGTGGAGCCAGTAACCGTCCCAGAGCTCTACAGTCAGCTGCTGTCCTTTGATGCTCGCATGAACCTTCTTCAGGGTATGAATCACCGGCAATCCTCAGCTAATGCGGCCTCCCGTGGACGAGGAGGAGGCGGACGCGGGAACTCCAGCAGCGGACGCGGTCACCAGGGGCGTGGACGCAGCAACACCAGCAGTGGACGTGGGCGCGGAAATCAGAACGCGCGCTTCAAGGGCAACGGCTAGAATCATAACTCGGGCGGGGGCGGCTACCAGCATGCACCTACGGGTGGTCACCCCAACAACACCGGTAGGCAGCGGTGTCAGCTATGCAAGAAACCTAACCATGAGGTAATGAACTGCTGGCATCGTTATGATGAGGGTTATGTACCTGATGAAAGACATGTTGTTGCTGCTATCCGAGAACAAGAGGAAGATGCCATGGTCTGGTACGCCGACTCCGGAGCAACAGATCACGTCACTAGCGAGCTAGAGAAGCTTGCTGCAAGGGAGAAATACTATGGCGGTGATAAAATTCACACCGCAAGTGGTGGTGGTATGAACATTCATCACATAGGTCAAGCTTTAATTAGTTCCCTAATTCCAAACGTGATCTAGTGTTAAAAGATGTTCTTCATGTTCCACAAGCTGATAAAAACCTTGCATCTATGTCTCGCTTAACTGCCGATAATGATGTTTTCTTTGAAACTCACCCCACATATTTTCTTATCAAGGATCGGGCAACGAGGGAACTCATCCATCACGGTAGATGCATTGGAGGTCTCTACCCCATCACATCCGGCGCCTTTGCTCGTCGTCGTCATCGCCAAGTTCATTTTGTCGTCAAGCCTTCCTTGGCAAGATGGCATCAAAGATTAGGTCATCCATATTCTGTCATAGTTAAGCAAGTAGTGAATAATAGCAACCTTTTATTGTCTCATAGTCAGGTTGAAGAGTCAGTTTGTGATGCTTATCAATGTGCCAAAAGTCACCAACTTCCTTATCCTAGATCAACAAGTGAATCTCATGCTCCGTTAGAGATTATTTTTAGTGATGTATGGGGTCATGCAAGAGATTCTTTTGGAAGAAAGAAATATTATGTTAGCTTTATTGATGATTATAGTAAATTCACTTGGATATACTTGCTTAAGTACAAATCTGAAGTTTTTTCTGTCTTTCAAGAATTCCGAAAACTTGTTGAACGACAGTTTGACAGAAAAATTCTCATGGTCCAAAGTGACTGGGGAGGAGAATATGAGAAGCTCAATTCTTTCTTTCGTGACATAGTGTGACACCCTGATTTTGGCAACTTTTTCTTTTCGAAATCTTTTTGGTTTTACTTGCATTTTGGTTGGTTTTTCAGTCAACTATGGACTTATGACTCCTTGAATCTTTTCCCAAGTAACCCAAAACCGTCATCACCTTGCCAAAACCTTTCCACACCTCTCCTGGATCAATTTCCAATATTTAATCTTTTTCCATTAATTCTTTTCTTCCTTTGGGAAATTATGTCATCACTATGGGTTGTGAAGCAACCTATAGTTTGGATGATCAATAAAATCCCAAACTTTTGTCACACCTTCCTATCATCATATAATCCCATAATCTTCAAAAACATTCCATAGTCCAATACAAAATTTTGGCCAGAATAATTATTTTCTCTCTGGTCAGAATTGGCCCATTGTGAAGCAACCCCTATTTTCCTAGCTTAGAAAATTCCCAGTAAATTTCCTGAGATATTAGGGACCCTATATAGCCACAATATCCAAAAATATCATCCTGGCCAGTACAAATTTTTAGCAGCAAAATTCTGACAAGTTTCTGCTCATTCCAAACCTCTGTGAAGGGAGTACTAGCTAGATATGCACAATTGCTCTGAAATTTTTATGGCATGTGTGCACTACCAAATGACCTCCCTCCACCAAGTTTCATCATCAGGAGATTATCGAAATGAGTGCGACAAGCAGATCAAGTTTCTAGACCAGTATGGCAGTTTACATAGGAACTATATTCAAAACTTTTCTAAACCCTTTCAAATTTGGCCAGTTTATAGTCCTTCCAACCTAGATCGCACCAGACATCTCCACTGGCTTCATCTCCAGCTCACCTCTCCTCCAGATCTCTCCCAAAGTTTCTGTCAGAAACTGTAGTTGAGGCTACCCTTCGAACCAGAGTGTATCTAGTCAAGCCAGTGGCACAAGGAGGCTAAGTGATCGAAGGTCGACGCCGTGGACAAGGTGCGCCAGGCTTGCGTGGCCTCCTGGTGGCCGCACCCGTGGTGAGCACGGCACTGGCATGCCAGTGCGCGTGCTCTACACGGCGCCCGCGTCGGATGTGATCGCTCCGGCTACCCCGCGTGGCCTAGCCTTGTCCTAGCATGCCGACATCTTCCCCTCCTTCCACCTAGGCCACTCCAGAGCCTTCCCCTCGCCGGAATCGCCCTCACCGGCCGCCACCGCAGCGCCGCACTGTGACACCCGTGCGGCCACAGTGGCTGAGCCGCCGTCGTCTTCCTCCGCGTACCGCCACTGCGCGCACTAACTCCTCTGCCCTCCTCCATTACTTCGCCCCGCCTCGCGACAGCCAGCTCGCCGTCCTTGCCCCGGCGACGTGGCCACAGCGCCGCCCGTTCCAGAGAGCTCGCCCAAGCTCCGCCCCTGCCTATAAAAGGCTGTGCCCGGCCTCTCTCAGCTCCTCACCTCTCTCCCTCCACCTCCAATCAACCTCCCGAGCAACGAGCCACGGCCGAGAGGCCCTCTGGCCTTAAACCTCGCCGGAGATACGCCGCCACCCGAGCTCTGCCGCCTCGCCATTCCACTCCTCCCCAGCCCCAACCAACTCCACCTTCGAACTCAGTGAACTTCCCTGGTCCTCCCCAAGCCCTTGCCCGACCGGAATCCTGCCGGAATCGTTGCCGCCGACGACGCCCGTAGCATCCACCCGTCGGAGAAGAAGGGGGAGACGCCGTTCGGCCACCTTCCGACGATCCACGGGTACGAGCGTACTCGCCGTCGTACGCTGGTTCCATTCCTGCCCTCGCCGGACCTCACCACCGTCTCCATCGCCGGTGAGCGTCGCCGGAGCCCCGCCCTCTCTCTGCTTCCCTTCTCCCTTTCTTTGAAATCAACCGGAGGCCCCACCTGTCAGCGACTCACCCCGCGCGCCGAACCGTTTTAAGTGGAGGCGCCCCTCCACTTTACGTGTTCGACGTGGCCGGCTGAGTATTTTCTGATTTTTGTTTAAATTCCAGATTTGACCAGTAACTTTGACCTGCAGTAACTTTTTAAATATAAGTCCAAATCCATTGATTCTTTTTGCATTGTGTTTGTCTTGAGCTCCTTTATTTGCTGATAAATTTTGGTATTTTTCTCTTACTCACAGAATTCCTAATGAACAGGAATGTGTTATGTGACATTTTCCTTTGCTATTTTAAAATATTTTCAGAAGGAAATCTTTGTGGTTTTGAAGACCAGGAGTTTGTGGACAACCCAACAGAGCAAGGCAAGCCAGGACACCCATTTCGTGAAGCATTTCAATAGCATTGCATATTTCAATGCATTATGTTCATTTATTTGCTATATAATAAATTATAGTAATTAATTTAAATGCCTAGCTACTGTCATCCTAAGTATTGTGATAAACTACTATGTTTGTTAAATGAACTTAGTGGTTGATCTTGAGTCACCTGTCCGGGCTTATCCGTGCAACCACATTTGCCGGTATGGGACGGCCTTGACTTGGTCTGGCCCCGTGCTCTTTCACCGGTACCTCCAGACAGGGAGGGTTATGCGTGCGTGCTACCCTGATCACGTAGGCGGCGATAACCCTATGAGCCCAGATGAGTTTTGTGCCGGCGTCCCCGTTTGGGACAGTTTAGTTTGGCCACGACGGTGGCAGGTGTCACGAGGTGAAACAGGGGCCACCCAGGGCAGGACTCCGGGGGAGGATGAATGCCGGTGGTATGATGGGAGAGTCACGAGTCAGGCAGGTTTCGTTGGAGCAACGCTAGTCCACCCGAATGGGATCACGAGGCTAGGTGCTCCATGGTGTGAGTAAAGTGCGCAACCTCTGCAGAGTGAAAAATCTATTCGAATAGCCGCGTCCACGGTATTGGACAGCCCGTCCAGACCTCACTAGGTGGTCAACCGTAACAGTGTTAATAATGATGGGAGAACTCGTCTTGTGTTCGGAAGTACTCGATGGCTTATGAGTATTCCGAGGGTTGTGAGACAACCCGAAAGAGAGTAAGTTGATAACTGATGACAGTAAGTGAATCACTTAAGAATTTAACATGTTGATTGCCATGCTATTGTTTGCTGCATTACTTGGTTGTCGTGAGCTTGCGAGAACATTCAAAGTACTCACCTGGCGTATCATGCCAGATGCAGGAGAAGCCGAGGACGGAGGTCCCGATGGTTCGTGCTACGCTAACTAGGCTGTGTCCTCAGCAGTGTCCCTGTGGATGGAGTTTCCGCTATGTTCCGCTACGACGTAGAATTACTTAGTAGTTCCGAGGCCCTGCTATGTTTCATAAATAATGTAGATGTTGTCATAGCACCAGGTGTGCCTTTGGCCTCGCTATCGATGTAAAATATGAGCTTGTACCCAAAGTTTATCAATAAAGTTCAGTTCTGTTCTGTTCCAAGTTGTTGTGTGTTTCCAGAAGACATGATCTCTGGGTTGGAAACACTGGTAATCCGGTTCGCTGAGCCGAGGTGCCACACATAGGCATAGAACATCATGTGTCGTGTCCTCATGCACACCAACAAAATGGTTCTGCCGAATGCTGACGTGGCTTGAGACCGCGTCGGCATTTCCCCAAAGAGGAAGGGATGATGCAGCACAGCGACGGTAAGTATTTCCCTCAGTTATGAAACCAAGGTTAGCGAACCAGTAGGAGGATCACCACCACCCAATAAGCAGCACCTGCACACAAACAACAAATACTTGCAACCCGACGCGAAAGAGAGGTTGTCAATCTCTCTACGGTAATAAGATAGATTAGGTAGTGATAGATAGGAGAGATATATCTCTCAAGAACACGAATAAAAAGAGTAAATATGCAGCAATATATTTTTGGGTTTTTGGTTTTGTAGATCTGAAAACAAAGATTGCAAAAAACGTAGATCGGAAAGCAATATGATGGAAAAGTAGACCCGTGGGCCGTAGGGTTCACTAGTGTCTTCTCTCATGAGTATAGCGCACGGTGGGTGAACAAATTACTGTTGGGCAATTGATAGAAAATCGAATAGTCATGACGATATCCAAGGGGATGATCATTATATAGGCATCACGTCCAAGATAGATAGACCAACTCCTGCCCGCATCTACCTCTATTACTCCACACATCGACCGCTATCCAGCATGCATCTAGTGTATTAAGTTCATGGAAAAACGGAGTAATGCAATAAGAACGATGACATGATGTAGACAAGATCTATTCATGTAGTAATAGAACCCATCTTGTTATCCTTAATAGCAACGATACATGCGTGTCTTGCTGCCCCTTCTGTCACTGGGAAAGAACACCGCAAGATCGAACCCATCACAAAGCACCTCTTCCCATGGCAAGAAAAATCGATCTAGTCGGCCTAACTAAACCAAAGATTCGGAGAAAAAATACGAGGCTATAAGTAATCATGCATATAAGAGATCAAAGAAGACTCAAATAATATTCATGGATATAAACTGATCATGAACTCAAAATTCATCGGATCCCAACAAACACACCGCAAAAGTTTACATCAAATAGATCTCCAAGAGACCATTGTATTGAGAATCATAAGAGAGAGAGAAGAAGCCATCTAGCTACTGCCTACGGACCCGTAGGTCTATGGTGGACTACTCACGCATCATCGGAGAGGCACCTATGAGGAAGATGAACCCCTCCGTGATGGTGTTTAGATTGGATCTCGCGGTTCTGGAACTTGCGGCGGCTGGAATTGTGTTTCGTCGACTCCCTAGGGTTTTTGGAATATTTGGGAATTTATAGGCATCAGAGGCGGTGCGGAAGTGGGCCGAGGAGGGCACAACCCATTAGGGCGTGCTGGGGCCCCCTTGGCTTGCCCTGGTGGGTTGTGCTCTCCACAGCCCACCTCACCGGCAGTTGTTTGGCCCACTGGGTGACTTTTGGTCCAGAAAAAATCTACAAAAAGTTTCGTCGCGATTGGACTCCGTTTGGTATTGATTTTCTGTGAAGTAAAAAACAAGCAAAAACAGCAACTGGCACTTTGGCACTATGTCAATAGGTTTGTCCCAAAAAATGATATAAAGTTGTTATAAAATGATTGTCAAACATCCAAGAATGATAATATAACAGCATGGAACAAGCAAAAAATATAGATACGTTGGAGACGTATCAAACGCAAACATCGTCATATTGTTGAAGTAGGACTCTCCCTTCTTGCTCATGCATCCATGCCACTTAAGTATTGGGATGAAGCTTTTATCACAGCCACATATCTTATCAATCGTTTACCAAGCAAAGTGATTGGTAATTCCACACCTTTAGAATGACTGTTCAACCAAAAACCTGACTACAATGCTCTGAAGATTTTTGGGTGCGCTTGTTATCCCAATCTTCGTCCATACAATCGCCACAAGCTTGACTTTCGTTCCACTCAATGCGTCTTTCTTGGTTATAGCAACCTCCATAAGGGATATAAATGTCTCGAAATTTCAACTGGTTGCATTTATATTTCTCGTGACGTTGTTTTTGATGAAACTCTATTCCCTTTCGAAAAGCTCCATCCTAATGCCGGGGCTCTCTTACGTGCTGAAATAGCACTCCTCCCAGAATCTTTTCCTAATACAGATCACGGGGGCGAACTAACTAAGGCTGATCATGCGATTAGTTCAAATGAAAAAGAAAATTTTGATGATGTTGATGAATGTGCAGAAACTGGTGGTCATTTTATGTGTGAAGAAACGACCAGAATCAGTGGCAGATCCGAGGCTGATCCACCTGCACCTGACAGCGCCCGATCCGAGGAAAATCTGGTGCCAGCAAATCGCTCTGCAGCTCCAGAAGTAACGGTTGCCGACATGGGTCCCAGCACTCTAGGTGGGTCTCTGCATGCCTCCCCAATTGGTGGGACTCTGCATGCCTCGCCTCGATCCACGCCTGTGCCTCGCTCCACGGATGAGGGCACCAGGTGGACGGGGGACCAGGCGGCCGAGGCGGGTCCCATCCTCAGCGCATCGTATCCGTCGCGAGCCACGTCGCGTTCTTCCAGTGGCGGTGAGATCCCCAAGCAGATCCTGCCTCCACCCGTGCGGCCAGAACAGGAGATTCCCGAAGATCCGGTGGGATCTTCTGTGGCTGATACTGATCTCTCGGGATCTTGTGTGGTGGAAGAATCAAGAGAGATTTCTGTTGCGCCCGGATCTTCTGTGACAACATCTCGTGATGTACCAGCTATATCCTTACGTATTACCAGATCGAAAGCAGGTGTGTTTAAACCAAAGGAATACAAGGATGGTACAATAAGGTATGACAAAGTCAAGCATGCTTTTCTTACTAGCACTGGTGATGAACCTATTAATTTATATGATGCAATTACTCATGAGGAATGGAAAAAGGCAATGGATGATGAATATCATGCACTCATGAAGAATAAAACTTGGCATCTAGTACCACCAGGAAGAAGTAAGAATATTACTGATTGTAAATGGGTTTACAAGATTAAAAGAAAGTCCGATGGAAATATTGATAGATACAAAGCCAGATTAGTTGCAAAAGGATTCAGACAAAGGTTTGGCATTGACTATGAAGATACCTTTAGTCCTGTTGTGAAATCTGCTACTATTAGACTTGTATTATCAATTGCTATTTCCAGGGGTTGGAGTCTGAGACAGCTAGATGTTCAGAACGCATTTCTTCATGGTGTTCTGAAGGAAGAAGTGTTCATGCGACATCCACCAGGTTATGAAAACAAAAGTAAGCCATATTATGTTTGTAAATTGGATAAAGCTTTATATGGATTGAAACAAGCACCAAGGGCATGGTATTCCAGATTGAGTACACAGTTGCAACAACTTGGGTTTACTCCATCCAAGGCAGAAACTTCATTGTTCTTTTACAAAAAAGGCAACACTACTATATTTATACTTGTCTATGTTGATGATATAATTGTTGCCAGTTCTAGTCCAGATGCTACTACATGTTTGCTAAAGGACTTAAAATTGGAGTTTGCACTGAAGGATTTGGGAGACCTTCACTATTTCCTTGGCATAGAAGTCAAACAGGTAAAAGATGGTATACTTCTTACACAAGGAAAATACACTTCTGATATACTTAGGAGAGTAGGAATGGAGCATTGTAAACCTGTCAGTACACCAATTTCAACTTCTGAAAAACTCTCAATTGAGAGTGGAGAGACACTGGGTTCTGAGGATGCAACAAATTAGAGGAGCATTGTAGGTGCATTACAATATCTGACTCTTACACGTCCTGATATTTCCTATTCTGTAAACAAGGTCTGTCAATACTTGCATGCTCGTAGTACATCTCATTGGACTGCAGTTAAGAGGATTTTGAGGTATCTAAAGTTTACAGAAGGACTTGGGATCCATATTGTTAAGTCTCCATCTATGCTTGTCACTGCCTATTCTGATGCAGATTGGGCAGGCTGCCCAGATGATAGAAGGTCTACTGGTGGCTTTGCTATTTTCTTGGGATCTAACCTTGTGTCATGGAGTGCAAGAAAACAGGCCACTGTCTCAAGGTCGAGCACTGAGGCTGAATATAAGGCTTTGGCAAATGCTACAGCTGAAGTAATGTGGATTCAAACCTTACTCTGTGAACTTGGGATTAAAACTCCACAGGTTGCGAGATTGTGGTGTGATAATTTAGGAGCAACTTATCTGTCAGCAAATCCTGTTTTTCATGCACGTACAAAGCACATTGAGGTTGACTTTCATTTTGTCAGAGAAAGAATAGCTAGGAAGCTACTTGACATTCAGTTTATACCCACTGGAGATCAGCTTGCCGATGGTTTTACTAAACCTCTCACTATGAGAAGGTTAGATGAGTTCAAGCACAATCTAAATCTTGACAGAATCTCTGAAGGTTTAGATTGAGGGGGAATGTTAGAATAGATGAATTGTATTCAGATAGGAGTAGTCTTTAAACTTGTAATCCTTCTCTATCTCCTCTTCTGTTACGATTCTCTACCGACCTCCTGTAATCGATCTAGCGACCGTTCTCTCTTGTACTCCACGGCATTGCCTCTATATAAACACACGCGGCCCTAGCAACGGGTTTAATGCTTCCACAATAACTTTCAAGTGTTTCATTAATTAAGCTGGATCATGGCCATCCAGTGCACACAAGCTTACAATCTCCTCAGTTCCAGATAACAACCATATTGTTGTTCCAATACACGTACGACCAATCATTGACATCTCGATCATGACTCACATAGTTCTTCTCACGCCTTGACAGACAATGAAGGAACAACCAGTAAAAAAATTAGACCCAAAGGGCATCCTAGATCTGATTAATATTAAGAAAAACAAAAGTCAGTACAATGGACAGACAATGAAGGAATAACCAGTAAAAGAATTAGAATTACACTGAAAATTATACTATCCTCCTTCTCCAATTGTATGTCGCCACCTGCTGGATATTGAAAATTACATTGAACCAACAGTAAAGCAAAACTGACACTTGCAAATGTCCTCGCCGTACCAGGTTTTGAAGACCGAAATATCCACTAGCCCCTTTAGATGAGAGTTATAAATCGTTGAAGCAACTTCGGTTGAAACATCACCTGACGCGGTATACATGCTTGCAATCTATCACCACTGGTTCAGAGGATTGAAGAAAATTAACCATCTCACAGAACAACACAGAATGTCGAAGTCATTGTGCACCAATATAAGATCTGGCGACACCGGTTCTCACAGGCCCTTCGTTGGGTCCGGATCAGACCGCGTTCTACTAGGTTATTCATGTAACTTTTGTGCACTTAGCAAACACAAACACATTTTTTTCCTTTTTATTGATTTTAGCACGACACAGAAAATTTACACAACTTATAGGAAAATATAACCACACAACACCACATTTTAACACATGCATGCCAGTAGTTCACATCTTGGCGAATCGTCGCTAGCTCCATTGGAGTCGCTTAGGCTCATCGCCGTCTATGAGCCCGAGCGCCGTATGGAGGTTGATCACCACGTTTGACATGAAGGGTCGATCCTGCTGCCACAGACAGCGCGTTGCCGTGTACGCGACGAGCTCCAGCGCCTCCATCTGTCTGGGCGTTGGCTCCGGCGACGGGCGCCTGTCCAGCACACACCGCAGGTTCCCACTCGATGATCGGGACGGCAAAGCCAACCAAGGTGTTCGGGTCCTTCCCCTCCCAGCTAGGCGGCCACCCAGTCAACACCTCGAGCATGACCACGCCGAAGCTGTACACGTCGCTCGCCGGACTCACGCACCTCGTGCGGCGGTACTCCGGGTCTGTGTATCCGACTTTGCCGACGACGTCCCCGACGTGCTGGCCGCCCGTCGTCGGCACTTGCAAAATCGCCGCGCCGAAGTCGGACACGCGCGGCGCCCAGCTCTTGTCCAGAAGGACGCTCGACGAGCTGACGTTTCGGTGGATGATCCCCGGCACGGCGAAGCGGTGCAGGTAGTCGATGGCACCGGCCACGCCCAGCAGCGCCTGGAGACGCGCCTTCCACGACGACGTCACCGGCGACGCAGAGGCAGAGCCGCCGCTTCCGCCCTGCGTCAGGTGGTCCCTGAGCGTGCCGTTGCTCATGTGCGAGTACTGGTAGACGAACATGCGCTCGTCGTTCTGCGAGCACCAGCCCACGAGGCCAACGATCTGGTCGTGACAGAGGTTCCAGAGGATCTCGATCTCCGCCACGAACGCACCCTCTCGTTGACTCCCGTGGTTCTTCAGTCTCTTGACGGCCACCTCCTGGCCGCCGTTGAGACGGCCCTTGTACACCGTTCCGGAGCTGTCGTCACTGAGCACATGGCCGTAGTTTCCGGTCATGACGGCGATCTCCGCTGACCTGAACTGCACAGCTGCACGCGTTGAGGTTGAGCCCACATAGGCGACCTTCGCAGACTCCTATGGAAGACAATCGCACAAATACACACACACGCACGTAATTAATTCAGCTGTAAAACTCTCTCTAAAGCAAACATCCCGACATGTTACGTACCTTCAGCTGCGGAGAGCGCGAGCCGGATCCTGCGGCTGGCCACGGCGCCATAGCAGATGTAGCAGCAACCTTAGTTGTTGCTACTGGCACAAGTACGCTGGTGTGATTAGGAGGGAGGATCTGGTCGAGGCGGTGGGTAATGGAAATTTGGCTGAGCAATTGAATGACGAGGAGGTGTGAGTCGATCCTGCCTTTGACTTGCGTGAACTTCGCAGCCTGCTCGCCGGCAGAGAAGAGGTTCTTGAGCATGTTGGATGTCTGGCAAGCGACGAAGAGACCGTGCGCCACCAGGAGCGTGTCGCGTAGGCCGGCCAGCGCTTCCGTCACCTCCGGGTCCTGCAGCTGCAGGCGAGGCAGCAGCCTGCCGATCTGCGATACGTGCCCCTTGAGGTCGTCGCAGTCTTCCTTGTTCTGGCGGGCTTTCTCTGCCGCGTTCGCAATATCCGAGATGAGCCCGAAAACTAGCCGCGCCACCGCCGCGGCCGGCACTGCCACTACTACAAGCTCGAGACCAGACATATGACTGTATAATTGCCAACTACTACCAAGAAGCGTTAGGTAGTAATCATGAAGCGACAAGAAGAAGAGGTGGATATATATATGCATGGTGGTCGCGGAACGGCCTGGTCGTGGATGCCGCGTTTTTCCCTCGCATTCTTCTCTAGGTTTTGCATCTTGTAGTTGGTTAATTAAGCAACAAGTGCTTGCATATTTTTATGGTTTGCGTGTAGAACAAGACAAATTCTGTAACCGTAGGATTTGATGATATTTGTCTTTTAGAATCTAAACTATTTTGATATAGTATATCGCTTTCGTACTTAGTCTGCCTCAAACTCAAAAGTGTGCAGCGAGCTGGGCGGTTGGTGCTTTTTTTTTAAGGGAAATAGTTATTTGTCTTTGAACACAGTATAAACGCAAGCGCTCATATATACGCGCATGCACACGTCCTATGAACGTACACATTATCCCTATGAGCACCTTTGAGAGACTGAGCCGGCATATTATCTTGAGATTTTACGAAGTTATCGTAGGCGCCTCGTAGTCGACGGAAACGTCTTCTCTTACTGAACGCACATCGTCAAAAATCCTGATATAAATTCAGAATAAATGCGAACATCATGACTTAAACCCTGATGGACTGGAGATACCACTGTCCTCTTAGGCATCCAACAACAAGTTGATTCATTCGCTTTGGTATACTTAGTTGGCCTGAAAGTGTTCAACGAGCTGGACGGTTGGGGCAATTATTTTTAATAAAGAAATAGTTATTTCTCAATCACTGACATCACCGGTGTCGATAGCAAAAGCATATTGCATCATGCCTCCGATTTTTCTCTCGTTGGTTTTCGTTTTGTGCGTGTGTATTTTTTTTCCGGAGGAAATGTATCAACCAACGTTTCATTCATTAAGAGGGAAACCAGTAAAGCCGCGAAATTACGAGGGATTACAAGGAACAGAAGATTACAGATCACACTAAGAACAACGATGCACTACAAGCCGTGGCATAAACAAAACAAATCATTATCTCCTAAACAGTTTGTTCAAATAAACCGAAAATTTGGAGAGAGAAAATGTAGTATTACTGGATTTTTTGTGCAGATTCTGAAAAATATCAAATTTTGAATGAAAAATTGGATTTGTCTAGCTAAAGAGCCATTATCTTTCAAAGCTTTTGCCCAAATAAGCTCAAACTTTTCTAGATTACTACTGAAAACTCGGAGTAGTATTTACTAGTACTGTTTCGATTGATTGATGATATCAAATTTTGATTCAAAATTTGAATCCTCCCTGGATCCCGGGCTGCCGACGATGGGTGACGGCCAGGCAACGGTGGATCCGACAAGCTCCGAAGGGCCTGGGCGACGGGCGACGAGCTGCCAGCCTCCCCGTGTTGGCTCCCTCGGTGGGCGGCGAGCTCGAAGCCTCGGACAGTGTTTCAGCGACCATCAGGGTGCCGAGGTCTGCGTGGTGTGGCATCGTCCGTCGACCGGTGGGGTGGTGAGCTTTGCGCCTCCGCCTGCTCCGGTCGTTCGACGGGTATGTCGCCGAGAGAGTATGCGACGTGCGGGTCATCACGCTACACAGCTCGTGCAACTGTTGTCGGAAAATCCTATACGACGCACATTGCGTCAAGATGTCGAAGCTTCGCACAAGGGATGAAGAGGGAGCGACGCGATCTGGGCCGGCCCATTACCGGTTGCGGGGATCATGGTTTTGGGAACCTTCTAGACTTTCCTAGCCGGTTTTTACCGGTTTTGGGAACCTTCTAGAAGGTTTCATGAACCAGTTTTTTTTCTTTATTCTTTTCTGTTTCTGTTTAAAAAATGTTCTGGATTTTCAATAATGTTTTCGATTTTCAAAGAATGTTCTGGATTTTCAAAAAATGTTCAGCATTTATTAAAATTGTTCTTCCAATTCGAAAAATGTTTTTGTTTTTTAGAAAAATGCTATGGATTTTCAAAAAATGTTCTGGGTTTTCAAACAATGTTCTTCAAATTCGGAAAATGTTTCTGCTTTTTTTCAAAAAAATGTTCTGGATTTTCAAAAAAAAAACGGCATTTTCAAAAATTGTTCTTCCAATTCGAAAAATGTTTTTGTTTTTTAGAAAATTGATCTGGATTTTCAAAAATGTTCTGAGTTTTCGAACAATGTTCTTCAAATTCGGAAAATGTTTCTGCTTTTTTTCAAAAGAATGTTCGGGATTTTCAAAAAATGTTCGGGATTTTCAAAAATTGTTCTGCAAATTCGAAAAATGTTTTTTATTTTTAGAAAAATGTTCTGGATTTTCAAAAAAATGTTCTGGATTTTCAAAAAATGTTCTACATTTTCAAAATATGTTCTGGGTTTTCAAACAATGTTCTTCAAAAAATATTCTTGTTTTCGTAATTTGTTCGCAAAATTCAAAAAATGATCGTATTTTCAAAAAATGTTCACGTTTATGAATTTGTTCAGGATTTTTCAAAATTTGTTCTCAAGATTTTAAAAATGTTCATGCTTTTAAAAAATTGTTCACGATTCCAAATTTGTTTGGGGTTTTCAAAATTTTGTTCTTAAGATTCAAAAAATGTTCGTGCTTTCAAAATTTGTTCGCGGTCCCAAATTTGTTCATGATTTTTCAAAATTGTTCTTGGGTTAAAAATTTGATCTCAAGATTCAAAAAATGTTCGTCCTTTAAAAAAATGTTCGTATTTTCAAATTTGTTCTCTGTTTAAAAAAATATTCAGGTTTTCAAAAAACGATTGAGAAATTCAACGTTTGTTCGTTTTGATAAAAAAAGAAAAAAAGGAAAATGGGAAGAAAAACGACCCAAAAAAGAAAAGAAAAAGAAATAAGCAGAAAAGGAAAAAAGATGCTACAGTTGTCGCACGCCTACTGGGCCGGCCCAGTCGGGGGTCGCCCTGTGCGAAGCCCCGAACGGGAAAGAGAATGAAAAAAGTGACCCAATCGGACCAATCATATCATCCCTATACGTTCGGCCTGTCCGCGAACCCTCATATCCATCTTAAATATAGAGAGGATATGAGGGATCGCGGACGCGCCCGGTCACGCTCGTTCAGTCCGCCACATAGGATGCGACCCCATCTCGGACCATCTTTTCTCTTTTATTTATTCATTCTTTTCTTTCTCTCTCTTCCTTTCCACCAATCACGTGCAAGTGACCGGACATATGAGGAAGAAAGTGAGGAGTGTGGCTGCGCGGACGGACAAATAGGAAACACACTCAGTCACTGACCGGGCGCGTCCGCGGGCGTTTGAGGGGCCGGATTTGCAAGTTCCGGCTATAGGTGCTCTTACTAGCCCAAAACCAACCTTGATTTGTATTTATGAGCACATGTGTCTGTATTGTGTTTCTTAAAAAACAAAAAATGCAACTTGGACGCGCTAGGGAATTTGCTGAGGGCATAACAAACCGAACAACTAGAAAGGCCAGTTAGCCAGGAAAAAAGGCCACCACACACACCCTTCAGCACGAATCTCCACACGATGTGTCCAGTGACCACTCAGGCGATTGAGATGCAACTATTTCTTAGCTTGATGAGAAACAATAACAAAAATTATATATAGTTGTCTAGTTGATGAGCAATTGTTGGATTTTGCTAGCAGGCTTTTGGCCCAAATCCTAACTAAAATGTGAAATTTTTATGGCACATTCATACATGGCTATGTGTGATGTGATTAGGACTAATGTGTAGTCTCATACTGCTAGCTGAGTGGGAGTAACACCATCTTATAAGGTGAGCTCTTCTACCATTTGTATGAGCATGAGAAGAGAAGACCTATACGCGTGCTCCTCATCCTCGCTCGCCTGGCCTCGCCACGCCACGCCTCGTCATGACATGCCACGCCGCGCTGCGCCGGGTTTCGGGAATGAGCCGAGCCGAGGACAAAACTATGCATGTTGTCTATATTTTTGCTGCTCGGAAAAATATAATGAGTCACTAATTAATAACTAATGAACACGTTAATTACTCAGCCGTTTCCGATTCTTGTGGATCGTGGGGCTGTTACCGATTTGGACGAGGGTTTACACCCACGACCTACCCGACCCGCACTATATTAAAAGGCAGACGTCTACCCTAGCCACTGCCAGCGCATATGGTTTCACACTGTTCCAGAACGTTGCGTCGCCATACAAATCTTCTCCATCCCTCATTCCAACGTACACCGCGAGAAGGAACAGTAGGACCCAAACCAACACTACTGCTAGTCGGGGCCCACAAGCTGGCCCCGTGTACAGGTAGTAGCAGCACGTGGTCCATGCCCCCGCTACTGCTATTATCTTAATAGCAGCACAGGCTATGTAGCCAACACTGCTACGGTTGCCTTCCCCGAGATGTGCCGTGGGAGATGCTTAGCAGTAGCGCTGGGTGGTCCAGCGCTGCTAGTAAGATCTACCTGTAGCGCGTGTGCTAGACATACGCTACTCCTACTTAACAGTAGTGCAGGTCACAAACTCAGCACTACCGCTAAACCATGGGCGGATTTGGGCCCCAGGCAGCCCAGGCCACTGCCTGGGGCGTGCAAAAAATTCCTAGGCCTATATGTAAAAAAAAATCAGCCTGTGGCGCAGCCCAGCCCAACTCACCTCCGCAGGCCACCGCCCAAGCTGTCGCTGGCCTCTGGCCGCTCGCGACCGGGCAGACGAGCGTCTGCCTTATCGCGCGAGCCCCCGCCCGTCCGCCCCCTCGTCCCGCTCCTGCTCCCGCTCGGCCGCTCAAACTCTAAGAGCTCCGCGCCGCCGCGCCGCCGCCCGTCGCCAGCCGTCGCCGTCCAGTGCGAGCGCCCAGCCCCCGCCCGTCCGCCCCCTCTCGGCTCTCGGCTCGCCCGGTCCGCTGCTCAGTGCGTCGGCACGGGCCTGAAGGCAGAACGAGCTCTGCTCCCCTGTCTGCCGATGGCCAGCTCCATGCCGGTGAGGGCGCGAGGCGGCGACCCCGTCGTCGCCGCCCTCTGGCTACTCCATCGCGGCTGCCCCCTTCTGGCATCTCCACCGCGGCTGCCCCCTTCTTGCTGGCTGCTACGCCCAGCCCGGCCGCCCCCCTATGGCATCTCCAGACTCCAGCCCAAGCTCCCCCTTCGATTGGTGCCCCATTAGCCCCTTCGGCCCTTCCTTCCACTGCAGCGAGGAGGCGAGGACGAGGTAGTTTGATCATTTGATGCCACTGTTTTTTTCATAGATGCCACTGTTTTTGTTCATAGATGCCACTGTTTGTCTATTGTTAGATGTAGCGGAGCAACCGATTTGATATTGATAAATGTTTGTTTCTCTAAAATTTTACAGGAAAGCAAGATGAATAAAATAAACAAGACATTGAATTCTTTTTTTCAGATTCGAACCACCGAAACCGCGAAAACAGGCCCTTCAATTCAAACAACTGATAATACCCCTCATGTTAGAGCTGAACTTAAACCCGGTGATGTTGAATCGGACCCCGGTAAGAGAATACCCATTGAGGATTTGGATGTAGACATTAGAGATCTTGCTAGAAGGGAGTACATTAGTATGGGTCCTTGCCAACCAACTAATCATACATATGAACGGATCAATGGTAGAAGCTTTCATAACTATTGGTTTGATAATCATCGCGGATGGTTGGAATATAGCATTGAAAAGAACTCAGCTTTTTGCTTTTATTGTTTCCTGTTTAAGCAACCAAGAGCTGAAAACTATGGTATTGAAGCATTCACGAAATATGGATTCAAATGTTGGAAGGATGGGCCTAAAGTTTTCAATCAGCATGTTGGCAAGCATGATATTGCTCATAATAAATCTAGGCAACATTATGAGGATTTTAAAAATCAAAGACAAAATCTGCCACATGTGTTTGATAGGGGTTCTCAGAAGAAAGAAGAAGAATACAAAGCTCGTCTCTTGATTATATTGAGTATTGTCAAATTTTTGATACTACAAGCTCTTGCTTTTCGTGGTCATGATGGGTCTGATAGCTCATCGAATAAGGGTAACTTTAGAGAGTTGTTGGACTTGTTCATAAAGAAAGACCCAAAGGTGGCAAAATTATTTGGGGATGCAGGAGATAACCATAAGTTGACTTCACATAAGATACAAAAGGATTTATGCAACGCTTGTGCAAAAGCGACCACCGGTGTCATTATTGAGGAGATTGGAGATAGTAAATTTGCACTACTTGTTGATGAGTCCAGAGATGCATCAATGAAGGAGCAAATGGCTATGTGTTTGAGGTCGGTAGCTTCGCAAATGGCTATGTGTGTTCTTAAAGTTTTTATATATTAATCAGCCTCCTTTGTCTATTGTAGGTATCTCAGCAAACGAGGGGAGGTGATTGAGAGATTCATGGCAATTGAGCATGTTCCTGACACGAGAGCAACTTCACTGAAGGCAGCTTTGGATGGTATGTTTGGCACACTTGGCTTATCTATGTCTAATTTGAGAGGATAGGGTTATGACGGGGCTTCAAACATAAGAGGGGAATTTCGTTGGTTGCAGAGATTGATCTTGGAGGAAAATCCTTATGCTCATTATATACACTGTTTTGCCCATCAATTACAATTAGTGGTTGTTGTTGTTGCCAAGTGTTGTTCATTAGTAAGTGATTTTTTTGAGTACACAAGCATGGTTGTTAACATTGTTAATGCTTCTTGTAAAAGACATGATCAGTTAGCCCAAGAGCAACATGATGAAATAGTGCGTCAAACAGAGTCTGGGGAACTTTGTGAGGGAAGAGGGAAAAACCAATTAACTAACCTTGCAAGACCTGGTGATACACGATGGGGATCACATCATAAAACATTGTGTCGTCTTGTTGAGATGTGGAAACCGGTTCTAAAGGTGTTAGAAAATTTACACAATGATGCAGATAATGTTGCCCAAAGAACCACAGCCGTGGGGTTGATAAAACACATGGAGTCTTTTGAATTTGTTCTCATATTGCATCTTATGATTAGATTATTGGGCAAGACTAACAATCTGTCACAATGCTTGCAAATTTAAAATCAGCATATTGTACGTGCTGTTGGATTCATTAAAACCACGTTGGAGGATATTCAAAAGATAAGGCAAAATGGTTGGGATGAGCTCTTTAAAGAGGTAACATGCTTTTGTGTCAAATACAACATTGTAGTGCCAAATATGGAAGATACAAGAACTGCTAATGGGCGTTCAAGGACTTGGGGTGGGGAATTGGTAACTTACATCCATCACTTCAAATTTGGAATATTCAATGTGTTGCATGATCAACTTATTGTGGAGTTAAACAACCGCTTTGCTGAAAGGTCTACTCAATTGCTGAGATGCATTGCTTGTCTTGATCCCAAGAATTCATTTGCCAATTATAGTGAAGACAAGTTAGTAGATCTTGCTAATATGTATGCTGCTGACTTCTCTACATATGAAGTTACTTTTGTCCTAAGAAACCAACTAGACTCAATCATTCGGGAAGCAAGAGCCGATCCACATTTGATGAATTGCAATGATCTTGGTCATCTTGCCATTAATATGGTGAAAACTGATATGCACACAACTTTTCCCTTGGTTTACCGTCTTGTTGAGTTAGCATTGATTTTACATGTTGCAACCACAACAGTGGAAAGAGCATTCTCAGCAATGAGCATTATCAAGACTGGATTGAGGAACAAAATGGATGATGATTGGATGAATCATAGAATGGTATGTTACATTGAGCGAGATGTATTTGTTAGTATTGAAGAATCAAAGATAATCGAGCGATTTCAAGGTTATCGCACACGTAAAGGCCTTTTGCCTCGTCCTATCGGTAAGTTTTCACATTTTACATCTATTATTAACTAGTTTTACCTGCTATATTATGTACTGATTTGCATTTCATAATTGATGATTGAAGGTTTGGCTACTTCTGCTATTGAAGATGTAGTCATGGGAGGCTCAGATCAACCAATCCTTTGATTTGGTATCAATCATTTGTATCATCTATCTATGCTACATATTGTCTTTTGATTTCTCTTTCTTTATTAGTTGACCCATCATGGAACAAATGCTATCATTGAATATTATGTTTGATTTCTTATTAGTTATGCAACATAGCTTGACTTTTGTATGCTTTGAAACTAGAGTTTTCTCTGTATAGTTTTTAGCCCTTAGTTTCTCGCCTGGGGCATCAGCAAATCCTGGGTCCGCCATTGCACTAAACATCTGCCTATAAGGTATTTCCTAGTAATGCGCTTCAATATTCATAATGACAACATTGTCTGAAACTCGGTGACAATTCATTGCCTTTTGACGTGCTGAGAGTAGCAAGAAGAGGCAGGATAAGAACACAAAATCTTATCAGAGACGGGCAGCAGTGGTGCATGCCTCTCTCTCCCTCTACGTAATAATTCCTCTAATAAAGAATCACTAGACAGCTACGTACTACGTATGTCTCTGATCCCTACACCTTGATGTCTATGGCATGCTCCAACGCAGACGATGCCGCGTCCACCGTCAAAGTGTGCGCCATGGGCGACTGCAGCGACGGGTGAGTCACCGTGAACTTGTACTCGCCATGGACGAGGTCCAGATCGGCCACGCCGTTGGCGTCCGTGGTGGTGGCCACGGGGTGCGTCTTCCACTCGGCGATCAGCTTGTCGACGACGTTGCCGGCGGGGAGATTCGTGAAGTTGTTGTCCGTGAGGCACATGACCCAGCAGCCGTGCTTGTGCCATGCCGCCCACAGCACCATGCCCTCCACGTTGGGGTGGCCGTAGCCTTCCCTCAGCACGTCCTCCAGGTACTCCACCTGGTATGGCCCCGTCCTCGGCGAGACGTCGACCTCGGTGAGCCAGATGGGGACCTTGAGCTGCGCGAGCATGTCCAGCGTCGCCCTCATGTAGGGGATGTTGGGCGTCTCGAAGTGGCTCTCGAGGCCGACGGCGAGCTTGATGCCGTCATTGCCGGGGTAGGAGCGGATCTGCTCCATCTTGGCGGCGTACTTGCTGGCCATGGCGGTCAGGTCCAGGGCCCACTCCAGCGTGCCGTACTCGTTCATGAACAGCGTCGCGTTCGTGTCGATCTTCGCCACCTGCTGGTACAGCTCCGCCGACACGTTGGCGCCGAGCCGGTCCTCGTAGAACTGCCCGTGGAGGTTCTCGTTGACCACGTCCCAGGCGATCACCTTACCGGCGTAGCGCGTCACGACGGAGCTGAGCCGCTTCTCCATGGCGGCCTTGAGCTCGTCGGCGCTCAGCGGGTTCACCCACGCCATCTGCGTGTTGTTGGTGTCCCAGAACACGTTGTGGCCGCGCACCTTGATGTCGTGCTTCTGGGCGAGCGCCAGCATGGCGTCTGGCACGCTGTAGTCCTCGCGGTTCCGCTTCCACTCGGTGCTGTACCACTTCATCTCGTTCTCGAAGCTGGCCACGGTGAACCGCGACGTGAACCACTTCTCGTAGGCCGGGATGTCCAGGATCTCCTTGGTCATGGCGTTGCCCAGCGGGAACCCGGGCCGGAGGAGCTTCACGCTCAGCTCGGCGTTCGCCAGCGGGACGCCGTCGGCGCCGCGGGCGACCACCTTGACGGCGCTCTTGCGGGCCTTGTCGGCCGACTGGCTGGTGTGGTTCTTCCACTCGGCGAAGGTGAAGGGCTGCAGGGACACGCTGTCCACCAAGATGTCCACCGTACCATCGGCCTGTATAATTAAGATGAACGACCGTTGGTTGAGTCGTTGAGAAGATAGTTCCTTTTTGCATGTCATTGAACAGTTCCTGTGTGTAACGTAACGTAACGTACCTCGAAGAAGAACTCGGCTGGCCCGGATGAATAAGCGGTCATGCCGCCCTTGAGCATGCTCCAGCAGCCGGCCTTGGCGACGACGGCACCGCCGCCGATGTACGCGCCGTTGGGGGCCTGGAAGATCGCCTTCACCACCGCCGTGCCGGACGAAACCTGCAACCATGCTGCATGCGTGCATGGAGCCATACATTATAGGGGCACAAGTTCAGAACGGCAGATATATACTCAGATCCATGGCCTTGTGCGTGATATATACCCCCGACGGCGGTGCTAGCTATGCATCACCACTGCCTGCTGGTGGGATGTTAGGCAACCGACAGATCACGATGCCACCTCACCCCATTCAGGACCTGCTCTGCCGCCTAACAACGCCAATCTCGGCGCCGCTCCTCGCCAGACCACCATCCCCACCTCCCTCCAAGCCCAAGCGGACCCGCCGCCCCCCGGCGACTGCTACAAGAAGAAGCTTCAGGCTCCAGCACCGCAAGGATGCAATCACTGGAGGAGGAAATGTCTCGCTGCGGATGGCCCGACGGATCATCGTCGGGAAGAGGGGCCTCGCCATCGCAGAGCCGGGTGAAGAAGAAGAGGAGGATGCTCTCGAGAGGTACAAGCTGACCTTCAAGAAGCCTCTCTCTGAGCCGCAGGTTCAGGCGCTCTCCGCCCTGGCGAAAGCGGCTACTGTCAAAAAGGGGAGGATGGGCCGCTGTGTCTGATCTGCCGAGCTAGTTGCAGTCTATGTCGATCTATTGTCATGATTAGTACAAGTATCCTAGTTTGGAATGTTAGAGGCCTTAACTGCCCTGCTCGCCGTGGGGTGGTCCGTGATGTTATTTCCAAGCACAATCCGGCGATTATATGTTTGCAAGAGTCAAAGTTAGCTCATGTTGATCAGCTGTTGGTCCAGCAAGTTTGTGGTTCTAGTTGTTCAGAATTTCTGTACTCGCCTGCATTGAGAACCAGAGGGGGCATCATCATGGCTTGGGATCCAGCCCTGGTTGAGGTCGAATTGCAGGAGTGCCACCGCTCCTTTTTAGCTGCTGATTGTTGTTGGAAGTTGACTGGAATTAAATTCAGAGTTGTGACTGTCTATGGGCCACAGTCTGACTCAGACAAGCTGAAATTCCTTGAAGATTTGAGACCTCTTTGCTCCTCCGATCTGCCGTGTATTTTCGCTGGGGATTTTAACTTGATTGTTGATGCTGCTGACAAAAACAACCTGAACTTGAATAGGAGAATGATGGCGGCTTTCAGGAGATTCATCAATGAGCTTGAGCTAAGAGATCTGTATTTGCACGGGAGAAAATATACCTGGACGAACGAGCAGCAAAATGCAACCAAAGTGAAACTGGACAGAGTCTTATACAATGATGACTGGATGGCTGCTCACCCAAACTGCATTCTTGCTGCCCTATCGACTGACATTTCAGACCACTGCCCCCTGCTACTCTCCACTAATGCCACCTTCACACCCCCAAGACATTTCAGATTTGACAATTACTGGACTGGGTTCGATGGCTTCTATCAGGTGGTGAATGATTGTTGGGCAAAGTCAACCGGATGCTCCGATCCATACCTTTTGTTGCATTGCAAGCTCACCAACACTGCTAGGGCTCTGAAAAAGTGGAGTTCCGCCCACCTCGGCGATCTTAAGCTCAGAGCGGCCATCTCTAGTGAGCTCATTGGAAAGTTGGATGCTGCTCTGGACGAAAGAGAGCTCACTAGCAGCGAGCGTCACCTTCGAGCCTCCCTGAAAATGAATCTTCTGGGCATTGCAGCGATCCAGCGAGCCCATTGGCGGAAAAGGGCCAGGATTGATTGGTTGAAAGACGGTGACGCGAGCACTGAATTTTTTCATGCAAAGGCTTCCGCGAGACGGCGTAAGAATCTTGTCCTCAGTATTAAGCATAATGGTAGGATGGTGACCGACCAGGATGAAAAGATGCAAGCTATCTGGGAGCATTTCTCCTCGGTCCTTGGAACTAAGAATCAGAGAGGTTGTGGTCTGAATTTCTCTGCATTGGGCATAAACCAAAAAGATCTCTCTGGACTGGAGTGCACCTTCACTGAGCAGGAGGTTAAAGCCGCAATTATGGACCTAAACCCAAGAAAAGCCCCTGGGCCTGACGGATTCACAGCACTGTTTTTTCAAAAGTGTTGGGACATTGTTAAAGGGGATGTCATGCTGGCGATCAAGGCTTTTGAGTGTTGCAACGTCCGAAACCTTGCTAGTCTTAACAATGCAACCATCATTCTCATCGCCAAGAGAGCAGATGTGGAAGAAGCTAAAGACTATAGGCCTATTAGCCTTCTCAGCTTCTTTGCAAAGATTATCATGAAAGTCCTTGCAAGAAGACTGCAACCATTGATGAAAGACCTGGTGCTTCCTTCGCATAGTGCATTCATCAAGGGCATAGCAATCCATGACAATTTTGTCTTTGTTAAAGGAATGGTCAGATCGTTATACCTGAAGAAAATCCCTTCCGTGATGCTAAAACTGGATATTGAAAAGGCGTTTGATAGTGTCTCTTGGGAGTTCCTGATTGAGGTCCTCACTGCAAAAGGTTTTGGGCAAAAGTGGAGGAACTGGATTGCTGCGATGCTTGCTTCTTCTTCCACTCGGGTACTTGTCAATGGTGAGCTTTCTGAGAAGATTGTTCATCGCAAGGGCCTTAGGCAGGGTGACCCGCTCTCACCGCTGCTTTTCGTCCTTGTCATGGACATGCTTGATGCACTGGTGCGTGCGACGGTGCAGGCTGGCGTGCTAGCCCCTTTTGGCCGTTGCATACCTACCCTCAGAAGCTCATTATATGCAGACGATGTGATGATGTTTGTCAGACCAACTTCACACGAGATCACTGCAGCCAAAGCTATTCTGGATACCTTTGACAAAGCGAGCGGCCTAAGGACAAACTTTCTCAAGAGTAGTTTCTGCCACATTCGTTGTGATGGCATCAATCTCCTGGAGCTTGCTGCACTTCTGCGCTGCCCAATCAAGGAATTTCCCGTCACATACCTGGGCATGCCTCTAAGCTATTCTCGCCTGCAAAGAGTACATTACCAGCCAGTCTTCGATAAACTCCACCGCAACACTTCCGGTTGGAATAAGCTCAACTTGCCCACGGCTGGGAGGCTGGCTCTTGTCACCTCGGTCCTTTATGCACTTCCATTATTTCAGATCATGGCCATTGACCCGCCTGTCTGGGCTGTCAAGAAATTTGATAAGTGTTGCCGTGGATTCTTGTGGGCGAATAAGGATATTGCAACTGGAGGAAAATGCCTGGTGAGTTGGAAGCAGGTTTGTCTCCCAAAAAAGCTTGGTGGCCTGGGTATCCCATGTTTGAATCAAAAAAGTGTCGCGATGAGATGTAGATGGCTATGGCTCTCCTGGAGGGACACTTCAAAACCTTGGATTGGCTTGCCGCTCCCTGTGGACAGATCGGTCCGTTCTTTCTTTGAGGCTTCAGTGGAATTCACCATTGGAGATGGGGGTCTAACTCAGTTCTGGACCGACCCTTGGCTTAATAGGGAAAGCTTCTGCACAAAATTTTCAGATCTGTTCAAGCAATGCACTCTCAAAACTTTAACTGTCAAGGCTGCTTTGATGGGTGACAAATGGATGAGACACTTCAAAGCCAGCCTCTCGGCTGCCTCCATCGACCAGTTCTCGAACCTCTGGAATGCTGTGCAACACACCCACCTCGTGCCGGACCAGCCTGACTCCTTAACATGGCGCTGGACTGCTAACGGTGTTTTCTCTGCTGCTTCGGCTTCTGCTGCCATGCTGTCGGCGCAGATCAAGCCGCTCTTCGCCAAACTTGCCTGGAGCTCGGACGCGCCGCCAAAATGTCAATTTTTTGTGTGGCTTGCGGCTCAAGGAAAATGTTTAACTGCTGATAACCTGGCTAAGAGAGGCTGGCCGCATAATCCCACCTGCACCTTGTGCTTGCAAGCTTCTGAAAGTGCCTCCCACCTCCTTTCAGTTTGCCCCTTCGCCAAGGAGATTTGGCACTTAACAATCAGCAAGCTGGGCTTCCCCCAGCGACTGAATATCAGTGGCAATGAAGACATGATAGGCTGGTGGCAACGTTCTTCTGTGGGTATGAACAAGGAGACGGCGAAATCGTGGAGATCGGTCATGGCCCTCGTATGGTGGATGCTATGGAAGGAGAGAAACGAAAGAATTTTCAGGAACACGTCCTGTACCTCCACAAGGCTGTTCGAAAAAATTCAGTTAGAGGCCCAGGACTGGGTTGATGCTGGACGGCGACGAGTTTTGGCATTAGTAGAGAGACCTCTAGAGCCAGACTAATGTTGCTATGTATTTCCCCCATCCCTCTCTGTAATCTTGCTTTGTAACCTTTTTTCCGTCTATACGCAATGAAAAGCAGTGGCCCTGCCTTTTCGTCAAAAAAAAAAAAAAAGATTGTACCTGAGAGGGAGTAGTGGTGGTTGGTCTGCATATGGATCTTTTGGTAGACGCTCTGCGCTTGGCGTCGGCGAACTTGTTGCCGGACTGCGAGCTGTTGACGCCGGCCTTCACGCCGGGCGGCACCAGCCACCCCATCAGGCCGCTGTCGAACTCGCCGTTCTGCAGAATGCCGCCTTTGTACAGAGATCTCATCGGGCTGCTCAAGCACTGAATAACACAGAAATCGGCACACGGTTATTTACTTGATGTGATTAATTAATCCTGGACATACAATTCAGTATTCTTTCAAGATCGTATAGGGAATATCAGTTTTGCATATCAGTAGCTAGTTTCGGTTTTCATCGGTTTTGGAAATCAGTAGTTTCAGCTTTGATGGATGCACGAAGATCATGTTCAAGACGGGCTTGAACTTGTTGTAACGGTCTGTATATGCAGTAAAGAGATAGTAATATCTGGCAATAAATAAAAAAAGTACAATGGACTATGGTAATAATTTTGTATTAGAGAGAAAATATGGCTCAAGATCTTGTATGGTGTTTTCTTGGTTTACGATTTCCGTCCATTTCTACCAGTACATACGATTTGATTGAACTACACTCCAGTACGATCTATGAAAGTTGGTCCAGATCGTCTGTCCACCTATAGCGTTTTAATACAATGTATTTCCATGCTACTACAAATGTTTACCGTCACCGTGTTAATCATTTTCGTTCATTTAATTTGCTTGTAGGTAAAAATGACACATTTGAGATTGATATACGGATTTGCTAATTTACATTATGTAAGGCATGTTTACATGTCTGTTCTAAAAAGTATCAGCAAATTTCCATTTTGTCTATGAAATCATCTTTCTCAGCTGGTAGGCAATCCCTGATTTATTTCACCTATTGTCATGCCAAACGAAACTACGTAAAAGGGAAACAAATCCAACATCTTTCTTTAGAGAGTAACAAATCCAATCAAATATCCATTTGGACGGAAGAAAGCTACTTGCCTCGATGCTCGCCGTATGATCATAGGGAACTGACTGGACCATCCACCCTACATGGCTACATACATATACATCAAGGGGGAAACAGATTACAGATGCGTCACATAAACCCCAAGAAACTCCTCGGAACTGGAATCCGCAAGATAGAGTAGAGAATTCTAACCTTCAAGCAGGGAAATGGATAGCAGAAAGATGAATAATCTCCCCATGGCGACCACCAGTTTACGTGTACCTGTATGTCCTTTCTTCTACTGAACTGGAGAGATGTTTCAGTTGGTGCAGATGGAGAGGTGAATATATAGGCGAAGGGTAACTGATTTGTTCTTGAGAAGAGCAAGGTGGCGTGTTTGCTAGCTTCCCAGATCCTTGACTCAAGCGAAAGACAAGGCAGGAGGAGCAACAGTAGTGCATTAAGTGTGGATGCAGTTAAATCTTGCTATTTATGGCCTTGTTAATTACCCCATATGAACGCATGCACAGATCGATCAAGCCCAGATCTTTTGATCCCCGCAAAGAATTCCATATCTTTTGCTATACCAAAAAAAAAAAAAATTCGACATAAATGCAAATGATTAATGTCAATTAAAAATTATCCAGTAATAGTTATTGGGAATATTTGGTGTATAAATAATCGGTATCATACTTTGAAGGAGAACAACAGAGATAAATGACAGAATACTGCTAGCTAATCAACTCGATATCCGACTTTGGAAAGTAATACTCCCTCCATTCAAAATTAGTTGTCGCTCAAACAGATGTGTCTGCAGTGACTTCGTAAATCTCAAGATTATATGTCGGCTCAGTCTCTCGGAGGTGCTCATAGGGGTAAGGTGTGTGTGCGCGCGTTCATATGGATGAGCGTATGCGCGTTTATATAAGTGCTTGCGTCTGTACCGTCTTAAAAAAAATGGATGTATCTAGACGTAGGAAGTACTGAATACTCAATTGATTCTGCAATCCAATATTATAGATGTTTTAATTCTTTTGTGAAGGATGTATACAGACACATTTTAGTATGTTTGCTCACATATTTTAGTTTGTATATAGTTCATATTGAAATATCCAAAACATCTGCGAACCAACCTGTGGTTGAATGAAGATAAAGCAAAACTCAAAACTAGATCACACTAAAGACTTTATTCTACTAGATCAAGATATAACCAAAAGGATCGAACTGAGAAAAACGATAAAAGTAAAAGATGTGATGGTGCTACGATACCGGGGCACCTCCCCCAAGCTTGGCACAAGCCAAGGGGAGTGCCCATACCCATGTGTTTAGTTGTCTTTCTTCGGAGGTGGTGATGTTGGAGTTGTTGATGAGGTTGGAAGCTTGTCCAGTTTCCTCTTAAGCATAAAATTCTGTTCCGTCAGATCGTCTACTTCCTGCTCGAGCTTCAATATCCTTTGACATAATTCTTGCTTGCTCTCCTGCAGGAAACGAGAAGGGATAAATAGAACCTTGGGTTTTCTCCTTGTGTTTGTGAGGCTCGATTTCCTGAACTCCACGTGCATATCTCCTGATCGAGGCAGGGGGATCTCCTCTTCATCCGAGCTTTCTTCCTCATACTTGCCTTCTTGTTCCTCCTCCGAGAACAATCCATAAGGATCTAAGTCCCCATAGAGCTTGGGATTGGCAAGATAATGCGATACATAGCTCTCCCCATCGGAATCTTGGGACGACATATTGCTCTTAATCTGCTGTAGAAACAGCTCAAAACGAAAATAGGAGGTATTGTCATGATACGAAGGTCAAAACCTTCGGAAGATTATATAATGAATTTTTACCGACCTGAAGGAGTACACCACAAGAAAACGGAGTCCCGAGGGTACACGGGGTGGCCACAAGCCACACGGGCGCGCCCAGGGGGGTAGGGCGCGCCCCCGTAGCTTGTCGCCTCCTTGTGCACTCTTCGGACTACTTTAAATTTTCCTAATTTATTAAATATTCCAAAACGGATAAAAATTGCTATTGAAATTTTTTTGGAGTCGGTTTGCTTACCGTAACACATACCTATTCCTTTTCGGAGTCTGAAACGTTCTGGTAGGTCTCCCTAATGTACTCCTCCGGAGTCATGGTATTGATAATATTGGTTTCAACATTTATGGGAGTACCTGAGATATAATGTTTGATTCTTTGCCCGTTTACCACCTTAGGATTTGTGCCTTCGGCGTTGTTGATCTTGATGGCACCGGAACGATATACTTCCTCGATAATGTAAGGCCCTTCCCATTTAGAGAGAAGTTTTCCTGCAAAAAATCTTAAACGAGAATTGTATAGCAAGACATGGTCACCTACATTGAATTCACGCTTTTGTATCCTTTTATCATGCCATTTCTTAACTTTTTCTTTAAACAACTTGGCATTCTCATAGGCCTGGGTTCTCCATTCATCAAGTGAGCTAATGTCAAATAACCTCTTCTCACCAGCAAGTTTAAAATCATAGTTGAGCTCTTTAATTGTCCAATAAGCTTTATGTTCTAGTTCTAGAGGTAAGTGACATGCTTTACCATAAACCATTTTATACGGAGACATACCCATAGGGTGTTTGAAAGCAGTTCTATAAGCCCATAATGCATCATCAAGTTTCTTAGACCAATTCTTTCTAGATCTATTAACAGTCTTTTGCAAGATCAATTTAATTTCTCTATTGCTTAATTCTACTTGACCACTAGACTGAGGATGATAAGGAGATGCAATTCTATGGTTAACATCATACTTAGCAAGCAATTTACGGAAAGCACCATGAATAAAGTGTGAACCACCATCAGTCATTAAATATCTAGGGACTCTAAATCTAGGGAAAATAACTTCTTTAAGCATTTTAATACAAGTGTTATGATCAACACTACTAGTTGGAATAGCTTCTACCCACTTAGTAACATAATCAACAGCAACTAGAATATGAGTATACCCGTTAGACTTTGGAAAAGGTCCTATATAATCAAAACCCCAAACATCAAATGGTTCAATAACAAGTGAGTAATTCATAGGCATTTCCTGACGTGTACTAATATTACCAATTCTTTGACATTCATCACAAGACAAGACAAACTGACGAGCATCCTTGAAGAGAGTAGGCCAATAAAAACCAGATTGTAGTACCTTATGTGCAGTTCTATCTCCAGCGTGGTGTCCTCCGTAGGCCTCGGAATGACACTTGTGAAGGATCTGTTCCTGTTCATGCTCAGGTACACAACGTCTAATAACACCATCTACTCCTTCTTTATAAAGGTGTGGATCATCCCAAAAGTAATGTCTTAAATCATAGAAGAACTTTTTCTTTTGTTGGTATGTGAAGCTAAGTGGTATAAATTTAGCAACAATGTAATTAGCATAATCAGCATACCATGGAGCATTACGCGAAGCATTTATGACAACTAATTGTTCATAAGGAAAGCTAGCATCAATAGGTAGTGGGTCATCAAGAACATTTTCTAACCTAGACAAGTTGTCTGCTACGGGGTTCTCAGCACCCTTTCTATCAATAATATGCAAATCAAATTCTTGTAGCAGAAGAACCCATCTAATAAGTCTAGGTTTGGCATCTTTCTTTTCCATAAGATATTTAATAGCCGCATGATCAGTGTGAACAGTTACTTTGGAATCAACAATATAAGGTCTGAACTTATCATAAGCAAACACAACTGCTAAAAATTCCTTTTCAGTGGTAGCATAGTTTCTTTGAGCAATGTCTAGAGTTTTACTAGCATAATGGATAACATTTAATTTCTTATCAACTCTTTGTCCTAGAACAGCACCAACGGCATAATCACTAGCATCACACATAATTTCAAAGGGTAGGTTCCAATCAGGTGGTTGAACAACAGGTGCAGAAATCAATGCTTTCTTAAGAATTTCAAATGCTTCTACACAATTATCATCAAAAACGAATGGAACATCTTTTTGCAAAAGATTAGTGAGAGGCCTAGAAATCTTAGAGAAGTCTTTAATAAACCTCCTATAGAAACCAGCATGACCAAGGAAACTTCTTATACCTCTGATATCCGTAGGACACGGCATTTTTTCAATAGCATCAACTTTAGCTTTATCAACTTCAATACCTCTTTCGGAGATTTTGTGCCCCAAGACAATACCTTCATTAACCATAAAGTGGCACTTTTTCCAATTCAAGACAAGATTAGTTTCTTCACATCTCTGCAAAACTCGATCAAGGTTGCTCAAGCAATCATCAAAAGAAGTTCCGTAAACGGAGAAATCATCCATGAAAACCTCAACAATCTTTTCACAAAAGTCAGAGAATATAGTCATCATACATCTTTGAAAGGTAGCAGGTTGTAACACCCCCAGTGTTAGGCCACAGTAACCTCACACTAATAATGCCATGTTATCATGATCATCATAATTAAAATGCAATTAAAGAAATGATCCAACTCAAATTCAAATTTAAAATAAAGTCAAATAAATAATTTCTTCAAACATGAAAACTAAAATGATGTTTAGTTTACGAAAATTCACCTAGTAATTATCAAATAGGAACCAACATTTTGTAAGTCATTCAAATGCCTTGAATTATTGAAAACAGAAGCCAAAACAATATTTTAAATGCTTTTTGCATTATGGAAAATACCAAAGCTTTTTCCAATGCTTCTCAAACTTTTTGTGGCAGTGTTATAAATAGCAAATTGAATATTGGACCTTGTCACATATTTTTGTTAGAGCAAATAGTAACTGAAAATAAACAAAACAAAAAACTAATAAAAGAAAAATCTAAAACTAAAACAAAAATAAGAATAAAAGAAAAACACCTCCCCTGGCCCAACTGGGCCAGTACCCAGCCGGCCCAGCCGCCCCCCCTTATCCCCAGCGCCGCCGAAACCCTAACCCGGCGCCCCCTCACTCCCCCCCACTCTCCCGATCCCCCTTCTCCTCCCCCCGATCTGGGCGCCGCCCGATCCCGTGCCCCGTCCCCCGGCGCCTCCCCGCCGCGCCTCCGTCGCCCCTCACCGTCCCGCTCCTCGTCCCCGTCGCCGGTGGCCCGTCGCCTCCCCCTCGCCCCGATCTGGATCGGGCCGGGCCCCGCCGCGCTCGCCGCACGACCCCGCCGCCTCGACCTCGCTGGCGTCGCTCCTCCGCCTCCTCCCCGTTGGTCGCCACCGTGCCTCGCCGCCCTAGCCCCCCCTACACGCCGATGTGAGCACCGGCCCTCCCCCACTCCTCTCCCCTCGCCGGCCCGCATCGCCTCCCCTCCGTCGCCGCCGTTCGTCGTGCTCGCCGCACTCCGCTTGCGCCCACGGCCGCGCCCCCGCATGCACACGCACACGCACTCCCGCCGCGGCCTCGCTCCCCCCCTCTCGCTGCGCCCCTGCTGCTATTGCCGCTGGCCGCGTCCGTAGGCCGCCGCCGATGCCGTGCTCGCCGCCGCACCCGCGGGCCCTCGCTGCGCCCTCCATCGGCCGCCGCGAGGCCCCTCCCGCCGTCGCCAGGAGCCGCCGTGGCCCTGGCCTCGCCCTCCCCGGCCGGCGCCGTGCCCGCCGCTGCCCGTCGCCCGCTTCTGTCCGCGCACGCGCGCGCGATGGCCGGACCTGTCCGGTCCCGAAAGGGGCCTGGCAGCGGACGTGTCCGCCCCTGGACACTGGCAAATGGGACCCACCCTAGAAACGTTTAAAAAAGAAAGAATTAATAAAAATAAAAATAATAATAATAATTAATTAGTAAAATAATTAATTAAGTAATTAATTAATTAGTGATTAATCTGTTAACTAACCTAACTAAACTGATTAGGTTAGATTAATGTCTCTGTTAGTTAAACAGAGTATGCCATGTGGGCCCAGCCCCATTAACACTAATTAAACCTGTTAATTTAATCTGTCAAATAATTAATTATTTTAAAAAGTAAATATTACTGTTTTGGATAATTCTAATTTAAATATATAATTAAATTCCAGAATATTATTAAATCTTTAAAAATTAATATAAAATAAACCGTAGCCCGGATCGAAAAACTTTCTACATGAAAGTTGCTCAGAACGACGAGACGAACCCGGATACACTACCCACATATCCGTGTGATGCTCTAAATACCTGAACGTGGAACATTCCCTCTCCGGTCATCCGTCTGACAAATGTCCGGAACCGGGAAAACTTCCCGGATAGGTTCCCCCTTCATCGGTATCGAGTAACACTGCGTTAGAACACACCCGGCACTGCTTATGGCCATGCTATGCTTTGTGTTATGATTGTTTGCTTTGTATTTACTGTTTCTTCCCCCTCCTTCTCTCTCGATAGACGCTGAGACTACCGATGATACTGCTGTGTACGACTACGTCGTCGACGAACGTTCCCTCTCGACAGAGCAGCAAGGCAAGCAAAACCCCCTTGATCATTCCGATATCACCTATTCTTTCTCCCTCATGCTTGCATTAGATTTTGCTATTGTTTTAACATCACCTATTCTGATGCATAGCCTGTTTTTGAGTACTACATTCATACCTGCTTTCATATACTGTTGTAGTATAGGTATGGATAATGTCCCCCTGTGACCCCCATTTTACTATTGTTGTTGCCCCTGCTTTCATCGACGAAACCGAGGACGTGAAGACAGAAGACTCAGTTGACATGACTGACAAGCCGTTACCGACACATCACCTCACATACCCAGAGTGTGATATATCGAGGGTGATTCCTCGGATATCCACTTGGTGTTCTGACACACAGCCACTATGACTTGTTACTGTATTACATATGAAAGGCGGGACTGAAGGGACTGGCAGTACCACTCTGTTGTGGTGGACCTGAGTTCCCGACAGTTCTGAGACGGGTCGGCCCCAAGGGTACCCGTGTGAGAAAGATTTGGTGGGATGCGCCGCAAGGCATCCGAAGACTTGGTGGGGTGCGCCGTAAGGCACCCGAGGTTATTGGCGGGGCGACGGACTGCAATGGTTCGAGCTTGCCCCGCACCTTAAAATGCTAATGGGTTGAGTATTTAATCTGAGTTGGTCGATACGACTTTTAACGCACTAAACCTTCACGTGGGGAAGTTATGGGTACTCAGCGTCGTTGTATCAGCCGAAGCTCTTCGAACATCAGCAATGGAGCGGCGCGAGCCGAATTGGGCTGGAACGGAGGGACCCTGACGGAGGGCGTGCTAGGTCTGTTTTTGGCAGCGTTCGCATCGTGCAGGAGTGCAAGGGCAAGTGGGCCCACGAACCTGCGCGCTTAGGAGTAGACCGGCGGGCTGGCCTCTTCGTTGAGTCTAGGTGGGGCGACGACGTGCTGAATCCCGAGGCCGGGCTCGACCCAGAAAAGTGTGTCCGGCCGGAGGTGACAGGCGTGTTGGAAATGAGGTGCACCCCTGCAGGGAAGAACAAACTATTCGAATAGCCGTGTCCACGGTAACAGGAGGACTTGGAGTTATACTTTGACCTTATACAACTAAAACTGTTAATTTACATTGAAATGAATGTGGCTCCGAGATCGCTTCCTCGCAGGGAGTCGGGGAAGGATCTCTGGGCGTGGTTACTTAATAAAATTGCTACAATAATATGACTATATATATGTGATACCAGTCTACTCTCGTCTTATGCTGCAAGACGCTGAAGATGCTAGTCTTCGATAGGACTAGGCCTTCTCTTATTCTTGCATTCTGCAGTCAGCCCAGATATAACCCCATACCTTGATACTGGTGCATATTTAGCATAGTTCTGATGTAAGTCTTGCGAGTACTTTGGATGAGTACTCACCGCTGCTTTGCATTCTCTTTCCCCCCCTCGATACGTTGCTGCGTTCAGACGATGGAGCCCAGGAGATGGAGTACGCCGGAGACGACTACTACTACCCCGACGGAGCCCACTACCACCAGGATGGAGCTTACTGCGACGTAGACTTCTCCGACGTGCAGGAGTAGTTAGGAGGTTCCCAGGCAGGAGGCCTCGCCTCTTTTGACCCGCTGCTTATGTTTGTGCTAGCCTTCTTAAGGCAAAACTTGTGTCCTTTTATGTCTGTACTCAGATATTGTTGCTTCCGCTGACTTTGTACTCAAGCTATTATATCCGAGCCCTCGAGGCCCCTGGCTGTAATATGAAGCTTGAATTATTTTAATTTGTGTTTAGAGTTGTGTTGTGATTCCTTCCAGTGAGTCCCTAATCTTGGTCGTACGCATTGCGTGTATGTTTAGTGCACGGTTGAAGAATGGGGGCGTCACAAGTTGGTATCAGAGCCGACTGCTTGTAGGTAGCCCCCTTTCCAACTCCTTGGACGAAGTTGAGTCTAGTCATTGAAAAACTTTTACTAACACTGATGCTGTGGATTACGGGCCCACATCTCAATCGGGTGGTATTAGGATCTTTTATTCCTCATCTATACTCTGGGTTCTGATCTCTCTTCTCTTTCGGGTTAAAGATTTTATTAACACTAACTCTAGGTTCTCGTAACTACTTCCCCGGAGAGCCCCTCATTCCAGATGATGGCTTGATTCGTCAGAAGATTCTGAAGATACCCTTTTGATGTTTTCCGAGACTTTGTGCTCATCGGCTTTGCAATTCCCTACCACCGATAAGTCCCTATGGATGACTAATTGCACTTGTCATTCATACAATCTTTTCTCGTTGCTCTGGTTATTACAAGGTGCCCCGAAATACTCTCCATTTCCACGATAGCCCTTTGAGTTTACTGCCTTATAGTTCTTTTCCGCATGGAAGCCTTACGGATAATTCCTCACGATTGTCGAGGATCCGTTCATCCCAGTTGTTCATGTGTTTCACAAAATTCTTCGAAATACTTTTCGATCTTCCGAAAATCCTCTGCAGCATGTTGTTCTTGAAATTCTTGCCTGCTCGCATTATGGTTAATTCCATATGTCTAGTAGTCTTCGTTAACATCCCATGTCTTTGCCATTTTGAGCCTATTGATTCAATGTGTGCTTATGCACGCAGTCATCAGGTGATCCGTTTAAATTATCTTTCCGGTTCAGACGTCCTTCCGGACATGTTTTGGTTCTCGGCAATTCAAACCTTTATTGATTGTCCGACTAATTCTTTTCAACTTATCCATCCTTGGTCAGAGCGTCTGCTTCTGATCCTTCGTTTTGGAAATCATAATTCCTTTTTTTAATTAAGCATCGAATTGTTCGGGAGTTCTATATTCTGATGCCTTGCATTCTCTCTTCCTGTGATTGAGTACCAATACTCACATCAGCTCCGTTGTGAACCGTCAGACCCATTGCTGGGTTGTTATCCGATACTATCCTTCGCATTCAAAATTCTTGTGAATTCTTCCCCTGGTGCATAATGCCTTTGGTAGAGAGTATCCTCTGCTTTTGTCAATCATGCTCTATTTTCGAGCTTGTGTTGTTATTCTTGAAGCTTGTGGTATACGTTCCTAAGATGCCCCTATGGGTTGAACCTATGCCTTCCCTAATCTGTGTGACCCGAGAGTTTTCACGAGTCATATTCTCTGTTGTTTAGCCCAATAACATTTCAACACTGCAACTTCATCAAAAGCGAGAAGTGAATGAGAGGTTATGCCTTGAAGAAGTGGGAGTCGACCTTGAACTTTGTGTTCATGCCCATGGACCCGGTGTATGACTTATCATGGAGCTTCTTGTAACAATAATCTTTCTTTTTGTATGGATTGATCTTGTATCTATGTTTTGGAACTTTGCGACCGTGGTTTCGACCATGATTGTTCTTCTTTGATCCCATTTCTTGGACAAGTTCAAACACTTGTCTTCGGCAGATCAGTGCACCTGCCCAACCTCTATTTTGATCTACCTTCGAGTATTACCCCCTGGTATCTCGAGGATATCGTGTCTTTGCACTACATCTTAGGAATTTAAGATGAAGTAATACCTTACCCTGTCATAGTCACTCCACGGGTTCTGGGTTGTCATCAACCGAGAACATCGAATAGTGAATCAAGTCCGCATTGCGATTCAACAACTCTTAGTAATCTTCTTTGCTTAAGAGTTTGTACTCGATCATGTCGTTCCAAGCTGTTAGGCTACATCATCATCGTCATGCTAAGGCCTGACCATGCTATCTAGTCCTTCATCCCCGGAACACAATTCCAACAGTGCGCTAAGCTTACTTCGAGTTTTTAACATCATGATTAGTTGTCTTGAAGGGCAATATCGATTTTGAGCTAGCAATCTTATCTGTGGTTCCGGCAACTTTTTTGCTTCACCATTCCTTTGCTTGATGTCATCGCTGATCGATTACATCTTTATGAAACTTCTCGACATATGTGTCATGATCAACATCATCATTCTGATGTTCATTCAACATATCAATCGAGTTCATGATGAGAAATGCCCTCCTTGCCTCGATGATTTTTGTTATCATCGACAACATTCTTGCCTTCCCTACAACACAAACTTGTTCATGTTTTGTGTTGTATATTTAGTTCCTGGCTACCCCGCTTTTGTCCTGTTCTAACACTGATCGTGCTACCCCATCCTTAATTCGAGGTGCATTTTTCTATCAATGTTTAAATTGTGGATGTTCTCCCCGATCCTTCATTGTTATATCATTCACATAATTCTGGAAATCCATCCTTGTGAAATCCCGATGAATTGTTGCTGAGCCCATCGGCCACATTCTCATCCTCTTCATGGTTAATGGTGAACTCCTGTTTCGGAGCTTGCTTCCGTATTCCATGTTCTGAGATTCTTGCAACGTGATCTTGTCGATTTGTGTTGCATCCTTTTCCTTCTCAGGCCTGCTAAGTCTGAGGTATCGAAATACCAAACATATCTGAATCTCAGTCAGATACGATGGTTGGAACATCTTCCAAGAATTATAACATGGGTCTCTGTTACTCGGTAAGGTGATGTTATGGCTATCACACCTGGCCGGAGCACCTAATGCTATAGTATCTTGCTCAGCAAGGTTGGCCATCCTTCTATGAGGAAATTGAATGACTTATTTTATAAGTTGTTCCCGATGGATCCGTTGTGTATCCAAAGTCTGATCTTTACCTGGTGACCATGTCATTGCTATCTTGAAGCATGTCTGTAATACCAAGAACATTGGCGGCATAATGCTAAATGTTTCTTGATCAATTATCCTAACACCGTTGTATGGGTAAACTTCATAAATTCCTTGCCCCTTTGTCTTAATGGTTACCTACCTGGAGCGTTGGCATGATTGTCTCGCTCTGCTTGCTCTTGGAAAGGATATACACCTAATGTTCGTGTATACACATTTTCCTTTCCATTCGTCTGTTTAATGTGATAATCACATTTTCCCTTTCCATTGGTCTGTTTAACCTTTCTTGAGATTTATTTGATCTGAGCAGTGATAGTTCCCTGCTTAGGTAAATACCTCGGTGTACTACTCTGTCAGTAAGACCCTGTTACTATTGTTGTTAACATTTCGGTAACCGCCGGTGGACAAGAACTTTGCCTATTGGCCCGCCTCGTTTTGACGAGCAGGAAGATGGTTCTCTTCGTCCCCCGCCCTTGGTACCGACGTTGTGTCGACATATATGACAGATTTTCCTCTGACTTGTCTTGCTAGCAAGACCGTGCAAGATGTCACCGCTCTTCCTACTCTTAATCCACATGATGGACCCATAACCCACAGTTCCACGGGATCGAAACCTGACTCTCCTTTACCACTTTGATTCCTAGGTATCTTTTGCACTTGGCTTCGTATGTAATTCCTGAGTCGCCGTCGAATGGAAGATCTAATCTAGTATCAGACGCAATATTTAATTCGTTGCTCTGAACCCTTCCATTTTTGATTAGGCATCGAATGATTGCCTACTCTTTTAAAACTTTTGAACCATCGCATATTGCTCTCAATGAATTCCTTGAGTTACGACTCGAGAGATAATTCATGTCTTCTTCCTTGAATTCACTGTCAGATATCCAACTTTGTGGAGATACGTACTTCCAGTGTTTTCCCCCTAACCGCATGCGTAGGACGATGAAACAACCTCTTCGAGAAGAGCAACCAAGAACTAGAAGACTCGTTAGAAATTCGTGACCAAACTTCCCCCCCCCCTTACCCTACCTCTTAATTCTCGGGACGAGAATTCTTGTTAGACGAGGAGAGTTGTAACACCCCCAGTGTTAGGCCACAGTAACCTCACACTAATAATGCCATGTTATCATGATCATCATAATTAAAATGCAATTAAAGAAATGATCCAACTCAAATTCAAATTTAAAATAAAGTCAAATAAATAATTTCATCAAACATGAAAACTAAAATGATGTTTGGTCTACGAAAATTCACCTAGTAATTATCAAATAGGAACCAACATTTTGTAAGTCATTCAAATGCCCTGAATTATTGAAAACAGAAGCCAAAACAATATTTTAAATGCTTTTTGCATTATGGAAAATAGCTTTTCCAATGCTTCTCAAACTTTTTGTGGCAGTGCTATAAATAGCAAATTGAATAGCGGACCTTGTCACATATTTTTGTTAGAGCAAATAGTAACTGAAAATAAACAAAACAGAAAACTAATAAAAGAAAAATCTAAAACTAAAACAAAAATAAGAATAAAAGAAAAACACCCCCCCTGGCCCAACTGGGCCAGTACCCAGCCGGCCCAGCCGCCCCCCCTTATCCCCAGCGCCGCCGAAACCCTAACCCGGCGCCCCCTCACTCCCCCCCACTCTCCCGATCCCCCTTCTCCTCCCCCCGATCTGGGCGCCGCCCGATCCCGTGCCCCGTCCCCCGGCGCCTCCCCGCCGCGCCTCCGTCGCCCCTCACTGTCCCGCTCCTCGTCGTCGTCGCCGGTGTCCCGTCGCCTCCCCCTCGCCCCGATCTGGATCGGGTCGGCCCCCGCCGCGCTCGCCGCACGACCCCGCCGCCTCGACCTCGCTGGCGTCGCTCCTCCGCCTCCTCCCCGTCGGTCGCCAACGTGCCTCGCCGCCCTAGCCCCCCCTACACGCCGATGTGAGCACCGGCCCTCCCCCACTCCTCTCCCCTCGCCGGCCCGCATCGCCTCCCCTCTGTCGCCGCCGTTCGTCGTGCTCGCCGCACTCCGCTTGCGCCCACGGCCGCGCCCCCGCATGCACACGCACACGCACGCCCGCCGCGGCCTCGCTCCCCCCCTCTCGCTGCGCCCCTGCTGCTGTTGCCGCTGGCCGCGTCCGTAGGCCGCCGCCGATGCCGTGCTCGCCGCCGCACCCGCGGGCCCTCGCTGCGCCCTCCATCGGCCGCCGCGAGGCTCCTCCCGCCGTCGCCAGGAGCCGCCGTGGCCCTGGCCTCGCCCTCCCTGGCCGGCGCCGTGCCCGCCGCTGCCTGTCGCCCGCTTCTGTCCGCGCACGCGCGCGCGATGGCCGGACCTGTCCGGTCCCGAAAGGGGCCTGGCAGCGGACGTGTCCGCCCCTGGACACTGGCAAATGGGACCCACCCTAGAAACGTTTAAAAAAGAAAGAATTAATAAAAATAAAAATAATAGTAATAATTAATTAGTAAAATAATTAATTAGTAAAATAATTAATTAAGTAATTAATTAATTAGTGATTAATCTATTATTTAACCTAACTAAGCTGATTAGGTTAGATTAATGTCTCTGTTAGTTAAACAGAGTATGACATGTGGGCCCAACCCCATTAACACTAATTAAACCTGTTAATTTAATCTGTCAAATAATTAATTGTTTTAAACAGTAAATATTACTGTTTTGGATAATTCTAATTTAAATATATAATTAAATTTCAGAATATTATTAAATCTTTAAAAATTAATATAAAATAAACCGTAGCCCGGATCGAAAAACTTTCTACATGAAAGTTGCTCAGAACGACGAGACGAACCCGGATACACTACCCACATATCCGTGTGATGCTCTAAATACCTAAACGTGGAACATTCCCTCTCCGGTCATCCGTCTGACAAATGTTCGGAACAGGGAAAACTTCCCGGATAGGTTCCCCCTTCATCGGTATCGAGTAACACTGCGTTAGGACACACCCGGCACTGCCTATGGCCATGCTATGCTTTGTGTTACGATTGTTTGCTTTGTATTTACTGTTTCTTCCCCCTCCTTCTCTCTCGATAGACGCTGAGACTACCGATGATACTGCTGTGTACGACTACGTCGTCGACGAACGTTCCCTCTCGACAGAGCAGCAAGGCAAGCAAAACCCCCTTGAGCATTCCGATATCACCTATTCTTTCTCCCTCATGCTTGCATTAGATTTTGCTATTGTTTTAACAGCACCTATTCTGATGCATAGCCTGTTTTTGAGTACTACATTCATACCTGCTTTCATATACTGTTGTAGTATAGGTATGGATAATGTCCCCCTGTGACCCCCATTTTACTATTGTTGTTGCCCCTGCTTTCATCGACGACACCGAGGACGTGAAGACAGAAGACTCAGTTGACATGACTAACAAGCCATTACTGACACATCACCTCACATACCCCGAGTGTGATATATCGAGGGTGATTCCTCGGATATCCACTTGGTGTTCTGACACACAGCCACTATGACTTGTTACTGTATTACATATGAAAGGCGGGACTGAAGGGACTGGCGGTACCACTCTGTTGAGGTGGACCTGAGTTCCCGACAGTTCTGAGACGGGTCGGCCCCAAGGGTACCCGTGTGAGAAAGATTTGGTGGGATGCGCCGCAAGGCATCTGAAGACTTGGTGGGGTGCGCTGTAAGGCACCCGAGGTTATTGGCGGGGCGACGGACTGCAATGGTTCGAGCTTGCCCCGCACCTTAAAATGCTAATGGGTTGAGTATTTAATCTGAGTTGGTCGATACGACTTTTAACGCACTAAACCTTCACGTGGGGAAGTCATGGGTACTCAGCGTCGTTGTATCAGCCGAAGCTCTTCGAACGTCAGCAATGGAGCGGCACGAGCCGAATTGGGCGGGAACGCAGGGACCCTGACGGAGGGCGTGCTAGGTCTGTTTTCGGCCGCGTTCGCATCGTGCAGGAGTGCAAGGGCAAGTGGGCCCACGAATCTGCGTGCTTAGGAGTAGACCGGCGGGCTGGCCTCTTCGTTGAGTCTAGGTGGGGCGACGATGTGCTGAATCCCGAGGCCGGGCTCGACCCAGGAAAGTGTGTCCGGCCGGAGGTGACAGGCATGTTGGAAATGAGGTGCACCCCTGCAGGGAAGAACAAACTATTCGAATAGCCGTGTCCATGGTAACAGGACGACTTGGAGTTATACTTTGACCTTATACAACTAAAACTGTTAATTTTCATGGAAATGAATGTGGCTCCGAGATCGCTTCCTCGCAGGGAGTCGGGGAAGGATCTCTGGGCGTGGTTACTTAATAAAATTGCTACAATAATATGACTATATATATGTGATACCAGTCTATTGTCGTCTTATGCTGCAAGACGCTGAAGATGCTAGTCTTCGATAGGACTAGGCCTTCTCTTATTCTTGCATTCTGCAGTCAGCCCAGATATAACCCCATACCTTGATACTGGTGCATATTTAGCATAGTTCTGATGTAAGTCTTGCGAGTACTTTGGATGAGTACTCACCGCTGCTTTGCATTCTCTTTTCCCCCCCTCGATACGTTGCTGCATTCAGACGATGGAGCCCAGGAGATGGAGTACGCCGGAGACGACTACTACTACCCCGACGGAGCCCACTACCACCAGGATGGAGCTTACTGTGACGTAGACTTCTCCGACGTCCAGGAGTAGTTAGGAGGTTCCCAGGCAGGAGGCCTCGCCTCTTTCGATCCGCTGCTTATGTTTGTGCTAGCCTTCTTAAGGCAAAACTTGTGTCCTTTTATGTCTGTATTCAGATATTGTTGCTTCCGCTGACTTTGTACTCAAGCTATTATATTCGAGCCCTCGAGGCCCCTGGCTGTAATATGAAGCTTGAATTATTTTAATTTGTGTTTAGAGTTGTGTTGTGATTCCTTCCAGTGAGTCCCTAATCTTGGTCGTACGCATTGCGTGTATGTTTAGCATACGGTTGAAGAATGGGGGCATCACATAGGTGCATTGCATAAACCAAAAGGCATACGTCTATAAGCAAAGGTACCGAAAGGACAAGTAAAAGTGGTCTTCTCTTGGTCCTCTTTTGACACAGGTATTTGAGAGAAACCAGAATAACCATCTAGAAAGCAAAAATGTGTGTGTTTGGATAGTCTTTCTAGCATTTGATCAATAAAAGGTAGAGGGTAATGATCTTTCCTAGTAGCCTTCTTAGGAACACAATGAACGGGACTAACCCATCTACTATCAGCAATAGGATAAATTATACCTGCCTCCAGAAGCTTTAGTATTTCATTTCTTACCACTTCTTTCATTTTAGGATTTAACCGTCGTTGGTGATCAACAACTGGTTTAACATCAAGCTCCATATTAATTTTATATTGACATAGAGTGGGACTAATGCCCTTAAGATCATCAAGAGTATATCCAATAGCAGCACGGTGCTTCCTCAGAGTTTTCAATAATCTCTTTTCTTCATGCTTTGAAAGGTTAGCACTAATAATAACAGGATATATCTCCTTTTCATCAAGATAAGCATATTTCAGAGTATCCGGTAATTGTTTAAGCTCAAACACGGGATCACCCTTGGGTGGAGGAGGATCCCCAAGTATTTCAACAGGCAGGTTGTGTTTCAAAATAGGCTGTTGATCAAAGAAAATCTTATCTATTTCATTCCTTTCATTATGCATATCGTTTTCATGGTCTAGCAAATATTGTTCTAAAGGATCAGTAGGAGGCACATCAATAGAAGCAAGACCAATAATTTCATCTTTACTAGGCAATTCTTTGTCATGGGGTTGTCTACGAAATTTAGAGAAATTGAACTCATGAGACACATCCCCAAAACTTACAGTAACAGTTTCTTTCTCACAATCTATCTTAGCATTGGCAGTATTCAAGAAAGGTCTACCAAATATAATGGGACAAAAATCATCTTGTGGGGAACCAAGAACAAGAAAATCAGTAGGATACTTTATTTTCCCACACAAGACTTCAACATCTCTAACAATCCCAACTAGTGCTATAGTATCTCTATTAGCAAGCTTAATGGTAACATCAATTTCCTCTAATTCAGCTGGTGCAATATCATTCATTATTTCTTGATATAAGGTAAAGGGAATTGCACTCACACTAGCACCCACATCACACAAGCCATGATAACAATGATCTCCTATTTTAACAGAAACAACAGGCATGCCAACAATAGGTCTATGTTTATCTTTAGTATCAGGTCTAGCAATTCTAGCAGCTTCATCACAGAAATGAATAACATGCCCATCAATATTATCAGCCAAGAGATCTTTAACCATAGCAATACTAGGTTCAACTTTGATTTTTTCAGGGGGTGTAGGTGTTCTAACATAGCTCTTACGAACCACAGTTGAAGCTTTAGCATGTTCCTTTATTCTAACAGGGAAAGGTGGTTTCTCAATATAAGCAGTAGGAATAACAGGATTAACGTTATAAGTAATAGTTTCTTCTTCAACTTTAATAGGTTCAACTACTTTCACTTCAATGGGGGGATGATATTTAAACCACTTCTCCTTAGGGAGATCAACATGAGCAGCAAAAGATTCACAGAAAGAAGCTACTATCTCAGAGTCAAGTCCATATTTAGTGCTAAATTCACGAAAAGCATCGGTGTCTATAAAGGATTTAACACAATCAAACTTAAGGTTTATACCTGACTCCTTACCTTCGTCGAGTTCCCAATCTTCAGAGTTGCGTTTAATTCTTTCCAATAAGTCCCATTTGAATTCAATATCTTTCTTCATAAAAGAACCAGTACAAGAAGTATCGAGCATGGATTGATCATTACGAGAAAGCCGAGCATAAAAATTCTGAATAATTATTTCTCTTGGGAGCTCATGATTGGGGCATGAATATAACATTGACTTAAGCCTCCCCCAAGCTTGAGCGATTCTTTCTCCTTCACGAGGCCAAAAATTATAAATATAATTCCGATCACGATGAACCAGATGCATAGGATAAAACTTCTGATGAAATTCCAATTTCAATCGGTTGTAGTTCCATGATCCAATATCATCACATAGCCTATACCATGTCAATGCCTTCTCCTTCAAAGATAAAGGAAAGACCTTCTTCTTGACATCATCCTCGGGGAAACCTGCAAGCTTAAATAATCCACAAACTTCATCCACATAGATGAGATGCAAATCAGGATGTAGTGTTCCATCTCCTGCATAAGGATTAGCTAGCAGTTTCTCTATCATACCCGAAGGAATTTCATAATAAATATTTTCAGTAGGTGCAGTAGGTTGAGGAGCATCTCTTTGTGCTTCCGGTCGAGGTGAAGATACCCCGAACAAGCCCCTCAAAGGATTATTTTCCATAGTAACAAGTGACAGTAAATTTTAGCACACTATATAAATTTTTCCTTACCAAGTTCCACTCACCAAAGGCGCTTCACTCCCCGGCAACGGCGCCAGAAAAGAGTCTTGATGACCCACAAGTATAGGGGATCTATCGTAGTCCTTTCGATAAGTAAGAGTGTCGAACCCAACGAGGAGCAGAAGGAAATGACAAGCAGTTTTCAGTAAGGTATTCTCTGCAAGCACTGAAATTATCGGTAATAGATAGTTTTGTGATAAGATAATTCATAACGGGTAGCAAGTAACAAATGTAACAAAGGTGCAGCAAGGTGGCCCAATCCTTTTTGTAGCAAAGGACAAGCCTGGACAAACTCTTATATAAAGCAAAGCGCTCCCGAGGACACAAGGGAATTACTGTCAAGCTAGTTTTCATCATGCTCATATGATTCGCGTTCGTTACTTTGATAATTTGATATGTGGGTGGACCGGTGCTTGGGTGCTGTCCTTACTTGGACAAACCTCCCACTTATGATTAACCTCTCTCGCAAGCATCCGCAACTACAAAAGAAGTATTAAGATAAATCTAACCATAGCATGAAACATATGGATCCAAATCAGCCCCTTACGAAGAAAACGCATAAACTAGGGTTTAAGCTTCTGTCACTCTAGCAACCCATCATCTACTTATTACTTCCCAATGCCTTCCCCTAGGCCCAAATAATGGTGAAGTGTCATGTAGTCGACGTTCACATAACACCACTAGAGGAGAGACAACATACATCTCATCAAAATATCGAACGAATACCAAATTCACATGATTACTTATAACAAGACTTATCCCATGTCCTCGGGAACAAACGTAACTACTCACAAAGCATATTCATGTTCATAATCAGAGGAGTATTAATTATCATTAAGGATCTGAACATATGATCTTCCACCAAGTAAACCAACTAGCATGAACTACAAGGAGTAATCAACACTACTAGCAACCCACAGGTACCAATCTGAGGTTTTGAGACAAAGATCGGATACAAGAGATGAACTAGGGTTTGGAGAGGAGATGGTGCTGGTGAAGATGTTGATGGAGATTGACCCCCTCTCGATGAGAGGATCGTTGGTGATGACGATGGCTTCGATTTCCCCCTCCGGGAGGGAAGTTTCCCCGGCAGAACAGCTCCTCCGGAGCCCTAGATTGGTTCTGCCCAAGTTCCGCCTCGAGACGGCGGCGCTTCGTCCCGAAAGCTCTCTTCTGATTTTTTCCAGGTCAAAACCCTCCATATAGCAGAAGATGGGCACCAGAGGCCTGCCAGGGGGCCCACAAGCCACAGGGGCGCGCCTAGGGGGGGTAGGGCGTGCCCCCTGGCTTGTGACTGCCTTGTGGGTCCCCTCTGGTATTTTCTTTGCCCAATATTTTTTATATATTCCAAAATAATTCTCCGTAGATTTTCAGGACTTTTGGAGTTGTGCAGAATAGGTATATCAGATTTGCTCCTTTTCCAGTCCAGAATTCCAGCTGCCGGCATTCTCCCTCTCCATGTAAACCTTGTAAAATAAGAGAGAAAAGGCATAAGTATTGTACCATAATGTGTAATAACATCCCATAATGCAATAAATATCAATATGAAAGCATGATGCAAAATGGACGTATCAGGATCCACGGTGAGCTTTCCGGGGGTCTAGACCCTGCTCGCCGCCCTGTCTCCGCCCCTGCTGGCCAGGGCTGTGGGCAGCGAGGCCACATGGCCGTCCACGCCCTGCTGTTGGCTGGGTTGGGGAGGCGTGGTGGCGGCGGTGGTGGTGCGGCCTGGGAGCGGAGGGACGGCGAGGCCCTGCCTGCGCCTCCCGGTGGCCACGGGCTGCGGGTGGCTTGGGCTACGGTTGGTGGTTCCCTCCTTGCCGAGGGTCGGAGGTAGCTGCGGCGTGGTGGTGGTGGCGGCGGTGCGGACCGGGGCTGCCTTGGATGCCTGGTTGCGGCTGGGACACCTGTCGGGTTGCGCGGGCTGCAGTTTGGCTTGGGCTGCGGGCGGCGGCCTCCTCCTTGCTCTTGGGCGGAGGTGGCTGCGGCGTGGTGGTGGTGGCGTTGCCCTGATGACGTCGGGAGGCGGTCACGATCTTCAACCACGGGCGCGTGGTGGTTGGGTGTTGTAGGTGGGAGCGGTGGCCCTCAGGTGTGGTGTTGAGGGGTGGAGCATGTCGCGGGGAGCCGACGGAGTTGGGTGATTGGCGACCGGAGGTACCGGCTACCACTGGGTAGCCGGAGGTGCCGGATGTCATGGGGCTCCCCTGTTTGGATCTGGAGGTGCCGGATCTGATGGGGCGACCCCCTCCTCTCCCGGTAGCGCTAGTTGGCAGTTGGTCGACGGTGTGGGTTGGCCGCCGGTGAAGGGGTTTGACTTGGTCCCCCAATCATGGGCTGGTTGCTATCTTGCGCATGTCTCGTCCTTCTCTGTCCCGGTCGAGCTGGAGGCTCGGGGCTTGGTTGGTGAGGCGTCCGCGTGTTTTGGCGTCGGTGTTGAGTTGTCGGAGGAAGCCGGGACGGCGGTCCTGGATGGCGGGATCCACAGTGAGCTTTCCGGCAGGCTTCGTGGTGACGGTGATGCCTACGCCTCTCGGCCGTGTGGGCGGCAGGAGGTAGGGGTGGAAGACTCTGGCATGCTCTGTTCGTGCCCGGATCTGGCGGGGCTAGCCTGACTCTCGCGCGGTGGTAGCAGTTTCGCCTCCTGGTGATTTTGGCGAGTTCCCAAGCGAAAGCTTAGCACTTGGCGCCGGCGCCGGCGGCAACCGTGGGTGTCGTTCCCTTCTTGAAGGCGTAGTCGTGGGTCTTGTTTTTGTGTCAGGGCTCCGGGTGAAAACCCTTGTCTGTTCTCAGAATTGACAGCGGTGACGCATCACGCCGTCACCCTCTTGGGGGCATTGTTGCGGAGTTTTGGTGTCGTATGTTGGTCCTAGGAGAGTTGTTAGGCTAGCTCTAAGCTTCTTGTTGTATCTTGCGATCCGCTTTTTAAGAGAGTTTTCTTTCCACCTTGTATCGTTCGGCCATGTACTGTTCATTGTGTTGCTTTATATATAAAGCGGGGCGAAAGCCTGTTTCGAGAGAGTGGAAGATCCAACATTTTTTTGTTCTACACTTCTACTACATAAGAAGTGATCGATTAGCAGTACGAGTATCACTAAGCGTACGTCTGGCTAATTCATAACAGCATCCTCAAGTTGCAGCCTTGCAGCAGGAGAAGCTGCAGCCTTCTCCTTCCCTCCATTCCTTCCCCACAGGCAAATCTCCTCATGCCAACCCTAGTAGCAATGGCCCTTGAGCTCCTCGTGGCAACCGTCACTCAAGTATCTCTGAATATGAAGTTTCTTTTGATACTCCTCACAGCAAATCCGTGCAATCTTCTCGGGAAAAGGAGGAGGAAATGGAGCAAGCTTCTACAACCAGTGCTATACATCTGAAGAGGAAGAGACTGGATAAGGCACCTCTGGTGGAGACCATGGTAAGAAGGAGCTTTGGGTTGGCCAATATGAGGTATGTGGTTGCAGGTGTTGATGGCAGGATGGTGGTGGTTACCCCTAGTTCTTAGTTCTGGTGTAGGTTCCTCATGAGGTGTGTTCATTGGTCTCACCTTTCGACCAACTCTGTGAAAGTGCCTGATGCTCTCATCTGAAGACATGTTAGCGAGTGTGTGATCCGACATGGATCGCCTCGTTCCCTTTTGACACTTCTCCCGTCTTTGAGGGGTGTCATCGAGTGGCAACCAAACTGCCAAACTCGAAGTGCTCATGCTTGGAGAGAGGCGAAGATGGATGTTGAAGTACTCCTCAATGTTGGTTGTGCTGGCGAAATATGTAATAGCAAAGTGTGCTAATTCTTGACTTGTAGCTCATCGTTGTTCCTGTAATATTCTCTTCCTTGAATCCCCTGCAACTTTCTTGCTCGATCGGTTCCCCTCTTAACGAGTGATGAAACATAGCGCTGCTACACTTCATTAAAAAAAATGCTAGCCACCGGTCGACCGATGCAATATTGGGTCGGTCACGTTAATTATGGGTGTTGGATTCAAATATGTATGACCGTCAAATCCAGAAAAACAAACTCATTCCCTGCCCGCATTGCTCGCGCACGGCTCTTGCTGATAGCGTTGACTTGTGTGTGACACATCTCGTCCTCGTCGCCGACTCCTTAGGTATATGACTCGCAACACACTGCGTCGCCCCCTATGATGTACCCCTCGAGATTGGAGCACCACCGCTAGACTTCATCAACGCACGGTGGCTGGAGAACTCCACCCTTTGCAGTTTGATATTGCAGTGGTCGTCGTGGTTGCAACATTACCGGCGTTATCGCCTCTGGCTCGCCGCCGGCGTCGGCTTCCGCCACCATCGTGCTCTAGCAAAATAAAAATTTCAGCAATAAAAATCAATATCACTGATCGTAGCAAAAACAATCACTAATCCCAGCAAAACACATTGCCGGTTCCGGCAAAACTTCGTCACCGACGATGACGGCAATAAAAAGTCTCGTCGGATTCAGCAAAAAATCTTATCAGTTGTAGCAAAAAGGAAGGACCTTGATAAGTGTGAGCACGTGTGACACGATGCAATTTCGCCCTGACGTTTTTTATGACAACTTTAGTTACCCGGGTATGGCAACTTAGTTGTAAAGCATGACAACTTTCTATTTGAATGACAAATTTCAGTTTTTTTTTTGATTTCGTTTTTTATGTCAATTTTAATTGTAAAAAGGTCAGCGATTAAGAAATAACTATTTCCCTAAAAAAAGCACCAACCGCCCAGCTCGCTGCACACTTTTGAGTTTGAGGCAGACTAAGTACGAAAGCGATATACTATATCAAAATAGTTTAGATTCTAAAAGACAAATATCATCAAATCCTACGGTTACAGAATTTGTCTTGTTCTACACGCAAACCATAAAAATATGCAAGCACTTGTTGCTTAATTAACCAACTACAAGATGCAAAACCTAGAGAAGAATGCGAGGGAAAAACGCGGCATCCACGACCAGGCCGTTCCGCGACCACCATGCATATATATATCCACCTCTTCTTCTTGTCGCTTCATGATTACTACCTAACGCTTCTTGGTAGTAGTTGGCAATTATACAGTCATATGTCTGGTCTCGAGCTTGTAGTAGTGGCAGTGCCGGCCGCGGCGGTGGCGCGGCTAGTTTTCGGGCTCATCTCGGATATTGCGAACGCGGCAGAGAAAGCCCGCCAGAACAAGGAAGACTGCGACGACCTCAAGGGGCACGTATCGCAGATCGGCAGGCTGCTGCCTCGCCTGCAGCTGCAGGACCCGGAGGTGACGGAAGCGCTGGCCGGCCTACGCGACACGCTCCTGGTGGCGCACGGTCTCTTCGTCGCTTGCCAGACATCCAACATGCTCAAGAACCTCTTCTCTGCCGGCGAGCAGGCTGCGAAGTTCACGCAAGTCAAAGGCAGGATCGACTCACACCTCCTCGTCATTCAATTGCTCAGCCAAATTTCCATTACCCACCGCCTCGACCAGATCCTCCCTCCTAATCACACCAGCGTACTTGTGCCAGTAGCAACAACTAAGGTTGCTGCTACATCTGCTATGGCGCCGTGGCCAGCCGCAGGATCCGGCTCGCGCTCTCCGCAGCTGAAGGTACGTAACATGTCGGGATGTTTGCTTTAGAGAGAGTTTTACAGCTGAATTAATTACGTGCGTGTGTGTGTATTTGTGCGATTGTCTTCCATAGGAGTCTGCGAAGGTCGCCTATGTGGGCTCAACCTCAACGCGTGCAGCTGTGCAGTTCAGGTCAGCGGAGATCGCCGTCATGACCGGAAACTACGGCCATGTGCTCAGTGACGACAGCTCCGGAACGGTGTACAAGGGCCGTCTCAACGGCGGCCAGGAGGTGGCCGTCAAGAGACTGAAGAACCACGGGAGTCAACGAGAGGGTGCGTTCGTGGCGGAGATCGAGATCCTCTGGAACCTCTGTCACGACCAGATCGTTGGCCTCGTGGGCTGGTGCTCGCAGAACGACGAGCGCATGTTCGTCTACCAGTACTCGCACATGAGCAACGGCACGCTCAGGGACCACCTGACGCAGGGCGGAAGCGGCGGCTCTGCCTCTGCGTCGCCGGTGACGTCGTCGTGGAAGGCGCGTCTCCAGGCGCTGCTGGGCGTGGCCGGTGCCATCGACTACCTGCACCGCTTCGCCGTGCCGGGGATCATCCACCGAAACGTCAGCTCGTCGAGCGTCCTTCTGGACAAGAGCTGGGCGCCGCGCGTGTCCGACTTCGGCGCGGCGATTTTGCAAGTGCCGACGACGGGCGGCCAGCACGTCGGGGACGTCGTCGGCAAAGTCGGATACACAGACCCGGAGTACCGCCGCACGAGGTGCGTGAGTCCGGCGAGCGACGTGTACAGCTTCGGCGTGGTCATGCTCGAGGTGTTGACTGGGTGGCCGCCTAGCTGGGAGGGGAAGGACCCGAACACCTTGGTTGGCTTTGCCGTCCCGATCATCGAGTGGGAACCTGCGGTCTGTGCTGGACAGGCGCCCGTCGCCGGAGCCAACGCCCAGACAGATGGAGGCGCTGGAGCTCGTCGCGTACACGGCAACGCGCTGTCTGTGGCAGCAGGATCGACCCTTCATGTCAAACGTGGTGATCAACCTCCATACGGCGCTCGGGCTCATAGACGGCGATGAGCCTAAGCGACTCCAATGGAGCTAGCGACGATTCGCCAAGATGTGAACTACTGGCATGCATGTGTTAAAATGTGGTGTTGTGTGGTTATATTTTCCTATAAGTTGTGTAAATTTTCTGTGTCGTGCTAAAATCAATAAAAAGGAAAAAAATGTGTTTGTGTTTGCTAAGTGCACAAAAGTTACATGAATAACCTAGTAGAACGCGGTCTGATCCGGACCCAACGAAGGGCCTGTGAGAACCGGTGTCGCCAGATCTTATATTGGTGCACAATGACTTCGACATTCTGTGTTGTTCTGTGAGATGGTTAATTTTCTTCAATCCTCTGAACCAGTGGTGATAGATTGCAAGCATGTATACCGCGTCAGGTGATGTTTCAACCGAAGTTGCTTCAACGATTTATAACTCTCATCTAAAGGGGCTAGGAACCCCACCTCCCCACCTCCCCCGTGCGGCGGCGCCGCCCCGCACCGGGGAGTCCCCGCCCTCCTCCTACAGCCGCCCCCCACCTCCTCTCCCCTCCGCCGCCGTCGCCCGGGGCGTCACAAGGCAAAGACCTTGTGGCGTGGCGGCGTCGGCGGTTTTCTCCTCGGATCTCGATCTGGTTGGGAGGCGGCGCTCCTTTCCGACCAGATCGGCGGCGGTGGCGCAGATCGGCGGCGACATGGCTGTGGTGCGGCGGCGGCGGTGGAGGACGGCTCCAGCAGCGGCGGATCTGGCCTTGACTCAGTCGGGCTGATTCGTTCTGCTACCGATCTCAATCGCCGTCAGCGGTGCACTGCTCCTGGACTTGATCTGCAACACGAGGATGTCTGGGGCGCCGGCCCTAGGCTTGGTGGTGGTGGCCTTCTTCTTCGTCGGAGGTGGTCGGCCGGCTGGCTATGCATGGAGTGGGGACAGGCGGCTGCCGGTGAAAGCCATGATCCGACTTCGGTCGTGGCGGGTGACGACGGCGCCTACGCGTCGTTACCTTCTTGAAGGCGTCACCTCTGCAGTCTACGTCTTCCCACTCGCGGTCCAGTCAGTGTCAGGCTGCTTTGGCACCGAGGTGGTGCCGCGGCCGGTCAGGCGGCGGCGGCTGGATCCTTTGATCTAGTCTCCGGCAGAGAAGGCGGCGACCCGTGCACAAGAAGCTAGATGGAGTTTTCCGAACAGATCTGGGTGAAAACCTGCTCTTGGCTAGATGCCAAGGCCGGCGATGGCGACGCTCTACGGCGTCGTTCCCTTCTTCAAGGCATCGCCGAGGAGAAGTTCTAGACCACTATCTGCTACCTCCGGGGGAAACCCTAGATCGATAGATCAGAAGACGGCGGCACGCTTGTGTCGTCTCCCCCTTGGGGGCGTCATTCTTGGAGGTGTACGCGGGCTCGGGGGACCAGTGGATGTTTTCCTCGGTGGAGCGGTGCTTCATCCTGCACATTGATGGCGTGGTGCCCTGGTGATTAGGCGTCTGATGTGCGAAGATGGACTCGCGCAGGAGGGCGACGCTGTCTGGCGCCGTGGGGGCGTCGACGGCAGGCCTTGCAAGGTCGATGCGTCAGTAACTGTTCTGAAGATGGATTGATGGAAGGCGGCGGTGACGACCTATGAGGGAGCGTCGGACCGGTTTGTGCCCCTGACCCGGTATGTGGCTCGGTCGGGGCCTCCGGCTTTAGATGTTAGGCTAGGTGAGAGGTCTGGTTATGTGGCTCACACTTTCTGCACCTCTTCATCATTGGATAGGAGTAGCGACAGATGTTGCCAAGAGGGCGGCTTCAGACATATTGATGTATTGCTTTGTAAGATCTTTGTGAATAATTAATAAAGTGGCTGCATGCATTTTCCAGATGCAGAGGCCGGGGGTCATCCCCCTTTTCTAAAAAAAAATCTAAAGGGGCTAGTGGATATTTCGGTCTTCAAAACCTGGTACGGCGAGGACGTTTGCAAGTGTCAGCTTTGCTTTACTGTTGGTTCAATGTAATTTTCAATATCCAGCAGGTGGCGACATACAATTGGAGAAGGAGGATAGTATAATTTTCAGTGTAATTCTAATTCTTTTACTGGTTATTCCTTCATTGTCTGTCCATTGTACTGACTTTTGTTTTTCTTAATATTAATCAGATCTAGGATGCCCTTTGGGTCTAATTTTTTTACTGGTTGTTCCTTCATTGTCTGTCAAGGCGTGAGAAGAACTATGTGAGTCATGATCGAGATGTCAATGATTGGTCGTACGTGTATTGGAACAACAATATGGTTGTTATCTGGAACTGAGGAGATTGTAAGCTTGTGTGCACTGGATGGCCACGATCCAGCTTAATTAATGAAACACTTTCTCCCCTGATAAACTGACCCGCCGCATGTAGTTTGGGCCCATGACTAATGTGTGCCAAATCCGGGCCCTAATTACCAACGGTGGGCAAGAAATCTAGCTTGCCGTTGGCATGCGATGTACGAGAGTGTCGGGCAGGAATTTGCACCCACAACACATGTAAGTTTGGCCGACGACTAAATTGGTGTGAAGTTACGAGTGATGTGTCCCCCGCCACTGGTAATATCTTACTGGTAATATCTTACCAGTGGCTGGCAGGATTTTGCGCTCGCAACTAGTAATTGGCTAGATTACTAAACAATTTCGTAGTAATAGGGTATTAGAGCAACTCTAACGGGTCAATCAAAATCGTTCGTCCGTGTCAGTTCGTGTCGGCGCGAACACAAAAAAGGCTCAACACGCCGATTTAAATGGACACGCGTCCGCTTTATGACCATCGAGCGACTCATTTGGAGCCTAAATTTGGACCACGCTTGCGTCGGCGCGGACACGAAGCGGACACGCGCCTCGCCCGTGTACTTCCCCTGGCCCGCCCGTCGGTGACACAGTCTCCCCTTTTTTATCTTCTTTCCCATCCGCCGCCCGCCCGGGCACAAATCCTAGGCCGATGCCCATTTTCCCTGGCCATCTTGCTCTTCAGCCCCTCCTTCTCCACCAGGGGGGACCTAGACAAAAATGTCCCGGGGTCCACTTGCACATCACATATGTGTATTTTTTTTGGAATATCACATATATGTGGTTTTCAAGCACTAATATACAAAAAATTAACACACTCATTTCTCTTGAAATGCTCGGCATAAAAATGATTACCAAAACGAAGCGTTTCACTAGGAATATATTCCTAGTTCTTTGAAGGCGTTTTGGGATCTTTCCCAGAAGTATTTTAATAACTACTGAAGTCTACCGTCCTGTAGTGCAAGTAGCAGTTATATAAAGTAAAACAGTAAAGCATAAAGGCTCCAAACTATTTAAACAAATATGACCGGCAATTGCAAAATACGACCGTGGATCTTAATTGCCTACAAAAGAAAGGGTCGACGAATAATCCAAACAGATGTGGATCCCCCCCCCCCCCCCCCCACACACACACACACATATATACTATAACACTAATTTCTTAATTAGAATCGAAGAGCCCACATTCGATTGTGGTCTTCAATATCAAAGCTCAATCATTTAATTATTTTATTTACACCTCTATAACACTATACTATTTAGTTTTAAAGAATCCACGTTCAATTAAGGTCTTCAAGACTTCAATTAAAATCGGATCATCCGATTTTGACCGGGTCAAAACTCTCTCGTTCAATTCTTTAGACAAATATACTATGCTTCCTAACGAGTTTGGTTTACGATTTACAGAACCAACAATTTTTCAAATCAATCAACAACAACAGGCCTAAAAAACATATCAATCATGCTCATGTAGCCGTCGACATAGAAATTTTCCAACATATATAAGGTTGGTTAGCATATAATATAGAATCACACCATGAAAGGCCCATCAAATTACTGAATTACAAATAAAAATAAAACACACTATGTCAACTCCCTCACAGATCAAACGAAATATTCCATTAGTTTCAAAATATAAGGGGTATTAGTTTTTTGGAAAGTCGAATTCTTCAACTTTGACCAAGTTGAGAGCAAAAATATCGACATCCACAATATTAAATAAAAAATATGAAAATTCATTTAACGATGAATCTAATCACAATAATTTGATATTATGGATTTTGATATATTTATCTAAAACTTTAATCAAATTGAAAAGGTTTGACATTTAAAAATCATAATACACATTGTATTTTGAAACAAAGTGATTAGATTTTTTAATCTAACGGCGCAGCCCAGTCCTTCTAGTAAATTAGCCAATCCCAGTAAATTTTTGAACTTTAACACCCTTAAATTTTATAAACCCTCTCGAAATAGGCTTTCGCCCCGCTATATAGATACAACAACCACCCGATACAACAAAGATTCCACTGCTGGGCAGACAGCACAAGAATGACCAAAAGAAATAAGAGAGAAATTAAAAGAAAAGAATGACAACAGAGTCTGATCGACGAAAACGATGATGATCCTAAACCGCTATGCCCTCCGAAGATATCCACCACGCTCCTAGCGCTTTGGACCACCGCATAACAAGCAACACCTTTAGGAAGGAAAGCAACGATGACGACGCTGCTGCCTGGCTTGCTCCTAGGATTTCGCCCGTACGCAGAGGGGCGTGGGTGCGTGGGATACCCGGTGCCCTTCAGGAAGGGACGTCGGCGACCACGGGCGTCGCCGCGTCGGTGCCAGCAACGCCGACAAGGATTTCTCCCGTCCTCCACACACCCCCACCCCCACCGATCTATCGCGCTCCACCAAGCTTGCCGCCCACCAACATGCGCCACCGCGGTCCAGGATAACCACCGTTGTCTCTCCATGGAGATTGAAGCAGGACCGACGGGCCCGAGAGGGAGCAGCCGGGAACGAGGAGCGGCAGAGTAAGCAACCACACGGGAGTGGACAACCTCCACCGCCCTCAGCGGTCACCGACCGGACGCAGCAAGGGGAGCACACCAGGCACGTAGGCTCGGCCGAGCCCTTAATGGCTCGTGAAGCTCCCGTTGCCGCGCTGTAGTGGACGCGCCGCCGTCTCCGCAACCCCTCGCGCAAGCCACACCTCCGTCCGCCGGAGTCGCCGCAAGCAGAGCCGAACCAGGCCCGCCCAGACCCAGATGGGGCCCAAAAGGGCCCAGATTTGGGCCGGGAGGGCACTGCCGCCAACCGCCGCGCCAGCCCGCAGCCAAGTGGCTGCGCCACCGCCTCCTCACCATCCGGATCTGCGCCGCCCGAGGTAGCGCCGCCGCCGGAACCGCCGCTGCCCGAGGAGCACCGCCGCGCGCCCGCGACGGGAAGACCATCTACTATGGACTACATACGAAGCAAAATGAGTAAACCTACACTCTAAAATCCGTCTATATACATCCGTATGTGGTAATCACAGAATTACCCGGTGTCCTGTTACACCGGCTGGACGTACGTAGGTCCGCCCCTATCCTCCACCCAGCAGCACAGCCACCGGTGCGGGAGGCCTAGCGGTAGATCTGCGACGGCCGTGGTGGGATTTGGCGCATCCTGCCGGCGGGATTTGCAGAATCCGGCCACCAGCGACTATGCTTGTCATGGATTGGTCGGGTACCTGTCCACCTAGCCCGGGCAATGCCTCGGTGCCGCATGCAGGTGCTCAATCCGCCTCTAGCCGCTCAGATCTGTCCCGTCACCGATTCGCCGGCAAAGCCACAGCCGGCCGGCGCCCTGGCTCGGCGCTGGCACAAAGACTTGTAGGCTCACCATTGCCGCTCATAAAGTGCGATGACTGCCCGCGGCAGGTCGTTCACCGCATTTCTACGACGCCGGAACATCCCGATTGGGTGTTCGTCAAGTGCAAAAATGACGGGGTACGTGTTTTTTGTTCGGTCTTTTGCTCTTCGATTCGAAGTAATTTTGGTAGTTTACTTGCTCAAATTTGTGTGTAGGAGGGATGCAAGTTTTAGTATTGGAAAGAAGAATACATCAATCTATTGATCACACGAAATTTACTAGATGTTCTTGTATTTCTAGTTAGAATTGAAGCTAGAGATGAGACTAAAGAAGAGAACAAAGGGAAAGCAACGTCTACTTCTTTAGAATCAAAGAAGAAAAATGTTGTCAAGCTCAAGAACTCGCAGATCAACAATGAAGATATAAAGAAGATAATAGTCAACCTAGTAGGAGCAATTATGAAAGTTGGACATCTTTTAAAATGTCTAATTATTGTTCTTGTTTTCTTTGGTCTTGTACTCGTAGTGAAGAATTGACAAAATAATGTATGTATCAAAATGACTTTGATGAAATAAAAAATAACGTGCCAATGCCAACAAAAAATATGTGTGAATGATAAAAAATGAATGCCGGCCGGCCGCGAGGACGAGATTTGGGTTCGCGCGTTGGGTGCACGGCCGACCCAAATACAAAAAACGGATGGACATGCTAACTCAAACGGACAAAACGCGTCGGCTGGTTGGAGTTGCTCTTACACCACCTTAGTTTTGGGTCATCTTGTATATTTTTGGAGCACAATACTACATTCAGTTTTTATAGTCCGTTTTTTACGGAGAAGACTGACTTGCAGTTGGATTTGAGCCATCCTCCTTGGGCTGGCCGAATCTCCCACTTGTCCCTCGTTAAATGTCCCCATTAGGGCGTTGAGTTTTGTTTTTTAGAACGAAGGCTCAAGAAGAGCCCGACTTTGAATTAACAAAGTCATCAACCGGTGAGGATTACAAGATCACTAACTTACAAGGAAGAAGCAAATAAAAAACAGAGCGGCTGATACAAGGAGCCCAAGCGAAACACACTCAAAGGCAGCAGCGAATGCGAGCAAAAGCATCACTATGCTGCGACCAACACCCTACAGGACGACCTACACCAACAAGACTAAGACGGACTATAGAGGATGCACCAAAGCGAAGCTTCGTGATCACAACAAAACTCAAAGACAGTAATTGACCTGGCCTCATCTGGAACTGCCGCTGCAAAGGACCCCTGCCCTCTCATTCTGGTTCGAAGAATGCCGCACCGGCAGCCAGCAGCTCGGTTCACCCTAGAACCCAGACAGAAGACGTCCAAGCTGCACTTGGAGAAGAACTAGGAGCAGACCCACCTGCTCAGAACACACCACGCTAGAGCGTCGTAGTTGTCCATGAGTAAGCCAAACCGAAGGGGAAGAGCAGTTTGCCACAGTCGCAGCAAAACAAGGGTCACAACGATGACCACATTCAGAGATGACGAATTGATCAAGGGGGAGTGTTGAGAAATAAAAACATGTGATCAATTATATGGGAGGGATGCCTCCCAGGAGGTGTCTGTTGGGGAGAAGGTATATTGCAAACTGGAAACTCCTCCAAAAACCCTGTGGGAAAATTTGAGGAGAAACCTTATAATAATATGCCATCGAAAACTCCTTTAAAACCCAGTGGGAAAAATATAAGGAGAAACCAATATGGCATACATCCGCACTTGTATTTATATTGTCTCGTTAAAAACCTTATATGAGAAACCATCATGGAAAACTCATAAAGGGAAAAAGAGTACAATATGAATGATCTGAAGATCACCAATAGGTTATAACTTGGGATTTTACTCCCCCAGAACTTTGCAAACATAAATGTTTTCTCATACCAATTCCATGAACCTGATTCTGGAATATAAACGTTGGTAGAGACATTGTGAATCTCACAATAATTTGTTTGCATATTATCCTCTTACATTTCTGTAATTCGCGAGGATAAATATAACCCATAAAAATACAAGTGACATTATCTTGGTAGATAATGATAATTGATTCCAATGAATCTTCACATGATCTCACATGTGACCAGTCATTCTGCGAAGACATGTATATCATGGCATGCTTCAAACATAGTTATGGCAGAATGATCACAGGAAGGACTCATTTAGAGTCTATTCTGAAGGCTTCCCTCGAAATACTCTTCCAGCAAATCCAGTCTTTGATATGGCATTGTTGGGATCAGATTATCAGCCACCATCATGATATCACACTATGGTCCCATCTTGATTATCCCAATGGAATTAATCAAGACCTTTTGTGTCTTGGACATATCTGAGGATATTCCTTACACCAACCATTATACCTTTTATTGGGGATTGCACTCTCAATAAATTGCCAACAAATATAGTGTCAGGCCTGACTTATTTTGCAATGTATATGAGTGCTTCAATGGTATTCAGATATGGAACTTCATGTCCACTATCACTTCACCATCTCCCCTAGGTTTGAATGGACTTGTGTCCCATGTCAGGTATAATATGACCATATGTGTCTTTGATAAGATATATCCATATTGAACTTTTTCAATATTTCTAGATATATAAAGACCGACATACATTTATTACCGAGGGAATATGCTCAAGCTATAAACTTAGCACCATTTGGTTTGACCCAAATATCCGTCTCAAAATGATTGTGTGTATCTAATATGTCTTGTATATACATTGATGATAAGATCATCCACATCAATAAGAAGATGTAAATCCAATTCAGGATATCTTCATGAATACACATCAACAATCATTAGTATTAGAGTAATCCTTATCAAGGAGTAACTCACTTAGTCGGTTGTACCACACAACTCTCCGACCTCTTCAAAGTCATAGAATGACTTCTGAAGCTTCACACACACATGTTGCGATTTATCATTGGATTCGGAATATTAAGCCATTTCAACGACTTCAATATATATATATCCGAACTGAATGATCCATGTGAGTATGTAGCCATTACATACATCAACCACATGGATTTGTACTGCCAATTCAATATCGAAACATAATTCCAGTTATACCGAGAAGGTATGCGACATCGTAACCGATGTCAGGTCTCTGCGGAAACCCTTGCGCTACAAGCCTCGCTTTCTCACCACCTCATCTCTTTTCGTTTCTGAACGAAAAATCACTTCTCTTCCCTATGGAAGGTACTTATGAGGAGTAGGTTTTACTATGGTAAACACCTCTCTTTTGATGAGCGAGTGCTACTCTTCTTAATTGCTTCCTTTCATTTGAACCAATACAAGTGTCAACAACACTCTCCATGGATTTTGGTTCAGGGCCCAAAAGGATTCAGCAATTCTCAAGAAGAAAGTTTATGTCGACATATGTAGACTTTTAATATACGATTCTCATGAATCAATATCATTTGTGGAATTCCCATTATACCTCTTAACTCCTTGTGATTTCCCACAACAACGGAGTCAAGGTGTTTCGATGTCCCAACACCAAAAATATGTGTGCACACCGGTGCTAGGCTCTGGATGACGCGCATCCGTCAGGTGTCATTCAACTCGAGGTTGAATCACATTTACTGATTGAGGACACCATTTCCTCTATTTTCGCGAAAACATATGAGAACTTAATCTCATGTGACCAGAATTCTCCCCCTCTTGCTCTCATCTGGGGATACGAGTGGTTATTAGGTACCTCCACTCGTTCTGGTACGAGAACTCAGTGACACCTTTGTCATTAGTAAATGTATATGGCAGATTATTTGCAATATGTTGCAAATTTCTCATAATCTGAACCTCTTGTTCAGATTCTTAAGTACGTGGACAAAATGTCTATGACATTTCTTATGCATTTCCTGGCATTCTATATGGTACATTTCTCCCCCTAATGCCAGAAAATATCCTTATTGCAAAAGCAATCAGCACACGGGCTGGAAATAACTCCCTTGCAAGGGTTAAGGTATTTGACGGATTAGCAATCATACCACAGTTATTCCTCACATAGATCCCAAATATATGTGAAGGCCCTTGATGTACGCTGGGGTGGTGATATCTCGGTATGCAACCGAATTACCGCAGATGGGAAATACTTCGCTGATTTCCACGTACAAACTGCAAGGGGACGCAGTATTATATGCATTTGGTCTAATTTAAACCAAATATGCGACGTGTGAGACCGCATGTTACCACCAACAAAAATGTTGGTTAATCACAATTCTCTAGCTATGGCCATGCAACTTGACTCTCTCTGACAAGAGATCTAGCCACACCATTTTGAGTAGGTACACGATGTACTGAATATGACCATGGAATTCTCATGAATCAAATTCAACGACATTTCCATTCCAATGGAATTATCCCATGCATACGATCATTTGCTCTAAATTCGTCAATGTGAGCACTTAATTCGGTAAACACATGGTTTTGTGTGGATGATACACACCTAAGACCATCTTATAGATGTGTCTGTGAATACCATGATGTACCAAAATAACCCAGACAATGGTTGAATATTTCGCATCATTTCCTGAATCCGTTCAAGAATAATGAGTGGCTCATTCAAATTTTAAGACGAGAGTGCCTTAAAACTAATTCCCCTATGGCACATGTAGTGCACATAAAATCTTACGATTGTCGGGAATATTGCAACTTTGTTGTGGCCTACAGAATTATCAATAATTTTTCTAATCGTCCTCATACCAGACTGGTAAAGGAGGAAAAATTATTATGTACGCAACAATATTGAGTATGAATTAATTCATACACTCAATTCGTCACATCTAACATGTCCCATGGACAAGATGTTGCAAATTATACCACCTGTAGTAGTACAATTATAGGCTAATGATATCTCGGGATAACTAGGAGACTACATAAGATCTCCAAAATATCTTGGGAATATCATTCCACAAGCATATCACCAATGTAGAGGAGTTCATTCTCCTTCTACTATGCCAAAATATTTTCTGGTTATCCATTTGAAGTAAAGATTTCAAACTTATCCCATTTAACTCATTTGCCTTTTCCAATGGGTTGGTGACATGATTCAACCAAAATTTTTATAGTTTGGTAATCATTTGTACGATATTTCGTACAACCATCTCTTTGACAAACTTAGGAGTTGTCACTGTGATCATTTATTTAAATGACCCATTCCTTTGTGAGATATACACATTTCTGCTTGTCTTTTTCTTCCACTTTACTTTCAACCCCTCGTGATTCTCTAATCACAGATTGCTTAGTACGGAAAGCACTAGCACAAATTTCAGGTAATGATATAGCACCCATTGGGGTGTACCAGATGACTCTTCACAAGAAGTTCATCATATTTTTACTCTGAAATGAAGATGGTATTTCTTTTGCCATCATAGGAGAATGTAAAGTGCAGTAAGGACATACAATCAGATCAAGATCTAAGACTTCCTTATCACATAATCTCAACTTAGTGTTGATTTATAGACAACAGAATTATAATCATCAATGGACTTGAAGTCCTTAATACAAATGAATACTCATTCTGTGATGCTTATGTCAACATATATCTCCTTAAGGTGGTCCCAAAAGGGCAAATGGATATTTATCATCCATTTAAATACTCAGTTTGAGAACCGAGACATTGCGATGTCACATAAATGCAAATGTGCATATTTAAACTATTTATAAATAGTCATGACATTCTCTGTAGGTGGATTTTCAGTGGCGACAAGGCCACGGGTCGACAAAATCATTAATGTCCATGACCCATTCTCAATAATGACTTCCACCTTGTGTCATCACATCGCATTTCCTTTCGAAAAAGGTCAGCCATATATTGCATGAAATGCTCATGCATAAATTTACCTTCAGTAAATTAAGTATAATGAAAATGCTATGGCTAAGCATAATCATAATCATGGTGATTCTTAGCCACTCATAGGGCAAGCCTTCGACATGAAGATAATCACCATTATGTGGTGTAGATCTTCAAATTAAATGTAGTCACTTCATAAAGGATAAACCTTTAAAGCCCATTAAACACATAGAGGTAATCAACCACCTAGTGGTGCCTCACACTTATGGACAGTTTCAATCGAGCATAGCCTCCACAACCTTATGTTATTTAAAACACATGAAGGTAATTACCACGAAGTGGCATAAACCTCTCAGTTGTGCACGAAATTTAATTCGTTGCTATGATTACATCACATAAGTTGTGTATTCATGGAAGGTAATCACCAAAATATGCAAGTATTTTGCATAATTCTATTCATAGCATAATATGTAGCATAGTCGCCACTAATGCCTTGGATTCCTCTCCTGATGGAGTATGTGACACTATAGTCACAACCAATGACAAATGCCATGAAGTTGACAAGTATTTGAAAAAAACATCATGAAGGTAGTCACCAACAGTGTAGGCCTCATAATGTCTATGTCATAAGTTTTGTGCTGTCAATTTTGCTTTGAACACATGGATATAGTCACTACTAAGTAGTGTAGACCTCACTCTTATGGAGCTTCTCACAACCTTGTGAACGAATTTTAATTCGTGGTCATAAATGCAATCCATAAGTTGTGTGCAAAATTGAAGGTAGCCATTATGTCGGAATGACATAATATAGACCTCACAATAACTTTGAATAATCTGCAATGAAGCAGTAGAAACCATTTGTCGATTCTTGTGACAAATGTAAATTTGACATAGTCAGACATTGCCATAAACTTCACTACCTCATGTTTCCAAATTTACAAGCAAGTTCCATATTCTATGTGAATAATGGAATCACCATATTGCTTTGCAACAGTATTACACATGTAATACAAATCATGCAGAAGTATGAATATACTTGTGCAACATATATGAGGACTTGGGGCCTCAAACGATCATTTTACATCATGTAAAGTGATGCATAATCAATTATTATGCAATTCAGCAAGACCTGGTGGTCTATCTTGTATATTTGCTCTCAAGCCCATGGCATAAAGCGCAAATAACAATAACCTTACGGTTAAATTGCTGAAAAACATTTAAGTCCAATGAGCCTGATAACTCGTTTGCAATTTTCAATAAGACTTGAGGGTCAAACCTCACGGTCTTATAAGCCTAAGGGCTGAAGCAAAACAAAAAAATGCCAGGACTTATCCATGATTTGCATAGAATCAGAGGGCTGATTTGCAAAATCAATAAAGAGATAGGATTTCTCTTCCTCGTGCGGTTACCAATTACCTGATGAGAGAAATAACCGCCGATGCCATCCGGGATGGTTCAGCCACGCCGAACGGAGCCACACCAGAACAGTCGTGCGCACTAGGCACCGCCTCCATCGGCATGACGCCGTGGGCCATGGACGCCTCCGCGCCGGGATGATTCGCGGTCGCCGGCGAGTTCGACGCCGGCTGTGAGGCCTTGTGATCCGGTCGTACTGATGTACACTGCGAACAGGCAGCCATGGAGCGCGTCGTCGGCCTCAGCCATGTTGCGCCTTTGGCCACGCCGCTGCACTGGTCTGCCGCCTGCCCCGCTTCTCTTCACAGCATTGATCTATTCTTCCTGTTTCTATCCGATCCAAAGAAGAGATTCACGTACGTATAGTGAGAGCACAATCATTAGATTGTTGATCTTTAATCACAAGAAGACAATAAATTAATTCCCTGATCGATTTCCCTGTAGGTTGCATGCATGCAGATGCATGCCCGTCGTTGTTGTATGCGCCGTCGGTTAATCAGTCGTGCCATTAGGAGCCGCGCCGGAGCGCGCCACGCCCGCTGGGCGCTTCCTCTGCCGGGAGCAGTGGCTGGTTGAAATCGACCCTACTAGTGCATGTGCGTACAAAGAGAAATCAATCAATTGATCACAAGAAGACAAAACGGAATTTCGCCCTGGATTGGTCACGGCTTGGTTGATTAATTCCCTTTTGTACTCGATCTCGCCGAGAACTGGACTGATTCCCAGTGCGGAAGGCTGTATCCTCTGGCCGTCATGCCGTCTTTGTTGTAGCATACTGTCGTCGGCGACGCAAAGGCTCGTGCCTGGTAGAGTCTATGTGCTGATAACGTGTTGTAAAGCGAAAGAAAAGAGACAAATAAAAAGTCCAAATGATCCACTCGTTCCATTGCAATGTGGGAGACCCACTTATATACAAGATGAAGGGGTGTGTTGTGGAGACATCTTCTTCCCAACAGACACCTCCTGGGAGGCATCCCTCCCATACAATTGATCACATGTTTTTATTTCTCAACAGGCTGGCCGAATCTCCCACTTGTCCCTCGTTAAATGTCCCCATTAGGGCGTTGAGTTTTGTTTTTTAGAACGAAGGCTCAAGAAGAGCCCGACTTTGAATTAACAAAGTCATCAACCGGTGAGGATTACAAGATCACTAACTTACAAGGAAGAAGCAAATAAAAAACAGAGCGGCTGATACAAGGAGCCCAAGCGAAACACACTCAAAGGCAGCAGCGAATGCGAGCAAAAGCATCACTATGCTGCGACCAACACCCTACAGGACGACCTACACCAACAAGACTAAGACGGACTATAGAGGATGCACCAAAGCGAAGCTTCGTGATCGCAACAAAACTCAAAGACAGTAATGGACCTGGCCTCATCTGGAACTGCCGCTGCAAAGGGCCCCTGCCCTCTCATCCTGGTTCGAAGAATGCCGCACCGGCAGCAGCAGCTCGGTTCACCCTAGAACCCAGACAGAAGACGTCCAAGCTGCACTTGGAGAAGAACTAGGAGCAGACCCACCTGCTCAGAACACACCACGCTAGAGCGTCGTAGTTGTCCATGAGTAAGCCAAACCGAAGGGGAAGAGCAGTTTGCCACAGTCGCAGCAAAACAAGGGTCACAACGATGAGCACATTCAGAGGCCTAGAGCTGGATTCGCCGGAGCACATGGGTCCCGCCAAACATGGCATACCGCTGCCACCGTAGAGGGGAACCCGATCCCCCCCTCGCGCAGGCTCGTGGGCGTCGTCCCTCCGACGGCCGTGGCAGGGACCCTCCAAGCCTGCAACCAACGGAAAGGCCATGAAGACCAGAAACCTTGCTGTCACCCACCACCATCACATCCACAATCAGACTCTCTCGCCTCCCCTGCGATCCCTGGACGGTGCCTCCAAGAAGGAACACGCCACAGGTGTGGCGTCACCGCCCGAACTAGGGGATCTAAGCTTTCGCCTAGCAGGATACGGAAGGAGGGGGGAAGGGATCGAACACCACAACCTCCAAGGAGGGGAAACGGCGCCCAGGGCGTCGCCTATGATGTGGCCGCCGCGCCGGCCAGGAGTTTCCCCCGGATCCAACCCCACTCGACAAGATCCGCGCTGTCGGCGCCCGGGAGGAACGGCCTAAGCCATTGGGACCCGGATCCGGCATTGGAAGAAGCAGATCGGGGCGGAAGTGGTGGCCAGCATCTGGCGGTGGCGAGCCCGCGAGGGAGGCTGCACACCAGCGACCGAGGACCAACGCCTCCTCGTCACCTGCGAGACCGAGGGAGGCGCCTCACCGGCACCCGCAGGAATGGTCCGCCGAAGAGCCACCCCGCGCAGTCCGCCCGGAGCCGCCGCCCCGGATGCCAAGGCCCTCCACGCGACAAGGAGCAGCCGGATCCCCGCCGCCGCCTTCATCGGTGTCGAGCACGCACCGGCGCACACCTCTGGCGGCGACGGAGGAGGGGCGGGGGAGGGAGGGGCGCGGCGGCGGCGGTTAGGGTTTCCCCCGGGTCGCCTCGGAGGAGACGACGCGGGGGGTGAGGGGGGGCGGGTGTGCGTTGTCAACTTTCTTAGGGCGTTGAGTTAGGGTGTGAGTTTGTTTGATTGAGTTTTTGTGTTTTCTACTATTTTCCATAGACGCGAGAGACCTTATGTACTGTACGCCACCGGAACCCCACTGTATTAATCAAGTATTTCAATTCGTATCCACAATTCAGATTGCATATCTCAAATTCTTGGTTGTTCTTTGGTTGCATGGAGGGATTGATCTTCGTGATAACGAGTGTGTTTCCAACCGCTAATAATCATGCCGGACTTGGTCTGGCGATTTGTAAGACGCACCATCGAATGTACAGTATAGTCTGATCGTCATAGTCTTTTCCAACAAAAATCGATACTATCCCATTAAAAGGTCAAGCCACCTTGTCCTATCAGTGGGTTACATTTGCAGCATTGCACATGGATGCAATAAATTCTAAAGAAGAAGAGGAAACATACTGGCACATAAATTAATATACTGGACAAAACAATGCATGCACTACTCCGCAAAAGAAAAAACATTGCATGCGCTACACTTTAAATCTCCTGCGATAGCAATCGAGAAATTATCTTGCATGTACTACCATGGACCTCTCTTTTTCGATCATTGGGAGGGAAAAAGTCCCGCGTTACATTATCTAAATGAAACCAAGGTTCAGTCTCATCGATCCGATTGCATGCCATGGACCTTTTGATTCGTATACCGTTTTTCCTAATTAAATCGCCTTTGTATTTGTTTATTGGGTCTGGTTTTGCAACTTAATTATAAATTGCTTTCTTATTTCGAAATTGTTTGGTCGCGCTGGAATACGTCTCACCTGACATGTTGATTTATTCTTTTAACTCATTTCTTTTATACTGGAACAATAAAAATATTATCAACATTGAGATCCTCAAAGCAAAACTTGGATAGTTTAGCATCTTTTAGGTGAACTAATCGTGTTAATCTCACACCTTTTAACAATGTACATCATCAAAATTTCGGATTCTAATCCTATATATCTAATTAATACAATGATCCTCATTAATTATTTTTAATTCTCTTAACATGCATACTATCACATCATCCGCGTTAGATTTACTAGTTTGATCCACTAACATCTCGTCCAATCTACGCATGGGAATCATCTACCAGGCAACATGCATTAGTACAGTCTAAGTGAGTTTTAAATCACATTGCATTTCATTATGACATGCACTACATACCACTACTTATTTTCCTAGCCAACCTTGCCGTGCATGCATGTAAGGTATAAATTACATTTTTTTTTTGCATTAGTACATCCATGCAATGTTGTCATGCCACATATCAATTCGTAAATGGAAATCATGAGTTATGGACTAAGTTTCGTGCTCTCATGGACACGATGTAGCGCCTGGAGCATACCTATATAGTTGATTCTTCATTTTAATAAAATAGTACTCTTTTAACTAAACACTTTTTTCTCCAAATACATCATTTTGTACTATGCTTCATTAAAAAAAGTGTAAGGCGAGAATACTCTTACATTTTACTAGTAGAACTCCCGTGCGTTGATACTAGCAAAAGCCGAATACCCATGCGTTGTCATGAAAAAATATAGACATATTGATCAAATTATTTTTTTAATTCAGAAATATGAGTTAAGCATGGTGGCATCTAGTATTCATCATACAACAACAAATACAAACTCTCTTTCACTTTTTTTCATCTCGGCAATCTTCCTGTCTCTTTAACCAGCCAAATCACTCGCCACTCAAGAACTTATGACTTGATATATATCGTCCATGATTAAATAGTATTAGTATCGGAGGTGCTGTTTTGACTCATAGGTGTAGATACACCTATTATGAAATATATATAAAGAACACATTTTAAAACGTAAAAAATTCCAAACAATAATTTTGCATATACACCCGGACATTCTATGTTCGCACACAAAATTTTGCAAACAAATAACCTTTTTGTGGCATGTACAGAAAATATAAAAAAATGTCTCGTGAATAGTTATAATCAAGCATCAAAATTTGTGCACAAACAAAATTTTACACAAGCCACAGAAAATGTCCTTTTTCACCAAAACTTTGGGCACAAACATATAATGTTCGGATTTACACACATGATTTTTTTCTTGATTTTTTTTACTTTTTAAAATGTGTATTTAGACAATGGGTGCATTAATTTACATCTATGAGCCAAACTGAATTTCCCATTAGTATCACTCAACTTCACACATCCATGTGTGTCACTATTACAAGGTACACAAAGCTTAACAATTCCTTAGACTTGTAATACACCTCTTATATCAGTAATAGTAGCATCATCAATGCAACCTTCAATAATAAGCTGACCGTATATAGGAAAGGTTACATTTATCTTGAATCAAGATTTTTTTTTTATATAATGCCATGAACCTGGTGTTAGTACAAAACTCTAGATACCCAATGCAACGAAAAAAAATCCAATATATCCCATTTTTAGAGTGAAAGATCTCATGAAGATCAAGTATGCACCTCTCTTGAGTTCATATGTGTTTATCACGACATGTGATAGTTCATATGCATTCCTCCTTTACAGACTGTTCTCTTTAGACAAATTGTTGTTAAAGTTGCATTGTTTGCTCATGTTTGCCTGTTTAATGTCTATTAGTGGATAGACATGTTAAGTATGTGTAGGCATTTAGTATTCAATGTTTAATTCTAATTTTTTGATTTGCTACAGTAGAGAATGTTAAAGTTTTCAATTTATTTTGTACTAACCTTTCTCACAAGTTGTGTTGAGATTTGTGTGACTGATGTTTTCAAGTTTTGGGCGAGACAATGATATGAGGAAAATAAGGAGCGGAAAAAGCCAAATCTTGGGGATGCCCAAGGCACCCCAAGACAATATCTAAGGAAGGCTCAAGCAGCTATGTTTGGGGATGCCCCAGATGGCATCCTGATACGTCTCCAACGTATCTATAATTTTTTATTGTTCCATGCTATTATATTACCATTCTAGGATAATTTTTGAGTATTTATTTACCAATTTATATTATTTTTGAGCACTAACCTAGTGACCCAGTGCCCAGTGCCAGTTGCTATTTTCTGCATGTTTTTGGCTTTTCAGGTTTACACTACCAAACGAAGTCCAATTGCCAAAAAATTCTAATATGATTTTTTCTGGACCAAAAGAAGACATGGAAGCTTCGGAAGGAGGTCGGGGGCCCCATGAAGGAGGCACCACCCTATTGGCTTGTGCCTCCCTCGGGCGTCCCCCGATGCGCCTCTCTGGCCTATAAATTCACATATATTCCAAAAACCCTAAGGAGCACCCCGAAACACTTTTTCCGCCGCCGCAAGTCTCTGTTCCGCCGTGTGCCCATCTAGAGCCTTGTTCCGATGCCTTGCCGGAGGGGGAATCGATCACGGAGGGCCTCTACATCATCCTTGTTGCTCCCATGATGATGTGTGAGTAGTTCACCACAGACCTATGGGTCCGTAGTTAGTACCTAGATGGCTATCTCTCTCTCTTGATCTTCAGTACAATGATCATCACATCTTCGCTTTGATCTATCCGATGTAATTCTTCTGTGCGGTGTGTTTGTTGGGATCCGATGAATTGTGGGTTTATGTTCAGATTATTCATGAAAAATATTTGAGTCACCTCTGAATATCATGATTCTTATTTGTATGATCATTATAGCTTAGTAAATCTCTCCGATCTATTGAAATAGTTTGGCAAACTAGATTGATATTTCTCAGTGGGAAGGGTGCGTTGTAGTGGGTTCAATCTGACGGTGCTCTATATCCCAGCGACAGAAAGGGACAAGACACGTCTTTGTATTGTTGCCACTAAGGATAAAACGATGGGGTTAGTTCATATTAATTGAATTGTCTTTGTCTACATCATGTCATCGTTCTCCAAGGATTACTTTGTTTTACTTAATACTCTAGATACATGCTGGATAGTGGTCAATGGGTGGAGTAATAGTAATAGGTGCAGACAGAAGTCGGCCTATTTGCTTATGGGCGCGATGCCTATATATACATGATCATTGCCGTGAATAAAGATTGCATAACTATGAGCTTTTCTATCAATTGCCCAATGGTAATTTGTTTATCCACCGTATGCCTACTACATGAGAGATGCCACTAGGGAAAACTATGGCCCCTGGGTCTACTCACTTACATATTTACAAAAGCTTTCAATACCTTGCTACCATTATTTGTCTTTTATTTTATTTTGCAATTTACAATTATCTACTATCATCTATACACTTAATTTGCTTGCAAATAACGAGACCAAGGGGATTGACAACCCTCTTGCCGCGTTGGGTGCAAGTATTTGCTCTTTTGTGTGCAGTCGCTGAAGACGATGGTTGATTGATATTCCTATTGGTTCGATAAACCTTGGTTCTTCACTGGGGGAAATAGTTATCCATATTGTGATGCATCACCCGTTCCTCTTCACGGAAAACCCAACGCAGATCACAAGTATCATGAAGGATTTCTGGCGCCATTGTCGGGGAATATCATCAAACAACTATCAAGTAACTTCGCACAAATTATCATCCACTTGTTATTCTTTTTTATTTGCTGTTATATTTAGTTTGCTTAATAAAAAAATGCAAAAATATTTATCTTTGCTAGTTACTAGTTTACTTCTTTGCTTGCTAGTTTGCTTGTCTCGCTTGCTTGAAAGTTGTTATCATGTCTGAATTTGAGAAAGTTATTGTTGAGAGTGCTAGCGAAGATAGTGCTAGTGAGTCGGAGGAGGTGAGACCAAAATTTATAGATGCTACTCCTGATCCTCCTAAAAATCAAGTTCCAAATAGTAATACCCACACGGTCCTAAAATCTAAAATCTATGATGTAGGTAGTGGGAACATCATTGGAAAACATGCTATTCAAGAATTTTTTGAGTGCGTGGGAGCTATTCCTTTTCTGAAGGAACCATACTTGATGAGACAAATTGTTATGTGGATGCTATTGCCATGCTAATATTGAAGCTAGAAAGAAAGTGTGTGCACCTCCATCCCATGCTTTAAAAGATATTTTTGGGACTTTCCAAGTATACGTAATCTTAAGATTAAGAAAATTGCCGCCAATATCCTTATGCATGAATTTGATTATATAGTGCGGGAAGCGAGAGACATATTTTCTTTCTATAGAATAAAATCTGAAGCTCCTCCTATAGAAGTGATCCTACACAATAAAGATGCTTTGCGTATATTGGAATCTAGCAATTGCCAAGGTTTTAGTTAGAATATGAGGAGGAAAGTCCCTCCCGAAGAATTAACACAAGCTTTATTTCTCCACACTTGTGATAAATTTGAATGGATTGCTAAGGGAATTAATGAAGGATTTGGTGAAGATTGGCATGAAAATACTATTAGGGAACCTATCAATGATGAAATTCATGTCTTATATGAAGATCCCTATGATGATGGTGATGTTAGTGATGTAAATCCCTTTGAGAACTTGAGCCCTTCAATTAGATTTGAGAAAGGTGATTTGTTATGTAATATTTTGGAAGAGCTAGTCTTGAAGGACATGAAGGGGTCCAACACTTGAAACTATGCATTATGCCTAGCTAGGGGCGTAAAACAATAGTGCTAGTTGGAAGGCAACCCAATAGTTATCTTTAATTTTTTTCTTATTACTTTCTGTTTGTGTGTGATAACATTCTTATTGCCTCTATAATTATTGTGTTTTTATGTTTAAATTAGTGTTTGTGCCAAGTAAAGCCGTTGGGATGACTTGCATGATAAGTAGAATTGATGTGGTGCAAAAACAGAAACTTTATCGTCTAGTGCAGAATTTCTCTGATTTTACTAGAACGTCTTTTTGATCTGAATTTTTTACAAAGTATTTCTATAAAAATTATTCAGGTTTTCCTAAGTTTTCAGAATTTTTATTTATAGAAGTATAGGTTCTTTACAGATCTTTACAGACTGCTCTGTTTTAGACGGATTCCGTTTTTGCTTGCATAGTTTGCTTGTTTTGATACTGCTATGGATTATATCGGGAGTATAAGTCATGGAGAAGTTAGGATACATTACCTTATGCAATAATAAAATATGGATCAATTTATAACATTACCTAAAGTATTTGATATGTTGCTTATACTAACGGATCTCATGAAGTTTTGTTGAGTTTTATGTGCTGAAGTTTTCATGTTTTGTTATGGACAAAGGAATAAGGAGCGGCAAGAGCCTAAGCTTGGGCATGACCAAGGCACCCCAAGGTAATATTTTAGGAAGACACAAGTGTCTAATCTTGGGGATGCCCCGGAAGGCATCCCCTCTTTCATCTCAATCCATCGGTATGTCACTCGGAGCTATATTTTTATTCATCACATGATATGAGTTTTGCTTGCAGCGTCGTTTGCTTTAGTTTGCCTTTTGTTTTAGTTTCCCACAATCATTGTTTGCCGCACACACCCACTTGAGAGAGACACACTATCACCATAATTTATTAGAATACTCTTTGTGCTTCACTTATATCTTTTGAGCTTAGAAGTTGCTCTAGTACTTCACTTATATCTTTTGGAGCACGGTGGCGTATAGATTTTATAGAAATAATTGCACTCTTGTTCTTCACTTATATATTTGTTTGAGAGTTAATAAATAGTGACGGTAATTTGCATGGGTTATAAGACTAGTCCAAAAATAATAGGTATTCAATGAGTGATAATCAAACCCATTAAAGAAATTTTTTGGGTTAATGATATTGATGTGGTAATATGAAAGGGTGTGAGTGCATGGTTGTCGGTTCATAGAAAGATCGGTATTAAGAGGTGTTAATTTCCTCTTTGTCTAAATATTGGAAAAAGGCATGGTGGGGATGTGTGAGCATTTCTATTCCTCGTTGAAATCCTAGTGTTGTTCCGGGTCGGAGGCGCATGATGCTTAACTCCCCCCAATCTCCTCCTCGAGGCATGCGAGTAGTACTTTGATTTGTGATAAAACTAATAAAACTTTGAAATAAGTATATGAGTTCTTTGTGACTAATGTGAATCCATGGACATACGCAATCTCACCACCTCATATTTTGCTAGCCTCTTCGGTACCATGCATTGCCCATTCTCACCTCGAGGATCGGTGCAAAATTCTTCGATGCATCCAAACCCCGTGACATGATACGCTCTATCACACATAAACCTCCTTATATCTTCCTCAAAACAACCACCATACCTACCTATTATGGCATTTCCATAGCCATTCCGAGATATATTGCCATGCAACTTCGACCGTTACATCATGTGACTAGTTCATTCATCGTCATATTGCTTTGCGTGATCATATAAAGCTGACATAGTATTTGTGGCAAAGCCACCGTTCATCATTTTTTGATACATGTCACGCTAGATCATTGCACATCCTGGTACACTGCCAGAGGCATTCATATTGAGTCATATTGTTTCATAGTTCTTCATATTGAGTTTTCATATTGAGTTGTAAGTAAATAAAAATGTGATGATCATCATTATTAGAGCATTGTCCCACTGAGGAAATAAAAATGTGGGAGGCCAAATGAGCCCACCATAAAATGAAAAATGAGAGAAAATGAGAGAAGAGAGTTTGCTACTATCCTTTACCACACTTGTGCCTCAAAGTGGCACCTTGTTATTCGTATAGAGATTCTCATGTTACATCATTTTCATATGCTAGTGGGAATTATTTTTCATTATTAAAAACTTGGCTTGTATATTCCGATGACGGGTGTCCTCAAATGCCCGAGGTCTTCATGAGCAAGCAAATTGGATGCACACCCACTTAGCTTTAGTTGAGCTTGCATACACTTATAGCTATAGTGCATCCGTTGCATGGCAATTCCTACTCCTCACATTGATATCTATCGATGGGCATCTCCATAGCCCGTTGATACGCCTAGTTGATGTGAGGCTTTCTTCTCCAATTTTTACCCCTTTGATATCTACCACCATATTTTATTTCACCCTTATGATATGTCCATGGTTCACGCTCATGTATTGCGTGAAGAATAAAAAGTTGATGCGCATTGAAAAAGTATGATCTAATTGCCTGACATGGACACCGTGGTGCTTGACATTTGTATTAATGTGGTGAAGACGGATCCATGCCTTACTAATATGATAAAATAAATGGGGGGGGGGGGCAAACATTCTTTGAGGATCGTATATTTGGAAAGATTGATGATTGTGTTGCTTGTGCTTATAAATATTACTATGTTGGTGTTTGTTAATTCATCGTTTCTCAATGAGCATACATGCAAACAATTACATATTGGGTAGCATGTCACATCAAAAATTCTGTTTTTACCATTTACCTACTCGAGGACGAGCATGAATTAAGCTTGGGGGTGCTGATACGTCTCCAACGTATCTATATTTTTTTATTGTTCCATGCTATTATATTATCATTCTAGGATACTTTTTGAGTATTTATTTACCAATTTTTATTATGTTTGAGCACTAACCTATTGACCCAGTGCCCACTGTCAGTTGTTGTTTTCTGCATGGTTTTGGCTTTTCAGGTTTACAGTACCAAACGATGTCCAATTGCCATGTAACTTTAATATGATTTTTTATGGACCAGAAGAAGACCTGGAAGCTTTGGAATGAGGCCGGAGGCCCCACGAAGGAGGCACCACACAATAGGGCGCGCCCTGTTGGCTTGTGCCACCCTCGGGCGTCCCCCGATGCCCCTCTCTTGCCTATAAATTCACATATATTCCAAAAACCCTAAGGAGCATCCCGAAACACTTTTTCCGCCGCCGCAAGTCTCTGTTCCGCCGTGTGCCCATCTGGAGACCTGTTCCGGTGCCCAATCGGAGGGGGAATCGATCACGGAGGGCCTATACATCATCCTTGCTGCTCCCATGGTGATGTGTGAGTAGTTCACCACAGACGTATGGGTCCGTAGTTAGTACCTAGATGGCTATCTCTCTCTCTCTCTCTCTCTTGATCTTCAGTACAATGATCATCGCATCTTCGCTTTGATCTATCCGATGTAATTCTTTTGTGCGGTGCGTTTGTTGGGATCCGATGAATTGTGGGTTTATGTTCAGATTATTCATGAAAATTATTTGAGTCATCTATGAATATTATGATTCTTATGTGCATGATCATTATAGCTTCGTAAATATCTCCGATCTATTGAAATAGTTTGGCCAACTAGATTGATATTTCTTCAGTGAGAGGGGTGCGTTGTAGTGGGCTCAATCTGACGGTGCTCTATATCCCAGTGACAGAAAGGGACAAGACACGTCTTTGTATTGTTGCCACTAAGGATAAAACGATGGGGTTAGTTCATATTAATTGAATTCTCTTTGTCTACATCATGTCATCGTTCTCCAAGCATTACTCTATTTTACTTAATACTTTAGATGCATGCTGGATAGCGGTCGATGGGTGGAGTAATAGTAATAGGTGTGGGCAGAAGTCGGCCTATTTGCTTATGGACGTGATGCCTATGTACACATGATCATTGGCGTGAATAAAGATTGCATAACTATGCGCTTTTCCATCAATTGCCCAACAGTAATTTGTTTACCCACCGTATGCCTACTACATGAGAGATGCCACTAGGGAAAACTATGGCCCCCGGGTCTACTCACTTACATATTTACAAAAGCTTTCAATACCTTGCTGCCATTATTTGTCTTTTATTTTATTTTGCAATTTATAATTATCTACTATCATCTGCGCACTTCATTTGCTTGCAAATAACGAGACCAAGGTGATTGACAACCCTCTTGCCGCGTTGGGTGCAAGTGTGTGCTCTTTTGTGTGCAGTCGCTGAAGACGGTGGTTGATTGATATTCATATTGGTTCAATAAACCTTGGTTCTTAACTGAGGGAAATACTTATCCATATTGTGCTGCATCACCGTTCCTCTTCACGGAAAACCCAACGCAAATCACAAGTATCGCATCCCCTCTTTCGTCTTCGAAACTATCGGTATGTCTCACTTGGATCTATATTTTAATTCTTCACACACATGATGTGTGTTATTCTTGGAGCATCTTCTTGTTTTGTTTGCTACTTGATATAATCTTTAGATCTGGAAATTTTCATCCGGGGAGAGTTTATGCATAGCTACCTATTTAGTTAACTACTTTTTGTCCTTCACTACTTATATCTTTTGTAGTAGTTAATTGTTTAGTCTCGTGCTCACTTATATCTTTAGAGTAAGATATTTATGAATGAATGGAATGTCATGTGCTTCATTTATTATATGTATATTAAGAAGTAAAATATACACCCTCCGTTTAATATGTTTAAATAGAAGTGAGACTACGAGAGTGCATATATTTAATCAAGTAAGGGATTTATATTATACTCCATCTGTTCCTTTATGCAATATGTATTTGGTTTTTGATATAATTCCGCATTGTAAGGCACATTTCTTCTAATTCCTCATAATTCTATTTTAGCCGTAAAAAATGGAAAGTATCTCTCTTCCGATTGTCTGTATCTCTCCTTGTAGCAAAAGAAAGAAAGTATCTCCCTCTCGATTGCATGTATCTTTTACTTTCACGGACTAACTGATTTACTTGCCACTAACCAACAAATTTGCCAAGGGTAATTTCGTCCTAAATTCTCTATAATTATGTGACTTGGTCACCGTCCCAAAAACAATATACTTTACATAAAATAATGGAGGGAGTAATGATGATAACGAATATCCATTTCTAAGCCGAGGCTCATCTGCTCCCGGTGAAGAAACAATTCACAAAAAACACTAAACATTCAAAATATCCTATTTTTCTTTTGCATGGAAGATAATTGTGTGCGTGAGGTGCGTTCCAAATTTCAGATCATGTGGACATATGAGTAGCTCTCAAAAAAAAAACAAATTGGGTTAGACCAATACATGAGCAATAAACGTTTTCACATACCCCCAAGGTTGTCTTTTTTGAATGTTTTGAATTTTTCTAGCATTAGTTTTATTAAGTTGAACCTATTTTGTTGTGGTGGTAAGTATCTCTAGTTAAGGTTCGATGATTGGCTTGGCACATGTTTGATAATTTTCAAATTCAGCCTTGGTGGTATTCAAATATGTAGGTTATCATCATGATTATATTTTCTCAATAATGTATATATTAGAGAATGCATGGTTGTGGTTTTTCTGCTTGATAAAGTGGTTGCTCCCGGTCTCAGCCAAGCCTTATCCTATATTAAGCGGAATTACCGACTGTGCATCCAATCCTTGAAACAAGTTTATGCCACAAAGTGTCCACCATACCTACCGATAGACGGTATTTCACTGCCATTCCAAGTAAATTTGCATGTGCCACCTCTAAACCTTCAAATAAATATCTGTTTTATGTGTTCGTACAGCTCAAGGAGCGGTAGGGGTAGTCAATATCTTCCATGCTAAATGTGTTTTACTCACGACGAGAGTTTATTCGCTCATCAAATTTATGACGAAGACTGGTATTAGGGAAGCCCAGTCCCACATAAAAAATGATTTAATTAAAAATGGCACTCTTCTAGAAAAGTTGAAAGTTGGCAGCCACCCGTGAATTTAGCTAGCCATGGTTTGTATTGGTTATGGTGGAGTGGAGGGTAAAAACATGGAAACTGCCATTAACATGTTTAGTATGAAAGATATTGGAAACCTTTAAACTGTTCACAGAAAAAAATATGCCAATCAAAATGAATCCATCTATGTTTGAACCAAATGAGCTCTGGCATATGCTAATCTTTACTTTTCTCTGCAAAGGGACTATCTATTTACTTTTATTGTTGAGTCAATTCCATCTTTCACTCTTACGACACAACTTATTGAGCATGGTGACCACTCTTAACTTGGTATGCATTTTTGTAAGAGCAATTTGGTGACGTTGGGGTGGAAGGAAAGAAAGTGACCCTTGCGATCTGAGTTGGCATTGCGACCAAGTGTGCTTTGATGAGTTTTGTGTTTTTGGTGGTTTTTGTGCTGACAAGGATATCGGGTTAACGGGTCCAGCCCAGTGGTTTGTTTTTGATGGGTTTTGTGTTGTGAAAATGGGCTTATTCATTGACTCGAAGTTCAGATTTAGGATGGTAATCGACTGACTTTAAATTTGGGCCAGTCAATTATGTTTGTACGGATTTTCTGTTTGGCCGTTTGATTTGAAATTAAAGGCAGGTCTAAAAATAGACTGAACCGAATTTATTTTCGGTTGACTCGCTCCTAGCCAGTCCCAAGCATTTACAAGTGGCACATACTATTTCCCCACTAACACCTTTATGCGGCGAGTTCAATTTTTGGCCTGCCAATACTAATAGGCCGAAATAGCAGTGGTGGGGTCTGAATAAACCTGGGCATGGGCAGCCCGGCCCGACAATCTGGCCCGAACCCGACCCGAAAACACTGGGCCGGGTCGGGCTTTGTCTTCGGGCCGGGCTCGGGCCTGAAAATGAAGCCCGTTGTGTATTTCGGGTCGGGCTCGGGCCTGGAAAAACAGGCAGTTTACACAGAGGACCAACCCGGCCCGACCGAAAATTGATCTTTTTTTTCCCTTCGGGGCGTGTATATGCTTTTTTTGGCCGGACCGAGCCGGACTCAGGCCTAGACTTTGCAAGTCAGGCTTTGACGGACCCGGTCCTGCCCGACTAATGTCTGGGTCTAGGTCTGAAGCATGCCCCCCACTAATGTATCCTCACCTATAAACTTTTGTCAGTAATATTGTTGTAGACTTTTTTTTCATGAATACGCAAAAGACTTGCGTATCATTACATTGATAGGAGACAAAAGAATTTAAAGATTACAACATTAGTGTTGCAAGCACATACGTGACAGGCCATGTGAGCAAGATGTACAAAAACGCCAAAAAATGATAGGCGCAACCCTAATACAAAGGTCTAAGTCTCGTCGAGCAGCTGGCCAAGCCCTTTGGACCCGGCGTGAGCCCAAGCTCTAGCGTCCTCCTTCGTAACATCAATGAGCATTATGAGCGTAAGGATCGAAGGCATGTCCCATTGAACACGCAACATCCATCCATATGGGCTTCAGATGATTTTCCAAAAAAAAAAAAAAATGGGGTTCGATGATTCAGGGACCGTCAAAGGAGAAATGACAATTGGTCCACCAACTTCAGATCGTCATCCCTCGACGCGGGCGCTCACAGCTGGGAGAATACCTTGCTGTCGGCGACCTCGGTCATGCTCAAACCGGTCTCGTCCATCGACAAGCTCGTCGACGACGACAGCATGTTGTCGAGTTCATCCCCGATGACGTTCATCTCCTGCAGCTGCAGGCAGTACTCCAGGTTCCACAGCACGTCGCCCATGGACGGCCGGTCCACCCAACAGTCCGCCAGGCACTTCTCAGCGGTCTCTGCGAACTTGAGCAGCGACTCCTCGTCCACCTCGCCGGCGATCCTTGGGTCGGCCATCTTGTCGAGCCGCCCTAGCTTCCCCGCGCATCCTCACAGCCCATTCGGCGATGTTGATCAGGCTGTGGTCCAGGCTCTGGTCGATCACGGGCCGCGCGCAGAGCACCTCCAACAGCACCACGCCGAAGGAGTACACGTCCGACCGGTCCGTCAGCTGCTGCGTCTTGAAGTACCCCGGGTCCAGGTACCCGAAGCTGCCCTTCACCGCCGTGCTCACGTGCGTCTCCCCGAACGACGGCCCGATGCGCGACAGCCCGAAGTCGGCCACCTTTGCGATCACGCCGCCGGTGCTGTCGCCGTCGCTCCCGAGGAGGATGTTGGTCGACTTGACGTCACGGTGGATGATGTTCTCCGCGTAGCCTCTGTGCAGGTAGTGCAAGCCCCTCGCCGCGCCGATGCAGATCTCCAGCCTCTGCTTCCATGACAACGCCGGCTCGTCGGAGCCGTACAGGTGGCTCCGCAGCGTGCCTTTCTCCATGTATTCGTACACGAGTATCATCTCCGCTTGCTCGTTGCAGTACCCGATGAGCGACACCAGGTGCCGGTGCCGGATGCCGGACAGCACCACGATCTCCGTCTGGAACTCCGGCAACCCCTGCTGCGAGGCGCGCATGGCGCGCTTCACCGCCACTGGCGTGCCGTCACCGAGCACGCCCTTGTACACGTTCCCAAACCAGCCCACGCCGATGAGGTTGCGCTCGTGGAAGCTGTCCGTGGCGGCCTTGATCTTCGCGAGAGGGATGTGCAGCTTTCTGCTCACGCTCTCCATGCCGCCGGTCTTGCCAACTCTTGACCATCGGTTCGTCAACTGCTCGGCCCAGCCGGAAGCGCTGTACTTCGTGTACGGCACGCCGAGAAAGCAGAGCACCACGCAAGCAAGAACGGCGGCGCCGAGCACCACCGACACCGTAATGAGAACGATCCTCTTCGTCCTGCCGTGCGACCTCCTCGAGGTCAAATCGACGGGCGGCAGCCTCATAATCTCTAGCCCGTTCAGCATGCCACCTCCGCTGCTTTTCGACAACCAGCCGATGCTCACCGTGAGATTCCCGGCGCTCGGCGCCCTGGCCGCGTAGTCCATGTAAAAGACCTTGTTTGACTGAGTCGCCCGATCCTTGGGCGTGAGGTCTGGAGTGCCAATGGCCTGCGCTATGTAGACGTTGAAGACGATGCCAACGCCGACGACGGAGCTGACCACCTCGTAGTCGCAGAAGTGGAGGCGAACCAGGTAGCGGGACCCCATCACCGCCGGGAACGTCCACGTGAGGTTGAAGTTCAGGCCCGGGGTTGTCGCCCTCAGGAGGTCCGTCACGTTCGCCATGCGTTGGGTCTGGTACACGACGTCCGGCGCCACCTCCCTCGTGTATCCGTTCGAAGTATCGTAGATGATCGGGCTGGAGGTGTTGCTCACCAGTCACCACCAACTGCCCGGAGGCGTCGTAGAGGTAGGGGCCGTCGGGCAGCCACGTCCGCCACAGCGTGTCGTTTTCAATGGTCACCTTGGGCCCGCCGACGTTGAGGCGATAGACCGTCTCCAGCGGCTGCCGCTGCCAGAGGTCCATGTCGTCCTTCACCACGGCTCCCACCGGCGTCACGGAGCCATACCACAGCATCTCCAGCGGGGCCGAGAAGAGCTCGATGGCGTTGACGAAGGCGGAGGAGCCAGCGTCCGGGGTGAACGTGACGTGGAAGTCGCCGCCGGACAAGTCACGCGGGACGAAGAACTCCTTCACGACGCCGTTGGCCGGCGGCGAGAAGGAGGACAGCAGGGCGTACTCGTGGCCAGGGACCGAGACGTTGAAGCGCGCGGACATGGTGTTGATGACATGCTGAGAGGAGGTGGCGTTGAAGAAGGGGAAGAAGTGGAGGCGCAGGACGACGAATGGCGGCGTGTATGGCGAGGCGGGGCTAGGGAAGCGGTACGAGAAAGCCGATATGCCTGCGCGCGCGGCGGCGTGCAGAGCTGGCAGGGAGTCCGGGATGGAGCTGGCGGACACCGCCGGGGCGCTTGCAGGCGAGAGGTAGGCGTCGTCGGGGACGAAGGTATTCGTGGGGGAATCGTTGGACGGGAAGGAGACGGAGTAGCTGGCGCCGCATGCGAGGAAAAATTGGAAGCCCGGAGAGAGGGCGGCGACGGCGGCGCGCGGGAGAACCGTGGCGAGGAGGAGGGCGAGGTCGCGAGGAGTATGCCGTGGACGGCCATTCAGCCGGCCAGTGGAGTCGTGCTGGTGCTGTGCGCAAGTGTGGTGGATGCATGTCGATGTTCATTGGGGATAAGCGCGAGCGGGCTGTGTGGACGTAGGTAACACGGCCGAGCCGGAGTGGCGTGTTGATTCGGACGGACGGGAACTTGGGAAGGCGGACGAAAATTCGTCTCCGTGACCAGTTCCACTGGAAGGTGGACTTGACTAAACTTGAAAGCTGGGATTGCCCGTTTGTGTTGTTTGGCAAAGCAATGGTGGAGTGGACTAGAGTCTTGAGGATGGTACAGTCCCTGTCGTGTAGATCCGACCTCACATATCATCTATGTTAGCGACCCACGAGCTAACCCCGCTGCAGAGCGCGGGAAGGAAGTCACAAGCCCACATCGGCCCAGGAGGGAGCGGCGGCCCAACCATAAGTTCACAGGGCCTCAGTGGGTTTCCTTCATGTTCCGGCCCGAGGAGTAGCTAGGGCGTGTGTGGGTTATAAGGAGAGTCAGTGTAGTGGGTGAGAATCATCCCGGCTAGGATCAGGTGGCGACGGCGGCGGCGTGTGTATCTGGGATTCATACCTTCTTCTTCCCCCAAGTCACCCCCAACAAGCTGTACTGCTACCTATGATTTCCACCATTAATTGAGACAGATAGCTGGTAGCTAACACGTGGTATCAGTCGCCACTCCACCCCCCTCTCGCCGCGCTGGAAACTCGCAAGCAGGCACTCGATCGGCAACAACTCTTCACCGCCATGGATCCGGTGTTGAAGGCGTACCTGGACAAATTCCAGGACAACCTGACGAAGGCGAATGAGGAGACTCGCGCCGACATCAAGGACCTCACCAAGCGGATCGACCACCAGGCCACGCAGGTGGAGGCGCTCACGGCCTGGAAACCCGACCTCGAGTCCCGCCTCTCCAAGCTCCAGGAGGCGGTGGGGGTCCTGCAGCACGCGCGGCCGTCTCTGAGCGCGGCTGCCGCGGGTGGATCATCGGCGCCGGATCTCTCTGATCCGGTCGTGCGCGACGCGGTCCACGGGCCCAATGGCCACGGCGAGCCCCACCTCCCTCGGAGCGAGTTGTCAGGGGACGCAATTCCCCCGACAGCCACTCCGGCCAATGGTACGCTCAATTTCCACACCCCCATGCCCTCTCGTCTGATGGATTCCCCCATGGGAACGGGATTTGCATCAGGGCAGATCATCACTGGTCTCGGCCAGGCACCACCCTCCCTTTCGTTTCCTCAATTTGCCGGTGAAAATCCCAAACTCTGGAAACAAATGTGTGAACAATATTTTGCCATGTTCCAAATCCACGACTCCTACTTTGTGCCCATGTCTACCTTACATTTCACCGGTCCTGCAGCAATTTGGTTGCAATCGGTCCAAAGTAAAATCAGTACTCTCGATTGGGAATCATTCTGCACTCTACTTTGTAATAGATTCGGGCGCGATCGACATCAATTGTTGATCCGACAATTTTACTCTCTACGGCAGTCATCTTCTGTTTCTGAGTACATTGAACAGTTCGAAACTCTTATGAATCATCTCATATCATATTCTGACGCTATGCACCCTCTGTATTTCCTGACGAGGTTCGTCGAGGGGCTCCGCAAAGATATCCGGGCAGTGGTCATGGTTCAGCGGCCTCATGATCTCGACACTGCTTGTGCTCTTGCGTTGCTACAGGAAGAAGTGGTAGACGGTCAGAAAGGGGCTTGGTACGAGCAGCCTGAATTTGTACCACCAGTGGGATGTCCTCGAGCGACCGGGCCCATGCCATTACCTGCTCCGCCGGCACGAGCAGCGGCCGCGCCGCACACAGCGGAAGACCGCAGAGGTACGGACGGTGCACGCGCTAATGGAGATGCAGCTAAACTCACAGCATTGCGCAACTTCAGGTGTGCCAAAGGGCTGTGTTTTAAGTGTGGAGAGCGCTGGGGGCACGATCATGTGTGTCCCCCAACTGTCAAACTGCATGTGATTGAGGAGCTTTTGAGCTTGTTCCAAATGGAAATGCCGACTGAGGAAGGAGAGAAAGATCAGCTACAGCAAAGCCAAGATACAGCTGAACAGATTTGGCATTTATCTCTCCAGGCCGTGTCAGGTACTGAAGCGCCTAGTTGCCTGCAGCTCCATGGATGGCTGCAAGGTCATGAGGTTCTGATATTGGTGGACTCGGGCAGTACAGCCTCATTTGTATTCCAACAATTGAGCACTCAGTTGCAAGGCATTCAAGATATGCGGCGGCCAGTCAAAGTGTCAGTGGCGAATGGTTCTCAATTGATCTGCAATCAGGAGATTTTAGCTTGTTCTTGGTTTACCCAGGGCAACGTTTTTAACACAAACTTCAGAGTTCTTCCTTTGGGCTCGTATGACGTGATTTTGGGTATGGATTGGTTGGAATACCATAGCCCCATGCTGATAGATTGGCCACGAAGGAGAATGCAAATTCAGTCGCAAGGATTCACTGTGGTTCTCCAAGGAGTTGCTGCACAAGAAACACAGTGTGCTGTCCTTAACAGTCTGCAGTTGGCAAGCATGGAGAAGAACTCCGCAATTGCTTTTTCAGTCCAGTTGTATTTCTCTAAAGATGTGGAGGCAGAGCCGCAGATTCAGTGCACAGAGCTACCTCCTGAGATCGCCCAAGTGCTCTTGGAATTCGAGGACATTTTCACAGAACCAACCGGACTGCCACCTCGTCGTTCATGTGATCACAAAATACCTCTTATGGCAGGGGCGCAGCCCGTCAATATTCGTCCCTACCGGCACAAACCGGATTTGAAAACAGAGGTGGAAAGACAAGTGCGCGAGCTGCTCAAAGCTGGGATCATCCAAAAAAGCAGCAACCCGTTCTCTTCTCCTATCATCTTGGTGAAGAAGAAAGACGGCACTTGGCGCTTGTGCATCGATTACCGGCGCCTCAACGCGATGACAATTATCAGCAAGTACCCTGTTCCGGTCATCGAAGAAATCTTGGATGAGTTGGCTGGTGCACGTTGGTTCTCCAAGTTAGATCTGCGGGCTGGGTACCACCAGATACGGCTGGCTGAAGGCGAGGAATATAAAACAGCCTTCCAGACACACTCGGGCCACTACGAATTCAAGGTGTTGTCCTTCGGTTTGGGCGGGGGTCCAGCCACCTTCTTGGATGCCATGAACACAACATTGCACCCGGTCTTGCGAGTTTGCTGCCTTGTTTTTTTTATGACATCCTCGTCTTTAGCTCTTCTCTGGCTCTGCATGCCCAACACTTACGCCAAGTCCTCGCTCTGCTCAAGCGAGATCAATGGGTGGTGAAGCGATCCAAGTGTGTCTTTGCTCAGCAGCAGCTGACATATCTGGGGCATACAATCTCGGCGCAAGGGGTCTCTACGGACAGTGAGAAGATCAAGCAAGTTTCCCATTGGCCAACTCCTGTGTCGGTCAAGGAAGTGCGAGCCTTTCTGGGCCTTGCGGGTTACTATCGTCATTTTGTCAGGCAATTTGGCATGATCGCTCGACCACTGACCAATTTGTTGCGTAAGAATGTACCGTTTCAATGGACAGAGTCTACACAAGAATCCTTTGCAGCTCTGAAAGTGGCTTTGGTGTCAGCACCAACTTTAGCTCTGCCGGACTTCACCAAACCTTTCATTGTGGAGACGAACGCGTGCGAGTATGGTGTGGGAGCCGTGCTATAGCAGGAGGGGCACCCGATCGCGTATCTCAGCAAAGCTTTGGGGCCGCGAACAAAAGGCCTATCAACTTACGAGAAGGAGTGCTTGGCCATTGTGTTGGCTGTGGATCAATGGCGTGCCTACCTACAATTTTCTGAGTTCACCATCAAAACGGATCAGAGGAGTCTTGTGCACCTGGAGGAACAGCGTCTCCACACCCCGTGGCAACAAAAGGCGTTCACAAAATTGCTCGGGATGCAATATCGCATTTGCTACCGGAAAGGTACAGAAAATAGTGCGGCGGACGCGCTGTCTCGGCGCCCCGTAACAGCCTCATCGCAGGTCCATGCCATCTCTGTCTGCCAACCGGCCTGGCTACACGAGATTGTTAAAGGCTATGATCAAGACCCTAAAGCTCAGCAACTTATCACTCAACTGGCAGTGGCTCCTGTCGCGGATGGTAAGTTCACACTCACCAAGGGAATTCTGCGTTTTCGCGGTAGAGTGTGGCTGGGCAACAATTCACGGCTACAACACTAGATTATGCGTGCGTTACATGACAGCGCGGTGGGTGGACACTCGGGGTTCCCTGCTACGTACAGAAGGATTAAGCATCTATTCGCGTGGCCGGGTATGAAACAGAACATCAAAGACCATGTCCAGGCTTGTCAAGTCTGCCAACAAGCTAAGCCTGATCGGGCCCAATACCCAGGTCTGCTTCATCCTCTCTCGGTGGCAAAACGCTGTTGGGAACTGGTTTCTCTGGACTTCATTGGGGGTCTGCCCAAATCAGGCCAGTACGACTGCATTTTAGTGGTGGTGGACACATTCTCAAAATATGCACACTTCTTGCCTGTGACCCACCCTTACACAGCTCAGATGATTGCGCAGCTGTATATTGACCAGGTGTATAAGTTACACGGGATGCCTGAAGCCCTCATTTCAGATCGTGATGCGGTATTCACTAGCAAGATTTGGCAGGAAATATTCAAGCTTCAAGGCGTCGAACTGAAGATGAGCTCATCACACCACCCGCAGACTGGCGGTCAGATAGAGCGCGTAAATCAATGCTTGGAGACCTACTTGCGGTGCTTTGTCCATAGTGCCCCCAAGAACTGGAGTTGCTGGCTTGCCCTTGCAGAGTTCTGGTATAACTCTGCCTACCATTCAACTCTGGGCAAGACCCCGTTCATGGTTGTATACAGCCAGGAGCCTCGACAGTTAGGCATTGTTCCTGAACATGCCACACCTCTCCCTGAGCTAAACGAGTGGTTGGAAGAGCGTCAGCAAATGCAAGACATCCTTCGGCAACACTTGCTGCGAGCCAAACAGATCATGAAGACACAGGCAGACAAAACTCGAACCGCCAGAGAATTTCAAGTGGGTGATCAAGTGTTCTTGAAGCTTCAGCCGTACATTCAGACTTCCGTCGCTCGCACATCCAACCACAAACTTAGTTTCAAATACTTTGGGCCATATCCGGTGATCAGACGCATCAATGAAGTCACGTACGAGCTGCAGTTACCAGCAAATTCTTCTATCTTTCCAGTGTTCCATGTCTCCCAGCTCAGACGCGTTCTGACCCCTGGTGCGAGCGCTTCCCTTGAACTTCCTACCAACTCTGACGCTGTTAATGCTCCTCTCAAGATTCTGGACAAGCGCTGGCGTCGTGGATCACACAAGATGCGGGAACAAGGGCTGATACGCTGGCAAGACAATCAGGCAACCGACGACACTTGGGAAGACCTCGAGGACCTTCGTCGTCGTTTTCCTACCACACCAACTTGGGGACAAGTCGTTACTGAAGGAGGAGGGGGTGTTAGCGACCCACGAGCTAACCCTGCTGCAGAGCGCGGGAAGGAAGTCACAAGCCCACATCGGCCCAGGAGGGAGCGGCGGCCCAACCATAAGTTCACAGGGCCTCAGTGGGTTTCCTTCATGTTCCGGCCCGAGGAGTAGCTAGGGCGTGTGTGGGTTATAAGGAGAGTCAGTGTAGTGGGTGAGAATCATCCCGGCTAGGATCAGGTGGCGACGGCGGCGACGTGTGTATCTGGGATTCATACCTTCTTCTTCCCCCAACAAGCTGTACTGCTACCTATGATTTCCACCATTAATTGAGACAGATAGCTGGTAGCTAACAATCTACTACTACACTACTAGTACACAGTAAGGCCAACTCCAGCGCATGATCCCAAACGGACGTCCGTTTTGTTCGGATTCTATCCGTTTGGGTAGGGCAATGGGATCGTGTCCGGACCATTCCTGGGATGCGGTGGCCATGCGCCCAACGCGCGGACCCATCCTTTGGCCCCATCCTGTCCGCCACGACCAATATGCCCATATATTCAATATTTCAATGTTTAAAACAAGTTTGCACGTCCAAATATTAATTGTCTCAAATAAAAATAGTTTTACAACTCAATCGAAATTGTCTCGAATAAAATAGTTTTACAACCAAATCAAAATTGTCTTGAATAAACATAATGAACCAATACATCTATTGGTTGCCAATGTGAGTCCACATCTGCTCAACCAAGTCATTTTGAAGCGCCAAATGAGTGTGTCAATCACGCATTTCACGATGGAATTGGGTAAACTGTTCAAACGTGGCCGGTTCTTGGTGCAGGGGCTCAACATTTTCACCATGAAAATCAAATCCTTGGTCGAAGATGCTGTCATCACGCTCGTCCTCGACGATCATGTTGTGCATGATCACACAAGCAGTCATCACCTCCCAAAGCTTCCCTTCATCCCATGTCAGTGCAGGGTTTCGAACGATACCCCATCGGGATTGAAGCACACCAAAAGCACGTTCCACATCCTTTCTAGCACTCTCTTGCATTTGGGCAAATCTCTGTCTCTTCTCACCTAGGGGGTCCGAGATTGTCTTCACAAAAGTTGACCACTGAGGATATATACAGTCAGCTAGGTAGTATCCCTTGTTTTAGTGGTGGCCATTGATCTCAAAGTTGACAGGTGGGGAGTGGCCTTCTGCAAACCTTGCGAAGACTGGAGAACGCTGCAACACGTTGATATCATTGTGAGAACCTGCCATGCCGAAGAAAGAATGCCATATCCAAAGATTTTGCGAAGCCACCACTTCTAATATGACAGTGCACACTTAACATACCCCTTGTACTGGCCCTGCCAAGCAAATGGACAGTTCTTCCACTTCCAGTGCATACAATCTATGCTGCCAAGCATGCCTGGAAAGCCTATATCGGCGTTGATCGCCAACAGCCTTTCTGTATCAGCGGCATTTGGCTGCCTCAAGTACTCAGGGCCAAACACTGCCACCACGGCCTTGCAGAAGTTGTACATTGACATCAGACATGTGGATTCACTCATGCGCACGTACTCATCCACCAGATCGCCTGGATTTCCATATGCAAGCATGCGGATTGCCGCAGTGCATTTCAGATAAGAGGAGAATCCAAGCTTGCCAAGGGCATCCGTTTTGCACTCGAAGAATGGGTCATGAGCAACCACTCCCTCTCGGATACGATTGAACACATGCCTTGCCATACGAAAATGGCGACGGAATTTCTCCGGTTTGAACAGCGCGGTATTCTCAAAGTAATCGACATAGAGCAGGGCGTGGCCTCTCTATCTGTTGCGGTTCAGGTTGGGAGCACGGCCAGGGACTGACCCCCTGTATCGAGGCCGCTGCCGTTCAATGTGGTCGTGAACGACCAGTGTAGCCACCACAAGATCTTCGTCATCCGAGGACGAATCATCTGATGAATAAATTAAGTGGTTGAAGAAAAATTCATCTCCACTGTCCATACCTTTGTGGGCAAAGTGTCAAACACCTTGCGGTCGTGGTGGCAAAAAGGCCGCGAAGATCACCTCGATGCAGCAGGGGCGTTTGGCGGCCGGCTATAGGTCGCTCTGGAGCACCCGACGGAAGCTGCCGTGGTCCATAGGCGTCACCGGCGGTCGTATCCCCTCTGGCACCGGATATGACGGCGACGGCCAAAACTCCTCCAAACGACGGCCAAAACTCCTACGAAAGCGTGGGCGTGGTGGCGGAGACGTGGTTTGGTATGGACGGCCGGGGGGTGAGCAGTGAGGAGGCGGCCGGCAAATAGTGGCGGCGCCGGCGGCGGGGGTGGGGCGGGGAGGGCGGGTGGAGGCGTTGGAGGTCAATGAAGCGCTAGTGTCCCCGACAGGCAGGCCACGGGGAAGACAAGGGCGTGCGTCCCGCCGTCCGCGCGCTGTCCGTTTCACCCCAAACGCGGCGCATGTTTGGGCCGGGAATGGGTCGAAAACGAACGAAAACCGGACATTTGTCCGTTTGGGGCCGCACGTTGGGCCGCGCTATTCGTCCGTTCTACCCCAAACGGACTAGGACGGACGGGATGGGGTCGTGCGCTGGAGTTGGGACGGCTTTTGCTTCCCGTCGCCCGTTAGGTCTGCCGTCACCCGCTAACAGGATGGGAGCCTAGCCCGCGTCGTGGAAGGGTGTGGAATCCTGGCGCCGGTCTCCTCGCCTTATCTCTTTGATGTCCGTAGGTCAGTTCATCTTCTCTGCCTCACTCTCTGTCCCTCTACCTCCTCTTCTTTGTGTCGAACCAGATCTAGGGTTCGTCGCCTTCTTCCTTTCCGTTTAGTTTCCCCTGTGATTTTCTCGCTAGGTCTGCCTTGCCGAGGTGGGTTATTGAGCTCCTTGTTTTGTTCCTTTGTGCTATTCTATGTGTAGGATTTGTGTTGAAGGGAGAGAGGGATTGGTGGAATCGTTGTTGTATTGCTTGAGCCTCGTGGGCATATATATAGGAGTACATGATCAACTTGGAGTACAAGACAAACCAGAATAATTCCTAGTCTATGTTTTGTTTCCTAACTAATCACGATACTCAACATCCCCCCGCAGTCACAACGGTAGCGACGCGGACGGTGAGACTGGAGAAGAATCCGAAGGTAAGCCGACGGTCATTCCTCCCCACAGTCGTAACGGTCGATGCATTGCGGAAGTCGTGGCTGGAGTAGAAACCGACGAGGTTGCTCAAGCAAGGCGGTAGCCCTTTGTGCCGTTTGTCGAGGTAGCCGAGAGCGTAGGGTGGTGTAGCCGTGGTCGAGGTAGCCATGCAAAGAACGCCGTGGTCGATGTCGAGTCGGGGTAGCCGATGTGAAGGTAGTCGCCGAGGAGCCACGGGCGCAAGGAGGCGCCGAGTTAGTCATGGGCGCAGTGGTGTCGAAGTAGTGGTGCGCTGGGAAGAAGACGAAGTTGAGACGCGTCGCGCCGGATTGCCAAGTCCGGGGACACATCGTGGATGAAGGCACGCATCAGTGTCGCCAGCACCGGGCATGCGTAGACGGACGAAGTCGATGTTGACGACGCGTCGCTCCAGGCTTGCCAGGCCTGGGAACACATCGGGGACGAAGGCACGCGTCGGTGTTGCCAGCACCGGGCATGCGTAGACGGGGACCTACACACAACTTGTATGCCATGTCGAGGAGACTAGCAGAGAAGGACTCGACGACGGTTGCGGCGCAAATCGGCGGGGGGCCGATGTCGCCCACGGTGGTCGGCGTAGATGAAGTGGTCGGGGTAGACGACGGCGACGCTGGCGATGAGCTGGTGCTGGACGAAGAAGAAGGGGGTGGACTGGCGGCGCGGCTCGGGTGAGCGAGCTGCAGCGGCGCCGAAGAAGAGCGGCGGCGGCGGCTGGTTAGGAGCGCGGTGGCGATGCTCGAAGGAGGCGTGGAAGAACCCGACAGCATGACGAAGACCGGCACGGACGATGGCATTCCCTCGCCGAGGAAGGTGGCGCGGTGCATACCAGAAGAAGTCGACGCGCGGGGATGGCGGAGTGGACCGCGCGCCGCGGCCCTATGCCCCGAAGGGGCGACGAAGCGGCAGAGCGCGGGTCGGGGCGACGGCGGTAAGACCTCGGGGCGGCGGCGTGGACCGCGTGCCGCTGCGCGATGGCCCGAAGGGGCGACATAGCGGCGGCGCGCGAGTGGTGCAGCCGCGGGGACGGCCTCGGGCGGCGGTGAAAGCACAACATGCTCCCTTGGTGGTTTTGATAATTCATGACAACATACATTGTCTCTTGGACTAATACTTTTACCTAGTGTATTTCAGATAAAAGTCCATGGAGAGAAGGGTTGGTAAAAAGATTGTGGAAATACCCCAAGATGCAAGGAAATGGATTGGCAAAGGTTCAAGCAAGAGGACTCTATATTTTACATTTGTGAGAAATCACTTTGAGTCCATAGGAAAGCCAATACTATTAAAAGGGGGTAAGGTATTGTTGGTGAACAAAATGCTCATACGTGCACAAGTGATAGTCACCAAAAACACCCACAAGCTCTTCCGCAAAAGTCTGTCAAAGTCAAATATCCAAAATCGGTGCAACCAACACTTTCCACTCGGTGCCACCGATTCCCATACTCAGACAGACCTAAGCTAAACCCTAACCCTTCGGTGCAACCAATTCTGCTTCGGTGCCACCGAGTTTGGTTGCCAACTCTCTGTTACGCAAATTCATAAAATCGGTCCTACCGAGTTTGTTGGATCGGCGTCACCGAGATTGGGCAATCTGACCGTTGGTCACCTTATCGGTGCAACCGAGTTTCATATATCGGTCTCACCGAGATTCAAAAGTTGCCACCTTTTGGTCACTTCGGTACCACCGAGATTAACACATCGGTGTCACTGAGTTGGTCATTTTGTGTGTAACGGTTGGATTTTTGGGGATGCCTATATATACCCCTTCACCACCACGTACTCGAAAGAGAAGCACTCAAAACTATTCCATACTTGCCCCATCCAGTTTTCTGAGAGAGAGCCACCTACTCATGTGTTGAGATCATGCCATTCCATTCCAACCATATGAATCTTGATCTCTAGCCTCCCCAAGTTGCTTTCCACCAATCCCATCTCTTCCAGCAAGCCAAATCTGTGAGAGAGTGATTGTGTGTTGAGGAGTCTATCATCTTGAAGCACAAGAGCAAGGAGTTCATCGTCTTACCGAGCCTATTACCTTTTGGAGGGTGGTGCCTCCTAGATTGGTTAGGTGTCGCTTGGGAGCCTCCTAGTTCGTGTTGTGGAGTTGAACCAAGAAGTTTGTAAGGGCAAGGAGATCACCTACTTCGTGAAGATCTACCCATAGTGAGGCTAGTCCTTCGTGGACGGAAGCCGTTATGGAATAGTCAAGGTTGCTGCTTCGTGGACCCTTCGTGGGTGGAGCCCTCCGTGGACTCTCGCGACTGTTACCCTCCGTGGGTTGAAGACTCCATAAACGTGGACATACGATAGCACCACCTATCGGAACCACGGGAAAAATCCTCGTGTCCCTCTTGAGTTTGATCTTCCTATCTCATCTCTTTACTTCATGTGCAATGTCTTTACTTTCCGCTGCTATATTCGTAGACATGCATGTGTAGGGTGTGCTTGACTTGCTATGATTGTTAAAATCTGCCAACCAATTATCTTGGGAAATGGTTAGGTTTTAAATTCCTGCTAGTAATCTATTCACCCCCCCTCTAGACACTCTTCTAGTGATCCCACAATTGGTATCAGAGCATCACTACTAGGGAAAACCTTATACACAGCAGCTTACCAGTAGCGCTTTTTAAAAGGAGGCGCTGCTGCTACTTAGCAGTAGCGCGTGTACAAAAACAGCGCTACTAATAAACACATATCAGTAGCGTGGCACGTATAAAACGCGCTACTACTATAATTGCCACACCATTCCCGATAGGCTAGGTATAGTAGTAGCGCCCTTCCTCAACCAGCGCTGCTGCTATTCTACTTAGCTGTAGCGCTTGGAACCAACCCGCGCTGCTGCTATGTCCACCTTATCCACCCCGTGCGCTCCCTCTCTCTTCCTCACTCCTGGCCCCTCACTACCCCCTCACACTGTCGCTGCCTCTTTGCCCCCCGCCGCTCGCCGCCGCCGTCGCCTACCCCTCCTCCCTCTGCCGCCGTCACCTCCCCCTCCTCCCTGGACTCGGTAATCCTCCCCCTCCTCCCTCCTCCCCGCCCCACCTCCTCCGTCCTCCCTCCACTCCTCCATTCGCCGCCGGCCGGCCCCTCCTCGCTCCGCCTTCCTCCTCCGTCCTCCTTCCTCCTCCCTCCTTCAGTCGCCCCTCCTTCTCCCTCCTCCCTCCTCCATCCACAACCCCTCCTCCCTGCTACATTTTGATTTAGTAGGCTAGTTGATATTTTCTTGTTGATATGCAACATTTTGAATATAGATGATAATGTGTTGTAAATGTCGATGATGAAAATGCTAGTGCTAGTCGCCATGTCATTGATGTCGATGATGATGCATTCTGAATATAGAGGATGTCTTGGTGTTCTTGTTTGCAATGTACCTCCGAGTGTCCACCATATATATATATGAGAGAGGAAGAATCCCGACTGTTGTCGTGGGGGTCGCTTCTCCTTCTTTTCCTTGTGCTAGATATTTGTAATGCACTAGGGAAAGGATGAGTAGCGACCATCACCGACGGTCGAAATATGAGAGAGGAAGAATCCCGACTGTTGTCGTGGGGGTCGCTTCTCCTTCGTTCCCGTGTGCTAGACATTTTGGTGTAATGCACTCGGGAACGAATGGAGGAGCCACCATCACCGACGGTCGCAATATCAGAGGGAGTGCCCACCATATACGTGAGATGAGAGTTTAGGAAGGAAAGACTCGACAGACCTAAAGTCAACCCGTTGCATATTGAGTAATAGTGATCTGTGTGTTGATCAGTTTCCTGGTAGTTGCCTTCGATCGATTTTAAATGTTTCAACTATGAACATAGGAAATGTCTGATGACGAAAGGAAATTCGTTATGTGCGAATGCTGCGAAGACGAGCGCGGCCTGTGCGACAAGCCTCACCTAGTTGATGGTAGGCGCTTCAGCATCATGCTGGATGAGACCTTCGAAGTGGATACAGTAAGTCACAACGACAAGTCTTTTTTCGTAATTAAGCATGACTTCTGCTTCTTTTGCTTCAACTTATAATTTTAATTTTTTACTATTCTACTAGCGTATCCCCTGCCATGCAAGAATTTATGTCTTGGATAAGATTGGTTTCAGTACTAAAAAAAGTATGGAGGTAAAGAGAGTTCACTTGAGGACCGAGCATGGTTATAGTTTTGCCGTAAAATTGTACAATGCAGACACCTACTCCTATTTTGAATGCAAAAGTTGGAGAGCACTATGCAAGGCTTATGCATTTGAGCCTAATATGCTTATCAGCTTTGATATTCGTCCGGAAGATGAAATTGAAGGTAATATCGACATCTGGGTCGATGTGCAAACGCCTCCAGTTCTACCATTATGTGAGTTTCTCAACCATATTTATTAAGTAATTTATATTGTTTATTTAAAAATAGTTGACAACTAATTTCTATTGACAGCTTATTTCCATTCAAGCAAACATGTCCAGCGCTTGGTAGACAGCACCTACTACTGTCCCGGGGCTGAACTAAACTGCGAGGAGATAAGGTCATTATGTTTCATGGCTTGAGGATCTTGATACTGTCAAGACAGGTTTTTTTCCTGGACTTCGAGATATTAGTACTCAAAACGTGCGACCACTAGTGTGCGTATTGAACTACGGTCACATCTATCTAGGAAAGATGGTAAGATTTTTACTATTTGTCCTCAGTGCATCTTTTGCATACATTATTTTTTAAGCTAAACTTCATTGCTAAGTATGTTACTACGATGTTCTTCAACAGGGACTCCCGATGAGTGTTGTGCCTCGTTGGATCGAGTCTAAAGGTCGCATGACAATGGTTAGCTTACGGCCAAGATATCATGTATTGCACATGAGTGCATTCATCATTTCTCAAAGCGAGCAAGTCTTAATAGTCAAAGACTGGAGCAAAATTGTGAAGGATCACAGAGAAGTACTAGGGGCAGCAATCAGAAGCGCATCCCACAATTAGGAGACAGGTTCATATGCATTCTCCAATATGATGAAGAAGGAGTGCTACACATGTTTTATGCTATTTTACCTGAGAGAGAGCAGCAGGAGTAGGTCCTAGGTGTTAAGAACAATTAGTTAGTGCTGATTACATATGACTAGTGACCTAGTGACCAAGTTGATGACCAAGTTGATGATGATGATGAGTTGTTATATGATGATGATGATGATGAGTTGTTATTATAACTAGTGACCAAGTTGTTATATGATGTCTCATGGACGAAAATGATGATGATGAGGAGTTGTTATATGACAATGATGTATTATGACAAGTTGTTATATGATGAGTTGTTATTATGATGATACTGTATGAAAACTTGTATAATGGCGTATGAATATACGACATAAAACAAAAAAGAAATACGTAATAATAGTAGTAGCGCGGGTAGAGAGGTGCGCTGCTAGTAAATACCAGTAGCGCTTTCTACAAACAGCGCTACTGAGAAGCAGGTATAGCTGTAGCGCGGTCGAACACACGCTACTGCTACACTTTAGCTGTAGCGCCGTATCAGTAGCGCGGTTACCCGCGCTACTGATACACCAAATACCCGCGCTACTGCTAGGGTTTTTCCTAGTAGTGCATTGGTCTCCATTGCTTCGGTTTAATCATCGTGGAGGAAGATGGATGTGTCTAGTATAGGGAGTTTGAGTTGTAGAGTGCCTATTCTTGATGGAAAGTACTATAGTCAATGGAAAACTTTGATGCTTGAGCTGTTTAATGAATTTCAATTGAGCAAATTTGTTAAGAGCCCCTATGTACCTCCCATTGATCCTTTACATCCCACACACGAAGAGGAAATTGATATGCTATGCAATCTTAGAACTGTTAATCTCATTGTTAGAGCGTTACCTAGAAATGTGCTCAACCAAATGAAGAATTTTGAATGTGCTTATACTTTGTGGAATGACTTGGAGAAATGATATCCAAGTTATTCGTTGAGTAATCTTGATGAAATTCTTCATAAAACTATTGCCTTTCACAAAATGATGCCTAGTGATCCCAAGTTTGATGATTGTCTATTTGAGCTTTGAGACCTCATGCGTGCTAAAGGAGATGTCTCAACTATCAACAATATCATTGTAGAGGCCCTTCGCATTCATAAACTTGAACATTGTCATGATCACAATCCTAACGAATCTCTTGTTCTTTATGACGAGGATTTCCCACTTGATGATGACAATGTGGAACATGGCTACTATGATTAAGATGAGTTGTTCGACATCGAGTATGAGAAGATCATGAAGAATCTAAGTCTCATGGCAAACTTCAAGGATTACATGTCCGGAGGAAAAGAGTGGATTCTCGATAGCGGATGTACCGATCATATGACCGGAGATAGAGAAATGTTTGAAGAGATCACACCAAACCATGGACCGCGAAGGTACGTAATGTTTGGAGACAACTCCAAGGGTAAGGTACTTGGTCTTGGTAAGGTGGCCATATCCCATGATAGCTCTATTCAAAATGTTATGCTTGTTGAATCTCTTGGTTACAATCTTCTTTCCGTATCTAGACTTGCCGACTTTGGTTTTAATGTGCTATTCACGAAAGTAGATTGCCAAGTGTTTCGTCAAGATAATCATAACATGGTCTTTACCGGTTTCCGTAGAGGTGATCTATACATTGTCGATTTCACTAAGAGATCCAAACCTCGTACTTGTCTTATTGCAAAATCTTCTAAAGGTTGGCTTTGGCATAGAAGACTAGGACATGTTGGCATGCGTAATTTAGATAAGCTTATCAAAGGTGATCATATACTTGGTGTTAAAGATGTTATCTTTGACAAAGATAGACTTTGTAGTGCTTGTCAAGCTAGAAAGCAAGTAGGTGGAAGTCATCCCGTTAAGAATATCATGACTACTAGGAGACCACTCGAGTTACTTCACATGGATCTTTTTGGTCCCAATGCTTACAAGAGTCTCGGTGGAAATTCCTATGGTCTAGTTATAGTTGATGATTTTTCTAGATTTACGTGGGTATTCTTTCTTGATGATAAGTTGCAGGTACAAAAGATCTTCAAGAACTTCGTTCTCAAAGCGCAAAATCAGTTTGAAGTGAAGATCAAGAAGGTTCGGAGCGATAATGGATCGGAGTTCAAGAACACCCATGTGGATACCTTTCTTGACGAAGAAGGTGTCTCACATGAGTTCTCGACTACGTACACACCTCAACAAAATGGAGTTGTTGAGAGGAAGAACCGGACGCTTATTGAGATGGCAAGAACGATGCTTGACGAATACAAGACGCCAAGACACTTTTGGGCAGAAGCCGTGGAAACAGCATGTCATGCCACAAACCGACTTCACTTGCACAAGCTTCTCGGTAAAACGGCATACGAGCTACTCACCGGTAACAAACCCCAAGTTGGATACTTTCGGGTATTTGGCTCAAAGTGCTACATTCTTGATAAGCATCGTCGTACTAAATTTGCTCCTAAATCTCATGAAGGATTCCTACTTGGTTACGGATCGAACTCTCACACTTACCGTGTCTACAACAACTTCACTCGAAAAGTTGAAGAGACGGTAGATGTGAAGTTTGATGAATCTAATGGTTCACAAGTCGAACAATTGCCAAATGATGTAGGTGATAAAGACCCTTCGGAAGCTATCCAAGATTTGCCCATCGGCAAGATTCGTCCCATGGAGGTAAAGGAAAGTACTTCGTCAACTCAAGTGGAAGCCCCCACTTCACGTCAAGGTGAACCACAACATGACATGGAGGCATCCACAAGCGGGACACGACAAGATGATGAAGAGGAAGAAGTGCATCATGAAGATCCAGCACAACCTCCTTCACCACCACCTCAAGGGAACGACACCTTCAACAACAACGAAGACGAAGGAGATGATGATGAAGAAGAAGCCCCACCATCTAACAATCGGAAGCTGACCCGAGTTCGAGCACAAGTGACCAAGAACCATCCCCTAAACCAAATCTTTGGTGACATCCAAACCGGGAGAATCACTCGCTCTAAAACTCGCCTAGCTAACTTTTGTGAGCATTATTCTTTCATCTCTAGCATTGAACCCTTGAAGGTAGAACAAGCTCTTGAAGACGTGGATTGGGTGAACGCTATGCATGAAGAGTGTGACAACCTGGATTTTGGCTACAGTGATCATTGTAATTAAGCATAGTGATGACCATGATCAATGCCTAATCATTTTGCTAAACAAGATATGATCAAGTTGAAAATTCATATCTCATTTCAAATTCCATTAAAAAGGGCATTGAATTTTATGGTGATAAAATAAGTTGGCAAACAGCAAAGGAAAAATGTTGCACACTTGTGATAAATCACAAAACAATTGGTGTTACGGAGAACAACACCACCAAACATATGGTGTGGCCCCCACCTTCAATAACAGCACCAAATTGCAATTTAATGTGCTCTTAAATTCAATTGGAAATTGCAAACATATTCTAAAAATCCCCAAAGTGTGTGTGGCCATGCAAAATATTGCAAGATGTTTATTGGACCAAGTCACACATTTTTGCTAAAGGAAATTAATGTTAAAAAGAAATAAAACAAAAGCTGTAAAATAAACCAGAAAAAGAAAAAAGAAAATGGGGAGGGGCACTGTGCCCCTGGGCTCTAGTGAGCTACAGGCGGCCCAGCCCGCCTAAACCCCCTTCCCCAACCTCCTACTCACCGGGGAGGACGTGGACGCGGCGATGCGCGCCACCGGCCGTCCCCGTCGCTCTGGCGCCCATCCGTTGGCCCCTCGCCACCTACAAGGGCCTCCGCGGCGCCCTGGAACCCTAGTCGCCTCCCATTCGTCCCCTGCTCGATCTCCTCCTCCTCGCTCGTTCCCAAACGCCGCCGTCGCCATGGCCGCCGGCTACCCGCGGCCACCATGCCTCCCTCGCGTCGCTGCCGTGCCAAGAAGAACCGCCATGATCGACTCCTTCTCCTGCGCCGAGCCGTTGCCGCCCGGAGCCCCTACAACGCCGTCTTCGACCCTTCTTCCTCCTCGGACGCCGTCGACCACCACCACGATTCCGGCCGCCCCAAGCCTCCCCCGCGCCCGCTTTGCCCCTCTGCAGGACCGCTGTGAGCCCCTGCTTCTTCCCCTCTCCCTCTCGCGCTAGCTCCGGCCCCGTAGCCCCCTTCCCCTCCATGCCCGACGGTCGGCTCCGCCCGAGCTCGACGCCGGTGAGCCTCCGGTGGCCTTTTGGTCCCGCGCTCACCGCCTTTCATTTCCCCGCGTCGCGTAGGCCGTGCTAGGCTCGTTAGCTCGCCCGCTAGCACGCCATAGCGCCGTCCCCATCGTAGCTCGATCGCCGCTCGCCGCTGACCTCGACGCCGGCGACGATTCCGGCCACCATAGCCCGTGCCATAACCGCAGCTCGACACGCCGTCGAGCTCCCGTTCCAACGCGCCGAACCGCGCGCCAAATGAGCCCCTGTGGGCGTTTCCCGCCCGGTGGCCGAGCCGGGCCGCCGCATTTTCGGTCGCCGGCGGCCATTCGCCGGCTAGCGCTGACTTGGCCCGGCTGGGGCCACCCCCAGGGTCACTGACCTGTGGCCCCGGGCCCCCTTGTTGACCAGTTGACCGCGGTCAACTGGCTGACTCGGCAGCGCCCAGTCACTGACATGTGGGGCCCCACACCCCTGTGTCTATGACATGTGGGCCCCTGCCCCTTTTAGTTAATTAAGCTGTTTAATTAATCTAGTTAATTAATTTAAACTAATTAGACAATGACAGATGGGGCCCACCCATCTAATTAACCTGTTTAATTTAATTTAATTCATGTTTAGTGCACTGTCTATGACAGGTGGGGCCCAGCTGTCAGGTTTGACCTGAGACAGCTGGGGTTGACTGCTGATGTCAGCCTGACCTCATGCTGACGTCATAAATGAATTTTTGGAATTAAATTAAATCTGTTTATTTCAGAATATTAATAAAACTTTGAAAATTAATATAAAATAATCCGTAACTCGGATGAAAATAATTTATACATGAAAGTTGATCAGAAAAATCCCACGAATCCGAATACGCTGTCCGTTCATCTGTCACATGCTCCTAGCATGATGAACATGGACATTTAGCATTAGGATCATCTGTCCGGTAGTAGCCCGAGACCCGGAAAATATCGTCAGATATTCTTCCGACCCGTCTGCGACGTGTACTACTGCGTTAGTGCATGCCTAGCTCTGCATATTGCCATGTCATGCATCGTGTTGCATATGTGCTTTATATTTATTGTTTCTTCCCCCCTCTTCTCTCCGGTAGACCCCGAGACTGACGGTGCTGCCGGGTACGACTACACTGCCGACGATCAGGCCTTTGCCGCAGAGCAGCAAGGCAAGCAACCCCCCCTTGAGCATTCCGATATCGCTCATTTCTTTCCCTCTCATTCTTGCATTATATTTTGCTACTGTATTAACTAGCTCCTATTTATGATGCATAGCCTGCTTTTGATAAACTGCTACCATACCTGCAATCATATCAACTGCTTAGTATAGGTTGATCAATGAATCCCCAATGACCCCTTAGTCCCAGTTGCCCCTGCTTCTTCGTCGACGACTCGAAGACTCGGTCAACCGACTGACAAGCCAGGCCCCTCACATCACCGCACACCCCCCCTTTGTTGTACGACTCTGCAGAGCTCCTATCGAGTACCGAGGGTGACACCTCGTGAAGTACTCATGATGCTAACTCTGTAGTGCAGCTAGTCGGTCATGGTTATCGAGGGTGATTCCTCCTTCACCACTCTGGACGATGACTCTGTCGTGCAATCCCTCAAGTGTGGGACCCTCGAGGGTGATTCCTCTAAGTCCATCTTGATGGTTTCATCGAGCGGGGCCCTTTGAGGGTGATTCCTCAGGTTCCGTCTTGATGTTTTATACACACAGTTACTATGACCTGGTTTCAGAAACATGTTGGTGATGGGTCGGCCCTGAGGGGTACCCGCAGTTTGATGATGATGAGGCGTGGACGGGCAGGAGAGGCCCTTGCCACACATCCTCGAGACGGGGCGACGGGACCGCACTTCATGGGTCGCGCTTGCCCCGCATTTATAAAATGCTAATGGGTTGGGTATTTGATCTGAGTTGGTCGTTTGACCTATTACGCACTAACCTTCACGTGGGAGAAGTTATGGGTACTCAGCGTCGTTGTATCAGCCGAAGCTCTTCGGACGTCAGCAATGGAGCGGCACGCGCCTGAGTGGTCCGCAACGGCATTGCGCTTGTTATAAGGGGTGCTAGGACTGACCTTGGCCGCCTTCGCATCGTGCAGGAGTGCAAAGGGTGATTGGCCCATGACCCCTGCGCGCTTAGGATTTAGACCGGCAGGCTGGCCTCTTCGTTGAGCCTAGGTAGGACTACGACGTGTTGATGTCCCGAGGCCGGGCTGACCCAGGAAAGTGTGTCCGGCCAGAGGTATCAAGCGTGTTGGGGATTGTGGTGCACCCCTGCAGGGAAGAATTTATCTATTCGAATAGCCGTGTCCACGGTAACAGGACGACTTGGAGTTGTACCTTGATCTACTACAACTAAAATTGTGACTTTAAATTGAAATGAATGTTGGCTCCGAGATTGCTTTCTCGCAGGGAGTCGAGGAAGAATCTCTGGGCGTGGTTACTTAATAAAATTTGCTACAATAATATGACTATATATGAGATACCATTCTACTCTCTTCTAATGCTGCAAGATGCTGAAGATGCTAGTCTTCGATAGGACTAGGTCTTCCCCCTCATTCTTGGTTTCTGCAGTCAGCCCAGATATAAACCCATTTCCCTTGATAATGATGCATACTTAGCATAGTTCTGATGTCAGTCTTGCGAGTACTTTGGATGAGTACTCATCGCTGCTTTGCTTTCTCTTCCCCCCTCGATACGATTCTGCGTTCAGACGATGGAGCCCAGGAGATGGAGTACGCCGGAGACGACTACTACACCACCGCTAGAGCCTACTACTACGTGGAGAGTGCCGATGCTTAGGAGTAGTTAGGTTGGCTCCCAGGCAGGAGGCCTCGCCTCTTTCGATCCGTTGCTTATGTTTGTGCTAGCCTTCTTAAGGCAAAACTTGTTTAACTTATGTCTGTACTCAGATATTATTTGCTTCCGCTGACTCGTGCTTGTCGAGCTTTGTATTCGAGCCCTCGAGGCCCCTGGCTTGTAATATGAAGTTGTATGACTTTAATTTGTGTCTAGTGTTGTGTTGTGATATTAATTAGTGAGTCCCTAATCTTGGTCGTACGCATTGCGTGTATGATTAGCGTACGGTCAAATTGGGGGCGTCACAAGTTGGTATCAGAGCCAACTGCCTGTAGGTAGCCCCCTTTCCAACTCCTTGGCCGAAGTTGAGTCTAGTCTTTGAATAACTTTTACTAACATAGTTGTGTGGGTTACGGTCCCACATCTCAATCGGGTGGTATTAGGATCTTTTATTCCTCGTCTATACTCTGGGTTCTGATCTCTCTTCTCTTTCGGGTTAAAGATTTTGCTAACTCTAACTCTAGGTTCTCGTAACTTCTTCCTCCCGGGGAGCCCCTCCTTCTAGATGATGCCTTGATTCATCAGAAGACTCCGAGGATACTCTCCGATGTTCTCTCGAGAACTTGTGTCCATCGCTTTTGCGATTCCCTCCCTAGTCAACCCCCCCTCCGAATAATTCCTCTCACTTACTGGGGATTCGTTCGTCCTCAGTTGTCATGGGTTTCACAAAATCCTTCGAATTGCTATTCGATCTTCTAAATCCTCAATAGCCTTTGACTCTTGACCTTTCTCTTCTGCTTGCATGATGGTTAATTCCATATGGCTAGCAATATTCTTTAAATCCTTGGTGGTTGTCATTTGATTTTATTGATTCAACCTGTGTGTGGATGCACGCAGTCATCAGTTGTTTCTCATAAATTATCTGTCCGGCTCGGACGTCTTTCCAAACATGAGTTGGTTCTCGACAAATCAACTTTGATTGATTGTCCATCTAAGTCCATTTAGCTTACTTGTATTGATCGGAGCATCTGATTCTGATACACCAATTGAGGAATCTTAATTCCTTGGTTATTTTAAGCATCGATTTAATTGGATGTTCTATAATCTAATGCCTTGCATTGTTTCTTCCACTGATTGGGTTCCGATACTCACATCAGATTCCTTTGAGGGGCGCCAAAACCATTGTTGGGTTATTATCCGATAGCATCCTTCACCTTCTAAATTCTTGTGGTGTTCTTCCCCTGATACATGATGCCATTGGTAAATTGTGTCTTCTCCCTCTGATAAGTTATATCCTATGCTTTTGTCAGCCATGCTCTATTGTCAAGCATGTGTTAATTAGTCTTGAAGCTTGTGGTATATGTTCCTAAGATACCCCGATGGGTTGAATCTATGCCTTCATTACTCCGTGTGAACCTGAGGGTATTCATGAGTCCTATTCTTCTGGTGTTTTGCCGGATAATCTTTCTCTTTGTATGATTGACCTTGTATCTATGATTTGATACTTTACAACCGTGGTTCTGACCATGATTGTTCTTCTTTGATCCCATTTTTAGACCAGTTTAAGAACTTGTCTTCTGTAGATCAATACATCAGTCCAAGCTTTGATTCTGGTCTACATCAGAGTATTACCCCTGGTATCTCGAGAAAATCATGGAGCTACATAGCTTCTTATAAGCTCCTCATCAGCTATGTTTTCCTTCACTGATTCTAGTTTCTTCTTGTTCTGAGTTGTTGGACACTCAAGGACACCAATAATTGAATCGAGTCCGCATTGCGATTCAACAACTCTTAGTAATCTTCTTTGCTTATGAGTTTGTACTCGATCATGTCATTCCAAGCTGTTAGGCTACATCATCATCGTCATGCTAAAGCTTGACCATGCTATCTATGTCCTTCATCCCTGAAGCACCATTCCAACAGTGCATTAAGCTTACAGCGAGCTTTCAACGTCATCTTGGTTGTCTTGAAAGGCTATTTCGATTTTGAGCTAGCATCCTCATCTGTGGTTCCGACAACTTTTCGCTTCACCATTTCTTTGCTTGATGTCATCGCTGATCGATTACATCTTCATGAGACTTCTCGACAAATGTGTCATGATCCTCATCAGCATTCTGGGCTCTTCCAGGATATCAATTAGATTCATGATGAGAGTAGCATCGTTGTCCTTGTTAATTGGTGTTGTCATTGGTGACATCCTTGCCATCACCTTTCATTCCTTAGATCCCGTGTTGTTACTAACCGGAATACTAACAAATGGAATGTGATGTGTAAATTCAACACTTATGGCTTACCAACTCTATTACCTTGGGGTTAATGAACAATAAGTCCATTCTTAGTGTATTGGCTGTTGAGTCAGCACTCTAACATTTGTCGTGCTACTTAGTCCGGATTTAGGGAGCACCTTTCGATTAATGTTTAATTGTGGATGTTTCCCTCGGGCATACCTCAATATATCATCTGGTTTCGTTCACTCAATCGTGGAGATCCATCTTTGTGGGAATCTTGACGAATTGTTGCTGAGCCCATCAGCCACATCCTCTTCTCCCTCGTGGTTCATGATGAACATTGAAGCTAGTTTTGGAAACCTTGAAAGCATTATCTTTGTGCCTAGCTCATGAAGAATATGTTTGTTAAAAGAAGTGTTTTTCTCTAACTTCACGTGCATCTTGCCATTGTGATTATGAGAAAGTTTTTGCTTCGCTTCCTCTGGAATCGTTCCAATTCATTCATGCATGTGCGAAGCGTTCTATGGTTTGCTAGATTTCTTACCTTCACTCCATATGTACTTCTTAGCACGCCAAGCCACTGATTGATTTGATCTGGAAAAAGAAGTTCCTCGTAAGAGCTAATCCAGGCTTACACATGGAACTTTGATATCCTCTATGATGGTCCCCAACCAGAACTTGATTACATTCCATTCTAGAAAACTTCCACGTGGGCACGAGTGTCTTGACCTTGTGTTCATATGCCTTGTAGTCTGGCTAATGATTCAAGGCTTGCTTCTATTGATCATTCCCCGAGAATCTTGCCGCATTGTCTCGTAGACGTGTGTTTCATCCTTTTTCCTTCTCAGGTCTGCTGAGCCTGAAATATCCTGACACCAACCAGATCTGGATCTCGGACATATATGATGGTTGGAACATTATCAAGAATTATAACTTTGGTCTTTATTACTCGGTAAGGTGATGTTGTAGCTAGCACACCTGACCGGATGACCTATTGTTATAATGCTTTGTTCAGCAAGGATTGCCATTCTTCCATGGGGAAATTATAAGACTTATTTTATAAGTTTTTCCTACTGGATCCTTTGTGTATCCAAACTCCATCCTTTCCTCGAAACACCATATCATTGCTATTCCGAAGCATGGATGTGGTATACCGTTCATCAAAAGGAACAAGGTAAGCTTAATGCTAATTGTTTCTTGATCATTTATCCAAACACTATTGTATGGGAATGTCATGAATTTCCTCGCCCCTTTTACCTAAATGGTTATCTACTTGCTATCCTGTCAGGTATATCATGCTCTGTTTTTCCTTGGGAAAGATATACTCCTAAAACTTGAGTATAACCACATTTTCCTTTCCATTGGTCTGTTTAATGTGATAAACACATTTTCCTTTCCATTGGTCTGTTTAATGTGATGAACACATTTTCCTTTCCATTGGTCTGTTTAACCTTTCTTGTAACCTAGCTTATCTGAACAGTGGTAATTCCCTGCTTAGGTAAACACCTCGGTGATCAATTCTGTCAGTAAGGCCCTGTTACTATTGTTGATAACATTCCGGTAACCGCCGGTGGACGAGAACTTTGCCTATTGGTCCACCTCATTTCAACGAGCAGGAAAATGGTTCTATTCATCCCCCGCCCTTGGTACTGACGTTGTTGCCAACATAACTGACAAGCTATCCTCTGACACGTCTGTTTTTTCATGACCGTGCAAGTTGTCACTGCTCTTCCTGCTCTTAACCACATGGTCGGCCCATAACCCTCAGTTCCACAGGATCTCAACCTGACTCTCCTGTTCATCTTTGATTCCAAAGTATCCTTTGCACTTGGCTTCGTTTGTAATTCCCGAGCCACCGTCCAAGGGATGATCATTTCTAATATCAGACGCAATATTTATTCTCGTTGCTCTGAAGCCCCTTTCGCCTTCTGATTAGGCATCAAATGATTGCCTACCCGTTTGAAACTTTTGTACCATCGCTTATTGCTCTCAATGAATTCCCTGAGTTACAACTCGAGGAATAATTCTTGTAATCTTCCTGAGTTCACCATCGGATGCCCAACCTTGTAAGGATACGTTCTTCCAAAGTTTTCCCTCTTATCGCATTCGTAGGACGATGGAGATACCGAAGAAACGATGACAATTTCATTAGGATGACCTGAAATAGAGAAATGAAGACATCAACGAAAGGGATCAACTTCTTCGATGAGAGCAACAAGAACAAGAAGATTCGTTAGAATTTCGTAACCAAACTCCCCCCCCCCTTACGTCTACCTCTTAATTCTCGGGACGAGAATTTCTTTTAGTAGGGGAGAGTTGTGACACCCTCGATTTTGGCTACAGTGATCATTGTAATTAAGCACAGTGATGACCATGATCAGTGCCTAATCATTTTGCTAAACAAGATATGATCAAGTTGAAAATTCATATCTCATTTCAAATTCCATTAAAAAGGGCATTGAATTTTATGGTGATAAAATAAGTTGGCAAACAGCAAAGGAAAAATGTTGCACACTTGTGATAAATCACAAATCAATTGGTGTTAAGGAGAACAACACCACCAAACATATGGTGTGGCCCCCACCTTCAATAACAGCACCAAATTGCAATTTAATGTGCTCTTAAATTCAATTGGAAATTGCAAACAGATTCTAAAAATCCCCAAAGTGTGTGTGGCCATGCAAAATATTGCAAGATGTTTATTGGACCAAGTCACACATTTTTGCTAAAGGAAATTAATGCTAAAAAGAAATAAAACAAAAGCTATAAAATAAATCAGAAAAAGAAAAAGGAAAATGGGGAGGGGCACTGTGCCCCTGGGCTCTAGTGAGCTACAGGCGGCCCAGCCCGCCTAAACCCCCTTCCCCAACCTCCTGCTCACCGGGGAGGACGTGGACGCGGCGATGCGCGCCACCGGCCGTCCCCGTCGCTCTGGCGCCCATCCGGCGGCCCCTCGCCACCTACAAGGGCCTCCGCGGTGCCCTGGAACCCTAGCCGCCTCCCATTCGCCCCCTGCTCGATCTCCTCCTCCTCGCTCGTTCCCGAACGCCGCCGTCGCCATGGCCGCCGGCTAGCCGCGGCCACCATGACTCCCTCGCGTCGCCGCCGTGCCAAGAAAAACCGCCATCATCGACTACTTCTCCTGCGCCGAGCCGTTGCCGCCCGGAGCCCCTACAACGCCGTCCTCGACCCTTCTTCCTCCTCGGACGCCGTCGACCACCGCCACGATTTCGGCCGCCCCAAGCCTCCCCCGCGCCCGCTTTGCCCCTCTGCAGGACCGCTGTGAGCCCCTGCTTCTTCCCCTCTCCCTCTCGCGCTAGCTCCGGCCCCGTAGCCCCCTTCCCCTCCATGCCCGACGGTCGGCTCCGCCCGAGCTTGACGCCGGCGAGCCTCCGGTGGCCTTTTGGTCCAGCGCTCACCGCCTTTCGTTTCCCCGCGTCGCGTAGGCCGTGCTAGGCTCGTTAGGTCGCTCGCTAGCACGCCGTAGCGCCGTCCCCGTCGGAGCCCGATCACCGCTCGCCGTTGACCTCAACGCCGGTGACGATTCCGGCCACCATAGCCCGTGCCACCACCGCAGCTCGACTCGCCGTCGAGCTCCCGTTCCAACGCGCCATACCTCGCGCGAAATGAGCCCCTGTGGGCGTTTCGCGACCGGTGGCCGAGCCGCGCCGGCGCATTTTCGGTCGCCGGCAGCCATTCGCCGGCCACCGCTGACTTGGCCCGGCTGGGGCCACCCCCCAGGGTCACTGACCTATGGCCCCGGGCCCCCATGTTGACCAGTTGACCGTGGTCAACTGGCTGACTGGGCAGTGCCCAGTCACTGACATGTGGGGCCCCACACCCCTGTGTCTATGACATGTGGGCCCCTGCCCCTTTTAGTTAATTAAGCTGTTTAATTAATCTAGTTAATTAATTTAAACTAATTAGACCATGACAGATGGGGCCCACCCATGTAATTAACCTGTTTAGTTTAATTTAATTCCTGTTTAGTCCACTGTCTATGACAGGTGGGGCCCAGCTGTCAGGTTTGACCTGAGACAGCTGGGGTTGACTGCTGATGTCAGCCTGACCTCATGCTGACATCATAAATGAATTTTTGGAATTAAATTAAATCTGTTTATTTCAGAATATTAATAAAACTTTGAAAATTAATATAAAATAATCCCTAACTCGGATGAAAATAATTTATACATGAAAGTTGATCAGAAAAATCCCACGAATCCGAATACGCTGTCAGTTCATCTGTCACATGCTCCTAGCATGATGAACATGGACATTTAGCATTAGGATCATCTGTTTGGTAGTAGCCCCAGACCCGGAAAATATCGTCTGATATTCTTCCGACCCGTCTGTGACGTGTACTACTGCGTTAGTGCATGCCTAGCTCTGCATATTGCCATGTCATGCATCATGTTGCAACTGTGCTTTATATTTATTGTTTCTTCCCCCCTCTTCTCTCCGGTAGACCCCGAGACTGACGGTGCTGCCGGGTACGACTACACCGCCGACGATCAGGCCTTTGCCGCAGAGCAGCAAGGCAAGCAACCCCCCCTTGAGCATTCCGATATCGCTCATTTCTTTCCCTCTCATTCTTGCATTAGATTTTGCTACTGTATTAACTAGCTCCTATTTATGATGCATAGCCTGCTTTTGATAAACTGCTACCATACATGCAATCATATCAACTGCTTAGTATAGGTTGATCAATGAATTCCCAATGACCCCTTAGTCCCAGTTGCCCCTGCTTCTTCGTCGACGACTCAAAGACTCGGTCAACCGACCAACAAGCTAGGCCCCTCACATCACCGCACACCCCCCCTTTGTTGTACGACTCTGCAGAGCTACTATCGAGTACCGAGGGTGACACCTTGTGAAGTACTCATGATACTAACTCTGTAGTGCAGCTAGTCGGTCATGGTTATCGAGGGTGATTCCTCCTTCACCACTCCCGACGATGACTCTGTCGTGCAATCCCTCAAGTGTGGGACCCTCGAGGGTGATTCCGCTAAGTCCATCTTAACGGTTTCATCGAGCGGTGCCCTTTGAGGGTGATTCCTCAGGTTCCGTCTTGATATTTTATACACACAGTTACTATGACCTGGATTCAGAAACATGTTGGTGATGGGTCGGCCCTGAGGGGTACCCGCGGTTTGATGATGATGAGGCGTGGACGGGCAGGAGAGGCCCTTGCCACACATCCTTGAGAAGGGGCGACGAGACCGCACTTCATGGGTCGCGCTTGCCCCGCATTTATAAAATGCTAATGGGTTGGGTATTTGATCTGAGTTGGTCGTTTGACCTATTACGCACTAACCTTCACGTGGGAGAAGTTATGGGTACTCAGCGTCGTTGTATCAGCCGAAGCTCTTCGGACGTCAGCAATGGAGCGGCGCGCGCCCGAGTGGTCCGCAACGGCACTGTGCTTGTTATAAGGGGTGCTAGGACTGACCGCGGCCGCCTTCGCATCGTGCAGGAGTGCAAAGGGCGATTGACCCATGACCCCTGCGCACTTAGGATTTAGACCGGCGGGCTGGCCTCTTCGTTGAGCCTAGGTAGGACTACGACGTGTTGATGTCCCGAGGCTGGGCATGACCCAGGAAAGTGTGTCCGGCCAGAGGTATCAAGCATGTTGGGGAATGTGGTGCACCCCTGCAGGGAAGAATTTATCTATTCGAATAGCCGTGTCCACGGTAACAGGACGACTTGGAGTTGTACCTTGATCTACTACAACTAAAATTGTGACTTTAAATTGAAATGAATGTTGGCTCCGAGATTGCTTTCTCGCAGGGAGTCGAGGAAGAATCCCTGGGCGTGGTTACTTAATAAAAGTTGCTACAATAATATGACTATATATGAGATACCATTCAACTCTCTTCTAATGCTGCAAGATGCTGAAGATGCTAGTCTTCGATAGGACTAGGTCTTCCCCCTCATTCTTGCTTTCTGCAGTCAGCCCGGATATAACCCCATTTCCCTTGATAATGATGCATACTTAGCATAGTTCTGATGTCAGTCTTGCGAGTACTTTGGATGAGTACTCACCGCTACTTTGCTTTCTCTTTCCCCCTCGATACGATTCTGTGTTCAGACAACGGAGCCCAGGAGATGGAGTACGCCGAAGACGACTACTACACCACCACTGGAGCCTACTACTACGTGGAGAGTGCCGACGCTCAGGAGTAGTTAGGTTGGCTCCCAGGCAGGAGGCCTCGCCTCTTTTGATCCGTTGCTTATGTTTGTGCTAGCCTTCTTAAGGCAAAACTTGTTTAACTTATGTCTGTACTCAGATATTATTTGCTTCCGCTGACTCGTGCTTGTCGAGCTTTTGTATTCGAGCCCTCGAGGCCCCTGGCTTGTAATATGAAGCTGTATGACTTTAATTTGTGTCTAGTGTTGTGTTGTGATATTAATTAGTGAGTCCCTAATCTTGGTCGTACGAATTGCGTGTATGATTAGCGTACGGTAAAATTGGGGCCATCACAAAGAGCTTCACAACTTCGAGAGGAACGAAGTGTGGACACTCGTGGAGAAGCCCGAGGACGAGCACAACATCATCGTAACCAAATGGGTGTTTCAAAACAAGCAAGATGAAGACGGTCAAGTCGTACGCAATAAGGCACGTCTCGTAGGCCAAGGATATACGCAAGTCGAAGGTATGGACTACGGTGAGACCTATGCCCCCGTCGCTAGACTTGAAGCTATTCACATTCTTCTTGCTTATGCTAATCACCATGATATCACGCTTTATCAAATGGATATTAAAAGTGCCTTTTTAAATGGTGAAACTGAAGAAGAGGTTTATGTTAAGCAACCACCTGGTTTTGTGAATCCTAAGAAACCTAATCATGTTTACAAGTTTCGTAAAGCTCTTTATGGTCTTAAGCAAGCCCCTCGTGTTTGGTACAAATGCTTAACGAAGTTTCTCATCGAAAAAGGTTTTGAAATTGGTAAAATTGACGCAACCTTATTCACTAAGAGAATTAATGGTGAATTATTTGTGTGCCAAATCTATGTGGATGATATTATCTTTGGATCTACTAACCCACAATTTAGTGAAAGATTTGGAAGGTTGATGTCCGAAAAGTATGAGATGTCTTTGATGTGTGAGCTGAAATTCTTTCTTGGCTTACAAATCAAGCAAACGAGAGAAGGAACTTTCATCTCTCAAACTAAGTATACCAAGGACTTGATCAAGAAGTTCAACATGCAGGAGTGCAAAGGTATGAAAACTCCTATGCCTACTAGTGGACATGTTGATCTTACCAAGGAGGATGAATCGGTTGATCAAAAGGTTTATCGATCTATGATTGGTTCATTGCTATATCTATGTGCTTCTCGTCCCGATATTATGATTAGTGTTTGCATGTGTGCTAGATATCAAGCTGCAGCTAAAGAGTGTCATCTTTTGGCCGTTAAACGTATTGTGAGATATTTGATACAAACACCAAACTTTGGCATTTGGTATCCCAAGGGATCTTCCTTTAACCTTGTTGGCTATTCCGATTCGGACTATGCCGGTGACAAGGTTGATAGAAAATCCACCTCGGGTACTTGTCATTTTTTGGGTAGATCTCTTGTGTCTTGGTCCTCCAAGAAACAAAACTCAGTATCTTTATCTACTTCCGAAGCTGGGTATATTGTTGCTGGATCTTGTTGTGCACAATTACTATGGATGACACAAACACTTAAGGATTATGGAATCCATGTTAAACATGTTCCATTACTTTGTGACAATGAAAGTGCTATTAAAATTATTCATAATCCTGTGCAACATTCTCGAACTAAACATATTCAAGTCAGACATCATTTCATTCGTGATCATGTTGCCAAAGGAGATATTAATCTTAAGCATGTTCACACTAACAAGCAATTGGCCGATATCTTTACTAAGCCACTTGATGAGAAGACATTTTGCTACTTGAGGAGTGAGTTGAACATCATAGCTGCTTCAAACTTGAGCTAGACTCACTCGGTTGCATGCAAGGGCATGAGCTTTCTTGGTATTTCCATGATCTTGTGACATGTTATCTAATGCCATGGAATTCTATGCTCCCTTGTATTGCATCTAACATTTTGTAGGTACTTGGAAGATTTTCACTCCACAAGATTGCCAACAACTCAAATTATAAGCAATCTTGTCATTACCAAGTATCCACAAGCTCTCTTGACGATGGAAGGAAGAAAACAACTTAACCATATCCTTGACATATACTTGATGTGATCATATTTGCTAAATCTCAATTGGTATCATGTCAAATGGATACATCTATTGTTCTTCCTTGCATGACTAACCTTTGTAGGTGACAAGTGTACTAAAACGAGAAGGACTGCTCCCAACTCAAGATGATCTTCATCAACCTCGAGCATCCTCAACAAGTTCACCTACAAGCTACGTCATCAACATCACTCAAAGGTATGTACTCATATCCTTGAAAAGGCTTTACTCTAAGTCATGAGCTAAAGCAACTCAAGTGATATGAAGACATTAAAATGCTTAATCGAAAAATGGTAACCCCATTTTGAGCTTAACGTTGAGTATGACCTATGATCAAGTATTCTTGCTTGGCTCCTAAGTCAATATACTCTAATATAGGTGACCTAGTCACCGCCCATCATCTAGTTAAGTATTTTGGTTGGTTCATTCTCTATTTTGCAAGATTTCTTGGAACCACTCAAATCTTCTCTAGTTGATATCCCTTTTGTAAAACCTTTTGCTTTTATTTGAAAATTTTCTTTTGACACTGTGTTATTGGCAGAGTTTGAGAAATCTCGACTTCAAAACCCCACTGCCAAGTTTCTGTTTCTGCCTCGGAGCCGCCGATTCAAATAGCTCAGTTCTACCGAAATTAGCAGACGAGCTGCATCACAAATTCTCGGTACCACCGATTTATTTGTCATGGTGCCACCAATTTCATTTTTTTAAGTCTTTAATTCTCAAGTGATCCTAAAGTGATATTTATCAATTCTTCGATGATCCCTTCTTAAAAAAAACTTAGGGGGAGAAATTCTTTGTTCTAGGATCCCTAACTCAAGATTTTGGCTGATCTAAAACCATCAAGCTCAAGTTACATCTGTATGAGCCAAAGGGAGAGAAATTACTTTCAATGATTCCCTCAATTTTCATTTCTATGAACCCTACATTCAATGACCCTTGTTCTCAAGGATCCCTTCTTAATCAATGATCCCTGTATCTGACCCTGTGTATGACCTTTTTGGAAATTAATGTCAAAGGGGGAGAAATATACAAAGCTTCATGCTAAAGGGACATACATGCTTATGCAAAGGGGGAGATATAATCAAGGGGGAGAGCAGATAACAAAATTTACATTTATATAGACAAGGGGAGAAAAGTCTAACGAAATTTGTCATATTGAAATGAACATACTTTCTAATGGTGATCATCTTAGATTTTTCTCACCCTATCAGATCCCAATATCTACATGCTAAGATTCAGGGGGAGAGGATGATCCACTATTTTCATATCTAGGGGAGAAAGTTCTAAATGATCTTGGAGACATATCTATCTTAAGAAATACTATCTTCTATATGTTCTCCATATCTTGGTACTTTTGAGTTCTATTGCCTTTTTGATTGGTAGAATACTCTTGTGTTTCCTAACATTGTTTTCTCAAGTGTATCTCTACTACAAGAATGCTCAAGAACTCAAGGTAAGTATATGCATCATACCCTAGGTCAAGATGATCTCTTGCCTCTTGCACATATTGTTTGCAAGAGTGAAGTCTTGAACAAGGATACATCTCATTCATATACATTTGATGCATATAGCCGAGATACACATGACTCATTATATCCCTTCTACTATATGTGTGTCTATGCATTCCATTATATCCAAAGCGACTATCCTTTTAAAGGGATTGCACACATTTAGGGGGAGCAACTCTAAATCACGTGTCTCTCAAAGTCTTCATTATATCCATGCATATCTTTATTTGAAGCTTTGATTGTATGTTGTCATCAATTACCAAAAAGGGGGAGATTGAAAGCACAACATGCTCCCTTGGTGGTTTTGATAATTCATGACAACATAAATTGTCTCTTGGACTAATACTTTTACCTAGTGTATTTCAGATAAAAGTCCATGGAGAGAAGGGTTGGTAAAAAGATAGTGGAAATACCCCAAGATGCAAGGAAATGGATTGGCAAAGCTTCAAGCAAGAGGACTCTACATTTTAAATTTGTGAGAAATCACTTTGAGTCCATAGGAAAGCCAATACTATTTAAAGGGGGTAAGGTATTGTTGGTGAACAAAATGCTCATACGTGCACAAGTGATAGTCACCAAAACACCCACAAGCTCTTTCACAAAAGTCTGTCAAAGTCAAATATCCAAAATCGGTGCAACCAACACTTTCCACTCGGTGCCACCGATTCCCATACTCAGACAGACCTAAGCCAAACCCTAACCCTTCGGTGCAACCGATTCTGCTTCGGTGCCACCGAGTTTGGTTGCCAACTCTCTGTTATGCAAATTCACAAAATCGCACCTACCGAGTTTGTTGGATCGGCGTCACCGAGATTGGGCAATCTGACCGTTGGTCACCTTATCGGTGCAACCGAGTTTCATATATCGGTCTCACCGAGATTCAAAAGTTGCCACCTTTTGGTCACTTCGGTACCACCGAGATTAACACATCGGTGTCACCGAGTTGGTCATTTTGTGTGTAACGGTTGGATTTTTGGGGATGCCTATATATACCCCTTCACCACCACGTACTCGAAAGAGAAGCACTCAGAACTATTCCATACTTGCCCCATCCAGTTTTCTGAGAGAGAGCCACCGACTCATGTGTTGAGATCATGCCATTCCATTCCAACCATATGAATCTTGATCTCTAGCCTCCCCAAGTTGCTTTCCACCAATCCCATCTCTTCCACCAAGCCAAATCTGTGAGAGAGTGATTGTGTGTTGAGGAGTCTATCATCTTGAAGCACAAGAGCAAGGAGTTCATCGTCTTACCGAGCCTATTAGCTTTTGGAGGGTGGTGCCTCCTAGATTGGTTAGGTGTCGCTTGGGAGCCTCCTACTTCGTGTTGCGAAGTTGAACCAAGAAGTTTGTAAGGGCAAGGAGATCGCCTACTTCGTGAAGATCTACCCATAGTGAGGCTAGTCCTTCGTGGACGGAAGCCGTTATGGAATAGTCAAGGTTGCTACTTCGTGGACCCTTCGTGGGTGGAGCCCTCCGTGGACTCTCGCGACCGTTACCCTCCGTGGGTTGAAGACTCCATAAACATGGACGTACGATAGCACCACCTATCGGAACCACGGGAAAAGTCTTTGTGTCCCTCTTGCGTTTTATCTTCCTATCTCATCTCTTTACTTCATGTGCAATGTCTTTACTTTCCGCTGCTATATTCGTAGACATGCATGTGTAGGGTGTGCTTGACTTGCTATGATTGTTAAAATCTGTCAACCAATTAACTTGGGAAAAGGTTAGGTTTTAAATTCCTGCTAGTAGTCTATTCACCCCCCCCCCTCTAGACACTCTTCTACTGATCCCATAGGCGGCGGAGACCGCGTGCCACGCTCGCTACGGCCCGATGGGGCGATGCAGCGGCAGCGCGAGGGTCAGTGCGGCCACGGGGACGTCCTGGAGCGGACGGCCTCGGGGCGGCAGTAGACCGCGGGCTGCGACACTACGGCCCGAAGAGGCGACACAGCGGTAGCGCACGGGTTGGTGCAGCCGCGGGGAGAACCACGGGGCGGCGGCGCTGCGGCCCGACGGGGCGACGCGGCGGCAGCCCGGTGCTCGATCAGTGGAGGGACGCATTGTACTCGGGACAGTCTTCACGGGACCTGCGGAGGCGCGCGCAACCGACGGGCCAGGTCGGTTGCATGGCGTATATGAGGCGGATCGCGACGGCGGGCGGGTGATCAATCCGATCGCGCGCAAGGTCGGGGACGCCCTCGATGCAGGCGGGATGACGACGGAGTCCGAGATGAAGCCGGCGACAACGGCCGGCAGGGCAGCCGTACAGGCGCGGCGTAGATCGATGGGCGGGCCGGCACGCGAACGGCGGCTGTGATAGGCCGCCGCATCGCGCGAGGCCGCCGGATTGGGGCGATGCAGGTGTCCCAATCGGAGCAGGGCGGTGACGGCCGACGTAGATCGACGGGCGGGCCGGCGCGCGAACGACGGCGTTGAGGGGCCGCCGTGATGCGCGAGGCCGCCGGGTCGGTGTAGAGGCCGGGTCACGCCAATGTCGGAGTAGAGGCGCGGTGGTCGACGGCGGCGGCGGGCGACGCAAACCGATCTAAGATCGGAAAACCAAAAAGGAAACGCCGATCAATGCGACCGGCGGAAGAGAGAAAACCCGGATCAAGAGATCGGGAAAAAAGACTCTCTAGGGCAGCCGGTCAACACGACCGGCGGACGAACCCTAGGTACGGGCGGCGTGGCCCCCGGCGGCGGTCATGGAGGCCGACCGCCCCGAGGGCGGCGCGCGGTGCGGAAGCGGCAGGCGGCGGCTAGGTCTAGGAACTTGCGGCAGATACCATGTTGAAGGGAGAGAGGGATTGGTGGAATCGTTGTTGTATTGCTTGAGCCTCGTGGGCATATATATAGGAGTACATGATCAACTTGGATTACAAGACAAGCCAGAATAATTCCTAGTCTATGTTTTGTTTCCTAACTAATCACGATACTCAACAATTTGGTCTCGGTTGTTTCTTGGTTTAGGGATCTTTGAGCTCCATCTGCTTTTTCATGTATTTTTATTTGCTAAATCTCCTTTTTCTCTTCTAGGTCTTTGTAATTTTTCGTGGTGGAATGAGATGTATGGTTAGGGTTCTTGTTGACCATGCTTTGGTTGGGTTTTCTTAATCTCCCTTTTTGCTTTAATCTTCCTCTTTTTGTTTGGATTTTTGTGTTATTATTCCTAAGTGGATGACTAGTTCTGTGTATTTTCTCATTGAATTTTTATTCTTAATCATGAAAAATATGTATTCTTGTGGTTGTGTTTAATTTTTTGTAAATTAGAATGCACTTACCATTTGTTGCTAATATATATTTTAGTCCCCGTTGATTTTATTCTTGTTGATTTTATTTGTGTGCAAATTTTGTAGCCTGCATGTGTAATTCTATAATAATTAGTATCATGACATATAGTAAGTCATAGGGCAATGGTTGGATCCCATGATAATCAAAATATTTGATATGGTTCCCAGTGTATGCAATTGCTCCAAGAATGGCTCTCAGCCAAGACCCCTACTACACTGTTTTCTCTTTGTGTTCTGAACATGATTTGCTGCAGCCTGTCATTGTTGTAGGTGATAATGATGTGGTGTATTTTTTGTGAACCCTTCATGTGCATTTAAAGTCAGTTTGTTCAATTAGTACTTTCTTCAATTAGTTACAATAGGTGCAACCTATAGGAGTGGTTGGTGTTCAGGTTCCACATAGAGTAGGAATGGATGTTCAGGCTCCTTTTTTGCAAATTGTGTATGCTTGATGTGGTAGTGTTTTAACTGTTTTAAATTAGAATGTACTTACATCTGTTGCTAGTATATATTTTACTCCATGATCTATTTGTTCTTGTTGATGTTTTTGTGCAAATTATACACCCTGCTTATGCAAATCTATAATAATTAGTATCATGACCCAGTAGTTAGTCATGGAAGCTATGGTTGGATCCCATGATATATCAATATTTTTTGCTATGGTATTCCAAATGTCTGCAATTGCACCAAGAATTGCTCTCAGCCAAGTCGCACACTACTCTGTTGCTCTCTTTGTTTAGTATATGCTCTGCTCCAACTTTTAGGGGTTGTTGCTGATAATGATGTTGTGCAAGTTCTTAACCCTTCTTGTGCAATTGAAGGCGATTTGTTCCATTAGTACTTTATGAATAGTTTGATAGTTTGAGTACCGATAGTTAATTTTATTAGTGTGAGCATCTATCTAGTTGTAGTTAGTGAGAGGTAGTTGCAATGCTTGTTGTTTGCTTTTTTTCTTTTGAGTTTTGTGATGTCGTTTTGTTTTAGGTAGTTTTTATTCTTGATGTTGCTATAAATTTACCTAGATGCTGCCCTTTTAGTATTTTTTATGTTGCCAGAGTGCTCTGAAAGACCAGCCATGGAATGGGTACAAAGGTGGTGAAGGAACTAAAGTATACAACTTGGAAAAGGAGTTCATGCAGTCATATGAAAAATCCTAGTTGAGTTTACTTGCATGGTAAAATGTGTTAGCTACTATTGATAGTTTGGGTGCCATACAATAAGCCGGATGTAATTTGTTCCTTAAACAATAGCCGGATGTAAATTAGGAAATCTTGATAGTAACCATGTGTGTATTTCCTATGCTACCGGGTCATGTAGGACCAAATATGCAAAATTAAAAGAAAATGAACTCAACTATAGTTCTATTAAGCATGCAGTTTGTCCCACTGAATTCCAAAAGTTTGCGAGAACATATGTTGATGGGACCATGAATGTAAATACTGTAAACACTCCCCATTCAAGTGTTGAATTTGCATCACATAGGTTTTGGGAGCACTCAACTAACTTGTGAAATTCTATGTTGTAGACACTTTCATTGATAAGAAGGCAATGCAAATTAGCATTACAATAAGTTGATTAATACGAAAAATCTGCTACACCACTCTTGAGTTGTTACTCACTCTCATTGGCCCTGTTTATCCTTGGCTTAGATTGATTGACAAGCATAGTTTAAAAAACCGAACCGATGACTAAACCGGTGAGGCTCTCAATTCAAGTTTTTACCGGCCAGACTGCTGGTTCATTTGGTTCATTTGTGAACCCCCCCCCCCTCCCCGAAATATTTAGGTAATTTTTCAAAATTTTGACCTCACACCAAATGAATAGACATAACATTGGATGTAATGAATCAATAAAGCATGAGGTGTTATTAGCTTGGTTGGTTATTTGGCCTTTAGCATGCTTCACCACAAGGTCAGGTGTTTGATTCCTTCTTGTTGCTACGGGCTAAAGGAAAAATAAATGAAGACAAAGGTGTGACAGCTCCCGGATGCCCCTACACCCACATGAGCAGTAAATTTAAAATAAAATGAAAAAAATCAAAAACTTTAGGGGATCAAATATGAGCAAACTTTTGATGTTCTTGAAAATTTTCAGCAACAAATAACACTCGAGGAGCCCTCACCAAAAACAATTACTACTTAAAAGTGCACATAAACTTTGACCACTGCTATTTTTAGGTCAGGTCTCCTCGGATGTTATTTGAGGCTGAAAATTTGCAAGAACGTCGAATGTTTAATTATGTTTGTTTGGTGTTCCAAAGTTTTGAATTTATTTATTTGAATTTACTCTTCATAGAGGGTGTAGGGGCACCCGAGTGTCGAAAGTCCTGTCTCATAAATGAATCAAGCAAATTATTTTCGAAACTCACTTCTTCCTCATACGCTCGGGCGTGCTTGGATATCAAATGGGTGCCCAGCAAGCTCGCCACCCCATGATGCAATCTTACTTTTTTCTACCAGACCCTCCCCTTCCCGCCCGGTTTCTCGTCATAGCAGGACATTTCTCGCTCGACCTCTCTCTTTTAAAACTGGATATCGCCCACCTCACATTCGTCATGGCACCCTATCACTAGTAGAAAACAGGGCAACAGTCCCGGTTCCAGAGGGCCTTTAGTCCCGGTTCTACAACCGGGACAACACGATCGGGACTAATGCAGATCACTTTTAGTCCCGGTTGGCTTACGAACCGGGACCAAAGGTGCTCCACGTGGCCGCAATGCGGCGCCGAGGCAGGAGGACCTTTAGTCCCGGTTCGTAACACGAACAGGGACAATAAGGCGCTGTTTTTTTTTGGAAAGGGTCGTGTTTCATTTTTTGTTTTCATTTTCTTTTATATTTATATTGTATTTTCACGCGGTTAAACATATTAATATACAACATCATCAGTACAAATTATGGAAAAAACAACCAACATCAGTACAAATTAGATGGATGCAATAGACCAAGTTGAATTAGAGGAAATATTTTTCCTCTAATTCAACTTGGTCTAGTGCATCCATCTAATTTGTACTCGTATATGTCATATAACAACTCATCATCATCATCTTAATCAACTCTTCATCATTCAACATCCAACAACTCATCATCATCTTAATCAATGATCCTCATTATTGTAGTTATCAAAAGGTTGAAACACTAACTACTGCTAGGTAAAAAAGCAAAATAAAGCCGAACTCCGCCATCTCCCGATTGAAGAACACAGATCAAAGTGGTAGCATAAATGCTTGTATTGCATTTCTCCATCCTGTGATTTTCAGGGTTTCTTCACTTTTAGATATCCTGTAGCTACCACTGTAATTAATCGGGAGTGGCCGTAAGTTAACCATTTGCAAATCACCATTTGTGAACATCCATCTAGGCACGGTCTCTGGGGGAAGTACCTATTGAAAAACATTCGTAATAATAACATAGTTAGCAAACTAGTTTTGCTTAGAACAATGTATATATGAAAAAGATGGACTAGTGATGCAATGGTAAAAAAATTCCTACAAAGTTGTTTGAAGTGATGCTATGATGGTTCAACTTGTGCACTAGTGGCACATATCCATTATAAATGTTGCCAGTCCGGTAATGTTTAGCATGATCCTCAACATCATGAATAAATGAGATGAGATGATTTATCTCCGAACAAGTAAGTTTGGAGTCATGACTGTAGTACGTCCGATCTATTATCTGTCGGGTAGTTCTTGTAGCACGGAAATAAGCTGATAATTAAAAATAAAGAAATTTAGTCGGGATGAGTGCCAAATACTTTTCAATAATCAATATAAAGTACCTAACAAATCTGTTGACAAACGCACCTGGAGGTAGCACCGGAATCAAGTCATCCTCCGCATGCACCCAAATATCTATATTATTATCATGAACATCGTCATTACCAAGATCGAAGGTAGTGTTCATGTCCCCATCCAACCCATACGCGTTGCAAAATGCTCTCCAATTAGAACAACCAAAATATGTGTGATCTTCGTTATTTTTCACCTTAACAACAAAAGTGTAATGCTCCGTTCTTTGGTGAGCTATCTTAGGCTCTCTACTATCCTTCTCTTTGAAATAGAACTTGTCCAAGATAACGAATCTTGCATGACAGGGAACGCACTAGTCGAATTGTACAAAAGAAAATTAAAGGTTAGTTAAGGCAAAAAAGCACACGTCATACTTCATTAACAAAAAATACATGTCGTCTGTACATACGGTAATAATACTAAATTCTTCTGTTAGCTTGACGGTGAACGACCTATCGTTGTCCAGGTGAGGATAAATGTCGCATAGACCCCTGGCGTCCCAGCACAAAGGGCACTAAGCGATCCTATCATCGTCAGAATACGTCGACATTTCCTGTGTTCATGATTCTAAGATTAAAAATCGACGGCAAAATTTTGAAGCAAGATCATCATATAATATCACTAATACATATGATATCACCGGCGATCGTCGCGGACTCTTCATATAATATTATCATATAATATCACTAATACATCTTGAATAATCCAGTTAATGAAGCATCGAATATTATCGCTAATACAGCTCGAATATTATCATATAATATCATTAATTAATACAGATCGAGTTGACATCTCAAGACGCAGGCGGTGGATACCCAAAGAGAAGGAACCATCGCCGGATCATAGCTCGGATGAGATCCCTGAATAACCTGCCTGGTATTGGAGAACCTAGCGTCCAACGCGGCCATGTAGCAACGGACGTGCTCGTCCTCCTCCCTAACAAGATGACGTACCACCTCCGCGGGGGCCGGCTCCCTCTGCACTGATAGTGGCCCACGCGACCGCCACCAAAGAAGCTCCGGGTCGACGACGAGACCCGGATTTCTCACTAAGGTGCGCGCCCCGGAAGGTAGCACCTCCCAGTGCCAGCCCGACGGAGCCCAGTCCCGGACATGGTGCCTCTCGAACTGGTTGTCGGCGCCGAGCCGATGACGAGGATGCGGGATTGACATCGTCGACGAGAACAAATTGTGGCTATATAGCAAATATCATTTTATTTAACAACAATAACAATGACATATCTTTTTATAATTCTATCCTATGATAATCCTAGCTATTCATTGGTTAGGCATGAGAAAAGTCATGTTTGTTGTGTATTATTTAGTTTGCTCATGCGGTTATACCCAAAACTCTGTGAGGTAAATGATTAGATAAGGTCAGTCAGATGTAAACTTTGTTCCTTGCCTGTGAAGCCAGAAATGTAGCTAGGAGAAATACAAGCTATTACTTTGATATCTTACAAGTTGTTAATGCAAATTTTTCATTCCATACAGACTGTACTCTCTCTATATATGCTCAATATGCTCTATCTATGCATCAGTACTTATGTGATCAGTCAAAACCAAAAACACTCTCCAAAAACTTAAAAAACACCGCATATCAATCAGCACGACGCGGCGTGCCGCCGCGCACTACACGCTAGTATATCCTATGAACCAAATTGTATATGAGACTCCATGGATTTTGGATCCCACGCCGCCACTGCTTCGGCCGGCGACGGGCGATGACGGTGACCGCGGGGGGGGGGGGGGATAGGAGGAGGGGAACGGCGGTGTGGCGCCCGGTGGCTCACCTAGCTAGGAGGAGGGGAGCGGGGCTCGGGGCGGCGTCGGCGTCGGGGGGGGCGCCGACGGGGACGGCGTCGGGGGCGGCGACGGGGACGGCTTCGGGGGCGGCGACGGGGGCGGCGCGACGAGGAGCGGGCTCGAGGAGGCGACGGCGCGGTCCGGCAGCCTGGCGGCGTCGAGGTTTTCTTCGGCGCCGTCGGGGGAGATGGAGATCGAAAACTGTAGATGGATTTTGGTCCACTTATATACCCCTTTAGTCCCGGTTGGAGCCAGCAACCGGGACTAAAGGTGAATTTCAGCATCCCAAAGGGCGGGAAGCCCAGCCCTTTAGTTCCGGTTAGGCGCAGGCGGTGGACATCCAAAGAGAAGGAAACATTGCCGGATCATAGCTCGGGTGAGATCCCTGAATAACCTGCCAGGTATTGGAGAACCTGGCGTCCAACGCGGCCATGTAGCGACGGACGTGCTCGTCCTCCTCCCTGACACGACGACGTACCACCTCCGCGGGGGGCGGCTCCCTCTGCACCGATAGTGGCCCACGCGACCGCCACCGAAGAAGCTCTGGGTCGATGACGAGACCCGGATTTCTCACCAAGGTGCGCGCCCCGGAAGGTAGCACCTCCCAGTGCCAGCCCGGCGGAGCCCAGTCCCGGACATGGCGCCTCTCGAACTGGTTGTCGGCGCTGAGTCGACGGCGAGGATGCGGGATTGGCATCGTCGACGAGAACAAATTGTGGCTATATAGCAAATATCATTTTATTTAACAACAATAATAATGACATATCTTTTTATAATTCTATCCTATGATAATCCTAGCTATTCATTGGTTAGGCACGAGAAAAGTCATGTTTATTGTGTATTATTTAGTTTGCTCATGCGGTTATACCCAAAACTCTGTGAGGTAAATGATTAGTTAAGGTCAGTCAGATGTAAACTTTGTTCCTTGCCTGTGAAGCCAGAAATGTAGCTAGGAGAAATACAAGCTATTACTTTGATATCTTACAAGTTGTTAATGCAAATTTTTCATTCCATACGAACTGTACTCTCTCTCTATATGCTCAATATGCTCTATCTATGCATCAGTACTTATGTGATCAGTCAAAACCAAAAACACTCTCCAAAAACTTAAAAAAACACCGCATATCAATCAGCACGACGCGGCGTGCCGCCGCGCACTACACGCTAGTATATCCTATGAACCAAATTATATATGAGACTCCATGGATTTTGGATCCCACGCTGCCACTGCTTCGGCCGGCGACGGGCGATGACGGTGACCGCGGGGGGGGGAGGGGGATAGGAGGAGGGGAACGGCGGTGTGGCGCCCGGCGGCTCACCTAGCTAGGAGGAGGGGAGCGGGGCTCGGGGCGGCGACGGGGACGGCTTTGGGGGCGGCGACGGGGGCGGCGCGACGAGGAGCGGGCTCGGGGAGGCGACGGCACGGTCCGGCAGCCTGGCGACGTCGAGGTTTTCTTCGGCGCTGTCGGGGGAGATGGAGATCGAAAACTGTAGATGGATTTTGGTCCACTTATATAACCCAACCTTTAGTCCCGGTTGGTGGCCCCAACCGGGACTAAAGGTGAATTTCAGCAGCCCAAAGGGCGGGAAGCCCAGCCCTTTAGTCCCGGTTGGAGCCACCAACCGGGACTAAAGGGTTGGTCCTGGCTATGGTGGGAGTTTAGTCCCACCTCGCTAGTTGAGGAGCACGACGACCAGCTTATAAGCCCCGCTGTGAGAGAGGCAGCACGAGCCTCTCTCAAACCGAACATGTGCCTACTATGTCGTTGTTACTAAAGTGAGAATAGATGCGCTTTATAAAGAAAAATTAAACCTAAATCCAAAGTGCTAGTAAATTCAAAGTTAACTAGCACTTTGAATTTAGGTTGAATTTTCTCTATAAGCGCATCTATTTTCATTTTTGCTATTTTTTTATGTTATTTTTTTGCATATTAAAAGTTCTTAACAAAAAATACTTTATGAATATTCTTTTTGCTATTAAATTTTTTAACAAAAATAACTTTGATAATTTTAGTTGCATAAATTTTATATAATATTAAGTTAAATAACTTTGATCGGACGAAAACACGTCTATTACAAAGGGATTTCAATTTTTTAAACATATTTTAACTCAAGACTTTTTCTGCATTCAATATGCACCATTCAAAGCCACATCATCACTTTTCAACCCTTTTCTGACTTCATTTGCTATTTTTCATGCATTTCATGATTTATTTTGAGCTAAAATGACCCTGAATTGAAAAGCACTGCAAATGAACTCTGAAATGGTTGAAAGTTGGCATGGTATCATAATTTCACCCACATAGCATGTGCTAAAAAGTTGAGAGGGTTACAGGAAAAACTGTATGCACTTCGTGTACAAACTGGACAATCTCTTTCGAAGTATCAGGGTTTCGGACGAAAACTCGTCTCTCACAAAGGGATTTCAATTTTTTAAACATATTTTAACTCAAGACTTTTTCTGCATTCAATATGCACCATTCAAAGCCACATCATCACTTTTCAACCCTTTTCTGACTTCATTTGCTATTTTTCATGCATTTCATGATTTATTTTGAGCTAAAATGACCCTGAATTGAAAAGCACTGCAAATGAACTCTCAAATGGTTGAAAGTTGGCATGGTATCATAATTTCACCCACATAGCATGTGCTAAAAAGTTGAGAGGGTTACAGGAAAAACTGGATGCACTTCGTGTACAAACTGGACAATCTCTTTCGAAGTATCAGGGTTTCGAACGAAAACTCATCTATTACAAAGGGATTTCAATTTTTTAAACATATTTTAACTCAAGACTTTTTCTGCATTCAATATGCACCATTCCAAGCCACATCATCACTTTTCAACCCTTTTCTGACTTCATTTGCTATTTTTCATGCATTTCATGATTTATTTTGAGCTAAAATGACCCTGAATTGAAAAGCACTGCAAATGGTTGAAAGTTGGCATGGTATCATAATTTCACCCACATAGCATGTGCTAGAAAGTTGAGAGGGTTACAGGAAAAACTGGATGCACTTCGTGTACAAACCGGACAATCTCTTTCGAAGTATCAGGGTTTCGGACGAAAACTCGTCTATTACAAAAGGATTTCAATTCTTCACATGTAACTGCAGTGATATTCTAGATGAAAGCCATCATCAGAATAGTTGTGGAGAGAAAGTCTTCACTTTTTCTCCGCGTGTGTTCCTTGCTTATTGCGTCGTAACCATGGATAATCTTCATCGTTTAACAAGATGCTTGGGTCAGCCTTCACTTTGAAGGGAGGAATTTCATGAAACTTTTCATAATTTTCAGACATGTCTGTCTCGTCCTCCACCCCCACGATGTTTCTTTTCCCTGAAAGAACTATGTTTCGCTTTGGCTCATCGTTTGATGTATCCGCTTCCTTATCTTTTTTTTCTCGGTTTGGTAGTCATGTCCTTCACATAGAAAACTTGCACCACATCATTGGCTAGGACGAATGGTTCCTTCGTGTACCCAAGATTGTTGAGATCCACTGTTGTCATTCCGTACTGCGGGTCTAACTATACGCCGCCTCCTGACAGATTGACCCATTTGCACCGAAACAAAGGGACCTTAAATTCATGTCCATAGTCAAGTTCCCATATCTCCTCTATGTAACCATAATATGTGTCCTTTGCCCTATTAGTGATTGCTGCATCAAAGCGGACACCACTGTTTTGGTTGGTGCTCTTTTTATCTTGGGCGATCGTGTAAAATGTATTACCATTTATCTCGTACCCTTGGTAAGTCAATACAGTCGGAGATGGTGTCCTGGCCAACAAGTACAGGTCATCTGCAACAGTGTTGTTACGCATGAGATGCATTTGCAACCAACCGCCGAAAGTCCCGATGTGTTCATGTGTAATCCAGTCGTCAGACTGCTCCGGGTGTGTCCAGCGTAGAATATTCTTGTGTTCATTCATATACGGGGCCGCCAAGGTAGAATTATGTAGAACTGTGTAGTGTGCTTGCGCCCAAGAATGCCCGTCCCTACATATTATTGATTTCGCTCCTAGCATGCCTTTTCCACTCAGTCTCCCCTCATACCGCGATTTAGGGACACCAATCGACTGAAGGTCAGGAAAAAAGTCAACACAAAACCCAATGACCTCCTCTGTTTGATGGCCCGTGGAGATGCTTCCTTCTGGCCTAGCACGATTACGAACATATTTCTTCAAGACTCCCATGAACCTCTCAAAGGAGAACATATTGTGTAGAAATACAGGACCCAGAATGGCAATCTCGTCGACTAGATGAACTAGGACGTGAGTCATGATATTGAAGAAGGATGGTGGGAACACCAACTCGAAGCTGACAAGACATTGCACCAAATCATTCCGTAACATTGGTAGGATTTCTGGATCGATTACCTTCTGAGAGATTGCATTGAGGAATGCACATAGCTTCACAATGGCTAATCGAACGTTTTCCGATAGAAGCCCCCTCAATGCACCGGAAGCAGTTGCGTCATAATCACGTGGCAGTCATGAGACTTTAGGTTCTGGAATTTTTTCTCTGCCATGTTTATTATTCCCTTTATATTCGACGAGAAGCCAGACGGGACCTTCATACTGAGCAGGCATTCAAAGAAGATTTCCTTCTCTGCTTTGGTTAGAGCGTAGCTAGCAGGACCTTGATACTGCTTTGGATGCATGCCGTCTTTTTCGTTCACACGTTGCTGGTCCTCCCGTGCCTCCGGTGTATCTTTTGTCTTCCCATACACGCCCAAGAAGCCTAGCACGTTCACGCAAACATTCTTCGTCACGTGCATCACGTCGATTGCAGAGCGGACCTCTAGGTCTTTCCAATAGGGTAGGTCCCAAAATATAGATTTCTTCTTCCACATGGGTGCGCGTCCCTCAGCGTCATTCGGAACAGATTGTCCGCCAGGACCCTTTCCAAAGATTACTTGTTAATCCTTGACCATATCAAGTATGTCATCACCAGTACGGAGGACAGGCTTCTTTCGGTGATTTGCCTCACCTTTGAAATGCTTGCCTTTCTTTCTTAAGGCATGCTTGGTCGGAAGAAATCGACGATGTCCCATGTACACATTCTTCTTGCATTTGTCCAAATATATACTTTGGGTATCATCTAAACAGTGCGTGCATGCATTGTATCCCTTGTTTGTCTATCCTGAAAGGTTACTAAGAGCAGGCCAATCATTGATGGTTACAAACAGCAACTCTTGTAGGTCAAATTCCTCTTGTTTATGCTCATCCCACACACGTACACCTTTTCCATTCCACAGATGTAAAAGCTCTTCGACTAATGGCCTTAGGTACACATCAATGTCGTTGTCGGGTTGCTTAGGGCCTTGGATGAGCACTGGCATCATAATGAACTTCCGCTTCATGCACAACCAAGGAGGAAGGTTATAGATACATAGAGTCACGGGCCATGTGCTATGATTGCTGCTCTGCTCCCCAAAAGGATTAATGCCATCTGCACTTAAACCAAACCATACGTTCCTTGCGTCACCTGCAAAGTCCTCCCACTTTCTCTTGATTGTTCTCCACTGCGACCCGTCAGCGGGTGCTCTCAACTTCCCGTCTTTCTTACGGTCTTCTTTGTGCCATCGCAACAACTTGGCATGCTCTTTGTTTCTGAACAGACATTTCAACCGTGGTATTATAGGTGCATACCACATCACCTTGGCAGGAACCCTCTTCCTAGGGCGCTCGCCCTCAACATCACCAGGGTCATCTCGTCTGATCTTATACCGCAATGCATTGCATACCGGGCATGCATTCAATTCCTCGTACTCACCGCGGTAGAGGACGCAGTCATTAGGGTATGCATGTATCTTATGCACCTCTAATCCTAGAGGGCAGAGAACCTTCTTTGCTCCATACGTAGTGTCATGCAATTCGTTATCCTTTGGAAGCTTATTCTTCATTATTTTCAGTAACTTTTCAAATCCCTTGCCAGATAAACCATTCTCTGCCTTCCATTGCAGCAATTCCAGTGTGGTACCGAGCTTTGTGTTGCCATCTTCGCACTTTGGATACAACCCTTTTTTGTGATCCTCTAACATGTGATCGAACTTCAACTTCTCCCTTTCACTTTCGCATTCTCTCTGTGCATCAACAATGACCCGGCGAAGATCATCATCGGGCACATCGTCTGGTGCCTCTTGATCTTCAGCCTCCCCCGTTGCAGTATCACCGTATTCAGGGTACATAGGACGATAGCTGTCATCATCCTCTTCTTCTTCGTTGTCTTCCATCATAACCCCTCTTTCTCCATGCTTGGTCCAAACATTATAGTATGGCATGAAACCCTTCTCAAGCAGGTGGAAGTGAAGGGTTTTAGAGTTGGAGTTATCCTTCGTATTCTCACAGACAGTACATGGACATTACATAAAACCATTCTGCTTGTTTGCCTCGGCCACTTCGAGAAATTTATGCAGGCCCTCAATGTACTCGAAGGTGCGTCGGTCACCGTACATCCATTGCCGGTTCATCTGCATGCATTATATAATTAAATGTATCAAAAACCATTACAGAACATCATGAATAGAAAAGTGATCAAATTAATACAAGTTCATCATCACATTAAAACCAAAGTACAGTAGTGATCAAATGTTATTACTAAAAAAATAAATACATAAAGTTCATACATAGTTCTCATAGAACAACATACAAGTAAGAAAATTATACAAGTATCTATCTAAATCATGCAAGTAAGAATTTTTTCTTTTAAAAAGAAGACAAGAACAAGAGGCTCACCACGGTGGTGCCGGCGACGAGATCGGCGCGGGCGATCGACGGCGGTGAGGATAGGGACGGGGACGGCACCCTACACATGTGCAGACTCTAAGAAGTTAATTTCAGCTCTAATTGTGCGTCTAAATCAAAAGAACTCCCACATACACTCCTCCACTAAAACCCACAAACCACACTCTACTTCTAGAGCATTTGAAATGAGCTAAACTAGTAGTGAGAGATAAAATGATGAAGTCGTTAACCTTTTAGAACACTTGTGTAGTTGGTGCACCGCCAAACCTAAACAAATCTTAGGGAAAATGTAGCTTGGAGGTCGAGCTTGCAGAGGAGAAAACTTAAGTGTGGCTCCGGCATTTCATCGAACACCTCATGTGCATAGGAGGTGAGAACAGAGAGCAACACACCTCCCAAACGCCAGCCGGCCAAAAAACAGAGGAGTGAGCGGGCAGGGGAGAGCATTTATATAGGCATTGTATAAGTCCTGGTTGGTGGCTAGCACCGGGACTAAAGGTGCCTCTTTAGTCCCGGTTCCAGCCACCAACCGGGACTAAAGGGACTGGGCCAAGAGCGAGGCCCTTTAGTCCCGGTTCGTGTCTGGAACCGGGACTAAAGGGGTCAGACGAACCGGGACTGGTTCCTGCCGAGGCCCGGCCGGTGCCCTGGCCTCATGAACCGGGACTGATGCACCCATTAGTCCCGGTTCGTAACACGACCGGGACTAATGCAATATTCTGGCCTGTTTCAAAGCCCTGTTTTCTACTAGTGTATCTTCTTTACATCATACTTAACCATGAACCGCCAATGAGGAATCCCTTACCAATCGCCCATGTTTGTGTCGATCCACCACCACCATCAAGGATAGAAGGCGTGAGCCACCCATGATGCCCCTCGAGCAAAGATTGCATATCCGATATCTCCTAAGCCATTGACATATTGTAACATACAGTTGAATGTGGCTCATTACCATAAAAAATGTGATGGCCATTGTTGGGCGTGCAACTAAGATGCCACTGTCACCGTTATTAACTCTTGAAACAACCAAAATGAATTTGCCCTTCTATCCTAACCAGAAAATGTACGAGAATGTTGTGCATTACCATGAAACAAAAAAATGATGTATGTTGTTGTCAGTTGTATGATTGATGATTGTATATGGCACTGAATGGTAATAAGAAAGAAAATATCTCATCAATGCTTGATTGATTGTGATTTATTTTTTACTATATGGTAATCAATCTCTGATGAGACAACACCTGAGTGAAGAATTAATAGGAAAGTTATGATTTGAAATCAATTGCTATGAAACTGGATTTCATTGTTTGGCAACGTTCTCTTTTGTAACATGGCTGGTTAGGAAAGTTTAGAAAGGTTAGGGAAGTTTTTTTTAGAGGGTGAAAAAACCAATATGAAGGGTTGGTGGTGGGATATGAGACGAAATAAAACCGCGGAGGGAAGGCTACCAAGTCTCCCTTTAGGAGTAGAGATATAGGTATATACAATAATATTTCTTTGTCATGGTTTACTTGTTAATTTTCTTAAATTCCGTTATTTGTTTCCTAAAATAAATTGCATTAATTAAAGAGATCGGTTGATTTGGATAAGTTAGGAAAGTTAGATCTGTGATCTTTTCTATGTTAGGGAAGTGTTGATTTGAAAGAAAAGAGTGGAGAGAAAAATAAATCGATGGATAAGAAAACCAGTGGAAGGTGGGAAGAAACTATTCGTCAAAACTTCTAAGTCTGAAAATCATCTCCACAGTTGATCTGTGGAGCAATTCATAAACTGCAATCAGTAGAAAAAATAGTTAGATTGTGCATGTATGAGATGATGAATTGTGCAGATATTGTGCATGCATGAGATGATGAATTGTGCAGATGATCCCTAATTAAGTTATGGAACGGTACAACGAGAAAATATAGCGGTTAAGGGACGAATTAGCTAGCTAGATTGTGGATGCATGGATGAGTCGCTAGATTGTGGATGCATGCATGAATCACCCGACACGAAGGAAGCTGCGCAGAGTGCCACGATGAGCTTTGGGTATAGGCCCGAGCCGTTGCGCCTTCGTATATAGATGTTCATTGCCTGGTAGACACCGCAGCGGACAGCGGCCAACACGACTGTCGGGTCATCAGTGCCCACCACGCTGCCAAATCGACCGTCGATTGTAGTCGCTGCATCCAGTGTCCGTGCTGCCATGATGTGTACCCAGCAAAGTCGGCACATGCGGCAGAGTCATGCAGATCCGGCGGTGGGACCGAACAGCGAGGTGAGGTGACCGGTGGAGAGCGGAGAGGGCCTGCGGCGTCGGTTGTCGATCTCCTGCAACACACATAGATACATGGAGAGAGTGAGAGAGAGGAGGGAGATAATAAGAAACTAAGGAAGTATAGTCAGGGCGGAGGGAGAGGAGAGGGCGCAGAGGAGCATACTGGTGTCCGTGGCGAGGCCTCCATTGTCCCTTCCACCATCAAACCTCCATGGCTAAGGCGTACCTACCCACCAGCATGACCTGATGGTGAATGGGTTCACGTGACGAGCGTGGGGACAATGTACACACGATTTGTAAGGCATGTACACACGATCCCCGCAAGATGTATTTGCGGTTGGCTGCCATGTATGATTGATGATTGTATAAGGCAGTGAATGGTAATAAGAATGGAAGTATCTCATCAATGCTTGATTGATTGTGATTTATTTTTTACTATATGGTAATCAATCTCTGACGAGACAACACCTGAGTGAAGAATTAACAGGAAATTTAGGATTTGAAATCAATTGCTACGAAACTGGATTTCATTGTTTGGTAATGTTCCCATTTGTAACATGGCTGGTTAGGAAAGTTTAGAAAGGTTAGGAAAGTTTTTTTGAGAGGGTGAAAAAACCAACATGAAGGGATGGTGGTGGGATATGAGACAATCTACAATTTGTTTAGAAAGGTTAATTTTCTTAAATTCCGTTATTTGTTTCCTAAAAAACAATAATTTTTTCCCTAAAATATATTACATTAATTAGAGAGATCAGTTGATTTGGATAAGTTAGGAAAGTTAGATCTGTGATCATTGTATGTTAAGAAAGTATTGATTTGAAAGAAAAGTGTGGAGAGAAAAATAAATTGATGGATAACAAAACCAGTGGGAGGTGGGACGAAACTATTCCTCAAAACTTCTAAGTCCGAAAATCATCTCCACAATTGATTTGTGGAGCAATTAATAAACTGTAGTCAGTAGAAAAATTAGTTAGATTGTGCAGGCATGAGACGATGAATTGTTCCCTAATTAAGTTGTGAAACGGCACAACCAGGAAAAATAGCAGTCAAGGGACAAATTAGCTGGCTAGATTCTGGATGCATGCATGAGTCAGCCGACACGAAGAAAGCTGCGCGGAGCGCCACGACGAGCTCTGGGTACAGGCCCGAGCCGTTGCGCCTTCGTAGATAGATGTTCATTGCCTGGTAGACACCGCAGCAGACAGCGACCAGCACGACTGTCGGGTCGTCAGTGCCCACCATGCTGCCAAATCGACCGTCGATTGTAGTCGCTGCATCCAGTGTTCATTCCGCCATGATGTGTACCCAGAAAGGACGACACTGGCGGCAGAGTCATGCAGATCAGGCGGTGGGACCGAACAGCGAGGTGGGGTGACCGGTGGCGAGCGGGTAGAGAGATGGAGAGAGAGAGAGAGTGAGAGAGGAGGAAGATAATAAGAAACTAAGGAAGTAGAGTCATGGCGGAGGGAGAGGAGAGGGCGCAGAGGAGCATACTGGTGTCCGTGGTGAGGCCTCCATTGTCCCTTCCACCATCAGACCTCCATGGCTAAGGCGCACCTACCCACCATCATGACCTGATGGTGAACGGGTTCGCGTGACGAGTGTGGTGACAATGTACACACGATTTGTAAGGCATGTACGCATGATCCCCGCGTGATGTATTTGCGGTTGGCTGCCATGTATGATTGATGATTGTATAAGGCAATGAATGGTAATAAGAAAGGAAATATCTCATCAATGCTTGATTGATTGTGATTTATATTTTACTATATGGTAATCAATCTCTGATGAGACAACATCTGAGTGAAGAATTAACAGGAAAGTTAGGATTTGAAATCAATTGCTACGAAACTGGATTTCATTGTTTGGTAACGTTCCCATTTGTAACATGGCTGGTTAGGAAAGTTTAGAAAGGTTAGGAAAGATTTTTTTTAAGAGGGTGAAAAACCAACATGAAGGGATGGCGGTGGGATATGAGACAATCTACAATTTGTTTAGAAAGGTTAATTTTCTTAAATTCCGTTATTTGTTTACTGAAAAACTATAAAAATTTTCCTAAAGTAAATTTAATTAATTAGAGAGATCAGTTGATTAGGATAAGTTAGGAAAGTTAGATCTGTGATCTTTTATACGTTATGAAAGTGTTGATTTGAAAGAAAAGAATTGAGAGAAAAATAAATCGATGGATAAGAAAACTAGTGGAAGGGGATGGTGGGAGGTGGGACGAAATAAAACCAAACGAAAAAAACGGACGAAAAAAGCCCGCGTACCGAACGAACCTACCATCATGACCGCGGACTGTCCCTTTAGGAGTAGAGATTCCCCCACTATTTTTTTGCAGGGAACTATTACCCAGTATTTCACATATTGTTTTTGCCCGGTTTTCCAAAATTAACTAAGCAATTCTCTTCTTCTGTTCATGGATTGAACCCTTTGGGATGCGGTTTAAAACAATGTACATGCATCTTTCACATTTTTGTAAGAAAAACTTTGTCCTGCTGGCAGACCTTGATGCATCTCTCTACCAATTTTGAATTAGTAAACAAAAGTTCAACCTCCGTGGGGTATGCTAGGCTTTTCGGTCATGTGACAATGCTCCTTCTCCCAAGATGCAAAAAGAAAGAAAGAAAGGGGGCCGGGGGCCCCCGGGGGGGCAGGGGGCGAGATCCTCTTTGAATAGAAAACAAGAGGCAGCCAGTGATATTTCGCCTACTGCGAAACGGATCGTACCACACAACCGCTAGATGGGCCAACCCAACAGTAGGGTTTCTGGGAGCGATTTTCCGTGTGTTTCTATGGGACGGCTTTTGTGCCAGTTTTCTTTTGTTTTCCTTCTGGTTTTGGTTTTCTGTGTTTCTTTTTACCTTTTCTTTGTTTTCTTCAGATTTTTTTATTTTTTCAACACATGTCTACTTTTTTTAATACACATTGTACATTTTTCATATACTTGTACAACATTTGTTTTGACATATGTTGAACATGTTTCAAATAATAAATGACATGTATACTTTCTTAATGATATGAACCATTTTTTGAATTAATAGAAATTATTTTCTAAATTTAGATATTTTTCAAAATTTCATGAACACTCTTTGGAAAATGTGATTTTTTTAAAGTCACGATTTTTTAAATTTTGTAAAAACAATTAAGTTGCACGAACATTTTTGTACACTGCATGAACATTTAAAAAAGTACATGAACATTTTTCTTATATATGTATACATGGTAAAAGAAAGAACTTAAATATTTTACTTTGGCCGCTGGCTAGTTTAAAAGCTAACCGGTGGTTTAACGAGGGAGCAACAAGTTAGCGAGCACTCCCTCACAAGCGTTCCAGCGATCACTCCCACGCGCCGCCACTTGGCGCGTTCCCAGTCGCCGCCATGGGTCGCGCACTGAGCGTTCCCTTCGGATTTTGTTTTTTTCATTTTTTCGCACGTGTTTTTGCCTCTTTGGAGTGGGTTTTTCCCGGTTTTTTTTGGTGTTCCGGTTTTTCACCGGTCTTTCCTAGCTTTTGGACGAAAAAAAAGTTCAAAAACTTTTTTTTTTGCGCGAAAAAACGCGTTTTCTGTTTTTTTTTGCGAGAGGCACGGTTTTGCTTCCGCGAGAGGCACGGTTTTGCCTTCGCGAGAGGCACGACGAAAAAAAATGCGTTTTCTGTTTTTTTCTATCGCGTGAGGCACGGTTTTTTCGTCCGGTTTTTTTGGTGAAAAAAAAAAAGTTCGTCAAAACCTATCAACATGGGATCTAGTTTTGAAGATCGCGACGCGAGAAAGCCAACGGTGAAAACGGTTCGAGATTTGGACGCACGGTTTTGAAGATAAAACATTTTGAAAATACGGATCTACGAAAAAAGGGAAAACTTCCAGGTTGCGACAAGTGACACGCATGCAGTGCGCCACTTGACGCAACCTGAAGAGGTGGGAGTAATAGTTGGAATGTGTACTCGCTAACTGGTGATTTCGGTTTAACGAACAAACCGAACGCGCGGAATAACGCAAACACGTGGCCTTAGCTTGGTGGGCCGGCCTACTGTGCGCCGATGCAACGATCAGGATAGGATCGCTCCCCTGAAAAATAAATAAAAAATAAAGCGATCTATAGACAGCGGCCTCAACAGAGTGTCCATACTCCATAGTCTATGGTCCCTTGGACTTCGAGAAAACGAGGCGAAGGGTGCAGGCACGCGGACGCCTTGGTAGGTGGCCGGCGACCGGCGGCGCAGAGGGGTCATCCACTCGCAGGTCAGTCCACTACCCAACTTCTTCCCGAAGTGGTTGCCGATCCACGGGGATAGAAATCAACGGCGAGCAACTCGCCGTTCTTAGTTCATTTCAGCTTCTTGGCCATGCACGCGAGCTGTTTGGTGAAATGCTCGATGGAGATTACCAATGTACTCCATCCGTTTCTAAATATAAGTCTACGGACAACATACGGACATATATAGATGTATTTTAAAGTGTAGATTCACTCATTTTGTTCCGTATGTAGTGCATAGTAGGATCTTTAAAAAGACTTATATTTAGGAACGGAGGGATTACTCCATAAGAATGGTCTTAGAAAGAGAAGTCACCTTAGCGATATGGAGAAATTTCCTCTTCGCTGTAGTATAGAACACCTATCCTGTTTGAAACTTTCCTTGGCGGGTCAACTAATCCGTTCTGCTTAATTAGTAAATTCAGTCCACCAGTAGGTGAGCTGTTGCTTTCTGATATCAATATATCATCGAGTGGACTTTGAAGTCAACCGGAGAATGGGTACCAGCCAGCCAGTACTTAAGAACTATTAGTTGTTAGGCTCAAGCAAACACAAGAGTAGCTAACCATGGCCATCTATACACAACAACAACAAAGGGGACAATAGTAGCTATGCTGAACTAGTGGGCTCTGGGATGACGATTTCAATCTCTTCTTCTTCTCATCGAGCGGCGGTTGGTACAATTGGAGCACTCATGGTTCAGCTCCTGGTGGCGGCACTGGCAGCAGGCCCAATAGCCTTGCCCGGCTGCCCGGATAGCTGCGGCGACATTGCCGTGCCGTACCCTTTCGGCATCGGCGAAGGTTGCTTCTACGAGGGCTTTAATCTCACGTGCCAGAAGCAGCACAGAACGAAGCTGTTCTTGGGAGATGGCATGGAGGTGCTTGGTATCTCCTTGCCCGAGGGCATAGTGCGGATCGATAGCAATGTTTTCCAGTCGGTCTCTCCTGACTTCAACGGCACATGGTCCGGGCCACCTGCCACCAGCTCCTTCACGGTGTCGAGCAGATACAACTGGTTTGTGGCCTATGGTTGCAACATCGTTGCCCAACTCATTCCATATGGCACAGCTGTTGGTAACATCAGCACCTGCGCGTCCATGTGTGTGGATAGCGTGCAGGATAGCCCTATGTGTTCAGGCATTGGCCGCTGCCATGCACCCATATCCCGGGACCTCACTTCGTATCGCGTTCAAGTCACTCATATGGCCATTCAGCAATATACAGTTACAACATCTTTGAAACATGCAGCTGCGTTCATAGTTGATAAGGCCTGGTTCAGCATATTTGAGATTGATATTGAGCTCGATCCTGTTCCAATGTGTCAGCATTGCGGCATTAATAGTGTTCCGGCGGTGTTGGAGTGGTCATTGCATTCTAAATTTAGATGCCAAAGCTCAAATACCTTTACCTATATGGTTGATAACAATCATAGCCGAATACGGTGCAACTGTTCCAAAGGATATGAGGGCAATCCGTACATTGCTGATGGATGCCAAGGTATTCCTTTTCTAGGCGTTGCTATGTTTGTTCTACGATAGACTTAATTTTGTTTCACCGACAACGTTCAACTTTTTTAGGCTTGAGCTATAATTTCTGCAAAATAGACCAGTACATGTCAACAAGCAAAGCTATGTCTGTTTGCTGTATAAAATGCCTCTGTTTTCAACTCTGATTACTCCCTTTCAGATATCGATGAGTGCCAGCGGCCAGATGTTTATCCATGCCAGCATGGAGTATGCACCAATATGCTAGGGACATATCGATGCTCAGCAAAGAAAAGCACCAGTAGTCTCCCAGGTACAAATACCGCTCATTTGATATTGGGCTTTGCTTACTGATAATTAAGGGCAATAGAATTATAGTAATTCTCGGTTGTGTAGTACAAGAGTATAATGGCTACAGAAATAATAAACAATACATTCTTCGGCTTTGAAATAAGATGTACTAATATTGAAAGCATCAGTCGGTGACCATTCAGAAATGGAAGACAACATGAAAGATAAAAAACAGTACAAATATTATGTACTTCATAATAGTGAATTATCTGACGACTGAACCGAAACAAAGTATAGCCGAGTAGTTCCAAACTTTTGGTTGATAACCGCAGCTTGAATATTTTAAATTCACACGACATATCCTGTACTATCGATCATTGCTTCCATTTTCTGCAGGTTTAATCACCATAATTGCAATTAGTGCTGGTTTTGGCCTACTGTTTTCATTTCTTGGTGTTGTCAAAGTCACCAATAAAGTCAAACAACAAAGAGTTACGAAGTTGAGACAAAAGTTTTTCAAGAAAAACCATGGACTGCTCCTTCAACAGTTAATCTCTTCAAGCAAAGATGTAGCCGAAAGAACGAGAATTTTCAGCTTGGAAGAGCTGGAGCAGGCAACCAACAAATTTGACCATAACCGCATCCTTGGCGGCGGTGGCCATGGCACGGTGTATAAAGGAATCTTAACTGACCAACATGTTGTGGCCATCAAGAAGGCTAAAATTGTTGTTCAAAGGGAAATAGACCAGTTCATAAATGAGGTTGTCATACTTTCTCAGACAAACCATAGGAATGTGGTGAAGCTCTTTGGCTGCTGCCTCGAGACAGAAGTTCCTCTACTAGTTTATGAGTTCGTATCAAATGGAACTCTCTCCTTTCACCTCCATGGCCAAAGTGAGTACCCTCTGACATGGAAAGATAGGTTGAGGATTGCAACGGAAACTGCAAGGGCCATTGCATATCTACACTCTGCTGCTTCCATATCAGTATACCATAGAGATATCAAATGTGCAAATGTATTACTTACCGATACTTTAACAGCGAAAGTATCAGATTTTGGAGCTTCAAGGTCGATTGCAATAGATGAGACAGGAATACTTACAGCCGTCCAAGGAACTTATGGTTACCTTGATCCTGAATACTATTACACTAGTCGACTCACGGAGAAGAGTGATGTTTACAGCTTTGGTGTCATCCTAGCAGAACTACTGACAAGGATAACTCCAGTTTTTTCTTCTCATTCATCAGAAGGCACAAGCCTAGCATCACATTTTGTATCACTACTGAGCGACAATCGCCTGTCAGACATTCTAGATACACAAATTGTTAATGAAGGAGGGGTTGATGATGCTGAGGTCGTTGCAAGACTTGCAAAAGCATGCTTAAGCTTAAAAGGGGAAGAAAGGCCTACAATGAGGCAAGTGGAGACGGTACTTGAAGATGTGCAAAGCTCAAATGTCCATCACAATTCCCAGACAATAAGATTGAGCCAGGGTGCTCTAAAAGACCAACCATGGAAGGGGAACAAAGGCGGGGAAGGAACTAGATTATACAGCTTGGAAAAAGAGTTCATCCAATCATCGGAAATTCCAAGATGATTTTACTTGCATGTCAAAATGTTGAATTTATTATTATTAGTTCTGGTGCCATATTGCAGAATATATTTTACAAACTCTGGATTATAAATATATGTGTATTTCTTATGCTTTTTTTACTTTGCGCAATGCAGATGGGTGATGTAGAGTTGTAGACACAAATATGTTACAGTAAATATAATGAATTCAGTTACTATTTTATATCTGCCATATAGTTTGTCGCACAGAAGTTTGGAAGTTTGTGAGGACAACATGTTGACGGGTCCGCAAAGTAAAGCCTGTAAATACTTCGCATTCAAGCGCCGAGTTTGCATCAAGTAAATTCAAGAGCACTAAAGATGAAAAGACAATGATTTGTTGCAGGCACTTCCATTGATGCTTTGTCAAAATATTAACTTAGCTAGAAATCCACCAGGCAACACCAAAATGATGCATGGTCGACATCAAACGTACGTGTCTGTAGCTGAAAGTTCAGCAAGTAGAAATCGCGGATTACCAGGTGCAGAATTTACCAGCCTACAACGGGTGTAGGTATTTTGTTTCTCGTGATCATAGCCGAAGAACTCGGGCCCAAAGCTTCCACATGTTTACAAGTCCAATGCCCAAACAAAGCAATCTCGCCCGCTCAAAACATCAGGCCAGACGATTCGTCAATTTGCTTCTGAACCTCGCGAATATGCTCACTTCAGGTTCCAGCGATGGAGTAATATAATCCTCGGCTAATATCGATCACCATAGCATGACGTTTTTGCATGAGGACCCTAGCAACATATTTGAAAATCGTAACCCCACAAAAAAAAATTAAATCATAAAGAGAGAATATCATTTTTATTTAATATGGAAGAATACCGGGCCGCCTCCCGGCTTCTCTCCCTCAAAAAGCTTAGGATTCCTCCGACTCCCGCCGGCGAGGCCGTCGGTCCGCCTCGTCTCCCGTGGCCTTAGGACCATGGGGACATGGTGGATCCCGGCCCTTGCCGGCGGGAGGGCTCCGTTTTTAGATGTTTTTTTAAGTTTTGTTAGGGTTTACGTCCTGCTCAGGAAGGTGAGACAGCGGCTGCTCCCTGAAGGTGGAATAAGATTCTCTCTGCCTAGCCCCGTTTCGGTGGTGCATCTAGCATCGTCGGTGGACGTGTGGAGATGTGTCTCCGGTGGATCTGTCTTCGGTGGTTCTTCTTGGATTTGCTCGTCGTTCGTGTGTCTTCAGGTTGGATCCTTCCGACCTATGCTACTCTTCATCGGTGGTGGTGGTTGTTCTTGTGCGCTAGTTCTATGGAGCCTTAGCACGACGACATCCTAACTGTCTACTACAGCAAGTTTTGCCCGGCTCCTGCGAGGGAGGGGCAATGACGGCGGCGCGCCTTCAGCTCGCTTTAGTGCTTGTAGTCGTTGCTAAGCGGTCTACGGATCTGGATGTAATTTTTATTAATTCTGGTGTTCGTTATACTGTCATGATTGAAGTTACATAAATTGGAGGTTTTTCACAAAAATAAATTATGAAAGGATATAATACAAATTTTAGATTAAAAAAGTGTCCATTTGATTACAAAGGTGCCCATTTATAACTAGCAGGACTCTGTTTTGTTTTGGCATATTGGCTGGTCTGCTTAATTATCTCTATTCCTAAAGGAGCAGTCTGCGGTCGTGATGGTAGGTTCCGTTCCGGTATTTTTCGTCTTCCCTCCCACCCTAGTCTGGTTTTTTTTTGTCTCACCTCTCATCTTCGTCTGGTTTTTTTCGTCCGGCGATTTATTTTCTCTCCATTCCTTTCTTTCAAATCAACACTTTTCTAGCGTACAAAAGATCACATATCTAACTTTCCTAACTGGTCTATCTAATTAATGCAAAAGAAAGGAAAGTATCTTTCTCACGATTGCATGCATCTCTCTTTGTATAAAAAGGAGAGAATCTCTCCATTCCTTTCTTTTAAATCAACATTTTCCTAACGTACAAAAGATTACATATCTAACTTCACTAATTGATCTATCTAATTAATGTAAAAGAAAGGAAAGTATCCCTCTCACGATTGCATGTATCTCTTTTTGTAGAAAAAGGAGAGAATCTATCCATTCCTTTTTTCAAATCAACACTTTCCTAACGTACAAAAGATCACATATCTAACTTTAACTGATATCTCTAATTAATGCAAAAGAAAGGAAAGCATCTCTCTCACGATTGCATGTATCTCTTTTTATAGGAAAAATGAGAGAATCTCTCTGTCGATTGTGTGTATCTCTTCCTTTATTTTCCTAATTGATTGTCCAAAATTTTCTATAATGTTGTGCCTTGGTCACCGTGCCAAAAATAATCTCTACTCCTAAAGTCTCAGTACCTAGGTCGTCGTTCGTTTCGTCGTTCCCCCCTCCCATCGATCTTCCCCTCCCACCAATTACCTATTTTTTTCCATCCCACAAAACACCGATCGATGAACAGAAAACCTCGAAAAACCCTTATGTTGAAACCTAATGTACGCCCTCCCTCACAATCTCCTCCCTCAACCGCCGCAAGCCCCTTTCCTTCCCTCCTTCCTACCTCCTCGGCTCACTTTCCTAGCGAATCTCGGAGGATATGAAATATTTGATTGTCAATTATTAGGAATGAAATCTCGAGTGGTATGATTTAAATTATCGATTCACCTCCACCTACCATCGCTACTCCACTCCGGCCCTAACCCTCCACGCATGCTGTTGGGCCACGCCGCCGCATACCGGGTCATTCGGTTCCTATACGCCACTCCCTCCTTCCCGGCCATCCATCGCGAACGTGAGGGGCACCCATTCGAGGCATCGGTGCAGGGAGTGCAACTGGATCGGCTATGTCGTGGTGGCCACCGACAAGGGAAAGCCTGCGCTCGGGCGCCGGGACGTGGTCGTCACATGGTGCGGCACGATCCAGGCTCTGGAGCTGCACATATGCTTGGTGCAACGAGGCTGTATCTCCATCTACACCCTCGCCGACCCGGTATCCACCAAGAACGAGGACACGCCAGAGACGAGGTAATCTTATGAATACGATGAAGGTGCTATCATGTACATGGTACACACGGTTCAGTGTTGAGTGTTCATGCAACCATGGGTGTCAGGTGCGGGCTGAGGTGCTTGGTGGACATGTATAAAGACCATGGATCGTTCATCTTCATAGGTTAATTCATGAACTCTATTTTAAAGGTTCACTTCTTACAGGGACAAAGCAGGTGTCACAATCCCGAACCCTCTTTTCATGTTGGGCCTTCAACGACCCGATTTGTCTTGACCTTGTGGTTTTAATCTGGTGAACCACAAGCTAACAATAATCTGCAATGTGCCTACAACAAGTTCTTTAAGAATATGCTTCTTACGACTGTTTATACGATCAACTCTGAAATAGTAACACATCAAACGACAACATACGGTAGTTTTGTAGATTTTGATCCACTCCTATAATGCCTTACAAGTCTGAGCTTCATTTTAATCTGATTAGTGTGTCGCAACTCGCAAGCCTGCTATTTCCAATCGTACAACTTTTGTAGTCATTTTTGTGTTTTACATAATGCATTGATTTTTCAGAACAGAGACAAGTGAATCTATAATCTGATTTTGCTTTACTGTTTTTTTTTCAGTTGACTTTGTAATACTTTGACTTTAGACAAAAGTTATATGCAGACTAAAAAGAAACGGAGGGAGTACATGATACATAAGGGATGTAAGAAACTAGTATCCAACTCAAACTAATCTGAAAGAGAAGAATTTGGCAAGTAGCAACATGAATAGAGTGAAATAGTAAAATTCACTATTTGTAATGGATATGTCGTCTCCTTGAACAGATATGAGCAGCCGGTAGTATGTGTTCATCGCCCTTTTTCTTTTTGCATATATGGGTAGTAGATAAATGTCTCCATATGGAATTATACATCAAAGGTGTGCTACAGTATTAGAGATATATTTGTTTTCTCATTTTTTTATAACCGTCCTTATATTATTTCACCTATTGAGCACTTATGATTGTACCCGTACAACAAGTATTTGTAGTCCTGACATACGAGTTGAGTATTACATAGTGATTTTGTATTAATATATATTTCCCTCAGCCTCTGGAAGATCCAAATTGCAATTCTGAGCACTCCCTGATTGTATCCATACAACAAGTCTTATAGTTCTTTCATAACAGTTGAGTATTTCCATATAAATTCTGTACTAATAGATATTCCCATAAGCCAGTGAAATGTCCAATTTTGGGGATCACCTCATTTCGCAACTCTGATCTATCTATAATACTTTCTGAGTTATCAATATTGTATCTGTGACATGGGGAATATTTGTTGAATTAAATCTGAGCCTACAAGTGATATTGTTATCTCTGTTTATCTCATTTGTTGAACGTTAATTTTAAGCCTGCTCGTTGAGCAATTCCATGGTAGATCCCGGGTTCACACTGAACATTGCACTGCCTCGCCTCTCACCGGAGCCGCTGTACCGCCTACACAGTCTCCGAGTCAAGGCATTGGCAATGCCCTTCTTCGGTGATGAGGGTGAGGTATATTGATTCCTCCTCTTCCGAATTCATTGTTTTTTTGTTGTTGTTGTTGTTGTTGTTGTATTGCCTCTTTTACTTGTTTGGTAACGAGACTCTTTCGCTGCTTGCGATGGATTTCACGTTATTTAGGCGTGGGTGTGACATCTCTCCTTCTCCTCCTTCTGATCTCTCAAATTGATTGTCTGTAGCTCAGTCGATCTTCTGGTGAGTAATCATCTGTGAGGAATATGATAGACATGAAGAAAAGGCTGGGTGTTGGCCGGCGCGGTTTTTGTTACTTCCAATATGTGATTCTCGGTTAGTTGCATCATTGTTGGAGAGGGAAGGGGACGACGAGGACCTGACCCTTGTTCTCGGTGGTGTTTTCACGTTCTGATAGTTTGTCGTTTGGCGCCAGGAAGTCAGGAACAGGTAATTGATGGGCGGTTGAGCAGTACTTTCCTAAATGCATATGGATTAATCATAATCTCTTGGATCCATACAATTGACTTCGATTCTATCAATCTTACCGTGCAACCATATACGAGGAGCGAATAGAATATGCTCCCATTGCCAATACCTTCGAAGGATGACGAGCCTTCTAAACAAATGTATTTTACTATTTTTTTATATTCGATCCAAGTTGGAGTCTTGCTAATGGGTACGATTATGTTAATATGTTTGTTTGAAACATGAAATTACATATTATGACGTTTGTGCAGTTCTGTAGCATAACTTGCTTGACCACATAGATGATTGTAACCTCTCATCATGGGCTATTCTCTCTTGTAGGATAAACTAATTTTAGTGAAAGTAGTTGTCGCCAAACATATTGCCGCAAACCTATTACCAACTTTATGAGAAAAGATAGACCATGTGATCAAGTTCTACACAAGATATATTTGTTTCCAAGGAAACTATAAAGGTGCTTGTTTTTTTTCCCTATCATTTTACCACATGGTCTTCTTATACTAGGTTACAAAATGCGAGCTATTCTTATACTGGTAATCCTTTTCTTTAACTGTGGCACAGTGTATTGACTTAATTCTTGGAATATTCTATGGTTGCAACTGTATTTCAGCTTGGATGCAGTTACAATTATCTCTATTTGTTCCAAGGGAAAAAGTGATTTGCCCTGCATCGTTGATGCTGTCATCGGTTCAGGTGAAGTTGTTTTGTGTATAATTGCTACTTGCCTTGGAAAGATTGGCTTTGCATATCTAGAATTATGTTGATGCTCTGTCGATGCATCAATACACACAACTTTGTTTTGCAATGCAATGATTGACTCCTAGACATAATGTGCTATTAAGTTATGACTGCGATATGGAACGAACCGTTATGTCTGACCCAGGGTGAACATCTATTGTACTGTGAGTGCCGATGAGGTGTTAGTGATGAGGTTAGTTACCAATATATGCTAGCTAGAGGGGTGGCCATGGTGCAAACTTTACTTTTCTTGATGGATTGAATTTCTACCAATTAGAAAATGATTTTCGGTAGTTGCTAAGCAATGGGCGTGGGCATATTATTCATAAACACAACATTTCCAGTCATTTGTATGACTTGGGAATTAGCAATTAGACGTACTTTGTATGAGATTTGATTTTTTTTAAAAGTATGTCCATTTTATGACAAAATTAATGTATTGTAGCAGAGACGTGCGTTGCCATAGTACGTTTACTAGTAGTAGAAAACACAAAAACTCAATCAAACAAAACTCACACCCTAACTCAACGCCCTAATGGGGACATTTAACGAGGGACAAGTGGGAGATTCGGCCAGCCCTAGGATGATGGGTCGAATCCAACTGTAAGTCAGTCTTCTCTGTAAAAACGGACTATAAAAACTAAATGTAGTATTGTGCTTCGAAAATATATAAGATGGCCCGAAACTAAGATGGTGAAAGAGCAACTCCAACCGGCCGATGCGTTTTGCCATTCCTTTGTCCGTTCCTTTTTGTGTTTGGATCGGCCGCGCGTCGACCCAAATATCGTCCAAGCGGCTGGTCGGCATTCATTTTTTATCATTCGCACATATTTTTGGTTGGCATTGGCACGTTATTTTTTATTTCATCAAAGTCATTTTGATACATATATTTTTCTACCAATTCTTCGCTACGAGTACAAGACCAAAGAAAACAAGAACCATAATTAGACATTTTAAAAGATGCCCAACTTCCATTATTGCTTCTACTAGTTGGACTATTATCTTCTCTATATCTTCATTGTTGATCTGCGAGTTCTTGAGCTTGATAACGTCTTTCTTCTTTGATTCTACAAAAGTAGACGTTGCTTCCCCTTTGGTCTCTTCTTTAGTCTCATCTCTAGCTTCAATTCTAGCTAGAAATACACGAACATCTAGCAAATTTCGTGCGATCAATAGATTGATGTATTCTTCTTTCCAATACTAAAACTTGCATCCCTCCTACACACAAATTTGAGCAAATAAGCTACCAAACTTGCGTAGAATCGAACACTACTAGGGAAACGCTTATAGGTAGGACATCAGTAGTAGCGCTGGAAAATATCAAGCGCTGCTGCTAATTAGCAGTAGCGTTGGCCTCCGACAGCGCTACAAGGGATGCCTTAGCAGTAGCGCCGGAAATAGAAAGGGCGCTACTGATAAGTGGGACCCAACGAGCCCACCGACGCTAGCTGTAGTAGCAGTGCGGCCCAAAATACAGCGCTACTGCTAAGATTTTAGCAGTAGCGCGTTTTGTGAGAACACCGCTAGTACTATTGGGCCCCATTTAGTAGTAGCGCTGCTCCCCACAAGCGCTACTACTGGGCACCATAGCAGTAGCGCCGTCGAATACAGCGCTACTGCTAGGCATGGCTGGTGCCACCTTTTCACCCATCCCCTCTCCCCCTCCCCTTCCTCCCCCCTTTGCCCTCTCCCCTCCTTTCCCCTCTCCCCTCTCTAAGTTACTTCTCCACCAATATTGCCCTTCTTCTCTCTTCCTTCTACCTCTCTTCTCTCCCCATTAATGCCCCCCTCCACCATAATTCTCCTCCATAAATGGCCTCTCTTCTCTATCTTCCTCATTTATTTGGCTTTCCCTCCTTCCATACATATAGATCTAGCTAGCTCATCTCGCTCTCTCCCTCTCCATTAGTTAGCTAGAGTCATCTCTCCTCCCAACAACTAGATCTAGCTAGCTATTTAGCCATCCACTTTCGATCCCTATAGGTAGCGAAGGCCTCATCGTCTAACCATGCTCGATCTCTCTCGGGAGATAGGTGAGTAAAAAGTTGTGCATTTCAAGAATGGGGATATGTGTGTTTGCGATATGAAGGGATTTGTGCGAGTGACATGCCCCCTGAGTTGCTTATGTTTTGCCGAAATGTCGATTTATTTCCGTTTCGGCGAATTTCGAGCAAACTCAATATGTCCTATTTTTAGGCAAGGTCATGCCAAATTTTTATATGACTTTGATGCATGCATGCATTTTGTTTATAACCCTTTTGCTTGTTATACCGTGCAGTCGGCCATGAAGGTGAGTGGAAGGAAGGTGGAGCGATACTTGCAATCCGCGGTGATGGACATGTATGCAAATAATCGGACTGGGATTAGATGTCCGTGTACAAGATGCAAAGAAGGAGTCATTTTGGACCCTTTTGATCATGGCAGTTTGAAGGCGCACCTGCTGATGTATGGTTTCATGGATGGTTATACTCGGTGGATAAGTGAAGATGATGATGAGGACGTCCACATGGCAGGGAATAACGACATGGGGCTAGACGAAGAGATGACCGATCGACACGAAGACGATGGCGCCAGACATGGCGGCGGGGAAGAGTCCGGACATGGCGGCGGAGAAGATTCCGGACACGGCGAAGAAGAGTCTGTACATGGCGGCAGAGAAGATTCCGGACACGGCGAAGAAGAGTCTGGACATGGCGGAGAAGAGGCGGCGGACACGCTGCAGTCTTCGATGCTACTAAGTTCAGTCGTGCAGGACCCTCATGTTTGAGACCTGCTTCGCAAGAGTACGACTAGCGACAGAGCTGCTTCTAGAGAGGAGGCCAAGCTGACGCAACTTGAAGTAGACTTGAAGACTCCATTGTATGACGGTTGCGATCCCGAGGTGACTCGCTTGAGTTTCACGCTCGAACTTCTAAAGACGAAGGCCAAAAACAAATGGACAGACAAAAGCCTCGATGAGCATTTGAAGTATCTACATAATAAAGTTCTTCCCGCGGGGAACCTGTGTCCTACTAGTGTCGAGGAGGCCAAGAAAATAATTTTCCCTCCTGATCTGCCGCACATTAGATACCACACATGCATCAACGATTGCATCATTTATCGGGGGGAGCACGCGGAAAAAACCAGATGTCCAGTGTGCAATACTTCTCGATACAAGAAGGCAGGAAAGAAAGCTCCTCAGAAAGTTGTATGGTACTTTCCGATCACTTCCCGTCTGCAGCGGTATTTCATAGATCCTAAGGAAGCAAAGCTCATGCGCTGGCACGCGGAGAGGAAGAAGCCCGACGATGGAGATGATCCGAAGCTGAGACACCTTGCAGATGCTAGCCAGTGGAGAGCATTCAACGCCGAATATCGATTTTTCGCAGAAGATGCAAGGAACATCGTGCTTGGTGCGAGTACCGATGGCATGAATCTGTTTGGAAACCAGAACACCAACCACAGTACATGGCCCATCTTTGTATGGATGTACAACCTCCCCCCATGGAAGTGCATGAAGACAAAGTACATACACATGAGCATGCTGATTCAAGGGCCGAAACAACCGAGAAATAATATTAACCTATATATGGGACTTCTGAAAGAGGAGCTAGACACGTTATGGAAATCGCCGGTCAAGACATGGGACGCCAGCACAGGAGATTATTTCTATATGAGAGCCGCGCTGATGACGACGGTGCATGACTATCTCGGTTACGGGTACACCTCAGGCCAAGTGTGCCACGGATATTGCGGATGCACGGGGTGCATGGATGATACAACGTCTCAGCAGCTTATGTCAACGATGTCATCGATGTTCATTTGCATATTCCATTATTGTTGATTATATCTTTTATTTACAATTGTTGAATATGATATGATTAATGTTGGTCGAAGAATATCTTTTATTTACAATCATCGAAGAATATCTGAGTGGCCTATATTGTTTTGCCGGAATGTTGATTCATTTCCATTCCGGCAAATTTCAGGTGCTCCATATGTCCACTTTTTAGCAAAGGTCATGCCGAAAATTTCCATGAATTTCGGCATGACTTGTGCTAGAAAGTAGGACATATCGAGTGCCCGGGATTTGCCGAAAGGGGAATGAATCAACATTCCGACCAAATATAGGCCCCTTTTTTCTCTTCATTATTCATTTTATTTGGCCTAGAATTAAACTAGCATACTTAATTAATCGTAGGAAACATGTCTAGCCACGCGGAAGCCGGGGGTTCTGGTCGCCTCGAAGAAGACCCCGTCGAGGCCGCAAATAATTATTTCAATTACCTGGACGAACACCAATTGCGGGTGCAGGGTGGCAGTGGCACCAATCCCGACACCGACACTGACACCGGCATCGACACTGGCACCAGCACCGACACCACCCCCGAGACCGGCAACGATGTTGTCGTTGCCGGTAAAGGACCAAAGTCGAAGAGGACACGAAAACCAAACGAGCTCGGCATCGGAAAAGTTGTGGTCACGGTGATGCACCCCAAGAAATTAGAGCCAACGGCGTCGGAGGAAGCGCGCGCATGCTACGGTAATCAACTAGGATGCATCCTCAGGGAAACCGCCAACATCAACGATGAAAAATTAAAGAAGATACCACATATGGAGCACATGCTCCTAACGAAGTTGCACAATAGGTTCTTGTTCCCCGGGCGGACTGAAAGCAAGCTTCCGTGGAAGGACGAACCCATGATAAAGATAAACAACAAGGTGATGGTGACGTTCACCAACGACTTGTCTGCCTGGAAAGTAAGGGTGAAAAAAGCGATTGTGAAGAATGAACCGTGGTCCAAGATTCATGCTGAAAATCCGACACTAAAGGAAGAGGATTTCGAAAAATTCAAGGAGACTTGCGCTAAAGAAGAAGTCAAGAAAAAGTCGGAGAAAATGAAGGCGCTCCACGCCAGGAACACGCCTCCCCATCGCCTCGGTAGCCGTGGTTACGAGGGGAAGAAGCACGTATGGGCCAAGGAGGACGCCGAACATGAAAGTCATGGAGTCCCAGACCCCTTGGCGGAGTTCACCGACCCGCAGGAGCATGACTGGATCAGGGCCCGGTACAAGTGGGACCCCGTCAATAAGATCTTTTACACAGACCCGAACACGAGGGAGTTCATGAGACTTGTTGGGGATATAACCCCGTGGTGAGACCCGCCCAGGAGGGGCCAGGTCATACGGTTGGCGGCTTAACGACAAGATTAGGAGTAAGCTTATCCAATGGGCCTGGAGGCCGAGAGCCAGAAGGCAAGATGTAACCCGGCGGGCTAGAGCCGCCGGTGGCGGCTTGTTAGACAAGGCATGTGTAGTTAGAGGTGAGGTCGGTTATCAAGTATAACCCGACCCGGACTCTTGTAAGCCCAGGGCCTTGACCTGTGTATATAAAGGCGGGTTACCTGGGCGGCTTAGGCCACGAAACAACTGATCGATAGCTAGGTCAAGCAAACTCGCTCCCTTGAAATCGATACCCAATCAATACAACACAAAGCAGGACGTAGGCTTTTACCTCTTTCCGAGGGGCCGAACATGGGTAACCCTTGTCTCTCGATTCCGATCAATCCCTTCGAGCTCACCTTGGCGATGGCCTCGAACCTAAGTCCTTTCACGGGGACATCTGCCGTGACAAAACCATGATAGTTGGCGCCCACCGTGGGGCTCACGCTCGGTGGTGTGGAGTTCTCGAAGGGCTCTCTCCCAGGGATCGAGGGATACGCCGTTGGTAGGATGACCAAGAGTCGCCACGGCAAGCTCTACATCGACGACGCTGGCTGGGGCCCCGAGGCCGACTCAATCGAGTACGGGCACCGGGTCCCCTTCGGCGGAATTCACGTCTTCATCGGCAAGATCGGCGGATCTAAACCCGGGCCGGACATCTGCACCGACCTCATCGAGCCGGCCCGGCGTGCGCAACCTGCCCGTGTTAACCCGGGCCGGAAGCGTGTCTTCGTCGGCTTCACCCAAGTCGCGGAGCTTGAAGGTTCCATGTCGCGGGAGGAAACCCTCATCTGCTCGGAGGATGGATCCTCGAGCGGAGAGACGGAATCAATCTACCAGCTTCACAACGGCAGGCTTGGGGGCTACGTCGAGGATTACCCCGAGCCAGAGTACCATGAGCCGGAATACTATGAGCCACCGAGCCGCGCTGCTGTCTTCATGGCGGGATCGGCACCGGCCCCTAGTAGCACGGCCGCTGGTGCGTCTGGATCTGGATCTGGCAGGCCGCCGGCTCAAGTTCTTCTGGATCTGATGAATGAGCTTACAACTCTGATGGAAACCGAGGTCACTGCCGAAAACCAAGCGGCCCGTAACACGGAGATCACGAGGTTGAAGAACCCGATGGCCGGAGTCCAACAGGAAATCAATGCATTGAAGGTTCAGATGGATGCTGAGTCAGAGCGCCTTAGGGCGGATGGTTTTCACCTTGAGTTAGAGCAGCAGACCGCAGCGACGGTTCACCGGATGAGGCATCAATCCCGTTTGCCGGATCAATATGAAGCCAGAAATCTTTTCAACACGCCAGGGACTGGACGGAACGCACCGTTGACCGTAACCCGGACGGCAGAAGTACCTAAGAGCAGGGCGGCGGTTCAGCATCGGCAGCCAGACCCGCCCTGCAAGAACCAGACCCCGCCACGGTCTTTTCCAACACCGCCAGAGGAAGTGCGGAACACCATTGGATACTTGCATACAGCGGTGGCTCAGCAGGAGAAATATACTTACAGCCGGAGTCGCGTGCACTCAACCCCCATCCCAAGCCGCGGCTACAGCCGGCGTTTAGAGTCGTCGGCGGTCTCTAGCAGTGAACGACGTCAAAACCCGCCGCGAGACGATCAGCCGGCTCTTGATGCTCAGGCGCTGTTGGATCGGGCAAGAGCGCGGCGAGAGGCGGCAGCATTGGCAGCTGCGGCGGCTTATCAAGAACCCACCGTAGTGCCTTCCGTTTCGGTAGGGGCTGGAGTAACCTCAAGGGCTATGGGAGTACCGTGCTTAGTGCCGTCTTTGCAAAACGAGCGTCTGCCGAAGGACTTCAAGGGTCCTCGCAAGGTACCCAACTATACCGCTGATCTGCCTCCAAAAGCTTGGATCGAAAGCTATGAACTAGCCATGGAGATGTTAGATGTCAGTGATGCAGTATGTGCCAAGTATTTCATCATGATGCTGGAAGGGCCGGCTCGCACGTGGTTGAAGGGTTTGCCACCCAACACCATTAATTCCTGGGCCGAGTTAAAAGCAAAGTTCATCAAGAATTTCCAGGGAACGTGTAAGCAGCCTATGACAATTGTGGATTTGGATCATTGCATGCAGCGTGAGGACGAGTCGGCTCATCATTGGGTCCGGCGGGTCTCAACCATCATCCACTCTTCTGATAACATTACAGCGGCTCAAGCGGTCCTTATTCTGGAGAAAAATTGCCACTTTGTGCCCCTGAAGCAGAAGCTTGGCCGGCTCAAGCGTTCATGCCAGGACATGGTGGAGCTCATGGCGGCTCTCACCAAGTATGCAGACTCTGATAACACGAAGGACCCTGGTTCTGATGATGAGAAATCGGCCAAGGGTAAGAAGAATAATGATGACCCACAAGTATAGGGGATCTATCGTAGTCCTTTCGATAAGTAAAAGTGTCGAACCCAACGAGGAGCAGAAGGAAATGACAAGCGGTTTTCAGTAAGGTATTCTCTGCAAGCACTGAAATTATCGGTAACAGATAGTTTTGTGATAAGATAATTCGTAGCGGGTAGCAAGTAACAAGTGTAGCAAAGGTGCAGCAAGGTGGCCCAATCCTTTTTATAGCAAAGGACAAGCCTGGACAAACTCTTATATAAAGCAAAGCGCTCTCGAGGACACATGGGAATTTCTGTCAAGCTAGTTTTCATCATGCTCATATGATTCGCGTTCGTTACTTTGATAATTTGATATGTGGGTGGACCGGTGCTTGGGTGCTGTCCTTACTTGGACAAGCCTCCCACTTATGATTAACCCCTCTCGCAAGCATCCGCAACTACGAAAGAAGAATTAAGATAAATCTAACCATAGCATGAAACATGTGGATCCAAATCAGCCCCTTACGAAGCAACGCATAAACTAGGGTTTAAGCTTCTGTCACTCTAGCAACCCATCATCTACTTATTACTTCCCAATGCCTTCCTCTAGGCCCAAACAATGGTGAAGTGTCATGTAGTCGATGTTCACATAACACCACTAGAGGAGAGACAACATACATCTCATCAAAATATCAAACGAATACCAAATTCACATGATTACTTATAACAAGACTTATCCCATGTCCTCAGGAACAAACGTAACTACTCACAAAGCATATTAATGTTCATAATCAGAGGAGTATTAATGATCATTAAGGATCTGAACATATGATCTTCCACCAAGTAAACCAACTAGCATCAACTACAAGGAGTAATCAACACTACTAGCAACCCACAGGTACCAATCTGAGGTTTTGAGACAAAGATCGAATACAAGAGATGAACTAGGGTTTGGAGAGGAGATGGTGCTGATGAAGATGTTGATGGAGATTGACCCCCTCTCGATGAGAGGATCGTTGGTGATGACGATGGCTTCGATTTCCCCCTCCGGGAGGGAAGTTTCCCCGGCAGAACAGCTCCGCCGGAGCCCTAGATTGGTTCTGCCCAGGTTCCGCCTCGAGACGGTGGCGCTTCGTCCCGAAAGCTCTCTTATGATTTTTTTTTCCAGGTCAAAACCCTCCATATAGCAGAAGATGGGCACCGGAGGCCTGCCAAGTGGGTCACAAGCCACAGGGGCGCGCCCAGGGGGGTAGGGCGCGCCCCCTGGCTTGTGACTGCCTGGTGGGTCCCCCCTGGTATTTTCTTCGCCCAATATTTTTTATATATTCCAAAACAATTCTCCGTAGATTTTCAGGACTTTTGGAGTTGTGCAGAATAGGCATCTCAGATTTGCTCCTTTTCCAGTCCAGAATTCCAGCTGCCGGCATTCTCCCTCTTCATGTAAACCTTGTAAAATAAGAGAGAAAAGGCATAAGTATTGTACATAATGTGTATTAACAGCCCATAACGCAATAAATATTGATATAAAAGCATGATGCAAAATGGACGTATCAACTCCCCCAAGCTTAGACCTCGCTTGTCCTCAAGCGAAAGCCGAAATCGATAAATATGTCCACATGTTTAGAGATAGAGGTGTCGATAAAACAAAATACGGACATGAGGGCATCATGATGATCTTTAGAACAGCAACATATATTGGCATGTAATTTCTTATGCTAAAGTGACAATTCATTCACAAGGTAAAGTATGAATCAAGAACTCTATTGAGAACCAACAAACTATGATCTCAGTCATTGAAGCAATTCCAATTTATCATAACATCGGAAAGAGTCAAAATAAGAGCTTGTAAGGCAAATCCACATACTCAATCATCTTTTAGTCTTTCATAATTGCTAACACTCACGCGGTACCTATGAGGTCAAAGCTTCAATCGGACACAGAGAAAGATAGGGGCTTATAGTTTTGCCTCCCAACTATTTACCTCAAGGGTAATGTCAACAGAAATAACTCATGCTCACCCACATCCGAGTGGATATATGTGTCTAGATCTTTCCTCAACACATGACGCTTGCGAAGAGAGAAAGGCGAAATAAAGGAAGCAGTGAAGATCACCACGACTCTTGAATAAAGGTAAGTACTAGAAAATAAAAGTAACAGATAGGCCCTTCGCAGAGGGAAGCAGAGGTTGTCATGCGCTTTTATAGTTGGATGCGCAATCCCTTAATGCAAAAGAACGTCACTTTATATTGCCCCTTGTGATAAAGAACTTTATTATGCAGTATGTCGCTTTTATTTCTTCCATATCACAAGTTCGTATAAAGTTTATTTTCCTCACACTAATAGATCTTGCATATTTATAGAGCAATTTTTATTGCTTGCACCGATGACAACTTACTTGAGGGATCTTACTCAATCAATAGGTAGGTATGGTGGACTCTCATGGCAAAACTGGGTTAAGGGTGTTTGGATGCACAAGTAGTATCTCTACTTGGTGCGGAAGTTTTGGCTGATATGGGGTGGAAGCAAGCGTCACATGTTGAAGGATCTATAACCATATAACTTCTATTCGGAAATAAGCAAACATAAACCATTATGTTGTCTTCCTTGTCCAACATCAACTTTTTAGCATATAATATTTTAATGAGTGCTCACAATCATAAAAGATGTCCAAGATAATGTATTTATATGTGAACCTCTCTTTCTTTATTACTTCCTTTTAATTGCAACAATGACCAATAGCTATGTTTGTTAACTCACAACAAATTTCAATCGACATACCTTTTATATGTGAAGTCATCACTCCCCATAAGATCATCATATACACTCTTTGCTTTTATTCTATACTTCTTTCTATTTCTTTTTCTCAAGATCATAGCAAGCAAACAAAGCCCTCAACTTAAAACTACTCTTTATTATATAACTCTCGGAATTGTTTACATAGGGGGAACATAAAGCAAAACTCAAAACTAGATCACACTAAAAACTTTATTCTACTATATCAAGATGTAACCAAAAGGATCAAACTAAGAAAAACGATAAAAGTAAAAGATGTGATGGTGATACGATACCGGGGCACCTCCCCCAAGCTTGGCACAAGCCAAGGGGAGTGCCCATACCCATGTGTTTAGTTGTCGTTCTTCGGAGGTGGTGATGTTGGAGTTGGATCTTTAAGCTTGTTCAGTTTCCACTTAAGCATAAAATTTTGTTCTCTCAGATCGTCCACTTCCTGCTTGAGCTTCAATATCCTTTGACATAATTCTTGCTTGATTTCCTGTAGGAAACGAGAAGGGATAAATAGAACCTTGGGTTTTCTCCTTGTGTTTGGGAGGTTAGATTTCCTGAACTCCACGTGCGTATCTCCGGGTTGAGGCAAGGGGATCTCTTCTTCATCCGTGCTTTCTTCCTCATACTTGCCTTCTTGTTCCTCCTCCGAGAACAATCCATAAGGATCAAAATCCCCATAGAGCTTGGGATTGGCAAGATAATGCGATACATAGCTCTCCCCATCGGAATCTTGGGACGACATATTGCTCTGAATCTACTGCAGAAACAGCTCAAAATGAAAACATGAGGTATTGTCGTGATACGAAGGTCAAAACCTTCGGGAGATTATATAATGAATTTTTACCGACATAAAGGAGTATACCACAAGAAAACAGAGTCCGGATGATGCACGGGGTGGCCACAAGCCACAGGGGCGCGCCCAGGGGGGTAGGGCGCGCCCCCTGGCTTGTCGCCTCCTCGTGCACTTTTCGGACTACTTTAAATTTTCCTAATTTTTTAAATATTCCAAAATGGAGAAAAATTGCCATTGGAAAAGTTTTGGAGTCGGTTTGCTTACCGTATCACATACCTATTCCTTTTCGGAGTCTGAAACGTTCTGGTAGGTCTCCCTAATGTACTCCTCCGGAGTTATGGTATTGATAACATTGGTTTCAACATTTATGGGAGTACCTAAGATATAATGTTTGATTCTTTGCCCATTTACCACCTTCGGATTTGTGCCTTCGGCGTTGTTGATCTTGATGGCACCGGAACGATATAATTCCTCGATAATGTATGGACCTTCCCATTTAGAGAGAAGTTTTCCTGCAAAAAATCTTAAACGAGAATTGTATAGCAAGACATAATCACCTACATTGAATTCACGCTTCTGTATCCTTTTATCATGCCATCTCTTAACCTTTTCTTTAAACAACTTGGCGTTCTCATAGGCCTGGGTTCTCCATTCATCAAGTGAGCTAATGTCAAATAACCTCTTCTCACCAGCAAGTTTAAAATCATAGTTGAGCTCTTTGATTGCCCAATAAGCTTTATGTTCTAGCTCAAGAGGTAAGTGACATGCTTTACCATAAACCATTTTATACGGAGACATACCCATAGGGTTCTTGTAAGCAGTTCTATAAGCCCATAATGCATCATCAAGTTTCTTAGACCAATTCTTTCTGGATCTATTAACAGTCTTCTGCAAGATCAATTTAATTTCTCTATTGCTCAATTCTACTTGACCACTAGACTGAGGATGATAAGGAGATGCAATTCTATGGTTAACATCATACTTAGCAAGCAATTTACGGAAAGCACCATGAATAAAGTGTGAACCACCATCAGTCATTAAATATCTAGGGACTCCAAATCTAGGGAAAATAACTTATTTAAGCATTTTTAATAGAAGTGTTATGATCAGCGCTACTAGTTGGAATAGCTTCTACCCACTTAGTAACATAATCGACAGCAACTAGAATATGAGTATACCCGTTAGACTGTGGAAAAGGTCCCATATAATCAAAACCCCAAACATCAAATGGTTCAATAACAAGAGAGTAATTCATAGGCATTTCCTGACGTCTACTAATATTACCAATTCTTTGACATTCATCACAAGACAAGACAAACTTACGAGCATCCTTGAAGAGAGTAGGCCAATAAAAACCAGATTGTAGTACCTTGTGTGCAGTTCTATCTCCAGCGTGGTGTCCCCCATATGCCTTGGAGTGACACTTGCGTAGGATCTGTTCCTGTTCATACTCAGGTACACAACGTCTAATAACACCATCTACTCCATCTTTATAAAGGTGTGGGTCATCCCAAAAGTAATGTCTTAAATCATAGAAGAACTTTTTCTTTTGTTGGTATGTGAAACTAGGCGGTATAAATTTAGCAACAATGTAATTTGCATAGTCAGCATACCATGGAGCATTACGCGAAGCATTTATGACAGCTAATTGTTCATCAGGAAAGCTATCATCAATAGGTAGTGGGTCATCAAGAACATTCTCCAATCTAGACAAGTTATCTGCTACGGGGTTATCAGCACCCTTTCTATCAATAATATGCAAATCAAATTCTTGTAGCAGAAGAACCCATCTAATAAGTCTAGGTTTAGCATCTTTCTTTTCCATAAGATATTTAATAGCAGCATGATCGGTGTGAACAGTTACTTTGGAATCAACAATATAAGGTCTGAACTTATCACAAGCAAACACAACCGCTAAAAATTCCTTTTCAGTGGTAGCATAATTTCTTTGAGCACTGTCTAGAGTTTTACTAGCATAATAGATAACATTTAATTTCTTATCAACTCTTTGTCCTAGAACAGCACCAACAACATAATCACTAGCATCACATATAATTTCAAAGGGTAGGTTCCAATCAGGTGGTTGAACAATATGTGCGGAAATCAAGGCATTCTTAAGAATTTCAAATGCTTCTACACAATCATCATAAAAACGAAGGGAACATCTTTTTGCAAAAGATTAGTGAGAGGCCTAGAAATCTTAGAGAAGTCTTTAATAAACCTCCTATAAAAACCAGCATGACCAAGGAAACTTCTTATACCTCTGATATCCGTAGGACATGACATTTTTTCAATAGCATCAACTTTAGCTTTATCAACTTCAATACCTTTTTCGGAGATTTTGTGTCCCAAGACAATGCCCTCATTAACCATAAAGTGTTTCAACAGGCAGGTTGTGTTTCAAAATAGGCTGCTGATCAAAGAAAATCTTATCTATTTCATTCCTTTCATTCATATGCATATCGTTTTCATGGTCTAGTAAATATTGTTCTAAAGGATCAGTAGGAGGCACAGCAATAGAAGCAAGACCAATAATTTCATCTTTACTAGGCAATTCCTTATCATGGGGTTGTCTACAAAATTTAGAGAAATTGAACTCATGAGACACATCCCCAAAACTTACAGTAACAGTTTCCTTCTCACAATCAATCTTAGCATTAACAGTATTTAAGAAGGGTCTACCAAATATAATGGGACAAAAATCATCTTGTGGGGAACCAAGAACAAGAAAATCAGTAGGATACTTTATTTTCCCACACAAGACTTCAACATCTCTAACAATCCCAATTGGTGCAATAGTATCTCTATTAGCCAGCTTAATGGTAACATCAATTTCCTCTAATTCAGCTGGTGCAATATCATTCATAATTTCTTGATATAAGGTAAAGGGAATTGCACTCACACTAGCACCCACATCACATAAGCCATGATAACAATGATCTCCTATTTTAACAGAAACAACAGGCATGACAACAACAGGTCTATGTTTATCTTTAGCATCAGGTCTAGCAATTCTAGCAGCTTTATCACAGAAATGAATGACATGTCCATCAATATTATCAACCAAGAGATTTTTAACCATAGCAATACTAGGTTCAACTTTAATTTGTTCAGGGGGTGTAGGTGTTCTAGTACAACTCTTACGAACCACAGTTGAAGCTTTAGCATATTCCTTTATCCTAACAGGGAAAGGTGGTTTCTCAATATAAGCGGTAGGAACAACAGGATCAACATTATAAGTAATGGTTTTTTCTTCAACTTTAATAGGTTCAACTACTTTCACTTCAATGGGAGGATGATATTTAAACCACTTCTCCTTAGGGAGATCAACATGAGCAGCAAAAGATTCACAGAAAGAAGCTACTATCTCAGAGTCAAGTCCATATTTAGTGCTAAATTCACGAAAAGCATCGGTGTCTATAAAGGATTTAACACAATCAAACTTAAGGTTTATACCTGACTCATTACCTTCGTCGAGTTCCCAATCTTCAGAGTTGTGTTTAATTCTTTCCAATAAGTCCCATTTGAATTCAATATCTTTCTTCATAAAGGAACCAGCACAAGAAGTATCGAGCATGGATTGATTATTACGAGAAAGCCGAGCATAAAAATTCTGAATAATAATTTCTCTTGGGAGCTCATGATTGGCGCATGAATATAACATTGACTTAAGCCTCCCCCAAGCTTGAGCGATTCTTTCTCCTTCACGAAGCCAAAAATTGTAAATATAATTCCGATCACGATGAACCAGATGCATAGGATAAAATTCTGATGAAATTCCAATTTCAATCGGTTGTAGTTCCATGATCCAATATTATCACATAGCCTATACCATGTCAATGCCTTCTCCTTCAAATATAAAGGAAAGACTTTCTTCTTGACCTCATCCTCGGGCAAACCTGCAAGCTTAAATAATCCACAAACTTCATCCACATAGATTAGATGCAAATCAGGATGTAGTGTTCCATCTCCTGCATAAGGATTAGCTAGCAGTTTCTCTATCATACCCGAAGGAATTTCATAATAAATATTTTCAGTAGGTGCAGTAGGTTAAGGAGCATCTCTTTGTGCTTCCGGTCGAGGTGAAGATACCCCGAACAAGCCCCTCAAAGGATTATTTTCCATAGTAACAAGTGACAGTAAATTTCAGCACACTATATAATTTTTTCCTTACCAAGTTCCACTCACCAAAGGCGCTTCACTCCCCGGCAACGGCGCCAGAAAGAGTCTTGATGACCCACAAGTATAGGGGATCTATCGTAGTCCTTTCGATAAGCAAGAGTGTCGAACCCAACGAGGAGCAGAAGGAAATGACAAGCGGTTTTCAGTAAGGTATTCTCTGCAAGCACTGAAATTATCGGTAACAGATAGTTTTGTGATAAGATAATTCGTAGCGGGTAGCAAGTAACAAGTGTATCAAAGGTGCCGCAAGGTGGCCCAATCCTTTTTATAGAAAAGGACAATCCTGGACAAACTCTTATATAAAGCAAAGCGCTCCCGAGGACAGATGGGAATTTCTGTCAAGCTAGTTTTCATCATGCTCATATGATTCGCGTTCGTTACTTTGATAATTTGATATGTGGGTGGACCGGTGCTTGGGTGCTGTCCTTACTTGGACAAGCCTCCCACTTATGATTAACCCCTCTCGCAAGCATCCGCAACTACGAAAAAAGAATTAAGATAAATCTAACCATAGCATGAAACATGTGGATCCAAATCAGCCCCTTACGAAGCAACGCATAAACTAGGGTTTAAGCTTCTGTCACTCTAGCAACCCATCATCTACTTATTACTTCACAATGCCTTCCTCTATGCCCAAACAATGGTGAAGTGTCCTGTAGTCGATGTTCACATAAGACCACTAGAGGAGAGACAACATACATCTCATCAAAATATCGAATGAATACCAAATTCACACGATTACTTATAACAAGACTTATCCCATGTCCTCAGGAACAAACGTAACTACTCACAAAGCATATTAATGGTCATAATCAGAGGAGTATTAATGATCATTAAGGATCTGAACATATGATCTTCCACCAAGTAAACCAACTAGCATCAACTACAAGGAGTAATCAACACTACTAGCAACCCACAGGTACCAATCTGAGGTTTTGAGACAAAGAACGGATACAAGAGATGAACTATGGTTTGGAGAGGAGATGGTGCTGATGAAGATGTTGATGGAGATTGACCCCCTCTCGATGAGAGGATCGTTGGTGATGACGATGTCTTCGATTTCCCCCTCCGGGAGGGAAGTTTCCCCAGCAGAACAGCTCCGCCGGAGCCCTAGATTGGTTCTGCCCAGGTTCCGCCTCGAGACGGCGGCGCTTCATCCCGAAAGCTCTCTTATGATTTTTTTTCCAGGTCAAAACCCTCCATATAGCAGAAGATGGGCACCGAAGGCCTGCCAGGTGGGTCACAAGCCACAGGGGCGTGCCCAGGGGGGTAGGGCGCGCCCCCCTGGCTTGTGACTGCCTGGTGGGTCCCCCCTGGTATTTTCTTCGCCCAATATTTTTTATATATTCCAAAACAATTCTCCATAGATTTTTAGGACTTTTGGAGTTGTGCAGAATAGGCATCTCAGATTTGCTCCTTTTCCAGTCCAGAATACCAACTGCCGGCATTCTCCCTCTTCATGTGAACCTTGTAAAATAAGAGAGAAAAGGCATAAGTATTGTACCATAATGTGTATTAATAGCCCATAATGCAATAAATATTGATATAAAAGCATGATACAAAATGGACGTATCAAATAACAATGGCAAGAGTCAACAGCAGAACGGGAGAGGAAACAATAATGGCAACGGCGGGAAGCGGAAGCACCAGGACGGTGGGTCAGATTTGGTGGCCAACACCAGTGCTGGGAATAACCGTGGAAGGGCAGCGACAAGCCGCCTTTCGGTAAACGCAAGCCTGTTGACATGGAGGCAATGTTGAGTGTTCCTTGCCCGAAACATAGCCTTCCTGATCAGCCGTCCACTCATGCTTGGAGGGATTGTTGGATCATGCGCGAGTATCGAAATTACAGAGCTAACCAGCATCAAGGCGGCGGCGGACCATCCGGCGGGTCAGGATCCGGTCCTTCCGGGTCTGGCTTTGGTACAGGTGGCTCCGGCTCTAGCCATCAAGGCCAAGGAAACCATGGAGGTAATAACCAACAGTCTGGCGGTGGAGGTCAGCAACAAAATAACCAGTCCGGGTATCAGAGTAATCCCAAACAGCTTAATGGAGGGCAGTACCATGTTTTTACAACTAGCCTCGACAAGCGAGATCGGAAGGTGCGCAAGCGGGCGGTTAATACAGTCATGCCGGCTCTCCCGCAATATTTGAAGTGGTCTGAGTATGACATAACTTGGAGCAGCGAGGATCACCCGCTGCGCATTGATAACCCGGGGTAGTTGCCTTTGGTAGTCGCCCCCCAAGTGGGAGGATATGTGTTCACCAAGGTACTTATGGATGGTGGCAGCAGCATCAACATCCTGTATTATGACACTTTCCGCCAGATGAATTTGCTTGACAAGGATCTTAAACCCTCTTCAACGGTTTTTCATGGCGTGGTGCCCGGAAAGTCGGCTTATGCAGTGGGAAAGATTTCCTTGGAGGTAGCTTTTGGCGATGAATTCAACTATAGGGTGGAATCTTTATGCTTCGAAGTGGTCAAGATCAAGAGCCCGTACCACGCTCTGTTTGGACGGCCGGCTTACGCCAAGTTCATGGCTAGGCCTTTCTATGTTTACTTACAGCTCAAGATGCCCGGGTTAAAAGGGACGATTATTGTGCATGGTGATCGGAAGATGGCTCATGGGTGTGAGGAAGGTGATGCAGCATATGCAGAGTCGAGTTGTGCTGAGGCGGAATTAAAGTTTTATAAGGAAATTGTTGACTCGGCAGATATGACCCCGCTAAAGAAGCCTAGCACTGAATCTGAGCCGCCCCTCAAGTTTGTGGCAGAAGATACCAAGCTAGTGGACTTTACGCCTGGCGACTCATCATAGCAGTTCACTATTGGGGCTAATATGGATCCCAAATAGGAAAGCGCGCTCATCGAATTCATCCGTGAGAATCGGGACATCTTTGCATGGAAGCCTTCTGACATGCCGGGTGTACCGAGAGATTTGCTAAGCACCAACTTAATGTGGATCCTAAATTTAAGCCGGTCAAACAGTTCCTCCGTCGATTCAATGAGGAGAGGCGTAAGGCTATTGGAGAAGAGGTGGCCCGGCTTTTGGCAGCAGAGTTCATCGTTGAAGTTTTTCACCCGGAGTGGCTAGCTGACCTGGTGTTGGTACTCAAGAAGAAGGGCACGTGGCGCATGTGCGTGGATTACACGGATCTTAACAAGGCATTCCCGATTGACCCGTTTGCTCTCCCTCGTATCGATCAGATCATTGATGCAACGGCAGGTTGTGAGAGTCTATGCTTCCTAGATGCTTATTCAGGTTATCATCAGATCAAGATGGCAGTCAAAGACCAAGAGAAGACGTCTTTCATTACGCCTTTTAGAGCTTTCTGCTATGTGTCTATGCCTTTCGGGCTCAAGAGTTCCCAGGCGACTTACCAGCGTTGTGTGCAGAATTGTCTTCATGATCAAATTGGGCGCAATGTTCATGCTTATGTGGATGATATTGTGGTCAAGTCAAGAAAGAAGGAGACCCTGTTGGCTGATTTGAAAGAAACTTTTGACAATCTATGGGTTTACAAGATGATGCTTAACCCGGCAAAATGTGTGTTCGGTGTACCTGCAGGCAAGCTCTTGGGATTTTTGGTCTCTGAGCGTAGCATCGAGGCTAACCCGGACAAGATAAAAGCCATCACTTCTTTGTCTAAGCCGGCGTGTATTAATGATGTTCAGCGCCTGGCGGGTCGTATTGCTGCACTGAGCTGGTTCATAAGCCGCTTGGGTGAGAAAGCTATTCCTTTATACCAGATGATGAAGAAGACAGACGATTTCGTCTGGAGTGATGCGGCTAATGAGGCGTTTGAGGCGCTCAAAAAGCAATTGGCTGAGCCGCCTGTTCTGGCCGCTCCCGTGGAAAAGGAGCATCTGCTCTTATATGTGGCGGCTAATAACAAGGCTGTCAGTGCTGCAGTTGTGGTGGAGCGCAAGGATGCGGGTAAGGAATATCCAGTTTAGCGGCCAGTTTATTATGTCAGTGAAGTTTTGACGGAGTCTAAGCAAAGATATCCACATTGGCAAAAGTTGGTGCTTGGGGTGTTCATGGCCAATCGCAAGCTAAAGCATTATTTTCTTGGTCACCCGATCACAGTGGTCAGCTCTGCTCCTTTGGGAGATATAATTCAGAACAGAGAAGCCACTGGAAGGATTGCTAAGTGGGCAATTGAGCTTGGGCCTCTCAATTTGAAATATGTGCCCCGGACGGCTATCAAATCACAAGCCCTGGTGGATTTTATCAATGACTGGACAGAATGTCAAATTCCTGAGGAAAAGCCGAACAATACTTATTGGACGATTCACTTTGATGGATCCAGGCAATTGGAAGGCTCGGGGGCTGGAGTTGTTTTAACTTCCCCACGAGGTGACAAATTCTGTTATGTTTTGAGGCTAATGTTTCCTTGTACTAACAATGCAGCGGAATACGAGGCTTTGCTTCATGGGCTCCGGGTGGCCAAGGAGATGAACTTGAGCCGAGTCAGATGTCTTGGCGACTCAGACCTGGTGGCTCAACAAGTCTCTGGCACGGGAGATTCTAATGACCCTCGTATGGCGGCTTATCGGCAGGCGATTGATGTTATTGCTGGCCACTTTAAAGGTTATCAGGTGGATCATATTGACTGACGAAAAAATGAGGCGGCTGACGCATTATCAAGGCTGGGGTCTCAGCGTAAGCCGGTGTCGCCTAATGTGTTCTTGGATGTGTTACATCACCTATCGGTCAAGTTACCGTCGGAGGAGGATTTGGCTATACCTGACCCGGAAGGGCAATTGGTGGCGGCTCTTCGTGCGATCCCGGATTGGACGTTACCTTATCTGGCGTACCTGACCCGTGGCGAGTTACCTCAAGATGAAAATTTGGCACGACAGATCATGAGGCGATCTAAGTCTATGACTATTATCAACGGCGAGTTACATCAGCGCAGTGTGACTGGTGTCTTTCAGTGCTGTGTTTCTCCTGATGAAGGCCGTGAGATCTTACATGAGATCCATGCGGGTGATTGTGGTCATCATGCCGGGTCAAAATCTTTGGTGGCTAAGGCTTTTCGACACGGTTTTTACTGGCTGACGGCTCATAAAGATGCAGAGTACTTGGTCAGTAAGTGTGACGGGTGCCAGAAATTTGGATGACGTGCCCATGTGCCGGCTCAAGAGTTGCGGATGATTCCAATCACTTGGCCATTTACAGTCTGGGGGCTTGATATGGTGGGACCTTTTAAGAGGTCTAAGGACAAAAAGACCCACCTCTTGGTGGCGGTTGACAAGTTTACTAAGTGGGTTGAGGCTGAGCCGGTCAGCAAGTGTGATGCAGCAACAGCAGTTCAGTTCGTCAAAAAACTGATCTTTCGTTTTGGCTATCCGCATAGTATCATCACTGATAATGGAACAAATCTGTCCAAGGGGGCTATGAAGGAGTTCTGTGATGAGGAGCATATCCATCTGGATGTATCTTCGGTAGCTCACCCGCAGTCTAATGGTCAAGCTGAGCGTGCTAACAAGGAAATTTTGAGAGGTATAAAACCCCGGCTCATGGTTCCTTTGGAGCGCACGCCGGGTTGTTGGGTGGAGGAGTTGCCATCTGTTCTTTGGAGCATAAGAACCACCCCCAACAGGTCTACAGGTTATACACCTTTCTTCATGGTTTATGGCGCAGAAGCTGTTCTCCCTTGTGATATTCGTCATGACTCGCCCAGAGTGGCGGCTTACGTAGAAGCTGATAACGAGGCGGCGCGTCAGGATGCTTTGGATGCCTTGGACGAAGAACGGGATCTTGCAGCAGCTCGGTCGGCAATTTATCAGCAAGACCTGCGTCGCTATCATAGCCGCAAGGTCAAGACCCGGACGTTTCAAGAAGGCGACTTAGTACTCCGGTTGATTCAAGACCAGTCAGATATGCATAAGTTGTCACCACCCTGGGAAGGACCATTTGTGATCAGCTGAAATCTCAACAATGGTTCCTATTATCTCATTGATGTACGGGAAAGTGACAAGTCTCGCACTTCTGGTGAAGAGACCAAGAGGCCATGGAATATTGCTCACCTTCAGCCATACTATACTTAAGCCGTCAGTCCGGCTCTCATCAATGTACATCTCCGTGTCATTGTATATAACATTTTTATGATATAATAAAGTGGGCATCCCCATGATTAGGGGCCTCTGCCGTGTTTTCCGCACCAAAATTCATGCAAAGGAGTTGATCCTTCATCAGGTCACTTGGGGGCTTCCAACCCACTGGGTTTAGCTTTCATACCCTCTTGGCCAGGCTTTATATGCCATGTTCGAGTTAAACCTGCCTGTTTGCAACTTGCTACTCCACTATGTGACCCGCCGAACTCTTGACAGTTAATCTTGATAAGAGACCCTGAACTTTCATAAGTTATTCTCGCACAAAGACTCTGAACTTGTCAAGGTTTAAACGGCGGCTTTTGTCATGAGAGAGCCGGCTTACAGTGAGCTAGGATAAACTCATCTTGTCTGTCGTAACCCCTCCGCTATGTGGCCCGTTCATACTCTTAGCAATGTCAATCTTTTAAAGACCCTGAACTTGCTAGAGTTTAAATGATGGATTTATGTCACGTGAGAGCCGGCTTACAAGTTTTTAGGCTTTCCGCCTAGTTTCTTCGGAAACGATACAGATAATTTTTTCATAAAGCAAAAGTTATCTTGTCCTACCACGCCTTTAAAGCCGGTTTATAGGGCCAGATATACAAAATTATTTGTGTTTTGCAGCTACTCTTATGATAAGATTCTAAGTTTTGGAAAATTCTGGCTTGGTACTACTCAGGGAGTATAACCCGCCCGGCGTGTCAAGGCAGTCAAACGGTTATATATCAAAGACGAATTTGCTAAGTCGCCGGGAGAAGCTTAAAATAGTGCATCAAAAGCACACGGGCAAGCGGATAAATGTTTTCCTACTGCTATTACAAGGCTGTTCAAAATGCCCAAAAGTTGCAGACTTCAAGTTTTTTCAGCCAATTCTAACCCGGCGAATTAAACAAGGCCGGGTTACCCTCACATGATGCAAAGTTTTTCTAACTCGCCGCCGGGTCATCCTGCGCCGGGTCTTCGGTCTCTTCGATCTGGAGGTTGTCCACATCCCAATTGTAGTTGGTTAAAGCTTCAAACAAGGCTTCATCGTGCATGATTGGAGATGGGTCAACATCAGGAGCGAAGAGGTGCTTACGGCGTTGAGGAATCAGGCTCTTCGCTTCAAAAGTGGGCCCTCAAACACGCTTGTTATCTTCGGAGTAAGCCGCCTGATATACTGCCAGATCAGCCTCTGCGGCCAGTCGGCTTGCCAGAACCCGGGATGCCTTATGATAGGGAGAGTAATCTTCCTGTGTAAACTCCGAGTCATCATCCTTCAGTTGAGGGAAGCCATCCATCATCTCAGCTGGGTTAAGCTCCGGGGCATAGGCCAGCGACCGGCTCAAAGCAGCAATTGCACCCTTGCGGGCGGCTGAGCTCTTTAATTCTTCCAGCTGCTTCGGGATGGTCGACATGATTTCCAGCACACCCTTCATGAGCTTCGGAACACCCCTTTCAGTCATGACAGCCCTGATGGTAATTAAAGACCCGGCATACAACTGTTCTGTCAAAGAGTATACAGCCTTGAGTTTCAGCAGGTGTTGCCTGACAGTTGGCGGCTCCGTTCACCTACATGCAAATCAAAGGTTATAAGCCGCCAGAAAAGATTATCGACAAGCGCCTTTCTAAAATTGAAGGATAAGCATGCTTACCAAAAATAGCTCCAATCATACGGGATATTTGGCCCTTCAGAGTGTTCAGCTCGTCAGTTACCATTTTGAGACGGCCCTCTGCGTCTTCAGCGCGCTTGGTCAGGGCGGCTTGGACCAACTCGGCGTCTTTCTTGAAGGTTTTGAGCTCGGCCTTGATCATGTCCAGCTTAGTCAAGGCGATCTGGTACTTGGCGTCAGTCTCTGCTCGGCCTTCCTGTTGTTGTGCCAGACTCTTTTTCAGGTCTGACACGATCGTCTCGGCGGCGTTCAAAGATTCTTGCACAGGGCAAGTCATGACAGAGCAAGGTTGTCAGTTTTAAGCCGCCGGTCCAGCTCACACAGTTTTTTGTCAAAAATTGGCATAATGGTTACAAGTCTCAAGCAGATTGCAAGCAATATACTTGACACTTGGGGGCTAATGTGTCTCAGTTCTTTTTTATAGAACGTGCTCATTACTTAGGTAATGACCCGGCCCTTGGGGGCTACAATTGGCGCTTAATCTATGATTGAGTGCCGGTTCATTACTTAGGTAATGACCCGGCCCTTGGGGGCTACACTTGGCTCTTAATTTATGATTGAGTGCCGGTTCATTACTTAGGTAATGACCCGGCCCTTGGGGGTTACGATTGGCTCTTAATTTATGATTGAGTGCCGGTTCATTATTGGTATAATGACCTGGCCCTTGGGGGCTACGATTGGCTCTCAGTCCATGTTTCACATACTGATGACTCTTCAAAAGTTGACAAATTAATGCAAGACCCGGCTGACCTTCTGAGAGATCAACCGGTTCTTGGGGGCTACCTAAGTATATACATGAAGAGGCAAGGGAAGTAAAGTACCTCTTATTTTTTCTTCATCTTGGCGACCAAGTTGGCCTCCATGTCTCGGCTGGCAAACAGACGACTCAGATAGCCGGCATGCAATTCCTCGGCAGTAAGTTTATCCAAATTTGAAAGATCAGAGGGAGTCTTTTCTTCCTTGGAGGGAGCCGCTGCGTCTTCATTGATATGCTTTGATAGCGCATGTGAGGGAGCTGGAGGTTTGTAAGCCGCCCCGGTGACGATGACTTCTTCATGAGAAGCCATATTTTCAGTTGACGGCAGGGGGCTGGGCGGCTTAGGAGCAGAATCTGGATGGGCTTCAGGAGCTTCAATGTCCATAGCAGCCGGCTCGTTTTGTGGAGGAACCTCTCCATGGGTGTCTTTAGCAGCTTCAGAAGGTTGAATGTGAGATTCAGGAATATTGGGCATTGGGTTCTCTGGGTCTTGGGCATCAGGAGTTCCGGATGACCCGACCACTTTCCTTCGTTTGGCTAGAGCCCTGCGAGCAAAGGCAGTGTTGGGTATGTCATGATAAGGTATGAGATATTAAACACATTTCGGGATATAGAAATACTTACCCCGGGTTAATAATAAGAGGAGGCAGCTTTGAGGCGGTCGAATCCCCAGAAGAAGGAGGCGAGTCCTGTAAAAAGTTAGCGTTGTTAAACAGTTAATAAGCTGCAAGGATAGTGTACAGACAAAATAAGCTCAAGGCAAGGAAATACTTCGGTGCGCTGTTTCCGAGGGGCCGGCTCATTGGGTAAGCCGGTTAAAAGGTCTCCAGAGCCGGCGCTCCAGGTCTGACGTCTGTTGTCGTCTTGCTGTTTCTTCAAAAGAAAGTTATGACTCAAGTGAGCAAAAGGACGGGAACTCTTTACCTTCCATACAGCCCGCCGTACTCTCTTTACTGGTGAAAGATCCGAGTCAGAGGAGACAATGGTTACCTCGACAGCATCGGCATGACTTGTTTCTGCTTCTTCCTGTGAGTAATCATCGTCAATGAGTTGCATAAAGAGAAGACCAAGGGAGTCAAGTTCTACCTCTGAGTCATCTAAATCAAATAACTCTTCCGCTGACTGTTTCCTCTTGCGGGTTGGCGCCTTAGTTTTTGATGCCTTGGGGACCTTGCTCTTCTTCTTGAGAGCCGGGGGCAACAGTTTTTTCCAGAAGGAAGAGCCAGCCTACGTATGACAAAGCATATTGGCAGAAAAGGTTTAACAAAGTATGGAGTTAAAAGAATGGATGAGGGTTAGGATGAAAAGACTTACATCCGGAGCCGGGTTAAGTGCAGAGAAGGGACTTAAGCTAGTCTTGCTATAGGCGGCTAGTGATTCCCCCAGCAAAGACTTGACGATAGTGTTGAGATCCTGATCCTTCAAAGGGGTCTGGTTGAAGCATTGAGGGTCGTCCACTTTACCAGTGTATTGGCACATTAAGGCGCCGCGGCGGCTCAATGGCAGAATCCTCCAAGAAACCCAGCAGCGGGTCAGATCAACACCCGTCAACCCATTGGCCAACAGGGCCCTGACTTTTGAGAAAGTGGAGGCATACTGAGCACGTCCGGCGGCTGACATCCGATCTGGAAGCTCTGTATCTGTGCTAAGCCGATAGGAACGGTAACCCGGCAGTGGGTTCTCCCCCTCTGGTGAAGTGTCTTGACAGTAGAACCAAGTCTTGTTCCACTCTTTGGGGTGACTTGGCAGGGTCGCTGCTGGGAAGAGTACGTCCCTCCGCCTCTGAAGAGTAACGCCCCCGAGCTCAAGGCTTAACCCGTCCGCCATTTCTGTTTGGCGGTTGATATAGAAATACTGTTTGAAGAGGTCGACAGATGGTTCCTCTTGAAGGTAGGCTTCACAGAAAGTTTGGAATTGGCACATATTGGTGACAGAATTCGGGCCAATATCTTGGGGGTGCAGTTTGAATGCATGTAAGACATCCCGGAAAAATTTAGACCTGGGCGGGGAGAAGCCACGCAACAGATGATCCGTGAATACAATGACTTCCCCGTCTTTGGGTTTAGGGGTCGTCTCACTGCCTGGAACCCGCCAATGGATAACGTCCTGAGTCGGCAGAACTCCCATGGTGACAAATTCTTTGAGTGACTCTTCGGTCACTCCAGACTTTACCCAGTTGCAGGTGGACGGGGTCTTAGATATGGTGGCAGCTTAGGAAGCTGCGGGAAGACATGAATGTTCGGCGGGTTCAAAATACGTTCTGACCAAGGTCGCCATAACTAGAAATGGTGACAGCGTATGGCGGGTCAATATAAAATTATGAGCCGCCGAAGCTGCTTGCGGTATGACAGCGTGCGCCGGCAGCTTTACAGCGGGTCAAGGTTATCAGCGCAGATTGAAAAAATTGCTAAGTGTTGAGAAACAGATTCTGCAACCACGGCTATGGATTCAAGATCTACGGGCAAGGGAAAAAGAAAAATATTCTAGCCCTAAAAGGACCAGTGGAAGAACAGACGGCCTCTGCACAGATTAAAACGAACTACAGATCTACAATGAGTGCGGCATGATTATGGAGCAGACGGCCGCGTGATTTCGGCAGCGTCGTAAGACTTTAGAGAAGGTGCTTTCCATCTAATCAGTGAAGAATGTTCTGATGAACGGAGACGAACACCAAAGAAACCCAACGAACTCGAGGAAGATCTAAAGGATTAAGTACAGATCTAACAGGGAGCGATAACGAAACCTGGAGGATGCAAGCGGATGCGGCGATGTTCTGCACACGTTCAGGTTGATGCAGCGGCCGGAGTTGATGAAGACGACGAGCTTCGGCAGCGCAGCGAGCTTCGGTGGTCCATAGGAAGAAGAAGAAGATGGCGGCAGGGAAAATGAAAGTGATAGCCCCCCGTGCTTATTTATAAGGTTATAATAGTCCCACAAACGGTCCAGTGCGGGAATCGAGGGAGCACGATGATGATTAAACTAAGAAGACGCCTGGATTTTCGGGCTGGTCATATTAATGACGAAAGATCCGCTCTGACGTCAGAGGAATCTTTTTTGATTTTTCTGATGACGTCGCGGCGGGTCATGAAAGCTTGTCAGAAGCAACGATCACCCATTTTTGGCGGGTCATGAAGATTATCAGAGAAGGCAAGACTCGCCAACCAGAAGATTTGAAGATTGACATGAACCAGTTCAAATCAATCTGGGGCCTAGTGTTGGGGATATAACCCCGTGGTGAGACCCGCCCAGGAGGGGCCGGGTCATACGGTTGGCGGCTTAACGACAAGATTAGGAGTAAGCTTATCCAATGGGCCTGGAGGCCCAGAGCCAGAAGGCAAGATGTAACCAGGCGGGCTCGAGCCGCCGGTGGCGGCATGTTAGACAAGGCATGTGTAGTTAGAGGTGAGGTCGGTTATCAAGTATAACCCGGCCCGGACTCTTGTAATCCCAGGGCCTTGACCTGTGTATATAAAGGCGGGTTACCTGGGCAGCTTAGGACACGAAACAACTAATCGATAGCTAGGTCAAGCGAACTCGCTCCCTTGTAATCGATACCCAATCAATACAACACAAAGCAGGACGTAGACTTTTAACTCTTTCCAAGGGGCCAAACCTGGGTAACCCTTGTCTCTCGATTTCGATCAACCCCTTCGAGCTCACCTTAACGATGGCCTCGAACCTAAGTCCTTTCACGGGGACATCTGCCGTGACAAAACCACGACAAGACTACTGGTAATTGTTATATTACCACCTTATATTAGCTTCCAATCAACTCGACAACAAGTTTTATCACACTTGTAAACCACCCACGTTCCTTTTGCAGAAAGAGCAGCACCAAAAGGCATCCGAAAGTGACGAGTCATCTCAGTCGTCGGCGAGGCCCAAGTGGGACACCCCTTTCAACCGGGCCCTGAACATACTGAAAAAGGTCTCGGAGGACAAACCGCCGTCGTATGGACGTGTGCACGGCGTCGGAGATGGCGCCTCGTGAAGACGTGCTACCACGAGAAGCCGAAGGAAAGAAGGCAGAGACGGTTGATACGTCTCCAACGTATCTATAATTTTTGATTGTTCCATGCTATTATATTATCTGTTTTGGATGTTTTATATGCATTAATATGCTATTTTATATTATTTTTGGGACTAACCTATTAATCTAGAGCCTAGTGCCAGTTTCTGTTTTTTCCTTGTTTTTGAGTATTGTAGATAAGGAATATTAAACGGAGTCCAAACGGAATAAAATCTTCGGAATATTTTTTCTTGGACAAGAAGACAACTACCAAGCTTGGAGACCAAGGCAGAGGAGCTGCCGTGTGGCCACAAGCCACAGGGGCGCGCCCTAGGGAGGGGGCGCCCTCCTGGCTTGTGGGCCCACGGCAACTCCCCCAACCCTATTCTTCATCCTATAAATTCCAAAATATTCCCTGTATACCAGAGAGAGCCACGAAAACACTTTTCCGCCACCAGGAGCCTCGGCTCCCGTGAGATCCAATCTTGGAGCCTTTTCCGGTAATCTGCCGGAGGGGGATTCGATCACGGAGGGCATTTACATCAACTCCGTTGCCCCTCCGATGATGCGTGAGTAGTTCACCACAGATCTTCGGGTCCATAGCTAGTATCTAGATGGCTTCTTCTCTCTCTTTGCTCTTCAATACCATGTTCTTCATGATCTTCATGGAGATCTATCCGATGTAATACTCTTTTGCGGTGTGTTTGTCGAGATCCGATGAATTGTGGGTTTATGTTCAGATTATCTATGAATATTATTTGAGTCTTTTCTGAATTATTATATGCATGATTTCATATCTTTGCAAGTCTCTTCGAGTTATTGGTTTGGTTTGGCCAACTAGATTGGTAATTCTTGCAATGGGACAAGTGCTTAGTTTTGGGTTCAATCTTGCGGTGTCCTCACCCAGTGACATAGTAGGGGTAGCGAGGCACGTATTGTATTGCTGCCATCGAGGATAAAAAGATGGGATTTTCATCATATTGCTTGAGTTTATCCCTCTACATCATGTCATCTTACCTAATGCATTACTATGTTCTTCATGAACTTAATACTCTAGATGCAGGCAGGAGTCGGTAGATGTGTGGAGTAATAGTAGTAGATGCAGAATCGTTTCGGTCTACTTGACACGGACGTGATGCCTATATGCATAATCATTGCCTTGGATATCTTCATAATTATTCGCTTTTCTATCAATTGCTTGACAGTAATTTTTTCACCCACCGTAATACTTGCCATCATGAGAGAAGCCTCTAGTGAAATCTATGGCCCCCGGGTCTATTTTCCATCTTATACTTTCAGATCTAAAACCAAAAATAACAAAAATATCTTGCTGCAATCTTTTTACTTTTGTTTTACTTTCCTTTCAAGCAAATATATTCTATCTATCTCTATCAGATCTCATCCTTGCAAGTAACCGTGAAGGGATTGACAACCCCTTTATAGCGTTGGGTGCAAGTGTTTGATTCTTTGTGTAGGTACACCTATTGGGGACTTGCTTGTATCTCCTACTGGATTGATACCTTGGTTCTCAACAACTGAGGGAAATATTTATCTACTTTGCTGCATCAGCCGTTCCTCTTCACGGAAACCAACGCATGCTCGAGAAGTAGCAAGAAGGATTTTTGGCGCCGTTGCCGGGGAGATCTACATAGCAAGTCAAGACAAGAACTTTTCCGTCAATCTCTGACGTGGTTGCCGGAGAGATCTACATCAAGCCATCCAAGTACCCATCACAAACTCATCTCTTGCATTTACTTTATTTGCCATTTGCCTCTCGTTTTCCTCTCCCCCACTTCTAAAACGATTTTCCAAAAAGATTTGCCTTTTTCTTCGCCCTTCTTCCGTTCGCCTTTTCGTTTGCTTTCTGCTTGCTTGTGTGCTTGATTGCTTGCTTTGTCACGATGGCTCAAGAGAATACCAAGTTGTGTGACTTTTCCAATACTAATAATAATGATTTTATTAGTACTCCGATTGCTCCCGCCACTAGTGCGGAATCTTATGAAATTAATGCTGCTTTGCTAAATCTTGTTATGAAAGAACAATTTTCCGGCCTTGCTAATGAAGATGCCGCATCCCATCTAAATACTTTCGTTGAGTTGTGTGATATGAAAAAGAAGAAAGATGTGGATAATGATATTGTTAAATTGAAGCTATTTCTGTTCTCACTACGAGATCGTGCTAAAACTTGGTTTTCATCTTTGCCTAAAAATAGTATTGATTCATGGAATAAGTGTAAAGATGATTTTATTTCCAAGTACTTTCCGCCCGCTAAGATCATCTCCCTTAGGAACGATATAATGAATTTTAAGCAACTTGATCATGAGCATGTTGCACAATCTTGGGAGAGGATGAAATTAATGATTAGGAATTGCCCCGCGCATGGTTTGAGTTTATGGATGATTATACAAATTTTCTATGCTGGATTGAATTTTGCTTCTAGGAATCTCTTAGATTCCGCCGCGGGTGGTACTTTTATGGAAATCACATTAGGAGAAGCTACTAAACTCCTAGATAATATTATGGCAAATTACTCTCAATGGCATACCGAAAGATCTCCTACTAGTAAAAAAGTGCATGCTATTGAAGAGATTAATACTTTGAGTGAAAAGATGGATGAATTGATGAAATTGTTTGCTAGTAAAAGTGTTCCTATTGATCCCAATGATATGCCTTTGTCTTCTTTGATTGGAAATAATAATGAATCTATGGATGTGAACTTTGTTGGTAGGAACAATTTTGGTAATAACGCTTATAGAGGTAATTTCAATGCTAGGCCGTTTCCTAGTAATTCCTCTAATAATTATGGTAATTCCTACAACAACTCTTATGGAAATTATAATAACATGCCCTCTGATCTTGAGAATAATATTAAAGAATTTATTAGTTCGCAAAAAGGTTTCAATGCTATGATTGAAGAAAAATTGCTCAAGATTGATGATTTGGCTAGGAACGTTGATAGAATTTCTCTTGAGATTGATTCTTTGAAAATTAGATCTATTCCACCCAAGCATGATATTAATGAGTCTTTAAAAGCTATGAGAATTTCTATTGATGAGTGTAAGGAAAGAACCGCTAGAATACGTGCTAAGCGTGAATGGCTTGAAAAAGTGTGTTCTCGTGATAATATTGATGAAGATCTTAAAGTGATTGATGTGACTCCTATTGAATCTTTGTTTTCTAATGTAAATCTTGATAAAGATGGGACTGGAGATGAGTCAACTTTAGTTAAAGGGCGTCCCAATGATTTGGAGTTTATAGATCTTAACGCTAAGATTGATAAACGTGGGATTGAAGAGGTCAAAACTTTAAATAGCAATGAACCCACTCTTTTGGATTTCAAGGACTTTAATTATGATAGTTGCTCTTTGATTGATTGTGTTTCCTTGTTGCAATCCATGTTGAATTCTCCTCATGCTTATAATCAAAACAAAGCTTTTACTAAACATATTGTTGATGCTATGATGAAATCTTTTGAAGAAAAACTTGAGTTGGAAGTTTCTATACCTAGAAAACTTTATGATGAGTGGGAACCTACTATTAAGATTACAATTAAAGATTATGAGTGCTATGCTTTGTGTGATTTGGGTGCTAGCGTTTCCACGATTCCAAAAACTTTATGTGATGTGCTAGGTTTCCGTGAATTTGATGATTGTTCCTTAAATTTGCATCTTGCGGATTCCACTATAAAGAAACCTATGGGAAGGATTAATTATGTTCTTATTGTTTCAAATAGTAATTATGTGCCCATAGATTTCATTGTTCTTGATATAGATTGCAATCCTACATGTCCTATTATTCTTGGTAGACCTTTCCTTAGAACGATTGGTGCAATTATTGATATGAAGGAAGGAAATATTAGATTCCAATTTCCATTAAGGAAAGGCATGGAGCACTTTCCTAGAAAGAAAATAAAATTACCCTATGAATCTATCATGAGAGCTGCTTATGGATTGCATACCAAAGATGACAATACCTAGATCTATTTCGTTTTGCCTAGCTAGGGGCGCTAAACAATATCGCTTGTTGGGAGGCAACCCAATTTTATTTTTGCTTTCTGTTTTTTGCTTCTGTTTTGGTGTGTTTTGCACTTTATTACTTCTGTAATAATTGTGTTTTCTTGTTTAAATTAGTGTTTGAGCCAAGTAAGACCTTTGGGATGATCTACGGTGTTTGTTGATTTGATTTTGTTCAAAAACAGAAACTTTTGCGCTCAGTCCAGAATTTTTATAAATTCACTGGAACGTTATTTTAATATGAAATTTTTACAAAATATTTATATACAAATTTCCCTGGTTTTCCTAATTTTTCAGAATTTTTAGAGTTACATAAGTATTCGAAGTCTACAGATTGCTACAGACTGTTCTGTTTTTTACAGAATCTGTTTTCTTTGTGTTGTTTGCTTATTTTGATGTATCTATGGGTTATATCGGGGGGTATGAACCATGGAGAAGTTAGAATACAGTAGGTATTACACAAATATAAATAAATAATGAGTTCACAACAGTACCTAAAGTGGTGATTTATTTTTCTTACACTAACGGATCTCATGAGTTTTCTGTTGAGTTTTGTGTTGTGAAGTTTTCAAGTTTTGGGTAAAGATTTGATGGACTATGGAATAAGGAGTGGCAAGAGCCTAATCTTGGGGATGCCCAAGGCACCCCAAGCCATATTCAAGGATCCCAAAAAGCCTAAGCTTGGGGATGCCCCGGAAGGCATCCCCTCTTTCGTCTTCAATCCATCGGTAAATTTACTTGAGGCTATATTTTTATTCACCACATGATATGTGTTTTGCTTGGAGCGTCTTGTATGATATGAGTCTTTGATTTTTAGTTTGCCACAATCATCCTTGCTGCACACATCTTTTTGAGAGAGACATGCTGATTCGTGAATTTATTAGAATACTCTATGTGCTTCACTTATATCTTTTGAGCTAGGCAATGTTGCTCTAGTGCTTCACTTATATCTTTTTAGAGCATGGTGGTGTTATATTTTATAGAAATTATTGAACTCTCGTACCTCACTTATATTATTTTGAGAGTTTCTTAAAACAGCATGGTAATTTGTTTAGGTTATGATTTTAGTCCTAATATAATAGGCATCCAAGAGGGATATAATAAAAACTTTCATATTAAGTGCATTGGATACTATGAGAAGTTTGATTCCTTGCATATAGTTTTGAGATAATAGAGATGGTAATATGAGAGTCATGCTAGTGAGTAGTTGTGAATTGGAGAGATACTTGTGTTGAAGTTTGTGATTCCCGTAGCATGCACGTATGGTGAACCGTTATGTAACGAAGTCGGAGCATGATTTGTTTAATGATTGTCGACCTTTGTGTGAGGGTCGGGAGCGCGCGATGGTTAACTCCTACCAACCTCTCCCCTAGGAGCATGCGTCTAATGCTTTGTTTGATAACTAATAGACTTTTGCAATAAGTATGTGAGTTCTTTATGACTAATGTTGAGTCCATGGATTATACGCACTCTCACCCTTCCACCTTTGCTAGCCTCTCTAGTACCGCGCAACTTTCGCCGGTACAGCCACCATATACCTTCCTCAAAACAGCCACCATATATTTTCCTCAAAATAGCCACCATATCTACCTATTATGGCATTTCCATAGCCATTCCGAGATATATTGCCATGCAACTTCCACCGTTCCGCTTTTCATGACATGCACCACCACTTTCATATTGCATATAGAGTCATATTTTGTCATAGGTATCGAGTTGTAATTTTTCTTTTGAGTTGTAAGTAAATAAAAGTGTGATGATTTTTATTATTAGAGCATTGTCCCGTGTGAGAAAAGGATGATGGAGGCCATGACTCCCTCACAAGTTGGGATGAGTATCCGGACTTTACAAAAATAAAAGAGGCCAGCGAAGCCCAAATAAAAAAAAGAGGCCAAAGATGCCCACCAAAAAAAATGAGAGAAAGAGAGAAGGGACAATTGCAACTATATTTTTCCACACTTGTGCTTCAAAGTAGCACCATGATCTTCATGATAGAGAGTCTCCTATTTTGTCACTTTCATATAACTAGTGGAGTTTCATCTTGCACGACCACTTAGTTTTCTTTTTGAGCTTTCATACACTTATAGCTCTAGTGCACCCGTTGCATGGCAATCCCTACTCACTCACATTGATATCTATTGATGGGCATCTCCATAGCCCGTTGATACGCCTAGTTGATGTGAGACTATCTTCTCCTTTTCCCTTGCAACCTCCACCATATTCTATTCCACCTATAGTGCTATATCCATGGCTCGCGCTCATGTATTGCGTGAGAGTTGAAAAGGTTTGAGAACACCAAAAGTGTGAAACAATTGCTTGGCTTGTTCATCGGGGTTGTGCATGATTTAGATACTTTGTGTGGGGAAGATGGAGCATAGCCAGACCATATGATTTTGTAGGGATAACTTTCTAAGGCCATGTTATTTCAAAAGGACACGATTGCCTTGTTGGTGTGCTCGAAGTATTACTGTTTTTATGTCAATATTAGACTATTGTTTTGAATCTTACGGATCTGAATATTCATGCCACAATAAAGAATATTACATGGATAAATATGTTAGGTAGCATTCCACATCAAAAATTCTGTTTTTATCATTTACCTACTCGAGGACGAGCAGGAATTAAGCTTGGGGATGCTTGATACGTCTCCAACGTATCTATAATTTTTTATTGTTCCATGCTATTATATTATCTGTTTTGGATGTTTTATATGCATTAATATGCTATTTTATATTATTTTTGGGACTAACCTATTAATCTAGAGCCTAGTGCCAGTTTCTGTTTTTTTCCTTGTTTTTGAGTATTGCAGATAAGGAATATTAAACGGAGTCCAAACGGAATAAAATCTTCGTAATAATTTTTCTTGGACCAGAAGACAACTACCAAGCTTGGAGACCAAGGCAGAGGAGCTGCCGTGTGGCCACAAGCCACAGGGGCGCGCCCTAGGGGGGGCCGCGCCCTCCTGGCTTGTGGGCACACGGCAACTCCCCCAACCCTATTCTTCATCCTATAAATTCCAAAATATTCCCTGTATACCAGAGAGAGCCATGAAAACACTTTTCCGCCGCCAGGAACCTCGGTTCCCGTGAGATCCAATCTTGGAGCCTTTTCCGGTAATCTGCCGAAGGGGGATTCGATCACGGAGGGCATATACATCAACTCCATTGCCCCTCCGATGATGCGTGAGTAGTTCACCACAGACCTTCGGGTCCATAGCTAGTAGCTAGATGGCTTCTTCTCTCTCTTTGCTCTTCAATACCATGTTCTTCATGATCTTCATGGAGATCTATCCGATGTAATACTCTTTTGCGCTGTGTTTGTCGAGATCCGATGAATTGTGGGTTTATGTTTAGATTATCTATGAATATTATTTGAGTCTTTTCTGAATTCTTATATGCATGATTTCATATCTTTGCAAGTCTCTTCGAGTTATTGGTTTGGTTTGGCCAACTAGATTGGTAATTATTGCAATGGGAGAAGTGCTTAGTTTTGGGTTCAATCTTGCGGTGTCCTCACCCAGTGACATAGTAGGGGTAGCGAGGCACGTATTGTATTGCTGCCATCGAGGATAAAAAGATGGGGTTTTCATCATATTGCTTGAGTTTATCCCTCTACATCATGTCATCTTACCTAATGCGTTACTCTGTTCTTCATGAACTTAATACTCTAGATGCAGGCAGGAGTCGGTCGATGTGTGGTGTAATAGTAGTAGATGCAGAATCGTTTCGGTCTACTTGACACGGACGTGATGCCTATATGCATAATCATTGCCTTGGATATCTTCATAATTATTCGCTTTTCTATCAACTAGTGGACCCGTTGCGCCAAATGGCGCAGAGGCACACTAAAACCATGTCCGCGATGAAAAAAAATACATGGTTTAATCCCCTCTAATAGAAAACACGGTGGGATGTTGTGTATAATGATATATGAATATACACATCTTAACTTAATAATATATAGTCTAATTTAAAACAAAAAAAATGCACGCCTTGACATGAAAAATTAAGATAGAATTGTCCTTCACAATCTACAATGAGTGTTTCAAAAAAGGTTTGTCTTTCTCGGTAAAAATAGGTTTTAGCAACAACTTACGCATACAGTCCCTTTTAATTATGATCGCTTTGAAGATTGTTGTGTACAATGATATATATCAGGCCCAAGGCTACATCCCTTTTTTGAACCAGTGTATTTCACGATATGAGTATGAACCCACTTTCACAGTCACGTGAGCACACTTTCACAGCCGTGTCGATTTAGCCGCATTGTTTACAGAAACAGGAACTGTATAAGCAATAGGGACTTTGAAGTCCATTAATGGCCTTGGCTATGTTGTTCATAGAGACATAAATGGTGCAAGCAATAGAAAATCTTAACATAATGATCATTAGCTCTCACGCACACAGTCTTGGCAAATCTTAATATGCGCTTGGATTTGAATTTCACATCAGAAGGCTTCTATTCAGTTTAATGTGGGTCATCATATTTCACCAAACCTTTATATTGTTTGATTGTCTATTGGTCAAACATTAGAAACGATCCCAAATTTCATGGGCACAATATACAAATAAACATAGGGAATACTACAGTGACATCTTGCATGTGCTTTGAGAGCAGTTGCATTTTATGTGCCCATATAATTCGTCTCTTGGACATTCTACAAAAGATGACAAGAAATCAGTATCTGGGAACAATAATAAAGTGTTGAAGCACATTATCATGAAATCAAGAGCATCACAATTCATATACAATTTGCATCTTTATCAGTTAAAGCAACTAAATAATATGTTTTGAGGACACATGCAATAATATCATTCCTGCACCGGAAAAGAAATGTCCAACATATCTGCCGCAAATTTCAAATAAACTCGTGTCTCCTCATCAGCATCGATGACACCCATTTGAACCTTACACTACGTGCAATGATACACTGAACCATGCTCTACTTCTACGCCGTTTCAGAGAGCCCCTTACCGCCGCCATCCTGTACGAAAGCAGTGTTTAAAAGCACAATAAACATCTGAAGTAAAAGAATTTATTCTTCTAATTTAATATAGCATGGGACTGCTCTCGACATCTATGGCACATCTACGATGACACAACATTCATGCAAGTAAAGAATGAAGATTAGAGGCTTGATCACCACAATGACCTCAAGCTAGCTACAAACTGCATATCAAATTTTAGATTGTCGTACGTGTAACATCCATGGATATACAGTTGAGTCTGCAACCTAAACACGGGGTTCACATCAGAGTAGTAATTAAGGGCAACAATAAATAGCAAAAGCATATCAGAGATGCATCAAGTACTGATGCATGTGATATCTATTTTCCAAGGTTATAAAAAGTAGCCGATTCAGACCCATGCATGCTAGTTAGCCTGACAAAGTTATTTTTTTTGTCTTGGTACCAAACACCTATCCTTGCCCAGTGAAGGCCAATATTCTGTTTACTTTCGAACCAAATACACACAAAATCATCAGCATAAACTGGTTGAGTTATGGATGTGCCAAATAATTACTACACCACAGTAGCTCTGAAATTATTTCAGAGGGAGTGAACACATATATAGATTCCTAGCCAAAAATTACAGCCTATACTAATACATGACTGGATATCAAGATCATCTTGATAAATAGTTTCCTTATAGAATCATGTACGGTTGAGAGATAATTAAGCATCTAAATAAAGATAAAGGATGTACCTTCTTTCCATCTGACAATCTCTGGTAATCAACCACACTCTTAATATCTTGAAAGGAATTTGCGCCTGTAATTGGGAGGATCTTCTGGAATGTTTAATCTAGTTATCCTTGACTTCCTCTGTAGATATGCAGTATATTGAGAATACGCAGTTAATATGCAATACAGAGTTAATATGCAGTATATTGAGAATACGGTCAAATAGAAACATTATTCACAAGAAATGGAAAGAGTGTCCAACATTGCAAATAAAAATAGGCCGGACAAAAAATCAAAAGCTTGTAGACATAAACACAAATAATTGGTACCGAGACCTTCAGATCGGAAATGACTTAGATTTCTTTCCCCTAGATTGCAAGGAGCATATCATTAGATTACTTAGTACTGCTCACAAAAAGGTCCAACTGCAAGTACTCACACGCCAATGGATGGCAGACTACGTGCATGACGAGACACGACCCGCTCTATTTCCTTCCTGCTTTTTGCTTCATTCCCACACAATGCCTGAAACCAGCAAGCACCAAGGCGGTGATTAGAACTCTGAATTTCGCATGCAGATGAAAGAGTAACACACACAAAGGTTCAATACGAAGTCCAGTTAGGGTCCGTCACCTCCCACGGTCGACCTCTTCTCTAAGGAAAAGGCAGCCCCTCCTGCACGTCATCCTTCTAGAAAGTGCATAAACTGGGACTTATAATTAAGGAATTGCCACACATGTATGAAGCATCAAGGAATTGCCGGAAGTACAAATAGGGCAAGAGCAGCAGGAAGAGATGCATAACATGGATTGAAGGAGGGAGCTTACATACGGAGAGGCCATCAGAAGGGAAGAGGGAGATGGCGGTGGCTCGCTGGAGGATTCAACAACTGGCCAATGAAGGAGGCATGGACTGGGTTCCCTTCACCTCCTCCATGCAGCAGACCTATTGGATCAACCGGTGGCCATCCTTGGTTGCGGCGGAGGAAGAGGAAGGGGCGGAGGTGTCGTCCGCCACCGGACCTCCCTCTCCTCTTTTCTCTGTTTCTACCTCTCCAGACTCCTCCTCCTCACCCTGCAATCGCTGCAACCCTCATCTCTCTCCTCTCCTCCCTACTTGTCCACGCACCCAGCGCCCAACACCTGCGTCCTCGCCTCCCGGACCAGCCATTGCCGCGCCGTTGGAGCTCGGCCGTCCCGGACCAGCTGCCGCTGCGCCGTTGGGGCTCGGCTGGACAGCCGCTGCCGCCGCGTCGCTGGGGCTCGGCCGCCCCGGACCAGCCGCCGTCGCGCCGCTGGGGCTCGGCCGTCCCGGACCAGCCGCCTCCGCGTCGCTGGGGCTCGGCCTCCCGTGACCAGCCGCCGCCGTGCAGTTTGGGGGGGGAGGAGCAGATGCGGGAGGAGGGGGTGGAGAAGGAGGGCGGCTGTGGGGTTTGCTGGAAAGGGGATAGTGCTTGTGTGGTGGGACGAATAGATGCAGTGCGTGAGGCTCACATGGATTGGACAGATAATAAAAGACCTAATGCGTGCGACCCTTCCTCCCACGTCCCGTGGTTCCCGCGTGTGGCACTCCCTCCGTGGTTCCCGTGTGTGGCACTCCCTTCTCGCACGTTCTCTGGTTCCGTCCGCGGCATTCGCTTCGTCAGCCATAGTGCCTTCGTCAGCCACAGTGCCAGCCATAGTGCCTTCGTCAGCCACAGTGCCAGCCAGACGGCTCACACACCAGGCGCGCACCGTACTGGCTGACTTACACCAAGATTTGAAACTACCCACAATGAACGAACCGAATCACACACACAAAAGGTCCACAAGTCATCCAACCAGAAGAAGCAGAGAAAAGGTAACAAAAATTACCATGCAGTCAACCAATCAACGACCAGCAGCAAAAGTCAAACGCCATCCGACGGCCACGAGCGATGCGCACGGGAGGAGCTCCGTGGAGGAGGGTCGGCTAGCATCCTTTCATGTTAGAATTGCTTGACAGTAATTTGTTCACCCACCGTAATACTTGCCATCATGAGAGAAGTCTAGTGAAATCTATGGCCCCCGGGTCTATTTTCCATCTTATACTTTCAGATCTAAAACCAAAAATACCAAAAATATCTTGCTGCAATCTTTTTAATTTTGTTTTACTTTCCTTTCAAGCAAATATATTCTATCTATCTCTATCAGATCTCATCCTTGCAAGTAACCGTGAAGGGATTGACAACCCCTTTATAGCGTTGGGTGCAAGTGTTTGATTCTTTGTGTAGGTACACCTATTGGGGACTTGCTTGTATCTCCTACTGGATTGATACCTTGGTTCTCAACAACTGAGGGAAATACTTATCTACTTTGCTGCAGCATCCGTTCCTCTTCACGGAAACCAACGCATGCTCGAGAAGTAGCAACGGTTGCTTACTCAACAGACCATCGACGAGAAGGTCACGCTTGCGGTCAATAAGACCAAAGCTGAGACCAAAGAAGAGTTGGTCAAGGTAGTCGATGCAGCGGTCAGTGCAGCGGTAGCTGGCATCACGGCTAACTTCACATCTTCCATTAACAGCTTGATTCCGGCAATTATCGATTGGACGAAGAACAATCCAGATAAAGGGCCAAAGGACTTTCCCCTTCCTAGCTACGTCGGGAGCAATTCGGTGAACATTGCACCACCAGCACCTGCTCACACCACCGCACATGCTCCCGTACCTGGTCCCGCTCCTGTTCATAGCAGCCCGTCCTCCGTCTCTGGCGTGCTCGGCGGGGCTTCGTCTTTGGCTGAGCTCGACGCCCTCACGGTAATTATGCGTCATACCCTCTTCACCAGCATATCTATAGTCTTCCGTTTCAGTTGCCTTTCGGATGTTTCACGTCGCAGACATGTCTTCGCAGGCCGATGAAACCCCGTGCACCCTACTGTATGACATCAATGGCCAGAAGGTGGACGTGGGAAAGGCAACGATTGTGAAGCCGAAGGACCGCATGTTCCACAACCGACAGATGCCCCATAGCATCTTCAAGGTTTGCGTGTCCAGTGTCAAAGCGTGCTTCGATGATTTGCCTCCTCCGGTACCAGTCGCTGACGACGAGACCCCTAAATGGATTGGCGCATGCAAGAGCTGGTTCTTGCCTTGGCCGAAGACACTTCTTCGTGTCGAGGCACCCGGTAGCACACCAATGACAACTCCTCAACAAGGTATGAACACCACCCCACCTACCCAATTACCTGCACCTGTCGTGGCGGGTGATTGTGGACGACGCGAGGGAGAGCCTCCATTAGTGCCAGATGACGTCACCCCCGTCGAAGAAGCAAATGCTGATGATGTCATGGAGGAGGATGATGATGACCCTGACGAGTATATCAAAACCACCTATGACGATGGAGGATTGATGGCTCGGGACTATGACTCAGGCTATGAGCGTGGAGATGACTTGATGCTGCCTGATTTGCCGGAGCCGAAACGTCCTAAGGTTGATTGCAAAAAGTCTCTCTTCATGCGATCCTTGCAGGAGACGCCTCCAGATGCCGCCTCTACCCAGCAAGAAAAACGCGAGGGCCATCCACTGATTAGCCCGACGACACTGGGGGTGGTGGTTAGGGAAGGTATGGTGGGCTCACTACTGCCACCCGCAAAGAAGCCAAGGAGGAGACCGACAGGAAAGGCTCTAAAGGCGCCAGAGCTGCTTCAAGCAGCCAGCCGCCTCTGAAGCCCCGGGAGGTAGACAGAATACCTGTCGTAGGTGCGAAGCGTTTCCATGTCGCCGGCCACCCGATCCTACCTCCGAAAGCGCTAGAGGACATAATGAACAATGATCTAAGGAGACTTCATGAAGATGTGCTGGCCAGAGAGAAAAGCCTTCTCATCTCAGAAAATCCAGGATACCCGCTTTACGCGGCTCAAGTGCCGGGTGGGAAGTTGTACGTCGAGAGATGGCCCGCGGATAAGTTCATCCTGCGATTTGACTACATCCACGACATGTTCCACATGACCAAGCTGGATTTTCAGTTCATCCTCATGTATGTGTTGTATCTCAACTACATCATCAGGCGCGAGAACATAAAATATATCTGCTTCGCGGACCCATACTATATGCACGAGAGCTTCTTGGCAGTCTGCAAAGAGCACCGTGACTATGCGAGCAAGTACATCGGCGAGTTCATGATCGCTAATAAGGACAAGGAAACGATTCTCCTACCTTATCATGCCAAGTAAGTCATCCGTGGATATCCTTTCGTAAGTTTTAATCATTCCTTTGCAAGCATGGAGGCTAATTTGAGGTGTACTTATTGCTACTTCTTGAGCTTGCATTGGTTTTCCCTTGAAGAGGAAAGGGTGATGTAGCAAAGTAGATAAGTATTTCCCTCAGTTGTTGAGAACCAAGGTATCAATCCAGTAGGAGATACAAGCAAGTCCCCAATCTTCGTACCTACACAAACAATCAAACACTTGCACCCAACGCTATAAAGGGGTTGTCAATCCCTTCACAGTTACTTGCAAGGATGAGATCTGATAGAGATAGATATAAAAGATTACTAAAACGAAAAGTAAAATAAAAGTAAAAATATTGCAGCAAAGTATTTTTGGTATTTTTGGTTTATAGATCTGAAAATATAATATGGAAAATAGACCCGGGGGCCATAGGTTTCACTAGAGGCTTCTCTCTTGAAGGAAAATAATACGGTGGGTGAACAAATTACTGTCGAGCAATTGATAGAAAAGCGCATAGTTATGACGATATCCAAGGCAATGATTATGCATATAGGCATCACGTCCGTGTCAAGTAGACCGAAACGATTCTGCATCTACTACTATTACTCCACACATCGACCGACTCCTGCCTGCATCTAGAGTATTAAGTTCATGAAGAACTGAGTAACGCATTAAGTAAGATGACATGATGTAGAGGGATAAACTCAAGCAATATGATGAAAACCCCATCTTTTTATCCTTGATGGCAACAATACAAATACGTGCCTCGCTACCCCTACTTTGTCACTGGGTGAGGACACCGCAAGATTGAACCCAAAACCAGAGGGTTCCGGCGGCGGAAAAGTATTTTCGTGGCTCTTTTTGGTATTGGGGGAATATTTGGGAATTTATAGGCCAAAGAATAGGGTTAGGAGACCTGCTGGGGGGCCACAAGCCAGGGGGGCGCCCCCCGCCCCCCTAGGGCGCGCCCTGGTGGCTTGTCGCCTCCCGGCAGATCTCCTGCCTTCATCTCCAAGTCTGGCAGGTTTCTTCTGGTCCAAGAAAAACCATTCCGAAGATTTTATTCCGTTTGGACTCCGTTTAATATTCCTTATCTACAATACTCAAAAACAAGGAAAAAACAGAAACTGGCACTAGGCACTAGGTTAATAGGTTAGTCCCAAAAATAATATAAAATAGCATATTAATGCATATAAAACATCCAAAATAGATAATATAATAGCATTGAACAATAAAAAATTATAGATACGTTGGAGACGTATGAAGCATCCCCAAGCTTAATTCCTGCTCGTCCTCGAGTGGGTAAATGTAAAAACAGAATTTTTGATGTGGAATGCTACCTAACATATTTATCCATGTAATATTCTTTATTGTGGCATGAATGTTCAGATCCATAAGATTCAAAACAAAAGCTCAATATTGACATAAAAACAGTAATACTTCAAGCATACTAACAAACAATTGTGTCCTTTCAAAATAACATGGCCTTAGAAAGTTATCCCTACAAAAAATCATATAGTCTGGCAATGCTCCATCTTCACCACACAAAGTATCTAAATCATGCGCACCCCCGATGACAAGTCAAGCAATTGTTTCACACCTTTTATGTTCTCAAACCTTTTCAACTTTCACGCAATACATGAGCGTGAGCCATGGATATTGCACTATAGGTGGAATAGAATATGATGAAAGTGACAAAAATAGGAGACTCTCTATCATGAAGATCAAGGTGCTACTTTGAAGCACAAGTGTGGAAAAAAGATAGTAACATTGTCCCTTCTCTCTTTTCTCTCATTTTTTTTATTTTGGTGGGCATCTTTGGCCTCTTTTATTTTTATTTGGGCTTCATTGGCCTCTTTTATTATTTGTAAAGTCCGGAGACTCATCCCTACTTGTGAGGGAATCATAGCTTCCATCATCCTTTCCTCACATGGGACAATGTTCTAATAATGATGATCATCACACTTTTATTTACTTACAACTCGATACCTACAACAAGATATGACTCTATATGAATGCTTCCGGTGGTGTGCCGGGATGTGCAACGATCTAGCATAGCAAATGACATCAAAAAACGTACAAGCCATGAAAACATCATGCTAGCTGTCTTACGATCATGCAAAGCAATATGACAATGATGGTGCGTGTCATAAAAAAAACGGAACGGTGGAAGTTGCATGGCAATATATCTCGAAATGGCTATGGAAATGCCATAATAGGAAGGTATGGTGGCTGTTTTGAGGAAGGTGTATGGTGGCTGTTTTGAGGAAGGTGGGTTTAATGCACCGGCGAAAGTTGCGCGGTACTAGAGAGGCTAGCAAAGGTGGAAGGGTGAGAGTGCGTATAATCCATGGACTCACATTAGTCATAAAGAACTCACATACTTATTGCAAAAATCTATTAGTTATCGAAGCAAAGTGTTAGACGCATGCTCCTAGGGGAGAGGTTGGTAGGAGTTAACCATCGCGCGCTCCCGACCCTCACACAAAGGATGACAATCATTAAACAAATCATGCTCCGACTTCGTTACATAACGGTTCACCATACGTGCATGCTACGAGAGTCACAAACTTTAACACAAGTATTTTTACCATTCCACAATTACTCACTAGCATGACTCTAACATCACCATCTTTATATCTCAAAACTATATGCAAGGAATCCAACTTCTCATAGTATTCAATGCACTTTATATGAAAGTTTTTATTATATCCCTCTTGGATGCCCATTATATTAGGACAAAATTCATAACCTAAACCAATTACCATGCTGTTTAAAGACTCTCAAAATAATATAAGTGAGGTACGAGAGTTCAATTATTTCTATAAAATAAAGAACACCACCGTGCTCTAAAAAGATATAAGTGAAGCACTAGAGCAACATTGCCTAGCTCAAAAGATATAAGTGAAGCACATAGAGTATTCTAATAAATTCACGATTAATGTGTGTCCCTCTCAAAATATGTGTGCAGAAAGGATGATTGTGGCAAACTAAAAACCAAAGACTCATATCATACAAGACGCTCCAAGCAAAACACATATCATGTGGTGAATAAAAATATAGCCTCAAGTAAATTTACCGATGGATTGAAGACGAAAGAGGGGATGCCTTCCGGGGCATCCCCAAGATTAGGCTCTTTGGTATCCTTTAATATGGCTTGGGGTGCCTTGGGCATCCCCAAGCTTAAGCTCTTGCCACTCCTTATTCCATAGTCCATCAAATTTTTACCCAAAACTTGAAAACTTTACAACACAAAACTCAACAGAAAACTCATGAGATCCGTTAGTATAAGAAAAATAAATCACCACTTTAGGTACTGTTGTGAACTCATTCTTTATTTATATTGGTGTAATATCTACTGTATTCTGACTTCTCCATGGTTCATACCCCCCGATACAACCCATAGATACATCAAAATAAGCAAACAACACAAAGAAAACAGAATCTGTCAAAAACAGAACAGTCTGTAGCAATCTGTAAACTTCGAATACTTCTGTAACTGCAAAAATTCTAAAAAATTAGGAAAATCAGGGAAATTTGTATATCAATCTTGTGTAAAAAATTCAGATCCAATTGACGCTTTGGTGAATTTATAAAATTCCTGGACTGAGCGCAAAAGTTTCTGTTTTTCAGCGAAACCAAATCAACAATCACCGTAAACCATCCCAAAGGTCTTACTTGCCACAAACACTAATTAAAACAATAAAAAACAATTACTACAGAGGTAATAATGTGCAAAACACTCAATAACAGAAGCAAAAAAAAACAGAAACATAAAATAAAATTGGGTTGCCTCCCAACAAGCGCTATTGTTTAACGCCCTTAGCTAGGCATTACGCAATAGATCTAGGTATTGTCATCTTTGGTATTGGCAACTTTTGTGAGGGCCTTCTCGAATCCGGGGGGCTCTTTCCGCTTCCCCAAATTTTCAGGAGGATAAACCATCTTAAGATCCAAAATATCCAAATGCTTATTGCAAAGGGTAATCAAAGTGTTTAAGTGACTGAGGTTCCCACTAATATGTTTGAGGGGTTCATGATGTTTTTGTAACTCGACTAAATGCTTATGCAAGTCATCCAATTTGTCGAGCATTTGAACTCCCACTTGTGAAAAGGTAAGCCCTTTTTTATGTGGGGGAACCCCCCAAAATCCCTTCCAAAACTTCATAAGCGGCCTTTGTATCAAGTTCGACAAAATCGCCCTTTGAGGCAAAATCCAAAAGCTTTCTATGGTGCAAAGCCAATCCAATGTAAAAATTTCTAAGCAAGACTTTTACGTCTCCTTTTAGATTGGAAATATGATAGGATTCCATTAGCCTATCCCAGGCATCTTTCAGATTTTCCCCTTGTTTTTGTTTGAAGTATAGGACTTCAAAGTCTGCTAACAAAAGGGGGGTAGTAACGCTAGTCATAGCAACAAGCAAGAGAGCCGGCAAGAAGAAGGGCGAATAAAAAGGCAAATCTTTCTGAAAATCATTTTAGAAGTGGGGGAGAGGAAAACGAGAGGCAAATGGCAAATAATGTAAATGCAAGAGATGAGTTTGTGATGGGTACTTGGTAGGCTTGATGTAGATCTCCCCGGCAACGGCGCCAGAAATCCTTCTTGCTACTTCTTGAGCTTGCGTTGGTTTTCCCTTGAAGAGGAAAGGGTGATGCAGCAAAGTAGATAAGTATTTCCCTCAGTTGTTGAGAACCAAGGTATCAATCCAGTAGGAGATACAAGCAAGTCCCCAATCTTCGCACCTACACAAACAATCAAACACTTGCACCCAACGCTATAAAGGGGTTGTCAATCCCTTCACGGTTACTTGCAAGGATGAGATCTGATAGAGATAGATATAGAAGATTACTAAAACGAAAAGTAAAACAAAAGTAAAAAAAGATTGCAGCAAAGTACTTTTGGTATTTTTGGTTTATAGATCTGAAAATATAATATGAAAAATAGACCCGGGGGCCATAGGTTTCATTAGCGGCTTCTCTCTTGAAGGAAAATAATACGGTGGGTCAACAAATTACTGTCGAGCAATTGATAGAAAAGCGCATAGTTATGACGATATCCAAGGCAATGATTATGCATATAGGCATCACGTCCGTGTCAAGTAGACCGAAAGGATTCTGCATCTACTACTATTACTCCACACATCGACCGACTCCTGCCTGCATCTAGAGTATTAGGTTCATGAAGAACAGAGTAACGCATTAAGTAAGATGACATGATGTAGAGGGATAAACTCAAGCAATATGATGAAAACCCCATCTTTTTATCCTTGATGGCAACAGTACAAATACGTGCCTCGCTACCCCTACTTTGTCACTGGGTGAGGACACCGCAAGATTGAACCCAAAACCAAGCACTTCTCCCATTGCAAGAATTACCAATCTAGTTGGCCAAACCAAACCAATAACTCGAAGAGACTTGCAAAGATATGAAATCATGCATATAAGAATTCAGAGAAGATTCAAATAATATTCATAGATAATCTGATCATAAACCCACAATTCATCGGATCTCGATAAACACACCGCAAAAGAGTATTACATCGGATAGATCTCCATGAAGATCATGAAGAACATGGTATTGAAGAACATAGAGAGAGAAGAAGCCATCTAGCTACTAGCTATGGACCCGATGGTCTGTGGTGAACTACTCACGCATCATCGGAAGGGCAATGGAGTTGATGTAGATGCCCTCCGTGATCGAATCCCCCTTCGGCAGATTACCGGAAAAGGCTTCAAGATGGGATCTCACGGGAACAGAGGGTTCCGGCGGCGGAAAAGTATTTTCGTGGCTCTTTTTGGTATTGGGGGAATATTTGGGAATTTATAGGCCGAAGAATAGGGTTAGGAGACCTGCTGGGGGGCCACAAGCCAGGGGGGGCGCCCCCCCCTAGGGCGCGCCCTGGTGGCTTGTCGCCTCCCGGCAGATCTCCTGCCTTCATCTCCAAGTCTGGCATGTTTCTTCTGGTCCAAGAAAAATCATTCCGAAGATTTTATTCCGTTTGGACTCCGTTTAATATTCCTTATCTGCAATACTCAAAAACAAGGAAAAAACAGAAACTGGCACTAGGCACTAGGTTAATAGGTTAGTCCCAAAAATAATATAAAATAGCATATTAATGCATATAAAACATCCAAAACAGATAATATAATAGCATGGAACAATCAAAAATTATAGATACGTTGGAGACGTATCACTTATTTTGCGCAGCGGGGGGGGGGCGTCCTCATCTGTCTGTACCCACTATACTCCCATGCTCTGTACTTGGGCTGAGCGAAGAACATCAAGAAAAGGGATTACACGCACATAAAGAGTGTTCTCGATAGTGTCCTTTTAATCTTCAACCTGTCTGGTGGATATATCCAGGTGAAAAAGCACAGGAAGAACGGGCCGTGTTTCGGCCATAAGACCGACTTCTGCTGCATCCAGTAACCGAACCATAGTAAGGCTGATGGATTCTACCTCATGCATCACATGATTGAGTACAAAAGGGATAATCAACGCCTTCGCATGTCAGCTACTTCCAGCGATGCCAAGATTGTCAACTGGGCCACAAGCATAGGAAGGACACCGGATCATCGAATCCGAGCTGAGTTTTATCACGTACAGTGTGAACTTGCCCAAGTGATCATGAAGGAGGTCCTCAAACAAACAGGGATGTTCTACCATGGGCCAATGACGCGGGATGATGTCCGAACACTGCTACTCGCTCAGCGTCTGGACCTGAAGCCTTTCACGAAGCTCGGGTGCTTCCTCCCTGACTATGAAGATTGGAGCAACGACATGGAGGAGTGATTGACGATGACAATGTGTATGTTTAATTAGTCACTACTGTCTTTCTATGAACTAGCGTAGATCGCTCTAGTTAATTAGTTTGGGTATGAGGAACTTCGTTATTTATGTTTACTATAGGTTGCTTGTATTTTGCTAACTATGCCTCTTTGTGTTTCTTAAGTACATTATGTTGCATATTATCGTTGAATTCATCAACTGACGATGTAGGTACATATATCAAAGATGGCGAAGGACTCCTACGCCGTATTCATTGGGAGGGTTCCAGGAGTGTACGACCACTGGCCAGACGCTTAGGCCCAGGTGGACAAGTACCCTGGCGCTAGCCACAGAGGGTTCGATAGCAGAGCCGAAGCGGAAAATAGTTACTTGAGGTGGATGCTCCGGCAAGAGAGGGAGCGAAACCGGTGCCTCAAGAAGTACTACATAGTCACGCTCTTGCTCATACTGATCGCTCTTCTCTTCTACATCATGGTTTAGATAGAGATGATGAAACTTGTGTGTGTGCCATGACCATGCAGTTGCATTTATTCGAGACATGACTTGTGTATCGCTATTTTCGAGATGTGATGATATTTGTGTTGGATGATGATGATGATGATGGTATGACGAGACTACTGTATGTGTATGATATGATGAGAATAATGTATGTTTATTATGATATGATGAAACTACTGTATAGAGCATGCACAAATACAGCACAAATACGTAGAGGGGAAATAAATCTGTGAAAGCAGGAATATTAGCAGTAGCGCTGGTAGGCGTCTAGCGGCAGCGCTGGTTTAGCAGCAGCGTTTGTTGTGGTGCGGCGCTACTGATAGTTAGTACTAGCGCTGGTTGAAGCAGCGCTACTGCTAACCATACTTACCAGTAGCGCTTGTTTTCCAGTGCTACTGCTACAACTTAGCTGTAGCGCCTTAGCAGTAGCGCTGCCGCCAGCGCTACTGATATGGGTATTTCCAGCGCTACTAGTATGCTTTATCCTAGTAGTGGAAGAGCAAAAGACCGAACAAAAAACACGTACCCCGTCATTTTTGCACTTGACAAACACCCAATCGGGATGTTCCTGCGTCGTAAAAACACGGTGAATGACCTGCCGCGGACAATCATCGCACTTTATGAGCGACAATGGTGAGCCTACAAGTCTCTGGGCCAGCGCCGAGCTAGGGTGATGGCCGGCCGTGGCTTTGCCGGCGAATCGACGACGGGACAGGTCTGAGCGGCTAGAGGCGGATTGAGCACCTGCATGCGGCACCGAGGCATTGCCCGGGCTGGGTGGACAGGTACCCGACCAATCCATGGCAAGCGCAGTCGCCGGCGGCCGGATTCTACAAATCCTGCAGACAGGATGCGTCAAATCCCGCCGTCGCCACCGCAGATCTACTGCTAGGCCTCCCGCACCAGGACGAAGGAGGCACCAAGCCGGTGTCTATGCTTCTAGGTAGAGGAGGGGGGCTGGAGAGCAAGGTGGCCGGGGGAAATGGGCACCAGCCTAGGATTTGTGCCTGGGCGGGCGGTGGGTGGGGAAGAAGATAAAAAAGGGGAGACTGTGTCACCGACGGACGGGCCAGGGGAAGGAGTACGCGGACGAGCCGCATGTCCGCTTCGTGTCCGCGCCGACGCAAACATGGCCCAAATTTGGGCTCCAAATGGATCGCGCGGCAGACATAAAGCGGACGCGTGTCTGTTTAAATCGGCGTGTTGGGCCTTTTTTGTGTTCGCGTCGACACAAACTGACACGGATGAACGATTTGGATCGACTCGTTGGAGTTGCTCTAATACCCTACTACTAGGAAATTGTTTAGTAATCTAGCCAATTACTAGTTGTGAGTGCAAAATCCTGGCAGCCACTGGTAAGATATTACCAGTAAGATATTATTAGTGGCGGGGGACACATCACTCGTAACTTGACACCAATTTAGCCGTCGGCCAAACTTACATGTGTAGTGGGTGCAAATTCTTGCCCGACACTCGTACATCACATGCCAATGGCAAGCCAGATTTCTTGCCCACCGTTGGTAATTAGGGCCCGGATTTGGCACACATTAGTCATGGGCCCAAATTACATGCGGCGGGTCAGTTTATCAGGGGAGAAAATGTTGTTAGAATAGATGAATTGTATTCAGATAGGAGTAGTCTTTAAACTTGTAATCCTTCTCTATCTCCTCTTCTGTTACGATTCTCTACCGACCTCCTATAATCGATCTAGCGATCGTTCTCTCTTGTACTCCACGACATTGCCTCTATATAAACACACGCGGTCCTAGCAACGGGTTTAACGCTTCCGCAATAACTTTCATGGTCATCAGAGCCTCTTCCTCCTAGATCGAAAATCTCATCTAGCGAAACATGTCTACCACGTCCTCCCAATCCGCCAACACCTCAAGCGCCCTCTCCACACAAACATCGATGTCCTCCACCACCGCGCCATCGTCCAACACCACCCAGGACGTGACCTTAGGTCCTCCACCCCAAGAGAAGCTCACACGAGACAACTTCCTCATGTGGAAGGCCATCGTGCTCCCGCAGATCAGAGGAGCACAGATGCAGCACTTCCTTGACCCGACGAGCCCAGCGCCGCCGGCCACCATCACCGTCACCACAGACGGGAAGGAGGAGCAGTTCGCAAATTTTGCGCACACCCTCTGGTATGCCGAACAGCAACAGCTCCAAGGATACTTGATGGGATCACTATCCCGCGAGATCCTGGCGCAAGTCGTCACCCTCCAGACTCCGGCGGAGGTATGGGCTGCACTGCACGCCACTTTCGCCGCTCAAAGTCAGGCGCAGAACATCAACACCAGGATCGCTCTCCATAATCTTCAAAAGGGCACCTCCACCATGACGGACTACCTCGCCAAAGTCAAGTCGCTCACTGACGAGATTGCATCCGCAGGTGAACCTCTCTCCAGCGATGAAATCACCTCTCATATCATTGCTGGTCTTGATCTTGAATACAATCCCGTGGTCTCTGCCTTGGCCGCCCGGGTGGAGCCAGTAACCGTCCCAGAGCTCTACAGTCAGCTGCTGTCCTTTGATGCTCGCATGAACCTTCTTCAGGGTATGAATCACCGGCAATCCTCAGCTAATGCGGCCTCCCGTGGACGAGGAGGAGGCGGACGCGGGAACTCCAGCAGCGGACGCGGTCACCAGGGGCGTGGACGCAGCAACACCAGCAGTGGACGTGGGCGCGGAAATCAGAACGCGCGCTTCAAGGGCAACGGCTAGAATCATAACTCGGGCGGGGGCGGCTACCAGCATGCACCTACGGGTGGTCACCCCAACAACACCGGTAGGCAGCGGTGTCAGCTATGCAAGAAACCTAACCATGAGGTAATGAACTGCTGGCATCGTTATGATGAGGGTTATGTACCTGATGAAAGACATGTTGTTGCTGCTATCCGAGAACAAGAGGAAGATGCCATGGTCTGGTACGCCGACTCCGGAGCAACAGATCACGTCACTAGCGAGCTAGAGAAGCTTGCTGCAAGGGAGAAATACTATGGCGGTGATAAAATTCACACCGCAAGTGGTGGTGGTATGAACATTCATCACATAGGTCAAGCTTTAATTAGTTCCCTAATTCCAAACGTGATCTAGTGTTAAAAGATGTTCTTCATGTTCCACAAGCTGATAAAAACCTTGCATCTATGTCTCGCTTAACTGCCGATAATGATGTTTTCTTTGAAACTCACCCCACATATTTTCTTATCAAGGATCGGGCAACGAGGGAACTCATCCATCACGGTAGATGCATTGGAGGTCTCTACCCCATCACATCCGGCGCCTTTGCTCGTCGTCGTCATCGCCAAGTTCATTTTGTCGTCAAGCCTTCCTTGGCAAGATGGCATCAAAGATTAGGTCATCCATATTCTGTCATAGTTAAGCAAGTAGTGAATAATAGCAACCTTTTATTGTCTCATAGTCAGGTTGAAGAGTCAGTTTGTGATGCTTATCAATGTGCCAAAAGTCACCAACTTCCTTATCCTAGATCAACAAGTGAATCTCATGCTCCGTTAGAGATTATTTTTAGTGATGTATGGGGTCATGCAAGAGATTCTTTTGGAAGAAAGAAATATTATGTTAGCTTTATTGATGATTATAGTAAATTCACTTGGATATACTTGCTTAAGTACAAATCTGAAGTTTTTTCTGTCTTTCAAGAATTCCGAAAACTTGTTGAACGACAGTTTGACAGAAAAATTCTCATGGTCCAAAGTGACTGGGGAGGAGAATATGAGAAGCTCAATTCTTTCTTTCGTGACATAGTGTGACACCCTGATTTTGGCAACTTTTTCTTTTCGAAATCTTTTTGGTTTTACTTGCATTTTGGTTGGTTTTTCAGTCAACTATGGACTTATGACTCCTTGAATCTTTTCCCAAGTAACCCAAAACCGTCATCACCTTGCCAAAACCTTTCCACACCTCTCCTGGATCAATTTCCAATATTTAATCTTTTTCCATTAATTCTTTTCTTCCTTTGGGAAATTATGTCATCACTATGGGTTGTGAAGCAACCTATAGTTTGGATGATCAATAAAATCCCAAACTTTTGTCACACCTTCCTATCATCATATAATCCCATAATCTTCAAAAACATTCCATAGTCCAATACAAAATTTTGGCCAGAATAATTATTTTCTCTCTGGTCAGAATTGGCCCATTGTGAAGCAACCCCTATTTTCCTAGCTTAGAAAATTCCCAGTAAATTTCCTGAGATATTAGGGACCCTATATAGCCACAATATCCAAAAATATCATCCTGGCCAGTACAAATTTTTAGCAGCAAAATTCTGACAAGTTTCTGCTCATTCCAAACCTCTGTGAAGGGAGTACTAGCTAGATATGCACAATTGCTCTGAAATTTTTATGGCATGTGTGCACTACCAAATGACCTCCCTCCACCAAGTTTCATCATCAGGAGATTATCGAAATGAGTGCGACAAGCAGATCAAGTTTCTAGACCAGTATGGCAGTTTACATAGGAACTATATTCAAAACTTTTCTAAACCCTTTCAAATTTGGCCAGTTTATAGTCCTTCCAACCTAGATCGCACCAGACATCTCCACTGGCTTCATCTCCAGCTCACCTCTCCTCCAGATCTCTCCCAAAGTTTCTGTCAGAAACTGTAGTTGAGGCTACCCTTCGAACCAGAGTGTATCTAGTCAAGCCAGTGGCACAAGGAGGCTAAGTGATCGAAGGTCGACGCCGTGGACAAGGTGCGCCAGGCTTGCGTGGCCTCCTGGTGGCCGCACCCGTGGTGAGCACGGCACTGGCATGCCAGTGCGCGTGCTCTACACGGCGCCCGCGTCGGATGTGATCGCTCCGGCTACCCCGCGTGGCCTAGCCTTGTCCTAGCATGCCGACATCTTCCCCTCCTTCCACCTAGGCCACTCCAGAGCCTTCCCCTCGCCGGAATCGCCCTCACCGGCCGCCACCGCAGCGCCGCACTGTGACACCCGTGCGGCCACAGTGGCTGAGCCGCCGTCGTCTTCCTCCGCGTACCGCCACTGCGCGCACTAACTCCTCTGCCCTCCTCCATTACTTCGCCCCGCCTCGCGACAGCCAGCTCGCCGTCCTTGCCCCGGCGACGTGGCCACAGCGCCGCCCGTTCCAGAGAGCTCGCCCAAGCTCCGCCCCTGCCTATAAAAGGCTGTGCCCGGCCTCTCTCAGCTCCTCACCTCTCTCCCTCCACCTCCAATCAACCTCCCGAGCAACGAGCCACGGCCGAGAGGCCCTCTGGCCTTAAACCTCGCCGGAGATACGCCGCCACCCGAGCTCTGCCGCCTCGCCATTCCACTCCTCCCCAGCCCCAACCAACTCCACCTTCGAACTCAGTGAACTTCCCTGGTCCTCCCCAAGCCCTTGCCCGACCGGAATCCTGCCGGAATCGTTGCCGCCGACGACGCCCGTAGCATCCACCCGTCGGAGAAGAAGGGGGAGACGCCGTTCGGCCACCTTCCGACGATCCACGGGTACGAGCGTACTCGCCGTCGTACGCTGGTTCCATTCCTGCCCTCGCCGGACCTCACCACCGTCTCCATCGCCGGTGAGCGTCGCCGGAGCCCCGCCCTCTCTCTGCTTCCCTTCTCCCTTTCTTTGAAATCAACCGGAGGCCCCACCTGTCAGCGACTCACCCCGCGCGCCGAACCGTTTTAAGTGGAGGCGCCCCTCCACTTTACGTGTTCGACGTGGCCGGCTGAGTATTTTCTGATTTTTGTTTAAATTCCAGATTTGACCAGTAACTTTGACCTGCAGTAACTTTTTAAATATAAGTCCAAATCCATTGATTCTTTTTGCATTGTGTTTGTCTTGAGCTCCTTTATTTGCTGATAAATTTTGGTATTTTTCTCTTACTCACAGAATTCCTAATGAACAGGAATGTGTTATGTGACATTTTCCTTTGCTATTTTAAAATATTTTCAGAAGGAAATCTTTGTGGTTTTGAAGACCAGGAGTTTGTGGACAACCCAACAGAGCAAGGCAAGCCAGGACACCCATTTCGTGAAGCATTTCAATAGCATTGCATATTTCAATGCATTATGTTCATTTATTTGCTATATAATAAATTATAGTAATTAATTTAAATGCCTAGCTACTGTCATCCTAAGTATTGTGATAAACTACTATGTTTGTTAAATGAACTTAGTGGTTGATCTTGAGTCACCTGTCCGGGCTTATCCGTGCAACCACATTTGCCGGTATGGGACGGCCTTGACTTGGTCTGGCCCCGTGCTCTTTCACCGGTACCTCCAGACAGGGAGGGTTATGCGTGCGTGCTACCCTGATCACGTAGGCGGCGATAACCCTATGAGCCCAGATGAGTTTTGTGCCGGCGTCCCCGTTTGGGACAGTTTAGTTTGGCCACGACGGTGGCAGGTGTCACGAGGTGAAACAGGGGCCACCCAGGGCAGGACTCCGGGGGAGGATGAATGCCGGTGGTATGATGGGAGAGTCACGAGTCAGGCAGGTTTCGTTGGAGCAACGCTAGTCCACCCGAATGGGATCACGAGGCTAGGTGCTCCATGGTGTGAGTAAAGTGCGCAACCTCTGCAGAGTGAAAAATCTATTCGAATAGCCGCGTCCACGGTATTGGACAGCCCGTCCAGACCTCACTAGGTGGTCAACCGTAACAGTGTTAATAATGATGGGAGAACTCGTCTTGTGTTCGGAAGTACTCGATGGCTTATGAGTATTCCGAGGGTTGTGAGACAACCCGAAAGAGAGTAAGTTGATAACTGATGACAGTAAGTGAATCACTTAAGAATTTAACATGTTGATTGCCATGCTATTGTTTGCTGCATTACTTGGTTGTCGTGAGCTTGCGAGAACATTCAAAGTACTCACCTGGCGTATCATGCCAGATGCAGGAGAAGCCGAGGACGGAGGTCCCGATGGTTCGTGCTACGCTAACTAGGCTGTGTCCTCAGCAGTGTCCCTGTGGATGGAGTTTCCGCTATGTTCCGCTACGACGTAGAATTACTTAGTAGTTCCGAGGCCCTGCTATGTTTCATAAATAATGTAGATGTTGTCATAGCACCAGGTGTGCCTTTGGCCTCGCTATCGATGTAAAATATGAGCTTGTACCCAAAGTTTATCAATAAAGTTCAGTTCTGTTCTGTTCCAAGTTGTTGTGTGTTTCCAGAAGACATGATCTCTGGGTTGGAAACACTGGTAATCCGGTTCGCTGAGCCGAGGTGCCACACATAGGCATAGAACATCATGTGTCGTGTCCTCATGCACACCAACAAAATGGTTCTGCCGAATGCTGACGTGGCTTGAGACCGCGTCGGCATTTCCCCAAAGAGGAAGGGATGATGCAGCACAGCGACGGTAAGTATTTCCCTCAGTTATGAAACCAAGGTTAGCGAACCAGTAGGAGGATCACCACCACCCAATAAGCAGCACCTGCACACAAACAACAAATACTTGCAACCCGACGCGAAAGAGAGGTTGTCAATCTCTCTACGGTAATAAGATAGATTAGGTAGTGATAGATAGGAGAGATATATCTCTCAAGAACACGAATAAAAAGAGTAAATATGCAGCAATATATTTTTGGGTTTTTGGTTTTGTAGATCTGAAAACAAAGATTGCAAAAAACGTAGATCGGAAAGCAATATGATGGAAAAGTAGACCCGTGGGCCGTAGGGTTCACTAGTGTCTTCTCTCATGAGTATAGCGCACGGTGGGTGAACAAATTACTGTTGGGCAATTGATAGAAAATCGAATAGTCATGACGATATCCAAGGGGATGATCATTATATAGGCATCACGTCCAAGATAGATAGACCAACTCCTGCCCGCATCTACCTCTATTACTCCACACATCGACCGCTATCCAGCATGCATCTAGTGTATTAAGTTCATGGAAAAACGGAGTAATGCAATAAGAACGATGACATGATGTAGACAAGATCTATTCATGTAGTAATAGAACCCATCTTGTTATCCTTAATAGCAACGATACATGCGTGTCTTGCTGCCCCTTCTGTCACTGGGAAAGAACACCGCAAGATCGAACCCATCACAAAGCACCTCTTCCCATGGCAAGAAAAATCGATCTAGTCGGCCTAACTAAACCAAAGATTCGGAGAAAAAATACGAGGCTATAAGTAATCATGCATATAAGAGATCAAAGAAGACTCAAATAATATTCATGGATATAAACTGATCATGAACTCAAAATTCATCGGATCCCAACAAACACACCGCAAAAGTTTACATCAAATAGATCTCCAAGAGACCATTGTATTGAGAATCATAAGAGAGAGAGAAGAAGCCATCTAGCTACTGCCTACGGACCCGTAGGTCTATGGTGGACTACTCACGCATCATCGGAGAGGCACCTATGAGGAAGATGAACCCCTCCGTGATGGTGTTTAGATTGGATCTCGCGGTTCTGGAACTTGCGGCGGCTGGAATTGTGTTTCGTCGACTCCCTAGGGTTTTTGGAATATTTGGGAATTTATAGGCATCAGAGGCGGTGCGGAAGTGGGCCGAGGAGGGCACAACCCATTAGGGCGTGCTGGGGCCCCCTTGGCTTGCCCTGGTGGGTTGTGCTCTCCACAGCCCACCTCACCGGCAGTTGTTTGGCCCACTGGGTGACTTTTGGTCCAGAAAAAATCTACAAAAAGTTTCGTCGCGATTGGACTCCGTTTGGTATTGATTTTCTGTGAAGTAAAAAACAAGCAAAAACAGCAACTGGCACTTTGGCACTATGTCAATAGGTTTGTCCCAAAAAATGATATAAAGTTGTTATAAAATGATTGTCAAACATCCAAGAATGATAATATAACAGCATGGAACAAGCAAAAAATATAGATACGTTGGAGACGTATCAAACGCAAACATCGTCATATTGTTGAAGTAGGACTCTCCCTTCTTGCTCATGCATCCATGCCACTTAAGTATTGGGATGAAGCTTTTATCACAGCCACATATCTTATCAATCGTTTACCAAGCAAAGTGATTGGTAATTCCACACCTTTAGAATGACTGTTCAACCAAAAACCTGACTACAATGCTCTGAAGATTTTTGGGTGCGCTTGTTATCCCAATCTTCGTCCATACAATCGCCACAAGCTTGACTTTCGTTCCACTCAATGCGTCTTTCTTGGTTATAGCAACCTCCATAAGGGATATAAATGTCTCGAAATTTCAACTGGTTGCATTTATATTTCTCGTGACGTTGTTTTTGATGAAACTCTATTCCCTTTCGAAAAGCTCCATCCTAATGCCGGGGCTCTCTTACGTGCTGAAATAGCACTCCTCCCAGAATCTTTTCCTAATACAGATCACGGGGGCGAACTAACTAAGGCTGATCATGCGATTAGTTCAAATGAAAAAGAAAATTTTGATGATGTTGATGAATGTGCAGAAACTGGTGGTCATTTTATGTGTGAAGAAACGACCAGAATCAGTGGCAGATCCGAGGCTGATCCACCTGCACCTGACAGCGCCCGATCCGAGGAAAATCTGGTGCCAGCAAATCGCTCTGCAGCTCCAGAAGTAACGGTTGCCGACATGGGTCCCAGCACTCTAGGTGGGTCTCTGCATGCCTCCCCAATTGGTGGGACTCTGCATGCCTCGCCTCGATCCACGCCTGTGCCTCGCTCCACGGATGAGGGCACCAGGTGGACGGGGGACCAGGCGGCCGAGGCGGGTCCCATCCTCAGCGCATCGTATCCGTCGCGAGCCACGTCGCGTTCTTCCAGTGGCGGTGAGATCCCCAAGCAGATCCTGCCTCCACCCGTGCGGCCAGAACAGGAGATTCCCGAAGATCCGGTGGGATCTTCTGTGGCTGATACTGATCTCTCGGGATCTTGTGTGGTGGAAGAATCAAGAGAGATTTCTGTTGCGCCCGGATCTTCTGTGACAACATCTCGTGATGTACCAGCTATATCCTTACGTATTACCAGATCGAAAGCAGGTGTGTTTAAACCAAAGGAATACAAGGATGGTACAATAAGGTATGACAAAGTCAAGCATGCTTTTCTTACTAGCACTGGTGATGAACCTATTAATTTATATGATGCAATTACTCATGAGGAATGGAAAAAGGCAATGGATGATGAATATCATGCACTCATGAAGAATAAAACTTGGCATCTAGTACCACCAGGAAGAAGTAAGAATATTACTGATTGTAAATGGGTTTACAAGATTAAAAGAAAGTCCGATGGAAATATTGATAGATACAAAGCCAGATTAGTTGCAAAAGGATTCAGACAAAGGTTTGGCATTGACTATGAAGATACCTTTAGTCCTGTTGTGAAATCTGCTACTATTAGACTTGTATTATCAATTGCTATTTCCAGGGGTTGGAGTCTGAGACAGCTAGATGTTCAGAACGCATTTCTTCATGGTGTTCTGAAGGAAGAAGTGTTCATGCGACATCCACCAGGTTATGAAAACAAAAGTAAGCCATATTATGTTTGTAAATTGGATAAAGCTTTATATGGATTGAAACAAGCACCAAGGGCATGGTATTCCAGATTGAGTACACAGTTGCAACAACTTGGGTTTACTCCATCCAAGGCAGAAACTTCATTGTTCTTTTACAAAAAAGGCAACACTACTATATTTATACTTGTCTATGTTGATGATATAATTGTTGCCAGTTCTAGTCCAGATGCTACTACATGTTTGCTAAAGGACTTAAAATTGGAGTTTGCACTGAAGGATTTGGGAGACCTTCACTATTTCCTTGGCATAGAAGTCAAACAGGTAAAAGATGGTATACTTCTTACACAAGGAAAATACACTTCTGATATACTTAGGAGAGTAGGAATGGAGCATTGTAAACCTGTCAGTACACCAATTTCAACTTCTGAAAAACTCTCAATTGAGAGTGGAGAGACACTGGGTTCTGAGGATGCAACAAATTAGAGGAGCATTGTAGGTGCATTACAATATCTGACTCTTACACGTCCTGATATTTCCTATTCTGTAAACAAGGTCTGTCAATACTTGCATGCTCGTAGTACATCTCATTGGACTGCAGTTAAGAGGATTTTGAGGTATCTAAAGTTTACAGAAGGACTTGGGATCCATATTGTTAAGTCTCCATCTATGCTTGTCACTGCCTATTCTGATGCAGATTGGGCAGGCTGCCCAGATGATAGAAGGTCTACTGGTGGCTTTGCTATTTTCTTGGGATCTAACCTTGTGTCATGGAGTGCAAGAAAACAGGCCACTGTCTCAAGGTCGAGCACTGAGGCTGAATATAAGGCTTTGGCAAATGCTACAGCTGAAGTAATGTGGATTCAAACCTTACTCTGTGAACTTGGGATTAAAACTCCACAGGTTGCGAGATTGTGGTGTGATAATTTAGGAGCAACTTATCTGTCAGCAAATCCTGTTTTTCATGCACGTACAAAGCACATTGAGGTTGACTTTCATTTTGTCAGAGAAAGAATAGCTAGGAAGCTACTTGACATTCAGTTTATACCCACTGGAGATCAGCTTGCCGATGGTTTTACTAAACCTCTCACTATGAGAAGGTTAGATGAGTTCAAGCACAATCTAAATCTTGACAGAATCTCTGAAGGTTTAGATTGAGGGGGAATGTTAGAATAGATGAATTGTATTCAGATAGGAGTAGTCTTTAAACTTGTAATCCTTCTCTATCTCCTCTTCTGTTACGATTCTCTACCGACCTCCTGTAATCGATCTAGCGACCGTTCTCTCTTGTACTCCACGGCATTGCCTCTATATAAACACACGCGGCCCTAGCAACGGGTTTAATGCTTCCACAATAACTTTCAAGTGTTTCATTAATTAAGCTGGATCATGGCCATCCAGTGCACACAAGCTTACAATCTCCTCAGTTCCAGATAACAACCATATTGTTGTTCCAATACACGTACGACCAATCATTGACATCTCGATCATGACTCACATAGTTCTTCTCACGCCTTGACAGACAATGAAGGAACAACCAGTAAAAAAATTAGACCCAAAGGGCATCCTAGATCTGATTAATATTAAGAAAAACAAAAGTCAGTACAATGGACAGACAATGAAGGAATAACCAGTAAAAGAATTAGAATTACACTGAAAATTATACTATCCTCCTTCTCCAATTGTATGTCGCCACCTGCTGGATATTGAAAATTACATTGAACCAACAGTAAAGCAAAACTGACACTTGCAAATGTCCTCGCCGTACCAGGTTTTGAAGACCGAAATATCCACTAGCCCCTTTAGATGAGAGTTATAAATCGTTGAAGCAACTTCGGTTGAAACATCACCTGACGCGGTATACATGCTTGCAATCTATCACCACTGGTTCAGAGGATTGAAGAAAATTAACCATCTCACAGAACAACACAGAATGTCGAAGTCATTGTGCACCAATATAAGATCTGGCGACACCGGTTCTCACAGGCCCTTCGTTGGGTCCGGATCAGACCGCGTTCTACTAGGTTATTCATGTAACTTTTGTGCACTTAGCAAACACAAACACATTTTTTTCCTTTTTATTGATTTTAGCACGACACAGAAAATTTACACAACTTATAGGAAAATATAACCACACAACACCACATTTTAACACATGCATGCCAGTAGTTCACATCTTGGCGAATCGTCGCTAGCTCCATTGGAGTCGCTTAGGCTCATCGCCGTCTATGAGCCCGAGCGCCGTATGGAGGTTGATCACCACGTTTGACATGAAGGGTCGATCCTGCTGCCACAGACAGCGCGTTGCCGTGTACGCGACGAGCTCCAGCGCCTCCATCTGTCTGGGCGTTGGCTCCGGCGACGGGCGCCTGTCCAGCACACACCGCAGGTTCCCACTCGATGATCGGGACGGCAAAGCCAACCAAGGTGTTCGGGTCCTTCCCCTCCCAGCTAGGCGGCCACCCAGTCAACACCTCGAGCATGACCACGCCGAAGCTGTACACGTCGCTCGCCGGACTCACGCACCTCGTGCGGCGGTACTCCGGGTCTGTGTATCCGACTTTGCCGACGACGTCCCCGACGTGCTGGCCGCCCGTCGTCGGCACTTGCAAAATCGCCGCGCCGAAGTCGGACACGCGCGGCGCCCAGCTCTTGTCCAGAAGGACGCTCGACGAGCTGACGTTTCGGTGGATGATCCCCGGCACGGCGAAGCGGTGCAGGTAGTCGATGGCACCGGCCACGCCCAGCAGCGCCTGGAGACGCGCCTTCCACGACGACGTCACCGGCGACGCAGAGGCAGAGCCGCCGCTTCCGCCCTGCGTCAGGTGGTCCCTGAGCGTGCCGTTGCTCATGTGCGAGTACTGGTAGACGAACATGCGCTCGTCGTTCTGCGAGCACCAGCCCACGAGGCCAACGATCTGGTCGTGACAGAGGTTCCAGAGGATCTCGATCTCCGCCACGAACGCACCCTCTCGTTGACTCCCGTGGTTCTTCAGTCTCTTGACGGCCACCTCCTGGCCGCCGTTGAGACGGCCCTTGTACACCGTTCCGGAGCTGTCGTCACTGAGCACATGGCCGTAGTTTCCGGTCATGACGGCGATCTCCGCTGACCTGAACTGCACAGCTGCACGCGTTGAGGTTGAGCCCACATAGGCGACCTTCGCAGACTCCTATGGAAGACAATCGCACAAATACACACACACGCACGTAATTAATTCAGCTGTAAAACTCTCTCTAAAGCAAACATCCCGACATGTTACGTACCTTCAGCTGCGGAGAGCGCGAGCCGGATCCTGCGGCTGGCCACGGCGCCATAGCAGATGTAGCAGCAACCTTAGTTGTTGCTACTGGCACAAGTACGCTGGTGTGATTAGGAGGGAGGATCTGGTCGAGGCGGTGGGTAATGGAAATTTGGCTGAGCAATTGAATGACGAGGAGGTGTGAGTCGATCCTGCCTTTGACTTGCGTGAACTTCGCAGCCTGCTCGCCGGCAGAGAAGAGGTTCTTGAGCATGTTGGATGTCTGGCAAGCGACGAAGAGACCGTGCGCCACCAGGAGCGTGTCGCGTAGGCCGGCCAGCGCTTCCGTCACCTCCGGGTCCTGCAGCTGCAGGCGAGGCAGCAGCCTGCCGATCTGCGATACGTGCCCCTTGAGGTCGTCGCAGTCTTCCTTGTTCTGGCGGGCTTTCTCTGCCGCGTTCGCAATATCCGAGATGAGCCCGAAAACTAGCCGCGCCACCGCCGCGGCCGGCACTGCCACTACTACAAGCTCGAGACCAGACATATGACTGTATAATTGCCAACTACTACCAAGAAGCGTTAGGTAGTAATCATGAAGCGACAAGAAGAAGAGGTGGATATATATATGCATGGTGGTCGCGGAACGGCCTGGTCGTGGATGCCGCGTTTTTCCCTCGCATTCTTCTCTAGGTTTTGCATCTTGTAGTTGGTTAATTAAGCAACAAGTGCTTGCATATTTTTATGGTTTGCGTGTAGAACAAGACAAATTCTGTAACCGTAGGATTTGATGATATTTGTCTTTTAGAATCTAAACTATTTTGATATAGTATATCGCTTTCGTACTTAGTCTGCCTCAAACTCAAAAGTGTGCAGCGAGCTGGGCGGTTGGTGCTTTTTTTTTAAGGGAAATAGTTATTTGTCTTTGAACACAGTATAAACGCAAGCGCTCATATATACGCGCATGCACACGTCCTATGAACGTACACATTATCCCTATGAGCACCTTTGAGAGACTGAGCCGGCATATTATCTTGAGATTTTACGAAGTTATCGTAGGCGCCTCGTAGTCGACGGAAACGTCTTCTCTTACTGAACGCACATCGTCAAAAATCCTGATATAAATTCAGAATAAATGCGAACATCATGACTTAAACCCTGATGGACTGGAGATACCACTGTCCTCTTAGGCATCCAACAACAAGTTGATTCATTCGCTTTGGTATACTTAGTTGGCCTGAAAGTGTTCAACGAGCTGGACGGTTGGGGCAATTATTTTTAATAAAGAAATAGTTATTTCTCAATCACTGACATCACCGGTGTCGATAGCAAAAGCATATTGCATCATGCCTCCGATTTTTCTCTCGTTGGTTTTCGTTTTGTGCGTGTGTATTTTTTTTCCGGAGGAAATGTATCAACCAACGTTTCATTCATTAAGAGGGAAACCAGTAAAGCCGCGAAATTACGAGGGATTACAAGGAACAGAAGATTACAGATCACACTAAGAACAACGATGCACTACAAGCCGTGGCATAAACAAAACAAATCATTATCTCCTAAACAGTTTGTTCAAATAAACCGAAAATTTGGAGAGAGAAAATGTAGTATTACTGGATTTTTTGTGCAGATTCTGAAAAATATCAAATTTTGAATGAAAAATTGGATTTGTCTAGCTAAAGAGCCATTATCTTTCAAAGCTTTTGCCCAAATAAGCTCAAACTTTTCTAGATTACTACTGAAAACTCGGAGTAGTATTTACTAGTACTGTTTCGATTGATTGATGATATCAAATTTTGATTCAAAATTTGAATCCTCCCTGGATCCCGGGCTGCCGACGATGGGTGACGGCCAGGCAACGGTGGATCCGACAAGCTCCGAAGGGCCTGGGCGACGGGCGACGAGCTGCCAGCCTCCCCGTGTTGGCTCCCTCGGTGGGCGGCGAGCTCGAAGCCTCGGACAGTGTTTCAGCGACCATCAGGGTGCCGAGGTCTGCGTGGTGTGGCATCGTCCGTCGACCGGTGGGGTGGTGAGCTTTGCGCCTCCGCCTGCTCCGGTCGTTCGACGGGTATGTCGCCGAGAGAGTATGCGACGTGCGGGTCATCACGCTACACAGCTCGTGCAACTGTTGTCGGAAAATCCTATACGACGCACATTGCGTCAAGATGTCGAAGCTTCGCACAAGGGATGAAGAGGGAGCGACGCGATCTGGGCCGGCCCATTACCGGTTGCGGGGATCATGGTTTTGGGAACCTTCTAGACTTTCCTAGCCGGTTTTTACCGGTTTTGGGAACCTTCTAGAAGGTTTCATGAACCAGTTTTTTTTCTTTATTCTTTTCTGTTTCTGTTTAAAAAATGTTCTGGATTTTCAATAATGTTTTCGATTTTCAAAGAATGTTCTGGATTTTCAAAAAATGTTCAGCATTTATTAAAATTGTTCTTCCAATTCGAAAAATGTTTTTGTTTTTTAGAAAAATGCTATGGATTTTCAAAAAATGTTCTGGGTTTTCAAACAATGTTCTTCAAATTCGGAAAATGTTTCTGCTTTTTTTCAAAAAAATGTTCTGGATTTTCAAAAAAAAAACGGCATTTTCAAAAATTGTTCTTCCAATTCGAAAAATGTTTTTGTTTTTTAGAAAATTGATCTGGATTTTCAAAAATGTTCTGAGTTTTCGAACAATGTTCTTCAAATTCGGAAAATGTTTCTGCTTTTTTTCAAAAGAATGTTCGGGATTTTCAAAAAATGTTCGGGATTTTCAAAAATTGTTCTGCAAATTCGAAAAATGTTTTTTATTTTTAGAAAAATGTTCTGGATTTTCAAAAAAATGTTCTGGATTTTCAAAAAATGTTCTACATTTTCAAAATATGTTCTGGGTTTTCAAACAATGTTCTTCAAAAAATATTCTTGTTTTCGTAATTTGTTCGCAAAATTCAAAAAATGATCGTATTTTCAAAAAATGTTCACGTTTATGAATTTGTTCAGGATTTTTCAAAATTTGTTCTCAAGATTTTAAAAATGTTCATGCTTTTAAAAAATTGTTCACGATTCCAAATTTGTTTGGGGTTTTCAAAATTTTGTTCTTAAGATTCAAAAAATGTTCGTGCTTTCAAAATTTGTTCGCGGTCCCAAATTTGTTCATGATTTTTCAAAATTGTTCTTGGGTTAAAAATTTGATCTCAAGATTCAAAAAATGTTCGTCCTTTAAAAAAATGTTCGTATTTTCAAATTTGTTCTCTGTTTAAAAAAATATTCAGGTTTTCAAAAAACGATTGAGAAATTCAACGTTTGTTCGTTTTGATAAAAAAAGAAAAAAAGGAAAATGGGAAGAAAAACGACCCAAAAAAGAAAAGAAAAAGAAATAAGCAGAAAAGGAAAAAAGATGCTACAGTTGTCGCACGCCTACTGGGCCGGCCCAGTCGGGGGTCGCCCTGTGCGAAGCCCCGAACGGGAAAGAGAATGAAAAAAGTGACCCAATCGGACCAATCATATCATCCCTATACGTTCGGCCTGTCCGCGAACCCTCATATCCATCTTAAATATAGAGAGGATATGAGGGATCGCGGACGCGCCCGGTCACGCTCGTTCAGTCCGCCACATAGGATGCGACCCCATCTCGGACCATCTTTTCTCTTTTATTTATTCATTCTTTTCTTTCTCTCTCTTCCTTTCCACCAATCACGTGCAAGTGACCGGACATATGAGGAAGAAAGTGAGGAGTGTGGCTGCGCGGACGGACAAATAGGAAACACACTCAGTCACTGACCGGGCGCGTCCGCGGGCGTTTGAGGGGCCGGATTTGCAAGTTCCGGCTATAGGTGCTCTTACTAGCCCAAAACCAACCTTGATTTGTATTTATGAGCACATGTGTCTGTATTGTGTTTCTTAAAAAACAAAAAATGCAACTTGGACGCGCTAGGGAATTTGCTGAGGGCATAACAAACCGAACAACTAGAAAGGCCAGTTAGCCAGGAAAAAAGGCCACCACACACACCCTTCAGCACGAATCTCCACACGATGTGTCCAGTGACCACTCAGGCGATTGAGATGCAACTATTTCTTAGCTTGATGAGAAACAATAACAAAAATTATATATAGTTGTCTAGTTGATGAGCAATTGTTGGATTTTGCTAGCAGGCTTTTGGCCCAAATCCTAACTAAAATGTGAAATTTTTATGGCACATTCATACATGGCTATGTGTGATGTGATTAGGACTAATGTGTAGTCTCATACTGCTAGCTGAGTGGGAGTAACACCATCTTATAAGGTGAGCTCTTCTACCATTTGTATGAGCATGAGAAGAGAAGACCTATACGCGTGCTCCTCATCCTCGCTCGCCTGGCCTCGCCACGCCACGCCTCGTCATGACATGCCACGCCGCGCTGCGCCGGGTTTCGGGAATGAGCCGAGCCGAGGACAAAACTATGCATGTTGTCTATATTTTTGCTGCTCGGAAAAATATAATGAGTCACTAATTAATAACTAATGAACACGTTAATTACTCAGCCGTTTCCGATTCTTGTGGATCGTGGGGCTGTTACCGATTTGGACGAGGGTTTACACCCACGACCTACCCGACCCGCACTATATTAAAAGGCAGACGTCTACCCTAGCCACTGCCAGCGCATATGGTTTCACACTGTTCCAGAACGTTGCGTCGCCATACAAATCTTCTCCATCCCTCATTCCAACGTACACCGCGAGAAGGAACAGTAGGACCCAAACCAACACTACTGCTAGTCGGGGCCCACAAGCTGGCCCCGTGTACAGGTAGTAGCAGCACGTGGTCCATGCCCCCGCTACTGCTATTATCTTAATAGCAGCACAGGCTATGTAGCCAACACTGCTACGGTTGCCTTCCCCGAGATGTGCCGTGGGAGATGCTTAGCAGTAGCGCTGGGTGGTCCAGCGCTGCTAGTAAGATCTACCTGTAGCGCGTGTGCTAGACATACGCTACTCCTACTTAACAGTAGTGCAGGTCACAAACTCAGCACTACCGCTAAACCATGGGCGGATTTGGGCCCCAGGCAGCCCAGGCCACTGCCTGGGGCGTGCAAAAAATTCCTAGGCCTATATGTAAAAAAAAATCAGCCTGTGGCGCAGCCCAGCCCAACTCACCTCCGCAGGCCACCGCCCAAGCTGTCGCTGGCCTCTGGCCGCTCGCGACCGGGCAGACGAGCGTCTGCCTTATCGCGCGAGCCCCCGCCCGTCCGCCCCCTCGTCCCGCTCCTGCTCCCGCTCGGCCGCTCAAACTCTAAGAGCTCCGCGCCGCCGCGCCGCCGCCCGTCGCCAGCCGTCGCCGTCCAGTGCGAGCGCCCAGCCCCCGCCCGTCCGCCCCCTCTCGGCTCTCGGCTCGCCCGGTCCGCTGCTCAGTGCGTCGGCACGGGCCTGAAGGCAGAACGAGCTCTGCTCCCCTGTCTGCCGATGGCCAGCTCCATGCCGGTGAGGGCGCGAGGCGGCGACCCCGTCGTCGCCGCCCTCTGGCTACTCCATCGCGGCTGCCCCCTTCTGGCATCTCCACCGCGGCTGCCCCCTTCTTGCTGGCTGCTACGCCCAGCCCGGCCGCCCCCCTATGGCATCTCCAGACTCCAGCCCAAGCTCCCCCTTCGATTGGTGCCCCATTAGCCCCTTCGGCCCTTCCTTCCACTGCAGCGAGGAGGCGAGGACGAGGTAGTTTGATCATTTGATGCCACTGTTTTTTTCATAGATGCCACTGTTTTTGTTCATAGATGCCACTGTTTGTCTATTGTTAGATGTAGCGGAGCAACCGATTTGATATTGATAAATGTTTGTTTCTCTAAAATTTTACAGGAAAGCAAGATGAATAAAATAAACAAGACATTGAATTCTTTTTTTCAGATTCGAACCACCGAAACCGCGAAAACAGGCCCTTCAATTCAAACAACTGATAATACCCCTCATGTTAGAGCTGAACTTAAACCCGGTGATGTTGAATCGGACCCCGGTAAGAGAATACCCATTGAGGATTTGGATGTAGACATTAGAGATCTTGCTAGAAGGGAGTACATTAGTATGGGTCCTTGCCAACCAACTAATCATACATATGAACGGATCAATGGTAGAAGCTTTCATAACTATTGGTTTGATAATCATCGCGGATGGTTGGAATATAGCATTGAAAAGAACTCAGCTTTTTGCTTTTATTGTTTCCTGTTTAAGCAACCAAGAGCTGAAAACTATGGTATTGAAGCATTCACGAAATATGGATTCAAATGTTGGAAGGATGGGCCTAAAGTTTTCAATCAGCATGTTGGCAAGCATGATATTGCTCATAATAAATCTAGGCAACATTATGAGGATTTTAAAAATCAAAGACAAAATCTGCCACATGTGTTTGATAGGGGTTCTCAGAAGAAAGAAGAAGAATACAAAGCTCGTCTCTTGATTATATTGAGTATTGTCAAATTTTTGATACTACAAGCTCTTGCTTTTCGTGGTCATGATGGGTCTGATAGCTCATCGAATAAGGGTAACTTTAGAGAGTTGTTGGACTTGTTCATAAAGAAAGACCCAAAGGTGGCAAAATTATTTGGGGATGCAGGAGATAACCATAAGTTGACTTCACATAAGATACAAAAGGATTTATGCAACGCTTGTGCAAAAGCGACCACCGGTGTCATTATTGAGGAGATTGGAGATAGTAAATTTGCACTACTTGTTGATGAGTCCAGAGATGCATCAATGAAGGAGCAAATGGCTATGTGTTTGAGGTCGGTAGCTTCGCAAATGGCTATGTGTGTTCTTAAAGTTTTTATATATTAATCAGCCTCCTTTGTCTATTGTAGGTATCTCAGCAAACGAGGGGAGGTGATTGAGAGATTCATGGCAATTGAGCATGTTCCTGACACGAGAGCAACTTCACTGAAGGCAGCTTTGGATGGTATGTTTGGCACACTTGGCTTATCTATGTCTAATTTGAGAGGATAGGGTTATGACGGGGCTTCAAACATAAGAGGGGAATTTCGTTGGTTGCAGAGATTGATCTTGGAGGAAAATCCTTATGCTCATTATATACACTGTTTTGCCCATCAATTACAATTAGTGGTTGTTGTTGTTGCCAAGTGTTGTTCATTAGTAAGTGATTTTTTTGAGTACACAAGCATGGTTGTTAACATTGTTAATGCTTCTTGTAAAAGACATGATCAGTTAGCCCAAGAGCAACATGATGAAATAGTGCGTCAAACAGAGTCTGGGGAACTTTGTGAGGGAAGAGGGAAAAACCAATTAACTAACCTTGCAAGACCTGGTGATACACGATGGGGATCACATCATAAAACATTGTGTCGTCTTGTTGAGATGTGGAAACCGGTTCTAAAGGTGTTAGAAAATTTACACAATGATGCAGATAATGTTGCCCAAAGAACCACAGCCGTGGGGTTGATAAAACACATGGAGTCTTTTGAATTTGTTCTCATATTGCATCTTATGATTAGATTATTGGGCAAGACTAACAATCTGTCACAATGCTTGCAAATTTAAAATCAGCATATTGTACGTGCTGTTGGATTCATTAAAACCACGTTGGAGGATATTCAAAAGATAAGGCAAAATGGTTGGGATGAGCTCTTTAAAGAGGTAACATGCTTTTGTGTCAAATACAACATTGTAGTGCCAAATATGGAAGATACAAGAACTGCTAATGGGCGTTCAAGGACTTGGGGTGGGGAATTGGTAACTTACATCCATCACTTCAAATTTGGAATATTCAATGTGTTGCATGATCAACTTATTGTGGAGTTAAACAACCGCTTTGCTGAAAGGTCTACTCAATTGCTGAGATGCATTGCTTGTCTTGATCCCAAGAATTCATTTGCCAATTATAGTGAAGACAAGTTAGTAGATCTTGCTAATATGTATGCTGCTGACTTCTCTACATATGAAGTTACTTTTGTCCTAAGAAACCAACTAGACTCAATCATTCGGGAAGCAAGAGCCGATCCACATTTGATGAATTGCAATGATCTTGGTCATCTTGCCATTAATATGGTGAAAACTGATATGCACACAACTTTTCCCTTGGTTTACCGTCTTGTTGAGTTAGCATTGATTTTACATGTTGCAACCACAACAGTGGAAAGAGCATTCTCAGCAATGAGCATTATCAAGACTGGATTGAGGAACAAAATGGATGATGATTGGATGAATCATAGAATGGTATGTTACATTGAGCGAGATGTATTTGTTAGTATTGAAGAATCAAAGATAATCGAGCGATTTCAAGGTTATCGCACACGTAAAGGCCTTTTGCCTCGTCCTATCGGTAAGTTTTCACATTTTACATCTATTATTAACTAGTTTTACCTGCTATATTATGTACTGATTTGCATTTCATAATTGATGATTGAAGGTTTGGCTACTTCTGCTATTGAAGATGTAGTCATGGGAGGCTCAGATCAACCAATCCTTTGATTTGGTATCAATCATTTGTATCATCTATCTATGCTACATATTGTCTTTTGATTTCTCTTTCTTTATTAGTTGACCCATCATGGAACAAATGCTATCATTGAATATTATGTTTGATTTCTTATTAGTTATGCAACATAGCTTGACTTTTGTATGCTTTGAAACTAGAGTTTTCTCTGTATAGTTTTTAGCCCTTAGTTTCTCGCCTGGGGCATCAGCAAATCCTGGGTCCGCCATTGCACTAAACATCTGCCTATAAGGTATTTCCTAGTAATGCGCTTCAATATTCATAATGACAACATTGTCTGAAACTCGGTGACAATTCATTGCCTTTTGACGTGCTGAGAGTAGCAAGAAGAGGCAGGATAAGAACACAAAATCTTATCAGAGACGGGCAGCAGTGGTGCATGCCTCTCTCTCCCTCTACGTAATAATTCCTCTAATAAAGAATCACTAGACAGCTACGTACTACGTATGTCTCTGATCCCTACACCTTGATGTCTATGGCATGCTCCAACGCAGACGATGCCGCGTCCACCGTCAAAGTGTGCGCCATGGGCGACTGCAGCGACGGGTGAGTCACCGTGAACTTGTACTCGCCATGGACGAGGTCCAGATCGGCCACGCCGTTGGCGTCCGTGGTGGTGGCCACGGGGTGCGTCTTCCACTCGGCGATCAGCTTGTCGACGACGTTGCCGGCGGGGAGATTCGTGAAGTTGTTGTCCGTGAGGCACATGACCCAGCAGCCGTGCTTGTGCCATGCCGCCCACAGCACCATGCCCTCCACGTTGGGGTGGCCGTAGCCTTCCCTCAGCACGTCCTCCAGGTACTCCACCTGGTATGGCCCCGTCCTCGGCGAGACGTCGACCTCGGTGAGCCAGATGGGGACCTTGAGCTGCGCGAGCATGTCCAGCGTCGCCCTCATGTAGGGGATGTTGGGCGTCTCGAAGTGGCTCTCGAGGCCGACGGCGAGCTTGATGCCGTCATTGCCGGGGTAGGAGCGGATCTGCTCCATCTTGGCGGCGTACTTGCTGGCCATGGCGGTCAGGTCCAGGGCCCACTCCAGCGTGCCGTACTCGTTCATGAACAGCGTCGCGTTCGTGTCGATCTTCGCCACCTGCTGGTACAGCTCCGCCGACACGTTGGCGCCGAGCCGGTCCTCGTAGAACTGCCCGTGGAGGTTCTCGTTGACCACGTCCCAGGCGATCACCTTACCGGCGTAGCGCGTCACGACGGAGCTGAGCCGCTTCTCCATGGCGGCCTTGAGCTCGTCGGCGCTCAGCGGGTTCACCCACGCCATCTGCGTGTTGTTGGTGTCCCAGAACACGTTGTGGCCGCGCACCTTGATGTCGTGCTTCTGGGCGAGCGCCAGCATGGCGTCTGGCACGCTGTAGTCCTCGCGGTTCCGCTTCCACTCGGTGCTGTACCACTTCATCTCGTTCTCGAAGCTGGCCACGGTGAACCGCGACGTGAACCACTTCTCGTAGGCCGGGATGTCCAGGATCTCCTTGGTCATGGCGTTGCCCAGCGGGAACCCGGGCCGGAGGAGCTTCACGCTCAGCTCGGCGTTCGCCAGCGGGACGCCGTCGGCGCCGCGGGCGACCACCTTGACGGCGCTCTTGCGGGCCTTGTCGGCCGACTGGCTGGTGTGGTTCTTCCACTCGGCGAAGGTGAAGGGCTGCAGGGACACGCTGTCCACCAAGATGTCCACCGTACCATCGGCCTGTATAATTAAGATGAACGACCGTTGGTTGAGTCGTTGAGAAGATAGTTCCTTTTTGCATGTCATTGAACAGTTCCTGTGTGTAACGTAACGTAACGTACCTCGAAGAAGAACTCGGCTGGCCCGGATGAATAAGCGGTCATGCCGCCCTTGAGCATGCTCCAGCAGCCGGCCTTGGCGACGACGGCACCGCCGCCGATGTACGCGCCGTTGGGGGCCTGGAAGATCGCCTTCACCACCGCCGTGCCGGACGAAACCTGCAACCATGCTGCATGCGTGCATGGAGCCATACATTATAGGGGCACAAGTTCAGAACGGCAGATATATACTCAGATCCATGGCCTTGTGCGTGATATATACCCCCGACGGCGGTGCTAGCTATGCATCACCACTGCCTGCTGGTGGGATGTTAGGCAACCGACAGATCACGATGCCACCTCACCCCATTCAGGACCTGCTCTGCCGCCTAACAACGCCAATCTCGGCGCCGCTCCTCGCCAGACCACCATCCCCACCTCCCTCCAAGCCCAAGCGGACCCGCCGCCCCCCGGCGACTGCTACAAGAAGAAGCTTCAGGCTCCAGCACCGCAAGGATGCAATCACTGGAGGAGGAAATGTCTCGCTGCGGATGGCCCGACGGATCATCGTCGGGAAGAGGGGCCTCGCCATCGCAGAGCCGGGTGAAGAAGAAGAGGAGGATGCTCTCGAGAGGTACAAGCTGACCTTCAAGAAGCCTCTCTCTGAGCCGCAGGTTCAGGCGCTCTCCGCCCTGGCGAAAGCGGCTACTGTCAAAAAGGGGAGGATGGGCCGCTGTGTCTGATCTGCCGAGCTAGTTGCAGTCTATGTCGATCTATTGTCATGATTAGTACAAGTATCCTAGTTTGGAATGTTAGAGGCCTTAACTGCCCTGCTCGCCGTGGGGTGGTCCGTGATGTTATTTCCAAGCACAATCCGGCGATTATATGTTTGCAAGAGTCAAAGTTAGCTCATGTTGATCAGCTGTTGGTCCAGCAAGTTTGTGGTTCTAGTTGTTCAGAATTTCTGTACTCGCCTGCATTGAGAACCAGAGGGGGCATCATCATGGCTTGGGATCCAGCCCTGGTTGAGGTCGAATTGCAGGAGTGCCACCGCTCCTTTTTAGCTGCTGATTGTTGTTGGAAGTTGACTGGAATTAAATTCAGAGTTGTGACTGTCTATGGGCCACAGTCTGACTCAGACAAGCTGAAATTCCTTGAAGATTTGAGACCTCTTTGCTCCTCCGATCTGCCGTGTATTTTCGCTGGGGATTTTAACTTGATTGTTGATGCTGCTGACAAAAACAACCTGAACTTGAATAGGAGAATGATGGCGGCTTTCAGGAGATTCATCAATGAGCTTGAGCTAAGAGATCTGTATTTGCACGGGAGAAAATATACCTGGACGAACGAGCAGCAAAATGCAACCAAAGTGAAACTGGACAGAGTCTTATACAATGATGACTGGATGGCTGCTCACCCAAACTGCATTCTTGCTGCCCTATCGACTGACATTTCAGACCACTGCCCCCTGCTACTCTCCACTAATGCCACCTTCACACCCCCAAGACATTTCAGATTTGACAATTACTGGACTGGGTTCGATGGCTTCTATCAGGTGGTGAATGATTGTTGGGCAAAGTCAACCGGATGCTCCGATCCATACCTTTTGTTGCATTGCAAGCTCACCAACACTGCTAGGGCTCTGAAAAAGTGGAGTTCCGCCCACCTCGGCGATCTTAAGCTCAGAGCGGCCATCTCTAGTGAGCTCATTGGAAAGTTGGATGCTGCTCTGGACGAAAGAGAGCTCACTAGCAGCGAGCGTCACCTTCGAGCCTCCCTGAAAATGAATCTTCTGGGCATTGCAGCGATCCAGCGAGCCCATTGGCGGAAAAGGGCCAGGATTGATTGGTTGAAAGACGGTGACGCGAGCACTGAATTTTTTCATGCAAAGGCTTCCGCGAGACGGCGTAAGAATCTTGTCCTCAGTATTAAGCATAATGGTAGGATGGTGACCGACCAGGATGAAAAGATGCAAGCTATCTGGGAGCATTTCTCCTCGGTCCTTGGAACTAAGAATCAGAGAGGTTGTGGTCTGAATTTCTCTGCATTGGGCATAAACCAAAAAGATCTCTCTGGACTGGAGTGCACCTTCACTGAGCAGGAGGTTAAAGCCGCAATTATGGACCTAAACCCAAGAAAAGCCCCTGGGCCTGACGGATTCACAGCACTGTTTTTTCAAAAGTGTTGGGACATTGTTAAAGGGGATGTCATGCTGGCGATCAAGGCTTTTGAGTGTTGCAACGTCCGAAACCTTGCTAGTCTTAACAATGCAACCATCATTCTCATCGCCAAGAGAGCAGATGTGGAAGAAGCTAAAGACTATAGGCCTATTAGCCTTCTCAGCTTCTTTGCAAAGATTATCATGAAAGTCCTTGCAAGAAGACTGCAACCATTGATGAAAGACCTGGTGCTTCCTTCGCATAGTGCATTCATCAAGGGCATAGCAATCCATGACAATTTTGTCTTTGTTAAAGGAATGGTCAGATCGTTATACCTGAAGAAAATCCCTTCCGTGATGCTAAAACTGGATATTGAAAAGGCGTTTGATAGTGTCTCTTGGGAGTTCCTGATTGAGGTCCTCACTGCAAAAGGTTTTGGGCAAAAGTGGAGGAACTGGATTGCTGCGATGCTTGCTTCTTCTTCCACTCGGGTACTTGTCAATGGTGAGCTTTCTGAGAAGATTGTTCATCGCAAGGGCCTTAGGCAGGGTGACCCGCTCTCACCGCTGCTTTTCGTCCTTGTCATGGACATGCTTGATGCACTGGTGCGTGCGACGGTGCAGGCTGGCGTGCTAGCCCCTTTTGGCCGTTGCATACCTACCCTCAGAAGCTCATTATATGCAGACGATGTGATGATGTTTGTCAGACCAACTTCACACGAGATCACTGCAGCCAAAGCTATTCTGGATACCTTTGACAAAGCGAGCGGCCTAAGGACAAACTTTCTCAAGAGTAGTTTCTGCCACATTCGTTGTGATGGCATCAATCTCCTGGAGCTTGCTGCACTTCTGCGCTGCCCAATCAAGGAATTTCCCGTCACATACCTGGGCATGCCTCTAAGCTATTCTCGCCTGCAAAGAGTACATTACCAGCCAGTCTTCGATAAACTCCACCGCAACACTTCCGGTTGGAATAAGCTCAACTTGCCCACGGCTGGGAGGCTGGCTCTTGTCACCTCGGTCCTTTATGCACTTCCATTATTTCAGATCATGGCCATTGACCCGCCTGTCTGGGCTGTCAAGAAATTTGATAAGTGTTGCCGTGGATTCTTGTGGGCGAATAAGGATATTGCAACTGGAGGAAAATGCCTGGTGAGTTGGAAGCAGGTTTGTCTCCCAAAAAAGCTTGGTGGCCTGGGTATCCCATGTTTGAATCAAAAAAGTGTCGCGATGAGATGTAGATGGCTATGGCTCTCCTGGAGGGACACTTCAAAACCTTGGATTGGCTTGCCGCTCCCTGTGGACAGATCGGTCCGTTCTTTCTTTGAGGCTTCAGTGGAATTCACCATTGGAGATGGGGGTCTAACTCAGTTCTGGACCGACCCTTGGCTTAATAGGGAAAGCTTCTGCACAAAATTTTCAGATCTGTTCAAGCAATGCACTCTCAAAACTTTAACTGTCAAGGCTGCTTTGATGGGTGACAAATGGATGAGACACTTCAAAGCCAGCCTCTCGGCTGCCTCCATCGACCAGTTCTCGAACCTCTGGAATGCTGTGCAACACACCCACCTCGTGCCGGACCAGCCTGACTCCTTAACATGGCGCTGGACTGCTAACGGTGTTTTCTCTGCTGCTTCGGCTTCTGCTGCCATGCTGTCGGCGCAGATCAAGCCGCTCTTCGCCAAACTTGCCTGGAGCTCGGACGCGCCGCCAAAATGTCAATTTTTTGTGTGGCTTGCGGCTCAAGGAAAATGTTTAACTGCTGATAACCTGGCTAAGAGAGGCTGGCCGCATAATCCCACCTGCACCTTGTGCTTGCAAGCTTCTGAAAGTGCCTCCCACCTCCTTTCAGTTTGCCCCTTCGCCAAGGAGATTTGGCACTTAACAATCAGCAAGCTGGGCTTCCCCCAGCGACTGAATATCAGTGGCAATGAAGACATGATAGGCTGGTGGCAACGTTCTTCTGTGGGTATGAACAAGGAGACGGCGAAATCGTGGAGATCGGTCATGGCCCTCGTATGGTGGATGCTATGGAAGGAGAGAAACGAAAGAATTTTCAGGAACACGTCCTGTACCTCCACAAGGCTGTTCGAAAAAATTCAGTTAGAGGCCCAGGACTGGGTTGATGCTGGACGGCGACGAGTTTTGGCATTAGTAGAGAGACCTCTAGAGCCAGACTAATGTTGCTATGTATTTCCCCCATCCCTCTCTGTAATCTTGCTTTGTAACCTTTTTTCCGTCTATACGCAATGAAAAGCAGTGGCCCTGCCTTTTCGTCAAAAAAAAAAAAAAAGATTGTACCTGAGAGGGAGTAGTGGTGGTTGGTCTGCATATGGATCTTTTGGTAGACGCTCTGCGCTTGGCGTCGGCGAACTTGTTGCCGGACTGCGAGCTGTTGACGCCGGCCTTCACGCCGGGCGGCACCAGCCACCCCATCAGGCCGCTGTCGAACTCGCCGTTCTGCAGAATGCCGCCTTTGTACAGAGATCTCATCGGGCTGCTCAAGCACTGAATAACACAGAAATCGGCACACGGTTATTTACTTGATGTGATTAATTAATCCTGGACATACAATTCAGTATTCTTTCAAGATCGTATAGGGAATATCAGTTTTGCATATCAGTAGCTAGTTTCGGTTTTCATCGGTTTTGGAAATCAGTAGTTTCAGCTTTGATGGATGCACGAAGATCATGTTCAAGACGGGCTTGAACTTGTTGTAACGGTCTGTATATGCAGTAAAGAGATAGTAATATCTGGCAATAAATAAAAAAAGTACAATGGACTATGGTAATAATTTTGTATTAGAGAGAAAATATGGCTCAAGATCTTGTATGGTGTTTTCTTGGTTTACGATTTCCGTCCATTTCTACCAGTACATACGATTTGATTGAACTACACTCCAGTACGATCTATGAAAGTTGGTCCAGATCGTCTGTCCACCTATAGCGTTTTAATACAATGTATTTCCATGCTACTACAAATGTTTACCGTCACCGTGTTAATCATTTTCGTTCATTTAATTTGCTTGTAGGTAAAAATGACACATTTGAGATTGATATACGGATTTGCTAATTTACATTATGTAAGGCATGTTTACATGTCTGTTCTAAAAAGTATCAGCAAATTTCCATTTTGTCTATGAAATCATCTTTCTCAGCTGGTAGGCAATCCCTGATTTATTTCACCTATTGTCATGCCAAACGAAACTACGTAAAAGGGAAACAAATCCAACATCTTTCTTTAGAGAGTAACAAATCCAATCAAATATCCATTTGGACGGAAGAAAGCTACTTGCCTCGATGCTCGCCGTATGATCATAGGGAACTGACTGGACCATCCACCCTACATGGCTACATACATATACATCAAGGGGGAAACAGATTACAGATGCGTCACATAAACCCCAAGAAACTCCTCGGAACTGGAATCCGCAAGATAGAGTAGAGAATTCTAACCTTCAAGCAGGGAAATGGATAGCAGAAAGATGAATAATCTCCCCATGGCGACCACCAGTTTACGTGTACCTGTATGTCCTTTCTTCTACTGAACTGGAGAGATGTTTCAGTTGGTGCAGATGGAGAGGTGAATATATAGGCGAAGGGTAACTGATTTGTTCTTGAGAAGAGCAAGGTGGCGTGTTTGCTAGCTTCCCAGATCCTTGACTCAAGCGAAAGACAAGGCAGGAGGAGCAACAGTAGTGCATTAAGTGTGGATGCAGTTAAATCTTGCTATTTATGGCCTTGTTAATTACCCCATATGAACGCATGCACAGATCGATCAAGCCCAGATCTTTTGATCCCCGCAAAGAATTCCATATCTTTTGCTATACCAAAAAAAAAAAAAATTCGACATAAATGCAAATGATTAATGTCAATTAAAAATTATCCAGTAATAGTTATTGGGAATATTTGGTGTATAAATAATCGGTATCATACTTTGAAGGAGAACAACAGAGATAAATGACAGAATACTGCTAGCTAATCAACTCGATATCCGACTTTGGAAAGTAATACTCCCTCCATTCAAAATTAGTTGTCGCTCAAACAGATGTGTCTGCAGTGACTTCGTAAATCTCAAGATTATATGTCGGCTCAGTCTCTCGGAGGTGCTCATAGGGGTAAGGTGTGTGTGCGCGCGTTCATATGGATGAGCGTATGCGCGTTTATATAAGTGCTTGCGTCTGTACCGTCTTAAAAAAAATGGATGTATCTAGACGTAGGAAGTACTGAATACTCAATTGATTCTGCAATCCAATATTATAGATGTTTTAATTCTTTTGTGAAGGATGTATACAGACACATTTTAGTATGTTTGCTCACATATTTTAGTTTGTATATAGTTCATATTGAAATATCCAAAACATCTGCGAACCAACCTGTGGTTGAATGAAGATAAAGCAAAACTCAAAACTAGATCACACTAAAGACTTTATTCTACTAGATCAAGATATAACCAAAAGGATCGAACTGAGAAAAACGATAAAAGTAAAAGATGTGATGGTGCTACGATACCGGGGCACCTCCCCCAAGCTTGGCACAAGCCAAGGGGAGTGCCCATACCCATGTGTTTAGTTGTCTTTCTTCGGAGGTGGTGATGTTGGAGTTGTTGATGAGGTTGGAAGCTTGTCCAGTTTCCTCTTAAGCATAAAATTCTGTTCCGTCAGATCGTCTACTTCCTGCTCGAGCTTCAATATCCTTTGACATAATTCTTGCTTGCTCTCCTGCAGGAAACGAGAAGGGATAAATAGAACCTTGGGTTTTCTCCTTGTGTTTGTGAGGCTCGATTTCCTGAACTCCACGTGCATATCTCCTGATCGAGGCAGGGGGATCTCCTCTTCATCCGAGCTTTCTTCCTCATACTTGCCTTCTTGTTCCTCCTCCGAGAACAATCCATAAGGATCTAAGTCCCCATAGAGCTTGGGATTGGCAAGATAATGCGATACATAGCTCTCCCCATCGGAATCTTGGGACGACATATTGCTCTTAATCTGCTGTAGAAACAGCTCAAAACGAAAATAGGAGGTATTGTCATGATACGAAGGTCAAAACCTTCGGAAGATTATATAATGAATTTTTACCGACCTGAAGGAGTACACCACAAGAAAACGGAGTCCCGAGGGTACACGGGGTGGCCACAAGCCACACGGGCGCGCCCAGGGGGGTAGGGCGCGCCCCCGTAGCTTGTCGCCTCCTTGTGCACTCTTCGGACTACTTTAAATTTTCCTAATTTATTAAATATTCCAAAACGGATAAAAATTGCTATTGAAATTTTTTTGGAGTCGGTTTGCTTACCGTAACACATACCTATTCCTTTTCGGAGTCTGAAACGTTCTGGTAGGTCTCCCTAATGTACTCCTCCGGAGTCATGGTATTGATAATATTGGTTTCAACATTTATGGGAGTACCTGAGATATAATGTTTGATTCTTTGCCCGTTTACCACCTTAGGATTTGTGCCTTCGGCGTTGTTGATCTTGATGGCACCGGAACGATATACTTCCTCGATAATGTAAGGCCCTTCCCATTTAGAGAGAAGTTTTCCTGCAAAAAATCTTAAACGAGAATTGTATAGCAAGACATGGTCACCTACATTGAATTCACGCTTTTGTATCCTTTTATCATGCCATTTCTTAACTTTTTCTTTAAACAACTTGGCATTCTCATAGGCCTGGGTTCTCCATTCATCAAGTGAGCTAATGTCAAATAACCTCTTCTCACCAGCAAGTTTAAAATCATAGTTGAGCTCTTTAATTGTCCAATAAGCTTTATGTTCTAGTTCTAGAGGTAAGTGACATGCTTTACCATAAACCATTTTATACGGAGACATACCCATAGGGTGTTTGAAAGCAGTTCTATAAGCCCATAATGCATCATCAAGTTTCTTAGACCAATTCTTTCTAGATCTATTAACAGTCTTTTGCAAGATCAATTTAATTTCTCTATTGCTTAATTCTACTTGACCACTAGACTGAGGATGATAAGGAGATGCAATTCTATGGTTAACATCATACTTAGCAAGCAATTTACGGAAAGCACCATGAATAAAGTGTGAACCACCATCAGTCATTAAATATCTAGGGACTCTAAATCTAGGGAAAATAACTTCTTTAAGCATTTTAATACAAGTGTTATGATCAACACTACTAGTTGGAATAGCTTCTACCCACTTAGTAACATAATCAACAGCAACTAGAATATGAGTATACCCGTTAGACTTTGGAAAAGGTCCTATATAATCAAAACCCCAAACATCAAATGGTTCAATAACAAGTGAGTAATTCATAGGCATTTCCTGACGTGTACTAATATTACCAATTCTTTGACATTCATCACAAGACAAGACAAACTGACGAGCATCCTTGAAGAGAGTAGGCCAATAAAAACCAGATTGTAGTACCTTATGTGCAGTTCTATCTCCAGCGTGGTGTCCTCCGTAGGCCTCGGAATGACACTTGTGAAGGATCTGTTCCTGTTCATGCTCAGGTACACAACGTCTAATAACACCATCTACTCCTTCTTTATAAAGGTGTGGATCATCCCAAAAGTAATGTCTTAAATCATAGAAGAACTTTTTCTTTTGTTGGTATGTGAAGCTAAGTGGTATAAATTTAGCAACAATGTAATTAGCATAATCAGCATACCATGGAGCATTACGCGAAGCATTTATGACAACTAATTGTTCATAAGGAAAGCTAGCATCAATAGGTAGTGGGTCATCAAGAACATTTTCTAACCTAGACAAGTTGTCTGCTACGGGGTTCTCAGCACCCTTTCTATCAATAATATGCAAATCAAATTCTTGTAGCAGAAGAACCCATCTAATAAGTCTAGGTTTGGCATCTTTCTTTTCCATAAGATATTTAATAGCCGCATGATCAGTGTGAACAGTTACTTTGGAATCAACAATATAAGGTCTGAACTTATCATAAGCAAACACAACTGCTAAAAATTCCTTTTCAGTGGTAGCATAGTTTCTTTGAGCAATGTCTAGAGTTTTACTAGCATAATGGATAACATTTAATTTCTTATCAACTCTTTGTCCTAGAACAGCACCAACGGCATAATCACTAGCATCACACATAATTTCAAAGGGTAGGTTCCAATCAGGTGGTTGAACAACAGGTGCAGAAATCAATGCTTTCTTAAGAATTTCAAATGCTTCTACACAATTATCATCAAAAACGAATGGAACATCTTTTTGCAAAAGATTAGTGAGAGGCCTAGAAATCTTAGAGAAGTCTTTAATAAACCTCCTATAGAAACCAGCATGACCAAGGAAACTTCTTATACCTCTGATATCCGTAGGACACGGCATTTTTTCAATAGCATCAACTTTAGCTTTATCAACTTCAATACCTCTTTCGGAGATTTTGTGCCCCAAGACAATACCTTCATTAACCATAAAGTGGCACTTTTTCCAATTCAAGACAAGATTAGTTTCTTCACATCTCTGCAAAACTCGATCAAGGTTGCTCAAGCAATCATCAAAAGAAGTTCCGTAAACGGAGAAATCATCCATGAAAACCTCAACAATCTTTTCACAAAAGTCAGAGAATATAGTCATCATACATCTTTGAAAGGTAGCAGGTTGTAACACCCCCAGTGTTAGGCCACAGTAACCTCACACTAATAATGCCATGTTATCATGATCATCATAATTAAAATGCAATTAAAGAAATGATCCAACTCAAATTCAAATTTAAAATAAAGTCAAATAAATAATTTCTTCAAACATGAAAACTAAAATGATGTTTAGTTTACGAAAATTCACCTAGTAATTATCAAATAGGAACCAACATTTTGTAAGTCATTCAAATGCCTTGAATTATTGAAAACAGAAGCCAAAACAATATTTTAAATGCTTTTTGCATTATGGAAAATACCAAAGCTTTTTCCAATGCTTCTCAAACTTTTTGTGGCAGTGTTATAAATAGCAAATTGAATATTGGACCTTGTCACATATTTTTGTTAGAGCAAATAGTAACTGAAAATAAACAAAACAAAAAACTAATAAAAGAAAAATCTAAAACTAAAACAAAAATAAGAATAAAAGAAAAACACCTCCCCTGGCCCAACTGGGCCAGTACCCAGCCGGCCCAGCCGCCCCCCCTTATCCCCAGCGCCGCCGAAACCCTAACCCGGCGCCCCCTCACTCCCCCCCACTCTCCCGATCCCCCTTCTCCTCCCCCCGATCTGGGCGCCGCCCGATCCCGTGCCCCGTCCCCCGGCGCCTCCCCGCCGCGCCTCCGTCGCCCCTCACCGTCCCGCTCCTCGTCCCCGTCGCCGGTGGCCCGTCGCCTCCCCCTCGCCCCGATCTGGATCGGGCCGGGCCCCGCCGCGCTCGCCGCACGACCCCGCCGCCTCGACCTCGCTGGCGTCGCTCCTCCGCCTCCTCCCCGTTGGTCGCCACCGTGCCTCGCCGCCCTAGCCCCCCCTACACGCCGATGTGAGCACCGGCCCTCCCCCACTCCTCTCCCCTCGCCGGCCCGCATCGCCTCCCCTCCGTCGCCGCCGTTCGTCGTGCTCGCCGCACTCCGCTTGCGCCCACGGCCGCGCCCCCGCATGCACACGCACACGCACTCCCGCCGCGGCCTCGCTCCCCCCCTCTCGCTGCGCCCCTGCTGCTATTGCCGCTGGCCGCGTCCGTAGGCCGCCGCCGATGCCGTGCTCGCCGCCGCACCCGCGGGCCCTCGCTGCGCCCTCCATCGGCCGCCGCGAGGCCCCTCCCGCCGTCGCCAGGAGCCGCCGTGGCCCTGGCCTCGCCCTCCCCGGCCGGCGCCGTGCCCGCCGCTGCCCGTCGCCCGCTTCTGTCCGCGCACGCGCGCGCGATGGCCGGACCTGTCCGGTCCCGAAAGGGGCCTGGCAGCGGACGTGTCCGCCCCTGGACACTGGCAAATGGGACCCACCCTAGAAACGTTTAAAAAAGAAAGAATTAATAAAAATAAAAATAATAATAATAATTAATTAGTAAAATAATTAATTAAGTAATTAATTAATTAGTGATTAATCTGTTAACTAACCTAACTAAACTGATTAGGTTAGATTAATGTCTCTGTTAGTTAAACAGAGTATGCCATGTGGGCCCAGCCCCATTAACACTAATTAAACCTGTTAATTTAATCTGTCAAATAATTAATTATTTTAAAAAGTAAATATTACTGTTTTGGATAATTCTAATTTAAATATATAATTAAATTCCAGAATATTATTAAATCTTTAAAAATTAATATAAAATAAACCGTAGCCCGGATCGAAAAACTTTCTACATGAAAGTTGCTCAGAACGACGAGACGAACCCGGATACACTACCCACATATCCGTGTGATGCTCTAAATACCTGAACGTGGAACATTCCCTCTCCGGTCATCCGTCTGACAAATGTCCGGAACCGGGAAAACTTCCCGGATAGGTTCCCCCTTCATCGGTATCGAGTAACACTGCGTTAGAACACACCCGGCACTGCTTATGGCCATGCTATGCTTTGTGTTATGATTGTTTGCTTTGTATTTACTGTTTCTTCCCCCTCCTTCTCTCTCGATAGACGCTGAGACTACCGATGATACTGCTGTGTACGACTACGTCGTCGACGAACGTTCCCTCTCGACAGAGCAGCAAGGCAAGCAAAACCCCCTTGATCATTCCGATATCACCTATTCTTTCTCCCTCATGCTTGCATTAGATTTTGCTATTGTTTTAACATCACCTATTCTGATGCATAGCCTGTTTTTGAGTACTACATTCATACCTGCTTTCATATACTGTTGTAGTATAGGTATGGATAATGTCCCCCTGTGACCCCCATTTTACTATTGTTGTTGCCCCTGCTTTCATCGACGAAACCGAGGACGTGAAGACAGAAGACTCAGTTGACATGACTGACAAGCCGTTACCGACACATCACCTCACATACCCAGAGTGTGATATATCGAGGGTGATTCCTCGGATATCCACTTGGTGTTCTGACACACAGCCACTATGACTTGTTACTGTATTACATATGAAAGGCGGGACTGAAGGGACTGGCAGTACCACTCTGTTGTGGTGGACCTGAGTTCCCGACAGTTCTGAGACGGGTCGGCCCCAAGGGTACCCGTGTGAGAAAGATTTGGTGGGATGCGCCGCAAGGCATCCGAAGACTTGGTGGGGTGCGCCGTAAGGCACCCGAGGTTATTGGCGGGGCGACGGACTGCAATGGTTCGAGCTTGCCCCGCACCTTAAAATGCTAATGGGTTGAGTATTTAATCTGAGTTGGTCGATACGACTTTTAACGCACTAAACCTTCACGTGGGGAAGTTATGGGTACTCAGCGTCGTTGTATCAGCCGAAGCTCTTCGAACATCAGCAATGGAGCGGCGCGAGCCGAATTGGGCTGGAACGGAGGGACCCTGACGGAGGGCGTGCTAGGTCTGTTTTTGGCAGCGTTCGCATCGTGCAGGAGTGCAAGGGCAAGTGGGCCCACGAACCTGCGCGCTTAGGAGTAGACCGGCGGGCTGGCCTCTTCGTTGAGTCTAGGTGGGGCGACGACGTGCTGAATCCCGAGGCCGGGCTCGACCCAGAAAAGTGTGTCCGGCCGGAGGTGACAGGCGTGTTGGAAATGAGGTGCACCCCTGCAGGGAAGAACAAACTATTCGAATAGCCGTGTCCACGGTAACAGGAGGACTTGGAGTTATACTTTGACCTTATACAACTAAAACTGTTAATTTACATTGAAATGAATGTGGCTCCGAGATCGCTTCCTCGCAGGGAGTCGGGGAAGGATCTCTGGGCGTGGTTACTTAATAAAATTGCTACAATAATATGACTATATATATGTGATACCAGTCTACTCTCGTCTTATGCTGCAAGACGCTGAAGATGCTAGTCTTCGATAGGACTAGGCCTTCTCTTATTCTTGCATTCTGCAGTCAGCCCAGATATAACCCCATACCTTGATACTGGTGCATATTTAGCATAGTTCTGATGTAAGTCTTGCGAGTACTTTGGATGAGTACTCACCGCTGCTTTGCATTCTCTTTCCCCCCCTCGATACGTTGCTGCGTTCAGACGATGGAGCCCAGGAGATGGAGTACGCCGGAGACGACTACTACTACCCCGACGGAGCCCACTACCACCAGGATGGAGCTTACTGCGACGTAGACTTCTCCGACGTGCAGGAGTAGTTAGGAGGTTCCCAGGCAGGAGGCCTCGCCTCTTTTGACCCGCTGCTTATGTTTGTGCTAGCCTTCTTAAGGCAAAACTTGTGTCCTTTTATGTCTGTACTCAGATATTGTTGCTTCCGCTGACTTTGTACTCAAGCTATTATATCCGAGCCCTCGAGGCCCCTGGCTGTAATATGAAGCTTGAATTATTTTAATTTGTGTTTAGAGTTGTGTTGTGATTCCTTCCAGTGAGTCCCTAATCTTGGTCGTACGCATTGCGTGTATGTTTAGTGCACGGTTGAAGAATGGGGGCGTCACAAGTTGGTATCAGAGCCGACTGCTTGTAGGTAGCCCCCTTTCCAACTCCTTGGACGAAGTTGAGTCTAGTCATTGAAAAACTTTTACTAACACTGATGCTGTGGATTACGGGCCCACATCTCAATCGGGTGGTATTAGGATCTTTTATTCCTCATCTATACTCTGGGTTCTGATCTCTCTTCTCTTTCGGGTTAAAGATTTTATTAACACTAACTCTAGGTTCTCGTAACTACTTCCCCGGAGAGCCCCTCATTCCAGATGATGGCTTGATTCGTCAGAAGATTCTGAAGATACCCTTTTGATGTTTTCCGAGACTTTGTGCTCATCGGCTTTGCAATTCCCTACCACCGATAAGTCCCTATGGATGACTAATTGCACTTGTCATTCATACAATCTTTTCTCGTTGCTCTGGTTATTACAAGGTGCCCCGAAATACTCTCCATTTCCACGATAGCCCTTTGAGTTTACTGCCTTATAGTTCTTTTCCGCATGGAAGCCTTACGGATAATTCCTCACGATTGTCGAGGATCCGTTCATCCCAGTTGTTCATGTGTTTCACAAAATTCTTCGAAATACTTTTCGATCTTCCGAAAATCCTCTGCAGCATGTTGTTCTTGAAATTCTTGCCTGCTCGCATTATGGTTAATTCCATATGTCTAGTAGTCTTCGTTAACATCCCATGTCTTTGCCATTTTGAGCCTATTGATTCAATGTGTGCTTATGCACGCAGTCATCAGGTGATCCGTTTAAATTATCTTTCCGGTTCAGACGTCCTTCCGGACATGTTTTGGTTCTCGGCAATTCAAACCTTTATTGATTGTCCGACTAATTCTTTTCAACTTATCCATCCTTGGTCAGAGCGTCTGCTTCTGATCCTTCGTTTTGGAAATCATAATTCCTTTTTTTAATTAAGCATCGAATTGTTCGGGAGTTCTATATTCTGATGCCTTGCATTCTCTCTTCCTGTGATTGAGTACCAATACTCACATCAGCTCCGTTGTGAACCGTCAGACCCATTGCTGGGTTGTTATCCGATACTATCCTTCGCATTCAAAATTCTTGTGAATTCTTCCCCTGGTGCATAATGCCTTTGGTAGAGAGTATCCTCTGCTTTTGTCAATCATGCTCTATTTTCGAGCTTGTGTTGTTATTCTTGAAGCTTGTGGTATACGTTCCTAAGATGCCCCTATGGGTTGAACCTATGCCTTCCCTAATCTGTGTGACCCGAGAGTTTTCACGAGTCATATTCTCTGTTGTTTAGCCCAATAACATTTCAACACTGCAACTTCATCAAAAGCGAGAAGTGAATGAGAGGTTATGCCTTGAAGAAGTGGGAGTCGACCTTGAACTTTGTGTTCATGCCCATGGACCCGGTGTATGACTTATCATGGAGCTTCTTGTAACAATAATCTTTCTTTTTGTATGGATTGATCTTGTATCTATGTTTTGGAACTTTGCGACCGTGGTTTCGACCATGATTGTTCTTCTTTGATCCCATTTCTTGGACAAGTTCAAACACTTGTCTTCGGCAGATCAGTGCACCTGCCCAACCTCTATTTTGATCTACCTTCGAGTATTACCCCCTGGTATCTCGAGGATATCGTGTCTTTGCACTACATCTTAGGAATTTAAGATGAAGTAATACCTTACCCTGTCATAGTCACTCCACGGGTTCTGGGTTGTCATCAACCGAGAACATCGAATAGTGAATCAAGTCCGCATTGCGATTCAACAACTCTTAGTAATCTTCTTTGCTTAAGAGTTTGTACTCGATCATGTCGTTCCAAGCTGTTAGGCTACATCATCATCGTCATGCTAAGGCCTGACCATGCTATCTAGTCCTTCATCCCCGGAACACAATTCCAACAGTGCGCTAAGCTTACTTCGAGTTTTTAACATCATGATTAGTTGTCTTGAAGGGCAATATCGATTTTGAGCTAGCAATCTTATCTGTGGTTCCGGCAACTTTTTTGCTTCACCATTCCTTTGCTTGATGTCATCGCTGATCGATTACATCTTTATGAAACTTCTCGACATATGTGTCATGATCAACATCATCATTCTGATGTTCATTCAACATATCAATCGAGTTCATGATGAGAAATGCCCTCCTTGCCTCGATGATTTTTGTTATCATCGACAACATTCTTGCCTTCCCTACAACACAAACTTGTTCATGTTTTGTGTTGTATATTTAGTTCCTGGCTACCCCGCTTTTGTCCTGTTCTAACACTGATCGTGCTACCCCATCCTTAATTCGAGGTGCATTTTTCTATCAATGTTTAAATTGTGGATGTTCTCCCCGATCCTTCATTGTTATATCATTCACATAATTCTGGAAATCCATCCTTGTGAAATCCCGATGAATTGTTGCTGAGCCCATCGGCCACATTCTCATCCTCTTCATGGTTAATGGTGAACTCCTGTTTCGGAGCTTGCTTCCGTATTCCATGTTCTGAGATTCTTGCAACGTGATCTTGTCGATTTGTGTTGCATCCTTTTCCTTCTCAGGCCTGCTAAGTCTGAGGTATCGAAATACCAAACATATCTGAATCTCAGTCAGATACGATGGTTGGAACATCTTCCAAGAATTATAACATGGGTCTCTGTTACTCGGTAAGGTGATGTTATGGCTATCACACCTGGCCGGAGCACCTAATGCTATAGTATCTTGCTCAGCAAGGTTGGCCATCCTTCTATGAGGAAATTGAATGACTTATTTTATAAGTTGTTCCCGATGGATCCGTTGTGTATCCAAAGTCTGATCTTTACCTGGTGACCATGTCATTGCTATCTTGAAGCATGTCTGTAATACCAAGAACATTGGCGGCATAATGCTAAATGTTTCTTGATCAATTATCCTAACACCGTTGTATGGGTAAACTTCATAAATTCCTTGCCCCTTTGTCTTAATGGTTACCTACCTGGAGCGTTGGCATGATTGTCTCGCTCTGCTTGCTCTTGGAAAGGATATACACCTAATGTTCGTGTATACACATTTTCCTTTCCATTCGTCTGTTTAATGTGATAATCACATTTTCCCTTTCCATTGGTCTGTTTAACCTTTCTTGAGATTTATTTGATCTGAGCAGTGATAGTTCCCTGCTTAGGTAAATACCTCGGTGTACTACTCTGTCAGTAAGACCCTGTTACTATTGTTGTTAACATTTCGGTAACCGCCGGTGGACAAGAACTTTGCCTATTGGCCCGCCTCGTTTTGACGAGCAGGAAGATGGTTCTCTTCGTCCCCCGCCCTTGGTACCGACGTTGTGTCGACATATATGACAGATTTTCCTCTGACTTGTCTTGCTAGCAAGACCGTGCAAGATGTCACCGCTCTTCCTACTCTTAATCCACATGATGGACCCATAACCCACAGTTCCACGGGATCGAAACCTGACTCTCCTTTACCACTTTGATTCCTAGGTATCTTTTGCACTTGGCTTCGTATGTAATTCCTGAGTCGCCGTCGAATGGAAGATCTAATCTAGTATCAGACGCAATATTTAATTCGTTGCTCTGAACCCTTCCATTTTTGATTAGGCATCGAATGATTGCCTACTCTTTTAAAACTTTTGAACCATCGCATATTGCTCTCAATGAATTCCTTGAGTTACGACTCGAGAGATAATTCATGTCTTCTTCCTTGAATTCACTGTCAGATATCCAACTTTGTGGAGATACGTACTTCCAGTGTTTTCCCCCTAACCGCATGCGTAGGACGATGAAACAACCTCTTCGAGAAGAGCAACCAAGAACTAGAAGACTCGTTAGAAATTCGTGACCAAACTTCCCCCCCCCCTTACCCTACCTCTTAATTCTCGGGACGAGAATTCTTGTTAGACGAGGAGAGTTGTAACACCCCCAGTGTTAGGCCACAGTAACCTCACACTAATAATGCCATGTTATCATGATCATCATAATTAAAATGCAATTAAAGAAATGATCCAACTCAAATTCAAATTTAAAATAAAGTCAAATAAATAATTTCATCAAACATGAAAACTAAAATGATGTTTGGTCTACGAAAATTCACCTAGTAATTATCAAATAGGAACCAACATTTTGTAAGTCATTCAAATGCCCTGAATTATTGAAAACAGAAGCCAAAACAATATTTTAAATGCTTTTTGCATTATGGAAAATAGCTTTTCCAATGCTTCTCAAACTTTTTGTGGCAGTGCTATAAATAGCAAATTGAATAGCGGACCTTGTCACATATTTTTGTTAGAGCAAATAGTAACTGAAAATAAACAAAACAGAAAACTAATAAAAGAAAAATCTAAAACTAAAACAAAAATAAGAATAAAAGAAAAACACCCCCCCTGGCCCAACTGGGCCAGTACCCAGCCGGCCCAGCCGCCCCCCCTTATCCCCAGCGCCGCCGAAACCCTAACCCGGCGCCCCCTCACTCCCCCCCACTCTCCCGATCCCCCTTCTCCTCCCCCCGATCTGGGCGCCGCCCGATCCCGTGCCCCGTCCCCCGGCGCCTCCCCGCCGCGCCTCCGTCGCCCCTCACTGTCCCGCTCCTCGTCGTCGTCGCCGGTGTCCCGTCGCCTCCCCCTCGCCCCGATCTGGATCGGGTCGGCCCCCGCCGCGCTCGCCGCACGACCCCGCCGCCTCGACCTCGCTGGCGTCGCTCCTCCGCCTCCTCCCCGTCGGTCGCCAACGTGCCTCGCCGCCCTAGCCCCCCCTACACGCCGATGTGAGCACCGGCCCTCCCCCACTCCTCTCCCCTCGCCGGCCCGCATCGCCTCCCCTCTGTCGCCGCCGTTCGTCGTGCTCGCCGCACTCCGCTTGCGCCCACGGCCGCGCCCCCGCATGCACACGCACACGCACGCCCGCCGCGGCCTCGCTCCCCCCCTCTCGCTGCGCCCCTGCTGCTGTTGCCGCTGGCCGCGTCCGTAGGCCGCCGCCGATGCCGTGCTCGCCGCCGCACCCGCGGGCCCTCGCTGCGCCCTCCATCGGCCGCCGCGAGGCTCCTCCCGCCGTCGCCAGGAGCCGCCGTGGCCCTGGCCTCGCCCTCCCTGGCCGGCGCCGTGCCCGCCGCTGCCTGTCGCCCGCTTCTGTCCGCGCACGCGCGCGCGATGGCCGGACCTGTCCGGTCCCGAAAGGGGCCTGGCAGCGGACGTGTCCGCCCCTGGACACTGGCAAATGGGACCCACCCTAGAAACGTTTAAAAAAGAAAGAATTAATAAAAATAAAAATAATAGTAATAATTAATTAGTAAAATAATTAATTAGTAAAATAATTAATTAAGTAATTAATTAATTAGTGATTAATCTATTATTTAACCTAACTAAGCTGATTAGGTTAGATTAATGTCTCTGTTAGTTAAACAGAGTATGACATGTGGGCCCAACCCCATTAACACTAATTAAACCTGTTAATTTAATCTGTCAAATAATTAATTGTTTTAAACAGTAAATATTACTGTTTTGGATAATTCTAATTTAAATATATAATTAAATTTCAGAATATTATTAAATCTTTAAAAATTAATATAAAATAAACCGTAGCCCGGATCGAAAAACTTTCTACATGAAAGTTGCTCAGAACGACGAGACGAACCCGGATACACTACCCACATATCCGTGTGATGCTCTAAATACCTAAACGTGGAACATTCCCTCTCCGGTCATCCGTCTGACAAATGTTCGGAACAGGGAAAACTTCCCGGATAGGTTCCCCCTTCATCGGTATCGAGTAACACTGCGTTAGGACACACCCGGCACTGCCTATGGCCATGCTATGCTTTGTGTTACGATTGTTTGCTTTGTATTTACTGTTTCTTCCCCCTCCTTCTCTCTCGATAGACGCTGAGACTACCGATGATACTGCTGTGTACGACTACGTCGTCGACGAACGTTCCCTCTCGACAGAGCAGCAAGGCAAGCAAAACCCCCTTGAGCATTCCGATATCACCTATTCTTTCTCCCTCATGCTTGCATTAGATTTTGCTATTGTTTTAACAGCACCTATTCTGATGCATAGCCTGTTTTTGAGTACTACATTCATACCTGCTTTCATATACTGTTGTAGTATAGGTATGGATAATGTCCCCCTGTGACCCCCATTTTACTATTGTTGTTGCCCCTGCTTTCATCGACGACACCGAGGACGTGAAGACAGAAGACTCAGTTGACATGACTAACAAGCCATTACTGACACATCACCTCACATACCCCGAGTGTGATATATCGAGGGTGATTCCTCGGATATCCACTTGGTGTTCTGACACACAGCCACTATGACTTGTTACTGTATTACATATGAAAGGCGGGACTGAAGGGACTGGCGGTACCACTCTGTTGAGGTGGACCTGAGTTCCCGACAGTTCTGAGACGGGTCGGCCCCAAGGGTACCCGTGTGAGAAAGATTTGGTGGGATGCGCCGCAAGGCATCTGAAGACTTGGTGGGGTGCGCTGTAAGGCACCCGAGGTTATTGGCGGGGCGACGGACTGCAATGGTTCGAGCTTGCCCCGCACCTTAAAATGCTAATGGGTTGAGTATTTAATCTGAGTTGGTCGATACGACTTTTAACGCACTAAACCTTCACGTGGGGAAGTCATGGGTACTCAGCGTCGTTGTATCAGCCGAAGCTCTTCGAACGTCAGCAATGGAGCGGCACGAGCCGAATTGGGCGGGAACGCAGGGACCCTGACGGAGGGCGTGCTAGGTCTGTTTTCGGCCGCGTTCGCATCGTGCAGGAGTGCAAGGGCAAGTGGGCCCACGAATCTGCGTGCTTAGGAGTAGACCGGCGGGCTGGCCTCTTCGTTGAGTCTAGGTGGGGCGACGATGTGCTGAATCCCGAGGCCGGGCTCGACCCAGGAAAGTGTGTCCGGCCGGAGGTGACAGGCATGTTGGAAATGAGGTGCACCCCTGCAGGGAAGAACAAACTATTCGAATAGCCGTGTCCATGGTAACAGGACGACTTGGAGTTATACTTTGACCTTATACAACTAAAACTGTTAATTTTCATGGAAATGAATGTGGCTCCGAGATCGCTTCCTCGCAGGGAGTCGGGGAAGGATCTCTGGGCGTGGTTACTTAATAAAATTGCTACAATAATATGACTATATATATGTGATACCAGTCTATTGTCGTCTTATGCTGCAAGACGCTGAAGATGCTAGTCTTCGATAGGACTAGGCCTTCTCTTATTCTTGCATTCTGCAGTCAGCCCAGATATAACCCCATACCTTGATACTGGTGCATATTTAGCATAGTTCTGATGTAAGTCTTGCGAGTACTTTGGATGAGTACTCACCGCTGCTTTGCATTCTCTTTTCCCCCCCTCGATACGTTGCTGCATTCAGACGATGGAGCCCAGGAGATGGAGTACGCCGGAGACGACTACTACTACCCCGACGGAGCCCACTACCACCAGGATGGAGCTTACTGTGACGTAGACTTCTCCGACGTCCAGGAGTAGTTAGGAGGTTCCCAGGCAGGAGGCCTCGCCTCTTTCGATCCGCTGCTTATGTTTGTGCTAGCCTTCTTAAGGCAAAACTTGTGTCCTTTTATGTCTGTATTCAGATATTGTTGCTTCCGCTGACTTTGTACTCAAGCTATTATATTCGAGCCCTCGAGGCCCCTGGCTGTAATATGAAGCTTGAATTATTTTAATTTGTGTTTAGAGTTGTGTTGTGATTCCTTCCAGTGAGTCCCTAATCTTGGTCGTACGCATTGCGTGTATGTTTAGCATACGGTTGAAGAATGGGGGCATCACATAGGTGCATTGCATAAACCAAAAGGCATACGTCTATAAGCAAAGGTACCGAAAGGACAAGTAAAAGTGGTCTTCTCTTGGTCCTCTTTTGACACAGGTATTTGAGAGAAACCAGAATAACCATCTAGAAAGCAAAAATGTGTGTGTTTGGATAGTCTTTCTAGCATTTGATCAATAAAAGGTAGAGGGTAATGATCTTTCCTAGTAGCCTTCTTAGGAACACAATGAACGGGACTAACCCATCTACTATCAGCAATAGGATAAATTATACCTGCCTCCAGAAGCTTTAGTATTTCATTTCTTACCACTTCTTTCATTTTAGGATTTAACCGTCGTTGGTGATCAACAACTGGTTTAACATCAAGCTCCATATTAATTTTATATTGACATAGAGTGGGACTAATGCCCTTAAGATCATCAAGAGTATATCCAATAGCAGCACGGTGCTTCCTCAGAGTTTTCAATAATCTCTTTTCTTCATGCTTTGAAAGGTTAGCACTAATAATAACAGGATATATCTCCTTTTCATCAAGATAAGCATATTTCAGAGTATCCGGTAATTGTTTAAGCTCAAACACGGGATCACCCTTGGGTGGAGGAGGATCCCCAAGTATTTCAACAGGCAGGTTGTGTTTCAAAATAGGCTGTTGATCAAAGAAAATCTTATCTATTTCATTCCTTTCATTATGCATATCGTTTTCATGGTCTAGCAAATATTGTTCTAAAGGATCAGTAGGAGGCACATCAATAGAAGCAAGACCAATAATTTCATCTTTACTAGGCAATTCTTTGTCATGGGGTTGTCTACGAAATTTAGAGAAATTGAACTCATGAGACACATCCCCAAAACTTACAGTAACAGTTTCTTTCTCACAATCTATCTTAGCATTGGCAGTATTCAAGAAAGGTCTACCAAATATAATGGGACAAAAATCATCTTGTGGGGAACCAAGAACAAGAAAATCAGTAGGATACTTTATTTTCCCACACAAGACTTCAACATCTCTAACAATCCCAACTAGTGCTATAGTATCTCTATTAGCAAGCTTAATGGTAACATCAATTTCCTCTAATTCAGCTGGTGCAATATCATTCATTATTTCTTGATATAAGGTAAAGGGAATTGCACTCACACTAGCACCCACATCACACAAGCCATGATAACAATGATCTCCTATTTTAACAGAAACAACAGGCATGCCAACAATAGGTCTATGTTTATCTTTAGTATCAGGTCTAGCAATTCTAGCAGCTTCATCACAGAAATGAATAACATGCCCATCAATATTATCAGCCAAGAGATCTTTAACCATAGCAATACTAGGTTCAACTTTGATTTTTTCAGGGGGTGTAGGTGTTCTAACATAGCTCTTACGAACCACAGTTGAAGCTTTAGCATGTTCCTTTATTCTAACAGGGAAAGGTGGTTTCTCAATATAAGCAGTAGGAATAACAGGATTAACGTTATAAGTAATAGTTTCTTCTTCAACTTTAATAGGTTCAACTACTTTCACTTCAATGGGGGGATGATATTTAAACCACTTCTCCTTAGGGAGATCAACATGAGCAGCAAAAGATTCACAGAAAGAAGCTACTATCTCAGAGTCAAGTCCATATTTAGTGCTAAATTCACGAAAAGCATCGGTGTCTATAAAGGATTTAACACAATCAAACTTAAGGTTTATACCTGACTCCTTACCTTCGTCGAGTTCCCAATCTTCAGAGTTGCGTTTAATTCTTTCCAATAAGTCCCATTTGAATTCAATATCTTTCTTCATAAAAGAACCAGTACAAGAAGTATCGAGCATGGATTGATCATTACGAGAAAGCCGAGCATAAAAATTCTGAATAATTATTTCTCTTGGGAGCTCATGATTGGGGCATGAATATAACATTGACTTAAGCCTCCCCCAAGCTTGAGCGATTCTTTCTCCTTCACGAGGCCAAAAATTATAAATATAATTCCGATCACGATGAACCAGATGCATAGGATAAAACTTCTGATGAAATTCCAATTTCAATCGGTTGTAGTTCCATGATCCAATATCATCACATAGCCTATACCATGTCAATGCCTTCTCCTTCAAAGATAAAGGAAAGACCTTCTTCTTGACATCATCCTCGGGGAAACCTGCAAGCTTAAATAATCCACAAACTTCATCCACATAGATGAGATGCAAATCAGGATGTAGTGTTCCATCTCCTGCATAAGGATTAGCTAGCAGTTTCTCTATCATACCCGAAGGAATTTCATAATAAATATTTTCAGTAGGTGCAGTAGGTTGAGGAGCATCTCTTTGTGCTTCCGGTCGAGGTGAAGATACCCCGAACAAGCCCCTCAAAGGATTATTTTCCATAGTAACAAGTGACAGTAAATTTTAGCACACTATATAAATTTTTCCTTACCAAGTTCCACTCACCAAAGGCGCTTCACTCCCCGGCAACGGCGCCAGAAAAGAGTCTTGATGACCCACAAGTATAGGGGATCTATCGTAGTCCTTTCGATAAGTAAGAGTGTCGAACCCAACGAGGAGCAGAAGGAAATGACAAGCAGTTTTCAGTAAGGTATTCTCTGCAAGCACTGAAATTATCGGTAATAGATAGTTTTGTGATAAGATAATTCATAACGGGTAGCAAGTAACAAATGTAACAAAGGTGCAGCAAGGTGGCCCAATCCTTTTTGTAGCAAAGGACAAGCCTGGACAAACTCTTATATAAAGCAAAGCGCTCCCGAGGACACAAGGGAATTACTGTCAAGCTAGTTTTCATCATGCTCATATGATTCGCGTTCGTTACTTTGATAATTTGATATGTGGGTGGACCGGTGCTTGGGTGCTGTCCTTACTTGGACAAACCTCCCACTTATGATTAACCTCTCTCGCAAGCATCCGCAACTACAAAAGAAGTATTAAGATAAATCTAACCATAGCATGAAACATATGGATCCAAATCAGCCCCTTACGAAGAAAACGCATAAACTAGGGTTTAAGCTTCTGTCACTCTAGCAACCCATCATCTACTTATTACTTCCCAATGCCTTCCCCTAGGCCCAAATAATGGTGAAGTGTCATGTAGTCGACGTTCACATAACACCACTAGAGGAGAGACAACATACATCTCATCAAAATATCGAACGAATACCAAATTCACATGATTACTTATAACAAGACTTATCCCATGTCCTCGGGAACAAACGTAACTACTCACAAAGCATATTCATGTTCATAATCAGAGGAGTATTAATTATCATTAAGGATCTGAACATATGATCTTCCACCAAGTAAACCAACTAGCATGAACTACAAGGAGTAATCAACACTACTAGCAACCCACAGGTACCAATCTGAGGTTTTGAGACAAAGATCGGATACAAGAGATGAACTAGGGTTTGGAGAGGAGATGGTGCTGGTGAAGATGTTGATGGAGATTGACCCCCTCTCGATGAGAGGATCGTTGGTGATGACGATGGCTTCGATTTCCCCCTCCGGGAGGGAAGTTTCCCCGGCAGAACAGCTCCTCCGGAGCCCTAGATTGGTTCTGCCCAAGTTCCGCCTCGAGACGGCGGCGCTTCGTCCCGAAAGCTCTCTTCTGATTTTTTCCAGGTCAAAACCCTCCATATAGCAGAAGATGGGCACCAGAGGCCTGCCAGGGGGCCCACAAGCCACAGGGGCGCGCCTAGGGGGGGTAGGGCGTGCCCCCTGGCTTGTGACTGCCTTGTGGGTCCCCTCTGGTATTTTCTTTGCCCAATATTTTTTATATATTCCAAAATAATTCTCCGTAGATTTTCAGGACTTTTGGAGTTGTGCAGAATAGGTATATCAGATTTGCTCCTTTTCCAGTCCAGAATTCCAGCTGCCGGCATTCTCCCTCTCCATGTAAACCTTGTAAAATAAGAGAGAAAAGGCATAAGTATTGTACCATAATGTGTAATAACATCCCATAATGCAATAAATATCAATATGAAAGCATGATGCAAAATGGACGTATCAGGATCCACGGTGAGCTTTCCGGGGGTCTAGACCCTGCTCGCCGCCCTGTCTCCGCCCCTGCTGGCCAGGGCTGTGGGCAGCGAGGCCACATGGCCGTCCACGCCCTGCTGTTGGCTGGGTTGGGGAGGCGTGGTGGCGGCGGTGGTGGTGCGGCCTGGGAGCGGAGGGACGGCGAGGCCCTGCCTGCGCCTCCCGGTGGCCACGGGCTGCGGGTGGCTTGGGCTACGGTTGGTGGTTCCCTCCTTGCCGAGGGTCGGAGGTAGCTGCGGCGTGGTGGTGGTGGCGGCGGTGCGGACCGGGGCTGCCTTGGATGCCTGGTTGCGGCTGGGACACCTGTCGGGTTGCGCGGGCTGCAGTTTGGCTTGGGCTGCGGGCGGCGGCCTCCTCCTTGCTCTTGGGCGGAGGTGGCTGCGGCGTGGTGGTGGTGGCGTTGCCCTGATGACGTCGGGAGGCGGTCACGATCTTCAACCACGGGCGCGTGGTGGTTGGGTGTTGTAGGTGGGAGCGGTGGCCCTCAGGTGTGGTGTTGAGGGGTGGAGCATGTCGCGGGGAGCCGACGGAGTTGGGTGATTGGCGACCGGAGGTACCGGCTACCACTGGGTAGCCGGAGGTGCCGGATGTCATGGGGCTCCCCTGTTTGGATCTGGAGGTGCCGGATCTGATGGGGCGACCCCCTCCTCTCCCGGTAGCGCTAGTTGGCAGTTGGTCGACGGTGTGGGTTGGCCGCCGGTGAAGGGGTTTGACTTGGTCCCCCAATCATGGGCTGGTTGCTATCTTGCGCATGTCTCGTCCTTCTCTGTCCCGGTCGAGCTGGAGGCTCGGGGCTTGGTTGGTGAGGCGTCCGCGTGTTTTGGCGTCGGTGTTGAGTTGTCGGAGGAAGCCGGGACGGCGGTCCTGGATGGCGGGATCCACAGTGAGCTTTCCGGCAGGCTTCGTGGTGACGGTGATGCCTACGCCTCTCGGCCGTGTGGGCGGCAGGAGGTAGGGGTGGAAGACTCTGGCATGCTCTGTTCGTGCCCGGATCTGGCGGGGCTAGCCTGACTCTCGCGCGGTGGTAGCAGTTTCGCCTCCTGGTGATTTTGGCGAGTTCCCAAGCGAAAGCTTAGCACTTGGCGCCGGCGCCGGCGGCAACCGTGGGTGTCGTTCCCTTCTTGAAGGCGTAGTCGTGGGTCTTGTTTTTGTGTCAGGGCTCCGGGTGAAAACCCTTGTCTGTTCTCAGAATTGACAGCGGTGACGCATCACGCCGTCACCCTCTTGGGGGCATTGTTGCGGAGTTTTGGTGTCGTATGTTGGTCCTAGGAGAGTTGTTAGGCTAGCTCTAAGCTTCTTGTTGTATCTTGCGATCCGCTTTTTAAGAGAGTTTTCTTTCCACCTTGTATCGTTCGGCCATGTACTGTTCATTGTGTTGCTTTATATATAAAGCGGGGCGAAAGCCTGTTTCGAGAGAGTGGAAGATCCAACATTTTTTTGTTCTACACTTCTACTACATAAGAAGTGATCGATTAGCAGTACGAGTATCACTAAGCGTACGTCTGGCTAATTCATAACAGCATCCTCAAGTTGCAGCCTTGCAGCAGGAGAAGCTGCAGCCTTCTCCTTCCCTCCATTCCTTCCCCACAGGCAAATCTCCTCATGCCAACCCTAGTAGCAATGGCCCTTGAGCTCCTCGTGGCAACCGTCACTCAAGTATCTCTGAATATGAAGTTTCTTTTGATACTCCTCACAGCAAATCCGTGCAATCTTCTCGGGAAAAGGAGGAGGAAATGGAGCAAGCTTCTACAACCAGTGCTATACATCTGAAGAGGAAGAGACTGGATAAGGCACCTCTGGTGGAGACCATGGTAAGAAGGAGCTTTGGGTTGGCCAATATGAGGTATGTGGTTGCAGGTGTTGATGGCAGGATGGTGGTGGTTACCCCTAGTTCTTAGTTCTGGTGTAGGTTCCTCATGAGGTGTGTTCATTGGTCTCACCTTTCGACCAACTCTGTGAAAGTGCCTGATGCTCTCATCTGAAGACATGTTAGCGAGTGTGTGATCCGACATGGATCGCCTCGTTCCCTTTTGACACTTCTCCCGTCTTTGAGGGGTGTCATCGAGTGGCAACCAAACTGCCAAACTCGAAGTGCTCATGCTTGGAGAGAGGCGAAGATGGATGTTGAAGTACTCCTCAATGTTGGTTGTGCTGGCGAAATATGTAATAGCAAAGTGTGCTAATTCTTGACTTGTAGCTCATCGTTGTTCCTGTAATATTCTCTTCCTTGAATCCCCTGCAACTTTCTTGCTCGATCGGTTCCCCTCTTAACGAGTGATGAAACATAGCGCTGCTACACTTCATTAAAAAAAATGCTAGCCACCGGTCGACCGATGCAATATTGGGTCGGTCACGTTAATTATGGGTGTTGGATTCAAATATGTATGACCGTCAAATCCAGAAAAACAAACTCATTCCCTGCCCGCATTGCTCGCGCACGGCTCTTGCTGATAGCGTTGACTTGTGTGTGACACATCTCGTCCTCGTCGCCGACTCCTTAGGTATATGACTCGCAACACACTGCGTCGCCCCCTATGATGTACCCCTCGAGATTGGAGCACCACCGCTAGACTTCATCAACGCACGGTGGCTGGAGAACTCCACCCTTTGCAGTTTGATATTGCAGTGGTCGTCGTGGTTGCAACATTACCGGCGTTATCGCCTCTGGCTCGCCGCCGGCGTCGGCTTCCGCCACCATCGTGCTCTAGCAAAATAAAAATTTCAGCAATAAAAATCAATATCACTGATCGTAGCAAAAACAATCACTAATCCCAGCAAAACACATTGCCGGTTCCGGCAAAACTTCGTCACCGACGATGACGGCAATAAAAAGTCTCGTCGGATTCAGCAAAAAATCTTATCAGTTGTAGCAAAAAGGAAGGACCTTGATAAGTGTGAGCACGTGTGACACGATGCAATTTCGCCCTGACGTTTTTTATGACAACTTTAGTTACCCGGGTATGGCAACTTAGTTGTAAAGCATGACAACTTTCTATTTGAATGACAAATTTCAGTTTTTTTTTTGATTTCGTTTTTTATGTCAATTTTAATTGTAAAAAGGTCAGCGATTAAGAAATAACTATTTCCCTAAAAAAAGCACCAACCGCCCAGCTCGCTGCACACTTTTGAGTTTGAGGCAGACTAAGTACGAAAGCGATATACTATATCAAAATAGTTTAGATTCTAAAAGACAAATATCATCAAATCCTACGGTTACAGAATTTGTCTTGTTCTACACGCAAACCATAAAAATATGCAAGCACTTGTTGCTTAATTAACCAACTACAAGATGCAAAACCTAGAGAAGAATGCGAGGGAAAAACGCGGCATCCACGACCAGGCCGTTCCGCGACCACCATGCATATATATATCCACCTCTTCTTCTTGTCGCTTCATGATTACTACCTAACGCTTCTTGGTAGTAGTTGGCAATTATACAGTCATATGTCTGGTCTCGAGCTTGTAGTAGTGGCAGTGCCGGCCGCGGCGGTGGCGCGGCTAGTTTTCGGGCTCATCTCGGATATTGCGAACGCGGCAGAGAAAGCCCGCCAGAACAAGGAAGACTGCGACGACCTCAAGGGGCACGTATCGCAGATCGGCAGGCTGCTGCCTCGCCTGCAGCTGCAGGACCCGGAGGTGACGGAAGCGCTGGCCGGCCTACGCGACACGCTCCTGGTGGCGCACGGTCTCTTCGTCGCTTGCCAGACATCCAACATGCTCAAGAACCTCTTCTCTGCCGGCGAGCAGGCTGCGAAGTTCACGCAAGTCAAAGGCAGGATCGACTCACACCTCCTCGTCATTCAATTGCTCAGCCAAATTTCCATTACCCACCGCCTCGACCAGATCCTCCCTCCTAATCACACCAGCGTACTTGTGCCAGTAGCAACAACTAAGGTTGCTGCTACATCTGCTATGGCGCCGTGGCCAGCCGCAGGATCCGGCTCGCGCTCTCCGCAGCTGAAGGTACGTAACATGTCGGGATGTTTGCTTTAGAGAGAGTTTTACAGCTGAATTAATTACGTGCGTGTGTGTGTATTTGTGCGATTGTCTTCCATAGGAGTCTGCGAAGGTCGCCTATGTGGGCTCAACCTCAACGCGTGCAGCTGTGCAGTTCAGGTCAGCGGAGATCGCCGTCATGACCGGAAACTACGGCCATGTGCTCAGTGACGACAGCTCCGGAACGGTGTACAAGGGCCGTCTCAACGGCGGCCAGGAGGTGGCCGTCAAGAGACTGAAGAACCACGGGAGTCAACGAGAGGGTGCGTTCGTGGCGGAGATCGAGATCCTCTGGAACCTCTGTCACGACCAGATCGTTGGCCTCGTGGGCTGGTGCTCGCAGAACGACGAGCGCATGTTCGTCTACCAGTACTCGCACATGAGCAACGGCACGCTCAGGGACCACCTGACGCAGGGCGGAAGCGGCGGCTCTGCCTCTGCGTCGCCGGTGACGTCGTCGTGGAAGGCGCGTCTCCAGGCGCTGCTGGGCGTGGCCGGTGCCATCGACTACCTGCACCGCTTCGCCGTGCCGGGGATCATCCACCGAAACGTCAGCTCGTCGAGCGTCCTTCTGGACAAGAGCTGGGCGCCGCGCGTGTCCGACTTCGGCGCGGCGATTTTGCAAGTGCCGACGACGGGCGGCCAGCACGTCGGGGACGTCGTCGGCAAAGTCGGATACACAGACCCGGAGTACCGCCGCACGAGGTGCGTGAGTCCGGCGAGCGACGTGTACAGCTTCGGCGTGGTCATGCTCGAGGTGTTGACTGGGTGGCCGCCTAGCTGGGAGGGGAAGGACCCGAACACCTTGGTTGGCTTTGCCGTCCCGATCATCGAGTGGGAACCTGCGGTCTGTGCTGGACAGGCGCCCGTCGCCGGAGCCAACGCCCAGACAGATGGAGGCGCTGGAGCTCGTCGCGTACACGGCAACGCGCTGTCTGTGGCAGCAGGATCGACCCTTCATGTCAAACGTGGTGATCAACCTCCATACGGCGCTCGGGCTCATAGACGGCGATGAGCCTAAGCGACTCCAATGGAGCTAGCGACGATTCGCCAAGATGTGAACTACTGGCATGCATGTGTTAAAATGTGGTGTTGTGTGGTTATATTTTCCTATAAGTTGTGTAAATTTTCTGTGTCGTGCTAAAATCAATAAAAAGGAAAAAAATGTGTTTGTGTTTGCTAAGTGCACAAAAGTTACATGAATAACCTAGTAGAACGCGGTCTGATCCGGACCCAACGAAGGGCCTGTGAGAACCGGTGTCGCCAGATCTTATATTGGTGCACAATGACTTCGACATTCTGTGTTGTTCTGTGAGATGGTTAATTTTCTTCAATCCTCTGAACCAGTGGTGATAGATTGCAAGCATGTATACCGCGTCAGGTGATGTTTCAACCGAAGTTGCTTCAACGATTTATAACTCTCATCTAAAGGGGCTAGGAACCCCACCTCCCCACCTCCCCCGTGCGGCGGCGCCGCCCCGCACCGGGGAGTCCCCGCCCTCCTCCTACAGCCGCCCCCCACCTCCTCTCCCCTCCGCCGCCGTCGCCCGGGGCGTCACAAGGCAAAGACCTTGTGGCGTGGCGGCGTCGGCGGTTTTCTCCTCGGATCTCGATCTGGTTGGGAGGCGGCGCTCCTTTCCGACCAGATCGGCGGCGGTGGCGCAGATCGGCGGCGACATGGCTGTGGTGCGGCGGCGGCGGTGGAGGACGGCTCCAGCAGCGGCGGATCTGGCCTTGACTCAGTCGGGCTGATTCGTTCTGCTACCGATCTCAATCGCCGTCAGCGGTGCACTGCTCCTGGACTTGATCTGCAACACGAGGATGTCTGGGGCGCCGGCCCTAGGCTTGGTGGTGGTGGCCTTCTTCTTCGTCGGAGGTGGTCGGCCGGCTGGCTATGCATGGAGTGGGGACAGGCGGCTGCCGGTGAAAGCCATGATCCGACTTCGGTCGTGGCGGGTGACGACGGCGCCTACGCGTCGTTACCTTCTTGAAGGCGTCACCTCTGCAGTCTACGTCTTCCCACTCGCGGTCCAGTCAGTGTCAGGCTGCTTTGGCACCGAGGTGGTGCCGCGGCCGGTCAGGCGGCGGCGGCTGGATCCTTTGATCTAGTCTCCGGCAGAGAAGGCGGCGACCCGTGCACAAGAAGCTAGATGGAGTTTTCCGAACAGATCTGGGTGAAAACCTGCTCTTGGCTAGATGCCAAGGCCGGCGATGGCGACGCTCTACGGCGTCGTTCCCTTCTTCAAGGCATCGCCGAGGAGAAGTTCTAGACCACTATCTGCTACCTCCGGGGGAAACCCTAGATCGATAGATCAGAAGACGGCGGCACGCTTGTGTCGTCTCCCCCTTGGGGGCGTCATTCTTGGAGGTGTACGCGGGCTCGGGGGACCAGTGGATGTTTTCCTCGGTGGAGCGGTGCTTCATCCTGCACATTGATGGCGTGGTGCCCTGGTGATTAGGCGTCTGATGTGCGAAGATGGACTCGCGCAGGAGGGCGACGCTGTCTGGCGCCGTGGGGGCGTCGACGGCAGGCCTTGCAAGGTCGATGCGTCAGTAACTGTTCTGAAGATGGATTGATGGAAGGCGGCGGTGACGACCTATGAGGGAGCGTCGGACCGGTTTGTGCCCCTGACCCGGTATGTGGCTCGGTCGGGGCCTCCGGCTTTAGATGTTAGGCTAGGTGAGAGGTCTGGTTATGTGGCTCACACTTTCTGCACCTCTTCATCATTGGATAGGAGTAGCGACAGATGTTGCCAAGAGGGCGGCTTCAGACATATTGATGTATTGCTTTGTAAGATCTTTGTGAATAATTAATAAAGTGGCTGCATGCATTTTCCAGATGCAGAGGCCGGGGGTCATCCCCCTTTTCTAAAAAAAAATCTAAAGGGGCTAGTGGATATTTCGGTCTTCAAAACCTGGTACGGCGAGGACGTTTGCAAGTGTCAGCTTTGCTTTACTGTTGGTTCAATGTAATTTTCAATATCCAGCAGGTGGCGACATACAATTGGAGAAGGAGGATAGTATAATTTTCAGTGTAATTCTAATTCTTTTACTGGTTATTCCTTCATTGTCTGTCCATTGTACTGACTTTTGTTTTTCTTAATATTAATCAGATCTAGGATGCCCTTTGGGTCTAATTTTTTTACTGGTTGTTCCTTCATTGTCTGTCAAGGCGTGAGAAGAACTATGTGAGTCATGATCGAGATGTCAATGATTGGTCGTACGTGTATTGGAACAACAATATGGTTGTTATCTGGAACTGAGGAGATTGTAAGCTTGTGTGCACTGGATGGCCACGATCCAGCTTAATTAATGAAACACTTTCTCCCCTGATAAACTGACCCGCCGCATGTAGTTTGGGCCCATGACTAATGTGTGCCAAATCCGGGCCCTAATTACCAACGGTGGGCAAGAAATCTAGCTTGCCGTTGGCATGCGATGTACGAGAGTGTCGGGCAGGAATTTGCACCCACAACACATGTAAGTTTGGCCGACGACTAAATTGGTGTGAAGTTACGAGTGATGTGTCCCCCGCCACTGGTAATATCTTACTGGTAATATCTTACCAGTGGCTGGCAGGATTTTGCGCTCGCAACTAGTAATTGGCTAGATTACTAAACAATTTCGTAGTAATAGGGTATTAGAGCAACTCTAACGGGTCAATCAAAATCGTTCGTCCGTGTCAGTTCGTGTCGGCGCGAACACAAAAAAGGCTCAACACGCCGATTTAAATGGACACGCGTCCGCTTTATGACCATCGAGCGACTCATTTGGAGCCTAAATTTGGACCACGCTTGCGTCGGCGCGGACACGAAGCGGACACGCGCCTCGCCCGTGTACTTCCCCTGGCCCGCCCGTCGGTGACACAGTCTCCCCTTTTTTATCTTCTTTCCCATCCGCCGCCCGCCCGGGCACAAATCCTAGGCCGATGCCCATTTTCCCTGGCCATCTTGCTCTTCAGCCCCTCCTTCTCCACCAGGGGGGACCTAGACAAAAATGTCCCGGGGTCCACTTGCACATCACATATGTGTATTTTTTTTGGAATATCACATATATGTGGTTTTCAAGCACTAATATACAAAAAATTAACACACTCATTTCTCTTGAAATGCTCGGCATAAAAATGATTACCAAAACGAAGCGTTTCACTAGGAATATATTCCTAGTTCTTTGAAGGCGTTTTGGGATCTTTCCCAGAAGTATTTTAATAACTACTGAAGTCTACCGTCCTGTAGTGCAAGTAGCAGTTATATAAAGTAAAACAGTAAAGCATAAAGGCTCCAAACTATTTAAACAAATATGACCGGCAATTGCAAAATACGACCGTGGATCTTAATTGCCTACAAAAGAAAGGGTCGACGAATAATCCAAACAGATGTGGATCCCCCCCCCCCCCCCCCCACACACACACACACATATATACTATAACACTAATTTCTTAATTAGAATCGAAGAGCCCACATTCGATTGTGGTCTTCAATATCAAAGCTCAATCATTTAATTATTTTATTTACACCTCTATAACACTATACTATTTAGTTTTAAAGAATCCACGTTCAATTAAGGTCTTCAAGACTTCAATTAAAATCGGATCATCCGATTTTGACCGGGTCAAAACTCTCTCGTTCAATTCTTTAGACAAATATACTATGCTTCCTAACGAGTTTGGTTTACGATTTACAGAACCAACAATTTTTCAAATCAATCAACAACAACAGGCCTAAAAAACATATCAATCATGCTCATGTAGCCGTCGACATAGAAATTTTCCAACATATATAAGGTTGGTTAGCATATAATATAGAATCACACCATGAAAGGCCCATCAAATTACTGAATTACAAATAAAAATAAAACACACTATGTCAACTCCCTCACAGATCAAACGAAATATTCCATTAGTTTCAAAATATAAGGGGTATTAGTTTTTTGGAAAGTCGAATTCTTCAACTTTGACCAAGTTGAGAGCAAAAATATCGACATCCACAATATTAAATAAAAAATATGAAAATTCATTTAACGATGAATCTAATCACAATAATTTGATATTATGGATTTTGATATATTTATCTAAAACTTTAATCAAATTGAAAAGGTTTGACATTTAAAAATCATAATACACATTGTATTTTGAAACAAAGTGATTAGATTTTTTAATCTAACGGCGCAGCCCAGTCCTTCTAGTAAATTAGCCAATCCCAGTAAATTTTTGAACTTTAACACCCTTAAATTTTATAAACCCTCTCGAAATAGGCTTTCGCCCCGCTATATAGATACAACAACCACCCGATACAACAAAGATTCCACTGCTGGGCAGACAGCACAAGAATGACCAAAAGAAATAAGAGAGAAATTAAAAGAAAAGAATGACAACAGAGTCTGATCGACGAAAACGATGATGATCCTAAACCGCTATGCCCTCCGAAGATATCCACCACGCTCCTAGCGCTTTGGACCACCGCATAACAAGCAACACCTTTAGGAAGGAAAGCAACGATGACGACGCTGCTGCCTGGCTTGCTCCTAGGATTTCGCCCGTACGCAGAGGGGCGTGGGTGCGTGGGATACCCGGTGCCCTTCAGGAAGGGACGTCGGCGACCACGGGCGTCGCCGCGTCGGTGCCAGCAACGCCGACAAGGATTTCTCCCGTCCTCCACACACCCCCACCCCCACCGATCTATCGCGCTCCACCAAGCTTGCCGCCCACCAACATGCGCCACCGCGGTCCAGGATAACCACCGTTGTCTCTCCATGGAGATTGAAGCAGGACCGACGGGCCCGAGAGGGAGCAGCCGGGAACGAGGAGCGGCAGAGTAAGCAACCACACGGGAGTGGACAACCTCCACCGCCCTCAGCGGTCACCGACCGGACGCAGCAAGGGGAGCACACCAGGCACGTAGGCTCGGCCGAGCCCTTAATGGCTCGTGAAGCTCCCGTTGCCGCGCTGTAGTGGACGCGCCGCCGTCTCCGCAACCCCTCGCGCAAGCCACACCTCCGTCCGCCGGAGTCGCCGCAAGCAGAGCCGAACCAGGCCCGCCCAGACCCAGATGGGGCCCAAAAGGGCCCAGATTTGGGCCGGGAGGGCACTGCCGCCAACCGCCGCGCCAGCCCGCAGCCAAGTGGCTGCGCCACCGCCTCCTCACCATCCGGATCTGCGCCGCCCGAGGTAGCGCCGCCGCCGGAACCGCCGCTGCCCGAGGAGCACCGCCGCGCGCCCGCGACGGGAAGACCATCTACTATGGACTACATACGAAGCAAAATGAGTAAACCTACACTCTAAAATCCGTCTATATACATCCGTATGTGGTAATCACAGAATTACCCGGTGTCCTGTTACACCGGCTGGACGTACGTAGGTCCGCCCCTATCCTCCACCCAGCAGCACAGCCACCGGTGCGGGAGGCCTAGCGGTAGATCTGCGACGGCCGTGGTGGGATTTGGCGCATCCTGCCGGCGGGATTTGCAGAATCCGGCCACCAGCGACTATGCTTGTCATGGATTGGTCGGGTACCTGTCCACCTAGCCCGGGCAATGCCTCGGTGCCGCATGCAGGTGCTCAATCCGCCTCTAGCCGCTCAGATCTGTCCCGTCACCGATTCGCCGGCAAAGCCACAGCCGGCCGGCGCCCTGGCTCGGCGCTGGCACAAAGACTTGTAGGCTCACCATTGCCGCTCATAAAGTGCGATGACTGCCCGCGGCAGGTCGTTCACCGCATTTCTACGACGCCGGAACATCCCGATTGGGTGTTCGTCAAGTGCAAAAATGACGGGGTACGTGTTTTTTGTTCGGTCTTTTGCTCTTCGATTCGAAGTAATTTTGGTAGTTTACTTGCTCAAATTTGTGTGTAGGAGGGATGCAAGTTTTAGTATTGGAAAGAAGAATACATCAATCTATTGATCACACGAAATTTACTAGATGTTCTTGTATTTCTAGTTAGAATTGAAGCTAGAGATGAGACTAAAGAAGAGAACAAAGGGAAAGCAACGTCTACTTCTTTAGAATCAAAGAAGAAAAATGTTGTCAAGCTCAAGAACTCGCAGATCAACAATGAAGATATAAAGAAGATAATAGTCAACCTAGTAGGAGCAATTATGAAAGTTGGACATCTTTTAAAATGTCTAATTATTGTTCTTGTTTTCTTTGGTCTTGTACTCGTAGTGAAGAATTGACAAAATAATGTATGTATCAAAATGACTTTGATGAAATAAAAAATAACGTGCCAATGCCAACAAAAAATATGTGTGAATGATAAAAAATGAATGCCGGCCGGCCGCGAGGACGAGATTTGGGTTCGCGCGTTGGGTGCACGGCCGACCCAAATACAAAAAACGGATGGACATGCTAACTCAAACGGACAAAACGCGTCGGCTGGTTGGAGTTGCTCTTACACCACCTTAGTTTTGGGTCATCTTGTATATTTTTGGAGCACAATACTACATTCAGTTTTTATAGTCCGTTTTTTACGGAGAAGACTGACTTGCAGTTGGATTTGAGCCATCCTCCTTGGGCTGGCCGAATCTCCCACTTGTCCCTCGTTAAATGTCCCCATTAGGGCGTTGAGTTTTGTTTTTTAGAACGAAGGCTCAAGAAGAGCCCGACTTTGAATTAACAAAGTCATCAACCGGTGAGGATTACAAGATCACTAACTTACAAGGAAGAAGCAAATAAAAAACAGAGCGGCTGATACAAGGAGCCCAAGCGAAACACACTCAAAGGCAGCAGCGAATGCGAGCAAAAGCATCACTATGCTGCGACCAACACCCTACAGGACGACCTACACCAACAAGACTAAGACGGACTATAGAGGATGCACCAAAGCGAAGCTTCGTGATCACAACAAAACTCAAAGACAGTAATTGACCTGGCCTCATCTGGAACTGCCGCTGCAAAGGACCCCTGCCCTCTCATTCTGGTTCGAAGAATGCCGCACCGGCAGCCAGCAGCTCGGTTCACCCTAGAACCCAGACAGAAGACGTCCAAGCTGCACTTGGAGAAGAACTAGGAGCAGACCCACCTGCTCAGAACACACCACGCTAGAGCGTCGTAGTTGTCCATGAGTAAGCCAAACCGAAGGGGAAGAGCAGTTTGCCACAGTCGCAGCAAAACAAGGGTCACAACGATGACCACATTCAGAGATGACGAATTGATCAAGGGGGAGTGTTGAGAAATAAAAACATGTGATCAATTATATGGGAGGGATGCCTCCCAGGAGGTGTCTGTTGGGGAGAAGGTATATTGCAAACTGGAAACTCCTCCAAAAACCCTGTGGGAAAATTTGAGGAGAAACCTTATAATAATATGCCATCGAAAACTCCTTTAAAACCCAGTGGGAAAAATATAAGGAGAAACCAATATGGCATACATCCGCACTTGTATTTATATTGTCTCGTTAAAAACCTTATATGAGAAACCATCATGGAAAACTCATAAAGGGAAAAAGAGTACAATATGAATGATCTGAAGATCACCAATAGGTTATAACTTGGGATTTTACTCCCCCAGAACTTTGCAAACATAAATGTTTTCTCATACCAATTCCATGAACCTGATTCTGGAATATAAACGTTGGTAGAGACATTGTGAATCTCACAATAATTTGTTTGCATATTATCCTCTTACATTTCTGTAATTCGCGAGGATAAATATAACCCATAAAAATACAAGTGACATTATCTTGGTAGATAATGATAATTGATTCCAATGAATCTTCACATGATCTCACATGTGACCAGTCATTCTGCGAAGACATGTATATCATGGCATGCTTCAAACATAGTTATGGCAGAATGATCACAGGAAGGACTCATTTAGAGTCTATTCTGAAGGCTTCCCTCGAAATACTCTTCCAGCAAATCCAGTCTTTGATATGGCATTGTTGGGATCAGATTATCAGCCACCATCATGATATCACACTATGGTCCCATCTTGATTATCCCAATGGAATTAATCAAGACCTTTTGTGTCTTGGACATATCTGAGGATATTCCTTACACCAACCATTATACCTTTTATTGGGGATTGCACTCTCAATAAATTGCCAACAAATATAGTGTCAGGCCTGACTTATTTTGCAATGTATATGAGTGCTTCAATGGTATTCAGATATGGAACTTCATGTCCACTATCACTTCACCATCTCCCCTAGGTTTGAATGGACTTGTGTCCCATGTCAGGTATAATATGACCATATGTGTCTTTGATAAGATATATCCATATTGAACTTTTTCAATATTTCTAGATATATAAAGACCGACATACATTTATTACCGAGGGAATATGCTCAAGCTATAAACTTAGCACCATTTGGTTTGACCCAAATATCCGTCTCAAAATGATTGTGTGTATCTAATATGTCTTGTATATACATTGATGATAAGATCATCCACATCAATAAGAAGATGTAAATCCAATTCAGGATATCTTCATGAATACACATCAACAATCATTAGTATTAGAGTAATCCTTATCAAGGAGTAACTCACTTAGTCGGTTGTACCACACAACTCTCCGACCTCTTCAAAGTCATAGAATGACTTCTGAAGCTTCACACACACATGTTGCGATTTATCATTGGATTCGGAATATTAAGCCATTTCAACGACTTCAATATATATATATCCGAACTGAATGATCCATGTGAGTATGTAGCCATTACATACATCAACCACATGGATTTGTACTGCCAATTCAATATCGAAACATAATTCCAGTTATACCGAGAAGGTATGCGACATCGTAACCGATGTCAGGTCTCTGCGGAAACCCTTGCGCTACAAGCCTCGCTTTCTCACCACCTCATCTCTTTTCGTTTCTGAACGAAAAATCACTTCTCTTCCCTATGGAAGGTACTTATGAGGAGTAGGTTTTACTATGGTAAACACCTCTCTTTTGATGAGCGAGTGCTACTCTTCTTAATTGCTTCCTTTCATTTGAACCAATACAAGTGTCAACAACACTCTCCATGGATTTTGGTTCAGGGCCCAAAAGGATTCAGCAATTCTCAAGAAGAAAGTTTATGTCGACATATGTAGACTTTTAATATACGATTCTCATGAATCAATATCATTTGTGGAATTCCCATTATACCTCTTAACTCCTTGTGATTTCCCACAACAACGGAGTCAAGGTGTTTCGATGTCCCAACACCAAAAATATGTGTGCACACCGGTGCTAGGCTCTGGATGACGCGCATCCGTCAGGTGTCATTCAACTCGAGGTTGAATCACATTTACTGATTGAGGACACCATTTCCTCTATTTTCGCGAAAACATATGAGAACTTAATCTCATGTGACCAGAATTCTCCCCCTCTTGCTCTCATCTGGGGATACGAGTGGTTATTAGGTACCTCCACTCGTTCTGGTACGAGAACTCAGTGACACCTTTGTCATTAGTAAATGTATATGGCAGATTATTTGCAATATGTTGCAAATTTCTCATAATCTGAACCTCTTGTTCAGATTCTTAAGTACGTGGACAAAATGTCTATGACATTTCTTATGCATTTCCTGGCATTCTATATGGTACATTTCTCCCCCTAATGCCAGAAAATATCCTTATTGCAAAAGCAATCAGCACACGGGCTGGAAATAACTCCCTTGCAAGGGTTAAGGTATTTGACGGATTAGCAATCATACCACAGTTATTCCTCACATAGATCCCAAATATATGTGAAGGCCCTTGATGTACGCTGGGGTGGTGATATCTCGGTATGCAACCGAATTACCGCAGATGGGAAATACTTCGCTGATTTCCACGTACAAACTGCAAGGGGACGCAGTATTATATGCATTTGGTCTAATTTAAACCAAATATGCGACGTGTGAGACCGCATGTTACCACCAACAAAAATGTTGGTTAATCACAATTCTCTAGCTATGGCCATGCAACTTGACTCTCTCTGACAAGAGATCTAGCCACACCATTTTGAGTAGGTACACGATGTACTGAATATGACCATGGAATTCTCATGAATCAAATTCAACGACATTTCCATTCCAATGGAATTATCCCATGCATACGATCATTTGCTCTAAATTCGTCAATGTGAGCACTTAATTCGGTAAACACATGGTTTTGTGTGGATGATACACACCTAAGACCATCTTATAGATGTGTCTGTGAATACCATGATGTACCAAAATAACCCAGACAATGGTTGAATATTTCGCATCATTTCCTGAATCCGTTCAAGAATAATGAGTGGCTCATTCAAATTTTAAGACGAGAGTGCCTTAAAACTAATTCCCCTATGGCACATGTAGTGCACATAAAATCTTACGATTGTCGGGAATATTGCAACTTTGTTGTGGCCTACAGAATTATCAATAATTTTTCTAATCGTCCTCATACCAGACTGGTAAAGGAGGAAAAATTATTATGTACGCAACAATATTGAGTATGAATTAATTCATACACTCAATTCGTCACATCTAACATGTCCCATGGACAAGATGTTGCAAATTATACCACCTGTAGTAGTACAATTATAGGCTAATGATATCTCGGGATAACTAGGAGACTACATAAGATCTCCAAAATATCTTGGGAATATCATTCCACAAGCATATCACCAATGTAGAGGAGTTCATTCTCCTTCTACTATGCCAAAATATTTTCTGGTTATCCATTTGAAGTAAAGATTTCAAACTTATCCCATTTAACTCATTTGCCTTTTCCAATGGGTTGGTGACATGATTCAACCAAAATTTTTATAGTTTGGTAATCATTTGTACGATATTTCGTACAACCATCTCTTTGACAAACTTAGGAGTTGTCACTGTGATCATTTATTTAAATGACCCATTCCTTTGTGAGATATACACATTTCTGCTTGTCTTTTTCTTCCACTTTACTTTCAACCCCTCGTGATTCTCTAATCACAGATTGCTTAGTACGGAAAGCACTAGCACAAATTTCAGGTAATGATATAGCACCCATTGGGGTGTACCAGATGACTCTTCACAAGAAGTTCATCATATTTTTACTCTGAAATGAAGATGGTATTTCTTTTGCCATCATAGGAGAATGTAAAGTGCAGTAAGGACATACAATCAGATCAAGATCTAAGACTTCCTTATCACATAATCTCAACTTAGTGTTGATTTATAGACAACAGAATTATAATCATCAATGGACTTGAAGTCCTTAATACAAATGAATACTCATTCTGTGATGCTTATGTCAACATATATCTCCTTAAGGTGGTCCCAAAAGGGCAAATGGATATTTATCATCCATTTAAATACTCAGTTTGAGAACCGAGACATTGCGATGTCACATAAATGCAAATGTGCATATTTAAACTATTTATAAATAGTCATGACATTCTCTGTAGGTGGATTTTCAGTGGCGACAAGGCCACGGGTCGACAAAATCATTAATGTCCATGACCCATTCTCAATAATGACTTCCACCTTGTGTCATCACATCGCATTTCCTTTCGAAAAAGGTCAGCCATATATTGCATGAAATGCTCATGCATAAATTTACCTTCAGTAAATTAAGTATAATGAAAATGCTATGGCTAAGCATAATCATAATCATGGTGATTCTTAGCCACTCATAGGGCAAGCCTTCGACATGAAGATAATCACCATTATGTGGTGTAGATCTTCAAATTAAATGTAGTCACTTCATAAAGGATAAACCTTTAAAGCCCATTAAACACATAGAGGTAATCAACCACCTAGTGGTGCCTCACACTTATGGACAGTTTCAATCGAGCATAGCCTCCACAACCTTATGTTATTTAAAACACATGAAGGTAATTACCACGAAGTGGCATAAACCTCTCAGTTGTGCACGAAATTTAATTCGTTGCTATGATTACATCACATAAGTTGTGTATTCATGGAAGGTAATCACCAAAATATGCAAGTATTTTGCATAATTCTATTCATAGCATAATATGTAGCATAGTCGCCACTAATGCCTTGGATTCCTCTCCTGATGGAGTATGTGACACTATAGTCACAACCAATGACAAATGCCATGAAGTTGACAAGTATTTGAAAAAAACATCATGAAGGTAGTCACCAACAGTGTAGGCCTCATAATGTCTATGTCATAAGTTTTGTGCTGTCAATTTTGCTTTGAACACATGGATATAGTCACTACTAAGTAGTGTAGACCTCACTCTTATGGAGCTTCTCACAACCTTGTGAACGAATTTTAATTCGTGGTCATAAATGCAATCCATAAGTTGTGTGCAAAATTGAAGGTAGCCATTATGTCGGAATGACATAATATAGACCTCACAATAACTTTGAATAATCTGCAATGAAGCAGTAGAAACCATTTGTCGATTCTTGTGACAAATGTAAATTTGACATAGTCAGACATTGCCATAAACTTCACTACCTCATGTTTCCAAATTTACAAGCAAGTTCCATATTCTATGTGAATAATGGAATCACCATATTGCTTTGCAACAGTATTACACATGTAATACAAATCATGCAGAAGTATGAATATACTTGTGCAACATATATGAGGACTTGGGGCCTCAAACGATCATTTTACATCATGTAAAGTGATGCATAATCAATTATTATGCAATTCAGCAAGACCTGGTGGTCTATCTTGTATATTTGCTCTCAAGCCCATGGCATAAAGCGCAAATAACAATAACCTTACGGTTAAATTGCTGAAAAACATTTAAGTCCAATGAGCCTGATAACTCGTTTGCAATTTTCAATAAGACTTGAGGGTCAAACCTCACGGTCTTATAAGCCTAAGGGCTGAAGCAAAACAAAAAAATGCCAGGACTTATCCATGATTTGCATAGAATCAGAGGGCTGATTTGCAAAATCAATAAAGAGATAGGATTTCTCTTCCTCGTGCGGTTACCAATTACCTGATGAGAGAAATAACCGCCGATGCCATCCGGGATGGTTCAGCCACGCCGAACGGAGCCACACCAGAACAGTCGTGCGCACTAGGCACCGCCTCCATCGGCATGACGCCGTGGGCCATGGACGCCTCCGCGCCGGGATGATTCGCGGTCGCCGGCGAGTTCGACGCCGGCTGTGAGGCCTTGTGATCCGGTCGTACTGATGTACACTGCGAACAGGCAGCCATGGAGCGCGTCGTCGGCCTCAGCCATGTTGCGCCTTTGGCCACGCCGCTGCACTGGTCTGCCGCCTGCCCCGCTTCTCTTCACAGCATTGATCTATTCTTCCTGTTTCTATCCGATCCAAAGAAGAGATTCACGTACGTATAGTGAGAGCACAATCATTAGATTGTTGATCTTTAATCACAAGAAGACAATAAATTAATTCCCTGATCGATTTCCCTGTAGGTTGCATGCATGCAGATGCATGCCCGTCGTTGTTGTATGCGCCGTCGGTTAATCAGTCGTGCCATTAGGAGCCGCGCCGGAGCGCGCCACGCCCGCTGGGCGCTTCCTCTGCCGGGAGCAGTGGCTGGTTGAAATCGACCCTACTAGTGCATGTGCGTACAAAGAGAAATCAATCAATTGATCACAAGAAGACAAAACGGAATTTCGCCCTGGATTGGTCACGGCTTGGTTGATTAATTCCCTTTTGTACTCGATCTCGCCGAGAACTGGACTGATTCCCAGTGCGGAAGGCTGTATCCTCTGGCCGTCATGCCGTCTTTGTTGTAGCATACTGTCGTCGGCGACGCAAAGGCTCGTGCCTGGTAGAGTCTATGTGCTGATAACGTGTTGTAAAGCGAAAGAAAAGAGACAAATAAAAAGTCCAAATGATCCACTCGTTCCATTGCAATGTGGGAGACCCACTTATATACAAGATGAAGGGGTGTGTTGTGGAGACATCTTCTTCCCAACAGACACCTCCTGGGAGGCATCCCTCCCATACAATTGATCACATGTTTTTATTTCTCAACAGGCTGGCCGAATCTCCCACTTGTCCCTCGTTAAATGTCCCCATTAGGGCGTTGAGTTTTGTTTTTTAGAACGAAGGCTCAAGAAGAGCCCGACTTTGAATTAACAAAGTCATCAACCGGTGAGGATTACAAGATCACTAACTTACAAGGAAGAAGCAAATAAAAAACAGAGCGGCTGATACAAGGAGCCCAAGCGAAACACACTCAAAGGCAGCAGCGAATGCGAGCAAAAGCATCACTATGCTGCGACCAACACCCTACAGGACGACCTACACCAACAAGACTAAGACGGACTATAGAGGATGCACCAAAGCGAAGCTTCGTGATCGCAACAAAACTCAAAGACAGTAATGGACCTGGCCTCATCTGGAACTGCCGCTGCAAAGGGCCCCTGCCCTCTCATCCTGGTTCGAAGAATGCCGCACCGGCAGCAGCAGCTCGGTTCACCCTAGAACCCAGACAGAAGACGTCCAAGCTGCACTTGGAGAAGAACTAGGAGCAGACCCACCTGCTCAGAACACACCACGCTAGAGCGTCGTAGTTGTCCATGAGTAAGCCAAACCGAAGGGGAAGAGCAGTTTGCCACAGTCGCAGCAAAACAAGGGTCACAACGATGAGCACATTCAGAGGCCTAGAGCTGGATTCGCCGGAGCACATGGGTCCCGCCAAACATGGCATACCGCTGCCACCGTAGAGGGGAACCCGATCCCCCCCTCGCGCAGGCTCGTGGGCGTCGTCCCTCCGACGGCCGTGGCAGGGACCCTCCAAGCCTGCAACCAACGGAAAGGCCATGAAGACCAGAAACCTTGCTGTCACCCACCACCATCACATCCACAATCAGACTCTCTCGCCTCCCCTGCGATCCCTGGACGGTGCCTCCAAGAAGGAACACGCCACAGGTGTGGCGTCACCGCCCGAACTAGGGGATCTAAGCTTTCGCCTAGCAGGATACGGAAGGAGGGGGGAAGGGATCGAACACCACAACCTCCAAGGAGGGGAAACGGCGCCCAGGGCGTCGCCTATGATGTGGCCGCCGCGCCGGCCAGGAGTTTCCCCCGGATCCAACCCCACTCGACAAGATCCGCGCTGTCGGCGCCCGGGAGGAACGGCCTAAGCCATTGGGACCCGGATCCGGCATTGGAAGAAGCAGATCGGGGCGGAAGTGGTGGCCAGCATCTGGCGGTGGCGAGCCCGCGAGGGAGGCTGCACACCAGCGACCGAGGACCAACGCCTCCTCGTCACCTGCGAGACCGAGGGAGGCGCCTCACCGGCACCCGCAGGAATGGTCCGCCGAAGAGCCACCCCGCGCAGTCCGCCCGGAGCCGCCGCCCCGGATGCCAAGGCCCTCCACGCGACAAGGAGCAGCCGGATCCCCGCCGCCGCCTTCATCGGTGTCGAGCACGCACCGGCGCACACCTCTGGCGGCGACGGAGGAGGGGCGGGGGAGGGAGGGGCGCGGCGGCGGCGGTTAGGGTTTCCCCCGGGTCGCCTCGGAGGAGACGACGCGGGGGGTGAGGGGGGGCGGGTGTGCGTTGTCAACTTTCTTAGGGCGTTGAGTTAGGGTGTGAGTTTGTTTGATTGAGTTTTTGTGTTTTCTACTATTTTCCATAGACGCGAGAGACCTTATGTACTGTACGCCACCGGAACCCCACTGTATTAATCAAGTATTTCAATTCGTATCCACAATTCAGATTGCATATCTCAAATTCTTGGTTGTTCTTTGGTTGCATGGAGGGATTGATCTTCGTGATAACGAGTGTGTTTCCAACCGCTAATAATCATGCCGGACTTGGTCTGGCGATTTGTAAGACGCACCATCGAATGTACAGTATAGTCTGATCGTCATAGTCTTTTCCAACAAAAATCGATACTATCCCATTAAAAGGTCAAGCCACCTTGTCCTATCAGTGGGTTACATTTGCAGCATTGCACATGGATGCAATAAATTCTAAAGAAGAAGAGGAAACATACTGGCACATAAATTAATATACTGGACAAAACAATGCATGCACTACTCCGCAAAAGAAAAAACATTGCATGCGCTACACTTTAAATCTCCTGCGATAGCAATCGAGAAATTATCTTGCATGTACTACCATGGACCTCTCTTTTTCGATCATTGGGAGGGAAAAAGTCCCGCGTTACATTATCTAAATGAAACCAAGGTTCAGTCTCATCGATCCGATTGCATGCCATGGACCTTTTGATTCGTATACCGTTTTTCCTAATTAAATCGCCTTTGTATTTGTTTATTGGGTCTGGTTTTGCAACTTAATTATAAATTGCTTTCTTATTTCGAAATTGTTTGGTCGCGCTGGAATACGTCTCACCTGACATGTTGATTTATTCTTTTAACTCATTTCTTTTATACTGGAACAATAAAAATATTATCAACATTGAGATCCTCAAAGCAAAACTTGGATAGTTTAGCATCTTTTAGGTGAACTAATCGTGTTAATCTCACACCTTTTAACAATGTACATCATCAAAATTTCGGATTCTAATCCTATATATCTAATTAATACAATGATCCTCATTAATTATTTTTAATTCTCTTAACATGCATACTATCACATCATCCGCGTTAGATTTACTAGTTTGATCCACTAACATCTCGTCCAATCTACGCATGGGAATCATCTACCAGGCAACATGCATTAGTACAGTCTAAGTGAGTTTTAAATCACATTGCATTTCATTATGACATGCACTACATACCACTACTTATTTTCCTAGCCAACCTTGCCGTGCATGCATGTAAGGTATAAATTACATTTTTTTTTTGCATTAGTACATCCATGCAATGTTGTCATGCCACATATCAATTCGTAAATGGAAATCATGAGTTATGGACTAAGTTTCGTGCTCTCATGGACACGATGTAGCGCCTGGAGCATACCTATATAGTTGATTCTTCATTTTAATAAAATAGTACTCTTTTAACTAAACACTTTTTTCTCCAAATACATCATTTTGTACTATGCTTCATTAAAAAAAGTGTAAGGCGAGAATACTCTTACATTTTACTAGTAGAACTCCCGTGCGTTGATACTAGCAAAAGCCGAATACCCATGCGTTGTCATGAAAAAATATAGACATATTGATCAAATTATTTTTTTAATTCAGAAATATGAGTTAAGCATGGTGGCATCTAGTATTCATCATACAACAACAAATACAAACTCTCTTTCACTTTTTTTCATCTCGGCAATCTTCCTGTCTCTTTAACCAGCCAAATCACTCGCCACTCAAGAACTTATGACTTGATATATATCGTCCATGATTAAATAGTATTAGTATCGGAGGTGCTGTTTTGACTCATAGGTGTAGATACACCTATTATGAAATATATATAAAGAACACATTTTAAAACGTAAAAAATTCCAAACAATAATTTTGCATATACACCCGGACATTCTATGTTCGCACACAAAATTTTGCAAACAAATAACCTTTTTGTGGCATGTACAGAAAATATAAAAAAATGTCTCGTGAATAGTTATAATCAAGCATCAAAATTTGTGCACAAACAAAATTTTACACAAGCCACAGAAAATGTCCTTTTTCACCAAAACTTTGGGCACAAACATATAATGTTCGGATTTACACACATGATTTTTTTCTTGATTTTTTTTACTTTTTAAAATGTGTATTTAGACAATGGGTGCATTAATTTACATCTATGAGCCAAACTGAATTTCCCATTAGTATCACTCAACTTCACACATCCATGTGTGTCACTATTACAAGGTACACAAAGCTTAACAATTCCTTAGACTTGTAATACACCTCTTATATCAGTAATAGTAGCATCATCAATGCAACCTTCAATAATAAGCTGACCGTATATAGGAAAGGTTACATTTATCTTGAATCAAGATTTTTTTTTTATATAATGCCATGAACCTGGTGTTAGTACAAAACTCTAGATACCCAATGCAACGAAAAAAAATCCAATATATCCCATTTTTAGAGTGAAAGATCTCATGAAGATCAAGTATGCACCTCTCTTGAGTTCATATGTGTTTATCACGACATGTGATAGTTCATATGCATTCCTCCTTTACAGACTGTTCTCTTTAGACAAATTGTTGTTAAAGTTGCATTGTTTGCTCATGTTTGCCTGTTTAATGTCTATTAGTGGATAGACATGTTAAGTATGTGTAGGCATTTAGTATTCAATGTTTAATTCTAATTTTTTGATTTGCTACAGTAGAGAATGTTAAAGTTTTCAATTTATTTTGTACTAACCTTTCTCACAAGTTGTGTTGAGATTTGTGTGACTGATGTTTTCAAGTTTTGGGCGAGACAATGATATGAGGAAAATAAGGAGCGGAAAAAGCCAAATCTTGGGGATGCCCAAGGCACCCCAAGACAATATCTAAGGAAGGCTCAAGCAGCTATGTTTGGGGATGCCCCAGATGGCATCCTGATACGTCTCCAACGTATCTATAATTTTTTATTGTTCCATGCTATTATATTACCATTCTAGGATAATTTTTGAGTATTTATTTACCAATTTATATTATTTTTGAGCACTAACCTAGTGACCCAGTGCCCAGTGCCAGTTGCTATTTTCTGCATGTTTTTGGCTTTTCAGGTTTACACTACCAAACGAAGTCCAATTGCCAAAAAATTCTAATATGATTTTTTCTGGACCAAAAGAAGACATGGAAGCTTCGGAAGGAGGTCGGGGGCCCCATGAAGGAGGCACCACCCTATTGGCTTGTGCCTCCCTCGGGCGTCCCCCGATGCGCCTCTCTGGCCTATAAATTCACATATATTCCAAAAACCCTAAGGAGCACCCCGAAACACTTTTTCCGCCGCCGCAAGTCTCTGTTCCGCCGTGTGCCCATCTAGAGCCTTGTTCCGATGCCTTGCCGGAGGGGGAATCGATCACGGAGGGCCTCTACATCATCCTTGTTGCTCCCATGATGATGTGTGAGTAGTTCACCACAGACCTATGGGTCCGTAGTTAGTACCTAGATGGCTATCTCTCTCTCTTGATCTTCAGTACAATGATCATCACATCTTCGCTTTGATCTATCCGATGTAATTCTTCTGTGCGGTGTGTTTGTTGGGATCCGATGAATTGTGGGTTTATGTTCAGATTATTCATGAAAAATATTTGAGTCACCTCTGAATATCATGATTCTTATTTGTATGATCATTATAGCTTAGTAAATCTCTCCGATCTATTGAAATAGTTTGGCAAACTAGATTGATATTTCTCAGTGGGAAGGGTGCGTTGTAGTGGGTTCAATCTGACGGTGCTCTATATCCCAGCGACAGAAAGGGACAAGACACGTCTTTGTATTGTTGCCACTAAGGATAAAACGATGGGGTTAGTTCATATTAATTGAATTGTCTTTGTCTACATCATGTCATCGTTCTCCAAGGATTACTTTGTTTTACTTAATACTCTAGATACATGCTGGATAGTGGTCAATGGGTGGAGTAATAGTAATAGGTGCAGACAGAAGTCGGCCTATTTGCTTATGGGCGCGATGCCTATATATACATGATCATTGCCGTGAATAAAGATTGCATAACTATGAGCTTTTCTATCAATTGCCCAATGGTAATTTGTTTATCCACCGTATGCCTACTACATGAGAGATGCCACTAGGGAAAACTATGGCCCCTGGGTCTACTCACTTACATATTTACAAAAGCTTTCAATACCTTGCTACCATTATTTGTCTTTTATTTTATTTTGCAATTTACAATTATCTACTATCATCTATACACTTAATTTGCTTGCAAATAACGAGACCAAGGGGATTGACAACCCTCTTGCCGCGTTGGGTGCAAGTATTTGCTCTTTTGTGTGCAGTCGCTGAAGACGATGGTTGATTGATATTCCTATTGGTTCGATAAACCTTGGTTCTTCACTGGGGGAAATAGTTATCCATATTGTGATGCATCACCCGTTCCTCTTCACGGAAAACCCAACGCAGATCACAAGTATCATGAAGGATTTCTGGCGCCATTGTCGGGGAATATCATCAAACAACTATCAAGTAACTTCGCACAAATTATCATCCACTTGTTATTCTTTTTTATTTGCTGTTATATTTAGTTTGCTTAATAAAAAAATGCAAAAATATTTATCTTTGCTAGTTACTAGTTTACTTCTTTGCTTGCTAGTTTGCTTGTCTCGCTTGCTTGAAAGTTGTTATCATGTCTGAATTTGAGAAAGTTATTGTTGAGAGTGCTAGCGAAGATAGTGCTAGTGAGTCGGAGGAGGTGAGACCAAAATTTATAGATGCTACTCCTGATCCTCCTAAAAATCAAGTTCCAAATAGTAATACCCACACGGTCCTAAAATCTAAAATCTATGATGTAGGTAGTGGGAACATCATTGGAAAACATGCTATTCAAGAATTTTTTGAGTGCGTGGGAGCTATTCCTTTTCTGAAGGAACCATACTTGATGAGACAAATTGTTATGTGGATGCTATTGCCATGCTAATATTGAAGCTAGAAAGAAAGTGTGTGCACCTCCATCCCATGCTTTAAAAGATATTTTTGGGACTTTCCAAGTATACGTAATCTTAAGATTAAGAAAATTGCCGCCAATATCCTTATGCATGAATTTGATTATATAGTGCGGGAAGCGAGAGACATATTTTCTTTCTATAGAATAAAATCTGAAGCTCCTCCTATAGAAGTGATCCTACACAATAAAGATGCTTTGCGTATATTGGAATCTAGCAATTGCCAAGGTTTTAGTTAGAATATGAGGAGGAAAGTCCCTCCCGAAGAATTAACACAAGCTTTATTTCTCCACACTTGTGATAAATTTGAATGGATTGCTAAGGGAATTAATGAAGGATTTGGTGAAGATTGGCATGAAAATACTATTAGGGAACCTATCAATGATGAAATTCATGTCTTATATGAAGATCCCTATGATGATGGTGATGTTAGTGATGTAAATCCCTTTGAGAACTTGAGCCCTTCAATTAGATTTGAGAAAGGTGATTTGTTATGTAATATTTTGGAAGAGCTAGTCTTGAAGGACATGAAGGGGTCCAACACTTGAAACTATGCATTATGCCTAGCTAGGGGCGTAAAACAATAGTGCTAGTTGGAAGGCAACCCAATAGTTATCTTTAATTTTTTTCTTATTACTTTCTGTTTGTGTGTGATAACATTCTTATTGCCTCTATAATTATTGTGTTTTTATGTTTAAATTAGTGTTTGTGCCAAGTAAAGCCGTTGGGATGACTTGCATGATAAGTAGAATTGATGTGGTGCAAAAACAGAAACTTTATCGTCTAGTGCAGAATTTCTCTGATTTTACTAGAACGTCTTTTTGATCTGAATTTTTTACAAAGTATTTCTATAAAAATTATTCAGGTTTTCCTAAGTTTTCAGAATTTTTATTTATAGAAGTATAGGTTCTTTACAGATCTTTACAGACTGCTCTGTTTTAGACGGATTCCGTTTTTGCTTGCATAGTTTGCTTGTTTTGATACTGCTATGGATTATATCGGGAGTATAAGTCATGGAGAAGTTAGGATACATTACCTTATGCAATAATAAAATATGGATCAATTTATAACATTACCTAAAGTATTTGATATGTTGCTTATACTAACGGATCTCATGAAGTTTTGTTGAGTTTTATGTGCTGAAGTTTTCATGTTTTGTTATGGACAAAGGAATAAGGAGCGGCAAGAGCCTAAGCTTGGGCATGACCAAGGCACCCCAAGGTAATATTTTAGGAAGACACAAGTGTCTAATCTTGGGGATGCCCCGGAAGGCATCCCCTCTTTCATCTCAATCCATCGGTATGTCACTCGGAGCTATATTTTTATTCATCACATGATATGAGTTTTGCTTGCAGCGTCGTTTGCTTTAGTTTGCCTTTTGTTTTAGTTTCCCACAATCATTGTTTGCCGCACACACCCACTTGAGAGAGACACACTATCACCATAATTTATTAGAATACTCTTTGTGCTTCACTTATATCTTTTGAGCTTAGAAGTTGCTCTAGTACTTCACTTATATCTTTTGGAGCACGGTGGCGTATAGATTTTATAGAAATAATTGCACTCTTGTTCTTCACTTATATATTTGTTTGAGAGTTAATAAATAGTGACGGTAATTTGCATGGGTTATAAGACTAGTCCAAAAATAATAGGTATTCAATGAGTGATAATCAAACCCATTAAAGAAATTTTTTGGGTTAATGATATTGATGTGGTAATATGAAAGGGTGTGAGTGCATGGTTGTCGGTTCATAGAAAGATCGGTATTAAGAGGTGTTAATTTCCTCTTTGTCTAAATATTGGAAAAAGGCATGGTGGGGATGTGTGAGCATTTCTATTCCTCGTTGAAATCCTAGTGTTGTTCCGGGTCGGAGGCGCATGATGCTTAACTCCCCCCAATCTCCTCCTCGAGGCATGCGAGTAGTACTTTGATTTGTGATAAAACTAATAAAACTTTGAAATAAGTATATGAGTTCTTTGTGACTAATGTGAATCCATGGACATACGCAATCTCACCACCTCATATTTTGCTAGCCTCTTCGGTACCATGCATTGCCCATTCTCACCTCGAGGATCGGTGCAAAATTCTTCGATGCATCCAAACCCCGTGACATGATACGCTCTATCACACATAAACCTCCTTATATCTTCCTCAAAACAACCACCATACCTACCTATTATGGCATTTCCATAGCCATTCCGAGATATATTGCCATGCAACTTCGACCGTTACATCATGTGACTAGTTCATTCATCGTCATATTGCTTTGCGTGATCATATAAAGCTGACATAGTATTTGTGGCAAAGCCACCGTTCATCATTTTTTGATACATGTCACGCTAGATCATTGCACATCCTGGTACACTGCCAGAGGCATTCATATTGAGTCATATTGTTTCATAGTTCTTCATATTGAGTTTTCATATTGAGTTGTAAGTAAATAAAAATGTGATGATCATCATTATTAGAGCATTGTCCCACTGAGGAAATAAAAATGTGGGAGGCCAAATGAGCCCACCATAAAATGAAAAATGAGAGAAAATGAGAGAAGAGAGTTTGCTACTATCCTTTACCACACTTGTGCCTCAAAGTGGCACCTTGTTATTCGTATAGAGATTCTCATGTTACATCATTTTCATATGCTAGTGGGAATTATTTTTCATTATTAAAAACTTGGCTTGTATATTCCGATGACGGGTGTCCTCAAATGCCCGAGGTCTTCATGAGCAAGCAAATTGGATGCACACCCACTTAGCTTTAGTTGAGCTTGCATACACTTATAGCTATAGTGCATCCGTTGCATGGCAATTCCTACTCCTCACATTGATATCTATCGATGGGCATCTCCATAGCCCGTTGATACGCCTAGTTGATGTGAGGCTTTCTTCTCCAATTTTTACCCCTTTGATATCTACCACCATATTTTATTTCACCCTTATGATATGTCCATGGTTCACGCTCATGTATTGCGTGAAGAATAAAAAGTTGATGCGCATTGAAAAAGTATGATCTAATTGCCTGACATGGACACCGTGGTGCTTGACATTTGTATTAATGTGGTGAAGACGGATCCATGCCTTACTAATATGATAAAATAAATGGGGGGGGGGGGCAAACATTCTTTGAGGATCGTATATTTGGAAAGATTGATGATTGTGTTGCTTGTGCTTATAAATATTACTATGTTGGTGTTTGTTAATTCATCGTTTCTCAATGAGCATACATGCAAACAATTACATATTGGGTAGCATGTCACATCAAAAATTCTGTTTTTACCATTTACCTACTCGAGGACGAGCATGAATTAAGCTTGGGGGTGCTGATACGTCTCCAACGTATCTATATTTTTTTATTGTTCCATGCTATTATATTATCATTCTAGGATACTTTTTGAGTATTTATTTACCAATTTTTATTATGTTTGAGCACTAACCTATTGACCCAGTGCCCACTGTCAGTTGTTGTTTTCTGCATGGTTTTGGCTTTTCAGGTTTACAGTACCAAACGATGTCCAATTGCCATGTAACTTTAATATGATTTTTTATGGACCAGAAGAAGACCTGGAAGCTTTGGAATGAGGCCGGAGGCCCCACGAAGGAGGCACCACACAATAGGGCGCGCCCTGTTGGCTTGTGCCACCCTCGGGCGTCCCCCGATGCCCCTCTCTTGCCTATAAATTCACATATATTCCAAAAACCCTAAGGAGCATCCCGAAACACTTTTTCCGCCGCCGCAAGTCTCTGTTCCGCCGTGTGCCCATCTGGAGACCTGTTCCGGTGCCCAATCGGAGGGGGAATCGATCACGGAGGGCCTATACATCATCCTTGCTGCTCCCATGGTGATGTGTGAGTAGTTCACCACAGACGTATGGGTCCGTAGTTAGTACCTAGATGGCTATCTCTCTCTCTCTCTCTCTCTTGATCTTCAGTACAATGATCATCGCATCTTCGCTTTGATCTATCCGATGTAATTCTTTTGTGCGGTGCGTTTGTTGGGATCCGATGAATTGTGGGTTTATGTTCAGATTATTCATGAAAATTATTTGAGTCATCTATGAATATTATGATTCTTATGTGCATGATCATTATAGCTTCGTAAATATCTCCGATCTATTGAAATAGTTTGGCCAACTAGATTGATATTTCTTCAGTGAGAGGGGTGCGTTGTAGTGGGCTCAATCTGACGGTGCTCTATATCCCAGTGACAGAAAGGGACAAGACACGTCTTTGTATTGTTGCCACTAAGGATAAAACGATGGGGTTAGTTCATATTAATTGAATTCTCTTTGTCTACATCATGTCATCGTTCTCCAAGCATTACTCTATTTTACTTAATACTTTAGATGCATGCTGGATAGCGGTCGATGGGTGGAGTAATAGTAATAGGTGTGGGCAGAAGTCGGCCTATTTGCTTATGGACGTGATGCCTATGTACACATGATCATTGGCGTGAATAAAGATTGCATAACTATGCGCTTTTCCATCAATTGCCCAACAGTAATTTGTTTACCCACCGTATGCCTACTACATGAGAGATGCCACTAGGGAAAACTATGGCCCCCGGGTCTACTCACTTACATATTTACAAAAGCTTTCAATACCTTGCTGCCATTATTTGTCTTTTATTTTATTTTGCAATTTATAATTATCTACTATCATCTGCGCACTTCATTTGCTTGCAAATAACGAGACCAAGGTGATTGACAACCCTCTTGCCGCGTTGGGTGCAAGTGTGTGCTCTTTTGTGTGCAGTCGCTGAAGACGGTGGTTGATTGATATTCATATTGGTTCAATAAACCTTGGTTCTTAACTGAGGGAAATACTTATCCATATTGTGCTGCATCACCGTTCCTCTTCACGGAAAACCCAACGCAAATCACAAGTATCGCATCCCCTCTTTCGTCTTCGAAACTATCGGTATGTCTCACTTGGATCTATATTTTAATTCTTCACACACATGATGTGTGTTATTCTTGGAGCATCTTCTTGTTTTGTTTGCTACTTGATATAATCTTTAGATCTGGAAATTTTCATCCGGGGAGAGTTTATGCATAGCTACCTATTTAGTTAACTACTTTTTGTCCTTCACTACTTATATCTTTTGTAGTAGTTAATTGTTTAGTCTCGTGCTCACTTATATCTTTAGAGTAAGATATTTATGAATGAATGGAATGTCATGTGCTTCATTTATTATATGTATATTAAGAAGTAAAATATACACCCTCCGTTTAATATGTTTAAATAGAAGTGAGACTACGAGAGTGCATATATTTAATCAAGTAAGGGATTTATATTATACTCCATCTGTTCCTTTATGCAATATGTATTTGGTTTTTGATATAATTCCGCATTGTAAGGCACATTTCTTCTAATTCCTCATAATTCTATTTTAGCCGTAAAAAATGGAAAGTATCTCTCTTCCGATTGTCTGTATCTCTCCTTGTAGCAAAAGAAAGAAAGTATCTCCCTCTCGATTGCATGTATCTTTTACTTTCACGGACTAACTGATTTACTTGCCACTAACCAACAAATTTGCCAAGGGTAATTTCGTCCTAAATTCTCTATAATTATGTGACTTGGTCACCGTCCCAAAAACAATATACTTTACATAAAATAATGGAGGGAGTAATGATGATAACGAATATCCATTTCTAAGCCGAGGCTCATCTGCTCCCGGTGAAGAAACAATTCACAAAAAACACTAAACATTCAAAATATCCTATTTTTCTTTTGCATGGAAGATAATTGTGTGCGTGAGGTGCGTTCCAAATTTCAGATCATGTGGACATATGAGTAGCTCTCAAAAAAAAAACAAATTGGGTTAGACCAATACATGAGCAATAAACGTTTTCACATACCCCCAAGGTTGTCTTTTTTGAATGTTTTGAATTTTTCTAGCATTAGTTTTATTAAGTTGAACCTATTTTGTTGTGGTGGTAAGTATCTCTAGTTAAGGTTCGATGATTGGCTTGGCACATGTTTGATAATTTTCAAATTCAGCCTTGGTGGTATTCAAATATGTAGGTTATCATCATGATTATATTTTCTCAATAATGTATATATTAGAGAATGCATGGTTGTGGTTTTTCTGCTTGATAAAGTGGTTGCTCCCGGTCTCAGCCAAGCCTTATCCTATATTAAGCGGAATTACCGACTGTGCATCCAATCCTTGAAACAAGTTTATGCCACAAAGTGTCCACCATACCTACCGATAGACGGTATTTCACTGCCATTCCAAGTAAATTTGCATGTGCCACCTCTAAACCTTCAAATAAATATCTGTTTTATGTGTTCGTACAGCTCAAGGAGCGGTAGGGGTAGTCAATATCTTCCATGCTAAATGTGTTTTACTCACGACGAGAGTTTATTCGCTCATCAAATTTATGACGAAGACTGGTATTAGGGAAGCCCAGTCCCACATAAAAAATGATTTAATTAAAAATGGCACTCTTCTAGAAAAGTTGAAAGTTGGCAGCCACCCGTGAATTTAGCTAGCCATGGTTTGTATTGGTTATGGTGGAGTGGAGGGTAAAAACATGGAAACTGCCATTAACATGTTTAGTATGAAAGATATTGGAAACCTTTAAACTGTTCACAGAAAAAAATATGCCAATCAAAATGAATCCATCTATGTTTGAACCAAATGAGCTCTGGCATATGCTAATCTTTACTTTTCTCTGCAAAGGGACTATCTATTTACTTTTATTGTTGAGTCAATTCCATCTTTCACTCTTACGACACAACTTATTGAGCATGGTGACCACTCTTAACTTGGTATGCATTTTTGTAAGAGCAATTTGGTGACGTTGGGGTGGAAGGAAAGAAAGTGACCCTTGCGATCTGAGTTGGCATTGCGACCAAGTGTGCTTTGATGAGTTTTGTGTTTTTGGTGGTTTTTGTGCTGACAAGGATATCGGGTTAACGGGTCCAGCCCAGTGGTTTGTTTTTGATGGGTTTTGTGTTGTGAAAATGGGCTTATTCATTGACTCGAAGTTCAGATTTAGGATGGTAATCGACTGACTTTAAATTTGGGCCAGTCAATTATGTTTGTACGGATTTTCTGTTTGGCCGTTTGATTTGAAATTAAAGGCAGGTCTAAAAATAGACTGAACCGAATTTATTTTCGGTTGACTCGCTCCTAGCCAGTCCCAAGCATTTACAAGTGGCACATACTATTTCCCCACTAACACCTTTATGCGGCGAGTTCAATTTTTGGCCTGCCAATACTAATAGGCCGAAATAGCAGTGGTGGGGTCTGAATAAACCTGGGCATGGGCAGCCCGGCCCGACAATCTGGCCCGAACCCGACCCGAAAACACTGGGCCGGGTCGGGCTTTGTCTTCGGGCCGGGCTCGGGCCTGAAAATGAAGCCCGTTGTGTATTTCGGGTCGGGCTCGGGCCTGGAAAAACAGGCAGTTTACACAGAGGACCAACCCGGCCCGACCGAAAATTGATCTTTTTTTTCCCTTCGGGGCGTGTATATGCTTTTTTTGGCCGGACCGAGCCGGACTCAGGCCTAGACTTTGCAAGTCAGGCTTTGACGGACCCGGTCCTGCCCGACTAATGTCTGGGTCTAGGTCTGAAGCATGCCCCCCACTAATGTATCCTCACCTATAAACTTTTGTCAGTAATATTGTTGTAGACTTTTTTTTCATGAATACGCAAAAGACTTGCGTATCATTACATTGATAGGAGACAAAAGAATTTAAAGATTACAACATTAGTGTTGCAAGCACATACGTGACAGGCCATGTGAGCAAGATGTACAAAAACGCCAAAAAATGATAGGCGCAACCCTAATACAAAGGTCTAAGTCTCGTCGAGCAGCTGGCCAAGCCCTTTGGACCCGGCGTGAGCCCAAGCTCTAGCGTCCTCCTTCGTAACATCAATGAGCATTATGAGCGTAAGGATCGAAGGCATGTCCCATTGAACACGCAACATCCATCCATATGGGCTTCAGATGATTTTCCAAAAAAAAAAAAAAATGGGGTTCGATGATTCAGGGACCGTCAAAGGAGAAATGACAATTGGTCCACCAACTTCAGATCGTCATCCCTCGACGCGGGCGCTCACAGCTGGGAGAATACCTTGCTGTCGGCGACCTCGGTCATGCTCAAACCGGTCTCGTCCATCGACAAGCTCGTCGACGACGACAGCATGTTGTCGAGTTCATCCCCGATGACGTTCATCTCCTGCAGCTGCAGGCAGTACTCCAGGTTCCACAGCACGTCGCCCATGGACGGCCGGTCCACCCAACAGTCCGCCAGGCACTTCTCAGCGGTCTCTGCGAACTTGAGCAGCGACTCCTCGTCCACCTCGCCGGCGATCCTTGGGTCGGCCATCTTGTCGAGCCGCCCTAGCTTCCCCGCGCATCCTCACAGCCCATTCGGCGATGTTGATCAGGCTGTGGTCCAGGCTCTGGTCGATCACGGGCCGCGCGCAGAGCACCTCCAACAGCACCACGCCGAAGGAGTACACGTCCGACCGGTCCGTCAGCTGCTGCGTCTTGAAGTACCCCGGGTCCAGGTACCCGAAGCTGCCCTTCACCGCCGTGCTCACGTGCGTCTCCCCGAACGACGGCCCGATGCGCGACAGCCCGAAGTCGGCCACCTTTGCGATCACGCCGCCGGTGCTGTCGCCGTCGCTCCCGAGGAGGATGTTGGTCGACTTGACGTCACGGTGGATGATGTTCTCCGCGTAGCCTCTGTGCAGGTAGTGCAAGCCCCTCGCCGCGCCGATGCAGATCTCCAGCCTCTGCTTCCATGACAACGCCGGCTCGTCGGAGCCGTACAGGTGGCTCCGCAGCGTGCCTTTCTCCATGTATTCGTACACGAGTATCATCTCCGCTTGCTCGTTGCAGTACCCGATGAGCGACACCAGGTGCCGGTGCCGGATGCCGGACAGCACCACGATCTCCGTCTGGAACTCCGGCAACCCCTGCTGCGAGGCGCGCATGGCGCGCTTCACCGCCACTGGCGTGCCGTCACCGAGCACGCCCTTGTACACGTTCCCAAACCAGCCCACGCCGATGAGGTTGCGCTCGTGGAAGCTGTCCGTGGCGGCCTTGATCTTCGCGAGAGGGATGTGCAGCTTTCTGCTCACGCTCTCCATGCCGCCGGTCTTGCCAACTCTTGACCATCGGTTCGTCAACTGCTCGGCCCAGCCGGAAGCGCTGTACTTCGTGTACGGCACGCCGAGAAAGCAGAGCACCACGCAAGCAAGAACGGCGGCGCCGAGCACCACCGACACCGTAATGAGAACGATCCTCTTCGTCCTGCCGTGCGACCTCCTCGAGGTCAAATCGACGGGCGGCAGCCTCATAATCTCTAGCCCGTTCAGCATGCCACCTCCGCTGCTTTTCGACAACCAGCCGATGCTCACCGTGAGATTCCCGGCGCTCGGCGCCCTGGCCGCGTAGTCCATGTAAAAGACCTTGTTTGACTGAGTCGCCCGATCCTTGGGCGTGAGGTCTGGAGTGCCAATGGCCTGCGCTATGTAGACGTTGAAGACGATGCCAACGCCGACGACGGAGCTGACCACCTCGTAGTCGCAGAAGTGGAGGCGAACCAGGTAGCGGGACCCCATCACCGCCGGGAACGTCCACGTGAGGTTGAAGTTCAGGCCCGGGGTTGTCGCCCTCAGGAGGTCCGTCACGTTCGCCATGCGTTGGGTCTGGTACACGACGTCCGGCGCCACCTCCCTCGTGTATCCGTTCGAAGTATCGTAGATGATCGGGCTGGAGGTGTTGCTCACCAGTCACCACCAACTGCCCGGAGGCGTCGTAGAGGTAGGGGCCGTCGGGCAGCCACGTCCGCCACAGCGTGTCGTTTTCAATGGTCACCTTGGGCCCGCCGACGTTGAGGCGATAGACCGTCTCCAGCGGCTGCCGCTGCCAGAGGTCCATGTCGTCCTTCACCACGGCTCCCACCGGCGTCACGGAGCCATACCACAGCATCTCCAGCGGGGCCGAGAAGAGCTCGATGGCGTTGACGAAGGCGGAGGAGCCAGCGTCCGGGGTGAACGTGACGTGGAAGTCGCCGCCGGACAAGTCACGCGGGACGAAGAACTCCTTCACGACGCCGTTGGCCGGCGGCGAGAAGGAGGACAGCAGGGCGTACTCGTGGCCAGGGACCGAGACGTTGAAGCGCGCGGACATGGTGTTGATGACATGCTGAGAGGAGGTGGCGTTGAAGAAGGGGAAGAAGTGGAGGCGCAGGACGACGAATGGCGGCGTGTATGGCGAGGCGGGGCTAGGGAAGCGGTACGAGAAAGCCGATATGCCTGCGCGCGCGGCGGCGTGCAGAGCTGGCAGGGAGTCCGGGATGGAGCTGGCGGACACCGCCGGGGCGCTTGCAGGCGAGAGGTAGGCGTCGTCGGGGACGAAGGTATTCGTGGGGGAATCGTTGGACGGGAAGGAGACGGAGTAGCTGGCGCCGCATGCGAGGAAAAATTGGAAGCCCGGAGAGAGGGCGGCGACGGCGGCGCGCGGGAGAACCGTGGCGAGGAGGAGGGCGAGGTCGCGAGGAGTATGCCGTGGACGGCCATTCAGCCGGCCAGTGGAGTCGTGCTGGTGCTGTGCGCAAGTGTGGTGGATGCATGTCGATGTTCATTGGGGATAAGCGCGAGCGGGCTGTGTGGACGTAGGTAACACGGCCGAGCCGGAGTGGCGTGTTGATTCGGACGGACGGGAACTTGGGAAGGCGGACGAAAATTCGTCTCCGTGACCAGTTCCACTGGAAGGTGGACTTGACTAAACTTGAAAGCTGGGATTGCCCGTTTGTGTTGTTTGGCAAAGCAATGGTGGAGTGGACTAGAGTCTTGAGGATGGTACAGTCCCTGTCGTGTAGATCCGACCTCACATATCATCTATGTTAGCGACCCACGAGCTAACCCCGCTGCAGAGCGCGGGAAGGAAGTCACAAGCCCACATCGGCCCAGGAGGGAGCGGCGGCCCAACCATAAGTTCACAGGGCCTCAGTGGGTTTCCTTCATGTTCCGGCCCGAGGAGTAGCTAGGGCGTGTGTGGGTTATAAGGAGAGTCAGTGTAGTGGGTGAGAATCATCCCGGCTAGGATCAGGTGGCGACGGCGGCGGCGTGTGTATCTGGGATTCATACCTTCTTCTTCCCCCAAGTCACCCCCAACAAGCTGTACTGCTACCTATGATTTCCACCATTAATTGAGACAGATAGCTGGTAGCTAACACGTGGTATCAGTCGCCACTCCACCCCCCTCTCGCCGCGCTGGAAACTCGCAAGCAGGCACTCGATCGGCAACAACTCTTCACCGCCATGGATCCGGTGTTGAAGGCGTACCTGGACAAATTCCAGGACAACCTGACGAAGGCGAATGAGGAGACTCGCGCCGACATCAAGGACCTCACCAAGCGGATCGACCACCAGGCCACGCAGGTGGAGGCGCTCACGGCCTGGAAACCCGACCTCGAGTCCCGCCTCTCCAAGCTCCAGGAGGCGGTGGGGGTCCTGCAGCACGCGCGGCCGTCTCTGAGCGCGGCTGCCGCGGGTGGATCATCGGCGCCGGATCTCTCTGATCCGGTCGTGCGCGACGCGGTCCACGGGCCCAATGGCCACGGCGAGCCCCACCTCCCTCGGAGCGAGTTGTCAGGGGACGCAATTCCCCCGACAGCCACTCCGGCCAATGGTACGCTCAATTTCCACACCCCCATGCCCTCTCGTCTGATGGATTCCCCCATGGGAACGGGATTTGCATCAGGGCAGATCATCACTGGTCTCGGCCAGGCACCACCCTCCCTTTCGTTTCCTCAATTTGCCGGTGAAAATCCCAAACTCTGGAAACAAATGTGTGAACAATATTTTGCCATGTTCCAAATCCACGACTCCTACTTTGTGCCCATGTCTACCTTACATTTCACCGGTCCTGCAGCAATTTGGTTGCAATCGGTCCAAAGTAAAATCAGTACTCTCGATTGGGAATCATTCTGCACTCTACTTTGTAATAGATTCGGGCGCGATCGACATCAATTGTTGATCCGACAATTTTACTCTCTACGGCAGTCATCTTCTGTTTCTGAGTACATTGAACAGTTCGAAACTCTTATGAATCATCTCATATCATATTCTGACGCTATGCACCCTCTGTATTTCCTGACGAGGTTCGTCGAGGGGCTCCGCAAAGATATCCGGGCAGTGGTCATGGTTCAGCGGCCTCATGATCTCGACACTGCTTGTGCTCTTGCGTTGCTACAGGAAGAAGTGGTAGACGGTCAGAAAGGGGCTTGGTACGAGCAGCCTGAATTTGTACCACCAGTGGGATGTCCTCGAGCGACCGGGCCCATGCCATTACCTGCTCCGCCGGCACGAGCAGCGGCCGCGCCGCACACAGCGGAAGACCGCAGAGGTACGGACGGTGCACGCGCTAATGGAGATGCAGCTAAACTCACAGCATTGCGCAACTTCAGGTGTGCCAAAGGGCTGTGTTTTAAGTGTGGAGAGCGCTGGGGGCACGATCATGTGTGTCCCCCAACTGTCAAACTGCATGTGATTGAGGAGCTTTTGAGCTTGTTCCAAATGGAAATGCCGACTGAGGAAGGAGAGAAAGATCAGCTACAGCAAAGCCAAGATACAGCTGAACAGATTTGGCATTTATCTCTCCAGGCCGTGTCAGGTACTGAAGCGCCTAGTTGCCTGCAGCTCCATGGATGGCTGCAAGGTCATGAGGTTCTGATATTGGTGGACTCGGGCAGTACAGCCTCATTTGTATTCCAACAATTGAGCACTCAGTTGCAAGGCATTCAAGATATGCGGCGGCCAGTCAAAGTGTCAGTGGCGAATGGTTCTCAATTGATCTGCAATCAGGAGATTTTAGCTTGTTCTTGGTTTACCCAGGGCAACGTTTTTAACACAAACTTCAGAGTTCTTCCTTTGGGCTCGTATGACGTGATTTTGGGTATGGATTGGTTGGAATACCATAGCCCCATGCTGATAGATTGGCCACGAAGGAGAATGCAAATTCAGTCGCAAGGATTCACTGTGGTTCTCCAAGGAGTTGCTGCACAAGAAACACAGTGTGCTGTCCTTAACAGTCTGCAGTTGGCAAGCATGGAGAAGAACTCCGCAATTGCTTTTTCAGTCCAGTTGTATTTCTCTAAAGATGTGGAGGCAGAGCCGCAGATTCAGTGCACAGAGCTACCTCCTGAGATCGCCCAAGTGCTCTTGGAATTCGAGGACATTTTCACAGAACCAACCGGACTGCCACCTCGTCGTTCATGTGATCACAAAATACCTCTTATGGCAGGGGCGCAGCCCGTCAATATTCGTCCCTACCGGCACAAACCGGATTTGAAAACAGAGGTGGAAAGACAAGTGCGCGAGCTGCTCAAAGCTGGGATCATCCAAAAAAGCAGCAACCCGTTCTCTTCTCCTATCATCTTGGTGAAGAAGAAAGACGGCACTTGGCGCTTGTGCATCGATTACCGGCGCCTCAACGCGATGACAATTATCAGCAAGTACCCTGTTCCGGTCATCGAAGAAATCTTGGATGAGTTGGCTGGTGCACGTTGGTTCTCCAAGTTAGATCTGCGGGCTGGGTACCACCAGATACGGCTGGCTGAAGGCGAGGAATATAAAACAGCCTTCCAGACACACTCGGGCCACTACGAATTCAAGGTGTTGTCCTTCGGTTTGGGCGGGGGTCCAGCCACCTTCTTGGATGCCATGAACACAACATTGCACCCGGTCTTGCGAGTTTGCTGCCTTGTTTTTTTTATGACATCCTCGTCTTTAGCTCTTCTCTGGCTCTGCATGCCCAACACTTACGCCAAGTCCTCGCTCTGCTCAAGCGAGATCAATGGGTGGTGAAGCGATCCAAGTGTGTCTTTGCTCAGCAGCAGCTGACATATCTGGGGCATACAATCTCGGCGCAAGGGGTCTCTACGGACAGTGAGAAGATCAAGCAAGTTTCCCATTGGCCAACTCCTGTGTCGGTCAAGGAAGTGCGAGCCTTTCTGGGCCTTGCGGGTTACTATCGTCATTTTGTCAGGCAATTTGGCATGATCGCTCGACCACTGACCAATTTGTTGCGTAAGAATGTACCGTTTCAATGGACAGAGTCTACACAAGAATCCTTTGCAGCTCTGAAAGTGGCTTTGGTGTCAGCACCAACTTTAGCTCTGCCGGACTTCACCAAACCTTTCATTGTGGAGACGAACGCGTGCGAGTATGGTGTGGGAGCCGTGCTATAGCAGGAGGGGCACCCGATCGCGTATCTCAGCAAAGCTTTGGGGCCGCGAACAAAAGGCCTATCAACTTACGAGAAGGAGTGCTTGGCCATTGTGTTGGCTGTGGATCAATGGCGTGCCTACCTACAATTTTCTGAGTTCACCATCAAAACGGATCAGAGGAGTCTTGTGCACCTGGAGGAACAGCGTCTCCACACCCCGTGGCAACAAAAGGCGTTCACAAAATTGCTCGGGATGCAATATCGCATTTGCTACCGGAAAGGTACAGAAAATAGTGCGGCGGACGCGCTGTCTCGGCGCCCCGTAACAGCCTCATCGCAGGTCCATGCCATCTCTGTCTGCCAACCGGCCTGGCTACACGAGATTGTTAAAGGCTATGATCAAGACCCTAAAGCTCAGCAACTTATCACTCAACTGGCAGTGGCTCCTGTCGCGGATGGTAAGTTCACACTCACCAAGGGAATTCTGCGTTTTCGCGGTAGAGTGTGGCTGGGCAACAATTCACGGCTACAACACTAGATTATGCGTGCGTTACATGACAGCGCGGTGGGTGGACACTCGGGGTTCCCTGCTACGTACAGAAGGATTAAGCATCTATTCGCGTGGCCGGGTATGAAACAGAACATCAAAGACCATGTCCAGGCTTGTCAAGTCTGCCAACAAGCTAAGCCTGATCGGGCCCAATACCCAGGTCTGCTTCATCCTCTCTCGGTGGCAAAACGCTGTTGGGAACTGGTTTCTCTGGACTTCATTGGGGGTCTGCCCAAATCAGGCCAGTACGACTGCATTTTAGTGGTGGTGGACACATTCTCAAAATATGCACACTTCTTGCCTGTGACCCACCCTTACACAGCTCAGATGATTGCGCAGCTGTATATTGACCAGGTGTATAAGTTACACGGGATGCCTGAAGCCCTCATTTCAGATCGTGATGCGGTATTCACTAGCAAGATTTGGCAGGAAATATTCAAGCTTCAAGGCGTCGAACTGAAGATGAGCTCATCACACCACCCGCAGACTGGCGGTCAGATAGAGCGCGTAAATCAATGCTTGGAGACCTACTTGCGGTGCTTTGTCCATAGTGCCCCCAAGAACTGGAGTTGCTGGCTTGCCCTTGCAGAGTTCTGGTATAACTCTGCCTACCATTCAACTCTGGGCAAGACCCCGTTCATGGTTGTATACAGCCAGGAGCCTCGACAGTTAGGCATTGTTCCTGAACATGCCACACCTCTCCCTGAGCTAAACGAGTGGTTGGAAGAGCGTCAGCAAATGCAAGACATCCTTCGGCAACACTTGCTGCGAGCCAAACAGATCATGAAGACACAGGCAGACAAAACTCGAACCGCCAGAGAATTTCAAGTGGGTGATCAAGTGTTCTTGAAGCTTCAGCCGTACATTCAGACTTCCGTCGCTCGCACATCCAACCACAAACTTAGTTTCAAATACTTTGGGCCATATCCGGTGATCAGACGCATCAATGAAGTCACGTACGAGCTGCAGTTACCAGCAAATTCTTCTATCTTTCCAGTGTTCCATGTCTCCCAGCTCAGACGCGTTCTGACCCCTGGTGCGAGCGCTTCCCTTGAACTTCCTACCAACTCTGACGCTGTTAATGCTCCTCTCAAGATTCTGGACAAGCGCTGGCGTCGTGGATCACACAAGATGCGGGAACAAGGGCTGATACGCTGGCAAGACAATCAGGCAACCGACGACACTTGGGAAGACCTCGAGGACCTTCGTCGTCGTTTTCCTACCACACCAACTTGGGGACAAGTCGTTACTGAAGGAGGAGGGGGTGTTAGCGACCCACGAGCTAACCCTGCTGCAGAGCGCGGGAAGGAAGTCACAAGCCCACATCGGCCCAGGAGGGAGCGGCGGCCCAACCATAAGTTCACAGGGCCTCAGTGGGTTTCCTTCATGTTCCGGCCCGAGGAGTAGCTAGGGCGTGTGTGGGTTATAAGGAGAGTCAGTGTAGTGGGTGAGAATCATCCCGGCTAGGATCAGGTGGCGACGGCGGCGACGTGTGTATCTGGGATTCATACCTTCTTCTTCCCCCAACAAGCTGTACTGCTACCTATGATTTCCACCATTAATTGAGACAGATAGCTGGTAGCTAACAATCTACTACTACACTACTAGTACACAGTAAGGCCAACTCCAGCGCATGATCCCAAACGGACGTCCGTTTTGTTCGGATTCTATCCGTTTGGGTAGGGCAATGGGATCGTGTCCGGACCATTCCTGGGATGCGGTGGCCATGCGCCCAACGCGCGGACCCATCCTTTGGCCCCATCCTGTCCGCCACGACCAATATGCCCATATATTCAATATTTCAATGTTTAAAACAAGTTTGCACGTCCAAATATTAATTGTCTCAAATAAAAATAGTTTTACAACTCAATCGAAATTGTCTCGAATAAAATAGTTTTACAACCAAATCAAAATTGTCTTGAATAAACATAATGAACCAATACATCTATTGGTTGCCAATGTGAGTCCACATCTGCTCAACCAAGTCATTTTGAAGCGCCAAATGAGTGTGTCAATCACGCATTTCACGATGGAATTGGGTAAACTGTTCAAACGTGGCCGGTTCTTGGTGCAGGGGCTCAACATTTTCACCATGAAAATCAAATCCTTGGTCGAAGATGCTGTCATCACGCTCGTCCTCGACGATCATGTTGTGCATGATCACACAAGCAGTCATCACCTCCCAAAGCTTCCCTTCATCCCATGTCAGTGCAGGGTTTCGAACGATACCCCATCGGGATTGAAGCACACCAAAAGCACGTTCCACATCCTTTCTAGCACTCTCTTGCATTTGGGCAAATCTCTGTCTCTTCTCACCTAGGGGGTCCGAGATTGTCTTCACAAAAGTTGACCACTGAGGATATATACAGTCAGCTAGGTAGTATCCCTTGTTTTAGTGGTGGCCATTGATCTCAAAGTTGACAGGTGGGGAGTGGCCTTCTGCAAACCTTGCGAAGACTGGAGAACGCTGCAACACGTTGATATCATTGTGAGAACCTGCCATGCCGAAGAAAGAATGCCATATCCAAAGATTTTGCGAAGCCACCACTTCTAATATGACAGTGCACACTTAACATACCCCTTGTACTGGCCCTGCCAAGCAAATGGACAGTTCTTCCACTTCCAGTGCATACAATCTATGCTGCCAAGCATGCCTGGAAAGCCTATATCGGCGTTGATCGCCAACAGCCTTTCTGTATCAGCGGCATTTGGCTGCCTCAAGTACTCAGGGCCAAACACTGCCACCACGGCCTTGCAGAAGTTGTACATTGACATCAGACATGTGGATTCACTCATGCGCACGTACTCATCCACCAGATCGCCTGGATTTCCATATGCAAGCATGCGGATTGCCGCAGTGCATTTCAGATAAGAGGAGAATCCAAGCTTGCCAAGGGCATCCGTTTTGCACTCGAAGAATGGGTCATGAGCAACCACTCCCTCTCGGATACGATTGAACACATGCCTTGCCATACGAAAATGGCGACGGAATTTCTCCGGTTTGAACAGCGCGGTATTCTCAAAGTAATCGACATAGAGCAGGGCGTGGCCTCTCTATCTGTTGCGGTTCAGGTTGGGAGCACGGCCAGGGACTGACCCCCTGTATCGAGGCCGCTGCCGTTCAATGTGGTCGTGAACGACCAGTGTAGCCACCACAAGATCTTCGTCATCCGAGGACGAATCATCTGATGAATAAATTAAGTGGTTGAAGAAAAATTCATCTCCACTGTCCATACCTTTGTGGGCAAAGTGTCAAACACCTTGCGGTCGTGGTGGCAAAAAGGCCGCGAAGATCACCTCGATGCAGCAGGGGCGTTTGGCGGCCGGCTATAGGTCGCTCTGGAGCACCCGACGGAAGCTGCCGTGGTCCATAGGCGTCACCGGCGGTCGTATCCCCTCTGGCACCGGATATGACGGCGACGGCCAAAACTCCTCCAAACGACGGCCAAAACTCCTACGAAAGCGTGGGCGTGGTGGCGGAGACGTGGTTTGGTATGGACGGCCGGGGGGTGAGCAGTGAGGAGGCGGCCGGCAAATAGTGGCGGCGCCGGCGGCGGGGGTGGGGCGGGGAGGGCGGGTGGAGGCGTTGGAGGTCAATGAAGCGCTAGTGTCCCCGACAGGCAGGCCACGGGGAAGACAAGGGCGTGCGTCCCGCCGTCCGCGCGCTGTCCGTTTCACCCCAAACGCGGCGCATGTTTGGGCCGGGAATGGGTCGAAAACGAACGAAAACCGGACATTTGTCCGTTTGGGGCCGCACGTTGGGCCGCGCTATTCGTCCGTTCTACCCCAAACGGACTAGGACGGACGGGATGGGGTCGTGCGCTGGAGTTGGGACGGCTTTTGCTTCCCGTCGCCCGTTAGGTCTGCCGTCACCCGCTAACAGGATGGGAGCCTAGCCCGCGTCGTGGAAGGGTGTGGAATCCTGGCGCCGGTCTCCTCGCCTTATCTCTTTGATGTCCGTAGGTCAGTTCATCTTCTCTGCCTCACTCTCTGTCCCTCTACCTCCTCTTCTTTGTGTCGAACCAGATCTAGGGTTCGTCGCCTTCTTCCTTTCCGTTTAGTTTCCCCTGTGATTTTCTCGCTAGGTCTGCCTTGCCGAGGTGGGTTATTGAGCTCCTTGTTTTGTTCCTTTGTGCTATTCTATGTGTAGGATTTGTGTTGAAGGGAGAGAGGGATTGGTGGAATCGTTGTTGTATTGCTTGAGCCTCGTGGGCATATATATAGGAGTACATGATCAACTTGGAGTACAAGACAAACCAGAATAATTCCTAGTCTATGTTTTGTTTCCTAACTAATCACGATACTCAACATCCCCCCGCAGTCACAACGGTAGCGACGCGGACGGTGAGACTGGAGAAGAATCCGAAGGTAAGCCGACGGTCATTCCTCCCCACAGTCGTAACGGTCGATGCATTGCGGAAGTCGTGGCTGGAGTAGAAACCGACGAGGTTGCTCAAGCAAGGCGGTAGCCCTTTGTGCCGTTTGTCGAGGTAGCCGAGAGCGTAGGGTGGTGTAGCCGTGGTCGAGGTAGCCATGCAAAGAACGCCGTGGTCGATGTCGAGTCGGGGTAGCCGATGTGAAGGTAGTCGCCGAGGAGCCACGGGCGCAAGGAGGCGCCGAGTTAGTCATGGGCGCAGTGGTGTCGAAGTAGTGGTGCGCTGGGAAGAAGACGAAGTTGAGACGCGTCGCGCCGGATTGCCAAGTCCGGGGACACATCGTGGATGAAGGCACGCATCAGTGTCGCCAGCACCGGGCATGCGTAGACGGACGAAGTCGATGTTGACGACGCGTCGCTCCAGGCTTGCCAGGCCTGGGAACACATCGGGGACGAAGGCACGCGTCGGTGTTGCCAGCACCGGGCATGCGTAGACGGGGACCTACACACAACTTGTATGCCATGTCGAGGAGACTAGCAGAGAAGGACTCGACGACGGTTGCGGCGCAAATCGGCGGGGGGCCGATGTCGCCCACGGTGGTCGGCGTAGATGAAGTGGTCGGGGTAGACGACGGCGACGCTGGCGATGAGCTGGTGCTGGACGAAGAAGAAGGGGGTGGACTGGCGGCGCGGCTCGGGTGAGCGAGCTGCAGCGGCGCCGAAGAAGAGCGGCGGCGGCGGCTGGTTAGGAGCGCGGTGGCGATGCTCGAAGGAGGCGTGGAAGAACCCGACAGCATGACGAAGACCGGCACGGACGATGGCATTCCCTCGCCGAGGAAGGTGGCGCGGTGCATACCAGAAGAAGTCGACGCGCGGGGATGGCGGAGTGGACCGCGCGCCGCGGCCCTATGCCCCGAAGGGGCGACGAAGCGGCAGAGCGCGGGTCGGGGCGACGGCGGTAAGACCTCGGGGCGGCGGCGTGGACCGCGTGCCGCTGCGCGATGGCCCGAAGGGGCGACATAGCGGCGGCGCGCGAGTGGTGCAGCCGCGGGGACGGCCTCGGGCGGCGGTGAAAGCACAACATGCTCCCTTGGTGGTTTTGATAATTCATGACAACATACATTGTCTCTTGGACTAATACTTTTACCTAGTGTATTTCAGATAAAAGTCCATGGAGAGAAGGGTTGGTAAAAAGATTGTGGAAATACCCCAAGATGCAAGGAAATGGATTGGCAAAGGTTCAAGCAAGAGGACTCTATATTTTACATTTGTGAGAAATCACTTTGAGTCCATAGGAAAGCCAATACTATTAAAAGGGGGTAAGGTATTGTTGGTGAACAAAATGCTCATACGTGCACAAGTGATAGTCACCAAAAACACCCACAAGCTCTTCCGCAAAAGTCTGTCAAAGTCAAATATCCAAAATCGGTGCAACCAACACTTTCCACTCGGTGCCACCGATTCCCATACTCAGACAGACCTAAGCTAAACCCTAACCCTTCGGTGCAACCAATTCTGCTTCGGTGCCACCGAGTTTGGTTGCCAACTCTCTGTTACGCAAATTCATAAAATCGGTCCTACCGAGTTTGTTGGATCGGCGTCACCGAGATTGGGCAATCTGACCGTTGGTCACCTTATCGGTGCAACCGAGTTTCATATATCGGTCTCACCGAGATTCAAAAGTTGCCACCTTTTGGTCACTTCGGTACCACCGAGATTAACACATCGGTGTCACTGAGTTGGTCATTTTGTGTGTAACGGTTGGATTTTTGGGGATGCCTATATATACCCCTTCACCACCACGTACTCGAAAGAGAAGCACTCAAAACTATTCCATACTTGCCCCATCCAGTTTTCTGAGAGAGAGCCACCTACTCATGTGTTGAGATCATGCCATTCCATTCCAACCATATGAATCTTGATCTCTAGCCTCCCCAAGTTGCTTTCCACCAATCCCATCTCTTCCAGCAAGCCAAATCTGTGAGAGAGTGATTGTGTGTTGAGGAGTCTATCATCTTGAAGCACAAGAGCAAGGAGTTCATCGTCTTACCGAGCCTATTACCTTTTGGAGGGTGGTGCCTCCTAGATTGGTTAGGTGTCGCTTGGGAGCCTCCTAGTTCGTGTTGTGGAGTTGAACCAAGAAGTTTGTAAGGGCAAGGAGATCACCTACTTCGTGAAGATCTACCCATAGTGAGGCTAGTCCTTCGTGGACGGAAGCCGTTATGGAATAGTCAAGGTTGCTGCTTCGTGGACCCTTCGTGGGTGGAGCCCTCCGTGGACTCTCGCGACTGTTACCCTCCGTGGGTTGAAGACTCCATAAACGTGGACATACGATAGCACCACCTATCGGAACCACGGGAAAAATCCTCGTGTCCCTCTTGAGTTTGATCTTCCTATCTCATCTCTTTACTTCATGTGCAATGTCTTTACTTTCCGCTGCTATATTCGTAGACATGCATGTGTAGGGTGTGCTTGACTTGCTATGATTGTTAAAATCTGCCAACCAATTATCTTGGGAAATGGTTAGGTTTTAAATTCCTGCTAGTAATCTATTCACCCCCCCTCTAGACACTCTTCTAGTGATCCCACAATTGGTATCAGAGCATCACTACTAGGGAAAACCTTATACACAGCAGCTTACCAGTAGCGCTTTTTAAAAGGAGGCGCTGCTGCTACTTAGCAGTAGCGCGTGTACAAAAACAGCGCTACTAATAAACACATATCAGTAGCGTGGCACGTATAAAACGCGCTACTACTATAATTGCCACACCATTCCCGATAGGCTAGGTATAGTAGTAGCGCCCTTCCTCAACCAGCGCTGCTGCTATTCTACTTAGCTGTAGCGCTTGGAACCAACCCGCGCTGCTGCTATGTCCACCTTATCCACCCCGTGCGCTCCCTCTCTCTTCCTCACTCCTGGCCCCTCACTACCCCCTCACACTGTCGCTGCCTCTTTGCCCCCCGCCGCTCGCCGCCGCCGTCGCCTACCCCTCCTCCCTCTGCCGCCGTCACCTCCCCCTCCTCCCTGGACTCGGTAATCCTCCCCCTCCTCCCTCCTCCCCGCCCCACCTCCTCCGTCCTCCCTCCACTCCTCCATTCGCCGCCGGCCGGCCCCTCCTCGCTCCGCCTTCCTCCTCCGTCCTCCTTCCTCCTCCCTCCTTCAGTCGCCCCTCCTTCTCCCTCCTCCCTCCTCCATCCACAACCCCTCCTCCCTGCTACATTTTGATTTAGTAGGCTAGTTGATATTTTCTTGTTGATATGCAACATTTTGAATATAGATGATAATGTGTTGTAAATGTCGATGATGAAAATGCTAGTGCTAGTCGCCATGTCATTGATGTCGATGATGATGCATTCTGAATATAGAGGATGTCTTGGTGTTCTTGTTTGCAATGTACCTCCGAGTGTCCACCATATATATATATGAGAGAGGAAGAATCCCGACTGTTGTCGTGGGGGTCGCTTCTCCTTCTTTTCCTTGTGCTAGATATTTGTAATGCACTAGGGAAAGGATGAGTAGCGACCATCACCGACGGTCGAAATATGAGAGAGGAAGAATCCCGACTGTTGTCGTGGGGGTCGCTTCTCCTTCGTTCCCGTGTGCTAGACATTTTGGTGTAATGCACTCGGGAACGAATGGAGGAGCCACCATCACCGACGGTCGCAATATCAGAGGGAGTGCCCACCATATACGTGAGATGAGAGTTTAGGAAGGAAAGACTCGACAGACCTAAAGTCAACCCGTTGCATATTGAGTAATAGTGATCTGTGTGTTGATCAGTTTCCTGGTAGTTGCCTTCGATCGATTTTAAATGTTTCAACTATGAACATAGGAAATGTCTGATGACGAAAGGAAATTCGTTATGTGCGAATGCTGCGAAGACGAGCGCGGCCTGTGCGACAAGCCTCACCTAGTTGATGGTAGGCGCTTCAGCATCATGCTGGATGAGACCTTCGAAGTGGATACAGTAAGTCACAACGACAAGTCTTTTTTCGTAATTAAGCATGACTTCTGCTTCTTTTGCTTCAACTTATAATTTTAATTTTTTACTATTCTACTAGCGTATCCCCTGCCATGCAAGAATTTATGTCTTGGATAAGATTGGTTTCAGTACTAAAAAAAGTATGGAGGTAAAGAGAGTTCACTTGAGGACCGAGCATGGTTATAGTTTTGCCGTAAAATTGTACAATGCAGACACCTACTCCTATTTTGAATGCAAAAGTTGGAGAGCACTATGCAAGGCTTATGCATTTGAGCCTAATATGCTTATCAGCTTTGATATTCGTCCGGAAGATGAAATTGAAGGTAATATCGACATCTGGGTCGATGTGCAAACGCCTCCAGTTCTACCATTATGTGAGTTTCTCAACCATATTTATTAAGTAATTTATATTGTTTATTTAAAAATAGTTGACAACTAATTTCTATTGACAGCTTATTTCCATTCAAGCAAACATGTCCAGCGCTTGGTAGACAGCACCTACTACTGTCCCGGGGCTGAACTAAACTGCGAGGAGATAAGGTCATTATGTTTCATGGCTTGAGGATCTTGATACTGTCAAGACAGGTTTTTTTCCTGGACTTCGAGATATTAGTACTCAAAACGTGCGACCACTAGTGTGCGTATTGAACTACGGTCACATCTATCTAGGAAAGATGGTAAGATTTTTACTATTTGTCCTCAGTGCATCTTTTGCATACATTATTTTTTAAGCTAAACTTCATTGCTAAGTATGTTACTACGATGTTCTTCAACAGGGACTCCCGATGAGTGTTGTGCCTCGTTGGATCGAGTCTAAAGGTCGCATGACAATGGTTAGCTTACGGCCAAGATATCATGTATTGCACATGAGTGCATTCATCATTTCTCAAAGCGAGCAAGTCTTAATAGTCAAAGACTGGAGCAAAATTGTGAAGGATCACAGAGAAGTACTAGGGGCAGCAATCAGAAGCGCATCCCACAATTAGGAGACAGGTTCATATGCATTCTCCAATATGATGAAGAAGGAGTGCTACACATGTTTTATGCTATTTTACCTGAGAGAGAGCAGCAGGAGTAGGTCCTAGGTGTTAAGAACAATTAGTTAGTGCTGATTACATATGACTAGTGACCTAGTGACCAAGTTGATGACCAAGTTGATGATGATGATGAGTTGTTATATGATGATGATGATGATGAGTTGTTATTATAACTAGTGACCAAGTTGTTATATGATGTCTCATGGACGAAAATGATGATGATGAGGAGTTGTTATATGACAATGATGTATTATGACAAGTTGTTATATGATGAGTTGTTATTATGATGATACTGTATGAAAACTTGTATAATGGCGTATGAATATACGACATAAAACAAAAAAGAAATACGTAATAATAGTAGTAGCGCGGGTAGAGAGGTGCGCTGCTAGTAAATACCAGTAGCGCTTTCTACAAACAGCGCTACTGAGAAGCAGGTATAGCTGTAGCGCGGTCGAACACACGCTACTGCTACACTTTAGCTGTAGCGCCGTATCAGTAGCGCGGTTACCCGCGCTACTGATACACCAAATACCCGCGCTACTGCTAGGGTTTTTCCTAGTAGTGCATTGGTCTCCATTGCTTCGGTTTAATCATCGTGGAGGAAGATGGATGTGTCTAGTATAGGGAGTTTGAGTTGTAGAGTGCCTATTCTTGATGGAAAGTACTATAGTCAATGGAAAACTTTGATGCTTGAGCTGTTTAATGAATTTCAATTGAGCAAATTTGTTAAGAGCCCCTATGTACCTCCCATTGATCCTTTACATCCCACACACGAAGAGGAAATTGATATGCTATGCAATCTTAGAACTGTTAATCTCATTGTTAGAGCGTTACCTAGAAATGTGCTCAACCAAATGAAGAATTTTGAATGTGCTTATACTTTGTGGAATGACTTGGAGAAATGATATCCAAGTTATTCGTTGAGTAATCTTGATGAAATTCTTCATAAAACTATTGCCTTTCACAAAATGATGCCTAGTGATCCCAAGTTTGATGATTGTCTATTTGAGCTTTGAGACCTCATGCGTGCTAAAGGAGATGTCTCAACTATCAACAATATCATTGTAGAGGCCCTTCGCATTCATAAACTTGAACATTGTCATGATCACAATCCTAACGAATCTCTTGTTCTTTATGACGAGGATTTCCCACTTGATGATGACAATGTGGAACATGGCTACTATGATTAAGATGAGTTGTTCGACATCGAGTATGAGAAGATCATGAAGAATCTAAGTCTCATGGCAAACTTCAAGGATTACATGTCCGGAGGAAAAGAGTGGATTCTCGATAGCGGATGTACCGATCATATGACCGGAGATAGAGAAATGTTTGAAGAGATCACACCAAACCATGGACCGCGAAGGTACGTAATGTTTGGAGACAACTCCAAGGGTAAGGTACTTGGTCTTGGTAAGGTGGCCATATCCCATGATAGCTCTATTCAAAATGTTATGCTTGTTGAATCTCTTGGTTACAATCTTCTTTCCGTATCTAGACTTGCCGACTTTGGTTTTAATGTGCTATTCACGAAAGTAGATTGCCAAGTGTTTCGTCAAGATAATCATAACATGGTCTTTACCGGTTTCCGTAGAGGTGATCTATACATTGTCGATTTCACTAAGAGATCCAAACCTCGTACTTGTCTTATTGCAAAATCTTCTAAAGGTTGGCTTTGGCATAGAAGACTAGGACATGTTGGCATGCGTAATTTAGATAAGCTTATCAAAGGTGATCATATACTTGGTGTTAAAGATGTTATCTTTGACAAAGATAGACTTTGTAGTGCTTGTCAAGCTAGAAAGCAAGTAGGTGGAAGTCATCCCGTTAAGAATATCATGACTACTAGGAGACCACTCGAGTTACTTCACATGGATCTTTTTGGTCCCAATGCTTACAAGAGTCTCGGTGGAAATTCCTATGGTCTAGTTATAGTTGATGATTTTTCTAGATTTACGTGGGTATTCTTTCTTGATGATAAGTTGCAGGTACAAAAGATCTTCAAGAACTTCGTTCTCAAAGCGCAAAATCAGTTTGAAGTGAAGATCAAGAAGGTTCGGAGCGATAATGGATCGGAGTTCAAGAACACCCATGTGGATACCTTTCTTGACGAAGAAGGTGTCTCACATGAGTTCTCGACTACGTACACACCTCAACAAAATGGAGTTGTTGAGAGGAAGAACCGGACGCTTATTGAGATGGCAAGAACGATGCTTGACGAATACAAGACGCCAAGACACTTTTGGGCAGAAGCCGTGGAAACAGCATGTCATGCCACAAACCGACTTCACTTGCACAAGCTTCTCGGTAAAACGGCATACGAGCTACTCACCGGTAACAAACCCCAAGTTGGATACTTTCGGGTATTTGGCTCAAAGTGCTACATTCTTGATAAGCATCGTCGTACTAAATTTGCTCCTAAATCTCATGAAGGATTCCTACTTGGTTACGGATCGAACTCTCACACTTACCGTGTCTACAACAACTTCACTCGAAAAGTTGAAGAGACGGTAGATGTGAAGTTTGATGAATCTAATGGTTCACAAGTCGAACAATTGCCAAATGATGTAGGTGATAAAGACCCTTCGGAAGCTATCCAAGATTTGCCCATCGGCAAGATTCGTCCCATGGAGGTAAAGGAAAGTACTTCGTCAACTCAAGTGGAAGCCCCCACTTCACGTCAAGGTGAACCACAACATGACATGGAGGCATCCACAAGCGGGACACGACAAGATGATGAAGAGGAAGAAGTGCATCATGAAGATCCAGCACAACCTCCTTCACCACCACCTCAAGGGAACGACACCTTCAACAACAACGAAGACGAAGGAGATGATGATGAAGAAGAAGCCCCACCATCTAACAATCGGAAGCTGACCCGAGTTCGAGCACAAGTGACCAAGAACCATCCCCTAAACCAAATCTTTGGTGACATCCAAACCGGGAGAATCACTCGCTCTAAAACTCGCCTAGCTAACTTTTGTGAGCATTATTCTTTCATCTCTAGCATTGAACCCTTGAAGGTAGAACAAGCTCTTGAAGACGTGGATTGGGTGAACGCTATGCATGAAGAGTGTGACAACCTGGATTTTGGCTACAGTGATCATTGTAATTAAGCATAGTGATGACCATGATCAATGCCTAATCATTTTGCTAAACAAGATATGATCAAGTTGAAAATTCATATCTCATTTCAAATTCCATTAAAAAGGGCATTGAATTTTATGGTGATAAAATAAGTTGGCAAACAGCAAAGGAAAAATGTTGCACACTTGTGATAAATCACAAAACAATTGGTGTTACGGAGAACAACACCACCAAACATATGGTGTGGCCCCCACCTTCAATAACAGCACCAAATTGCAATTTAATGTGCTCTTAAATTCAATTGGAAATTGCAAACATATTCTAAAAATCCCCAAAGTGTGTGTGGCCATGCAAAATATTGCAAGATGTTTATTGGACCAAGTCACACATTTTTGCTAAAGGAAATTAATGTTAAAAAGAAATAAAACAAAAGCTGTAAAATAAACCAGAAAAAGAAAAAAGAAAATGGGGAGGGGCACTGTGCCCCTGGGCTCTAGTGAGCTACAGGCGGCCCAGCCCGCCTAAACCCCCTTCCCCAACCTCCTACTCACCGGGGAGGACGTGGACGCGGCGATGCGCGCCACCGGCCGTCCCCGTCGCTCTGGCGCCCATCCGTTGGCCCCTCGCCACCTACAAGGGCCTCCGCGGCGCCCTGGAACCCTAGTCGCCTCCCATTCGTCCCCTGCTCGATCTCCTCCTCCTCGCTCGTTCCCAAACGCCGCCGTCGCCATGGCCGCCGGCTACCCGCGGCCACCATGCCTCCCTCGCGTCGCTGCCGTGCCAAGAAGAACCGCCATGATCGACTCCTTCTCCTGCGCCGAGCCGTTGCCGCCCGGAGCCCCTACAACGCCGTCTTCGACCCTTCTTCCTCCTCGGACGCCGTCGACCACCACCACGATTCCGGCCGCCCCAAGCCTCCCCCGCGCCCGCTTTGCCCCTCTGCAGGACCGCTGTGAGCCCCTGCTTCTTCCCCTCTCCCTCTCGCGCTAGCTCCGGCCCCGTAGCCCCCTTCCCCTCCATGCCCGACGGTCGGCTCCGCCCGAGCTCGACGCCGGTGAGCCTCCGGTGGCCTTTTGGTCCCGCGCTCACCGCCTTTCATTTCCCCGCGTCGCGTAGGCCGTGCTAGGCTCGTTAGCTCGCCCGCTAGCACGCCATAGCGCCGTCCCCATCGTAGCTCGATCGCCGCTCGCCGCTGACCTCGACGCCGGCGACGATTCCGGCCACCATAGCCCGTGCCATAACCGCAGCTCGACACGCCGTCGAGCTCCCGTTCCAACGCGCCGAACCGCGCGCCAAATGAGCCCCTGTGGGCGTTTCCCGCCCGGTGGCCGAGCCGGGCCGCCGCATTTTCGGTCGCCGGCGGCCATTCGCCGGCTAGCGCTGACTTGGCCCGGCTGGGGCCACCCCCAGGGTCACTGACCTGTGGCCCCGGGCCCCCTTGTTGACCAGTTGACCGCGGTCAACTGGCTGACTCGGCAGCGCCCAGTCACTGACATGTGGGGCCCCACACCCCTGTGTCTATGACATGTGGGCCCCTGCCCCTTTTAGTTAATTAAGCTGTTTAATTAATCTAGTTAATTAATTTAAACTAATTAGACAATGACAGATGGGGCCCACCCATCTAATTAACCTGTTTAATTTAATTTAATTCATGTTTAGTGCACTGTCTATGACAGGTGGGGCCCAGCTGTCAGGTTTGACCTGAGACAGCTGGGGTTGACTGCTGATGTCAGCCTGACCTCATGCTGACGTCATAAATGAATTTTTGGAATTAAATTAAATCTGTTTATTTCAGAATATTAATAAAACTTTGAAAATTAATATAAAATAATCCGTAACTCGGATGAAAATAATTTATACATGAAAGTTGATCAGAAAAATCCCACGAATCCGAATACGCTGTCCGTTCATCTGTCACATGCTCCTAGCATGATGAACATGGACATTTAGCATTAGGATCATCTGTCCGGTAGTAGCCCGAGACCCGGAAAATATCGTCAGATATTCTTCCGACCCGTCTGCGACGTGTACTACTGCGTTAGTGCATGCCTAGCTCTGCATATTGCCATGTCATGCATCGTGTTGCATATGTGCTTTATATTTATTGTTTCTTCCCCCCTCTTCTCTCCGGTAGACCCCGAGACTGACGGTGCTGCCGGGTACGACTACACTGCCGACGATCAGGCCTTTGCCGCAGAGCAGCAAGGCAAGCAACCCCCCCTTGAGCATTCCGATATCGCTCATTTCTTTCCCTCTCATTCTTGCATTATATTTTGCTACTGTATTAACTAGCTCCTATTTATGATGCATAGCCTGCTTTTGATAAACTGCTACCATACCTGCAATCATATCAACTGCTTAGTATAGGTTGATCAATGAATCCCCAATGACCCCTTAGTCCCAGTTGCCCCTGCTTCTTCGTCGACGACTCGAAGACTCGGTCAACCGACTGACAAGCCAGGCCCCTCACATCACCGCACACCCCCCCTTTGTTGTACGACTCTGCAGAGCTCCTATCGAGTACCGAGGGTGACACCTCGTGAAGTACTCATGATGCTAACTCTGTAGTGCAGCTAGTCGGTCATGGTTATCGAGGGTGATTCCTCCTTCACCACTCTGGACGATGACTCTGTCGTGCAATCCCTCAAGTGTGGGACCCTCGAGGGTGATTCCTCTAAGTCCATCTTGATGGTTTCATCGAGCGGGGCCCTTTGAGGGTGATTCCTCAGGTTCCGTCTTGATGTTTTATACACACAGTTACTATGACCTGGTTTCAGAAACATGTTGGTGATGGGTCGGCCCTGAGGGGTACCCGCAGTTTGATGATGATGAGGCGTGGACGGGCAGGAGAGGCCCTTGCCACACATCCTCGAGACGGGGCGACGGGACCGCACTTCATGGGTCGCGCTTGCCCCGCATTTATAAAATGCTAATGGGTTGGGTATTTGATCTGAGTTGGTCGTTTGACCTATTACGCACTAACCTTCACGTGGGAGAAGTTATGGGTACTCAGCGTCGTTGTATCAGCCGAAGCTCTTCGGACGTCAGCAATGGAGCGGCACGCGCCTGAGTGGTCCGCAACGGCATTGCGCTTGTTATAAGGGGTGCTAGGACTGACCTTGGCCGCCTTCGCATCGTGCAGGAGTGCAAAGGGTGATTGGCCCATGACCCCTGCGCGCTTAGGATTTAGACCGGCAGGCTGGCCTCTTCGTTGAGCCTAGGTAGGACTACGACGTGTTGATGTCCCGAGGCCGGGCTGACCCAGGAAAGTGTGTCCGGCCAGAGGTATCAAGCGTGTTGGGGATTGTGGTGCACCCCTGCAGGGAAGAATTTATCTATTCGAATAGCCGTGTCCACGGTAACAGGACGACTTGGAGTTGTACCTTGATCTACTACAACTAAAATTGTGACTTTAAATTGAAATGAATGTTGGCTCCGAGATTGCTTTCTCGCAGGGAGTCGAGGAAGAATCTCTGGGCGTGGTTACTTAATAAAATTTGCTACAATAATATGACTATATATGAGATACCATTCTACTCTCTTCTAATGCTGCAAGATGCTGAAGATGCTAGTCTTCGATAGGACTAGGTCTTCCCCCTCATTCTTGGTTTCTGCAGTCAGCCCAGATATAAACCCATTTCCCTTGATAATGATGCATACTTAGCATAGTTCTGATGTCAGTCTTGCGAGTACTTTGGATGAGTACTCATCGCTGCTTTGCTTTCTCTTCCCCCCTCGATACGATTCTGCGTTCAGACGATGGAGCCCAGGAGATGGAGTACGCCGGAGACGACTACTACACCACCGCTAGAGCCTACTACTACGTGGAGAGTGCCGATGCTTAGGAGTAGTTAGGTTGGCTCCCAGGCAGGAGGCCTCGCCTCTTTCGATCCGTTGCTTATGTTTGTGCTAGCCTTCTTAAGGCAAAACTTGTTTAACTTATGTCTGTACTCAGATATTATTTGCTTCCGCTGACTCGTGCTTGTCGAGCTTTGTATTCGAGCCCTCGAGGCCCCTGGCTTGTAATATGAAGTTGTATGACTTTAATTTGTGTCTAGTGTTGTGTTGTGATATTAATTAGTGAGTCCCTAATCTTGGTCGTACGCATTGCGTGTATGATTAGCGTACGGTCAAATTGGGGGCGTCACAAGTTGGTATCAGAGCCAACTGCCTGTAGGTAGCCCCCTTTCCAACTCCTTGGCCGAAGTTGAGTCTAGTCTTTGAATAACTTTTACTAACATAGTTGTGTGGGTTACGGTCCCACATCTCAATCGGGTGGTATTAGGATCTTTTATTCCTCGTCTATACTCTGGGTTCTGATCTCTCTTCTCTTTCGGGTTAAAGATTTTGCTAACTCTAACTCTAGGTTCTCGTAACTTCTTCCTCCCGGGGAGCCCCTCCTTCTAGATGATGCCTTGATTCATCAGAAGACTCCGAGGATACTCTCCGATGTTCTCTCGAGAACTTGTGTCCATCGCTTTTGCGATTCCCTCCCTAGTCAACCCCCCCTCCGAATAATTCCTCTCACTTACTGGGGATTCGTTCGTCCTCAGTTGTCATGGGTTTCACAAAATCCTTCGAATTGCTATTCGATCTTCTAAATCCTCAATAGCCTTTGACTCTTGACCTTTCTCTTCTGCTTGCATGATGGTTAATTCCATATGGCTAGCAATATTCTTTAAATCCTTGGTGGTTGTCATTTGATTTTATTGATTCAACCTGTGTGTGGATGCACGCAGTCATCAGTTGTTTCTCATAAATTATCTGTCCGGCTCGGACGTCTTTCCAAACATGAGTTGGTTCTCGACAAATCAACTTTGATTGATTGTCCATCTAAGTCCATTTAGCTTACTTGTATTGATCGGAGCATCTGATTCTGATACACCAATTGAGGAATCTTAATTCCTTGGTTATTTTAAGCATCGATTTAATTGGATGTTCTATAATCTAATGCCTTGCATTGTTTCTTCCACTGATTGGGTTCCGATACTCACATCAGATTCCTTTGAGGGGCGCCAAAACCATTGTTGGGTTATTATCCGATAGCATCCTTCACCTTCTAAATTCTTGTGGTGTTCTTCCCCTGATACATGATGCCATTGGTAAATTGTGTCTTCTCCCTCTGATAAGTTATATCCTATGCTTTTGTCAGCCATGCTCTATTGTCAAGCATGTGTTAATTAGTCTTGAAGCTTGTGGTATATGTTCCTAAGATACCCCGATGGGTTGAATCTATGCCTTCATTACTCCGTGTGAACCTGAGGGTATTCATGAGTCCTATTCTTCTGGTGTTTTGCCGGATAATCTTTCTCTTTGTATGATTGACCTTGTATCTATGATTTGATACTTTACAACCGTGGTTCTGACCATGATTGTTCTTCTTTGATCCCATTTTTAGACCAGTTTAAGAACTTGTCTTCTGTAGATCAATACATCAGTCCAAGCTTTGATTCTGGTCTACATCAGAGTATTACCCCTGGTATCTCGAGAAAATCATGGAGCTACATAGCTTCTTATAAGCTCCTCATCAGCTATGTTTTCCTTCACTGATTCTAGTTTCTTCTTGTTCTGAGTTGTTGGACACTCAAGGACACCAATAATTGAATCGAGTCCGCATTGCGATTCAACAACTCTTAGTAATCTTCTTTGCTTATGAGTTTGTACTCGATCATGTCATTCCAAGCTGTTAGGCTACATCATCATCGTCATGCTAAAGCTTGACCATGCTATCTATGTCCTTCATCCCTGAAGCACCATTCCAACAGTGCATTAAGCTTACAGCGAGCTTTCAACGTCATCTTGGTTGTCTTGAAAGGCTATTTCGATTTTGAGCTAGCATCCTCATCTGTGGTTCCGACAACTTTTCGCTTCACCATTTCTTTGCTTGATGTCATCGCTGATCGATTACATCTTCATGAGACTTCTCGACAAATGTGTCATGATCCTCATCAGCATTCTGGGCTCTTCCAGGATATCAATTAGATTCATGATGAGAGTAGCATCGTTGTCCTTGTTAATTGGTGTTGTCATTGGTGACATCCTTGCCATCACCTTTCATTCCTTAGATCCCGTGTTGTTACTAACCGGAATACTAACAAATGGAATGTGATGTGTAAATTCAACACTTATGGCTTACCAACTCTATTACCTTGGGGTTAATGAACAATAAGTCCATTCTTAGTGTATTGGCTGTTGAGTCAGCACTCTAACATTTGTCGTGCTACTTAGTCCGGATTTAGGGAGCACCTTTCGATTAATGTTTAATTGTGGATGTTTCCCTCGGGCATACCTCAATATATCATCTGGTTTCGTTCACTCAATCGTGGAGATCCATCTTTGTGGGAATCTTGACGAATTGTTGCTGAGCCCATCAGCCACATCCTCTTCTCCCTCGTGGTTCATGATGAACATTGAAGCTAGTTTTGGAAACCTTGAAAGCATTATCTTTGTGCCTAGCTCATGAAGAATATGTTTGTTAAAAGAAGTGTTTTTCTCTAACTTCACGTGCATCTTGCCATTGTGATTATGAGAAAGTTTTTGCTTCGCTTCCTCTGGAATCGTTCCAATTCATTCATGCATGTGCGAAGCGTTCTATGGTTTGCTAGATTTCTTACCTTCACTCCATATGTACTTCTTAGCACGCCAAGCCACTGATTGATTTGATCTGGAAAAAGAAGTTCCTCGTAAGAGCTAATCCAGGCTTACACATGGAACTTTGATATCCTCTATGATGGTCCCCAACCAGAACTTGATTACATTCCATTCTAGAAAACTTCCACGTGGGCACGAGTGTCTTGACCTTGTGTTCATATGCCTTGTAGTCTGGCTAATGATTCAAGGCTTGCTTCTATTGATCATTCCCCGAGAATCTTGCCGCATTGTCTCGTAGACGTGTGTTTCATCCTTTTTCCTTCTCAGGTCTGCTGAGCCTGAAATATCCTGACACCAACCAGATCTGGATCTCGGACATATATGATGGTTGGAACATTATCAAGAATTATAACTTTGGTCTTTATTACTCGGTAAGGTGATGTTGTAGCTAGCACACCTGACCGGATGACCTATTGTTATAATGCTTTGTTCAGCAAGGATTGCCATTCTTCCATGGGGAAATTATAAGACTTATTTTATAAGTTTTTCCTACTGGATCCTTTGTGTATCCAAACTCCATCCTTTCCTCGAAACACCATATCATTGCTATTCCGAAGCATGGATGTGGTATACCGTTCATCAAAAGGAACAAGGTAAGCTTAATGCTAATTGTTTCTTGATCATTTATCCAAACACTATTGTATGGGAATGTCATGAATTTCCTCGCCCCTTTTACCTAAATGGTTATCTACTTGCTATCCTGTCAGGTATATCATGCTCTGTTTTTCCTTGGGAAAGATATACTCCTAAAACTTGAGTATAACCACATTTTCCTTTCCATTGGTCTGTTTAATGTGATAAACACATTTTCCTTTCCATTGGTCTGTTTAATGTGATGAACACATTTTCCTTTCCATTGGTCTGTTTAACCTTTCTTGTAACCTAGCTTATCTGAACAGTGGTAATTCCCTGCTTAGGTAAACACCTCGGTGATCAATTCTGTCAGTAAGGCCCTGTTACTATTGTTGATAACATTCCGGTAACCGCCGGTGGACGAGAACTTTGCCTATTGGTCCACCTCATTTCAACGAGCAGGAAAATGGTTCTATTCATCCCCCGCCCTTGGTACTGACGTTGTTGCCAACATAACTGACAAGCTATCCTCTGACACGTCTGTTTTTTCATGACCGTGCAAGTTGTCACTGCTCTTCCTGCTCTTAACCACATGGTCGGCCCATAACCCTCAGTTCCACAGGATCTCAACCTGACTCTCCTGTTCATCTTTGATTCCAAAGTATCCTTTGCACTTGGCTTCGTTTGTAATTCCCGAGCCACCGTCCAAGGGATGATCATTTCTAATATCAGACGCAATATTTATTCTCGTTGCTCTGAAGCCCCTTTCGCCTTCTGATTAGGCATCAAATGATTGCCTACCCGTTTGAAACTTTTGTACCATCGCTTATTGCTCTCAATGAATTCCCTGAGTTACAACTCGAGGAATAATTCTTGTAATCTTCCTGAGTTCACCATCGGATGCCCAACCTTGTAAGGATACGTTCTTCCAAAGTTTTCCCTCTTATCGCATTCGTAGGACGATGGAGATACCGAAGAAACGATGACAATTTCATTAGGATGACCTGAAATAGAGAAATGAAGACATCAACGAAAGGGATCAACTTCTTCGATGAGAGCAACAAGAACAAGAAGATTCGTTAGAATTTCGTAACCAAACTCCCCCCCCCCTTACGTCTACCTCTTAATTCTCGGGACGAGAATTTCTTTTAGTAGGGGAGAGTTGTGACACCCTCGATTTTGGCTACAGTGATCATTGTAATTAAGCACAGTGATGACCATGATCAGTGCCTAATCATTTTGCTAAACAAGATATGATCAAGTTGAAAATTCATATCTCATTTCAAATTCCATTAAAAAGGGCATTGAATTTTATGGTGATAAAATAAGTTGGCAAACAGCAAAGGAAAAATGTTGCACACTTGTGATAAATCACAAATCAATTGGTGTTAAGGAGAACAACACCACCAAACATATGGTGTGGCCCCCACCTTCAATAACAGCACCAAATTGCAATTTAATGTGCTCTTAAATTCAATTGGAAATTGCAAACAGATTCTAAAAATCCCCAAAGTGTGTGTGGCCATGCAAAATATTGCAAGATGTTTATTGGACCAAGTCACACATTTTTGCTAAAGGAAATTAATGCTAAAAAGAAATAAAACAAAAGCTATAAAATAAATCAGAAAAAGAAAAAGGAAAATGGGGAGGGGCACTGTGCCCCTGGGCTCTAGTGAGCTACAGGCGGCCCAGCCCGCCTAAACCCCCTTCCCCAACCTCCTGCTCACCGGGGAGGACGTGGACGCGGCGATGCGCGCCACCGGCCGTCCCCGTCGCTCTGGCGCCCATCCGGCGGCCCCTCGCCACCTACAAGGGCCTCCGCGGTGCCCTGGAACCCTAGCCGCCTCCCATTCGCCCCCTGCTCGATCTCCTCCTCCTCGCTCGTTCCCGAACGCCGCCGTCGCCATGGCCGCCGGCTAGCCGCGGCCACCATGACTCCCTCGCGTCGCCGCCGTGCCAAGAAAAACCGCCATCATCGACTACTTCTCCTGCGCCGAGCCGTTGCCGCCCGGAGCCCCTACAACGCCGTCCTCGACCCTTCTTCCTCCTCGGACGCCGTCGACCACCGCCACGATTTCGGCCGCCCCAAGCCTCCCCCGCGCCCGCTTTGCCCCTCTGCAGGACCGCTGTGAGCCCCTGCTTCTTCCCCTCTCCCTCTCGCGCTAGCTCCGGCCCCGTAGCCCCCTTCCCCTCCATGCCCGACGGTCGGCTCCGCCCGAGCTTGACGCCGGCGAGCCTCCGGTGGCCTTTTGGTCCAGCGCTCACCGCCTTTCGTTTCCCCGCGTCGCGTAGGCCGTGCTAGGCTCGTTAGGTCGCTCGCTAGCACGCCGTAGCGCCGTCCCCGTCGGAGCCCGATCACCGCTCGCCGTTGACCTCAACGCCGGTGACGATTCCGGCCACCATAGCCCGTGCCACCACCGCAGCTCGACTCGCCGTCGAGCTCCCGTTCCAACGCGCCATACCTCGCGCGAAATGAGCCCCTGTGGGCGTTTCGCGACCGGTGGCCGAGCCGCGCCGGCGCATTTTCGGTCGCCGGCAGCCATTCGCCGGCCACCGCTGACTTGGCCCGGCTGGGGCCACCCCCCAGGGTCACTGACCTATGGCCCCGGGCCCCCATGTTGACCAGTTGACCGTGGTCAACTGGCTGACTGGGCAGTGCCCAGTCACTGACATGTGGGGCCCCACACCCCTGTGTCTATGACATGTGGGCCCCTGCCCCTTTTAGTTAATTAAGCTGTTTAATTAATCTAGTTAATTAATTTAAACTAATTAGACCATGACAGATGGGGCCCACCCATGTAATTAACCTGTTTAGTTTAATTTAATTCCTGTTTAGTCCACTGTCTATGACAGGTGGGGCCCAGCTGTCAGGTTTGACCTGAGACAGCTGGGGTTGACTGCTGATGTCAGCCTGACCTCATGCTGACATCATAAATGAATTTTTGGAATTAAATTAAATCTGTTTATTTCAGAATATTAATAAAACTTTGAAAATTAATATAAAATAATCCCTAACTCGGATGAAAATAATTTATACATGAAAGTTGATCAGAAAAATCCCACGAATCCGAATACGCTGTCAGTTCATCTGTCACATGCTCCTAGCATGATGAACATGGACATTTAGCATTAGGATCATCTGTTTGGTAGTAGCCCCAGACCCGGAAAATATCGTCTGATATTCTTCCGACCCGTCTGTGACGTGTACTACTGCGTTAGTGCATGCCTAGCTCTGCATATTGCCATGTCATGCATCATGTTGCAACTGTGCTTTATATTTATTGTTTCTTCCCCCCTCTTCTCTCCGGTAGACCCCGAGACTGACGGTGCTGCCGGGTACGACTACACCGCCGACGATCAGGCCTTTGCCGCAGAGCAGCAAGGCAAGCAACCCCCCCTTGAGCATTCCGATATCGCTCATTTCTTTCCCTCTCATTCTTGCATTAGATTTTGCTACTGTATTAACTAGCTCCTATTTATGATGCATAGCCTGCTTTTGATAAACTGCTACCATACATGCAATCATATCAACTGCTTAGTATAGGTTGATCAATGAATTCCCAATGACCCCTTAGTCCCAGTTGCCCCTGCTTCTTCGTCGACGACTCAAAGACTCGGTCAACCGACCAACAAGCTAGGCCCCTCACATCACCGCACACCCCCCCTTTGTTGTACGACTCTGCAGAGCTACTATCGAGTACCGAGGGTGACACCTTGTGAAGTACTCATGATACTAACTCTGTAGTGCAGCTAGTCGGTCATGGTTATCGAGGGTGATTCCTCCTTCACCACTCCCGACGATGACTCTGTCGTGCAATCCCTCAAGTGTGGGACCCTCGAGGGTGATTCCGCTAAGTCCATCTTAACGGTTTCATCGAGCGGTGCCCTTTGAGGGTGATTCCTCAGGTTCCGTCTTGATATTTTATACACACAGTTACTATGACCTGGATTCAGAAACATGTTGGTGATGGGTCGGCCCTGAGGGGTACCCGCGGTTTGATGATGATGAGGCGTGGACGGGCAGGAGAGGCCCTTGCCACACATCCTTGAGAAGGGGCGACGAGACCGCACTTCATGGGTCGCGCTTGCCCCGCATTTATAAAATGCTAATGGGTTGGGTATTTGATCTGAGTTGGTCGTTTGACCTATTACGCACTAACCTTCACGTGGGAGAAGTTATGGGTACTCAGCGTCGTTGTATCAGCCGAAGCTCTTCGGACGTCAGCAATGGAGCGGCGCGCGCCCGAGTGGTCCGCAACGGCACTGTGCTTGTTATAAGGGGTGCTAGGACTGACCGCGGCCGCCTTCGCATCGTGCAGGAGTGCAAAGGGCGATTGACCCATGACCCCTGCGCACTTAGGATTTAGACCGGCGGGCTGGCCTCTTCGTTGAGCCTAGGTAGGACTACGACGTGTTGATGTCCCGAGGCTGGGCATGACCCAGGAAAGTGTGTCCGGCCAGAGGTATCAAGCATGTTGGGGAATGTGGTGCACCCCTGCAGGGAAGAATTTATCTATTCGAATAGCCGTGTCCACGGTAACAGGACGACTTGGAGTTGTACCTTGATCTACTACAACTAAAATTGTGACTTTAAATTGAAATGAATGTTGGCTCCGAGATTGCTTTCTCGCAGGGAGTCGAGGAAGAATCCCTGGGCGTGGTTACTTAATAAAAGTTGCTACAATAATATGACTATATATGAGATACCATTCAACTCTCTTCTAATGCTGCAAGATGCTGAAGATGCTAGTCTTCGATAGGACTAGGTCTTCCCCCTCATTCTTGCTTTCTGCAGTCAGCCCGGATATAACCCCATTTCCCTTGATAATGATGCATACTTAGCATAGTTCTGATGTCAGTCTTGCGAGTACTTTGGATGAGTACTCACCGCTACTTTGCTTTCTCTTTCCCCCTCGATACGATTCTGTGTTCAGACAACGGAGCCCAGGAGATGGAGTACGCCGAAGACGACTACTACACCACCACTGGAGCCTACTACTACGTGGAGAGTGCCGACGCTCAGGAGTAGTTAGGTTGGCTCCCAGGCAGGAGGCCTCGCCTCTTTTGATCCGTTGCTTATGTTTGTGCTAGCCTTCTTAAGGCAAAACTTGTTTAACTTATGTCTGTACTCAGATATTATTTGCTTCCGCTGACTCGTGCTTGTCGAGCTTTTGTATTCGAGCCCTCGAGGCCCCTGGCTTGTAATATGAAGCTGTATGACTTTAATTTGTGTCTAGTGTTGTGTTGTGATATTAATTAGTGAGTCCCTAATCTTGGTCGTACGAATTGCGTGTATGATTAGCGTACGGTAAAATTGGGGCCATCACAAAGAGCTTCACAACTTCGAGAGGAACGAAGTGTGGACACTCGTGGAGAAGCCCGAGGACGAGCACAACATCATCGTAACCAAATGGGTGTTTCAAAACAAGCAAGATGAAGACGGTCAAGTCGTACGCAATAAGGCACGTCTCGTAGGCCAAGGATATACGCAAGTCGAAGGTATGGACTACGGTGAGACCTATGCCCCCGTCGCTAGACTTGAAGCTATTCACATTCTTCTTGCTTATGCTAATCACCATGATATCACGCTTTATCAAATGGATATTAAAAGTGCCTTTTTAAATGGTGAAACTGAAGAAGAGGTTTATGTTAAGCAACCACCTGGTTTTGTGAATCCTAAGAAACCTAATCATGTTTACAAGTTTCGTAAAGCTCTTTATGGTCTTAAGCAAGCCCCTCGTGTTTGGTACAAATGCTTAACGAAGTTTCTCATCGAAAAAGGTTTTGAAATTGGTAAAATTGACGCAACCTTATTCACTAAGAGAATTAATGGTGAATTATTTGTGTGCCAAATCTATGTGGATGATATTATCTTTGGATCTACTAACCCACAATTTAGTGAAAGATTTGGAAGGTTGATGTCCGAAAAGTATGAGATGTCTTTGATGTGTGAGCTGAAATTCTTTCTTGGCTTACAAATCAAGCAAACGAGAGAAGGAACTTTCATCTCTCAAACTAAGTATACCAAGGACTTGATCAAGAAGTTCAACATGCAGGAGTGCAAAGGTATGAAAACTCCTATGCCTACTAGTGGACATGTTGATCTTACCAAGGAGGATGAATCGGTTGATCAAAAGGTTTATCGATCTATGATTGGTTCATTGCTATATCTATGTGCTTCTCGTCCCGATATTATGATTAGTGTTTGCATGTGTGCTAGATATCAAGCTGCAGCTAAAGAGTGTCATCTTTTGGCCGTTAAACGTATTGTGAGATATTTGATACAAACACCAAACTTTGGCATTTGGTATCCCAAGGGATCTTCCTTTAACCTTGTTGGCTATTCCGATTCGGACTATGCCGGTGACAAGGTTGATAGAAAATCCACCTCGGGTACTTGTCATTTTTTGGGTAGATCTCTTGTGTCTTGGTCCTCCAAGAAACAAAACTCAGTATCTTTATCTACTTCCGAAGCTGGGTATATTGTTGCTGGATCTTGTTGTGCACAATTACTATGGATGACACAAACACTTAAGGATTATGGAATCCATGTTAAACATGTTCCATTACTTTGTGACAATGAAAGTGCTATTAAAATTATTCATAATCCTGTGCAACATTCTCGAACTAAACATATTCAAGTCAGACATCATTTCATTCGTGATCATGTTGCCAAAGGAGATATTAATCTTAAGCATGTTCACACTAACAAGCAATTGGCCGATATCTTTACTAAGCCACTTGATGAGAAGACATTTTGCTACTTGAGGAGTGAGTTGAACATCATAGCTGCTTCAAACTTGAGCTAGACTCACTCGGTTGCATGCAAGGGCATGAGCTTTCTTGGTATTTCCATGATCTTGTGACATGTTATCTAATGCCATGGAATTCTATGCTCCCTTGTATTGCATCTAACATTTTGTAGGTACTTGGAAGATTTTCACTCCACAAGATTGCCAACAACTCAAATTATAAGCAATCTTGTCATTACCAAGTATCCACAAGCTCTCTTGACGATGGAAGGAAGAAAACAACTTAACCATATCCTTGACATATACTTGATGTGATCATATTTGCTAAATCTCAATTGGTATCATGTCAAATGGATACATCTATTGTTCTTCCTTGCATGACTAACCTTTGTAGGTGACAAGTGTACTAAAACGAGAAGGACTGCTCCCAACTCAAGATGATCTTCATCAACCTCGAGCATCCTCAACAAGTTCACCTACAAGCTACGTCATCAACATCACTCAAAGGTATGTACTCATATCCTTGAAAAGGCTTTACTCTAAGTCATGAGCTAAAGCAACTCAAGTGATATGAAGACATTAAAATGCTTAATCGAAAAATGGTAACCCCATTTTGAGCTTAACGTTGAGTATGACCTATGATCAAGTATTCTTGCTTGGCTCCTAAGTCAATATACTCTAATATAGGTGACCTAGTCACCGCCCATCATCTAGTTAAGTATTTTGGTTGGTTCATTCTCTATTTTGCAAGATTTCTTGGAACCACTCAAATCTTCTCTAGTTGATATCCCTTTTGTAAAACCTTTTGCTTTTATTTGAAAATTTTCTTTTGACACTGTGTTATTGGCAGAGTTTGAGAAATCTCGACTTCAAAACCCCACTGCCAAGTTTCTGTTTCTGCCTCGGAGCCGCCGATTCAAATAGCTCAGTTCTACCGAAATTAGCAGACGAGCTGCATCACAAATTCTCGGTACCACCGATTTATTTGTCATGGTGCCACCAATTTCATTTTTTTAAGTCTTTAATTCTCAAGTGATCCTAAAGTGATATTTATCAATTCTTCGATGATCCCTTCTTAAAAAAAACTTAGGGGGAGAAATTCTTTGTTCTAGGATCCCTAACTCAAGATTTTGGCTGATCTAAAACCATCAAGCTCAAGTTACATCTGTATGAGCCAAAGGGAGAGAAATTACTTTCAATGATTCCCTCAATTTTCATTTCTATGAACCCTACATTCAATGACCCTTGTTCTCAAGGATCCCTTCTTAATCAATGATCCCTGTATCTGACCCTGTGTATGACCTTTTTGGAAATTAATGTCAAAGGGGGAGAAATATACAAAGCTTCATGCTAAAGGGACATACATGCTTATGCAAAGGGGGAGATATAATCAAGGGGGAGAGCAGATAACAAAATTTACATTTATATAGACAAGGGGAGAAAAGTCTAACGAAATTTGTCATATTGAAATGAACATACTTTCTAATGGTGATCATCTTAGATTTTTCTCACCCTATCAGATCCCAATATCTACATGCTAAGATTCAGGGGGAGAGGATGATCCACTATTTTCATATCTAGGGGAGAAAGTTCTAAATGATCTTGGAGACATATCTATCTTAAGAAATACTATCTTCTATATGTTCTCCATATCTTGGTACTTTTGAGTTCTATTGCCTTTTTGATTGGTAGAATACTCTTGTGTTTCCTAACATTGTTTTCTCAAGTGTATCTCTACTACAAGAATGCTCAAGAACTCAAGGTAAGTATATGCATCATACCCTAGGTCAAGATGATCTCTTGCCTCTTGCACATATTGTTTGCAAGAGTGAAGTCTTGAACAAGGATACATCTCATTCATATACATTTGATGCATATAGCCGAGATACACATGACTCATTATATCCCTTCTACTATATGTGTGTCTATGCATTCCATTATATCCAAAGCGACTATCCTTTTAAAGGGATTGCACACATTTAGGGGGAGCAACTCTAAATCACGTGTCTCTCAAAGTCTTCATTATATCCATGCATATCTTTATTTGAAGCTTTGATTGTATGTTGTCATCAATTACCAAAAAGGGGGAGATTGAAAGCACAACATGCTCCCTTGGTGGTTTTGATAATTCATGACAACATAAATTGTCTCTTGGACTAATACTTTTACCTAGTGTATTTCAGATAAAAGTCCATGGAGAGAAGGGTTGGTAAAAAGATAGTGGAAATACCCCAAGATGCAAGGAAATGGATTGGCAAAGCTTCAAGCAAGAGGACTCTACATTTTAAATTTGTGAGAAATCACTTTGAGTCCATAGGAAAGCCAATACTATTTAAAGGGGGTAAGGTATTGTTGGTGAACAAAATGCTCATACGTGCACAAGTGATAGTCACCAAAACACCCACAAGCTCTTTCACAAAAGTCTGTCAAAGTCAAATATCCAAAATCGGTGCAACCAACACTTTCCACTCGGTGCCACCGATTCCCATACTCAGACAGACCTAAGCCAAACCCTAACCCTTCGGTGCAACCGATTCTGCTTCGGTGCCACCGAGTTTGGTTGCCAACTCTCTGTTATGCAAATTCACAAAATCGCACCTACCGAGTTTGTTGGATCGGCGTCACCGAGATTGGGCAATCTGACCGTTGGTCACCTTATCGGTGCAACCGAGTTTCATATATCGGTCTCACCGAGATTCAAAAGTTGCCACCTTTTGGTCACTTCGGTACCACCGAGATTAACACATCGGTGTCACCGAGTTGGTCATTTTGTGTGTAACGGTTGGATTTTTGGGGATGCCTATATATACCCCTTCACCACCACGTACTCGAAAGAGAAGCACTCAGAACTATTCCATACTTGCCCCATCCAGTTTTCTGAGAGAGAGCCACCGACTCATGTGTTGAGATCATGCCATTCCATTCCAACCATATGAATCTTGATCTCTAGCCTCCCCAAGTTGCTTTCCACCAATCCCATCTCTTCCACCAAGCCAAATCTGTGAGAGAGTGATTGTGTGTTGAGGAGTCTATCATCTTGAAGCACAAGAGCAAGGAGTTCATCGTCTTACCGAGCCTATTAGCTTTTGGAGGGTGGTGCCTCCTAGATTGGTTAGGTGTCGCTTGGGAGCCTCCTACTTCGTGTTGCGAAGTTGAACCAAGAAGTTTGTAAGGGCAAGGAGATCGCCTACTTCGTGAAGATCTACCCATAGTGAGGCTAGTCCTTCGTGGACGGAAGCCGTTATGGAATAGTCAAGGTTGCTACTTCGTGGACCCTTCGTGGGTGGAGCCCTCCGTGGACTCTCGCGACCGTTACCCTCCGTGGGTTGAAGACTCCATAAACATGGACGTACGATAGCACCACCTATCGGAACCACGGGAAAAGTCTTTGTGTCCCTCTTGCGTTTTATCTTCCTATCTCATCTCTTTACTTCATGTGCAATGTCTTTACTTTCCGCTGCTATATTCGTAGACATGCATGTGTAGGGTGTGCTTGACTTGCTATGATTGTTAAAATCTGTCAACCAATTAACTTGGGAAAAGGTTAGGTTTTAAATTCCTGCTAGTAGTCTATTCACCCCCCCCCCTCTAGACACTCTTCTACTGATCCCATAGGCGGCGGAGACCGCGTGCCACGCTCGCTACGGCCCGATGGGGCGATGCAGCGGCAGCGCGAGGGTCAGTGCGGCCACGGGGACGTCCTGGAGCGGACGGCCTCGGGGCGGCAGTAGACCGCGGGCTGCGACACTACGGCCCGAAGAGGCGACACAGCGGTAGCGCACGGGTTGGTGCAGCCGCGGGGAGAACCACGGGGCGGCGGCGCTGCGGCCCGACGGGGCGACGCGGCGGCAGCCCGGTGCTCGATCAGTGGAGGGACGCATTGTACTCGGGACAGTCTTCACGGGACCTGCGGAGGCGCGCGCAACCGACGGGCCAGGTCGGTTGCATGGCGTATATGAGGCGGATCGCGACGGCGGGCGGGTGATCAATCCGATCGCGCGCAAGGTCGGGGACGCCCTCGATGCAGGCGGGATGACGACGGAGTCCGAGATGAAGCCGGCGACAACGGCCGGCAGGGCAGCCGTACAGGCGCGGCGTAGATCGATGGGCGGGCCGGCACGCGAACGGCGGCTGTGATAGGCCGCCGCATCGCGCGAGGCCGCCGGATTGGGGCGATGCAGGTGTCCCAATCGGAGCAGGGCGGTGACGGCCGACGTAGATCGACGGGCGGGCCGGCGCGCGAACGACGGCGTTGAGGGGCCGCCGTGATGCGCGAGGCCGCCGGGTCGGTGTAGAGGCCGGGTCACGCCAATGTCGGAGTAGAGGCGCGGTGGTCGACGGCGGCGGCGGGCGACGCAAACCGATCTAAGATCGGAAAACCAAAAAGGAAACGCCGATCAATGCGACCGGCGGAAGAGAGAAAACCCGGATCAAGAGATCGGGAAAAAAGACTCTCTAGGGCAGCCGGTCAACACGACCGGCGGACGAACCCTAGGTACGGGCGGCGTGGCCCCCGGCGGCGGTCATGGAGGCCGACCGCCCCGAGGGCGGCGCGCGGTGCGGAAGCGGCAGGCGGCGGCTAGGTCTAGGAACTTGCGGCAGATACCATGTTGAAGGGAGAGAGGGATTGGTGGAATCGTTGTTGTATTGCTTGAGCCTCGTGGGCATATATATAGGAGTACATGATCAACTTGGATTACAAGACAAGCCAGAATAATTCCTAGTCTATGTTTTGTTTCCTAACTAATCACGATACTCAACAATTTGGTCTCGGTTGTTTCTTGGTTTAGGGATCTTTGAGCTCCATCTGCTTTTTCATGTATTTTTATTTGCTAAATCTCCTTTTTCTCTTCTAGGTCTTTGTAATTTTTCGTGGTGGAATGAGATGTATGGTTAGGGTTCTTGTTGACCATGCTTTGGTTGGGTTTTCTTAATCTCCCTTTTTGCTTTAATCTTCCTCTTTTTGTTTGGATTTTTGTGTTATTATTCCTAAGTGGATGACTAGTTCTGTGTATTTTCTCATTGAATTTTTATTCTTAATCATGAAAAATATGTATTCTTGTGGTTGTGTTTAATTTTTTGTAAATTAGAATGCACTTACCATTTGTTGCTAATATATATTTTAGTCCCCGTTGATTTTATTCTTGTTGATTTTATTTGTGTGCAAATTTTGTAGCCTGCATGTGTAATTCTATAATAATTAGTATCATGACATATAGTAAGTCATAGGGCAATGGTTGGATCCCATGATAATCAAAATATTTGATATGGTTCCCAGTGTATGCAATTGCTCCAAGAATGGCTCTCAGCCAAGACCCCTACTACACTGTTTTCTCTTTGTGTTCTGAACATGATTTGCTGCAGCCTGTCATTGTTGTAGGTGATAATGATGTGGTGTATTTTTTGTGAACCCTTCATGTGCATTTAAAGTCAGTTTGTTCAATTAGTACTTTCTTCAATTAGTTACAATAGGTGCAACCTATAGGAGTGGTTGGTGTTCAGGTTCCACATAGAGTAGGAATGGATGTTCAGGCTCCTTTTTTGCAAATTGTGTATGCTTGATGTGGTAGTGTTTTAACTGTTTTAAATTAGAATGTACTTACATCTGTTGCTAGTATATATTTTACTCCATGATCTATTTGTTCTTGTTGATGTTTTTGTGCAAATTATACACCCTGCTTATGCAAATCTATAATAATTAGTATCATGACCCAGTAGTTAGTCATGGAAGCTATGGTTGGATCCCATGATATATCAATATTTTTTGCTATGGTATTCCAAATGTCTGCAATTGCACCAAGAATTGCTCTCAGCCAAGTCGCACACTACTCTGTTGCTCTCTTTGTTTAGTATATGCTCTGCTCCAACTTTTAGGGGTTGTTGCTGATAATGATGTTGTGCAAGTTCTTAACCCTTCTTGTGCAATTGAAGGCGATTTGTTCCATTAGTACTTTATGAATAGTTTGATAGTTTGAGTACCGATAGTTAATTTTATTAGTGTGAGCATCTATCTAGTTGTAGTTAGTGAGAGGTAGTTGCAATGCTTGTTGTTTGCTTTTTTTCTTTTGAGTTTTGTGATGTCGTTTTGTTTTAGGTAGTTTTTATTCTTGATGTTGCTATAAATTTACCTAGATGCTGCCCTTTTAGTATTTTTTATGTTGCCAGAGTGCTCTGAAAGACCAGCCATGGAATGGGTACAAAGGTGGTGAAGGAACTAAAGTATACAACTTGGAAAAGGAGTTCATGCAGTCATATGAAAAATCCTAGTTGAGTTTACTTGCATGGTAAAATGTGTTAGCTACTATTGATAGTTTGGGTGCCATACAATAAGCCGGATGTAATTTGTTCCTTAAACAATAGCCGGATGTAAATTAGGAAATCTTGATAGTAACCATGTGTGTATTTCCTATGCTACCGGGTCATGTAGGACCAAATATGCAAAATTAAAAGAAAATGAACTCAACTATAGTTCTATTAAGCATGCAGTTTGTCCCACTGAATTCCAAAAGTTTGCGAGAACATATGTTGATGGGACCATGAATGTAAATACTGTAAACACTCCCCATTCAAGTGTTGAATTTGCATCACATAGGTTTTGGGAGCACTCAACTAACTTGTGAAATTCTATGTTGTAGACACTTTCATTGATAAGAAGGCAATGCAAATTAGCATTACAATAAGTTGATTAATACGAAAAATCTGCTACACCACTCTTGAGTTGTTACTCACTCTCATTGGCCCTGTTTATCCTTGGCTTAGATTGATTGACAAGCATAGTTTAAAAAACCGAACCGATGACTAAACCGGTGAGGCTCTCAATTCAAGTTTTTACCGGCCAGACTGCTGGTTCATTTGGTTCATTTGTGAACCCCCCCCCCCTCCCCGAAATATTTAGGTAATTTTTCAAAATTTTGACCTCACACCAAATGAATAGACATAACATTGGATGTAATGAATCAATAAAGCATGAGGTGTTATTAGCTTGGTTGGTTATTTGGCCTTTAGCATGCTTCACCACAAGGTCAGGTGTTTGATTCCTTCTTGTTGCTACGGGCTAAAGGAAAAATAAATGAAGACAAAGGTGTGACAGCTCCCGGATGCCCCTACACCCACATGAGCAGTAAATTTAAAATAAAATGAAAAAAATCAAAAACTTTAGGGGATCAAATATGAGCAAACTTTTGATGTTCTTGAAAATTTTCAGCAACAAATAACACTCGAGGAGCCCTCACCAAAAACAATTACTACTTAAAAGTGCACATAAACTTTGACCACTGCTATTTTTAGGTCAGGTCTCCTCGGATGTTATTTGAGGCTGAAAATTTGCAAGAACGTCGAATGTTTAATTATGTTTGTTTGGTGTTCCAAAGTTTTGAATTTATTTATTTGAATTTACTCTTCATAGAGGGTGTAGGGGCACCCGAGTGTCGAAAGTCCTGTCTCATAAATGAATCAAGCAAATTATTTTCGAAACTCACTTCTTCCTCATACGCTCGGGCGTGCTTGGATATCAAATGGGTGCCCAGCAAGCTCGCCACCCCATGATGCAATCTTACTTTTTTCTACCAGACCCTCCCCTTCCCGCCCGGTTTCTCGTCATAGCAGGACATTTCTCGCTCGACCTCTCTCTTTTAAAACTGGATATCGCCCACCTCACATTCGTCATGGCACCCTATCACTAGTAGAAAACAGGGCAACAGTCCCGGTTCCAGAGGGCCTTTAGTCCCGGTTCTACAACCGGGACAACACGATCGGGACTAATGCAGATCACTTTTAGTCCCGGTTGGCTTACGAACCGGGACCAAAGGTGCTCCACGTGGCCGCAATGCGGCGCCGAGGCAGGAGGACCTTTAGTCCCGGTTCGTAACACGAACAGGGACAATAAGGCGCTGTTTTTTTTTGGAAAGGGTCGTGTTTCATTTTTTGTTTTCATTTTCTTTTATATTTATATTGTATTTTCACGCGGTTAAACATATTAATATACAACATCATCAGTACAAATTATGGAAAAAACAACCAACATCAGTACAAATTAGATGGATGCAATAGACCAAGTTGAATTAGAGGAAATATTTTTCCTCTAATTCAACTTGGTCTAGTGCATCCATCTAATTTGTACTCGTATATGTCATATAACAACTCATCATCATCATCTTAATCAACTCTTCATCATTCAACATCCAACAACTCATCATCATCTTAATCAATGATCCTCATTATTGTAGTTATCAAAAGGTTGAAACACTAACTACTGCTAGGTAAAAAAGCAAAATAAAGCCGAACTCCGCCATCTCCCGATTGAAGAACACAGATCAAAGTGGTAGCATAAATGCTTGTATTGCATTTCTCCATCCTGTGATTTTCAGGGTTTCTTCACTTTTAGATATCCTGTAGCTACCACTGTAATTAATCGGGAGTGGCCGTAAGTTAACCATTTGCAAATCACCATTTGTGAACATCCATCTAGGCACGGTCTCTGGGGGAAGTACCTATTGAAAAACATTCGTAATAATAACATAGTTAGCAAACTAGTTTTGCTTAGAACAATGTATATATGAAAAAGATGGACTAGTGATGCAATGGTAAAAAAATTCCTACAAAGTTGTTTGAAGTGATGCTATGATGGTTCAACTTGTGCACTAGTGGCACATATCCATTATAAATGTTGCCAGTCCGGTAATGTTTAGCATGATCCTCAACATCATGAATAAATGAGATGAGATGATTTATCTCCGAACAAGTAAGTTTGGAGTCATGACTGTAGTACGTCCGATCTATTATCTGTCGGGTAGTTCTTGTAGCACGGAAATAAGCTGATAATTAAAAATAAAGAAATTTAGTCGGGATGAGTGCCAAATACTTTTCAATAATCAATATAAAGTACCTAACAAATCTGTTGACAAACGCACCTGGAGGTAGCACCGGAATCAAGTCATCCTCCGCATGCACCCAAATATCTATATTATTATCATGAACATCGTCATTACCAAGATCGAAGGTAGTGTTCATGTCCCCATCCAACCCATACGCGTTGCAAAATGCTCTCCAATTAGAACAACCAAAATATGTGTGATCTTCGTTATTTTTCACCTTAACAACAAAAGTGTAATGCTCCGTTCTTTGGTGAGCTATCTTAGGCTCTCTACTATCCTTCTCTTTGAAATAGAACTTGTCCAAGATAACGAATCTTGCATGACAGGGAACGCACTAGTCGAATTGTACAAAAGAAAATTAAAGGTTAGTTAAGGCAAAAAAGCACACGTCATACTTCATTAACAAAAAATACATGTCGTCTGTACATACGGTAATAATACTAAATTCTTCTGTTAGCTTGACGGTGAACGACCTATCGTTGTCCAGGTGAGGATAAATGTCGCATAGACCCCTGGCGTCCCAGCACAAAGGGCACTAAGCGATCCTATCATCGTCAGAATACGTCGACATTTCCTGTGTTCATGATTCTAAGATTAAAAATCGACGGCAAAATTTTGAAGCAAGATCATCATATAATATCACTAATACATATGATATCACCGGCGATCGTCGCGGACTCTTCATATAATATTATCATATAATATCACTAATACATCTTGAATAATCCAGTTAATGAAGCATCGAATATTATCGCTAATACAGCTCGAATATTATCATATAATATCATTAATTAATACAGATCGAGTTGACATCTCAAGACGCAGGCGGTGGATACCCAAAGAGAAGGAACCATCGCCGGATCATAGCTCGGATGAGATCCCTGAATAACCTGCCTGGTATTGGAGAACCTAGCGTCCAACGCGGCCATGTAGCAACGGACGTGCTCGTCCTCCTCCCTAACAAGATGACGTACCACCTCCGCGGGGGCCGGCTCCCTCTGCACTGATAGTGGCCCACGCGACCGCCACCAAAGAAGCTCCGGGTCGACGACGAGACCCGGATTTCTCACTAAGGTGCGCGCCCCGGAAGGTAGCACCTCCCAGTGCCAGCCCGCCGGAGCCCAGTCCCGGACATGGTGCCTCTCGAACTGGTTGTCGGCGCCGAGCCGATGACGAGGATGCGGGATTGACATCGTCGACGAGAACAAATTGTGGCTATATAGCAAATATCATTTTATTTAACAACAATAACAATGACATATCTTTTTATAATTCTATCCTATGATAATCCTAGCTATTCATTGGTTAGGCATGAGAAAAGTCATGTTTGTTGTGTATTATTTAGTTTGCTCATGCGGTTATACCCAAAACTCTGTGAGGTAAATGATTAGATAAGGTCAGTCAGATGTAAACTTTGTTCCTTGCCTGTGAAGCCAGAAATGTAGCTAGGAGAAATACAAGCTATTACTTTGATATCTTACAAGTTGTTAATGCAAATTTTTCATTCCATACAGACTGTACTCTCTCTATATATGCTCAATATGCTCTATCTATGCATCAGTACTTATGTGATCAGTCAAAACCAAAAACACTCTCCAAAAACTTAAAAAACACCGCATATCAATCAGCACGACGCGGCGTGCCGCCGCGCACTACACGCTAGTATATCCTATGAACCAAATTGTATATGAGACTCCATGGATTTTGGATCCCACGCCGCCACTGCTTCGGCCGGCGACGGGCGATGACGGTGACCGCGGGGGGGGGGGGGATAGGAGGAGGGGAACGGCGGTGTGGCGCCCGGTGGCTCACCTAGCTAGGAGGAGGGGAGCGGGGCTCGGGGCGGCGTCGGCGTCGGGGGGGGCGCCGACGGGGACGGCGTCGGGGGCGGCGACGGGGACGGCTTCGGGGGCGGCGACGGGGGCGGCGCGACGAGGAGCGGGCTCGAGGAGGCGACGGCGCGGTCCGGCAGCCTGGCGGCGTCGAGGTTTTCTTCGGCGCCGTCGGGGGAGATGGAGATCGAAAACTGTAGATGGATTTTGGTCCACTTATATACCCCTTTAGTCCCGGTTGGAGCCAGCAACCGGGACTAAAGGTGAATTTCAGCATCCCAAAGGGCGGGAAGCCCAGCCCTTTAGTTCCGGTTAGGCGCAGGCGGTGGACATCCAAAGAGAAGGAAACATTGCCGGATCATAGCTCGGGTGAGATCCCTGAATAACCTGCCAGGTATTGGAGAACCTGGCGTCCAACGCGGCCATGTAGCGACGGACGTGCTCGTCCTCCTCCCTGACACGACGACGTACCACCTCCGCGGGGGGCGGCTCCCTCTGCACCGATAGTGGCCCACGCGACCGCCACCGAAGAAGCTCTGGGTCGATGACGAGACCCGGATTTCTCACCAAGGTGCGCGCCCCGGAAGGTAGCACCTCCCAGTGCCAGCCCGGCGGAGCCCAGTCCCGGACATGGCGCCTCTCGAACTGGTTGTCGGCGCTGAGTCGACGGCGAGGATGCGGGATTGGCATCGTCGACGAGAACAAATTGTGGCTATATAGCAAATATCATTTTATTTAACAACAATAATAATGACATATCTTTTTATAATTCTATCCTATGATAATCCTAGCTATTCATTGGTTAGGCACGAGAAAAGTCATGTTTATTGTGTATTATTTAGTTTGCTCATGCGGTTATACCCAAAACTCTGTGAGGTAAATGATTAGTTAAGGTCAGTCAGATGTAAACTTTGTTCCTTGCCTGTGAAGCCAGAAATGTAGCTAGGAGAAATACAAGCTATTACTTTGATATCTTACAAGTTGTTAATGCAAATTTTTCATTCCATACGAACTATACTCTCTCTCTATATGCTCAATATGCTCTATCTATGCATCAGTACTTATGTGATCAGTCAAAACCAAAAACACTCTCCAAAAACTTAAAAAAACACCGCATATCAATCAGCACGACGCGGCGTGCCGCCGCGCACTACACGCTAGTATATCCTATGAACCAAATTATATATGAGACTCCATGGATTTTGGATCCCACGCTGCCACTGCTTCGGCCGGCGACGGGCGATGACGGTGACCGCGGGGGGGGGAGGGGGATAGGAGGAGGGGAACGGCGGTGTGGCGCCCGGCGGCTCACCTAGCTAGGAGGAGGGGAGCGGGGCTCGGGGCGGCGACGGGGACGGCTTTGGGGGCGGCGACGGGGGCGGCGCGACGAGGAGCGGGCTCGGGGAGGCGACGGCACGGTCCGGCAGCCTGGCGACGTCGAGGTTTTCTTCGGCGCTGTCGGGGGAGATGGAGATCGAAAACTGTAGATGGATTTTGGTCCACTTATATAACCCAACCTTTAGTCCCGGTTGGTGGCCCCAACCGGGACTAAAGGTGAATTTCAGCAGCCCAAAGGGCGGGAAGCCCAGCCCTTTAGTCCCGGTTGGAGCCACCAACCGGGACTAAAGGGTTGGTCCTGGCTATGGTGGGAGTTTAGTCCCACCTCGCTAGTTGAGGAGCACGACGACCAGCTTATAAGCCCCGCTGTGAGAGAGGCAGCACGAGCCTCTCTCAAACCGAACATGTGCCTACTATGTCGTTGTTACTAAAGTGAGAATAGATGCGCTTTATAAAGAAAAATTAAACCTAAATCCAAAGTGCTAGTAAATTCAAAGTTAACTAGCACTTTGAATTTAGGTTGAATTTTCTCTATAAGCGCATCTATTTTCATTTTTGCTATTTTTTTATGTTATTTTTTTGCATATTAAAAGTTCTTAACAAAAAATACTTTATGAATATTCTTTTTGCTATTAAATTTTTTAACAAAAATAACTTTGATAATTTTAGTTGCATAAATTTTATATAATATTAAGTTAAATAACTTTGATCGGACGAAAACACGTCTATTACAAAGGGATTTCAATTTTTTAAACATATTTTAACTCAAGACTTTTTCTGCATTCAATATGCACCATTCAAAGCCACATCATCACTTTTCAACCCTTTTCTGACTTCATTTGCTATTTTTCATGCATTTCATGATTTATTTTGAGCTAAAATGACCCTGAATTGAAAAGCACTGCAAATGAACTCTGAAATGGTTGAAAGTTGGCATGGTATCATAATTTCACCCACATAGCATGTGCTAAAAAGTTGAGAGGGTTACAGGAAAAACTGTATGCACTTCGTGTACAAACTGGACAATCTCTTTCGAAGTATCAGGGTTTCGGACGAAAACTCGTCTCTCACAAAGGGATTTCAATTTTTTAAACATATTTTAACTCAAGACTTTTTCTGCATTCAATATGCACCATTCAAAGCCACATCATCACTTTTCAACCCTTTTCTGACTTCATTTGCTATTTTTCATGCATTTCATGATTTATTTTGAGCTAAAATGACCCTGAATTGAAAAGCACTGCAAATGAACTCTCAAATGGTTGAAAGTTGGCATGGTATCATAATTTCACCCACATAGCATGTGCTAAAAAGTTGAGAGGGTTACAGGAAAAACTGGATGCACTTCGTGTACAAACTGGACAATCTCTTTCGAAGTATCAGGGTTTCGAACGAAAACTCATCTATTACAAAGGGATTTCAATTTTTTAAACATATTTTAACTCAAGACTTTTTCTGCATTCAATATGCACCATTCCAAGCCACATCATCACTTTTCAACCCTTTTCTGACTTCATTTGCTATTTTTCATGCATTTCATGATTTATTTTGAGCTAAAATGACCCTGAATTGAAAAGCACTGCAAATGGTTGAAAGTTGGCATGGTATCATAATTTCACCCACATAGCATGTGCTAGAAAGTTGAGAGGGTTACAGGAAAAACTGGATGCACTTCGTGTACAAACCGGACAATCTCTTTCGAAGTATCAGGGTTTCGGACGAAAACTCGTCTATTACAAAAGGATTTCAATTCTTCACATGTAACTGCAGTGATATTCTAGATGAAAGCCATCATCAGAATAGTTGTGGAGAGAAAGTCTTCACTTTTTCTCCGCGTGTGTTCCTTGCTTATTGCGTCGTAACCATGGATAATCTTCATCGTTTAACAAGATGCTTGGGTCAGCCTTCACTTTGAAGGGAGGAATTTCATGAAACTTTTCATAATTTTCAGACATGTCTGTCTCGTCCTCCACCCCCACGATGTTTCTTTTCCCTGAAAGAACTATGTTTCGCTTTGGCTCATCGTTTGATGTATCCGCTTCCTTATCTTTTTTTTCTCGGTTTGGTAGTCATGTCCTTCACATAGAAAACTTGCACCACATCATTGGCTAGGACGAATGGTTCCTTCGTGTACCCAAGATTGTTGAGATCCACTGTTGTCATTCCGTACTGCGGGTCTAACTATACGCCGCCTCCTGACAGATTGACCCATTTGCACCGAAACAAAGGGACCTTAAATTCATGTCCATAGTCAAGTTCCCATATCTCCTCTATGTAACCATAATATGTGTCCTTTGCCCTATTAGTGATTGCTGCATCAAAGCGGACACCACTGTTTTGGTTGGTGCTCTTTTTATCTTGGGCGATCGTGTAAAATGTATTACCATTTATCTCGTACCCTTGGTAAGTCAATACAGTCGGAGATGGTGTCCTGGCCAACAAGTACAGGTCATCTGCAACAGTGTTGTTACGCATGAGATGCATTTGCAACCAACCGCCGAAAGTCCCGATGTGTTCATGTGTAATCCAGTCGTCAGACTGCTCCGGGTGTGTCCAGCGTAGAATATTCTTGTGTTCATTCATATACGGGGCCGCCAAGGTAGAATTATGTAGAACTGTGTAGTGTGCTTGCGCCCAAGAATGCCCGTCCCTACATATTATTGATTTCGCTCCTAGCATGCCTTTTCCACTCAGTCTCCCCTCATACCGCGATTTAGGGACACCAATCGACTGAAGGTCAGGAAAAAAGTCAACACAAAACCCAATGACCTCCTCTGTTTGATGGCCCGTGGAGATGCTTCCTTCTGGCCTAGCACGATTACGAACATATTTCTTCAAGACTCCCATGAACCTCTCAAAGGAGAACATATTGTGTAGAAATACAGGACCCAGAATGGCAATCTCGTCGACTAGATGAACTAGGACGTGAGTCATGATATTGAAGAAGGATGGTGGGAACACCAACTCGAAGCTGACAAGACATTGCACCAAATCATTCCGTAACATTGGTAGGATTTCTGGATCGATTACCTTCTGAGAGATTGCATTGAGGAATGCACATAGCTTCACAATGGCTAATCGAACGTTTTCCGATAGAAGCCCCCTCAATGCACCGGAAGCAGTTGCGTCATAATCACGTGGCAGTCATGAGACTTTAGGTTCTGGAATTTTTTCTCTGCCATGTTTATTATTCCCTTTATATTCGACGAGAAGCCAGACGGGACCTTCATACTGAGCAGGCATTCAAAGAAGATTTCCTTCTCTGCTTTGGTTAGAGCGTAGCTAGCAGGACCTTGATACTGCTTTGGATGCATGCCGTCTTTTTCGTTCACACGTTGCTGGTCCTCCCGTGCCTCCGGTGTATCTTTTGTCTTCCCATACACGCCCAAGAAGCCTAGCACGTTCACGCAAACATTCTTCGTCACGTGCATCACGTCGATTGCAGAGCGGACCTCTAGGTCTTTCCAATAGGGTAGGTCCCAAAATATAGATTTCTTCTTCCACATGGGTGCGCGTCCCTCAGCGTCATTCGGAACAGATTGTCCGCCAGGACCCTTTCCAAAGATTACTTGTTAATCCTTGACCATATCAAGTATGTCATCACCAGTACGGAGGACAGGCTTCTTTCGGTGATTTGCCTCACCTTTGAAATGCTTGCCTTTCTTTCTTAAGGCATGCTTGGTCGGAAGAAATCGACGATGTCCCATGTACACATTCTTCTTGCATTTGTCCAAATATATACTTTGGGTATCATCTAAACAGTGCGTGCATGCATTGTATCCCTTGTTTGTCTATCCTGAAAGGTTACTAAGAGCAGGCCAATCATTGATGGTTACAAACAGCAACTCTTGTAGGTCAAATTCCTCTTGTTTATGCTCATCCCACACACGTACACCTTTTCCATTCCACAGATGTAAAAGCTCTTCGACTAATGGCCTTAGGTACACATCAATGTCGTTGTCGGGTTGCTTAGGGCCTTGGATGAGCACTGGCATCATAATGAACTTCCGCTTCATGCACAACCAAGGAGGAAGGTTATAGATACATAGAGTCACGGGCCATGTGCTATGATTGCTGCTCTGCTCCCCAAAAGGATTAATGCCATCTGCACTTAAACCAAACCATACGTTCCTTGCGTCACCTGCAAAGTCCTCCCACTTTCTCTTGATTGTTCTCCACTGCGACCCGTCAGCGGGTGCTCTCAACTTCCCGTCTTTCTTACGGTCTTCTTTGTGCCATCGCAACAACTTGGCATGCTCTTTGTTTCTGAACAGACATTTCAACCGTGGTATTATAGGTGCATACCACATCACCTTGGCAGGAACCCTCTTCCTAGGGCGCTCGCCCTCAACATCACCAGGGTCATCTCGTCTGATCTTATACCGCAATGCATTGCATACCGGGCATGCATTCAATTCCTCGTACTCACCGCGGTAGAGGACGCAGTCATTAGGGTATGCATGTATCTTATGCACCTCTAATCCTAGAGGGCAGAGAACCTTCTTTGCTCCATACGTAGTGTCATGCAATTCGTTATCCTTTGGAAGCTTATTCTTCATTATTTTCAGTAACTTTTCAAATCCCTTGCCAGATAAACCATTCTCTGCCTTCCATTGCAGCAATTCCAGTGTGGTACCGAGCTTTGTGTTGCCATCTTCGCACTTTGGATACAACCCTTTTTTGTGATCCTCTAACATGTGATCGAACTTCAACTTCTCCCTTTCACTTTCGCATTCTCTCTGTGCATCAACAATGACCCGGCGAAGATCATCATCGGGCACATCGTCTGGTGCCTCTTGATCTTCAGCCTCCCCCGTTGCAGTATCACCGTATTCAGGGTACATAGGACGATAGCTGTCATCATCCTCTTCTTCTTCGTTGTCTTCCATCATAACCCCTCTTTCTCCATGCTTGGTCCAAACATTATAGTATGGCATGAAACCCTTCTCAAGCAGGTGGAAGTGAAGGGTTTTAGAGTTGGAGTTATCCTTCGTATTCTCACAGACAGTACATGGACATTACATAAAACCATTCTGCTTGTTTGCCTCGGCCACTTCGAGAAATTTATGCAGGCCCTCAATGTACTCGAAGGTGCGTCGGTCACCGTACATCCATTGCCGGTTCATCTGCATGCATTATATAATTAAATGTATCAAAAACCATTACAGAACATCATGAATAGAAAAGTGATCAAATTAATACAAGTTCATCATCACATTAAAACCAAAGTACAGTAGTGATCAAATGTTATTACTAAAAAAATAAATACATAAAGTTCATACATAGTTCTCATAGAACAACATACAAGTAAGAAAATTATACAAGTATCTATCTAAATCATGCAAGTAAGAATTTTTTCTTTTAAAAAGAAGACAAGAACAAGAGGCTCACCACGGTGGTGCCGGCGACGAGATCGGCGCGGGCGATCGACGGCGGTGAGGATAGGGACGGGGACGGCACCCTACACATGTGCAGACTCTAAGAAGTTAATTTCAGCTCTAATTGTGCGTCTAAATCAAAAGAACTCCCACATACACTCCTCCACTAAAACCCACAAACCACACTCTACTTCTAGAGCATTTGAAATGAGCTAAACTAGTAGTGAGAGATAAAATGATGAAGTCGTTAACCTTTTAGAACACTTGTGTAGTTGGTGCACCGCCAAACCTAAACAAATCTTAGGGAAAATGTAGCTTGGAGGTCGAGCTTGCAGAGGAGAAAACTTAAGTGTGGCTCCGGCATTTCATCGAACACCTCATGTGCATAGGAGGTGAGAACAGAGAGCAACACACCTCCCAAACGCCAGCCGGCCAAAAAACAGAGGAGTGAGCGGGCAGGGGAGAGCATTTATATAGGCATTGTATAAGTCCTGGTTGGTGGCTAGCACCGGGACTAAAGGTGCCTCTTTAGTCCCGGTTCCAGCCACCAACCGGGACTAAAGGGACTGGGCCAAGAGCGAGGCCCTTTAGTCCCGGTTCGTGTCTGGAACCGGGACTAAAGGGGTCAGACGAACCGGGACTGGTTCCTGCCGAGGCCCGGCCGGTGCCCTGGCCTCATGAACCGGGACTGATGCACCCATTAGTCCCGGTTCGTAACACGACCGGGACTAATGCAATATTCTGGCCTGTTTCAAAGCCCTGTTTTCTACTAGTGTATCTTCTTTACATCATACTTAACCATGAACCGCCAATGAGGAATCCCTTACCAATCGCCCATGTTTGTGTCGATCCACCACCACCATCAAGGATAGAAGGCGTGAGCCACCCATGATGCCCCTCGAGCAAAGATTGCATATCCGATATCTCCTAAGCCATTGACATATTGTAACATACAGTTGAATGTGGCTCATTACCATAAAAAATGTGATGGCCATTGTTGGGCGTGCAACTAAGATGCCACTGTCACCGTTATTAACTCTTGAAACAACCAAAATGAATTTGCCCTTCTATCCTAACCAGAAAATGTACGAGAATGTTGTGCATTACCATGAAACAAAAAAATGATGTATGTTGTTGTCAGTTGTATGATTGATGATTGTATATGGCACTGAATGGTAATAAGAAAGAAAATATCTCATCAATGCTTGATTGATTGTGATTTATTTTTTACTATATGGTAATCAATCTCTGATGAGACAACACCTGAGTGAAGAATTAATAGGAAAGTTATGATTTGAAATCAATTGCTATGAAACTGGATTTCATTGTTTGGCAACGTTCTCTTTTGTAACATGGCTGGTTAGGAAAGTTTAGAAAGGTTAGGGAAGTTTTTTTTAGAGGGTGAAAAAACCAATATGAAGGGTTGGTGGTGGGATATGAGACGAAATAAAACCGCGGAGGGAAGGCTACCAAGTCTCCCTTTAGGAGTAGAGATATAGGTATATACAATAATATTTCTTTGTCATGGTTTACTTGTTAATTTTCTTAAATTCCGTTATTTGTTTCCTAAAATAAATTGCATTAATTAAAGAGATCGGTTGATTTGGATAAGTTAGGAAAGTTAGATCTGTGATCTTTTCTATGTTAGGGAAGTGTTGATTTGAAAGAAAAGAGTGGAGAGAAAAATAAATCGATGGATAAGAAAACCAGTGGAAGGTGGGAAGAAACTATTCGTCAAAACTTCTAAGTCTGAAAATCATCTCCACAGTTGATCTGTGGAGCAATTCATAAACTGCAATCAGTAGAAAAAATAGTTAGATTGTGCATGTATGAGATGATGAATTGTGCAGATATTGTGCATGCATGAGATGATGAATTGTGCAGATGATCCCTAATTAAGTTATGGAACGGTACAACGAGAAAATATAGCGGTTAAGGGACGAATTAGCTAGCTAGATTGTGGATGCATGGATGAGTCGCTAGATTGTGGATGCATGCATGAATCACCCGACACGAAGGAAGCTGCGCAGAGTGCCACGATGAGCTTTGGGTATAGGCCCGAGCCGTTGCGCCTTCGTATATAGATGTTCATTGCCTGGTAGACACCGCAGCGGACAGCGGCCAACACGACTGTCGGGTCATCAGTGCCCACCACGCTGCCAAATCGACCGTCGATTGTAGTCGCTGCATCCAGTGTCCGTGCTGCCATGATGTGTACCCAGCAAAGTCGGCACATGCGGCAGAGTCATGCAGATCCGGCGGTGGGACCGAACAGCGAGGTGAGGTGACCGGTGGAGAGCGGAGAGGGCCTGCGGCGTCGGTTGTCGATCTCCTGCAACACACATAGATACATGGAGAGAGTGAGAGAGAGGAGGGAGATAATAAGAAACTAAGGAAGTATAGTCAGGGCGGAGGGAGAGGAGAGGGCGCAGAGGAGCATACTGGTGTCCGTGGCGAGGCCTCCATTGTCCCTTCCACCATCAAACCTCCATGGCTAAGGCGTACCTACCCACCAGCATGACCTGATGGTGAATGGGTTCACGTGACGAGCGTGGGGACAATGTACACACGATTTGTAAGGCATGTACACACGATCCCCGCAAGATGTATTTGCGGTTGGCTGCCATGTATGATTGATGATTGTATAAGGCAGTGAATGGTAATAAGAATGGAAGTATCTCATCAATGCTTGATTGATTGTGATTTATTTTTTACTATATGGTAATCAATCTCTGACGAGACAACACCTGAGTGAAGAATTAACAGGAAATTTAGGATTTGAAATCAATTGCTACGAAACTGGATTTCATTGTTTGGTAATGTTCCCATTTGTAACATGGCTGGTTAGGAAAGTTTAGAAAGGTTAGGAAAGTTTTTTTGAGAGGGTGAAAAAACCAACATGAAGGGATGGTGGTGGGATATGAGACAATCTACAATTTGTTTAGAAAGGTTAATTTTCTTAAATTCCGTTATTTGTTTCCTAAAAAACAATAATTTTTTCCCTAAAATATATTACATTAATTAGAGAGATCAGTTGATTTGGATAAGTTAGGAAAGTTAGATCTGTGATCATTGTATGTTAAGAAAGTATTGATTTGAAAGAAAAGTGTGGAGAGAAAAATAAATTGATGGATAACAAAACCAGTGGGAGGTGGGACGAAACTATTCCTCAAAACTTCTAAGTCCGAAAATCATCTCCACAATTGATTTGTGGAGCAATTAATAAACTGTAGTCAGTAGAAAAATTAGTTAGATTGTGCAGGCATGAGACGATGAATTGTTCCCTAATTAAGTTGTGAAACGGCACAACCAGGAAAAATAGCAGTCAAGGGACAAATTAGCTGGCTAGATTCTGGATGCATGCATGAGTCAGCCGACACGAAGAAAGCTGCGCGGAGCGCCACGACGAGCTCTGGGTACAGGCCCGAGCCGTTGCGCCTTCGTAGATAGATGTTCATTGCCTGGTAGACACCGCAGCAGACAGCGACCAGCACGACTGTCGGGTCGTCAGTGCCCACCATGCTGCCAAATCGACCGTCGATTGTAGTCGCTGCATCCAGTGTTCATTCCGCCATGATGTGTACCCAGAAAGGACGACACTGGCGGCAGAGTCATGCAGATCAGGCGGTGGGACCGAACAGCGAGGTGGGGTGACCGGTGGCGAGCGGGTAGAGAGATGGAGAGAGAGAGAGAGTGAGAGAGGAGGAAGATAATAAGAAACTAAGGAAGTAGAGTCATGGCGGAGGGAGAGGAGAGGGCGCAGAGGAGCATACTGGTGTCCGTGGTGAGGCCTCCATTGTCCCTTCCACCATCAGACCTCCATGGCTAAGGCGCACCTACCCACCATCATGACCTGATGGTGAACGGGTTCGCGTGACGAGTGTGGTGACAATGTACACACGATTTGTAAGGCATGTACGCATGATCCCCGCGTGATGTATTTGCGGTTGGCTGCCATGTATGATTGATGATTGTATAAGGCAATGAATGGTAATAAGAAAGGAAATATCTCATCAATGCTTGATTGATTGTGATTTATATTTTACTATATGGTAATCAATCTCTGATGAGACAACATCTGAGTGAAGAATTAACAGGAAAGTTAGGATTTGAAATCAATTGCTACGAAACTGGATTTCATTGTTTGGTAACGTTCCCATTTGTAACATGGCTGGTTAGGAAAGTTTAGAAAGGTTAGGAAAGATTTTTTTTAAGAGGGTGAAAAACCAACATGAAGGGATGGCGGTGGGATATGAGACAATCTACAATTTGTTTAGAAAGGTTAATTTTCTTAAATTCCGTTATTTGTTTACTGAAAAACTATAAAAATTTTCCTAAAGTAAATTTAATTAATTAGAGAGATCAGTTGATTAGGATAAGTTAGGAAAGTTAGATCTGTGATCTTTTATACGTTATGAAAGTGTTGATTTGAAAGAAAAGAATTGAGAGAAAAATAAATCGATGGATAAGAAAACTAGTGGAAGGGGATGGTGGGAGGTGGGACGAAATAAAACCAAACGAAAAAAACGGACGAAAAAAGCCCGCGTACCGAACGAACCTACCATCATGACCGCGGACTGTCCCTTTAGGAGTAGAGATTCCCCCACTATTTTTTTGCAGGGAACTATTACCCAGTATTTCACATATTGTTTTTGCCCGGTTTTCCAAAATTAACTAAGCAATTCTCTTCTTCTGTTCATGGATTGAACCCTTTGGGATGCGGTTTAAAACAATGTACATGCATCTTTCACATTTTTGTAAGAAAAACTTTGTCCTGCTGGCAGACCTTGATGCATCTCTCTACCAATTTTGAATTAGTAAACAAAAGTTCAACCTCCGTGGGGTATGCTAGGCTTTTCGGTCATGTGACAATGCTCCTTCTCCCAAGATGCAAAAAGAAAGAAAGAAAGGGGGCCGGGGGCCCCCGGGGGGGCAGGGGGCGAGATCCTCTTTGAATAGAAAACAAGAGGCAGCCAGTGATATTTCGCCTACTGCGAAACGGATCGTACCACACAACCGCTAGATGGGCCAACCCAACAGTAGGGTTTCTGGGAGCGATTTTCCGTGTGTTTCTATGGGACGGCTTTTGTGCCAGTTTTCTTTTGTTTTCCTTCTGGTTTTGGTTTTCTGTGTTTCTTTTTACCTTTTCTTTGTTTTCTTCAGATTTTTTTATTTTTTCAACACATGTCTACTTTTTTTAATACACATTGTACATTTTTCATATACTTGTACAACATTTGTTTTGACATATGTTGAACATGTTTCAAATAATAAATGACATGTATACTTTCTTAATGATATGAACCATTTTTTGAATTAATAGAAATTATTTTCTAAATTTAGATATTTTTCAAAATTTCATGAACACTCTTTGGAAAATGTGATTTTTTTAAAGTCACGATTTTTTAAATTTTGTAAAAACAATTAAGTTGCACGAACATTTTTGTACACTGCATGAACATTTAAAAAAGTACATGAACATTTTTCTTATATATGTATACATGGTAAAAGAAAGAACTTAAATATTTTACTTTGGCCGCTGGCTAGTTTAAAAGCTAACCGGTGGTTTAACGAGGGAGCAACAAGTTAGCGAGCACTCCCTCACAAGCGTTCCAGCGATCACTCCCACGCGCCGCCACTTGGCGCGTTCCCAGTCGCCGCCATGGGTCGCGCACTGAGCGTTCCCTTCGGATTTTGTTTTTTTCATTTTTTCGCACGTGTTTTTGCCTCTTTGGAGTGGGTTTTTCCCGGTTTTTTTTGGTGTTCCGGTTTTTCACCGGTCTTTCCTAGCTTTTGGACGAAAAAAAAGTTCAAAAACTTTTTTTTTTGCGCGAAAAAACGCGTTTTCTGTTTTTTTTTGCGAGAGGCACGGTTTTGCTTCCGCGAGAGGCACGGTTTTGCCTTCGCGAGAGGCACGACGAAAAAAAATGCGTTTTCTGTTTTTTTCTATCGCGTGAGGCACGGTTTTTTCGTCCGGTTTTTTTGGTGAAAAAAAAAAAGTTCGTCAAAACCTATCAACATGGGATCTAGTTTTGAAGATCGCGACGCGAGAAAGCCAACGGTGAAAACGGTTCGAGATTTGGACGCACGGTTTTGAAGATAAAACATTTTGAAAATACGGATCTACGAAAAAAGGGAAAACTTCCAGGTTGCGACAAGTGACACGCATGCAGTGCGCCACTTGACGCAACCTGAAGAGGTGGGAGTAATAGTTGGAATGTGTACTCGCTAACTGGTGATTTCGGTTTAACGAACAAACCGAACGCGCGGAATAACGCAAACACGTGGCCTTAGCTTGGTGGGCCGGCCTACTGTGCGCCGATGCAACGATCAGGATAGGATCGCTCCCCTGAAAAATAAATAAAAAATAAAGCGATCTATAGACAGCGGCCTCAACAGAGTGTCCATACTCCATAGTCTATGGTCCCTTGGACTTCGAGAAAACGAGGCGAAGGGTGCAGGCACGCGGACGCCTTGGTAGGTGGCCGGCGACCGGCGGCGCAGAGGGGTCATCCACTCGCAGGTCAGTCCACTACCCAACTTCTTCCCGAAGTGGTTGCCGATCCACGGGGATAGAAATCAACGGCGAGCAACTCGCCGTTCTTAGTTCATTTCAGCTTCTTGGCCATGCACGCGAGCTGTTTGGTGAAATGCTCGATGGAGATTACCAATGTACTCCATCCGTTTCTAAATATAAGTCTACGGACAACATACGGACATATATAGATGTATTTTAAAGTGTAGATTCACTCATTTTGTTCCGTATGTAGTGCATAGTAGGATCTTTAAAAAGACTTATATTTAGGAACGGAGGGATTACTCCATAAGAATGGTCTTAGAAAGAGAAGTCACCTTAGCGATATGGAGAAATTTCCTCTTCGCTGTAGTATAGAACACCTATCCTGTTTGAAACTTTCCTTGGCGGGTCAACTAATCCGTTCTGCTTAATTAGTAAATTCAGTCCACCAGTAGGTGAGCTGTTGCTTTCTGATATCAATATATCATCGAGTGGACTTTGAAGTCAACCGGAGAATGGGTACCAGCCAGCCAGTACTTAAGAACTATTAGTTGTTAGGCTCAAGCAAACACAAGAGTAGCTAACCATGGCCATCTATACACAACAACAACAAAGGGGACAATAGTAGCTATGCTGAACTAGTGGGCTCTGGGATGACGATTTCAATCTCTTCTTCTTCTCATCGAGCGGCGGTTGGTACAATTGGAGCACTCATGGTTCAGCTCCTGGTGGCGGCACTGGCAGCAGGCCCAATAGCCTTGCCCGGCTGCCCGGATAGCTGCGGCGACATTGCCGTGCCGTACCCTTTCGGCATCGGCGAAGGTTGCTTCTACGAGGGCTTTAATCTCACGTGCCAGAAGCAGCACAGAACGAAGCTGTTCTTGGGAGATGGCATGGAGGTGCTTGGTATCTCCTTGCCCGAGGGCATAGTGCGGATCGATAGCAATGTTTTCCAGTCGGTCTCTCCTGACTTCAACGGCACATGGTCCGGGCCACCTGCCACCAGCTCCTTCACGGTGTCGAGCAGATACAACTGGTTTGTGGCCTATGGTTGCAACATCGTTGCCCAACTCATTCCATATGGCACAGCTGTTGGTAACATCAGCACCTGCGCGTCCATGTGTGTGGATAGCGTGCAGGATAGCCCTATGTGTTCAGGCATTGGCCGCTGCCGTGCACCCATATCCCGGGACCTCACTTCGTATCGTGTTCAAGTCACTCATATGGCCATTCAGCAATATACAGTTACAACATCTTTGAAACATGCAGCTGCGTTCATAGTTGATAAGGCCTGGTTCAGCATATTTGAGATTGATATTGAGCTCGATCCTGTTCCAATGTGTCAGCATTGCGGCATTAATAGTGTTCCGGCGGTGTTGGAGTGGTCATTGCATTCTAAATTTAGATGCCAAAGCTCAAATACCTTTACCTATATGGTTGATAACAATCATAGCCGAATACGGTGCAACTGTTCCAAAGGATATGAGGGCAATCCGTACATTGCTGATGGATGCCAAGGTATTCCTTTTCTAGGCGTTGCTATGTTTGTTCTACGATAGACTTAATTTTGTTTCACCGACAACGTTCAACTTTTTTAGGCTTGAGCTATAATTTCTGCAAAATAGACCAGTACATGTCAACAAGCAAAGCTATGTCTGTTTGCTGTATAAAATGCCTCTGTTTTCAACTCTGATTACTCCCTTTCAGATATCGATGAGTGCCAGCGGCCAGATGTTTATCCATGCCAGCATGGAGTATGCACCAATATGCTAGGGACATATCGATGCTCAGCAAAGAAAAGCACCAGTAGTCTCCCAGGTACAAATACCGCTCATTTGATATTGGGCTTTGCTTACTGATAATTAAGGGCAATAGAATTATAGTAATTCTCGGTTGTGTAGTACAAGAGTATAATGGCTACAGAAATAATAAACAATACATTCTTCGGCTTTGAAATAAGATGTACTAATATTGAAAGCATCAGTCGGTGACCATTCAGAAATGGAAGACAACATGAAAGATAAAAAACAGTACAAATATTATGTACTTCATAATAGTGAATTATCTGACGACTGAACCGAAACAAAGTATAGCCGAGTAGTTCCAAACTTTTGGTTGATAACCGCAGCTTGAATATTTTAAATTCACACGACATATCCTGTACTATCGATCATTGCTTCCATTTTCTGCAGGTTTAATCACCATAATTGCAATTAGTGCTGGTTTTGGCCTACTGTTTTCATTTCTTGGTGTTGTCAAAGTCACCAATAAAGTCAAACAACAAAGAGTTACGAAGTTGAGACAAAAGTTTTTCAAGAAAAACCATGGACTGCTCCTTCAACAGTTAATCTCTTCAAGCAAAGATGTAGCCGAAAGAACGAGAATTTTCAGCTTGGAAGAGCTGGAGCAGGCAACCAACAAATTTGACCATAACCGCATCCTTGGCGGCGGTGGCCATGGCACGGTGTATAAAGGAATCTTAACTGACCAACATGTTGTGGCCATCAAGAAGGCTAAAATTGTTGTTCAAAGGGAAATAGACCAGTTCATAAATGAGGTTGTCATACTTTCTCAGACAAACCATAGGAATGTGGTGAAGCTCTTTGGCTGCTGCCTCGAGACAGAAGTTCCTCTACTAGTTTATGAGTTCGTATCAAATGGAACTCTCTCCTTTCACCTCCATGGCCAAAGTGAGTACCCTCTGACATGGAAAGATAGGTTGAGGATTGCAACGGAAACTGCAAGGGCCATTGCATATCTACACTCTGCTGCTTCCATATCAGTATACCATAGAGATATCAAATGTGCAAATGTATTACTTACCGATACTTTAACAGCGAAAGTATCAGATTTTGGAGCTTCAAGGTCGATTGCAATAGATGAGACAGGAATACTTACAGCCGTCCAAGGAACTTATGGTTACCTTGATCCTGAATACTATTACACTAGTCGACTCACGGAGAAGAGTGATGTTTACAGCTTTGGTGTCATCCTAGCAGAACTACTGACAAGGATAACTCCAGTTTTTTCTTCTCATTCATCAGAAGGCACAAGCCTAGCATCACATTTTGTATCACTACTGAGCGACAATCGCCTGTCAGACATTCTAGATACACAAATTGTTAATGAAGGAGGGGTTGATGATGCTGAGGTCGTTGCAAGACTTGCAAAAGCATGCTTAAGCTTAAAAGGGGAAGAAAGGCCTACAATGAGGCAAGTGGAGACGGTACTTGAAGATGTGCAAAGCTCAAATGTCCATCACAATTCCCAGACAATAAGATTGAGCCAGGGTGCTCTAAAAGACCAACCATGGAAGGGGAACAAAGGCGGGGAAGGAACTAGATTATACAGCTTGGAAAAAGAGTTCATCCAATCATCGGAAATTCCAAGATGATTTTACTTGCATGTCAAAATGTTGAATTTATTATTATTAGTTCTGGTGCCATATTGCAGAATATATTTTACAAACTCTGGATTATAAATATATGTGTATTTCTTATGCTTTTTTTACTTTGCGCAATGCAGATGGGTGATGTAGAGTTGTAGACACAAATATGTTACAGTAAATATAATGAATTCAGTTACTATTTTATATCTGCCATATAGTTTGTCGCACAGAAGTTTGGAAGTTTGTGAGGACAACATGTTGACGGGTCCGCAAAGTAAAGCCTGTAAATACTTCGCATTCAAGCGCCGAGTTTGCATCAAGTAAATTCAAGAGCACTAAAGATGAAAAGACAATGATTTGTTGCAGGCACTTCCATTGATGCTTTGTCAAAATATTAACTTAGCTAGAAATCCACCAGGCAACACCAAAATGATGCATGGTCGACATCAAACGTACGTGTCTGTAGCTGAAAGTTCAGCAAGTAGAAATCGCGGATTACCAGGTGCAGAATTTACCAGCCTACAACGGGTGTAGGTATTTTGTTTCTCGTGATCATAGCCGAAGAACTCGGGCCCAAAGCTTCCACATGTTTACAAGTCCAATGCCCAAACAAAGCAATCTCGCCCGCTCAAAACATCAGGCCAGACGATTCGTCAATTTGCTTCTGAACCTCGCGAATATGCTCACTTCAGGTTCCAGCGATGGAGTAATATAATCCTCGGCTAATATCGATCACCATAGCATGACGTTTTTGCATGAGGACCCTAGCAACATATTTGAAAATCGTAACCCCACAAAAAAAAATTAAATCATAAAGAGAGAATATCATTTTTATTTAATATGGAAGAATACCGGGCCGCCTCCCGGCTTCTCTCCCTCAAAAAGCTTAGGATTCCTCCGACTCCCGCCGGCGAGGCCGTCAGTCCGCCTCGTCTCCCGTGGCCTTAGGACCATGGGGACATGGTGGATCCCGGCCCTTGCCGGCGGGAGGGCTCCGTTTTTAGATGTTTTTTTAAGTTTTGTTAGGGTTTACGTCCTGCTCAGGAAGGTGAGACAGCGGCTGCTCCCTGAAGGTGGAATAAGATTCTCTCTGCCTAGCTCCGTTTCGGTGGTGCATCTAGCATCGTCGGTGGACGTGTGGAGATGTGTCTCCGGTGGATCTGTCTTCGGTGGTTCTTCTTGGATTTGCTCGTCGTTCGTGTGTCTTCAGGTTGGATCCTTCCGACCTATGCTACTCTTCATCGGTGGTGGTGGTTGTTCTTGTGCGCTAGTTCTATGGAGCCTTAGCACGACGACATCCTAACTGTCTACTACAGCAAGTTTTGCCCGGCTCCTGCGAGGGAGGGGCAATGACGGCGGCGCGCCTTCAGCTCGCTTTAGTGCTTGTAGTCGTTGCTAAGTGGTCTACGGATCTGGATGTAATTTTTATTAATTCTGGTGTTCGTTATACTGTCATGATTGAAGTTACATAAATTGGAGGTTTTTCACAAAAATAAATTATGAAAGGATATAATACAAATTTTAGATTAAAAAGGTGTCCATTTGATTACAAAGGTGCCCATTTATAACTAGCAGGACTCTGTTTTGTTTTGGCATATTGGCTGGTCTGCTTAATTATCTCTATTCCTAAAGGAGCAGTCTGCGGTCGTGATGGTAGGTTCCGTTCCGGTATTTTTCGTCTTCCCTCCCACCCTAGTCTGGTTTTTTTTTGTCTCACCTCTCATCTTCGTCTGGTTTTTTTCGTCCGGCGATTTATTTTCTCTCCATTCCTTTCTTTCAAATCAACACTTTTCTAGCGTACAAAAGATCACATATCTAACTTTCCTAACTGGTCTATCTAATTAATGCAAAAGAAAGGAAAGTATCTTTCTCACGATTGCATGTATCTCTCTTTGTATAAAAAGGAGAGAATCTCTCCATTCCTTTCTTTTAAATCAACATTTTCCTAACGTACAAAAGATTACATATCTAACTTCACTAATTGATCTATCTAATTAATGTAAAAGAAAGGAAAGTATCCCTCTCACGATTGCATGTATCTCTTTTTGTAGAAAAAGGAGAGAATCTATCCATTCCTTTTTTCAAATCAACACTTTCCTAACGTACAAAAGATCACATATCTAACTTTAACTGATATCTCTAATTAATGCAAAAGAAAGGAAAGCATCTCTCTCACGATTGCATGTATCTCTTTTTATAGGAAAAATGAGAGAATCTCTCTGTCGATTGTGTGTATCTCTTCCTTTATTTTCCTAATTGATTGTCCAAAATTTTCTATAATGTTGTGCCTTGGTCACCGTGCCAAAAATAATCTCTACTCCTAAAGTCTCAGTACCTAGGTCGTCGTTCGTTTCGTCGTTCCCCCCTCCCATCGATCTTCCCCTCCCACCAATTACCTATTTTTTTCCATCCCACAAAACACCGATCGATGAACAGAAAACCTCGAAAAACCCTTATGTTGAAACCTAATGTACGCCCTCCCTCACAATCTCCTCCCTCAACCGCCGCAAGCCCCTTTCCTTCCCTCCTTCCTACCTCCTCGGCTCACTTTCCTAGCGAATCTCGGAGGATATGAAATATTTGATTGTCAATTATTAGGAATGAAATCTCGAGTGGTATGATTTAAATTATCGATTCACCTCCACCTACCATCACTACTCCACTCCGGCCCTAACCCTCCACGCATGCTGTTGGGCCACGCCGCCGCATACCGGGTCATTCGGTTCCTATACGCCACTCCCTCCTTCCCGGCCATCCATCGCGAACGTGAGGGGCGCCCATTCGAGGCATCGGTGCAGGGAGTGCAACTGGATCGGCTATGTCGTGGTGGCCACCGACAAGGGAAAGCCTGCGCTCGGGCGCCGGGACGTGGTCGTCACATGGTGCGGCACGATCCAGGCTCTGGAGCTGCACATATGCTTGGTGCAACGAGGCTGTATCTCCATCTACACCCTCGCCGACCCGGTATCCACCAAGAACGAGGACACGCCAGAGACGAGGTAATCTTATGAATACGATGAAGGTGCTATCATGTACATGGTACACACGGTTCAGTGTTGAGCGTTCATGCAACCATGGGTGTCAGGTGCGGGCTGAGGTGCTTGGTGGACATGTATAAAGACCATGGATCGTTCATCTTCATAGGTTAATTCATGAACTCTATTTTAAAGGTTCACTTCTTACAGGGACAAAGCAGGTGTCACAATCCCGAACCCTCTTTTCATGTTGGGCCTTCAACGACCCGATTTGTCTTGACCTTGTGGTTTTAATCTGGTGAACCACAAGCTAACAATAATCTGCAATGTGCCTACAACAAGTTCTTTAAGAATATGCTTCTTACGACTGTTTATACGATCAACTCTGAAATAGTAACACATCAAACGACAACATACGGTAGTTTTGTAGATTTTGATCCACTCCTATAATGCCTTACAAGTCTGAGCTTCATTTTAATCTGATTAGTGTGTCGCAACTCGCAAGCCTGCTATTTCCAATCGTACAACTTTTGTAGTCATTTTTGTGTTTTACATAATGCATTGATTTTTCAGAACAGAGACAAGTGAATCTATAATCTGATTTTGCTTTACTGTTTTTTTTTCAGTTGACTTTGTAATACTTTGACTTTAGACAAAAGTTATATGCAGACTAAAAAGAAACGGAGGGAGTACATGATACATAAGGGATGTAAGAAACTAGTATCCAACTCAAACTAATCTGAAAGAGAAGAATTTGGCAAGTAGCAACATGAATAGAGTGAAATAGTAAAATTCACTATTTGTAATGGATATGTCGTCTCCTTGAACAGATATGAGCAGCCGGTAGTATGTGTTCATCGCCCTTTTTCTTTTTGCATATATGGGTAGTAGATAAATGTCTCCATATGGAATTATACATCAAAGGTGTGCTACAGTATTAGAGATATATTTGTTTTCTCATTTTTTTATAACCGTCCTTATATTATTTCACCTATTGAGCACTTATGATTGTACCCGTACAACAAGTATTTGTAGTCCTGACATACGAGTTGAGTATTACATAGTGATTTTGTATTAATATATATTTCCCTCAGCCTCTGGAAGATCCAAATTGCAATTCTGAGCACTCCCTGATTGTATCCATACAACAAGTCTTATAGTTCTTTCATAACAGTTGAGTATTTCCATATAAATTCTGTACTAATAGATATTCCCATAAGCCAGTGAAATGTCCAATTTTGGGGATCACCTCATTTCGCAACTCTGATCTATCTATAATACTTTCTGAGTTATCAATATTGTATCTGTGACATGGGGAATATTTGTTGAATTAAATCTGAGCCTACAAGTGATATTGTTATCTCTGTTTATCTCATTTGTTGAACGTTAATTTTAAGCCTGCTCGTTGAGCAATTCCATGGTAGATCCCGGGTTCACACTGAACATTGCACTGCCTCGCCTCTCACCGGAGCCGCTGTACCGCCTACACAGTCTCCGAGTCAAGGCATTGGCAATGCCCTTCTTCGGTGATGAGGGTGAGGTATATTGATTCCTCCTCTTCCGAATTCATTGTTTTTTTGTTGTTGTTGTTGTTGTATTGCCTCTTTTACTTGTTTGGTAACGAGACTCTTTCGCTGCTTGCGATGGATTTCACGTTATTTAGGCGTGGGTGTGACATCTCTCCTTCTCCTCCTTCTGATCTCTCAAATTGATTGTCTGTAGCTCAGTCGATCTTCTGGTGAGTAATCATCTGTGAGGAATATGATAGACATGAAGAAAAGGCTGGGTGTTGGCCGGCACGGTTTTTGTTACTTCCAATATGTGATTCTCGGTTAGTTGCATCATTGTTGGAGAGGGAAGGGGACGACGAGGACCTGACCCTTGTTCTCGGTGGTGTTTTCACGTTCTGATAGTTTGTCGTTTGGCGCCAGGAAGTCAGGAACAGGTAATTGATGGGCGGTTGAGCAGTACTTTCCTAAATGCATATGGATTAATCATAATCTCTTGGATCCATACAATTGACTTCGATTCTATCAATCTTACCGTGCAACCATATACGAGGAGCGAATAGAATATGCTCCCATTGCCAATACCTTCGAAGGATGACGAGCCTTCTAAACAAATGTATTTTACTATTTTTTTATATTCGATCCAAGTTGGAGTCTTGCTAATGGGTACGATTATGTTAATATGTTTGTTTGAAACATGAAATTACATATTATGACGTTTGTGCAGTTCTGTAGCATAACTTGCTTGACCACATAGATGATTGTAACCTCTCATCATGGGCTATTCTCTCTTGTAGGATAAACTAATTTTAGTGAAAGTAGTTGTCGCCAAACATATTGCCGCAAACCTATTACCAACTTTATGAGAAAAGATAGACCATGTGATCAAGTTCTACACAAGATATATTTGTTTCCAAGGAAACTATAAAGGTGCTTGTTTTTTTTCCCTATCATTTTACCACATGGTCTTCTTATACTAGGTTACAAAATGCGAGCTATTCTTATACTGGTAATCCTTTTCTTTAACTGTGGCACAGTGTATTGACTTAATTCTTGGAATATTCTATGGTTGCAACTGTATTTCAGCTTGGATGCAGTTACAATTATCTCTATTTGTTCCAAGGGAAAAAGTGATTTGCCCTGCATCGTTGATGCTGTCATCGGTTCAGGTGAAGTTGTTTTGTGTATAATTGCTACTTGCCTTGGAAAGATTGGCTTTGCATATCTAGAATTATGTTGATGCTCTGTCGATGCATCAATACACACAACTTTGTTTTGCAATGCAATGATTGACTCCTAGACATAATGTGCTATTAAGTTATGACTGCGATATGGAACGAACCGTTATGTCTGACCCAGGGTGAACATCTATTGTACTGTGAGTGCCGATGAGGTGTTAGTGATGAGGTTAGTTACCAATATATGCTAGCTAGAGGGGTGGCCATGGTGCAAACTTTACTTTTCTTGATGGATTGAATTTCTACCAATTAGAAAATGATTTTCGGTAGTTGCTAAGCAATGGGCGTGGGCATATTATTCATAAACACAACATTTCCAGTCATTTGTATGACTTGGGAATTAGCAATTAGACGTACTTTGTATGAGATTCGATTTTTTTTAAAAGTATGTCCATTTTATGACAAAATTAATGTATTGTAGCAGAGACGTGCGTTGCCATAGTACGTTTACTAGTAGTAGAAAACACAAAAACTCAATCAAACAAAACTCACACCCTAACTCAACGCCCTAATGGGGACATTTAACGAGGGACAAGTGGGAGATTCGGCCAGCCCTAGGATGATGGGTCGAATCCAACTGTAAGTCAGTCTTCTCTGTAAAAACGGACTATAAAAACTAAATGTAGTATTGTGCTTCGAAAATATATAAGATGGCCCGAAACTAAGATGGTGAAAGAGCAACTCCAACCGGCCGATGCGTTTTGCCATTCCTTTGTCCGTTCCTTTTTGTGTTTGGATCGGCCGCGCGTCGACCCAAATATCGTCCAAGCGGCTGGTCGGCATTCATTTTTTATCATTCGCACATATTTTTGGTTGGCATTGGCACGTTATTTTTTATTTCATCAAAGTCATTTTGATACATATATTTTTCTACCAATTCTTCGCTACGAGTACAAGACCAAAGAAAACAAGAACCATAATTAGACATTTTAAAAGATGCCCAACTTCCATTATTGCTTCTACTAGTTGGACTATTATCTTCTCTATATCTTCATTGTTGATCTGCGAGTTCTTGAGCTTGATAACGTCTTTCTTCTTTGATTCTACAAAAGTAGACGTTGCTTCCCCTTTGGTCTCTTCTTTAGTCTCATCTCTAGCTTCAATTCTAGCTAGAAATACACGAACATCTAGCAAATTTCGTGCGATCAATAGATTGATGTATTCTTCTTTCCAATACTAAAACTTGCATCCCTCCTACACACAAATTTGAGCAAATAAGCTACCAAACTTGCGTAGAATCGAACACTACTAGGGAAACGCTTATAGGTAGGACATCAGTAGTAGCGCTGGAAAATATCAAGCGCTGCTGCTAATTAGCAGTAGCGTTGGCCTCCGACAGCGCTACAAGGGACGCCTTAGCAGTAGCGCCGGAAATAGAAAGGGCGCTACTGATAAGTGGGACCCAACGAGCCCACCGACGCTAGCTGTAGTAGCAGTGCGGCCCAAAATACAGCGCTACTGCTAAGATTTTAGCAGTAGCGCGTTTTGTGAGAACACCGCTAGTACTATTGGGCCCCATTTAGTAGTAGCGCTGCTCCCCACAAGCGCTACTACTGGGCACCATAGCAGTAGCGCCGTCGAATACAGCGCTACTGCTAGGCATGGCTGGTGCCACCTTTTCACCCATCCCCTCTCCCCCTCCCCTTCCTCCCCCCTTTGCCCTCTCCCCTCCTTTCCCCTCTCCCCTCTCTAAGTTACTTCTCCACCAATATTGCCCTTCTTCTCTCTTCCTTCTACCTCTCTTCTCTCCCCATTAATGCCCCCCTCCACCATAATTCTCCTCCATAAATGGCCTCTCTTCTCTATCTTCCTCATTTATTTGGCTTTCCCTCCTTCCATACATATAGATCTAGCTAGCTCATCTCGCTCTCTCCCTCTCCATTAGTTAGCTAGAGTCATCTCTCCTCCCAACAACTAGATCTAGCTAGCTATTTAGCCATCCACTTTCGATCCCTATAGGTAGCGAAGGCCTCATCGTCTAACCATGCTCGATCTCTCTCGGGAGATAGGTGAGTAAAAAGTTGTGCATTTCAAGAATGGGGATATGTGTGTTTGCGATATGAAGGGATTTGTGCGAGTGACATGCCCCCTGAGTTGCTTATGTTTTGCCGAAATGTCGATTTATTTCCGTTTCGGCGAATTTTGAGCAAACTCAATATGTCCTATTTTTAGGCAAGGTCATGCCAAATTTTTATATGACTTTGATGCATGCATGCATTTTGTTTATAACCCTTTTGCTTGTTATACCGTGCAGTCGGCCATGAAGGTGAGTGGAAGGAAGGTGGAGCGATACTTGCAATCCGCGGTGATGGACATGTATGCAAATAATCGGACTGGGATTAGATGTCCGTGTACAAGATGCAAAGAAGGAGTCATTTTGGACCCTTTTGATCATGGCAGTTTGAAGGCGCACCTGCTGATGTATGGTTTCATGGATGGTTATACTCGGTGGATAAGTGAAGATGATGATGAGGACGTCCACATGGCAGGGAATAACGACATGGGGCTAGACGAAGAGATGACCGATCGACACGAAGACGATGGCGCCAGACATGGCGGCGGGGAAGAGTCCGGACATGGCGGCGGAGAAGATTCCGGACACGGCGAAGAAGAGTCCGTACATGGCGGCAGAGAAGATTCCGGACACGGCGAAGAAGAGTCTGGACATGGCGGAGAAGAGGCGGCGGACACGCCGCAGTCTTCGATGCTACTAAGTTCAGTCGTGCAGGACCCTCATGTTTGAGACCTGCTTCGCAAGAGTACGACTAGCGACAGAGCTGCTTCTAGAGAGGAGGCCAAGCTGACGCAACTTGAAGTAGACTTGAAGACTCCATTGTATGACGGTTGCGATCCCGAGGTGACTCGCTTGAGTTTCACGCTCGAACTTCTAAAGACGAAGGCCAAAAACAAATGGACAGACAAAAGCCTCGATGAGCATTTGAAGTATCTACATAATAAAGTTCTTCCCGCGGGGAACCTGTGTCCTACTAGTGTCGAGGAGGCCAAGAAAATAATTTTCCCTCCTGATCTGCCGCACATTAGATACCACACATGCATCAACGATTGCATCATTTATCGGGGGGAGCACGCGGAAAAAACCAGATGTCCAGTGTGCAATACTTCTCGATACAAGAAGGCAGGAAAGAAAGCTCCTCAGAAAGTTGTATGGTACTTTCCGATCACTTCCCGTCTGCAGCGGTATTTCATAGATCCTAAGGAAGCAAAGCTCATGCGCTGGCACGCGGAGAGGAAGAAGCCCGACGATGGAGATGATCCGAAGCTGAGACACCTTGTAGATGCTAGCCAGTGGAGAGCATTCAACGCCGAATATCGATTTTTCGCAGAAGATGCAAGGAACATCGTGCTTGGTGCGAGTACCGATGGCATGAATCTGTTTGGAAACCAGAACACCAACCACAGTACATGGCCCATCTTTGTATGGATGTACAACCTCCCCCCATGGAAGTGCATGAAGACAAAGTACATACATATGAGCATGCTGATTCAAGGGCCAAAACAACCGAGAAATAATATTAACCTATATATGGGACTTCTGAAAGAGGAGCTAGACACGTTATGGAAATCGCCGGTCAAGACATGGGACGCCAGCACAGGAGATTATTTCTATATGAGAGCCGCGCTGATGACGACGGTGCATGACTATCTCGGTTACGGGTACACCTCAGGCCAGGTGTGCCACGGATATTGCGGATGCACGGGGTGCATGGATGATACAACGTCTCAGCAGCTTATGTCAACGATGTCATCGATGTTCATTTGCATATTCCATTATTGTTGATTATATCTTTTATTTACAATTGTTGAATATGATATGATTAATGTTGGTCGAAGAATATCTTTTATTTACAATCATCGAAGAATATCTGAGTGGCCTATATTGTTTTGCCGGAATGTTGATTCATTTCCATTCCGGCAAATTTCAGGTGCTCCATATGTCCACTTTTTAGCAAAGGTCATGCCGAAAATTTCCGTGAATTTCGGCATGACTTGTGCTAGAAAGTAGGACATATCGAGTGCCCGGGATTTGCCGAAAGGGGAATGAATCAACATTCCGACCAAATATAGGCCCCTTTTTTCTCTTCATTATTCATTTTATTTGGCCTAGAATTAAACTAGCATACTTAATTAATCGTAGGAAACATGTCTAGCCACGCGGAAGCCGGGGGTTCTGGTCGCCTCGAAGAAGACCCCGTCGAGGCCGCAAATAATTATTTCAATTACCTGGACGAACACCAATTGCGGGTGCAGGGTGGCAGTGGCACCAATCCCGACACCGACACTGACACCGGCATCGACACTGGCACCAGCACCGACACCACCCCCGAGACCGGCAACGATGTTGTCGTTGCTGGTAAAGGACCAAAGTCGAAGAGGACACGAAAACCAAATGAGCTCGGCATCGGAAAAGTTGTGGTCACGGTGATGCACCCCAAGAAATTAGAGCCAACGGCGTCGGAGGAAGCGCGCGCATGCTACGGTAATCAACTAGGATGCATCCTCAGGGAAACCGCCAACATCAACGATGAAAAATTAAAGAAGATACCACATATGGAGCACATGCTCCTAACGAAGTTGCACAATAGGTTCTTGTTCCCCGGGCGGACTGAAAGCAAGCTTCCGTGGAAGGACGAACCCATGATAAAGATAAACAACAAGGTGATGGTGACGTTCACCAACGACTTGTCCGCCTGGAAAGTAAGGGTGAAAAAAGCGATTGTGAAGAATGAACCGTGGTCCAAGATTCATGCTGACAATCTGACACTAAAGGAAGAGGATTTCGAAAAATTCAAGGAGACTTGCGCTAAAGAAGAAGTCAAGAAAAAGTCGGAGAAAATGAAGGCGCTCCAGGCCAGGAACACGCCTCCCCACCGCCTCGGTAGCCGTGGTTACGAGGGGAAGAAGCACGTATGGGCCAAGGAGGACGCCGAACATGAAAGTCATGGAGTCCCAGACCCCTTGGCGGAGTTCACCGACCCGCAGGAGCATGACTGGATCAGGGCCCGGTACAAGTGGGACCCCGTCAATAAGATCTTTTACACAGACCCGAACACGAGGGAGTTCATGAGACTTGTTGGGGATATAACCCCGTGGTGAGACCCGCCCAGGAGGGGCCAGGTCATACGGTTGGCGGCTTAACGACAAGATTAGGAGTAAGCTTATCCAATGGGCCTGGAGGCCGAGAGCCAGAAGGCAAGATGTAACCCGGCGGGCTAGAGCCGCCGGTGGCGGCTTGTTAGACAAGGCATGTGTAGTTAGAGGTGAGGTCGGTTATCAAGTATAACCCGACCCGGACTCTTGTAAGCCCAGGGCCTTGACCTGTGTATATAAAGGCGGGTTACCTGGGCGGCTTAGGCCACGAAACAACTGATCGATAGCTAGGTCAAGCAAACTCGCTCCCTTGAAATCGATACCCAATCAATACAACACAAAGCAGGACGTAGGCTTTTACCTCTTTCCGAGGGGCCGAACATGGGTAACCCTTGTCTCTCGATTCCGATCAATCCCTTCGAGCTCACCTTGGCGATGGCCTCGAACCTAAGTCCTTTCACGGGGACATCTGCCGTGACAAAACCATGATAGTTGGCGCCCACCGTGGGGCTCACGCTCGGTGGTGTGGAGTTCTCGAAGGGCTCTCTCCCAGGGATCGAGGGATACGCCGTTGGTAGGATGACCAAGAGTCGCCACGGCAAGCTCTACATCGACGACGCTGGCTGGGGCCCCGAGGCCGACTCAATCGAGTACGGGCACCGGGTCCCCTTCGGCGGAATTCACGTCTTCATCGGCAAGATCGGCGGATCTAAACCCGGGCCGGACATCTGCACCGACCTCATCGAGCCGGCCCGGCGCGCGCAACCTGTCCGTGTTAACCCGGGCCGGAAGCGTGTCTTCGTCGGCTTCACCCAAGTCGCGGAGCTTGAAGGTTCCATGTCGCGGGAGGAAACCCTCATCTGCTCGGAGGATGGATCCTCGAGCGGAGAGACGGAATCAATCTACCAGCTTCACAACGGCGGGCTTGGGGGCTACGTCGAGGATTACCCCGAGCCAGAGTACCATGAGCCGGAATACTATGAGCCACCGAGCCGCGCTGCTGTCTTCATGGCGGGATCGGCACCGGCCCCTAGTAGCACGGCCGCTGGTGCGTCTGGATCTGGATCTGGCAGGCCGCCGGCTCAAGTTCTTCTGGATCTGATGAATGAGCTTACAACTCTGATGGAAACCGAGGTCACTGCCGAAAACCAAGCGGCCCGTAACACGGAGATCACGAGGTTGAAGAACCCGATGGCCGGAGTCCAACAGGAAATCAATGCATTGAAGGTTCAGATGGATGCTGAGTCAGAGCGCCTTAGGGCGGATGGTTTTCACCTTGAGTTAGAGCAGCAGACCGCAGCGACGGTTCACCGGATGAGGCATCAATCCCGTTTGCCGGATCAATATGAAGCCAGAAATCTTTTCAACACGCCAGGGACTGGACGGAACGCACCGTTGACCGTAACCCGGACGGCAGAAGTACCTAAGAGCAGGGCGGTGGTTCAGCATCGGCAGCCAGACCCGCCCTGCAAGAACCAGACCCCGCCACGGTCTTTTCCAACACCGCCAGAGGAAGTGCGGAACACCATTGGATACTTGCAGACAGCGGTGGCTCAGCAGGAGAAATATACTTACAGCCGGAGTCGCGTGCACTCAACCCCCATCCCAAGCCGCGGCTACAGCCGGCGTTTAGAGTCGCCGGCGGTCTCTAGCAGTGAACGACGTCAAAACCCGCCGCGAGACGATCAGCCGGCTCTTGATGCTCAGGCGCTGTTGGATCGGGCAAGAGCGCGGCGAGAGGCGGCAGCATTGGCAGCTGCGGCGGCTTATCAAGAACCCACTGTAGTGCCTTCCGTTTCGGTAGGGGCTGGAGTAACCTCAAGGGCTATGGGAGTACCGTGCTTAGTGCCGGCTTTGCAAAACGAGCGTCTGCCGAAGGACTTCAAGGGTCCTCGCAAGGTACCCAACTATACCGCTGATCTGCCTCCAAAAGCTTGGATCGAAAGCTATGAACTAGCCATGGAGATGTTAGATGTCAGTGATGCAGTATGTGCCAAGTATTTCATCATGATGCTGGAAGGGCCGGCTCGCACATGGTTGAAGGGTTTGCCACCCAACACCATTAATTCCTGGGCCGAGTTAAAAGCAAAGTTCATCAAGAATTTCCAGGGAACGTGTAAGCAGCCTATGACAATTGTGGATTTGGATCATTGCATGCAGCGTGAGGACGAGTCGGCTCATCATTGGGTCCGGCGGGTCTCAACCATCATCCACTCTTCTGATAACATTACAGCGGCTCAAGCGGTCCTTATTCTGGAGAAAAATTGCCACTTTGTGCCCCTGAAGCAGAAGCTTGGCCGGCTCAAGCGTTCATGCCAGGACATGGTGGAGCTCATGGCGGCTCTCACCAAGTATGCAGACTCTGATAACACGAAGGACCCTGGTTCTGATGATGAGAAATCGGCCAAGGGTAAGAAGAATAATGATGACCCACAAGTATAGGGGATCTATCGTAGTCCTTTCGATAAGTAAAAGTGTCGAACCCAACGAGGAGCAGAAGGAAATGACAAGCGGTTTTCAGTAAGGTATTCTCTGCAAGCACTGAAATTATCGGTAACAGATAGTTTTGTGATAAGATAATTCGTAGCGGGTAGCAAGTAACAAGTGTAGCAAAGGTGCAGCAAGGTGGCCCAATCCTTTTTATAGCAAAGGACAAGCCTGGACAAACTCTTATATAAAGCAAAGCGCTCTCGAGGACACATGGGAATTTCTGTCAAGCTAGTTTTCATCATGCTCATATGATTCGCGTTCGTTACTTTGATAATTTGATATGTGGGTGGACCGGTGCTTGGGTGCTGTCCTTACTTGGACAAGCCTCCCACTTATGATTAACCCCTCTCGCAAGCATCCGCAACTACGAAAGAAGAATTAAGATAAATCTAACCATAGCATGAAACATGTGGATCCAAATCAGCCCCTTACGAAGCAACGCATAAACTAGGGTTTAAGCTTCTGTCACTCTAGCAACCCATCATCTACTTATTACTTCCCAATTCCTTCCTCTAGGCCCAAACAATGGTGAAGTGTCATGTAGTCGATGTTCACATAACACCACTAGAGGAGAGACAACATACATCTCATCAAAATATCAAACGAATACCAAATTCACATGATTACTTATAACAAGACTTATCCCATGTCCTCAGGAACAAACGTAACTACTCACAAAGCATATTAATGTTCATAATCAGAGGAGTATTAATGATCATTAAGGATCTGAACATATGATCTTCCACCAAGTAAACCAACTAGCATCAACTACAAGGAGTAATCAACACTACTAGCAACCCACAGGTACCAATCTGAGGTTTTGAGACAAAGATCGAATACAAGAGATGAACTAGGGTTTGGAGAGGAGATGGTGCTGATGAAGATGTTGATGGAGATTGACCCCCTCTCGATGAGAGGATCGTTGGTGATGACGATGGCTTCGATTTCCCCCTCCGGGAGGGAAGTTTCCCCGGCAGAACAGCTTCGCCGGAGCCCTAGATTGGTTCTGCCCAGGTTCCGCCTCGAGACGGTGGCGCTTCGTCCCGAAAGCTCTCTTATGATTTTTTTCCAGGTCAAAACCCTCCATATAGCAGAAGATGGGCACCGGAGGCCTGCCAAGTGGGTCACAAGCCACAGGGGCGCGCCCAGGGGGGTAGGGCGCGCCCCCTGGCTTGTGACTGCCTGGTGGGTCCCCCCTGGTATTTTCTTTGCCCAATATTTTTTATATATTCCAAAACAATTCTCCGTAGATTTTCAGGACTTTGGAGTTGTGCAGAATAGGCATCTCAGATTTGCTCCTTTTCCAGTCCAGAATTCCAGCTGCCGGCATTCTCCCTCTTCATGTAAACCTTGTAAAATAAGAGAGAAAAGGCATAAGTATTGTACATAATGTGTATTAACAGCCCATAACGCAATAAATATTGATATAAAAGCATGATGCAAAATGGACGTATCAACTCCCCCAAGCTTAGACCTCGCTTGTCCTCAAGCGAAAGCCGAAATCGATAAATATGTCCACATGTTTAGAGATAGAGGTGTCGATAAAACAAAATACGGACATGAGGGCATCATGATGATCTTTAGAACAGCAACATATATTGGCATGTAATTTCTTATGCTAAAGTGACAATTCATTCACAAGGTAAAGTATGAATCAAGAACTCTATTGAGAACCAACAAACTATGATCTCAGTCATTGAAGCAATTCCAATTTATCATAACATCGGAAAGAGTCAAAATAAGAGCTTGTAAGGCAAATCCACATACTCAATCATCTTTTAGTCTTTCATAATTGCTAACACTCACGCGGTACCTATGAGGTCAAAGCTTCAATCGGACACAGAGAAAGATAGGGGCTTATAGTTTTGCCTCCCAACTATTTACCTCAAGGGTAATGTCAACAGAAATAACTCATGCTCACCCACATCCGAGTGGATATATGTGTCTAGATCTTTGCTCAACACATGACGCTTGCGAAGAGAGAAAGGCGAAATAAAGGAAGCAGTGAAGATCACCACGACTCTTGAATAAAGGTAAGTACTAGAAAATAAAAGTAACAGATAGGCCCTTCGCAGAGGGAAGCAGAGGTTGTCATGCGCTTTTATAGTTGGATGCGCAATCCCTTAATGCAAAAGAACGTCACTTTATATTGCCCCTTGTGATAAAGAACTTTATTATGCAGTATGTCGCTTTTATTTCTTCCATATCACAAGTTCGTATAAAGTTTATTTTCCTCACACTAATAGATCTTGCATATTTATAGAGCAATTTTTATTGCTTGCACCGATGACAACTTACTTGAGGGATCTTACTCAATCAATAGGTAGGTATGGTGGACTCTCATGGCAAAACTGGGTTAAGGGTGTTTGGATGCACAAGTAGTATCTCTACTTGGTGCGGAAGTTTTGGCTGATATGGGGTGGAAGCAAGCGTCACATGTTGAAGGATCTATAACCATATAACTTCTATTCGGAAATAAGCAAACATAAACCATTATGTTGTCTTCCTTGTCCAACATCAACTTTTTAGCATATAATATTTTAATGAGTGCTCACAATCATAAAAGATGTCCAAGATAATGTATTTATATGTGAACCTCTCTTTATTTATTACTTCCTTTTAATTGCAACAATGACCAATAGCTATGTTTGTTAACTCACAACAAATTTCAATCGACATACCTTTTATATGTGAAGTCATCACTCCCCATAAGATCATCATATACACTCTTTGCTTTTATTCTATACTTCTTTCTATTTCTTTTTCTCAAGATCATAGCAAGCAAACAAAGCCCTCAACTTAAAACTACTCTTTATTATATAACTCTCGGAATTGTTTACATAGGGGGAACATAAAGCAAAACTCAAAACTAGATCACACTAAAAACTTTATTCTACTAGATCAAGATGTAACCAAAAGGATCAAACTAAGAAAAACGATAAAAGTAAAAGATGTGATGGTGATACGATACCGGGGCACCTCCCCCAAGCTTGGCACAAGCCAAGGGGAGTGCCCATACCCATGTGTTTAGTTGTCGTTCTTCGGAGGTGGTGATGTTGGAGTTGGATCTTTAAGCTTGTTCAGTTTCCACTTAAGCATAAAATTTTGTTCTCTCAGATCGTCCACTTCCTGCTTGAGCTTCAATATCCTTTGACATAATTCTTGCTTGCTTTCCTGTAGGAAACGAGAAGGGATAAATAGAACCTTGGGTTTTCTCCTTGTGTTTGGGAGGTTAGATTTCCTGAACTCCACGTGCGTATCTCCGGGTTGAGGCAAGGGGATCTCTTCTTCATCCGTGCTTTCTTCCTCATACTTGCCTTCTTGTTCCTCCTCCGAGAACAATCCATAAGGATCAAAATCCCCATAGAGCTTGGGATTGGCAAGATAATGCGATACATAGCTCTCCCCATCGGAATCTTGGGACGACATATTGCTCTGAATCTACTGCAGAAACAGCTCAAAATGAAAACAGGAGGTATTGTCGTGATACGAAGGTCAAAACCTTCGGGAGATTATATAATGAATTTTTACCGACATAAAGGAGTATACCACAAGAAAACAGAGTCCGGATGATGCACGGGGTGGCCACAAGCCACAGGCGCGCGCCCAGGGGGGTAGGGCGCGCCCCCTGGCTTGTCGCCTCCTCGTGCACTTTTCGGACTACTTTAAATTTTCCTAATTTTTTAAATATTCCAAAATGGAGAAAAATTGCCATTGGAAAAGTTTTGGAGTCGGTTTGCTTACCGTATCACATACCTATTCCTTTTCGGAGTCTGAAACGTTCTGGTTGGTCTCCCTAATGTACTCCTCCGGAGTTATGGTATTGATAACATTGGTTTCAACATTTATGGGAGTACCTAAGATATAATGTTTGATTCTTTGCCCATTTACCACCTTCGGATTTGTTCCTTCGGCGTTGTTGATCTTGATGGCACCGGAACGATATACTTCCTCGATAATGTATGGACCTTCCCATTTAGAGAGAAGTTTTCCTGCAAAAAATCTTAAACGAGAATTGTATAGCAAGACATAATCACCTACATTGAATTCACGCTTCTGTATCCTTTTATCATGCCATCTCTTAACCTTTTCTTTAAACAACTTGGCGTTCTCATAGGCCTGGGTTCTCCATTCATCAAGTGAGCTAATGTCAAATAACCTCTTCTCACCAGCAAGTTTAAAATCATAGTTGAGCTCTTTGATTGCCCAATAAGCTTTATGTTCTAGCTCAAGAGGTAAGTGACATGCTTTACCATAAACCATTTTATACGGAGACATACCCATAGGGTTCTTGTAAGCAGTTCTATAAGCCCATAATGCATCATCAAGTTTCTTAGACCAATTCTTTCTGGATCTATTAACAGTCTTCTGCAAGATCAATTTAATTTCTCTATTGCTCAATTCTACTTGACCACTAGACTGAGGATGATAAGGAGATGCAATTCTATGGTTAACATCATACTTAGCAAGCAATTTACGGAAAGCACCATGAATAAAGTGTGAACCACCATCAGTCATTAAATATCTAGGGACTCCAAATCTAGGGAAAATAACTTATTTAAGCATTTTTAATAGAAGTGTTATGATCAGCGCTACTAGTTGGAATAGCTTCTACCCACTTAGTAACATAATCGGCAGCAACTAGAATATGAGTATACCCGTTAGACTGTGGAAAAGGTCCCATATAATCAAAACCCCAAACATCAAATGGTTCAATAACAAGAGAGTAATTCATAGGCATTTCCTGACGTCTACTAATATTACCAATTCTTTGACATTCATCACAAGACAAGACAAACTTACGAGCATCCTTGAAGAGAGTAGGCCAATAAAAACCAGATTGTAGTACCTTGTGTGCAGTTCTATCTCCAGCGTGGTGTCCCCCATATGCCTTGGAGTGACACTTGCGTAGGATATGTTCATGTTCATACTCAGGTACACAACGTCTAATAACACCATCTACTCCATCTTTATAAAGGTGTGGGTCATCCCAAAAGTAATGTCTTAAATCATAGAAGAACTTTTTCTTTTGTTGGTATGTGAAACTAGGCGGTATAAATTTAGCAACAATGTAATTTGCATAGTCAGCATACCATGGAGCATTACGCGAAGCATTTATGACAGCTAATTGTTCATCAGGAAAGCTATCATCAATAGGTAGTGGGTCATCAAGAACATTCTCCAATCTAGACAAGTTATCTGCTACGGGGTTATCAGCACCCTTTCTATCAATAATATGCAAATCAAATTCTTGTAGCAGAAGAACCCATCTAATAAGTCTAGGTTTAGCATCTTTCTTTTCCATAAGATATTTAATAGCAGCATGATCGGTGTGAACAGTTACTTTGGAATCAACAATATAAGGTCTGAACTTATCACAAGCAAACACAACCGCTAAAAAATCCTTTTCAGTGGTAGCATAATTTCTTTGAGCACTGTCTAGAGTTTTACTAGCATAATAGATAACATTTAATTTCTTATCAACTCTTTGTCCTAGAACAGCACCAACAACATAATCACTAGCATCACACATAATTTCAAAGGGTAGGTTCCAATCAGGTGGTTGAACAATATGTGCGGAAATCAAGGCATTCTTAAGAATTTCAAATGCTTCTACACAATCATCATAAAAACGAAGGGAACATCTTTTTGCAAAAGATTAGTGAGAGGCCTAGAAATCTTAGAGAAGTCTTTAATAAACCTCCTATAAAAACCAGCATGACCAAGGAAACTTCTTATACCTCTGATATCCGTAGGACACGACATTTTTTGAATAGCATCAACTTTAGCTTTATCAACTTCAATACCTTTTTCGGAGATTTTGTGTCCCAAGACAATGCCCTCATTAACCATAAAGTGTTTCAACAGGCAGGTTGTGTTTCAAAATAGGCTGCTGATCAAAGAAAATCTTATCTATTTCATTCCTTTCATTCATATGCATATCGTTTTCATGGTCTAGTAAATATTGTTCTAAAGGATCAGTAGGAGGCACAACAATAGAAGCAAGACCAATAATTTCATCTTTACTAGGCAATTCCTTATCATGGGGTTGTCTACGAAATTTAGAGAAATTGAACTCATGAGACACATCCCCAAAACTTACAGTAACAGTTTCCTTCTCACAATCAATCTTAGCATTAACAGTATTTAAGAAGGGTCTACCAAATATAATGGGACAAAAATCATCTTGTGGGGAACCAAGAACAAGAAAATCAGTAGGATACTTTATTTTCCCACACAAGACTTCAACATCTCTAACAATCCCAATTGGTGCAATAGTATCTCTATTAGCCAGCTTAATGGTAACATCAATTTCCTCTAATTCAGCTGGTGCAATATCATTCATAATTTCTTGATATAAGGTAAAGGGAATTGCACTCACACTAGCACCCACATCACATAAGCCATGATAACAATGATCTCCTATTTTAACAGAAACAACAGGCATGACAACAACAGGTCTATGTTTATCTTTAGCATCAGGTCTAGCAATTCTAGCAGCTTCATCACAGAAATGAATGACATGTCCATCAATATTATCAACCAAGAGATTTTTAACCATAGCAATACTAGGTTCAACTTTAATTTGTTCAGGGGGTGTAGGTGTTCTAGTACAACTCTTACGAACCACAGTTGAAGCTTTAGCATATTCCTTTATCCTAACAGGGAAAGGTGGTTTCTCAATATAAGCGGTAGGAACAACAGGATCAACATTATAAGTAATGGTTTTTTCTTCAACTTTAATAGGTTCAACTACTTTCACTTCAATGGGAGGATGATATTTAAACCACTTCTCCTTAGGGAGATCAACATGAGCAGCAAAAGATTCACAGAAAGAAGCTACTATCTCAGATTCAAGTCCATATTTAGTGCTAAATTCACGAAAAGCATCGGTGTCTATAAAGGATTTAACACAATCAAACTTAAGGTTTATACCTGACTCATTACCTTCGTCGAGTTCCCAATCTTCAGAGTTGTGTTTAATTCTTTCCAATAAGTCCCATTTGAATTCAATATCTTTCTTCATAAAGGAACCAGCACAAGAAGTATCGAGCATGGATTGATTATTACGAGAAAGCCGAGCATAAAAATTCTGAATAATAATTTCTCTTGGGAGCTCATGATTGGCGCATGAATATAACATTGACTTAAGCCTCCCCCAAGCTTGAGCGATTCTTTCTCCTTCATGAAGCCAAAAATTGTAAATATAATTCCGATCACGATGAACCATATGCATAGGATAAAATTCTGATGAAATTCCAATTTCAATCGGTTGTAGTTCCATGATCCAATATTATCACATAGCCTATACCATGTCAATGCCTTCTCCTTCAAAGATAAAGGAAAGACTTTCTTCTTGACCTCATCCTCGGGCAAACCTGCAAGCTTAAATAATCCACAAACTTCATCCACATAGATTAGATGCAAATCAGGATGTAGTGTTCCATCTCCTGCATAAGGATTAGCTAGCAGTTTCTCTATCATACCCGAAGGAATTTCATAATAAATATTTTCAGTAGGTGCAGTAGGTTAAGGAGCATCTCTTTGTGCTTCCGGTCGAGGTGAAGATACCCCGAACAAGCCCCTCAAAGGATTATTTTCCATAGTAACAAGTGACAGTAAATTTCAGCACACTATATAATTTTTTCCTTACCAAGTTCCACTCACCAAAGGCGCTTCACTCCCCGGCAACGGCGCCAGAAAGAGTCTTGATGACCCACAAGTATAGGGGATCTATCGTAGTCCTTTCGATAAGCAAGAGTGTCGAACCCAACGAGGAGCAGAAGGAAATGACAAGCGGTTTTCAGTAAGGTATTCTCTGCAAGCACTGAAATTATCGGTAACAGATAGTTTTGTGATAAGATAATTCGTAGCGGGTAGCAAGTAACAAGTGTATCAAAGGTGCCGCAAGGTGGCCCAATCCTTTTTATAGAAAAGGACAATCCTGGACAAACTCTTATATAAAGCAAAGCGCTCCCGAGGACACATGGGAATTTCTGTCAAGCTAGTTTTCATCATGCTCATATGATTCGCGTTCGTTACTTTGATAATTTGATATGTGGGTGGACCGGTGCTTGGGTGCTGTCCTTACTTGGACAAGCCTCCCACTTATGATTAACCCCTCTCGCAAGCATCCGCAACTACGAAAAAAGAATTAAGATAAATCTAACCATAGCATGAAACATGTGGATCCAAATCAGCCCCTTACGAAGCAACGCATAAACTAGGGTTTAAGCTTCTGTCACTCTAGCAACCCATCATCTACTTATTACTTCACAATGCCTTCCTCTAGGCCCAAACAATGGTGAAGTGTCCTGTAGTCGACGTTCACATAAGACCACTAGAGGAGAGACAACATACATCTCATCAAAATATCGAATGAATACCAAATTCACACGATTACTTATAACAAGACTTATCCCATGTCCTCAGGAACAAACGTAACTACTCACAAAGCATATTAATGGTCATAATCAGAGGAGTATTAATGATCATTAAGGATCTGAACATATGATCTTCCACCAAGTAAACCAACTAGCATCAACTACAAGGAGTAATCAACACTACTAGCAACCCACAGGTACCAATCTGAGGTTTTGAGACAAAGATCGGATACAAGAGATGAACTATGGTTTGGAGAGGAGATGGTGCTGATGAAGATGTTGATGGAGATTGACCCCCTCTCGATGAGAGGATCGTTGGTGATGACGATGGCTTCGATTTCCCCCTCCGGGAGGGAAGTTTCCCCAGCAGAACAGCTCCGCCGGAGCCCTAGATTGGTTCTGCCCAGGTTCCGCCTCGAGACGGCGGCGCTTCATCCCGAAAGCTCATTATGATTTTTTTTTCCAGGTCAAAACCCTCCATATAGCAGAAGATGGGCACCGGAGGCCTGCCAGGTGGGTCACAAGCCACAGGGGCGTGCCCAGGGGGGTAGGGCGCGCCCCCCTGGCTTGTGACTGCCTGGTGGGTCCCCCCTGGTATTTTCTTCGCCCAATATTTTTTATATATTCCAAAACAATTCTCCATAGATTTTTAGGACTTTTGGAGTTGTACAGAATAGGCATCTCAGATTTGCTCCTTTTCCAGTCCAGAATACCAACTGCCGGCATTCTCCCTCTTCATGTGAACCTTGTAAAATAAGAGAGAAAAGGCATAAGTATTGTACCATAATGTGTATTAATAGCCCATAATGCAATAAATATTGATATAAAAGCATGATACAAAATGGACGTATCAAATAACAATGGCAAGAGTCAACAGCAGAACGGGAGAGGAAACAATAATGGCAACGGCGGGAAGCGGAAGCACCAGGACGGTGGGTCAGATTTGGTGGCCAACACCAGTGCTGGGAATAACCGTGGCAAGGGCAGCGACAAGCCGCCTTTCGGTAAACGCAAGCCTGTTGACATGGAGGCAATGTTGAGTGTTCCTTGCCCGAAACATAGCCTTCCTGATCAGCCGTCCACTCATGCTTGGAGGGATTGCTGGATCATGCGCGAGTATCGAAATTACAGAGCTAACCAGCATCAAGGCGGCGGCGGCGGACCATCCGGCGGGTCAGGATCCGGTCCTTCCGGGTCTGGCTTTGGTACAGGTGGCTCCGGCTCTAGCCATCAAGGCCAAGGAAACCATGGAGGTAATAACCAACAGTCTGGCGGTGGAGGTCAGCAACAAAATAACCAGTCCGGGTATCAGAGTAATCCCAAACAGCTTAATGGAGGGCAGTACCATGTTTTTACAACTAGCCTCGACAAGCGAGATCGGAAGGTGCGCAAGCGGGCGGTTAATGCAGTCATGCCGGCTCTCCCGCAATATTTGAAGTGGTCTGAGTATGACATAACTTGGAGCAGCGAGGATCACCCGCTGCGCGTTGATAACCCGGGGTAGTTGCCTTTGGTAGTCGCCCCCCAAGTGGGAGGATATGTATTCACCAAGGTACTTATGGATGGTGGCAGCAGCATCAACATCCTGTATTATGACACTTTCCGCCAGATGAATTTGCTTGACAAGGATCTTAAACCCTCTTCAACGGTTTTTCATGGCGTGGTGCCCGGAAAGTCGGCTTATGCAGTGGGAAAGATTTCCTTGGAGGTAGCTTTTGGCGATGAATTCAACTATAGGGTGGAATCTTTATGGTTCGAAGTGGTCAAGATCAAGAGCCCGTACCACGCTCTGTTTGGACGGCCGGCTTACGCCAAGTTCATGGCTAGGCCTTGCTATGTTTACTTACAGCTTAAGATGCCCGGGTTAAAAGGACGATTATTGTGCATGGTGATCGGAAGATGGCTCATGGGTGTGAGGAAGGTGATGCAGCATATGCAGAGTCGACTTGTGCTGAGGCGGAATTAAAGTTTTCTAAGGAAATTGTTGACTCAGCAGATATGACCCCGCTAAAGAAGCCTAGCACTGAATCTGAGCCGCCCCTCAAGTTTGTGGCAGAAGATACCAAGCTAGTGGACTTTACGCCTGGCGACTCATCACAGCAGTTCACTATTGGGGCTAATATGGATCCCAAATAGGAAAGCGCGCTCATCGAATTCATCCGTGAGAATCGGGACATCTTTGCATGGAAGCCTTCCGACATGCCGGGTGTACCGAGAGAATTTGCTAAGCACCAAATTAATGTGGATCCTAAATTTAAGCCGGTCAAACAGTTCCTCCGTCGATTCAATGAGGAGAGGCGTAAGGCTATTGGAGAAGAGGTGGCCCGGCTTTTGGCAGCAGAGTTCATCGTTGAAGTTTTTCACCCGGAGTGGCTAGCTGACCCGGTGTTGGTACTCAAGAAGAAGGGCACGTGGCGCATGTGCGTGGATTACACGGATCTTAACAAGGCGTGCCCGATTGACCCGTTTGCTCTCCCTCGTATCGATCAGATCATTGATGCAACGGCAGGTTGTGAGAGTCTATGCTTCCTAGATGCTTATTCAGGTTATCATCAGATCAAGATGGCAGTCAAAGACCAAGAGAAGACGTCTTTCATTACGCCTTTTAGAGCTTTTTGCTATGTGTCTATGCCTTTCGGGCTCAAGAGTTCCCGGGCGACTTACCAGCGTTGTGTGCAGAATTGTCTTCATGATCAAATTGGGCGCAATGTTCATGCTTATGTGGATGATATTGTGGTCAAGTCAAGAAAGAAGGAGACCCTGTTGGCTGATTTGAAAGAAACTTTTGACAATCTATGGGTTTACAAGATGATGCTTAACCCGGCAAAATGTGTGTTCGGTGTACCTGCAGGCAAGCTCTTGGGATTTTTGGTCTCTGAGCGTAGCATCGAGGCTAACCCGGACAAGATAAAAGCCATCACTTCTTTGTCTAAGCCGGCGTGTATTAATGATGTTCAGCGCCTGGCGGGTCGTATTGCTGCACTGAGCTGGTTCATAAGCCGCTTGGGTGAGAAAGCTATTCCTTTATACCAGATGATGAAGAAGACAGACGATTTCGTCTGGAGTGATGCGGCTAATGAGGCGTTTGAGGCGCTCAAAAAGCAATTGGCTGAGCCGCCTGTTCTGGCCGCTCCCGTGGAAAAGGAGCATCTGCTCTTATATGTGGCGGCTAATAACAAGGTTGTCAGTGCTGCAGTTGTGGTGGAGCGCAAGGATGCGGGTAAGGAATATCCAGTTTAGCGGCCAGTTTATTATGTCAGTGAAGTTTTGACGGAGTCTAAGCAAAGATATCCACATTGGCAAAAGTTGGTGCTTGGGGTGTTCATGGCCAATCGCAAGCTAAAGCATTATTTTCTTGGTCACCCGATCACAGTGGTCAGCTCTGCTCCTTTGGGAGATATAATTCAGAACAGAGAAGCCACTGGAAGGATTGCTAAGTGGGCAATTGAGCTTGGGCCTCTCAATTTGAAATATGTGCCCCAGACGGCTATCAAATCACAAGCCCTGGTGGATTTTATCAATGACTGGACAGAATGTCAAATTCCTGAGGAAAAGCCGAACAATACTTATTGGACGATTCACTTTGATGGATCCAGGCAATTGGAAGGCTCGGGGGCTGGAGTTGTTTTAACTTCCCCACGAGGTGACAAATTCTGTTATGTTTTGAGGCTAATGTTTCCTTGTACTAACAATGCAGCGGAATACGAGGCTTTGCTTCATGGGCTCCGGGTGGCCAAGGAGATGAACTTGAGCCGAGTCAGATGTCTTGGCGACTCAGACCTGGTGGCTCAACAAGTCTCTGGCACGTGAGATTCTAATGACCCTCGTATGGCGGCTTATCGGCAGGCGGTTGATGTTATTGCTGGCCACTTTAAAGGTTATCAGGTGGATCATATTGACTGACGAAAAAATGAGGCGGCTGACGCATTATCAAGGCTGGGGTCTCAGCGTAAGCCGGTGTTGCCTAATGTGTTCTTGGATGTGTTACATCACCTATCGGTCAAGTTACCGTCGGAGGAGGATTTGGCTATACCTGACCCGGAAGGGCAATTGGTGGCGGCTCTTCGTGCGATCCCGGATTGGACGTTACCTTATCTGGCGTACCTGACCCGTGGCGAGTTACCTCAAGATGAAAATTTGGCACGACAGATCATGAGGCGATCTAAGTCTATGACTATTATCAACGGCGAGTTACATCAGCGCAGTGTGACTGGTGTCTTTCAGTGCTGTGTTTCTCCTGATGAAGGCCGTGAGATCTTACATGAGATCCATGCGGGTGATTGTGGTCATCACGCCGGGTCAAAATCTTTGGTGGCTAAGGCTTTTCGACACGGTTTTTACTAGCTGACGGCTCATAAAGATGCAGAGTACTTGGTCAGTAAGTGTGACGGGTGCCAGAAATTTGGATGACGTGCCCATGTGCCGGCTCAAGAGTTGCGGATGATTCCAATCACTTGGCCATTTGCAGTCTGGGGGCTTGATATGGTGGGACCTTTTAAGAGGTCTAAGGACAAAAAGACCCACCTCTTGGTGGCGGTTGACAAGTTTACTAAGTGGGTTGAGGCTGAGCCGGTCAGCAAGTGTGATGCAGCAACAGCAGTTCAGTTCGTCAAAAAACTGATCTTTCGTTTTGGCTATCCGCATAGTATCATCACTGATAATGGAACAAATCTGTCCAAGGGGGCTATGAAGGAGTTCTGTGATGAGGAGCATATCCATCTGGATGTATCTTCGGTAGCTCACCCGCAGTCTAATGATCAAGCTGAGCGTGCTAACAAGGAAATTTTGAGAGGTATAAAACCCCGGCTCATGGTTCCTTTGGAGCGCACGCCGGGTTGTTGGGTGGAGGAGTTGCCATCTGTTCTTTGGAGCATAAGAACCACCCCCCAACAGGTCTACAGGTTATACACCTTTCTTCATGGTTTATGGCGCAGAAGCTGTTCTCCCCTGTGATATTCGTCATGACTCGCCCAGAGTGGCGGCTTACGTAGAAGCTGATAACAAGGCGGCGCGTCAGGATGCTTTGGATGCCTTGGACGAAGAACGGGATCTTGCAGCAGCTCGGTCGGCAATTTAGCAGCAAGACCTGCGTCGCTATCATAGCCGCAAGGTCAAGACCCGGACGTTTCAAGAAGGCGACTTAGTACTCCGGTTGATTCAAGACCAGTCAGATATGCATAAGTTGTCACCACCCTGGGAAGGACCATTTGTGATCAGCTGAAATCTCAACAATGGTTCCTATTATCTCATTGATGTACGGGAAAGTGACAAGTCTCGCACTTCTGGTGAAGAGACCAAGAGGCCATGGAATATTGCTCACCTTCAGCCATACTATACTTAAGCCGTCAGTCCGGCTCTCATCAATGTACATCTCCGTGTCATTGTATATAACATTTTTATGATATAATAAAGTGGGCATCCCCATGATTAGGGGCCTCTGCCGTGTTTTCCGCACCAAAATTCATGCAAAGGAGTTGATCCTTCATCAGGTCACTTGGGGGCTTCCAACCCACTGGGTTTAGCTTTCATACCCTCTTGGCCAGGCTTTATATGCCATGTTCGAGTTAAACCTGCCTGTTTGCAACTTGCTACTCCACTATGTGACCCGCCGAACTCTTGACAGTTAATCTTGATAAGAGACCCTGAACTTTCATAAGTTATTCTCGCACAAAGACTCTGAACTTGTCAAGGTTTAAACGGCGGCTTTTGTCATGACAGAGCCGGCTTACAGTGAGCTAGGATAAACTCATCTTGTCTGTCGTAACCCCTCCGCTATGTGGCCCGTTCATACTCTTAGCAATGTCAATCTTTTAAAGACCCTGAACTTGCTAGAGTTTAAATGATGGATTTATGTCACGTGAGAGCCGGCTTACAAGTTTTTAGGCTTTCCGCCTAGTTTCTTCGGAAACGATACAGATAATTTTTTCATAAAGCAAAAGTTATCTTGTCCTACCACGCCTTTAAAGCCGGTTTATAGGGCCAGATATACAAAATTATTTGTGTTTTGCAGCTACTCTTATGATAAGATTCTAAGTTTTGGAAAATTCTGGCTTGGTACTACTCAGGGAGTATAACCCGCCCGGCGTGTCAAGGCAGTCAAACGGTTATATATCAAAGACGAATTTGCTAAGTCGCCGGGAGAAGCTTAAAATAGTGCATCAAAAGCACACGGGCAAGCGGATAAATGTTTTCCTACTACTATTACAAGGCTGTTCAAAATGCCCAAAAGTTGCAGACTTCAAGTTTTTTCAGCCAATTCTAACCCGGCGAATTAAACAAGGCCGGGTTACCCTCACATGATGCAAAGTTTTTCTAACTCGCCGCCAGGTCATCCTGCGCCGGGTCTTCGGTCTCTTCGATCTGGAGGTTGTCCACATCCCAATTGTAGTTGGTTAAAGCTTCAAACAAGGCTTCATCGTGCATGATTGGAGATGGGTCAACATCAGGAGCGAAGAGGTGCTTACGGCATTGAGGAATCAGGCTCTTCGCTTCAAAAGTGGGCCCTCAAACACTCTTGTTATCTTCGGAGTAAGCCGCCTGATATACTGCCAGATCAGCCTCTGCGGCCAGTCGGCTTGCCAGAACCCAGGACGCCTTATGATAGGGAGAGTAATCTTCCTGTGTAAACTCCGAGTCATCATCCTTCAGTTGAGGGAAGCCATCCATCATCTCAGCTGGGTTAAGCTCCGGGGCATAGGCCAGCGACCGGCTCAAAGCAGCAATTGCACCCTTGCGGGCGGCTGAGCTCTTTAATTCATCCAGCTGCTTCGGGATGGTCGACATGATTTCCAGCACACCCTTCATGAGCTTCGGAACACCCCTTTCAGTCATGACAGCCCTGATGGTAATTAAAGACCCGGCATACAACTGTTCTGTCAAAGAGTATAAAGCCTTGAGTTTCAGCAGGTGTTGCCTGACAGTTGGCGGCTCCGTTCACCTACATGCAAATCAAAGGTTATAAGCCGCCAGAAAAGATTATCGACAAGCGCCTTTCTAAAATTGAAGGATAAGCATGCTTACCAAAAATAGCTCCAATCATACGGGATATTTGGCCCTTCAGAGTGTTCAGCTCGTCAGTTACCATTTTGAGACGGCCCTCTGCGTCTTCAGCGCGCTTGGTCAGGGCGGCTTGGACCGACTCGGCGTCTTTCTTGAAGGTTTTGAGCTCGGCCTTGATCACGTCCAGCTTAGTCAAGGCGATCTGGTACTTGGCGTCAGTCTCTGCTCGGCCTTCCTGTTGCTGTGCCAGACTCTTTTTCAGGTCTGACACGATCGTCTCGGCGGTGTTCAAAGATTCCTGCATAGGGCAAGTCATGACAGAGCAAGGTTGTCAGTTTTAAGCCGCCGGTCCAGCTCACACAGTTTTTTGTCAAAAATTGGCATAATGGTTACAAGTCTCAAGCAGATTGCAAGCAATATACTTGACACTTGGGGGCTAATGTGTCTCAGTTCTTTTTTATAGAACGTGCTCATTACTTAGGTAATGACCCGGCCCTTGGGGGCTACAATTGGCGCTTAATCTATGATTGAGTGCCGGTTCATTACTTAGGTAATGACCCGGCCCTTGGGGGCTACACTTGGCTCTTAATTTATGATTGAGTGCCGGTTCATTACTTAGGTAATGACCCGGCCCTTGGGGGTTACGATTGGCTCTTAATTTATGATTGAGTGCCGGTTCATTATTGGTATAATGACCTGGCCCTTGGGGGCTACGATTGGCTCTCAGTCCATGTTTCACATACTGATGACTCTTCAAAAGTTGACAAATTAATGCAAGACCCGGCTGACCTTCTGAGAGATCAACCGGTTCTTGGGGGCTACCTAAGTATATACATGAAGAGGCAAGGGAAGTAAAGTACCTCTTATTTTTTCTTCATCTTGGCGACCAAGTTGGCCTCCATGTCTCGGCTGGCAAACAGACGACTCAGATAGCCGGCATGCAATTCCTCGGCAGTAAGTTTATCCAAATTTGAAAGATCAGAGGGAGTCTTTTCTTCCTTGGAGGGAGCCGCTGCGTCTTCATTGATATGCTTTGATAGCGCATGTGAGGGAGCTGGAGGTTTGTAAGCCGCCCCGGTGACGATGACTTCTTCATGAGAAGCCATATTTTCAGTTGACGGCAGGGGGCTGGGCGGCTTAGGAGCAGAATCTGGATGGGCTTCAGGAGCTTCAATGTCCATAGCAGCCGGCTCGTTTTGTGGAGGAACCTCTCCATGGGCGTCTTTAGCAGCTTCAGAAGGTTGAATGTGAGATTCAGGAATATTGGGCATTGGGTTCTCCGGGTCTTGGGCATCAGGAGTTCCGGATGACCCGACCACTTTCCTTCGTTTGGCTAGAGCCCTGCGAGCAAAGGCAGTGTTGGGTATGTCATGATAAGGTATGAGATATTAAACACATTTCGGGATATAGAAATACTTACCCCGGGTTAATAATAAGAGGAGGCAGCTTTGAGGCGGTCGAATCCCCAGAAGAAGGAGGCGAGTCCTGTAAAAAGTTAGCGTTGTTAAACAGTTAATAAGCTGCAAGGATAGTGTACAGACAAAATAAGCTCAAGGCAAGGAAATACTTCGGTGCGCTGTTTCCGAGGGGCCGGCTCATTGGGTAAGCCGGTTAAAAGGTCTCCAGAGCCGGCGCTCCAGGTCTGACGTCTGTTGTCGTCTTGCTGTTTCTTCAAAAGAAAGTTATGACTCAAGTGAGCAAAAGGACGGGAACTCTTTACCTTCCATACAGCCCGCCGTACTCTCTTTACTGGTGAAAGATCCGAGTCAGAGGAGACAATGGTTACCTCGACAGCATCGGCATGACTTGTTTCTGCTTCTTCCTGTGAGTAATCATCGTCAATGAGTTGCATAAAGAGAAGACCAAGGGAGTCAAGTTCTACCTCTGAGTCATCTAAATCAAATAACTCTTCCGCTGACTGTTTCCTCTTGCGGGTTGGCGCCTTAGTTTTTGATGCCTTGGGGACCTTGCTCTTCTTCTTGAGAGCCGGGGGCAACAGTTTTTTCCAGAAGGAAGAGCCAGCCTACGTATGACAAAGCATATTGGCAGAAAAGGTTTAACAAAGTATGGAGTTAAAAGAATGGATGAGGGTTAGGATGAAAAGACTTACATCCGGAGCCGGGTTAAGTGCAGAGAAGGGACTTAAGCTAGTCTTGCTATAGGCGGCTAGTGATTCCCCCAGCAAAGACTTGACGATAGTGTTGAGATCCTGATCCTTCAAAGGGGTCTGGTTGAAGCATTGAGGGTCGTCCACTTTACCAGTGTATTGGCACATTAAGGCGCCGCGGCGGCTCAATGGCAGAATCCTCCAAGAAACCCAGCAGCGGGTCAGATCAACACCCGTCAACCCGTTGGCCAACAGGGCCCTGACTTTTGAGAAAGTGGAGGCATACTGAGCACGTCCGGCGGCTGACATCCGATCTGGAAGCTCTGTATCTGTGCTAAGCCGATAGGAACGGTAACCCGGCAGTGGGTTCTCCCCCTCTGGTGAAGTGTCTTGACAGTAGAACCAAGTCTTGTTCCACTCTTTGGGGTGACTTGGCAGGGTCGCTGCTGGGAAGAGTACGTCCCTCCGCCTCTGAAGAGTAACGCCCCCGAGCTCAAGGCTTAACCCGTCCGCCATTTCTGTTTGGCGGTTGATATAGAAATACTGTTTGAAGAGGTCGACAGATGGTTCCTCTTGAAGGTAGGCTTCACAGAAAGTTTGGAATTGGCACATATTGGTGACAGAATTCGGGCCAATATCTTGGGGGTGCAGTTTGAATGCATGTAAGACATCCCGGAAAAATTTAGACCTGGGCGGGGAGAAGCCACGCAACAGATGATCCGTGAATACAATGACTTCCCCGTCTTTGGGTTTAGGGGTCGTCTCACTTCCTGGAACCCGCCAATGGATAACGTCCTGAGTCGGCAGAACTCCCATGGTGACAAATTCTTTGAGTGACTCTTCGGTCACTCCAGACTTTACCCAGTTGCAGGTGGACGGGGTCTTAGATATGGTGGCAGCTTAGGAAGCTGCGGGAAGACATGAATGTTCGGCGGGTTCAAAATACATTCTGACCAAGGTCGCCATAACTAGAAATGGTGACAGCGTATGGCGGGTCAATATAAAATTATGAGCCGCCGAAGCTGCTTGCGGTATGACAGCGTGCGCCGGCAGCTTTACAGCGGGTCAAGGTTATCAGCGCAGATTGAAAAAATTGCTAAGTGTTGAGAAACAGATTCTGCAACCACGGCTATGGATTCAAGATCTACGGGCAAGGGAAAAATAAAAATATTCTAGCCCTAAAAGGACCAGTGGAAGAACAGACGGCCTCTGCGCAGATTAAAACGAACTACAGATCTACAATGAGTGCGGCATGATTATGGAGCGGACGGCCGCGTGATTTCGGCAGCGTCGTAAGACTTTAGAGAAGGTGCTTTCCATCTAATCAGTGAAGAATGTTCTGATGAACGGAGACGAACACCAAAGAAACCCAACGAACTCGAGGAAGATCTAAAGGATTAAGTACAGATCTAACAGGGAGCGATAACGAAACCTGGAGGATGCAAGCGGATGCGGCGATGTTCTGCACACGTTCAGGTTGATGCAGCGGCCGGAGTTGATGAAGACGACGAGCTTCGGCAGCGCAGCGAGCTTCGGTGGTCCATAGGAAGAAGAAGAAGATGGCGGCAGGGAAAATGAAAGTGATAGCCCCCCGTGCTTATTTATAAGGTTATAATAGTCCCACAAACAGTCCAGTGCGGGAATCGAGGGAGCACAATGATGATTAAACTAAGAAGACGCCTGGATTTTCGGGCTGGTCATATTAATGACGAAAGATCCGCTCTGACGTCAGAGGAATCTTTTTTGATTTTTCTGATGACGTCGCGGCGGGTCATGAAAGCTTGTCAGAAGCAACGATCACCCATTTTTGGCGGGTCATGAAGATTATCAGAGAAGGCAAGACTCGCCAACCAGAAGATTTGAAGATTGACATGAACCGGTTCAAATCAATCTGGGGCCTAGTGTTGGGGATATAACCCCGTGGTGAGACCCGCCCAGGAGGGGCCGGGTCATACGGTTGGCGGCTTAACGACAAGATTAGGAGTAAGCTTATCCAATGGGCCTGGAGGCCCAGAGCCAGAAGGCAAGATGTAACCAGGCGGGCTCGAGCCGCCGGTGGCGGCATGTTAGACAAGGCATGTGTAGTTAGAGGTGAGGTCGGTTATCAAGTATAACCCGGCCCGGACTCTTGTAAGCCCAGGGCCTTGACCTGTGTATATAAAGGCGGGTTACCTGGGCGGCTTAGGACACGAAACAACTAATCGATAGCTAGGTCAAGCGAACTCGCTCCCTTGTAATCGATACCCAATCAATACAACACAAAGCAGGACGTAGACTTTTAACTCTTTCCGAGGGGCCAAACCTGGGTAACCCTTGTCTCTCGATTTCGATCAACCCCTTCGAGCTCACCTTAACGATGGCCTCGAACCTAAGTCCTTTCATGGGGACATCTGTCGTGACAAAACCACGACAAGACTACTGGTAATTGTTATATTACCACCTTATATTAGCTTCCAATCAACTCGACAACAAGTTTTATCACACTTGTAAACCACCCACGTTCCTTTTGCAGAAAGAGCAGCACCAAAAGGCATCCGAAAGTGATGAGTCGTCTCAGTCATCGGCGAGGCCCAAGTGGGACACCCCTTTCAACCGGGCCCTGAACATACTGAAAAAGGTCTCGGAGGACAAACCGCCGTCGTATGGACGTGTGCACGGCGTCGGAGATGGCGCCTCGTGAAGACGTGCTACCACGAGAAGCCGAAGGAAAGAAGGCAGAGACGGTTGATACGTCTCCAACGTATCTATAATTTTTGATTGTTCCATGCTATTATATTATCTGTTTTGGATGTTTTATATGCATTAATATGCTATTTTATATTATTTTTGGGACTAACCTATTAATCTAGAGCCTAGTGCCAGTTTCTGTTTTTTCCTTGTTTTTGAGTATTGCAGATAAGGAATATTAAACGGAGTCCAAACGGAATAAAATCTTCGGAATATTTTTTCTTGGACCAGAAGACAACTACCAAGCTTGGAGACCAAGGCAGAGGAGCTGCCGTGTGGCCACAAGCCACAGGGGCGCGCCCTAGGGGGGGGCGCCCTCCTGGCTTGTGGGCCCACAGCAACTCCCCCAACCCTATTCTTCATCCTATAAATTCCAAAATATTCCCTGTATACCAGAGAGAGCCACGAAAACACTTTTCCGCCGCCAGGAGCCTCGGTTCCCGTGAGATCCAATCTTGGAGCCTTTTTCGGTAATCTGCTGGAGGGGGATTCGATCACGGAGGGCATTTACATCAACTCCGTTGCCCCTCCGATGATGCGTGAGTAGTTCACCACAGATCTTCGGGTCCATAGCTAGTATCTAGATGGCTTCTTCTCTCTCTTTGCTCTTCAATACCATGTTCTTCATGATCTTCATGGAGATCTATCCGATGTAATACTCTTTTGCGGTGTGTTTGTCGAGATCCGATGAATTGTGGGTTTATGTTCAGATTATCTATGAATATTATTTGAGTCTTTTCTGAATTATTATATGCATGATTTCATATCTTTGCAAGTCTCTTCGAGTTATTGGTTTGGTTTGGCCAACTAGATTGGTAATTCTTGCAATGGGACAAGTGCTTAGTTTTGGGTTCAATCTTGCGGTGTCCTCACCCAGTGACATAGTAGGGGTAGCGAGGCACGTACTGTATTGCTGCCATCGAGGATAAAAAGATGGGATTTTCATCATATTGCTTGAGTTTATCCCTCTACATCATGTCATCTTACCTAATGCATTACTATGTTCTTCATGAACTTAATACTCTAGATGCAGGCAGGAGTCGGTCGATGTGTGGAGTAATAGTAGTAGATGCAGAATCGTTTCGGTCTACTTGACACGGACGTGATGCCTATATGCATAATCATTGCCTTGGATATCTTCATAATTATTCGCTTTTCTATCAATTGCTTGACAGTAATTTGTTCACCCACCGTAATACTTGCCATCATGAGAGAAGCCTCTAGTGAAATCTATGGCCCCCGGGTCTATTTTCCATCTTATACTTTCAGATCTAAAACCAAAAATACCAAAAATATCTTGCTGCAATCTTTTTACTTTTGTTTTACTTTCCTTTCAAGCAAATCTATTCTATCTATCTCTATAAGATCTCATCCTTGCAAGTAACCGTGAAGGGATTGACAACCCCTTTATAGCGTTGGGTGCAAGTGTTTGATTCTTTGTGTAGGTACACCTATTGGGGACTTGCTTGTATCTCCTACTGGATTGATACCTTGGTTCTCAACAACTGAGGGAAATACTTATCTACTTTGCTGCATCAGCCGTTCCTCTTCACGGAAACCAACGCATGCTCGAGAAGTAGCAAGAAGGATTTCTGGCGCCGTTGCCGGGGAGATCTACATAGCAAGTCAAGACAAGAACTTTTCCGTCAATCTCTGACGTGGTTGCCGGAGAGATCTACATCAAGCCATCCAAGTACCCATCACAAACTCATCTCTTGCATTTACTTTATTTGCCATTTGCCTCTCGTTTTCCTCTCCCCCACTTCTAAAACGATTTTCCAAAAAGATTTGCCTTTTTCTTCGCCCTTCTTCCGTTCGCCTTTTCGTTTGCTTTCTGCTTGCTTGTGTGCTTGATTGCTTGCTTTGTCACGATGACTCAAGAGAATACCAAGTTGTGTGACTTTTCCAATACTAATAATAATGATTTTATTAGTACTCCGATTGCTCCCGCCACTAGTGCGGAATCTTATGAAATTAATGCTGCTTTGCTAAATCTTGTTATGAAAGAACAATTTTCCGGCCTTGCTAATGAAGATGCCGCATCCCATCTAAATACTTTCGTTGAGTTGTGTGATATGAAAAAGAAGAAAGATGTGGATAATGATATTGTTAAATTGAAGCTATTTCTGTTCTCACTACGAGATCGTGCTAAAACTTGGTTTTCATCTTTGCCTAAAAATAGTATTGATTCATGGAATAAGTGTAAAGATGCTTTTATTTCCAAGTACTTTCCGCCCGCTAAGATCATCTCCCTTAGGAACGATATAATGAATTTTAAGCAACTTGATCATGAGCATGTTGCACAATCTTGGGAGAGGATGAAATTAATGATTAGGAATTGCCCCGCGCATGGTTTGAGTTTATGGATGATTATACAAATTTTCTATGCTGGATTGAATTTTGCTTCTAGGAATCTCTTAGATTCCGCCGCGGGTGGTACTTTTATGGAAATCACATTAGGAGAAGCTACTAAACTCCTAGATAATATTATGGCAAATTACTCTCAATGGCATACCGAAAGATCTCCTACTAGTAAAAAAGTGCATGCTATTGAAGAGATTAATACTTTGAGTGAAAAGATGGATGAATTGATGAAATTGTTTGCTAGTAAAAGTGCTCCTATTGATCCCAATGATATGCCTTTGTCTTCTTTGATTGGAAATAATAATGAATCTATGGATGTGAACTTTGTTGGTAGGAACAATTTTGGTAATAACGCTTATAGAGGTAATTTCAATGCTAGGCCGTTTCCTAGTAATTCCTCTAATAATTATGGTAATTCCTACAACAACTCTTATGGAAATTATAATAACATGCCCTCTGATCTTGAGAATAATATTAAAGAATTTATTAGTTCGCAAAAAAGGTTTCAAGGCTATGATTGAAGAAAAATTGCTCAAGATTGATGATTTGGCTAGGAGCGTTGATAGAATTTCTCTTGAGATTGATTCTTTGAAAATTAGATCTATTCCACCCAAGCATGATATTAATGAGTCTTTAAAAGCTATGAGAATTTCTATTGATGAGTGTAAGGAAAGAACCGCTAGAATACGTGCTAAGCGTGAATGGCTTGAAAAAGTGTGTTCTCGTGATAATATTGATGAAGATCTTAAAGTGATTGATGTGACTCCTATTGAATCTTTGTTTTCTAATGTAAATCTTGATAAAGATGGGACTGGAGATGAGTCAACTTTTGTTAAAGGGCGTCCCAATGATTTGGAGTTTATAGATCTTAACGCTAAGATTGATAAACGTGGGATTGAAGAGGTCAAAACTTTAAATAGCAATGAACCCACTCTTTTGGATTTCAAGGACTTTAATTATTATAGTTGCTCTTTGATTGATTGTGTTTCCTTGTTGCAATCCATGTTGAATTCTCCTCATGCTTATAATCAAAACAAAGCTTTTACTAAACATATTGTTGATGCTATGATGAAATCTTTTGAAGAAAAACTTGAGTTGGAAGTTTCTATACCTAGAAAACTTTATGATGAGTGGGAACCTACTATTAAGATTACAATTAAAGATTATGAGTGCTATGCTTTGTGTGATTTGGGTGCTAGCGTTTCCACGATTCCAAAAACTTTATGTGATGTGCTAGGTTTCCGTGAATTTGATGATTGTTCCTTAAATTTGCATCTTGCGGATTCCACTATAAAGAAACCTATGGGAAGGATTAATTATGTTCTTATTGTTTCAAATAGTAATTATGTGCCCATAGATTTCATTGTTCTTGATATAGATTGCAATCCTACATGTCCTATTATTCTTGGTAGACCTTTCCTTAGAACGATTGGTGCAATTATTGATATGAAGGAAGGAAATATTAGATTCCAATTTCCATTAAGGAAAGGCATGGAGCACTTTCCTAGAAAGAAAATAAAATTACCCTATGAATCTATCATGAGAGCTACTTATGGATTGCATACCAAAGATGGCAATACCTAGATCTATTTCGTTTTCCCTAGCTAGGGGCGCTAAACAATATCGCTTGTTGGGAGGCAACCCAATTTTATTTTTGCTTTCTGTTTTTTGCTTCTGTTTTGGTGTGTTTTGCACTTTATTACTTCTGTAATAATTGTGTTTTCTTGTTTAAATTAGTGTTTGAGCCAAGTAAGACCTTTGGGATGATCTACGGTGTTTGTTGATTTGATTTTGTTGAAAAACAGAAACTTTTGCGCTCAGTCCAGAATTTTTATAAATTCACTGGAACGTTATTTTAATCTGAAATTTTTACAAAAGATTTATATACAAATTTCCCTGGTTGTCCTAATTTTTCAGAATTTTTAGAGTTACATAATTATTCGAAGTCTACAGATTGCTACAGACTGTTCTGTTTTTTACAGAATCTGTTTTCTTTGTGTTGTTTGCTTATTTTGATGTATCTATGGGTTGTATCGGGGGGTATGAACCATGGATAAGTTAGAATACAGTAGGTATTACACAAATATAAATAAATAATGAGTTCACAACAGTACCTAAAGTGGTGATTTATTTTTCTTATACTAACGGATCTCATGAGTTTTCTGTTGAGTTTTGTGTTGTGAAGTTTTCAAGTTTTGGGTAAAGATTTGATGGACTATGGAATAAGGAGTGGCAAGAGCCTAATCTTGGGGATGCCCAAGGCACCCCAAGCCATATTCAAGGATCCCAAAAAGCCTAAGCTTGGGGATGCCCCGGAAGGCATCCCCTCTTTCGTCTTCAATCCATCGGTAAATTTACTTGAGGCTATATTTTTATTCACCACATGATATGTGTTTTGCTTGGAGCGTCTTGTATGATATGAGTCTTTGCTTTTTAGTTTGCCACAATCATCCTTGCTGCACACATCTTTTTGAGAGAGACACGCTGATTCGTGAATTTATTAGAATACTCTATGTGCTTCACTTATATCTTTTGAGCTAGGCAATGTTGCTCTAGTGCTTCACTTATATCTTTTTAGAGCATGGTGGTGTTATATTTTATAGAAATTATTGAACTCTCGTACCTCACTTATATTATTTTGAGAGTTTCTTAAAACAGCATGGTAATTTGTTTAGGTTATGATTTTAGTCCTAATATAATAGGCATCCAAGAGGGATATAATAAAAACTTTCATATTAAGTGCATTGGATACTATGAGAAGTTTGATTCCTTGCATATAGTTTTGAGATAATAGAGATGGTAATATGAGAGTCATGCTAGTGAGTAGTTGTGAATTGGAGAGATACTTGTGTTGAAGTTTGTGATTCCCGTAGCATGCACGTATGGTGAACCGTTATGTAACGAAGTCGGAGCATGATTTGTTTAATGATTGTCGACCTTTGTGTGAGGGTCGGGAGCGCGCGATGGTTAACTCCTACCAACCTCTCCCCTAGGAGCATGCGTCTAATGCTTTGTTTGATAACTAATAGACTTTTGCAATAAGTATGTGAGTTCTTTATGACTAATGTTGAGTCCATGGATTATACGCACTCTCACCCTTCCACCTTTGCTAGCCTCTCTAGTACCGCGCAACTTTCGCCGGTACAGCCACCATATACCTTCCTCAAAACAGCCACCATATATTTTCCTCAAAACAGCCACCATATCTACCTATTATGGCATTTCCATAGCCATTCCGAGATATATTGCCATGCAACTTCCACCGTTCCGCTTTTCATGACATGCACCACCACTTTCATATTGCATATAGAGTCATATTTTGTCATAGGTATCGAGTTGTAATTTTTCTTTTGAGTTGTAAGTAAATAAAAGTGTGATGATTTTTATTATTAGAGCATTGTCCCGTGTGAGAAAAGGATGATGGAGGCCATGACTCCCTCACAAGTTGGGATGAGTATCCGGACTTTACAAAAATAAAAGAGGCCAGCGAAGCCCAAATAAAAAAAAGAGGCCAAAGATGCCCACCAAAAAAAATGAGAGAAAGAGAGAAGGGACAATTGCAACTATATTTTTCCACACTTGTGCTTCAAAGTAGCACCATGATCTTCATGATAGAGAGTCTCCTATTTTGTCACTTTCATATAACTAGTGGAGTTTCATCTTGCACGACCACTTAGTTTTCTTTTTGAGCTTTCATACGCTTATAGCTCTAGTGCACCCGTTGCATGGCAATCCCTACTCACTCACATTGATATCTATTGATGGGCATCTCCATAGCCCGTTGATACGCCTAGTTGATGTGAGACTATCTTCTCCTTTTCCCTTGCAACCTCCACCATATTCTATTCCACCTATAGTGCTATATCCATGGCTCGCGCTCATGTATTGCGTGAGAGTTGAAAAGGTTTGAGAACACCAAAAGTGTGAAACAATTGCTTGGCTTGTTCATCGGGGTTGTGCATGATTTAGATACTTTGTGTGGGGAAGATGGAGCATAGCCAGACCATATGATTTTGTAGGGATAACTTTCTAAGGCCATGTTATTTCAAAAGGACACGATTGCCTTGTTGGTGTGCGAGAAGTATTACTGTTTTTATGTCAATATTAGACTATTGTTTTGAATCTTACGGATCTGAATATTCATGCCACAATAAAGAATATTACATGGATAAATATGTTAGGTAGCATTCCACATCAAAAATTCTGTTTTTATCATTTACCTACTCGAGGACGAGCAGGAATTAAGCTTGGGGATGCTTGATACGTCTCCAACGTATCTATAATTTTTTATTGTTCCATGCTATTATATTATCTGTTTTGGATGTTTTATATGCATTAATATGCTATTTTATATTATTTTTGGGACTAACCTATTAATCTATAGCCTAGTGCCAGTTTCTGTTTTTTCCTTGTTTTTGAGTATTGCAGATAAGGAATATTAAACGGAGTCCAAACGGAATAAAATCTTCGTAATAATTTTTCTTGGACCAGAAGACAACTACCAAGCTTGGAGACCAAGGCAGAGGAGCTGCCGTGTGGCCACAAGCCACAGGGGCACGCCCTAGGGGGGGGCCGCGCCCTCCTGGCTTGTGGGCCCACGGCAACTCCCCCAACCCTATTCTTCATCCTATAAATTCCAAAATATTCCCTGTATACCAGAGAGAGCCATGAAAACACTTTTCCGCCGCCAGGAACCTCAGTTCCCGTGAGATCCAATCTTGGAGCCTTTTCCGGTAATCTGCCGAAGGGGGATTCGATCACGGAGGGCATCTACATCAACTCCATTGCCCCTCCGATGATGCGTGAGTAGTTCACCACAGACCTTCGGGTCCATAGCTAGTAGCTAGATGGCTTCTTCTCTCTCTTTGCTCTTCAATACCATGTTCTTCATGATCTTCATGGAGATCTATCCGATGTAATACTCTTTTGCGGTGTGTTTGTCGAGATCCGATGAATTGTGGGTTTATGTTTAGATTATCTATGAATATTATTTGAGTCTTCTCTGAATTCTTATATGCATGATTTCATATCTTTGCAAGTCTCTTCGAGTTATTGGTTTGGTTTGGCCAACTAGATTGGTAATTATTGCAATGGGAGAAGTGCTTAGTTTTGGGTTCAATCTTGCGGTGTCCTCACCCAGTGACATAGTAGGGGTAGCGAGGCACGTATTGTATTGCTGCCATCGAGGATAAAAAGATGGGGTTTTCATCATATTGCTTGAGTTTATCCCTCTACATCATGTCATCTTACCTAATGCGTTACTCTGTTCTTCATGAACTTAATACTCTAGATGCAGGCAGGAGTCGGTCGATGTGTGGAGTAATAGTAGTAGATGCAGAATCGTTTCGGTCTACTAGACACGGACGTGATGCCTATATGCATAATCATTGCCTTGGATATCTTCATAATTATTCGCTTTTCTATCAACTAGTGGACCCGTTGCGCCAAATGACGCAGAGGCACACTAAAACCATGTCCGCGATGAAAAAAAATACATGGTTTAATCCCCTCTAATAGAAAACACGGTGGGATGTTGTGTATAATGATATATGAATATACACATCTTAACTTAATAATATATAGTCTAATTTAAAACAAAAAAAATGCACGCCTTGACATGAAAAATTAAGATAGAATTGTCCTTCACAATCTACAATGAGTGTTTCAAAAAAGGTTTGTCTTTCTCGGTAAAAATAGGTTTTAGCAACAACTTACGCATACAGTCCCTTTTAATTATGATCGCTTTGAAGATTGTTGTGTACAATGATATATATCAGGCCCAAGGCTACATCCCTTTTTTGAACCAGTGTATTTCACGATATGAGTATGAACCCACTTTCACAGTCACGTGAGCACACTTTCACAGCCATGTCGATTTAGCCGCATTGTTTACAGAAACAGGAACTGTATAAGCAATAGGGACTTTGAAGTCCATTAATGGCCTTGGCTATGTTGTTCATAGAGACATAAATGGTGCAAGCAATAGAAAATCTTAACATAATGATCATTAGCTCTCACGCAACAGTCTTGGCAAATCTTAATATGCGCTTGGATTTGAATTTCACATCAGAAGGCTTCTATTCAGTTTAATGTGGGTCATCATATTTCACCAAACCTTTATATTGTTTGATTGTCTATTGGTCAAACATTAGAAACGATCCCAAATTTCATGGGCACAATATACAAATAAACATAGGGAATACTACAGTGACATCTTGCATGTGCTTTGAGAGCAGCTGCATTTTATGTGCCCATATAATTCGTCTCTTGGACATTCTACAAAAGATGACAAGAAATCAGTATCTGGGAACAATAATAAAGTGTTGAAGCACATTATCATGAAATCAAGAGCATCACAATTCATATACAATTTGCATCTTTATCAGTTAAAGCAACTAAATAATATGTTTTGAGGACACATGCAATAATATCATTCCTGCACCGGAAAAGAAATGTCCAACATATCTGCCGCAAATTTCAAATAAACTCGTGTCTCCTCATCAGCATCGATGACACCCATTTGAACCTTACACTACGTGCAATGATACACTGAACCATGCTCTACTTCTACGCCGTTTCAGAGAGCCCCTTACCGCCGCCATCCTGTACGAAAGCAGTGTTTAAAAGCACAATAAACATCTGAAGTAAAAGAATTTATTCTTCTAATTTAATATAGCATGGGACTGCTCTCGACATCGATGGCACATCTACGATGACACAACATTCATGCAAGTAAAGAATGAAGATTAGAGGCTTGATCACCACAATGACCTCAAGCTAGCTACAAAATGCATATCAAATTTTAGATTGTCGTACATGTAACATCCATGGATATACAGTTGAGTCTGCAACCTAAACACGGGGTTCACATCAGAGTAGTAATTAAGGGCAACAATAAATAGCAAAAGCATATCAGAGATGCATCAAGTACTGATGCATGTGATATCTATTTTCCAAGGTTATAAAAAGTAGCCGATTCAGACCCATGCATGCTAGTTAGCCTGACAAAGTTATTTTTTTTGTCTTGGTACCAAACACCTATCCTTGCCCAGTGAAGGCCAATATTCTGTTTACTTTCGAACCAAATGCACACAAAATCATCAGCATAAACTGGTTGAGTTATGGATGTGCCAAATAATTACTACACCACAGTAGCTCTGAAATTATTTCAGAGGGAGTGAACACATATATAGATTCCTAGCCAAAAATTACAGCCTATACTAATACATGACTGGATATCAAGATCATCTTGATAAATAGTTTCCTTATAGAATCATGTACGGTTGAGAGATAATTAAGCATCTAAATAAAGATAAAGGATGTACCTTCTTTCCATCTGACAATCTCTGGTAATCAACCACACTCTTAATATCTTGAAAGGAATTTGCGCCTGTAATTGGGAGGATCTTCTGGAATGTTTAATCTAGTTATCCTTGACTTCCTCTGTAGATATGCAGTATTTTGAGAATACGCAGTTAATATGCAATACAGAGTTAATATGCAGTATATTGAGAATACGGTCAAATAGAAACATTATTCACAAGAAATGGAAAGAGTGTCCAACATTGCAAATAAAAATAGGCCGGACAAAAAATCAAAAGCTTGTAGACATAAACACAAATAATTGGTACCGAGACCTTCAGATCGGAAATGACTTAGATTTCTTTCCCCTAGATTGCAAGGAGCATATCATTAGATTACTTAGTACTGCTCACAAAAAGGTCCAACTACAAGTACTCACACGCCAATGGATGGCAGACTACGTGCATGACGAGACACGACCCGCTCTATTTCCTTCCTGCTTTTTGCTTCATTCCCACACAATGCCTGAAACCAGCAAGCACCAAGGCGGTGATTAGAACTCTGAATTTCGCATGCAGATGAAAGAGTAACACACACAAAGGTTCAATACGAAGTCCAGTTAGGGTCCGTCACCTCCCACGGTCGACCTCTTCTCTAAGGAAAAGGCAGCCCCTCCTGCACGTCATCCTTCTAGAAAGTGCATAAACTGGGACTTATAATTAAGGAATTGCCACACATGTATGAAGCATCAAGGAATTGCCGGAAGTACAAATAGGGCAAGAGCAGCAGGAAGAGATGCATAACATGGATTGAAGGAGGGAGCTTACATACGGAGAGGCCATCAGAAGGGAAGAGGGAGATGGCGGTGGCTCGCTGGAGGATTCAACAACTGGCCAATGAAGGAGGCATGGACTGGGTTCCCTTCACCTCCTCCATGCAGCAGACCTATTGGATCAACCGGTGGCCATCCTTGGTTGCGGCGGAGGAAGAGGAAGGGGCGGAGGTGTCGTCCGCCACCGGACCTCCCTCTCCTCTTTTCTCTGTTTCTACCTCTCCAGACTCCTCCTCCTCACCCTGCAATCGCTGCAACCCTCATCTCTCTCCTCTCCTCCCTACTTGTCCACGCACCCAGCGCCCAACACCTGCGTCCTCGCCTCCCGGACCAGCCATTGCCGCGCCGTTGGAGCTCGGCCGTCCCGGACCAGCTGCCGCTACGCCGTTGGGGCTCGGCTGGACAGCCGCTGCCGCCGCGTCGCTGGGGCTCGGCCGCCCCGGACCAGCCGCCGTCGCGCCGCTGGGGCTCGGCCGTCCCGGACCAGCCGCCGCCGCGTCGCTGGGGCTCGGCCTCCCGTGACCAGCCGCCGCCGTGCAGTTTGGGGGGGGAGGAGCAGATGCGGGAGGAGGGGGTGGAGAAGGAGGGCGGCTGTGGGGTTTGCTGGAAAGGGGATAGTGCTTGTGTGGTGGGACGAATAGATGCAGTGCGTGAGGCTCACATGGATTGGACAGATAATAAAAGACCTAATGCGTGCGACCCTTCCTCCCACGTCCCGTGGTTCCCGCGTGTGGCACTCCCTCCGTGGTTCCCGTGTGTGGCACTCCCTTCTCGCACGTTCTCTGGTTCCGTCCGCGGCATTCGCTTCGTCAGCCATAGTGCCTTCGTCAGCCACAGTGCCAGCCATAGTGCCTTCGTCAGCCACAGTGCCAGCCAGACGGCTCACACACCAGGCGCGCACCGTACTGGCTGACTTACACCAAGATTTGAAACTACCCACAATGAACGAACCGAATCACACACACAAAAGGTCCACAAGTCATCCAACCAGAAGAAGCAGAGAAAAGGTAACAAAAATTACCATGCAGTCAACCAATCAACGACCAGCAGCAAAAGTCAAACGCCATCCGACGGCCACGAGCGATGCGCACGGGAGGAGCTCCGTGGAGGAGGGTCGGCTAGCATCCTTTCATGTTAGAATTGCTTGACAGTAATTTGTTCACCCACCGTAATACTTGCCATCATGAGAGAAGTCTCTAGTGAAATCTATGGCCACCGGGTCTATTTTCCATCTTATACTTTCAGATCTAAAACCAAAAATACCAAAAATATCTTGCTGCAATCTTTTTAATTTTGTTTTACTTTCCTTTCAAGCAAATCTATTCTATCTATCTCTATCAGATCTCATCCTTGCAAGTAACCGTGAAGGGATTGACAACCCCTTTATAGCGTTGGGTGCAAGTGTTTGATTCTTTGTGTAGGTACACCTATTGGGGACTTGCTTGTATCTCCTACTGGATTGATACCTTGGTTCTCAACAACTGAGGGAAATACTTATCTACTTTGCTGCAGCATCCGTTCCTCTTCACGGAAACCAACGCATGCTCGAGAAGTAGCAACGGTTGCTTACTCAACAGACCATCGACGAGAAGGTCACGCTTGCGGTCAATAAGACCAAAGCTGAGACCAAAGAAGAGTTGGTCAAGGTAGTCGATGCAGCGGTCAGTGCAGCGGTAGCTGGCATCACGGCTAACTTCACATCTTCCATTAACAGCTTGATTCCGGCAATTATCGATTGGACGAAGAACAATCCAGATAAAGGGCCAGAGGACTTTCCCCTTCCTAGCTACGTCGGGAGCAATTCGGTGAACATTGCACCACCAGCACCTGCTCACACCACCGCACATGCTCCCGTACCTGGTCCCGCTCCTGTTCATAGCAGCCCGTCCTCCGTCTCTGGCGTGCTCGGCGGGGCTTCGTCTTTGGCTGAGCTCGACGCCCTCACGGTAATTATGCGTCATACCCTCTTCACCAGCATATCTATAGTCTTCCGTTTCAGTTGCCTTTCGGATGTTTCACGTCGCAGACATGTCTTCGCAGGCCGATGAAACCCCGTGCACCCTACTGTATGACATCAATGGCCAGAAGGTGGACGTGGGAAAGGCAACGATTGTGAAGCCGAAGGACCGCATGTTCCACAACCGACAGATGCCCCATAGCATCTTCAAGGTTTGCGTGGCCAGTGTCAAAGCGTGCTTCGATGATTTGCCTCCTCCGGTACCAGTCGCTGACGACGAGACCCCTAAACGGATTGGCGCATACAAGAGCTGGTTCTTGCCTTGGCCGAAGACACTTCTTCGTGTCGAGGCACCCGGTAGCACACCAATGACAACTCCTCAACAAGGTATGAACACCACCCCACCTACCCAATTACCTGCACCTGTCGTGGCGGGTGATTGTGGACGACGCGAGGGAGAGCCTCCATTAGTGCCAGATGACGTCACCCCCGTCGAAGAAGCAAATGCTGATGATGTCATGGAGGAGGATGATGATGACCCTGACGAGTATATCAAAACCACCTATGACGATGGAGGATTGATGGCTCGGGACTATGACTCAGGCTATGAGCGTGGAGATGACTTGATGCTGCCTGATTTGCCGGAGCCGAAACGTCCTAAGGTTGATTGCAAAAAGTCTCTCTTCATGCGATCCTTGCAGGAGACGCCTCCAGATGCCGCCTCTACCCAGCAAGAAAAACACGAGGGCCATCCACTGATTAGCCCGACGACACTGGGGGTGGTGGTTAGGGAAGGTATGGTGGGCTCACTACTGCCACCCGCAAAGAAGCCAAGGAGGAGACCGACAGGAAAGGCTCTAAAGGCGCCAGAGCTGCTTCAAGCAGCCAGCCGCCTCTGAAGCCCCGGGAGGTAGACAGAATACCTGTCGTAGGTGCGGAGCGTTTCCATGTCGCCGGCCACCCGATCCTACCTCCGAAAGCGCTAGAGGACATAATGAACAATGATCTAAGGAGACTTCATGAAGATGTGCTGGCCAGAGAGAAAAGCCTTCTCATCTCAGAAAATCCAGGATACCCGCTTTACGCGGCTCAAGTGCCGGGTGGGAAGTTGTACATCGAGAGATGGCCCGCGGATAAGTTCATCCCGCGATTTGACTACATCCACGACATGTTCCACATGACCAAGCTGGATTTTCAGTTCATCCTCATGTATGTGTTGTATCTCAACTACATCATCAGGCGCGAGAACATAAAATATATCTGCTTCGCGGACCCATACTATATGCACGAGAGCTTCTTGGCAGTCTGCAAAGAGCACCGTGACTATGCGAGAAAGTACATCGGCGAGTTCATGATCGCTAATAAGGACAAGGAAACGATTCTCCTACCTTATCATGCCAAGTAAGTCATCCGTGGATATCCTTTCGTAAGTTTTAATCATTCCTTTGCAAGCATGGAGGCTAATTTGAGGTGTACTTATTGCTACTTCTTGAGCTTGCGTTGGTTTTCCCTTGAAGAGGAAAGGGTGATGTAGCAAAGTAGATAAGTATTTCCCTCAGTTGTTGAGAACCAAGGTATCAATCCAGTAGGAGATACAAGCAAGTCCCCAATCTTCGCACCTACACAAACAATCAAACACTTGCACCCAACGCTATAAAGGGGTTGTCAATCCCTTCACAGTTACTTGCAAGGATGAGATCTGATAGAGATAGATATAAAAGATTACTAAAACGAAAAGTAAAATAAAAGTAAAAATATTGCAGCAAAGTATTTTTGGTATTTTTGGTTTATAGATCTGAAAATATAATATGGAAAATAGACCCGGGGGCCATAGGTTTCACTAGAGGCTTCTCTCTTGAAGGAAAATAATACGGTGGGTGAACAAATTACTGTCGAGCAATTGATAGAAAAGCGCATAGTTATGACGATATCCAAGGCAATGATTATGCATATAGGCATCACGTCCGTGTCAAGTAGACCGAAACGATTCTGCATCTACTACTATTACTCCACACATCGACCGACTCATGCCTGCATCTAGAGTATTAAGTTCATGAAGAACTGAGTAACGCATTAAGTAAGATGACATGATGTAGAGGGATAAACTCAAGCAATATGATGAAAACCCCATCTTTTTATCCTTGATGGCAACAATACAAATACGTGCCTCGCTACCCCTACTTTGTCACTGGGTGAGGACACCGCAAGATTGAACCCAAAACCAGAGGGTTCCGGCGGCGGAAAAGTATTTTCGTGGCTCTTTTTGGTATTGGGGGAATATTTGGGAATTTATAGGCCAAAGAATAGGGTTAGGAGACCTGCTGGGGGGCCACAAGCCAGGGGGGCACCCCCCGCCCCCCTAGGGCGCGCCCTGGTGGCTTGTCGCCTCCCGGCAGATCTCCTGCCTTCATCTCCAAGTCTGGCAGGTTTCTTCTGGTCCAAGAAAAACCATTCCGAAGATTTTATTCCGTTTGGACTCCGTTTAATATTCCTTATCTACAATACTCAAAAACAAGGAAAAAACAGAAACTGGCACTAGGCACTAGGTTAATAGGTTAGTCCCAAAAATAATATAAAATAGCATATTAATGCATATAAAACATCCAAAATAGATAATATAATAGCATTGAACAATAAAAAATTATAGATACGTTGGAGACGTATGAAGCATCCCCAAGCTTAATTCCTGCTCGTCCTCGAGTGGGTAAATGTAAAAACAGAATTTTTGATGTGGAATGCTACCTAACATATTTATCCATGTAATATTCTTTATTGTGGCATGAATGTTCAGATCCATAAGATTCAAAACAAAAGCTCAATATTGACATAAAAACAGTAATACTTCAAGCATACTAACAAACAATTGTGTCCTTTCAAAATAACATGGCCTTAGAAAGTTATCCCTACAAAAAATCATATAGTCTGGCTATGCTCCATCTTCACCACACAAAGTATCTAAATCATGCGCACCCCCGATGACAAGTCAAGCAATTGTTTCACACCTTTTATGTTCTCAAACCTTTTCAACTTTCACGCAATACATGAGCGTGAGCCATGGATATTGCACTATAGCTGGAATAGAATATGATGAAAGTGACAAAAATAGGAGACTCTCTATCATGAAGATCAAGGTGCTACTTTGAAGCACAAGTGTGGAAAAAAGATAGTAACATTGTCCCTTCTCTCTTTTCTCTCATTTTTTTTTATTTTGGTGGGCATCTTTGGCCTCTTTTATTTTTATTTGGGCTTCATTGGCCTCTTTTATTATTTGTAAAGTCCGGAGACTCATCCCTACTTGTGAGGGAATCATAGCTTCCATCATCCTTTCCTCACATGGGACAATGTTCTAATAATGATGATCATCACACTTTTATTTACTTACAACTCGATACCTACAACAAGATATGACTCTATATGAATGCTTCCGGTGGTGTGCCGGGATGTGCAACGATCTAGCATAGCAAATGACATCAAAAAACGGACAAGCCATGAAAACATCATGCTAGCTGTCTTACGATCATGCAAAGCAATATGACAATGATGGTGCGTGTCATAAAAAAAACGGAACGGTGGAAGTTGCATGGCAATATATCTCGAAATGGCTATGGAAATGCCATAATAGGAAGGTATGGTGGCTGTTTTGAGGAAGGTGTATGGTGGCTGTTTTGAGGAAGGTGGGTTTAATGCACCGGCGAAAGTTGCGCGGTACTAGAGAGGCTAGCAAAGGTGGAAGGGTGAGAGTGCGTATAATCCATGGACTCACATTAGTCATAAAGAACTCACATACTTATTGCAAAAATCTATTAGTTATCGAAGCAAAGTGTTAGACGCATGCTCCTAGGGGAGAGGTTGGTAGGAGTTAACCATCGCGCGCTCCCGACCCTCACACAAAGGATGACAATCATTAAACAAATCATGCTCCGACTTCGTTACATAACGGTTCACCATACGTGCATGCTACGGGAGTCACAAACTTTAACACAAGTATTTTTACCATTCCACAATTACTCACTAGCATGACTCTAACATCACCATCTTTATATCTCAAAACTATATGCAAGGAATCCAACTTCTCATAGTATTCAATGCACTTTATATGAAAGTTTTTATTATATCCCTCTTGGATGCCCATTATATTAGGACAAAATTCATAACCTAAACCAATTACCATGCTGTTTAAAGACTCTCAAAATAATATAAGTGAGGTACGAGAGTTCAATTATTTCTATAAAATAAAGAACACCACCGTGCTCTAAAAAGATATAAGTGAAGCACTAGAGCAACATTGCCTAGCTCAAAAGATATAGGTGAAGCACATAGAGTATTCTAATAAATTCACGATTAATGTGTGTCCCTCTCAAAATATGTGTGCAGCAAGGATGATTGTGGCAAACTAAAAACCAAAGACTCATATCATACAAGACGCTCCAAGCAAAACACATATCATGTGGTGAATAAAAATATAGCCTCAAGTAAATTTACCGATGGATTGAAGACGAAAGAGGGGATGCCTTCCGGGGCATCCCCAAGATTAGGCTCTTTGGTATCCTTTAATATGGCTTGGGGTGCCTTGGGCATCCCCAAGCTTAGGCTCTTGCCACTCCTTATTCCATAGTCCATCAAATTTTTACCCAAAACTTGAAAACTTTACAACACAAAACTCAACAGAAAACTCGTGAGATCCGTTAGTATAAGAAAAATAAATCACCACTTTAGGTACTGTTGTGAACTCATTCTTTATTTATATTGGTGTAATATCTACTGTATTCTAACTTCTCCATGGTTCATACCCCCCGATACAACCCATAGATACATCAAAATAAGCAAACAACACAAAGAAAACAGAATCTGTCAAAAACAGAACAGTCTGTAGCAATCTGTAAACTTCGAATACTTCTGTAACTGAAAAAATTCTAAAAAATTAGGAAAATCAGGGAAATTTGTATATCAATCTTGTGTAAAAAATTCAGATCCAATTGACGCTTTGGTGAATTTATAAAATTCCTGGACTGAGCGCAAAAGTTTCTGTTTTTCAGCGAAACCAAATCAACAATCACCGTAAACCATCCCAAAGGTCTTACTTGCCACAAACACTAATTAAAACAATAAAAAACAATTACTACAGAGGTAATAATGTGCAAAACACTCAATAACAGAAGCAAAAAAAAAAACAGAAACATAAAATAAAATTGGGTTGCCTCCCAACAAGCGCTATTGTTTAACGCCCTTAGCTAGGCATAACGCAATAGATCTAGGTATTGTCATCTTTGGTATTGGCAACTTTTGTGAGGGCCTTCTCGAATCCGGGGGGCTCTTTCCGCTTCCCCAAATTTTCAGGAGGATAAACCATCTTAAGATCCAAAATATCCAAATGCTTATTGCAAAGGGTAATCAAAGTGTTTAAGTGACTGAGATTCCCACTAATATGTTTGAGGGGTTCATGATGTTTTTGTAACTCGACTAAATGCTTATGCAAGTCATCCAATTTGTCGAGGATTTGAACTCCCACTTGTGAAAAGGTAAGCCCTTTTTTATGTGGGGGAACCCCCCAAAATCCCTTCCAAAACTTCATAAGCGGCCTTTGTATCAAGTTCGACAAAATCGCCCTTTGAGGCAAAATCCAAAAGCTTTCTATGGTGCAAAGCCAATCCAATGTAAAAATTTCTAAGCAAGACTTTTACGTCTCCTTTTAGATTGGAAATATGATAGGATTCCATTAGCCTATCCCAGGCATCTTTCAGATTTTCCCCTTGTTTTTGTTTGAAGTATAGGACTTCAAAGTCTGCTGACAAAAGGGGGGTAGTAACGCTAGTCATAGCAACAAGCAAGAGAGCCGGCAAGAAGAAGGGCGAATAAAAAGGCAAATCTTTCTGAAAATCATTTTAGAAGTGGGGGAGAGGAAAACGAGAGGCAAATGGCAAATAATGTAAATGCAAGAGATGAGTTTGTGATGGGTACTTGGTAGGCTTGATGTAGATCTCCCCGGCAACGGCGCCAGAAATCCTTCTTGCTACTTCTTGAGCTTGCGTTGGTTTTCCCTTGAAGAGGAAAGGGTGATGCAGCAAAGTAGATAAGTATTTCCCTCAGTTGTTGAGAACCAAGGTATCAATCCAGTAGGAGATACAAGCAAGTCCCCAATCTTCGCACCTACACAAACAATCAAACACTTGCACCCAACGCTATAAAGGGGTTGTCAATCCCTTCACGGTTACTTGCAAGGATGAGATCTGATAGAGATAGATATAGAAGATTACTAAAACGAAAAGTAAAACAAAAGTAAAAAAAGATTGCAGCAAAGTATTTTTGGTATTTTTGGTTTATAGATCTGAAAATATAATATGAAAAATAGACCCGGGGGCCATAGGTTTCACTGGAGGCTTCTCTCTTGAAGGAAAATAATACGGTGGGTCAACAAATTACTGTCGAGCAATTGATAGAAAAGCGCATAGTTATGACGATATCCAAGGCAATGATTATGCATATAGGCATCACGTCCATGTCAAGTAGACCGAAAGGATTCTGCATCTACTACTATTACTCCACACATCGACCGACTCCTGCCTGCATCTAGAGTATTAGGTTCATGAAGAACAGAGTAACGCATTAAGTAAGATGACATGATGTAGAGGGATAAACTCAAGCAATATGATGAAAACCCCATCTTTTTATCCTTGATGGCAACAATACAAATACGTGCCTCGCTACCCCTACTTTGTCACTGGGTGAGGACACCGCAAGATTGAACCCAAAACCAAGCACTTCTCCCATTGCAAGAATTACCAATCTAGTTGGCCAAACCAAACCAATAACTCGAAGAGACTTGCAAAGATATGAAATCATGCATATAAGAATTCAGAGAAGATTCAAATAATATTCATAGATAATCTGATCATAAACCCACAATTCATCGGATCTCGATAAACACACCGCAAAAGAGTATTACATCGGATAGATCTCCATGAAGATCATGAAGAACATGGTATTGAAGAACATAGAGAGAGAAGAAGCCATCTAGCTACTAGCTATGGACCCGATGGTCTGTGGTGAACTACTCACGCATCATCGGAAGGGCAATGGAGTTGATGTAGATGCCCTCCGTGATCGAATCCCCCTTCGGCAGATTACCGGAAAAGGCTTCAAGATGGGATCTCACGGGAACAGAGGGTTCCGGCGGCGGAAAAGTATTTTCGTGGCTCTTTTTGGTATTGGGGGAATATTTGGGAATTTATAGGCCGAAGAATAGGGTTAGGAGACCTGCTGGGGGGCCACAAGCCAGGGGGGGCGCCCCCCCCCCCTAGGGCGCGCCCTGGTGGCTTGTCGCCTCCCGGCAGATCTCCTGCCTTCATCTCCAAGTCTGGCATGTTTCTTCTGGTCCAAGAAAAATCATTCCGAAGATTTTATTCCGTTTGGACTCCGTTTAATATTCCTTATCTGCAATACTCAAAAACAAGGAAAAAACAGAAACTGGCACTAGGCACTAGGTTAATAGGTTAGTCCCAAAAATAATATAAAATAGCATATTAATGCATATAAAACATCCAAAACAGATAATATAATAGCATGGAACAATAAAAAATTATAGATACGTTGGAGACGTATCACTTATTTTGCGCAGCGGGGGGGGGGGGCGTCCTCATCTGTCTGTACCCACTATACTCCCATGCTCTGTACTTGGGCTGAGCGAAGAACATCAAGAAAAGGGATTACACGCACATAAAGAGTGTTCTCGATAGTGTCCTTTTAATCTTCAACCTGTCTGGTGGATATATCCAGGTGAAAAAGCACAGGAAGAACGGGCCGTGTTTCGGCCATAAGACCGACTTCTGCTGCATCCAGTAACCGAACCATAGTAAGGCTGATGGATTCTACCTCATGCATCACATGATTGAGTACAGAAGGGATAATCAACGCCTTCGCATGTCAGCTACTTCCAGCGATGCCGAGATTGTCAACTGGGCCACAAGCATAGGAAGGACACCGGATCATCGAATCCGAGCTGAGTTTTATCACGTACAGTGTGAACTTGCCCAAGTGATCATGAAGGAGGTCCTCAAACAAACAGGGATGTTCTACCATGGGCCAATGACGCGGGATGATGTCCGAACACTGCTACTCGCTCAGCGTCTGGACCTGAAGCCTTTCACGAAGCTCGGGTGCTTCCTCCCTGACTATGAAGATTGGAGCAACGACATGGAGGAGTGATTGACGATGACAATGTGTATGTTTAATTAGTCACTACTGTCTTTCTATGAACTAGCGTAGATCGCTCTAGTTAATTAGTTTGGGTATGAGGAACTTCGTTATTTATGTTTACTATAGGTTGCTTGTATTTTGCTAACTATGCCTCTTTGTGTTTCTTAAGTACATTATGTTGCATATTATCGTTGAATTCATCAACTGACGATGCAGGTACATATATCAAAGATGGCGAAGGACTCCTACGCCGTATTCATTGGGAGGGTTCCAGGAGTGTACGACCACTGGCCAGACGCTTAGGCCCAGGTGGACAAGTACCCTGGCGCTAGCCACAGAGGGTTCGATAGCAGAGCCGAAGCGGAAAATAGTTACTTGAGGTGGATGCTCCGGCAAGAGAGGGAGCGAAACCGGTGCCTCAAGAAGTACTACATAGTCACGCTCTTGCTCATACTGATCGCTCTTCTCTTCTACATCATGGTTTAGATAGAGATGATGAAACTTGTGTGTGTGCCATGACCATGCAGTTGCATTTATTCGAGACATGACTTGTGTATCGCTATTTTCGAGATGTGATGATATTTGTGTTGGATGATGATGATGATGATGGTATGACGAGACTACTGTATGTGTATGATATGATGAGAATAATGTATGTTTATTATGATATGATGAAACTACTGTATAGAGCATGCACAAATACAGCACAAATACGTAGAGGGGAAATAAATCTGTGAAAGCAGGAATATTAGCAGTAGCGCTGGTAGGCGTCTAGCGGCAGCGCTGGTTTAGCAGCAGCGTTTGTTGTGGTGCGGCGCTACTGATAGTTAGTACTAGCGCTGGTTGAAGCAGCGCTACTGCAAACCATACTTACCAGTAGCGCTTGTTTTCCAGTGCTACTGCTACAACTTAGCTGTAGCGCCTTAGCAGTAGCGCTGCCGCCAGCGCTACTGATATGGGTATTTCCAGCGCTACTAGTATGCTTTCTCCTAGTAGTGGAAGAGCAAAAGACCGAACAAAAAACACGTACCCCGTCATTTTTGCACTTGACAAACACCCAATCGGGATGTTCCTGCGTCGTAAAAACACGGTGAATGACCTGCCGCGGACAATCATCGCACTTTATGAGCGACAATGGTGAGCCTACAAGTCTCTGGGCCAGCGCCGAGCTAGGGTGATGGCCGGCCGTGGCTTTGCCGGCGAATCGACGACGGGACAGGTCTGAGCGGCTAGAGGCGGATTGAGCACCTGCATGCGGCACCGAGGCATTGCCCGGGCTGGGTGGACAGGTACCCGACCAATCCATGGCAAGCGCAGTCGCCGGCGGCCGGATTCTACAAATTCTGCAGACAGGATGCGTCAAATCCCGCCGTCGCCACCGCAGATCTACTGCTAGGCCTCCCGCACCAGGACGAAGGAGGCACCAAGCCGGTGTCTATGCTTCTAGGTAGAGGAGGGGGGCTGGAGAGCAAGGTGGCCGGGGGAAATGGGCACCAGCCTAGGATTTGTGCCTGGGCGGGCGGTGGGTGGGGAAGAAGATAAAAGAGGGGAGACTGTGTCACCGATGGACGGGCCAGGGGAAGGAGTACGCGGACGAGGCGCATGTCCGCTTCGTGTCCGCGCCGACGCAAACATGGCCCAAATTTGGGCTCCAAATGGATCGCGCGGCAGACATAAAGCGGACGCGTGTCTGTTTAAATCGGCGTGTTGGGCCTTTTTTGTGTTCGCGTCGACACAAACTGACACGGATGAACGATTTGGATCGACTCGTTGGAGTTGCTCTAATACCCTACTACTAGGAAATTGTTTAGTAATCTAGCCAATTACTAGTTGTGAGTGCAAAATCCTGGCAGCCACTGGTAAGATATTACCAGTAAGATATTACCAGTGGCGGGGGACACATCACTCGTAACTTGACACCAATTTAGCCGTCGGCCAAACTTACATGTGTAGTGGGTGCAAATTCTTGCCCGACACTCGTACATCACATGCCAATGGCAAGCCAGATTTCTTGCCCACCGTTGGTAATTAGGGCCCGGATTTGGCACACATTAGTCATGGGCCCAAATTACATGCGGCGGGTCAGTTTATCAGGGGAGAAAATGTTGTTAGAATAGATGAATTGTATTCAGATAGGAGTAGTCTTTAAACTTGTAATCCTTCTCTATCTCCTCTTCTGTTACGATTCTCTACCGACCTCCTATAATCGATCTAGCGATCGTTCTCTCTTGTACTCCACGACATTGCCTCTATATAAACACACGCGGTCCTAGCAACGGGTTTAACGCTTCCGCAATAACTTTCATGGTCATCAGAGCCTCTTCCTCCTAGATCGGAAATCTCATCTAGCGAAACATGTCTACCACGTCCTCCCAATCCGCCAACACCTCAAGCGCCCTCTCCACACAAACATCGATGTCCTCCACCACCGCGCCATCGTCCAACACCACCCAGGACGTGACCTTAGGTCCTCCACCCCAAGAGAAGCTCACACGAGGCAACTTCCTCATGTGGAAGGCCATCGTGATCCCGCAGATCAGAGGAGCACAGATGCAGCACTTCCTTGACCCGACGAGCCCAGCGCCGCCGGCCACCATCACCGTCACCACAGACGGGAAGGAGGAGCAGTTCGCAAATTTTGCGCACACCCTCTGGTATGCCGAACAGCAACAGCTCCAAGGATACTTGATGGGATCACTATCCCGCGAGATCCTGGCGCAAGTCGTCACCCTCCAGACTCCGGCGGAGGTATGGGCTGCACTGCACGCCACTTTCGCCGCTCAAAGTCAGGCGCAGAACATCAACACCAGGATCGCTCTCCATAATCTTCAAAAGGGCACCTCCACCATGACGGACTACCTCGTCAAAGTCAAGTCGCTCACTGACGAGATTGCATCCGCAGGTGAACCTCTCTCCAGCGATGAAATCACCTCTCATATCATTGCTGGTCTTGATCTTGAATACAATCCCGTGGTCTCTGCCTTGGCCGCCCGGGTGGAGCCAGTAACCGTCCCAGAGCTCTACAGTCAGCTGCTGTCCTTTGATGCTCGCATGAACCTTCTTCAGGGTATGAATCACCGGCAATCCTCAGCTAATGCGGCCTCCCGTGGACGAGGAGGAGGCGGACGCGGGAACTCCAGCAGCGGACGCGGTCACCAGGGGCGTGGACGCAGCAACACCAGCAGTGGACGTGGGCGCGGAAATCAGAACGCGCGCTTCAAGGGCAACGGCTAGAATCATAACTCGGGCGGGGGCGGCTACCAGCATGCACCTACGGGTGGTCACCCCAACAACACCGGTAGGCAGCGGTGTCAGCTATGCAAGAAACCTAACCATGAGGTAATGAACTGCTGGCATCGTTATGATGAGGGTTATGTACCTGATGAAAGACATGTTGTTGCTGCTATCCGAGAACAAGAGGAAGATGCCATGGTCTGGTACGCCGACTCCGGAGCAACAGATCACGTCACTAGCGAGCTAGAGAAGCTTGCTGCAAGGGAGAAATACTATGGCGGTGATAAAATTCACACCGCAAGTGGTGGTGGTATGAACATTCATCACATAGGTCAAGCTTTAATTAGTTCCCTAATTCCAAACGTGATCTAGTGTTAAAAGATGTTCTTCATGTTCCACAAGCTGATAAAAACCTTGCATCTATGTCTCGCTTAACTGCCGATAATGATGTTTTCTTTGAAACTCACCCCACATATTTTCTTATCAAGGATCGGGCAACGAGGGAACTCATCCATCACGGTAGATGCATTGGAGGTCTCTACCCCATCACATCCGGCGCCTTTGCTCGTCGTCGTCATCGCCAAGTTCATTTTGTCGTCAAGCCTTCCTTGGCAAGATGGCATCAAAGATTAGGTCATCCATATTCTGTCATAGTTAAGCAAGTAGTGAATAATAGCAACCTTTTATTGTCTCATAGTCAGGTTGAAGAGTCAGTTTGTGATGCTTATCAATGTGCCAAAAGTCACCAACTTCCTTATCCTAGATCAACAAGTGAATCTCATGCTCCGTTAGAGATTATTTTTAGTGATGTATGGGGTCATGCAAGAGATTCTTTTGGAAGAAAGAAATATTATGTTAGCTTTATTGATGATTATAGTAAATTCACTTGGATATACTTGCTTAAGTACAAATCTGAAGTTTTTTCTGTCTTTCAAGAATTCCGAAAACTTGTTGAACGACAGTTTGACAGAAAAATTCTCATGGTCCAAAGTGACTGGGGAGGAGAATATGAGAAGCTCAATTCTTTCTTTCGTGACATAGTGTGACACCCTGATTTTGGCAACTTTTTCTTTTCGAAATCTTTTTGGTTTTACTTGCATTTTGGTTGGTTTTTCAGTCAACTATGGACTTATGACTCCTTGAATCTTTTCCCAAGTAACCCAAAACCGTCATCACCTTGCCAAAACCTTTCCACACCTCTCCTGGATCAATTTCCAATATTTAATCTTTTTCCATTAATTCTTTTCTTCCTTTGGGAAATTATGTCATCACTATGGGTTGTGAAGCAACCTATAGTTTGGATGATCAATAAAATCCCAAACTTTTGTCACACCTTCCTATCATCATATAATCCCATAATCTTCAAAAACATTCCATAGTCCAATACAAAATTTTGGCCAGAATAATTATTTTCTCTCTGGTCAGAATTGGCCCATTGTGAAGCAACCCCTATTTTCCTAGCTTAGAAAATTCCCAGTAAATTTCCTGAGATATTAGGGACCCTATATAGCCACAATATCCAAAAATATCATCCTGGCCAGTACAAATTTTTAGCAGCAAAATTCTGACAAGTTTCTGCTCATTCCAAACCTCTGTGAAGGGAGTACTAGCTAGATATGCACAATTGCTCTGAAATTTTTATGGCATGTGTGCACTACCAAATGACCTCCCTCCACCAAGTTTCATCATCAGGAGATTATCGAAATGAGTGCGACAAGCAGATCAAGTTTCTAGACCAGTATGGCAGTTTACACAGGAACTATATTCAAAACTTTTCTAAACCCTTTCAAATTTGGCCAGTTTATAGTCCTTCCAACCTAGATCGCACCAGACATCTCCACTGGCTTCATCTCCAGCTCACCTCTCCTCCAGATCTCTCCCAAAGTTTCTGTCAGAAACTGTAGTTGAGGCTACCCTTCGAACCAGAGTGTATCTAGTCAAGCCAGTGGCACAAGGAGGCTAAGTGATCGAAGGTCGACGCCGTGGACAAGGTGCGCCAGGCTTGCGTGGCCTCCTGGTGGCCGCACCCGTGGTGAGCACGGCACTGGCATGCCAGTGCGCGTGCTCTACACGGCGCCCGCGTCGGATGTGATCGCTCCGGCTACCCCGCGTGGCCTAGCCTTGTCCTAGCATGCCGACATCTTCCCCTCCTTCCACCTAGGCCACTCCAGAGCCTTCCCCTCGCCGGAATCGCCCTCACCGGCCGCCACCGCAGCGCCGCACTGTGACACCCGTGCGGCCACAGTGGCTGAGCCGCCGTCGTCTTCCTCCGCGTACCGCCACTGCGCGCACTAACTCCTCTGCCCTCCTCCATTACTTCGCCCCGCCTCGCGACAGCCAGCTCGCCGTCCTTGCCCCGGCGACGTGGCCACAGCGCCGCCCGTTCCAGAGAGCTCGCCCGAGCTCCGCCCCTGCCTATAAAAGGCTATGTCCGGCCTCTCTCAGCTCCTCACCTCTCTCCCTCCACCTCCAATCAACCTCCCGAGCAACGAGCCACGGCCGAGAGGCCCTCTGGCCTTAAACCTCGCCGGAGATACGCCGCCACCCGAGCTCTGCCGCCTCGCCATTCCACTCCTCCCCAGCCCCAACCAACTCCACCTTCGAACTCAGTGAACTTCCCTGGTCCTCCCCAAGCCCTTGCCCGACCGGAATCCTGCCGGAATCGTTGCCGCCGACGACGCCCGTAGCATCCACCCGTCGGAGAAGAAGGGGGAGACGCCGTTCGGCCACCTTCCGACGATCCACGGGTACGAGCGTACTCGCCGTCGTACGCTGGTTCCATTCCTGCCCTCGCCGGACCTCACCACCGTCTCCATCGCCGGTGAGCGTCGCCGGAGCCCCGCCCTCTCTCTGCTTCCCTTCTCCCTTTCTTTGAAATCAACCGGAGGCCCCACCTGTCAGCGACTCACCCCGCGCGCCGAACCGTTTTAAGTGGAGGCGCCCCTCCACTTTACGTGTTCGACGTGGCCGGCTGAGTATTTTCTGATTTTTGTTTAAATTCCAGATTTGACCAGTAACTTTGACCTGCAGTAACTTTTTAAATATAAGTCCAAATCCATTGATTCTTTTTGCATTGTGTTTGTCTTGAGCTCCTTTATTTGCTGATAAATTTTGGTATTTTTATCTTACTCACAGAATTCCTAATGAACAGGAATGTGTTATGTGACATTTTCCTTTGCTATTTTAAAATATTTTCAGAAGGAAATCTTTGTGGTTTTGAAGACCAGGAGTTTGTGGACAACCCAACAGAGCAAGGCAAGCCAGGACACCCATTTCGTGAAGCATTTCAATAGCATTGCATATTTCAATGCATTATGTTCATTTATTTGCTATATAATAAATTATAGTAATTAATTTAAATGCCTAGCTACTGTCATCCTAAGTATTGTGATAAACTACTATGTTTGTTAAATGAACTTAGTGGTTGATCTTGAGTCACCTGTCCGGGCTTATCCGTGCAACCACATTTGCCGGTATGGGACGGCCTTGACTTGGTCTGGCCCCGTGCTCTTTCACCGGTACCTCCAGACAGGGAGGGTTATGCGTGCGTGCTACCCTGATCACGTAGGCGGCGATAACCCTGTGAGCCCAGATGAGTTTTGTGCCGGCGTCCCCGTTTGGGACAGTTTAGTTTGGCCACGACGGTGGCAGGTGTCACGAGGTGAAACAGGGGCCACCCAGGGCAGGACTCCGGGGGAGGATGAATGCCGGTGGTATGATGGGAGAGTCACGAGTCAGGCAGGTTTCGTTGGAGCAACGCTAGTCCACCCGAATGGGATCACGAGGCTAGGTGCTCCATGGTGTGAGTAAAGTGCGCAACCTCTGCAGAGTGAAAAATCTATTCGAATAGCCGCGTCCACGGTATTGGACAGCCCGTCCAGACCTCACTAGGTGGTCAACCGTAACAATGTTAATAATGATGGGAGAACTCGTCTTGTGTTCGGAAGTACTCGATGGCTTATGAGTATTCCGAGGGTTGTGAGACAACCCGAAAGAGAGTAAGTTGATAACTGATGACAGTAAGTGAATCACTTAAGAATTTAACATGTTGATTGCCATGCTATTGTTTGCTGCATTACTTGGTTGTCGTGAGCTTGCGAGTACATTCAAAGTACTCACCTGGCGTATCATGCCAGATGCAGGAGAAGCCGAGGACGGAGGTCCCGATGGTTCGTGCTACGCTAACTAGGCTGTGTCCTCAGCAGTGTCCCTGTGGATGGAGTTTCCGCTATGTTCCGCTACGACGTAGAATTACTTAGTAGTTCCGAGGCCCTGCTATGTTTCATAAATAATGTAGATATTGTCATAGCACCAGGTGTGCCTTTGGCCTCGCTATCGATGTAAAATATGAGCTTGTACCCAAAGTTTATCAATAAAGTTCAGTTCTGTTCTGTTCCAAGTTGTTGTGTGTTTCCAGAAGACATGATCTCTGGGTTGGAAACACTGGTAATCCGGTTCGCTGAGCCGAGGTGCCACACATAGGCATAGAACATCATGTGTCGTGTCCTCATGCACACCAACAAAATGGTTCTGCCGAATGCTGACGTGGCTTGAGACCGCGTCGGCATTTCCCCAAAGAGGAAGGGATGATGCAGCACAGCGACGGTAAGTATTTCCCTCAGTTATGAAACCAAGGTTAGCGAACCAGTAGGAGGATCACCACCACCCAATAAGCAGCACCTGCACACAAACAACAAATACTTGCAACCCGACGCGAAAGAGAGGTTGTCAATCTCTCTACGGTAATAAGATAGATTAGGTAGTGATAGATAGGAGAGATATATCTCTCAAGAACACGAATAAAAAGAGTAAATATGCAGCAATATATTTTTGGGTTTTTGGTTTTGTAGATCTGAAAACAAAGATTGCAAAAAACGTAGATCGGAAAGCAATATGATGGAAAAGTAGACCCGTGGGCCGTAGGGTTCACTAGTGTCTTCTCTCATGAGTATAGCGCACGGTGGGTGAACAAATTACTGTTGGGCAATTGATAGAAAATCGAATAGTCATGACGATATCCAAGGGGATGATCATTATATAGGCATCACGTCCAAGATAGATAGACCAACTCCTGCCCGCATCTACCTCTATTACTCCACACATCGACCGCTATCCAGCATGCATCTAGTGTATTAAGTTCATGGAAAAACGGAGTAATGCAATAAGAACGATGACATGATGTAGACAAGATCTATTCATGTAGTAATAGAACCCATCTTGTTATCCTTAATAGCAACGATACATGCGTGTCTTGCTGCCCCTTCTGTCACTGGGAAAGAACACCGCAAGATCGAACCCATCACAAAGCACCTCTTCCCATGGCAAGAAAAATCGATCTAGTCGGCCTAACTAAACCAAAGATTCGGAGAAAAAATACGAGGCTATAAGTAATCATGCATATAAGAGATCAAAGAAGACTCAAATAATATTCATGGATATAAACTGATCATGAACTCAAAATTCATCGGATCCCAACAAACACACCGCAAAAGTTTACATCAAATAGATCTCCAAGAGACCATTGTATTGAGAATCATAAGAGAGAGAGAGAAGAAGCCATCTAGCTACTGCCTACGGACCCGTAGGTCTATGGTGGACTACTCACGCATCATCGAAGAGGCACCTATGAGGAAGATGAACCCCTCCGTGATGGTGTTTAGATTGGATCTCGCGGTTCTGGAACTTGCGGCGGCTGGAATTGTGTTTCGTCGACTCCCTAGGGTTTTTGGAATATTTGGGAATTTATAGGCATCAGAGGCGGTGCGGAAGTGGGCCGAGGAGGGCACAACCCATTAGGGCGTGCTGGGGCCCCCTTGGCTTGCCCTGGTGGGTTGTGCTCTCCACAGCCCACCTCACCGGCAGTTGTTTGGCCCACTGGGTGACTTTTGGTCCAGAAAAAATCTACAAAAAGTTTCGTCGCGATTGGACTCCGTTTGGTATTGATTTTCTGTGAAGTAAAAAACAAGCAAAAACAGCAACTGGCACTTTGGCACTATGTCAATAGGTTTGTCCCAAAAAATGATATAAAGTTGTTATAAAATGATTGTCAAACATCCAAGAATGATAATATAACAGCATGGAACAAGCAAAAAATATAGATACGTTGGAGACGTATCAAACGCAAACATCGTCATATTGTTGAAGTAGGACTCTCCCTTCTTGCTCATGCATCCATGCCACTTAAGTATTGGGATGAAGCTTTTATCACAGCCACATATCTTATCAATCGTTTACCAAGCAAAGTGATTGGTAATTCCACACCTTTAGAATGACTGTTCAACCAAAAACCTGACTACAATGCTCTGAAGATTTTTGGGTGCGCTTGTTATCCCAATCTTCGTCCATACAATCGCCACAAGCTTGACTTTCGTTCCACTCAATGCGTCTTTCTTGGTTATAGCAACCTCCATAAGGGATATAAATGTCTCGAAATTTCAACTGGTTGCATTTATATTTCTCGTGACGTTGTTTTTGATGAAACTCTATTCCCTTTCGAAAAGCTCCATCCTAATGCCGGGGCTCTCTTACGTGCTGAAATAGCACTCCTCCCAGAATCTTTTCCTAATACAGATCACGGGGGCGAACTAACTAAGGCTGATCATGCGATTAGTTCAAATGAAAAAGAAAATTTTGATGATGTTGATGAATGTGCAGAAACTGGTGGTCATTTTATGTGTGAAGAAACGACCAGAATCAGTGGCAGATCCGAGGCTGATCCACCTGCACCTGACAGCGCCCGATCCGAGGAAAATCTGGTGCCAGCAAATCGCTCTGCAGCTCCAGAAGTAACGGTTGCCGACATGGGTCCCAGCACTCTAGGTGGGTCTCTGCATGCCTCCCCAATTGGTGGGACTCTGCATGCCTCGCCTCGATCCACGCCTGCGCCTCGCTCCACGGATGAGGGCACCAGGTGGACGGGGGACCAGGCGGCCGAGGCGGGTCCCATCCTCAGCGCATCGTATCCGTCGCGAGCCACGTCGCGTTCTTCCAGTGGCGGTGAGATCCCCAAGCAGATCCTGCCTCCACCCGTGCGGCCAGAACAGGAGATTCCCGAAGATCCGGTGGGATCTTCTGTGGCTGATACTGATCTCTCAGGATCTTGTGTGGTGGAAGAATCAAGAGAGATTTCTGTTGCGCCCGGATCTTCTGTGACAACATCTCGTGATGTACCAGCTATATCCTTACGTATTACCAGATCGAAAGCAGGTGTGTTTAAACCAAAGGAATACAAGGATGGTACAATAAGGTATGACAAAGTCAAGCATGCTTTTCTTACTAGCACTGGTGATGAACCTATTAATTTATATGATGCAATTACTCATGAGGAATGGAAAAAGGCAATGGATGATGAATATCATGCACTCATGAAGAATAAAACTTGGCATCTAGTACCACCAGGAAGAAGTAAGAATATTACTGATTGTAAATGGGTTTACAAGATTAAAAGAAAGTCCGATGGAAATATTGATAGATACAAAGCCAGATTAGTTGCAAAAGGATTCAGACAAAGGTTTGGCATTGACTATGAAGATACCTTTAGTCCTGTTGTGAAATCTGCTACTATTAGACTTGTATTATCAATTGCTATTTCCAGGGGTTGGAGTCTGAGACAGCTAGATGTTCAGAACGCATTTCTTCATGGTGTTCTGAAGGAAGAAGTGTTCATGCGACATCCACCAGGTTATGAAAACAAAAGTAAGCCATATTATGTTTGTAAATTGGATAAAGCTTTATATGGATTGAAACAAGCACCAAGGGCATGGTATTCCAGATTGAGTACACAGTTGCAACAACTTGGGTTTACTCCATCCAAGGCAGAAACTTCATTGTTCTTTTACAAAAAAGGCAACACTACTATATTTATACTTGTCTATGTTGATGATATAATTGTTGCCAGTTCTAGTCCAGATGCTACTACATGTTTGCTAAAGGACTTAAAATTGGAGTTTGCACTGAAGGATTTGGGAGACCTTCACTATTTCCTTGGCATAGAAGTCAAACAGGTAAAAGATGGTATACTTCTTACACAAGGAAAATACACTTCTGATATACTTAGGAGAGTAGGAATGGAGCATTGTAAACCTGTCAGTACACCAATTTCAACTTCTGAAAAACTCTCAATTGAGAGTGGAGAGACACTGGGTTCCGAGGATGCAACAAATTATAGGAGCATTGTAGGTGCATTACAATATCTGACTCTTACACGTCCTGATATTTCCTATTCTGTAAACAAGGTCTGTCAATACTTGCATGCTCGTAGTACATCTCATTGGACTGCAGTTAAGAGGATTTTGAGGTATCTAAAGTTTACAGAAGGACTTGGGATCCATATTGTTAAGTCTCCATCTATGCTTGTCACTACCTATTCTGATGCAGATTGGGCAGGCTGCCCAGATGATAGAAGGTCTACTGGTGGCTTTGCTATTTTCTTGGGATCTAACCTTGTGTCATGGAGTGCAAGAAAACAGGCCACCGTCTCAAGGTCGAGCACTGAGGCTGAATATAAGGCTTTGGCAAATGCTACAGCTGAAGTAATGTGGATTCAAACCTTACTCTGTGAACTTGGGATTAAAACTCCACAGGTTGCGAGATTGTGGTGTGATAATTTAGGAGCAACTTATCTGTCAGCAAATCCTGTTTTTCATGCACGTACAAAGCACATTGAGGTTGACTTTCATTTTGTCAGAGAAAGAATAGCTAGGAAGCTACTTGACATTCAGTTTATACCCACTGGAGATCAGCTTGCCGATGGTTTTACTAAACCTCTCACTATGAGAAGGTTAGATGAGTTCAAGCACAATCTAAATCTTGACAGAATCTCTGAAGGTTTAGATTGAGGGGGAATGTTAGAATAGATGAATTGTATTCAGATAGGAGTAGTCTTTAAACTTGTAATCCTTCTCTATCTCCTCTTCTGTTACGATTCTCTACCGACCTCCTGTAATCGATCTAGCGACCGTTCTCTCTTGTACTCCACGGCATTGCCTCTATATAAACACACGCGGCCCTAGCAACGGGTTTAATGCTTCCACAATAACTTTCAAGTGTTTCATTAATTAAGCTGGATCATGGCCATCCAGTGCACACAAGCTTACAATCTCCTCAGTTCCAGATAACAACCATATTGTTGTTCCAATACACGTACGACCAATCATTGACATCTCGATCATGACTCACATAGTTCTTCTCACGCCTTGACAGACAATGAAGGAACAACCAGTAAAAAAATTAGACCCAAAGGGCATCCTAGATCTGATTAATATTAAGAAAAACAAAAGTCAGTACAATGGACAGACAATGAAGGAATAACCAGTAAAAGAATTAGAATTACACTGAAAATTATACTATCCTCCTTCTCCAATTGTATGTCGCCACCTGCTGGATATTGAAAATTACATTGAACCAACAGTAAAGCAAAACTGACACTTGCAAATGTCCTCGCCGTACCAGGTTTTGAAGACCGAAATATCCACTAGCCCCTTTAGATGAGAGTTATAAATCGTTGAAGCAACTTCGGTTGAAACATCACCTGACGCGGTATACATGCTTGCAATCTATCACCACTGGTTGAGAGGATTGAAGAAAATTAACCATCTCACAGAACAACACAGAATGTCGAAGTCATTGTGCACCAATATAAGATCTGGCGACACCGGTTCTCACAGGCCCTTCGTTGGGTCCGGATCAGACCGCGTTCTACTAGGTTATTCATGTAACTTTTGTGCACTTAGCAAACACAAACACATTTTTTTCCTTTTTATTGATTTTAGCACGACACAGAAAATTTACACAACTTATAGGAAAATATAACCACACAACACCACATTTTAACACATGCATGCCAGTAGTTCACATCTTGGCGAATCGTCGCTAGCTCCATTGGAGTCGCTTAGGCTCATCGCCGTCTATGAGCCCGAGCGCCGTATGGAGGTTGATCACCACGTTTGACATGAAGGGTCGATCCTGCTGCCACAGACAGCGCGTTGCCGTGTACGCGACGAGCTCCAGCGCCTCCATCTGTCTGGGCGTTGGCTCCGGCGACGGGCGCCTGTCCAGCACAGACCGCAGGTTCCCACTCGATGATCGGGACGGCAAAGCCAACCAAGGTGTTCGGGTCCTTCCCCTCCCAGCTAGGCGGCCTCCCAGTCAACACCTCGAGCATGACCACGCCGAAGCTGTACACGTCGCTCGCCGGACTCACGCACCTCGTGCGGCGGTACTCCGGGTCTGTGTATCCGACTTTGCCGACGACGTCCCCGACGTGCTGGCCGCCCGTCGTCGGCACTTGCAAAATCGCCGCGCCGAAGTCGGACACGCGCGGCGCCCAGCTCTTGTCCAGAAGGACGCTCGACGAGCTGACGTTTCGGTGGATGATCCCCGGCACGGCGAAGCGGTGCAGGTAGTCGATGGCACCGGCCACGCCCAGCAGCGCCTGGAGACGCGCCTTCCACGACGACGTCACCGGCGACGCAGAGGCAGAGCCGCCGCTTCCGCCCTGCGTCAGGTGGTCCCTGAGCGTGCCGTTGCTCATGTGCGAGTACTGGTAGACGAACATGCGCTCGTCGTTCTGCGAGCACCAGCCCACGAGGCCAACGATCTGGTCGTGACAGAGGTTCCAGAGGATCTCGATCTCCGCCACGAACGCACCCTCTCGTTGACTCCCGTGGTTCTTCAGTCTCTTGACGGCCACCTCCTGGCCGCCGTTGAGACGGCCCTTGTACACCGTTCCGGAGCTGTCGTCACTGAGCACATGGCCGTAGTTTCCGGTCATGACGGCGATCTCCGCTGACCTGAACTGCACAGCTGCACGCGTTGAGGTTGAGCCCACATAGGCGACCTTCGCAGACTCCTATGGAAGACAATCGCACAAATACACACACACGCACGTAATTAATTCAGCTGTAAAACTCTCTCTAAAGCAAACATCCCGACATGTTACGTACCTTCAGCTGCGGAGAGCGCGAGCCGGATCCTGCGGCTGGCCACGGCGCCATAGCAGATGTAGCAGCAACCTTAGTTGTTGCTACTGGCACAAGTACGCTGGTGTGATTAGGAGGGAGGATCTGGTCGAGGCGGTGGGTAATGGAAATTTGGCTGAGCAATTGAATGACGAGGAGGTGTGAGTCGATCCTGCCTTTGACTTGCGTGAACTTCGCAGCCTGCTCGCCGGCAGAGAAGAGGTTCTTGAGCATGTTGGATGTCTGGCAAGCGACGAAGAGACCGTGCGCCACCAGGAGCGTGTCGCGTAGGCCGGCCAGCGCTTCCGTCACCTCCGGGTCCTGCAGCTGCAGGCGAGGCAGCAGCCTGCCGATCTGCGATACGTGCCCCTTGAGGTCGTCGCAGTCTTCCTTGTTCTGGCGGGCTTTCTCTGCCGCGTTCGCAATATCCGAGATGAGCCCGAAAACTAGCCGCGCCACCGCCGCGGCCGGCACTGCCACTACTACAAGCTCGAGACCAGACATATGACTGTATAATTGCCAACTACTACCAAGAAGCGTTAGGTAGTAATCATGAAGCGACAAGAAGAAGAGGTGGATATATATATGCATGGTGGTCGCGGAACGGCCTGGTCGTGGATGCCGCGTTTTTCCCTCGCATTCTTCTCTAGGTTTTGCATCTTGTAGTTGGTTAATTAAGCAACAAGTGCTTGCATATTTTTATGGTTTGCGTGTAGAACAAGACAAATTCTGTAACCGTAGGATTTGATGATATTTGTCTTTTAGAATCTAAACTATTTTGATATAGTATATCGCTTTCGTACTTAGTCTGCCTCAAACTCAAAAGTGTGCAGCGAGCTGGGCGGTTGGTGCTTTTTTTTAAGGGAAATAGTTATTTGTCTTTGAACACAGTATAAACGCAAGCGCTCATATATACGCGCATACACACGTCCTATGAACGTACACATTATCCCTATGAGCACCTTTGAGAGACTGAGCCGGCATATTATCTTGAGATTTTACGAAGTTATCGTAGGCGCCTCGTAGTCGACGGAAACGTCTTCTCTTACTGAACGCACATCGTCAAAAATCCTGATATAAATTCAGAATAAATGCGAACAACATGACTTAAACCCTGATGGACTGGAGATACCACTGTCCTCTTAGGCATCCAACAACAAGTTGATTCATTCGCTTTGGTATACTTAGTTGGCCTGAAAGTGTTCAACGAGCTGGACGGTTGGGGCAATTATTTTTAATAAAGAAATAGTTATTTCTCAATCACTGACATCACCGGTGTCGATAGCAAAAGCATATTGCATCATGCCTCCGATTTTTCTCTCGTTGGTTTTCGTTTTGTGCGTGTGTATTTTTTTTCCGGAGGAAATGTATCAACCAACGTTTCATTCATTAAGAGGGAAACCAGTAAAGCCGCGAAATTACGAGGGATTACAAGGAACAGAAGATTACAGATCACACTAAGAACAACGATGCACTACAAGCCGTGGCATAAACAAAACAAATCATTATCTCCTAAACAGTTTGTTCAAATAAACCGAAAATTTGGAGAGAGAAAATGTAGTATTACTGGATTTTTTGTGCAGATTCTGAAAAATATCAAATTTTGAATGAAAAATTGGATTTGTCTAGCTAAAGAGCCATTATCTTTCAAAGCTTTTGCCCAAATAAGCTCAAACTTTTCTAGATTACTACTGAAAACTCGGAGTAGTATTTACTAGTACTGTTTCGATTGATTGATGATATCAAATTTTGATTCAAAATTTGAATCCTCCCTGGATCCCGGGCTGCCGACGATGGGTGACGGCCAGGCAACGGTGGATCCGACAAGCTCCGAAGGGCCTGGGCGACGGGCGACGAGCTGCCAGCCTCCCCGTGTTGGCTCCCTCGGTGGGCGGCGAGCTCGAAGCCTCGGACAGTGTTTCAGCGACCATCAGGGTGCCGAGGTCTGCGTGGTGTGGCATCGTCCGTCGACCGGTGGGGTGGTGAGCTTTGCGCCTCCGCCTGCTCCGGTCGTTCGACGGGTATGTCGCCGAGAGAGTATGCGACGTGCGGGTCATCACGCTACACAGCTCGTGCAACTGTTGTCGGAAAATCCTATACGACGCACATTGCGTCAAGATGTCGAAGCTTCGCACAAGGGATGAAGAGGGAGCGACGCGATCTGGGCCGGCCCATTACCGGTTGCGGGGATCATGGTTTTGGGAACCTTCTAGACTTTCCTAGCCGGTTTTTTCCGGTTTTGGGAACCTTCTAGAAGGTTTCATGAACCAGTTTTTTTTCTTTATTCTTTTCTGTTTCTGTTTAAAAAATGTTCTGGATTTTCAATAATGTTTTCGATTTTCAAAGAATGTTCTGGATTTTCAAAAAATGTTCAGCATTTATTAAAATTGTTCTTCCAATTCGAAAAATGTTTTTGTTTTTTAGAAAAATGCTATGGATTTTCAAAAAATGTTCTGGGTTTTCAAACAATGTTCTTCAAATTCGGAAAATGTTTCTGCTTTTTTTCAAAAAAATGTTCTGGATTTTCAAAAAAAAAACGGCATTTTCAAAAATTGTTCTTCCAATTCGAAAAATGTTTTTGTTTTTTAGAAAATTGATCTGGATTTTCAAAAATGTTCTGAGTTTTCGAACAATGTTCTTCAAATTCGGAAAATGTTTCTGCTTTTTTTCAAAAGAATGTTCGGGATTTTCAAAAAATGTTCGGGATTTTCAAAAATTGTTCTGCAAATTCGAAAAATGCTTTTTCTTTTTAGAAAAATGTTCTGGATTTTCAAAAAAATGTTCTGGATTTTCAAAAAATGTTCTACATTTTCAAAAAATGTTCTGGGTTTTCAAACAATGTTCTTCAAAAAATATTCTTGTTTTCGTAATTTGTTCGCAAAATTCAAAAAATGATCGTATTTTCAAAAAATGTTCACGTTTATGAATTTGTTCAGGATTTTTCAAAATTTGTTCTCAAGATTTTAAAAATGTTCATGCTTTTAAAAAATTGTTCACGATTCCAAATTTGTTTGGGGTTTTCAAAATTTTGTTCTTAAGATTCAAAAAATGTTCGTGCTTTCAAAATTTGTTCGCGGTCCCAAATTTGTTCATGATTTTTCAAAATTGTTCTTGGTTTAAAAATTTGATCTCAAGATTCAAAAAATGTTCGTCCTTTAAAAAAATGTTCGTATTTTCAAATTTGTTCTCTGTTTAAAAAAATATTCAGGTTTTCAAAAAACGATTGAGAAATTCAACGTTTGTTCGTTTTGATAAAAAAAGAAAAAAAGGAAAATGGGAAGAAAAACGACCCAAAAAAGAAAAGAAAAAGAAATAAGCAGAAAAGGAAAAAAGATGCTACAGTTGTCGCACGCCTACTGGGCCGGCCCAGTCGGGGGTCGCCCTGTGCGAAGCCCCGAACGGGAAAGAGAATGAAAAAAGTGACCCAATCGGACCAATCATATCATCCCTATACGTTCGGCCTGTCCGCGAACCCTCATATCCATCTTAAATATAGAGAGGATATGAGGGATCGCGGACACGCCCGGTCACGCTCGTTCAGTCCGCCACATAGGATGCGACCCCATCTCGGACCATCTTTTCTCTTTTATTTATTCATTCTTTTCTTTCTCTCTCTTCCTTTCCACCAATCACGTGCAAGTGACCGGACATATGAGGAAGAAAGTGAGGAGTGTGGCTGCGCGGACGGACAAATAGGAAACACACTCAGTCACTGACCGGGCGCGTCCGCGGGCGTTTGAGGGGCCGGATTTGCAAGTTCCGGCTATAGGTGCTCTTACTAGCCCAAAACCAACCTTGATTTGTATTTATGAGCACATGTGTCTGTATTGTGTTTCTTAAAAAACAAAAAATGCAACTTGGACGCGCTAGGGAATTTGCTGAGGGCATAACAAACCGAACAACTAGAAAGGCCAGTTAGCCAGGAAAAAAGGCCACCACACACACCCTTCAGCACGAATCTCCACACGATGTGTCCAGTGACCACTCAGGCGATTGAGATGCAACTATTTCTTAGCTTGATGAGAAACAATAACAAAAATTATATATAGTTGTCTAGTTGATGAGCAATTGTTGGATTTTGCTAGCAGGCTTTTGGCCCAAATCCTAACTAAAATGTGAAATTTTTATGGCACATTCATACATGGCTATGTGTGATGTGATTAGGACTAATGTGTAGTCTCATACTGCTAGCTGAGTGGGAGTAACACCATCTTATAAGGTGAGCTCTTCTACCATTTGTATGAGCATGAGAAGAGAAGACCTATACGCGTGCTCCTCATCCTCGCTCGCCTGGCCTCGCCACGCCACGCCTCGTCATGGCATGCCACGCCGCGCTGCGCCGGGTTTCGGGAATGAGCCGAGCCGAGGACAAAACTATGCATGTTGTCTATATTTTTGCTGCTCGGAAAAATATAATGAGTCACTAATTAATAACTAATGAACACGTTAATTACTCAGCCGTTTCCGATTCTTGTGGATCGTGGGGCTGTTACCGATTTGGACGAGGGTTTACACCCACGACCTACCCGACCCGCACTATATTAAAAGGCAGACGTCTACCCTAGCCACTGCCAGCGCATATGGTTTCACACTGTTCCAGAACGTTGCGTCGCCATACAAATCTTCTCCATCCCTCATTCCAACGTACACCGCGAGAAGGAACAGTAGGACCCAAACCAACACTACTGCTAGTCGGGGCCCACAAGCTGGCCCGTGTACAGGTAGTAGCAGCACGTGGTCCATGCCCCCGCTACTGCTATTATCTTAATAGCAGCACAGGCTATGTAGCCAACACTGCTACGGTTGCCTTCCCCGAGATGTGCCGTGGGAGATGCTTAGCAGTAGCGCTGGGTGGTCCAGCGCTGCTAGTAAGATCTACCTGTAGCGCGTGTGCTAGACATACGCTACTCCTACTTAACAGTAGTGCAGGTCACAAACTCAGCACTACCGCTAAACCATGGGCGGATTTGGGCCCAGGCAGCCCAGGCACTGCCTGGGGCGTGCAAAAAATTCCTAGGCCTATATGTAAAAAAAAATCAGCCTGTGGCGCAGCCCAGCCCAACTCACCTCCGCAGGCCACCGCCCAAGCTGTCGCTGGCCTCTGGCCGCTCGCGACCGGGTAGACGAGCGTCTGCCTTATCGCGCGAGCCCCCGCCCGTCCGCCCCCTCGTCCCGCTCCTGCTCCCGCTCGGCCGCTCAAACTCTAAGAGCTCCGCGCCGCCGCGCCGCCGCCCGTCGCCAGCCGTCGCCGGTCGCCGCCCGCCGCCCAGCCCCCGCCGTCCAGTGCGAGCGCCCAGCCCCCGCCCGTCCGCCCCCTCTCGGCTCTCGGCTCGCCCGGTCCGCTGCTCAGTGCGTCGGCACGGGCCTGAAGGCAGAACGAGCTCTGCTCCCCTGTCTGCCGATGGCCAGCTCCATGCCGGTGAGGGCGCGAGGCGGCGACCCCGTCGTCGCCGCCCTCTGGCTACTCCATCGCGGCTGCCCCCTTCTGGCATCTCCACCGCGGCTGCCCCCTTCTTGCTGGCTGCTACGCCCAGCCCGGCCGCCCCCCTATGGCATCTCCAGACTCCAGCCCAAGCTCCCCCTTTGATTGGTGTCCCATTAGCCCCTTCGGCCCTTCCTTCCACTGCAGCGAGGAGGCGAGGACGAGGTAGTTTGATCATTTGATGCCACTATTTTTTTCATAGATGCCACTGTTTTTGTTCATAGATGCCACTGTTTGTCTATTGTTAGATGTAGCGAGCAACCGATTTGATATTGATAAATGTTTGTTTCTCTAAAATTTTACAGGAAAGCAAGATGAATAAAATAAACAAGACATTGAATTCTTTTTTTCAGATTCGAACCACCGAAACCGCGAAAACAGGCCCTTCAATTCAAACAACTGATAATACCCCTCATGTTAGAGCTGAACTTAAACCCGGTGATGTTGAATCGGACCCCGGTAAGAGAATACCCATTGAGGATTTGTATGTAGACATTAGAGATCTTGCTAGAAGGGAGTACATTAGTATGGGTCCTTGCCAACCAACTAATCATACATATGAACGGATCAATGGTAGAAGCTTTCATAACTATTGGTTTGATAATCATCGCGGATGGTTGGAATATAGCATTGAAAAGAACTCAGCTTTTTGCTTTTATTGTTTCCTGTTTAAGCAACCAAGAGCTGAAAACTATGGTATTGAAGCATTCACGAAATATGGATTCAAATGTTGGAAGGATGGGCCTAAAGTTTTCAATCAGCATGTTGGCAAGCATGATATTGCTCATAATAAATCTAGGCAACATTATGAGGATTTTAAAAATCAAAGACAAAATCTGCCACATGTGTTTGATAGGGGTTCTCAGAAGAAAGAAGAAGAATACAAAGCTCGTCTCTTGATTATATTGAGTATTGTCAATTTTTTGATACTACAAGCTCTTGCTTTTCGTGGTCATGATGGGTCTGATAGCTCATCGAATAAGGGTAACTTTAGAGAGTTGTTGGACTTGTTCATAAAGAAAGACCCAAAGGTGGCAAAATTATTTGGGGATGCAGGAGATAACCATAAGTTGACTTCACATAAGATACAAAAGGATTTATGCAACGCTTGTGCAAAAGCGACCACCGGTGTCATTATTGAGGAGATTGGAGATAGTAAATTTGCACTACTTGTTGATGAGTCCAGAGATGCATCAATGAAGGAGCAAATGGCTATGTGTTTGAGGTCGGTAGCTTCGCAAATGGCTATGTGTGTTCTTAAAGTTTTTATATATTAATCAGCCTCCTTTGTCTATTGTAGGTATCTCAGCAAACGAGGGGAGGTGATTGAGAGATTCATGGCAATTGAGCATGTTCCTGACACGAGAGCAACTTCACTGAAGGCAGCTTTGGATGGTATGTTTGGCACACTTGGCTTATCTATGTCTAATTTGAGAGGACAGGGTTATGACGGGGCTTCAAACATAAGAGGGGAATTTCGTTGGTTGCAGAGATTGATCTTGGAGGAAAATCCTTATGCTCATTATATACACTGTTTTGCCCATCAATTACAATTAGTGGTTGTTGTTGTTGCCAAGTGTTGTTCATTAGTAAGTGATTTTTTTGAGTACACAAGCATGGTTGTTAACATTGTTAATGCTTCTTGTAAAAGACATGATCAGTTAGCCCAAGAGCAACATGATGAAATAGTGCGTCAAACAGAGTCTGGGGAACTTTGTGAGGGAAGAGGGAAAAACCAATTAACTAACCTTGCAAGACCTGGTGATACACGATGGGGATCACATCATAAAACATTGTGTCGTCTTGTTGAGATGTGGAAACCGGTTCTAAAGGTGTTAGAAAATTTACACAATGATGCAGATAATGTTGCCCAAAGAACCACAGCCGTGGGGTTGATAAAACACATGGAGTCTTTTGAATTTGTTCTCATATTGCATCTTATGATTAGATTATTGGGCAAGACTAACAATCTGTCACAATGCTTGCAAATTTAAAATCAGCATATTGTACGTGCTGTTGGATTCATTAAAACCACGTTGGAGGATATTCAAAAGATAAGGCAAAATGGTTGGGATGAGCTCTTTAAAGAGGTAACATGCTTTTGTGTCAAATACAACATTGTAGTGCCAAATATGGAAGATACAAGAACTGCTAATGGGCGTTCAAGGACTTGGGGTGGGGAATTGGTAACTTACATCCATCACTTCAAATTTGGAATATTCAATGTGTTGCATGATCAACTTATTGTGGAGTTAAACAACCGCTTTGCTGAAAGGTCTACTCCATTGCTGAGATGCATTGCTTGTCTTGATCCCAAGAATTCATTTGCCAATTATCGTGAAGACAAGTTAGTAGATCTTGCTAATATGTATGCTGCTGACTTCTCTACATATGAAGTTACTTTTGTCCTAAGAAACCAACTAGACTCAATCATTCGGGAAGCAAGAGCCGATCCACATTTGATGAATTGCAATGATCTTGGTCATCTTTCCATTAATATGGTGAAAACTGATATGCACACAACTTTTCCCTTGGTTTACCGTCTTGTTGAGTTAGCATTGATTTTACATGTTGCAACCACAACAGTGGAAAGAGCATTCTCAGCAATGAGCATTGTCAAGACTGGATTAAGGAACAAAATGGATGATGATTGGATGAATCATAGAATGGTATGTTACATTGAGCGAGATGTATTTGTTAGTATTGAAGAATCAAAGATAATCGAGCGATTTCAAGGTTATCGCACACGTAAAGGCCTTTTGCCTCGTCCTATCGGTAAGTTTTCACATTTTACATCTATTATTAACTAGTTTTACCTGCTATATTATGTACTGATTTGCATTTCATAATTGATGATTGAAGGTTTGGCTACTTCTGCTATTGAAGATGTAGTCATGGGAGGCTCAGATCAACCAATCCTTTGATTTGGTATCAATCATTTGTATCATCTATCTATGCTACATATTGTCTTTTGATTTCTCTTTCTTTATTAGTTGACCCATCATGGAACAAATGCTATCATTGAATATTATGTTTGATTTCTTATTAGTTATGCAACATAGCTTGACTTTTGTATGCTTTGAAACTAGAGTTTTCTCTGTATAGTCTTTAGCCCTTAGTTTCTCGCCTGGGGCATCAGCAAATCCTGGGTCCGCCATTGCACTAAACATCTGCCTATAAGGTATTTCCTAGTAATGCGCTTCAATATTCATAATGACAACATTGTCTGAAACTCGGTGACAATTCATTGCCTTTTGACGTGCTGAGAGTAGCAAGAAGAGGCAGGATAAGAACACAAAATCTTATCAGAGACGGGCAGCAGTGGTGCATGCCTCTCTCTCCCTCTACGTAATAATTCCTCTAATAAAGAATCACTAGACAGCTACGTACTACGTATGTCTCTGATCCCTACACCTTGATGTCTATGGCATGCTCCAACGCAGACGATGCCGCGTCCACCGTCAAAGTGTGCGCCATGGGCGACTGCAGCGACGGGTGAGTCACCGTGAACTTGTACTCGCCATGGACGAGGTCCAGATCGGCCACGCCGTTGGCGTCCGTGGTGGTGGCCACGGGGTGCGTCTTCTACTCGGCGATCAGCTTGTCGACGACGTTGCCGGCGGGGAGATTCGTGAAGTTGTTGTCCGTGAGGCACATGACCCAGCAGCCGTGCTTGTGCCATGCCGCCCACAGCACCATGCCCTCCACGTTGGGGTGGCCGTAGCCTTCCCTCAGCACGTCCTCCAGGTACTCCACCTGGTATGGCCCCGTCCTCGGCGAGACGTCGACCTCGGTGAGCCAGATGGGGACCTTGAGCTGCGCGAGCATGTCCAGCGTCGCCCTCATGTAGGGGATGTTGGGCGTCTCGAAGTGGCTCTCGAGGCCGACGGCGAGCTTGATGCCGTCGTTGCCGGGGTAGGAGCGGATCTGCTCCATCTTGGCGGCGTACTTGCTGGCCATGGCGGTCAGGTCCAGGGCCCACTCCAGCGTGCCGTACTCGTTCATGAACAGCGTCGCGTTCGTGTCGATCTTCGCCACCTGCTGGTACAGCTCCGCCGACACGTTGGCGCCGAGCCGGTCCTCGTAGAACTGCCCGTGGAGGTTCTCGTTGACCACGTCCCAGGCGATCACCTTACCGGCGTAGCGCGTCACGACGGAGCTGAGCCGCTTCTCCATGGCGGCCTTGAGCTCGTCGGCGCTCAGCGGGTTCACCCACGCCATCTGCGTGTTGTTGGTGTCCCAGAACACGTTGTGGCCGCGCACCTTGATGTCGTGCTTCTGGGCGAGCGCCAGCATGGCGTCTGGCACGCTGTAGTCCTCGCGGTTCCGCTTCCACTCGGTGCTGTACCACTTCATCTCGTTCTCGAAGCTGGCCACGGTGAACCGCGACGTGAACCACTTCTCGTAGGCCGGGATGTCCAGGATCTCCTTGGTCATGGCGTTGCCCAGCGGGAACCCGGGCCGGAGGAGCTTCACGCTCAGCTCGGCGTTCGCCAGCGGGACGCCGTCGGCGCCGCGGGCGACCACCTTGACGGCGCTCTTGCGGGCCTTGTCGGCCGACTGGCTGGTGTGGTTCTTCCACTCGGCGAAGGTGAAGGGCTGCAGGGACACGCTGTCCACCAAGATGTCCACCGTACCATCGGCCTGTATATATAATTAAGATGAACGACCGTTGGTTGAGTCGTTGAGAAGATAGTTCCTTTTTGCATGTCATTGAACAGTTCCTGTGTGTAACGTAACGTAACGTACCTCGAAGAAGAACTCGGCTGGCCCGGATGAATAAGCGGTCATGCCGCCCTTGAGCATGCTCCAGCAGCCGGCCTTGGCGACGACGGCACCGCCGCCGATGTACGCGCCGTTGGGGGCCTGGAAGATCGCCTTCACCACCGCCGTGCCGGACGAAACCTGCAACCATGCTGCATGCGTGCATGGAGCCATACATTATAGGGGCACAAGTTCAGAACGGCAGATATATACTCAGATCCATGGCCTTGTGCGTGATATATACCCCCGACGGCGGTGCTAGCTATGCATCACCACTGCCTGCTGGTGGGATGTTAGGCAACCGACAGATCACGATGCCACCTCACCCCATTCAGGACCTGCTCTGCCGCCTAACAACGCCAATCTCGGCGCCGCTCCTCGCCAGACCACCATCCCCACCTCCCTCCAAGCCCAAGCGGACCCGCCGCCCCCCGGCGACTGCTACAAGAAGAAGCTTCAGGCTCCAGCACCGCAAGGATGCAATCACTGGAGGAGGAAATGTCTCGCTGCGGATGGCCCGACGGATCATCGTCGGGAAGAGGGGCCTCGCCATCGCAGAGCCGGGTGAAGAAGAAGAGGAGGATGCTCTCGAGAGGTACAAGCTGACTTTCAAGAAGCCTCTCTCTGAGCCGCAGGTTCAGGCGCTCTCCGCCCTGGCGAAAGCGGCTACTGTCAAAAAGGGGAGGATGGGCCGCTGTGTCTGATCTGCCGAGCTAGTTGCAGTCTATGTCGATCTATTGTCATGATTAGTACAAGTATCCTAGTTTGGAATGTTAGAGGCCTTAACTGCCCTGCTCGCCGTGGGGTGGTCCGTGATGTTATTTCCAAGCACAATCCGGCGATTATATGTTTGCAAGAGTCAAAGTTAGCTCATGTTGATCAGCTGTTGGTCCAGCAAGTTTGTGGTTCTAGTTGTTCAGAATTTCTGTACTCGCCTGCATTGGGAACCAGAGGGGGCATCATCATGGCTTGGGATCTAGCCCTGGTTGAGGTCGAATTGCAGGAGTGCCACCGCTCCTTTTTAGCTGCTGATTGTTGTTGGAAGTTGACTGGAATTAAATTCAGAGTTGTGACTGTCTATGGGCCACAGTCTGACTCAGACAAGCTGAAATTTCTTGAAGATTTGAGACCTCTTTGCTCCTCCGATCTGCCGTGTATTTTCGCTGGGGATTTTAACTTGATTGTTGATGCTGCTGACAAAAACAACCTGAACTTGAATAGGAGAATGATGGCGGCTTTCAGGAGATTCATCAATGAGCTTGAGCTAAGAGATCTGTATTTGCACGGGAGAAAATATACCTGGACGAACGAGCAGCAAAATGCAACCAAAGTGAAACTGGACAGAGTCTTATACAATGATGACTGGATGGCTGCTCACCCAAACTGCATTCTTGCTGCCCTATCGACTGACATTTCAGACCACTGCCCCCTGCTACTCTCCACTAATGCCACCTTCACACCCCCAAGACATTTCAGATTTGACAATTACTGGACTGGGTTCGATGGCTTCTATCAGGTGGTGAATGATTGTTGGGCAAAGTCAACCGGATGCTCCGATCCATACCTTTTGTTGCATTGCAAGCTCACCAACACTGCTAGGGCTCTGAAAAAGTGGAGTTCCGCCCACCTCGGCGATCTTAAGCTCAGAGCGGCCATCTCTAGTGAGCTCATTGGAAAGTTGGATGCTGCTCTGGACGAAAGAGAGCTCACTAGCAGCGAGCGTCACCTTCGAGCCTCCCTGAAAATGAATCTTCTGGGCATTGCAGCGATCCAGCGAGTCCATTGGCGGAAAAGGGCCAGGATTGATTGGTTGAAAGACGGTGACGCGAGCACTGAATTTTTTCATGCAAAGGCTTCCGCGAGACGGCGTAAGAATCTTGTCCTCGGTATTAAGCATAATGGTAGGATGGTGACCGACCAGGATGAAAAGATGCAAGCTATCTGGGAGCATTTCTCCTCGGTCCTTGGAACTAAGAATCAGAGAGGTTGTGGTCTGAATTTCTCTGCATTGGGCATAAACCAAAAAGATCTCTCTGGACTGGAGTGCACCTTCACTGAGCAGGAGGTTAAAGCCGCAATTATGGACCTAAACCCAAGAAAAGCCCCTGGGCCTGACGGATTCACAGCACTGTTTTTTCAAAAGTGTTGGGACATTGTTAAAGGGGATGTCATGCTGGCGATCAAGGCTTTTGACTGTTGCAACGTCCGAAACCTTGCTAGTCTTAACAATGCAACCATCATTCTCATCGCCAAGAGAGCAGATGTGGAAGAAGCTAAAGACTATAGGCCTATTAGCCTTCTCAGCTTCTTTGCAAAGATTATCATGAAAGTCCTTGCAAGAAGACTGCAACCATTGATGAAAGACCTGGTGCTTCCTTCGCATAGTGCATTCATCAAGGGCATAGCAATCCATGACAATTTTGTCTTTGTTAAAGGAATGGTCAGATCGTTATACCTGAAGAAAATCCCTTCCGTGATGCTAAAACTGGATATTGAAAAGGCGTTTGATAGTGTCTCTTGGGAGTTCCTGATTGAGGTCCTCACTGCAAAAGGTTTTGGGCAAAAGTGGAGGAACTGGATTGCTGCGATGCTTGCTTCTTCTTCCACTCGGGTACTTGTCAATGGTGAGCTTTCTGAGAAGATTGTTCATCGCAAGGGCCTTAGGCAGGGTGACCCGCTCTCACCGCTGCTTTTCGTCCTTGTCATGGACATGCTTGATGCACTGGTGCGTGCGACGGTGCAGGCTGGCGTGCTAGCCCCTTTTGGCCGTTGCATACCTACCCTCAGAAGCTCATTATATGCAGACGATGTGATGATGTTTGTCAGACCAACTTCACACGAGATCACTGCAGCCAAAGCTATTCTGGATACCTTTGACAAAGCGAGCGGCCTAAGGACAAACTTTCTCAAGAGTAGTTTCTGCCACATTCGTTGTGATGGCATCAATCTCCTGGAGCTTGCTGCACTTCTGCGCTGCCCGATCAAGGAATTTCCCGTCACATACATGGGCATGCCTCTAAGCTATTCTCGCCTGCAAAGAGTACATTACCAGCCAGTCTTCGATAAACTCCACCGCAATACTTCCGGTTGGAATAAGCTCAACTTGCCCACGGCTGGGAGGCTGGCTCTTGTCACCTCGGTCCTTTATGCACTTCCATTATTTCAGATCATGGCCATTGACCCGCCTGTCTGGGCTGTCAAGAAATTTGATAAGTGTTGCCGTGGATTCTTGTGGGCGAATAAGGATATTGCAACTGGAGGAAAATGCCTGGTGAGTTGGAAGCAGGTCTGTCTCCCAAAAAAGCTTGGTGGCCTGGGTATCCCATGTTTGAATCAAAAAAGTGTCGCGATGAGATGTAGATGGCTATGGCTCTCCTGGAGGGACACTTCAAAACCTTGGATTGGCTTGCCGCTCCCTGTGGACAGATCGGTCCGTTCTTTCTTTGAGGCTTCAGTGGAATTCACCATTGGAGATGGGGGTCTAACTCAGTTCTGGACCGACCCTTGGCTTAATAGGGAAAGCTTCTGCACAAAATTTCCAGATCTGTTCAAGCAATGCACTCTCAAAACTTTAACTGTCAAGGCTGCTTTGATGGGTGACAAATGGATGAGACACTTCAAAGCCAGCCTCTCGGCTGCCTCCATCGACCAGTTCTCGAACGTCTGGAATGCTGTGCAACACACCCACCTCGTGCCGGACCAGCCTGACTCCTTAACATGGCGCTGGACTGCTAACGGTGTTTTCTCTGCTGCTTCGGCTTCTGCTGCCATGCTGTCGGCGCAGATCAAGCCGCTCTTCGCCAAACTTGCCTGGAGCTCGGACGCGCCGCCAAAATGTCAATTTTTTGTGTGGCTTGCGGCTCAAGGAAAATGTTTAACTGCTGATAACCTGGCTAAGAGAGGCTGGCCGCATAATCCCACCTGCACCTTGTGCTTGCAAGCTTCTGAAAGTGCCTCCCACCTCCTTTCAGTTTGCCCCTTCGCCAAGGAGATTTGGCACTTAACAATCAGCAAGCTGGGCTTCCCCCAGCGACTGAATATCAGTGGCAATGAAGACATGATAGGCTGGTGGCAACGTTCTTCTGTGGGTATGAACAAGGAGACGGCGAAATCGTGGAGATCGGTCATGGCCCTCGTATGGTGGATGCTATGGAAGGAGAGAAACGAAAGAATTTTCAGGAACACGTCCTGTACCTCCACAAGGCTGTTCGAAAAAATTCAGTTAGAGGCCCAGGACTGGGTTGATGCTGGACGGCGACGAGTTTTGGCATTAGTAGAGAGACCTCTAGAGCCAGACTAATGTTGCTATGTATTTCCCCCATCCCTCTCTGTAATCTTGCTTTGTAACCTTTTTTCCGTCTATACGCAATGAAAAGCAGTGGCCCTGCCTTTTCGTCAAAAAAAAAAAAGATTGTACCTGAGAGGGAGTAGTGGTGGTTGGTCTGCATATGGATCTTTTGGTAGACGCTCTGCGATGGCCGGCCCTTGTTCTTGGCGTCGGCGAACTTGTTGCCGGACTGCGAGCTGTTGACGCCGGCCTTCACGCCGGGCGGCACCAGCCACCCCATCAGGCCGCTGTCGAACTCGCCGTTCTGCAGAATGCCGCCTTTGTACAGAGATCTCATCGGGCTGCTCAAGCACTGAATAACACAGAAATCGGCACACGGTTATTTACTTGATGTGATTAATTAATCCTGGACATACAATTCAGTATTCTTTCAAGATCGTATAGGGAATATCAGTTTTGCATATCAGTAGCTAGTTTCGGTTTTCATCGGTTTTGGAAATCAGTAGTTTCAGCTTTGATGGATGCACGAAGATCATGTTCAAGACGGGCTTGAACTTGTTGTAACGGTCTGTATATGCAGTAAAGAGATAGTAATATCTGGCAATAAATAAAAAAAGTACAATGGACTATGGTAATAATTTTGTATTAGAGAGAAAATATGGCTCAAGATCTTGTATGGTGTTTTCTTGGTTTACGATTTCCGTCCATTTCTACCAGTACATACGATTTGATTGAACTACACTCCAGTACGATCTATGAAAGTTGGTCCAGATCGTCTGTCCACCTATAGCGTTTTAATACAATGTATTTCCATGCTACTACAAATGTTTACCGTCACCGTGTTAATCATTTTCGTTCATTTAATTTGCTTGTAGGTAAAAATGACACATTTGAGATTGATATACGGATTTGCTAATTTACATTATGTAAGGCATGTTTACATGTCTGTTCTAAAAAGTATCAGCAAATTTCCATTTTGTCTATGAAATCATCTTTCTCAGCTGGTAGGCAATCCCTGATTTATTTCACCTATTGTCATGCCAAACGAAACTACGTAAAAGGGAAACAAATCCAACATCTTTCTTTAGAGAGTAACAAATCCAATCAAATATCCATTTGGACGGAAGAAAGCTACTTGCCTCGATGCTCGCCGTATGATCATAGGGAACTGACTGGACCATCCACCCTACATGGCTACATACATATACATCAAGGGGGAAACAGATTACAGATGCGTCACATAAACCCCAAGAAACTCCTCGGAACTGGAATCCGCAAGATAGAGTAGAGAATTCTAACCTTCAAGCAGGGAAATGGATAGCAGAAAGATGAATAATCTCCCCATGGCGACCACCAGTTTACGTGTACCTGTATGTCCTTTCTTCTACTGAACTGGAGAGATGTTTCAGTTGGTGCAGATGGAGAGGTGAATATATAGGCGAAGGGTAACTGATTTGTTCTTGAGAAGAGCAAGGTGGCGTGTTTGCTAGCTTCCCAGATCCTTGACTCAAGCGAAAGACAAGGCAGGAGGAGCAACAGTAGTGCATTAAGTGTGGATGCAGTTAAATCTTGCTATTTATGGCCTTGTTAATTACCCCATATGAACGCATGCACAGATCGATCAAGCCCAGATCTTTTGATCCCCGCAAAGAATTCCATATCTTTTGCTATACCAAAAAAAAAAATTCGACATAAATGCAAATGATTAATGTCAATTAAAATTCTTCCAATAATAGGTACTCCCTCCATCTCAGTTTATAAGTCTTGCACGTGTATCTAGGTCGTCAATTTGATTTATATAAAATATATTGTTTAACATAAAAATTATATTATTAAAAAATAGAACATCTAAAGTTTCTAATGATATATTTTTTGTAATTATGTCTCTTATTAAGTTGATCAAATTAACGACCTAGGTACACATGCAAGACTTGTAAACTGAGATGGAGGGAGTAGCATTGGGAATATTTGGCGTTAAATACTTGGTATCGTACTTTGAAGGAGAATAACAGAAGTAAATGACAGAATATCATTAGTTAATCAACTCGATATCCGACTTTGGAAAGTAATACCCCCCCCCCTCCCCATTCGAAATTAGTTGTCGCTTAAATGAACGTGTCAAGATGTAGGAAGTACCGAATACTCAATTAATTATGTAATCCAATATTATAGATGTTTGTTTTTTATGTGAAGGATGTATACAGACATGTTTTAGTATGTTTGCTCACTCATTTTAGTTTGTATATAGGTAATATTGAAATATTCAAAACATTTGTGAACCAACCTGTGGTTGGATGGTTAGAGGGACAGTGATATCCCCAGCCCACCAGGGTTCAAGTCCTGGTGCGCGTGTGAGTGTATGCGCGTGTATATGAGCGCTTGCGTCTGTACTGTGTTAAAAAAACATATACATTTGTGAACAGAGAGAGTGGTTTTTGTTAGGACATGCAAGGTAGGAGCTCTGTCGATTTCATTAAAAGTGGAAAAACAAATATAGAGTGACCTTACAAGGGAAACTAGGCTGTAAAATCACAACGACAAGGAAAAGAAGAAAAAATAACCACAAAAAACAACCCAAGCAGACCACCAGCACCTAACATGCCCTCCTTCCGGAGAGATCGAAGGCAAGATCTTCGAAAATGCCTTCAAGAAGGCAAATGACATCCTAGGACGCCGCCGTCACCGGCATCAACACTCGTCAACCACAAAGCTTTCGCCCAGACCCGCACACGACCACCCCGAACCATGGGAATGGTTCGGCCCAGCCAATAGCCTGCAACGCTGCCTTCACCCCAATCGGCCATGGCCCAGTGTGAAGAAATACTCTTCAACAATGCCTCCAAGGAGGAGGACGCCCACGGGCGCCAACATCACCGGCAACGATCCCCATCGAAGAACAAAGCTCTCGTGCAAAGCATTATACCTCGCCACCTCTGACCCAGGGTAGGGGCAAGGCCGTTGCGAACCTTGCGAGACCAAGCCATGACTCTGCTCGCATTCATCAACCACGAACTGAACCAAGAGGAACAGAAGGCCACACTGGCCACCACATCGCCATGGGGGACTACTTGAATCGATGCCGACCACCACAACAACGATGGCTCCAACAAGCCACAATGTTGCCGGCGCACAACTACACCGACCTGCCAATACTGACACACAAATGCATCGTCGCCAAAGTCAACCTGCAGCGCAAATCCGGAGAGGAAGCATCACGTCGGCATGACAAGAGGCATGACCACCCGCACCATGCGTAGGCACACAACCCAAGTCACCGACGGCTCCGAACGGCACCAAGCCGCCACAAGCACAACACCTCTCCAACACTAGACTCGGCTGCCGCTCCGTCCACACGAACACGGCCGGCCGTCGCCCCACATCCCGAGCCAGGCCAGGGCCCATGGGCGTGCTACATGTGCGGCCCGCACAGGGCCCCCAGGCCGCAGGGGCCCAGTTCAGATTCACATCACCAGTTATTAGGCGTTGGTCAAAAAAATATCAACAGTTATTAAGCCTGGTTGAGCCAGCAGGCCGATAGGGCCGGATAGCGTCGTACCTGGGCCTGGGGCAATACCGATCGTTCGCATGATCGGGTTTAGCGCAGGAACAAGAATCCCGATCTTTCAGCTCAAAAAAATAAAATCCCGATCTTCAGTACTAACCCTAACAGCGCCGTCTCAAAAAAAAAAAAAAACCTAACAGCGCAACCGCTGGCCGGCAACTGCAGGCATACGGCGCAGCAGAGGACCGGCGGCCGCCGGCGTCGGCAGGGCCCGCAACGCTGGGAGGCACGGCAACAACATCCAGCAGGTGAGTAGGGCAGGCACACGGCTATGTTCCGGCGACGCGCTATATCGACTAATCAAATCAATCTTTAAATCAACTAATCAAGAGTAATTCATTCTCCAGGACATGTGCTAGCTCGCTCGTTGCCACTTTCTTCTTTTTTCAATCCTCGTAATACTAAAGCGCCTCGTCTTTGTCAGCACGTCTGATCGATCTCAGCATGAGCCATGGTGTCTCGCCTCTCGTTCAGTCCATCTCGCCGCGTCCAGGAACAATTTCACAAGGCCAAGTTTGATGTACGTGAGTTCCGCAGTCTCAGTTCTACAAATAGTTTGCTACTAACTGTTTAATGTGTATCCCTTTAGTTTTGTTTGTTAATCATTTGCATACTTGTGGATCATTTGCATATTTGTTTAATTGGTCTAGATGCCTTGTATTTCAAGATATAAGTTATATTCTCTATGTCTAGAGAATATGAAATGAATCGGTTATTAGAAACAATAGAAAATGGAGTTGAGTATAGTTTTATTTTTCTAAGAAAGTATAGAGTTTGGCACAGGACCTCGAATTTTTCCGGCCCAGCCCTGTCCCGAGCTATGCCGAGCTCCACGCGCCGAATCCAGCTGAATCCACACCGCCACCGCCAGCAGAGCAGCCGCCCCCCACGGCACGAACCCCACAGCTCTCTCTAGCCCGTGAGTCAGAGAGAGTAGTTTTCAATGTTGTCGCTAACTTGATAGGTTGAAAATTATTTGCACGAAGAATACACCGGTGGACGCGAGGTCAAGGTAAACTGCAAGAAGGGTGACTCAACTAACTAATAACTGTCAATGTAGTGGTGCTCTCATGGGAAAATACACCGGAGCTTCTGGGTGCTCCAAACCCCTACATGAATATTAAATTTAAAAAATTCCAAAAAATTCAAAAAAACTGAAATTTCGAGATATCAAACTTGGATGGCCAATCTACTATTGTGTGATGCTTCGTGAAAAAATCAGGAAACGTATCCGTGTCGAAGGAAATATAGTCCGAACTAAAATTTATCCAAACAGGCTTTTTCTATACCAAGGATTACTTTGTCTTCTTTGCCACGGATACGTTCTTTGTTTTTTATCATGAGATTTCATACGAAAGTAGATTGGACACCAAAGTTTGATATTCCAAAATCACAGATTTTTTGTAAAAGTTCCTGGTATTTTTTTGAACTTAATATTCATATAAGGGGATGGAGCACCCCGGCCCCCGGGTGCTACGAATCCTCTTCCTACTCCCATGTATCAGTCTTCCCGCTTCTCCGCATCGTGATCAGTGTATTGTTGGCACGATCTGCATAATTTCTTATTGTGTGATGACGCGAAGATGCCTCCAAAGGAATCCTAAGATCACATAAAGCTGCTTGCATGGATCGGCGCATATTTGTGCATTCTTGTACTACTATAGTACATAAGTTTGATCAGATTTGTAAATCCATGTACTGAGATTTGCCTACGTTTTCTTTTCAGGGGGCCCAAATATGCCAAAGTGTGGGTTATATGTCTAGCCCTGCAAACAAGCTGGGCATGGGCTATTAATTGGATTCGGTCTTGGCAAACCGCAAGCCCAATAAGAAAGCACGGCCACCCCTCAACTTGCGAAATCACTAACTAAAGATTACTTTGTCTAAAAAAAAACTAACTAAAGATTACTCTTGCAGAGAACACTCCCACCTTCCAAGGTTAATTACGACAAATGGTGCACTGTATATGCGTCATTTGTCGTAATCTTGGAGTTTCCTTTCTTTCGTAAATTTGTTTATTAAAAATGGTTTATCTCTTAAACCGTGTGTCCAAATCTGAAATTGTTTCATTGTTGGATTCCTCGCGTCGAGAACATCAAAATGCATGTTGATAGGTTTCGGCAAACTTTTTTTTCGACAAAAGAAAACCACACAAAAAAAACGAACCGGGAACACGTTTTTTCTCTTTTTCCGAAGAGACACAATTGTGCCTCGCACGGAAGAAAAAAAATAGAAAACACATTTTTTTTCCTTTTATGAGAGGACTGTGCCTCTAGCGAAAGCAAATCCGTGTCCCCATGAGAAGAAATTTGTGCCTCTCATGGAAGAAAAAAAAACATGTTTTTTTCTTTTCCCGAGAAGCACGACTATGCCTCTTACGGAAGCAAATCCGTGCCTCCACGAGAAGTAAATATGTGCCTCTTGCAGGAAAAAAAAAGCACGTTTTTTGCAAAAATTTTGTCCCGAACCTAAGGAAAATTGGGGAGAAACCGGAAAGCGTAAAAAAAAACCTAAAACAGTTACAGATTTTTTTTGAAAAATCCAGAGGGAGCACCCAACACGCGACACATGGCGACAGCTGAAAGTGCGCCATGTGGCGCACTCCTAGTCCACCAAAAGTAACCTTTGCAGGAGTCCCCCCAAGGAATACTCACTAGTTAGTTGCTCTCCTCAGCTTGCCAAGACTTGATTATTAGTACCACATGTTCCTCAAAAGAAAAAGAGAGTGTCACATTGCCTGGCAACACCCAAAGAGATCGTGAAGGGGAATACACAGGGACAAGCACGATTGTAACTCAAATCATAACTTTTTTGGTATTTTGGCTAAGATCAAGTGTGGTATCTGTTCTTATCAGTTTAACATAGGATCCTATCATTGCACTACAGGTAGGTCCGATGCACCCCAAAAAATCAAGTTAAATATATGTTAAAACGCTATAAACAAAATTATATTAAATACATTTATTAAACCAACAATCAAGCTTATTTGATTTGAGATGATTAGTTTTCAATATATTTTAGTGAGGTCAATGATAGGGACATTCACTAAAATTGAGAAGTTCAATTTACGTTTTAGTTATGATATGGTTACCTTTTTTGTAATCTTACCTTGTATGGTAGTACACTAAAAATTTCACACTTAATTGGGGAATTATATAACGGTGTAGCTTTTGCAGAAAAATATGTCTTGTTATTTTTACTTATGCATGTTTAAAAAAAAATCCAAAATGAGACTTTTAAATTTTAAAAAATTAAGTATATATTTCTTTCATATTAAGTATGTATGATGTTTTAGCATTTAAGATTTTAGAATTTTGTGCAAGGACGCGTCTGGGTCCCTAGAAACAGTGCAAGGGAGCGGGGAGACTAAATTTCGTGTTTTGACCCTTTTGGGGTAGTTTAGCCACATCTGACCCCGATCTGATTTTTTTTTTTGAAATCTGACCCTTTTCCTATCGCCGGGGAGCCCGGCGGTAGGGTTACATATCCTACAGCCAGGGTGCTGGGCGGTAGGTTAACAGCAGCAGCCGTCTACTTAACGGCCTGAAGCTGACGTGGCTCATGACCTATCGCTAGGGTTTGTGGCGGTAGGCTGTAATAACCTACCGCCGAGGACTCCGGCGGTAGGATGCATTTGTTCAGTTCTACGTACTGGAACCTGGAATCGCAGAATTTTTGCGGTAGGGTTACACACCCTACCATCCCTACCATCACCGTCAGGGTCCTTGGCGGTAGGGTGTGCTCACAGTGCAATTTTGCACATAACTTGTATGTTTCTTTTCAAAAAAATTGCCACATCAATATTGTAGACTTAAAAACATAAAATATGCAGATCAACACAATATAACATGTATCACACCTTGATACGAATAATAGTTCAACTAAGAAGCATATCACACATTGCAAATATTAGCAAACGGTTCCACATAACAAATAGTTCGACAAATACCAAATAGTTTCATAAAGCCAACATAAATAGTTTAACTAAGCGAGTAGTTCAATGGCAGCAACTTCATTTGCTCCTTCCCCTCTTGGAGGTACGGTCCTCGTTGTTCTTCGAACGAGTCTCATTGGCCTTCCTCTTGCGCAGACGAGGACGTGGTTTTTGAAATGGGGATGGACTCTGCCAATCCTTCTTCAGCGCATTCCTCTTCTCAAGCTAGGTTGTTTGAGTTGGTGGAGGTCCGTCATCATCGTCGTACTCCTCCTCATCACTTTGTTCCTCTTCTTCCTCTTGTTCTTCTTCTGCTCGCTCCTCGTCGTCTTCTTCCTCTTCATCTTCTTCCTCATCGTCCTCCTCCTCATCCTCCTCAACCACCTAGACGACGAGGCAGCATGGCTCGATGAAGCGAGGGTACGCATCGGGCCTGCAGGAACATGATCTTCAGCAGAGCTAGCGCACCCAAGCAGGCCCACCAGCTTGCGAAGCTTCACGAACTTCTGCAATAAGAATGAAAGAAACAACATAATACAGATCAAATTTATGATTACAAATGAACAAGGACATAACATGGCATGGATCCAATATTAGGTCACTCGAACATAAGGTAAGTCTAGGAGGCTCTATGTTACCTTTACCGTTTCCCTCAACTTGTTCTTAGAATCTCGGGTCTCGGGGACACCACCTAGCGCATTCGAGCCATAAAAAATGCATCTGTTCAGCTCTGAGGACTGCAAAGGAATAAGTGAGTCACAATGATGAATAAAATAGATTACATCCAAACACTGGTTCAAAACATACAAACACAACTTGCCACTCTGTTGATCAGGGGTGCATACTCCCTAAATCCACTCAGATCTCTGATGCACGCACGGTAGACCTCATCCTCGGAGACATCCTCCTCTAGCTCGGCGATATCTTATGTCGCCCACTGGGACTTCAGGCGAAGACGGTGCTTCACACCATCGTCGTACCACTTCACGTGTTCGTCGTACGCACCTCAGTCAACCAGTTTCCTCTCCCCATCTTTACGATACCTCCGCCGGTTCCACTCTGTCACGTGATCTTTATGCTCCACTCCCCAGTCTATGATCGACTGACATTTCTGCCTGCTCTTCCTGCAAGGCATAAGCAACGCTAAACATCATAAGAACGTCAAATGAAACAAAAACACGGAAACAAAGAACAATGCACTCACAAGTGGAGGCTGTGGCCACCGGTATCGTTGGGCAAGGCCGGTGGGGTATGTTGGAACATCCCAAATTGCATGGCCACGCGGTGCGGCAAGTGCCTCTCAACGGCGTACACACATATCATGGGCACAATGCACCACCAGCTAGTCTTGTCCTGCCCGCACATCACATTCAGCTCAAACCCCCACTCTCGGTCATGATATGGCCACCAGTTAACCTATTACAAAAAAATTGGTAAGCTCCCGATGAAAGTGGCGTCAAAAAGATAGATGAGCTAGTTTATATACCTGGTAAGGTGTCAAAGCGTCCAGCTCGTTGGTGAAGACCTTGTACAAAGCAACGATTGTGACCATGTAGACCTTCACCTTGTGCCAAGCATAAGCGGCGGTCGGGTATCGAGCGTTGTCGCCATCTTCTCCATAGTCAATCCATGGACGTCGTCGCATCTTCTCAGGACGCCCCACAGGCAAGCGTTCCCACATCCAAATGAAGAGGGCCTAGACAAATCCACACATACCGTATGATCCTTCCGCCCTACGGGTTGCGTCGTCAAGCTACAAAACACCAATTGATGATCAGATAACACAATATTAAGCAGCATACGTCCATAAAAAAGTGAGATATTCTCTTACTGAACGGTATAGGTAGGCAAGGCCGGCGGACCCCAACTGTACCATGCATCCCAGTCGGCTAGGAAGTCGAGATACATCCATAGGGCAGTATCCCCTGAGCAGTCTGGAAACATGACCTCAGTGACAAGAAACCACAGGTAGGCCCTCGCGTACCACTCTACGGTCCGACCATCGGCTTCTTCATGGCATTTGCTCCGGATCTTCAGGAGCCAGGGGAGTGGTACACCGGATGTCCGGTTACACTTAACGGGGGGGGGGGGGCAGTCGCCGATGAGGGAGGTAACCTCGCATGCCAGTTCTTCCTCTCCACTCGACCAGTGAGAGCATGGCCCTCGATAGGTAGGTTCGTGATCATCCCCCAATCTCGAGGGTCATCGTCATCTCACCACATGGGAGATGGAAACTGTGCGTCTCGGGCCACCACCGGTCCACCAAATCTGTGAGAACTGAGTGAACGAGCGTCGGCGGCACACGCTTGAACTACAGGACAAAACCTAACAGTCAGGCTTTCCTGAAGTACGGCGTGTAGCGCTCGTCGTACTGCATCTTCACGACATTCATGTGACCCCTCGTGCGTAGTGGCTGGAGCATCTATCAAAATGTGGACGCCAAAAATTAGTAACTTATTTTTCATCAATTCGAAAGCTTTGGTTCAATATTTGGATCATAGTAATTACCACTCCGTTCACTATGAAACGGGCACGATGACCCTTGTCGAACGCAGGGTCAAGCATGGAGTACCTAATGCCGATGTTGTCCGCAAGAGGTGGCGGCCTAAATAAAATTGCATAAACATAAGCATTATAAGCATAAGCATAAATAAATAAAAATTCAACATGATTCATTCATTCATATAACGACATCCACTATACGGATATATGATTTTTTTAAACATGATTCATTGATTTATTCAGTTTGTAAAAACAAATATTTTAAGCATAATTCCTCCAACAACATCTACTATACATCATGCATCATATCATATCAAAATGCATCATATCAAAACAAACATAAGAGTTAATTCCTCCAACATGCATCATATCATCATTTTTGCAAAAACAAAAAAAATAGGAACCAGGGTTCTTCTTCACACTACAATTCCAACTATTGACTAGAGTTAATATTCAACCCCATAGAACATCTAGAATCAACCTAAAACAAACCTAGGATTAAAAAAATCTAGTTCAAAAATAGGGTTGATTTGAAGCAAATAATGCCTCGAATCGGAAGCTATTTGGCTAAAACTAATTGGAGGGATTGGAGGAGCTTACTTTTCTCTTTTTGGAGCCATCTCAATCCGCAAAAACCGTCAAGAATCGAAAGAGGTCCGAGGGGGAGTTGAGGAGATGAGAGAGGGAGGAAGAGGGCTCTTCCTCTGTTCTTTCGGAGGGGTGGGGAACAAAGGGGGAGGGCGAACTGGCGCTTCGACCCTTATAACTACCAGTACCCTACCGCCAGGGTCCCTAGCGGTAGGTTTAGAGAGGCTACTGTCAAGTCGGGTGTTGGTAGGGGTCGAACGGAGGTCACGGCAGCCGTCACCAACTGCTGACGTGGATAAGTCATCTACCGTCGAGGTCACTGGCGGTAGGTTATCTAACCCTACCGCCAGGGACCCCGGCGGTAGGAAAAAAGGGTCGAATCTTGAAATTTTTCCCGACCGGGGTCATATCTGCCTCAACTACGGTAAAAGGGTCAAACATAAAATTTAGCCAAGCGGGGACACCCACTAGGGTCACATCAGCAGATACATGATAAAAGTGTTTGCTTCGCATGGCGCTCAACCCATGGGCATGGAGGTGGCGACGCACCGACAGATGCAAAGCTATCGTGCTTGAGCTGACACTGTCGAGAATCCACCATTGTCTTGAGAGCTATGTAGTGATGCCTTAGAGTCACCGCCGCCACCGACAGCATGAGGAGACCCACTATGGGTACATCATTGGCCTACATGGCAACCCCCCAAGGTGGTGGGAGCATCGGCCAGCCCAAAAACCCAGACGTGGCACTGTCGCTAAAGACGGGAACATCCGCAACCTGACATCATCAGTTCGTCACAATGGGTGTGTTTGGTTGCCTGCATTACCTCCAACCTGGCCGAGTTGGGCCGAAAAAACACGTTTGGTTGCAAACTGGGTGTGTTGGCTCGCATTGGCATGAACCTTAAAGCAGCCTAGAACCTGGCTCGTTGGAAACCCTCAAATCGGCAATTTCTAGCAAGCCATATTGAGTGCGGCACAAAAGCGATGCAGCTCGCATGCGATGGTGCAAGGCAAAATTGAGTGGATATGACGAGAGATAGAAATCGGGCGAGGTGGGACGGCGCCAAATCTAGCCTCACCGCCCCGTTTACTCGGCCACCACTAGCTCTAGGACAAGCACTTCCTCTGTTCTTAGCACCGGCGATGACTCAGATCTGCGCAAGCAGCTGTGTCAATATCCCTAATGGCAAGTTCTATCTAGGAAAACCAGGTACCATCTGAACGAGTTCGCTGGTATAAACTATCCTGGGACTCCCCATAAACTGTTTAATCTCAGACACTCCAGCCTTACATTACCATTGAGAGGTCATTTGGAGCTCTAAAGAACATGTTTAAGATGTGGAATCAGAAGCCATTCCACACTGTACCCATCTAGGTTAAGTGTTGCATTATGCATAACTGGATCCTACAATGGGGTCGTGATTAACTGCTGCTGGAGGCACTGTTCAAAAAATCATCCGATTCAGCGATTTATCGTCCGATTTATCACTACTCGTAGGATGACCGATAAGATTATGCCTTATCTCCACCGTTTATCTTTTGGGTCGATTTATCACTCTGACAAGCGATTTATCAGAAATTTACCGATAAATTAGGCGTATTTCTAGCACTATGTTTGCAATAACTATGTTTATTAGTGTTTTTGTTGACCTTATTATGCAATATGTACTATTCCCCTACTTTGTTTGTCATTATACAAGGATTCAAAGGCCAGGAATCAAGGTAACACTTTTGTCCAATATTTTTTGGTGCTAAATATAGATTATTTCAATGTCGCGAACCTGAAATTTTGCCAAAGATGGACGATTAATAGTCAACCGATAAAATCGATTAATCAACCGATTACCGATTAATCTCTAATTCATAGTTGATCGAGACGCTAACGATAAGCGATATCCTCAACATTGGCTGGAGGAGGAAGATGTGACGCCTAACGATGTTTTCAGCTCCGGCCATGGTGTGGAGGCATTTGACAACGAAGTGTGAAAGAATAAAATGATAGAGTGGGCATAGGAAATGTGGGATAACAAAGGTCAGATAAGGATTTGAAGAAGAAGAACTAGTTAGCATGGATGAACTTTCCCCTATTAAGCCATATGGATCTTAATAATTTGTATTGTCATTTGTTACTAGTTAGGATAAACTACAATTTGTTTCCTAGCTAGGACTGAAACTATGTTCACATCATGTGCGGTAAGATCACCGCTAGTGAGAAGTGGTGACAACACCTTATGCACTTTTGCAACCAAATATCGTGTGATTTGTGCGCCTACTGTAACACAACCAACCAAACAACGGGTCAATATTAGTGCCATCATGCAGCCAACCTAGATACGAACACCCAAACTATGTGTAGATGCTGGTTTTTGAGTTGTTTTACCTCAGCCAGGCCCACAATGCAAGAAAAATCAATGCACACAACCAAACACACCCATGCATCGCTCGTTGAGTGAAACTGGTGGAACCAGAATGAGAGGAGAAAGATAGACCCACGATTTTTAGATAATACTGAATTATAGACATGTTTATGTTGATTACTAAAGCCACCAGATTACCTATTGATGAGGATGTCTACAATGGGTAGGGTCACAGACCTGACATCTGGGGCCCACCAATGGTCCCACATCGGTATCAAAGTTCAGAAATAGAAGTGCACTCGGTCAGACCTGAGGAGTCACTCGGACGCACCTGAAGATGCACTCAGATGGATACATCTACACTCGGTCGACAAGAACTCAACGGTCCAGGAGACGTAGCGTTGAGTAATATGAAGAGACGTCCTCTGGGATTGATCAGACATACGTTACCAGTAACGTACTAGTTAAAGCGGCAGTTTCTATAACGAAGCTTTAACTAGCATTCAATGCGGCGCTCGGCTGGTGGTGGCACACTCTATATAAGCCACCACCGGACGCCGTAGCAAGGTTCCGACACTTGTATTCTCATACTCCCACATAAGCAAAACAAACCAGCCCCCGGGCTCGAGACGTAGGGTTTTTACCACTTCCGAGTGGGGCCTGAACTCGTACACATCCGAGTGAAACACCTGAGCCGCAACTAGACTTCACCCCTCCATTCGTACCCCTAGTTCTATTGTTAGGGACATTCCCACGACAGTTGGCGCCCACCGTGGGGCCACGCATCTAGCGAATTTCGGCGCAGGTAGAATTTCCATTTTCCTGTTCATCATGCACACTTTCGGCGGCGAGATCCTCTTCGGGTCACTCAGCTTCGTCGTCGACGATTCGGCGTGGCTGCAGGAGGCACCGCTGGACACTGTGCACTTTAGCGCGACGTCGTTCGGAGTTCTTCTCCGGCAGCCATCCACGCCTTATCGACCGGTTTCCCCTACATGTCTCGCGGCTTTTCGCCGGCGCTCCGGACGCTCTAGGCTGCAGCGCTGGATCAAACATGCTGTGGCGGCGCAGGCCACGGGGCAGCAAGCGACTGCACTCGGAGCAGACGAGGTAGTCCATTGTCTTTTCTCCTCTTCGGGAGATGACTCCTCCGATGCCGCTGGTCTCGAGAGCAGCGGAGAAGTGGCGGAGGTCTTTATGGCCGGCTCGTCCCGAGACGCTGCACCTCCAGGGTATTCGGTCGGAGGCGCCCGTGACCGGGAAGGCGATCATCGTCACGCCAGTACCGACGGCTACATCCCTCAACCGCTCACTCGGGAGCAGCGGGAGGAAATCAGGTGCAGGAACGATGAAGTCCTTCAGACGCCCATTGCGGGGAACACCCCCGAGCAGATAGCCCTCGAGGCCGCTCGCCAAGCCACTTTGGCCGAGCGCGAGCGTCTAGAGCGGTTACAGCACTCACTCGATGAGCGCGCGGCAAGGGAACTTCCCAGTTCCAGCCGTAGCCGCCGCCAGTTGACGTTCACAAAGGAACGCCCGTACACCATCCCAACGATGCGCACCCCTTTGATGAACCTGGCCGCGGCCACTAGGATCGCATATTCGATCCAGCCGTCCAACTCGGCGGCGGGCGAGGGCATTCGGCAGATCCAAGCTCTACTGAAGACCGCCCTACAGCAAAATTCAGAGGTATCGCAATCTCACCAGCGTATTCATAATGAATCCACTCGGGCAGATACTGTGTAGTCGGCTCATAGTCCTCTTGCGCTGAGGAGAGATCCGCGAACTCCTCCTCATCCGAGAGGCCAGTATGGAGGACGCGGGCGCGACGATAGCGATTTCAGTCGGACTCCCCCTCCGAGGGGCGGTCCGCGTGGCCAACGTCCATATGACGGGGGCTATCCACTTGGCAGAAACCGTGAGCGGAGTCCTGTCAGACACAAAGGCTACGATGCCCGATCAGAGATTACTCAGCGAGTGGTCGATCGGAACAGATATGACAGATACCGAGTGAGCGGATGGGGAGTTACCGGTCTCGGGTGCTTCAGCAGAAACATCCGAGAGGCGGAAATACCCCCTAACTACCGACTGGCAACCGGGATTGGCAAGTTCAATGGCGAGTCCAAGCCAGAAACTTGGCTAGAGGATTATCGAGTCGCTGTCCAGATCGGTGGCGGCGACGATTTCGTTGCCATGAAGCACCTTCCGCTCATGTTGGAAGGGTCTGCGCGGGCATGGTTGAATCAGTTGCCTGCCAACTGCATTTACTCCTGGGAAGACTTGGCCCGAGTGTTCATCAAAACATTCGAGGGCACCTACAAGCGTCCGGGCGGACTGACGGAACTCCAGCACTGTGTTCAAAAGAACAATGAAACTCTCCGAGAGTACATTCAGCGCTGGACCACGTTGCATAACACCGTGGAGAATGTCACCGAGCATCAGGCCGTGTGCGCCTTCAAGGCAGGCACGCTCGGTATCGGGAGTTAATCTTGAAGTTCGGTCGGTCTGGGGACCTATCCCTCAGTCGAGCCATGGAGATTGCAAACAAATACGCCAATGGTGAGGAAGAAGACCGCCTCCGAAGCGGCAAGGCGAGAGCCGGCAATGCCCCTCAATCGGGAGGCAACGCCGGGAAGAATCAGAAGCGGAAAGCTGACGCCTCCGGCAAGGCAGAAGTCGCAGCCGTCCAGGGGCAAGGGCAAGGCAAGCCGAAGCCCAAGAAAAAGAAGAAAGAGTGGACTCCCAAGAACAAGTCCGAGTTCAAATCCGACATCCTTGACCAACCGTGCCAGATTCATACCAAGACGGATGAAGAAGGCAACATTGTGCTTCCGAAGCATACCACTCGGGAATGTCGCCTGCTCAAGCAGGAGATGGGCGTTGAGCCCTCAGGTGAGAAAGTTGATGTCGAGGATGAGGAGGATACTTCCGAGTATCCGAAGGTTGATAAAGTCCTCAATGTGATCTTCGCTGATGTGGAGAGCAAGAGGCAGCTGAAGGTAATCAATCGGGAGGTTAATATGGCGGTTCTGACTGCTCCCAAATACCTCAACTGGACGAAGATGCCTGTCACCTTCGACCAGTCCGATCACCCGCCCCACATTGCCACCCCTGGGAGGCAGGTGCTGGTCGTTGATCCAGCGGTGGGCGGTGTCTGACTGCGCAAGGTCCTAATGGACGGAGGCAGCGGGCTCAATATCATCTACGCTGATACGCTCAAGGCTATGGGCATCCCGATGTCCCGATTGAGCAAGAGCAACATGCATTTTCATGGGATCGTCCCTGGAAAGAAGGCAGAGTCACTCGGCCAGATCGCTCTGGACGTAGTGTTTGGCGGCGAGAAGAACTTCCGAAAGGAAAAGCTGACTTTCGAGGTGGTAGACTTCCGCAGTGCATACCACGCCATCCTGGGTAGGCCCGTCTATGCACGTTTCATGGCCAGACCATGTTACGTGTATCTCAATCTCAAGATGCCAGGGCCTAAGGGTGTGATTATAGTCACTGGTGATCGGAAGGTCGCCGAAGAGTGCCTCCAGCAAGGCACAAAGATAGCCAATGAACAAGTGCTTGTAGTCGAGTTTGAAGGGTACAAGAAGGAGGTGGATACGGCTGATCTGCTCAGGTCAAAGCGGCCAGCTTCAGAATCGGCCTTCTAGTCAGCCGGCGAGACAAAGCAAGTTCATGTTCATCCGAGTGACCCGAGCACCGCTCCGACGAACATCTCCACTTCACTCGGAGACAAATAGGAAGCCGTGCTCATCCAGTTCCTCCGTGAGAACTGGGACATCTTCGCATGGAAGCCGTCTGACATGCGTGGTGTACCCATGGAACTGGCTGAGCACTGATACGTCTCCAACATATCTATAATTTATGAAGTATTCATGCCATGTTTACAATAATTTTATATGATTTTGGTATGATTTTATTAGAACTAACCCGGACTGATGCTGTTTTCAGCAGAACAACCATGGTGTCGTTTTTTTGTGCAGAAATTAAAGTTCTCGGAATGGGCTGAAAATTTACGGAGAATATTTTTGGAAAATATAAAAAATAATGGAGCAAAAAGATACCGGAGAGGAGTCCCGAGGCAGCCACAAGCCTAGGGGGTGCCCCCCCTAGGGCGTGCCCCCTGGCTTGTGGGCCCCTCAGGAATCCCCTTGACGTGAGACCAACGCCAAAAATTCCTATAAATACCAAAACCCCCAGAAAGAAACCTAGATCGGGAGTTCCACCGCCGCAAGCCTCTGTAGCCACGAAAAACCAATCGGGAGCCTGTTCCGGCACCCTGCCGGAGGGGGAAACCATCACCGGAGGCCATTTTCATCATCCCGGCGGTCTCCATGACGAGGAGGGAGTAGTTCACCCTCGGGGCTGAGGGTATGTACCAGTAGCTATGTGTTTGATCTCTCTCTCTCTCGTGTTCTTGAGATGGCACGATCTTGATGTACCGCGAGCTTTATTAATATAGATGAATCATATGGAGTTTTCCCCTCTCTATCTTCTTGTGATGAATTGAGTTTTCCCTTTGAAATTTTCTTATCGGATTGAGTCTTTAAAGGATTTGAGAACACTTGATGTATGTCTTGCGATGGGATATCCGTGGTGACAATGGGATGTTCTATTGATCCACTTGATGTATGTTTTGGTGATCAACTTGCGGGTTCCGTGACCTTGGGAATCTATGCATAGGGGTTGGCACACGTTTTCGTCTTGACTCTCCGGTAGAAACTTTGGGGCACTCTTTGAAGTTCTTTGTGTTGGATTGAACATGATGAATCTGAAATTGTGTGATGCATATCGTATAATCAAGCCCATGGGTACTCGTGGTGACATTGGAGTATCTAGGTGACATTAGGGTTTTGGTTGATGTGTATCTTAAGGTGTTATTTTAGTACGAACTCTAGGGCTGTTCATGACACTTATAGGGATAGCTCATACGATTGATCGGAGAAGATAACTTTGAGGTGGTTTCGTACCCTACAATAATTTCTTCGTTTGTTCTCCGCTATTTGTGACTTTGGAGTGAACTTTGTAAGAGCACATTTCTCCATGTGTGGTTTTGGTAATTGATGACACCCCTATGGACTAATGGTTGCCTTGAGTTATATTCGAAGGATTTGTCCGTAGGTACTTCTTGAAGTCCATCTGTTGGTTTCAAGGAGTGTATATGGTGACCAAGGTGGTATTCAAGGTTTTATCCAAAGATTGGTCATGTGAGAGTTGAGCTTATCACAAGCATGTCTTGAAGAATAAGATTGTGTGAGAATTAATGTTTACCTTCAAGACATCATCTTATGAAGAGAGAAGATAAGATACAAGGTTGATCAAGACTAAGTCAAAGAGTGAATCAAGTTGATCAACATACAAAGCGTACAAGATGTACCGAGAGGGATCAAGTGATCCCATGGTGTGGTAAGCATTGTCCATTGCGCTTTGTGTACTAACCCATGGTCTACGTGAGAGTTCTATATGGGGTTAGGTATGTTTCCATGGGCTTGCGTCAAGAGGAAGATCTCATACAACCCATGGAGGATGACATCAAGTGGTGATCGTCATCAAGGTTGCGGTGTGCAAGTTCAAGTGAAGCATCACGGAAAGATCATTCTTGAAGCTTGCCGTTCATTGTGGTGACAATGGACTTTTGAAGGTGTGCCGAAGAGTGGCTCACCCATAGTGGAGCATGGGGGAGCAATCAACTAGTCTTCATCAAGCCGGCGCAATCAAGAAAGGTGGTCCATCTTGAGGAAGTCAAGATCGTCATCATCTAGCTCAAGTGGACTATGCGCAAGGCAAAGGTTTGACCTTGATAGGGTTTTCTATTTTACCGGTCTCATGGTGGTAGTTGGGAGACCGGGTTATAGGATCGATTGCCGTACTATCAAGGGGGGCTCTCAAGTGAGTAGCTTGATCGTATCGTTCGTTGAGAGCTCAAACCATTGCATTCTTGGCATCATCATCTTTCTTGGTTCTTGGTTGGCTTTTCTCTATGTGGGTTCTTGAGCTTACGGTCAGCTTCATGACAAGCTCAAGTTCATCGAAAACGGAGTCCTTATGCATCTTCTATGATGTTTTCGATGTTGGAGTTTTTGCCGATTCTTCATTGATAGAGGTTTCACATCTCTATATCATTGGCATTTTCATATTGCCTCTTCTTAAGATAGCTCTTGTCGTCCTGAATCCAACAAGCTTGAGTTTGCTTAATTCGGAGCTCATATGCGAAGGTTATGGCAGTTCTGGTTTTACTGGTTCCATCTGGCTGCTCTGGTTCTTTGTTTCCCTCCGGGGGCGGTAGTACCGCTCAAGGGAGCGGTAGTACCGCAGGAGACAGCGGTAGTACCGCTCCAGTGAGCGGTAGTACCGCTGTCCCCAGCCCTGTTGCGTGCGCTTGCGGTAGTAGGCGCGGATGTAATTTTTTACATCCGCCCTCGAGCGGTAGTACCGTGATGTATGTGCGGTACTACCGTGCCGGATATTTTCTTGAAGCTAGCTCTAGCGGATGTAGCCCGGAAGTAATTTTTTACATCCGTGGACGCGCGATAGTACTGCTACCCCGAGCGGTAGTACCGCTGCCTCACGGTGTCTTCTGCCGTGTGCTGCACCTGAGTGGCCGTTGAATACTACCCCCGCGGTAGTACCGCGAGGGCAGGCGGTAGTACCGCTCCGGCAGTACTACCGGCATGTTGCTTCGTTGCAGTAGTGTTTCATATGGCTACTACCGCCCTAGCGGTAGTACCGCTCCTTGGAGCGGTAGTACCGCTCTGTGCGGGCTGTGAGGATAACGGTTAGATTTTTCCCCACCTATAAAAGGGGGTCTTCTTCCCCATTGAACCTTATCTCTTGAGCTCGAGTTTGCCCCCCATTGTTGACCTTCTTCGAGCTTGCTAACTCTCAATCCCTCCAATGATTCTTGCTAGTTCTTGAGGGAAAAGGGAGAGGAGATCTAGATCCACATTTCCACCAATCACTTTCTCCTCTATGTGAGGGGAACCCCTTGGATCTAGATCTTGGAGTTCTTCGTGTTCTTCTTTGTTCTTCCTCTCATTTTCCTCCCTAGCATTAGTTGCTTTGGTGGGATTTGGGAGAGAAGGACTTGGGCACTTCGTGTGCTCTTGCCATTGCATTTGGTGCATAGGTTTGAGTTCTCCACGGTGATACGTGGAAGTGAAGTTTGAGAAGCTTATTACTCTTGGGTGTTTGAGCACCCTTGAGCTTGTTCCTCTTGGGTGCTTTGGTGCCCTAGACGGTTGGTGGTGCCTCAGAGCTCAATCATTGTGGTGCAAAGCTCCGGGCAAGCTTCGGGGTCTCCAATTAGGTTGTGGAGATTTCCCAGAGCATTTGAGGTCACCTCGGAGCCACAATCCATTGTGGTGAAGCTTCGTGGTCTTGTTGGGAGCCTCCAATTAAGTTGTGGAGTTTGCCCCAACCTTGTTTGTACGGGTTCGGTGACCGCCCTCAAGGGTCCCTTAGTGGAATCACGGCATCTTGCATTGTGCGAGGGCGTGAGGAGATTACGGTGGCCCTAGTGGCTTCTTGGGGAGCATTGTGCCTCCACACCGCTCCGAACGGAGATTAGCATCCGCAAGGGTGTGAACTTCGGGATACATCGTCTTCTCCGCGTGCCTCGGTTATCTCTTACCCGAGCCCTTTACTTATGCACTTTACTTTGCGATAGCCATATTGTTTCTTGTTATATATCTTGCTATCACTTAGTTGTCTATCTTGCTTAGCATAAGTTGTTGGTGCATATAGGTGAGCCTAGTTGTTTTAGGTTTTGTCTTGACTAATTAAACGATAGTTTTATTCCGCATTTGTTCAAGCCTAAACCGTAATTATTTTAAAGCGCCTATTCACCCCCCCTCTAGGCGACATCCACGTCCTTTCAAACTCTTTGTCGCACGTGAGGGATTTACATATGATTCAACTATGTCAGTATTGTTGAGAGAACTTGCACTAGTGAAAGTATGAACCCTAGGCCTTGTTTTGAAGCTTTGCAATACCGTTTTTGCTCACTTTTGTTACTTGCTACCTTGCTGTTTTTATATTTTCAGATTACAAAAACCTATATCTACCATCCATATTACACTTGTGTCACCATCTCTTCGCCGAACTAGTGCACCTATACAATTTACCATTGTATTGGGTGTGTTGGGGACACAAGAGACTCTTTGTTATTTGGTTGCAGGGTTGTTTGAGAGAGACCATCTTCATCCTACGCCTCCCACGGATTGATAAACCTTAGGTCATCCACTTGAGGGAAATTTGCTATTGTCCTACAAAACTCTGCGCTTGGAGGCCCAACACGAGTCTACAAGAACAAGGTTGCGTAGTAGACATCAAGCTCTTTTATGGCGCCGTTGCCGGGGAGGTGAGTGCTTGAAGGTATATCTTTATATCTTGCAATTGAATCTTTTAGTTTCTTGTTTTATCACTAGTTTTGTTTTATAAAAGAAAACTACAAAAAAATGGAATTGAGGTTGCCTCATATACTTCATCTTTATAATGTCTTTCGTGAAAATGATGGAAAGGAAAATTGTGCCAAAGTGTTAGAAGAAGAAGTCAATAAAATGTTTGGCGCTAAATCTTTGTATGATGAGCATGATTTCAATGTTGTTAGCATGAATTCCTTGAATATTCATGATGCTAATGATATGCAAAGCTACAAGCTTGGGGATGCTATGTTTGATGAAGATGATATGTTTAGTCCCCCAAGTTTTGATGAGCAAATTTATTATGATGAAAGCATGCCTCCTATTTATGATGATTATTGTGATGACATGTATGCTATAAAGAATAATGATAACCATGAAACTTGTCATCATGATTTTAATTTTCAATTGGATTATGCTTCACATGATAGTTATTTTGTTGAGTTTGCTCCCACCACTATTAGTCATGATAAGAAATTTTCTTGTGTGGAGAGTAGTAAAATTTCTATGCTTGTAGATCATGAAAAGAATGCTTTATGTGCTGGTTATATTGTGAAATTCCTTCATGATGCTACTGAAAATTATTATGATGGAGGAACATATGCTTGTAGGAATTGCAATAATATCAAGTTTCCTCTCTATGTGTTCAAAGTTTTGAAGTTATGCTTGTTTTGCCTTCCTATGCTAGTTGATTCTTGCTCCCATAAATTGTTTGCTCCCAAAATCCCTATGCATAGGAAGTGGGTTAGACTTAAATGTGCATGTCATGAGATTCATGATGCTCTCTTGCATGTTTCAATTACTATTCTTATGTGAGCATCATTGAAATCATCATGCCTAGCTAAAAGGCTTCAAAGAAAAGCGCTTGTTGGGAGACAACCCAACACTTTTAGTTTCTGTTTTTATATGTTCACATGATTAATCTACTGTAGTAATCATGTTTTGTGTATTTTATTTCAATAAAGTGCCAAGTAAAACCTTTGGGATGACTCACAAGATGAGTAGAATTGATGCTGAACCAAAACAGAAACTTTTGACTCCAGTACAGGAATATTCAATTTTTACTGGAGCGTGATAATGATCTGAAATTTTTACACAGTCTTGATATACAAATTATTCAGGTTTTTTCTAATTTTTCAGAATTTTTACAGACATGGAAGTATGGTTACACTACAGATCTTCACAGACTGTTCTGTTTTTGACAGATTCTGTTTTGCATGCATAGTTTGCTTGTTTTAGTGTTTCCATAGCTTATATTTAGCGGTATAAATTATGGGAATGATAGAATACCGTAGGTATCATGTGGGAACAATTATGAATCTTGTCTTGACAGTACCTAAGTGAATTATCTTTATTTATTATACTAACCCTTCTCACGAAGTTCCGTTAAGTTTTGTGTGATTGAAGTTTTCAAGTTTTGGGTGAGACACCGATATGAGGGGAATAAGGAGTGACAAGAACCTAAGCTTGGGGATGCCCAAGGCACCTCCAAGGTAATATCCAAGGAATACTCAAGCGCCTAAGCTTGGGGATGCCCCGGAAGGCATCCCCTCTTTCATCTTCAACACTATCGGTATATCTTACTTGGAGCTATATTTTTATTCGTCACATAATATGAGTTTTGCTTGGAGCGTCATTTTATTTTGTTGTTCTCTGTTAGGTGTTATTTATAATCTTGTTTTTCAATAAAAAGTTCCAAGAATTGCCTTTAGGATGCTTGAATTGCATGTTTGATGTGTGTTGTGTAAAAACAGAAACTTTTGCTGTAGTGTTTGAATTTTCATATTTTACTGGAACGTGGTAAGTTTCTGAAATTTTTACACAGTGTTTTCATATAAATAATTAGCATGTCCTAAATTTTCATAATTTTGTGAGTTAAAGAAGTACACTGGTTTAATAGATTTCTACAGACTGTTCTGTTTGGACAGATTGCTGTCATAGTTTTGTTATCTGCTTATCCTTTAGTCTCCATAGCCTATATTGGTAGATATAAATTGTGGAAATGATAGTAAACAGTAGATGATGTTTGAAAATTATTGTGCAACTTGTTTTGGCAGTACATAAAGAGTTGACTTATTATTATGTGCACTAACCTATCTCACGAGTTCTTTTCGAGTTTTGTGTGGATGAAGTTTTTGAGAATAGGTGAAACCGGGATATGAGAGGATTGAACGAGATTCAAAAGCTCAAGCTTGGGGATGCCCAAGGCACCCCAAGTAAATATTTCAAGAAGTCTCAAGCATCTAAACTTGGGGATGCTACGCATCCCACCTCTCTTCATCAACAATTATCGGTTAGCCTATGTTGAGCCTAAATTTTTATTCGTTCACATGATGCGTGCTATTCTTGGAGTGCTATTTTTCATTTGCTTGCTGTTTAATAAAATACTTAAGATCTGAAATTCTTAGATGAGAGAGTCTTCACATAGTTATTTAATTGTTGACTACGCATTGATCTTCACTTATATCTTTTTGGAGTAGTTTGTCATTCACTCTCGTGCTTCACTTATATCCTATGAGTAAATGGTTGAATGAATTGAATATCATAAATCTGAAATTAAATATGCTTCATATACTTATCCCATGGGGAGTAATGACTTCACACATAATAAGTATAGGTGGTAAAATTTATTGAAAGTTAGCAAACACCGCATTGGTCACTTGAACAATTCATGAAAGAATATTGAAGGAAGAGAGATTCCACATATAAATATACTATCTTGGACATCTTCTATGATTGTGAGCTCATTAATTATTTTCAAACTCGAGAAAATTAGTTAAAATTGGACAAGGAAGACAACTTAATGAGTTATGTTTGGGTATATTTGTATAGAAGTTATATTGTTATGGATCCTCCAACATGTGGTGCTTGCTTCCACCTCATACTAGCCAAAACTTCCGCACCAAGTAGAAATACTACTTGTGCATCCAAACACCCTTAAACCAGTTTTTCCATGAGAGTCCGCTATACCTACCTATGGATTGAGTAAGATCCTTCAAGTAAGTTGTCATCGGTGCAAAAAGCAATAAAAATTGCTCCTAAATATGTATGATCTTTTATTATAAGGGAAAATAAGCGTTGTACGAACTTGTGATGGTAAAGAAATAAAAGCGACGGACTGCATAATAAAGGTTGCTATCACAAAGGGTAATACAACGTGACGTTCCTTTGCATTAAGGGTTTGCACATCCAAAAACAAAATGCGCATGACAACCTCTGCTTCCCTCTGCGAAGGGCCTATCTTTTACTTTCTAGTACTTACCTTTATGCAAGAGTCATGGTGATCTTCACCACTTCCTATATTTCGCCTTTTTCTCTTGGCAAGCGTCATGTGTTGGGGAATGATCTAGACATATATATCCACACAAATATATTTGATCATGAATTATTATTGTTGACAATTATCTATATGATAAATAAGTTGGGAGGCGAAACATTAATCCCCTATCTTTCTCTGTGTTCGATGGTTGCTATTTGTTCTAAAAATATGCTTTGAGTGTCAATAATCATGGAAGACTATATGATAGTTGAGTATGTGGGATTTGCTAAATCAAAGCTCTTACATAGACCCTTCCTGAAAATAAGATGAATTGCAATTGTTCGATGACTAGGAATATGGTTTGTTAGTTTTCAAGAAACTTTCTGGTCTATACTTTAATATGTGAATAGCTTGTAACTTGATCATGAGAAGTTTTATGAGATGAGCTACTGTTTATGGTTTATATTGATGCTAGAAAAAGTGATTGGAATTATCATTGATCAAACTTGTGCACTTGCTAGCATTCACACTTCATAAATTATTTCTTTTATCATTTACCTACTCGAGGACGAGCAGGAATTAAGCTTGGGGATGCTGATACGTCTCCAACGTATCAATAATTTATGAAGTATTCATGCCATGTTTACAATAATTTTATATGATTTTGGTATGATTTTATTAGAACTAACCCGGACTGACGCTGTTTTCAGCAGAACAACCATGGTGTCGTTTTTTTGTGCAGAAATTAAAGTTCTCGGAATGGGCTGAAAATTTACGGAGAATATTTTTGGAAAATATAAAAAATAATGGAGCAAAAAGATACCGGAGAGGAGTCCCGAGGCAGCCACAAGCCTAGGGGGTGCCCCCCCTAGGGCGTGCCCCCTGGCTTGTGGGCCCCTCGGGAATCCCCTTGACGTGAGACCGACGCCAAAAATTCCTATAAATACCAAAACCCCCAGAAAGAAACCTAGATCGGGAGTTCCACCGCCGCAAGCCTCTGTAGCCACGAAAAACCAATCGGGAGCCTGTTCCGGCACCCTGCCGGAGGGGGAAACCATCACCGGAGGCCATTTTCATCATCCCGACGGTCTCCATGACGAGGAGGGAGTAGTTCACCCTCGGGGCTGAGGGTATGTACCAGTAGCTATGTGTTTGATCTCTCTCTCTCTCTCGTGTTCTTGAGATGGCACGATCTTGATGTACCGCGAGCTTTATTAATATAGATGAATCATATGGAGTTTTCCCCTCTCTATCTTCTTGTGATGAATTGAGTTTTCCCTTTGAAATTTTCTTATCGGATTGAGTATTTAAAGGATTTGAGAACACTTGATGTATGTCTTGCGATGGGATATCCGTGGTGACAATGGGATGTTCTATTGATCCACTTGATGTATGTTTTGGTGATCAACTTGCGGGTTCCGTGACCTTGGGAATCTATGCATAGGGGTTGGCACACGTTTTCGTCTTGACTCTCCGGTAGAAACTTTGGGGCACTCTTTGAAGTTCTTTGTGTTGGATTGAACATGATGAATCTGAAATTGTGTGATGCATATCGTATAATCAAGCCCATGGGTACTCGTGGTGACATTGGAGTATCTAGGTGACATTAGGGTTTTGGTTGATGTGTATCTTAAGGTGTTATTTTAGTACGAACTCTAGGGCTGTTCGTGACACTTATAGGGATAGCTCATACGATTGATCGGAGAAGATAACTTTGAGGTGGTTTCGTACCCTACAATAATTTCTTCGTTTGTTCTCCGCTATTTGTGACTTTGGAGTGAACTTTGTAAGAGCACATTTCTCCATGTGTGGTTTTGGTAATTGATGACACCCCTATGGACTAATGGTTGCCTTGAGTTATATTCGAAGGATTTGTCCGTAGGTACTTCTTGAAGTCCATCTGTTGGTTTCAAGGAGTGTATATGGTGACCAAGGTGGTATTCAAGGTTTTATCCAAAGATTGGTCATGTGAGAGTTGAGCTTATCACAAGCATGTCTTGAAGAATAAGATTGTGTGAGAATTCATGTTTACCTTCAAGACATCATCTTATGAAGAGAGAAGATAAGATACAAGGTTGATCAAGACTAAGTCAAAGAGTGAATCAAGTTGATCAACATACAAAGCGTACAAGATGTACCGAGAGGGATCAAGTGATCCCATGGTGTGGTAAGCATTGTCCATTGCGCTTTGTGTACTAACCCATGGTCTACGTGAGAGTTCTATATGGGGTTAGGTATGTTTCCATGGGCTTGCGTCAAGAGGAAGATCTCATACAACCCATGGAGGATGACATCAAGTGGTGATCGTCATCAAGGTTGCGGTGTGCAAGTTCAAGTGAAGCATCACGGAAAGATCATTCTTGAAGCTTGCCGTTCATTGTGGTGACAATGGACTTTTGAAGGTGTGCCGAAGAGTGGCTCACCCATAGTGGAGCATGGGGGAGCAATCAACTAGTCTTCATCAAGCCGGCGCAATCAAGAAAGGTGGTCCATCTTGAGGAAGTCAAGATCGTCATCATCTAGCTCAAGTGGACTATGCACAAGGCAAAGGTTTGACCTTGATAGGGTTTTCTATTTTACCGGTCTCATGGTGGTAGTTGGGAGACCGGGTTATAGGATCGATTGCCGTACTATCAAGGGGGGCTCTCAAGTGAGTAGCTTGATCGTATCGTTCGTTGAGAGCTCAAACCATTGCATTCTTGGCATCATCATCTTTCTTGGTTCTTGGTTGGCTTTTCTCTATGTGGGTTCTTGAGCTTACGGTCAGCTTCATGACAAGCTCAAGTTCATCGAAAACGGAGTCCTTATGCATCTTCTATGATGTTTTCGATGTTGGAGTTTTTGCCGATTCTTCATTGATAGAGGTTTCACATCTCTATATCATTGGCATTTTCATATTGCCTCTTCTTAAGATAGCTCTTGTCGTCCTGAATCCAACAAGCTTGAGTTTGCTTAATTCGGAGCTCATATGCGAAGGTTATGGCAGTTCTGGTTTTACTGGTTCCATCTGGCTGCTCTGGTTCTTTGTTTCCCTCCGGGGGCGGTAGTACCGCTCAAGGGAGCGGTAGTACCGCAGGAGACAGCGGTAGTACCGCTCCAGTGAGCGGTAGTACCGCTGTCCCCAGCCCTGTTGCGTGCGCTTGCGGTAGTAGGCGCGGATGTAATTTTTTACATCCGCCCTCGAGCGGTAGTACCGTGATGTATGTGCGGTCCTACCGTGCCGGATATTTTCTTGAAGCTAGCTCCAGCGGATGTAGCCCGGAAGTAATTTTTTACATCCGTGGACGCGCGATAGTACTGCTACCCCGAGCGGTAGTACCGCTGCCTCACGGTGTCTTCTGCCGTGTGCTGCACCTGAGTGGCCGTTGAATACTACCCCCGCGGTAGTACCGCGAGGGCAGGCGGTAGTACCGCTCCGGCAGTACTACCGGCATGTTGCCTCGTTGCAGTAGTGTTTCATATGGCTACTACCGCCCTAGCGGTAGTACCGCTCCTTGGAGCGGTAGTACCGCTCTGTGCGGGCTGTGAGGATAACGGTTAGATTTTTCCCCACCTATAAAAGGGGGTCTTCTTCCCCATTGAACCTTATCTCTTGAGCTCGAGTTTGCCCCCCATTGTTGACCTTCTTCGAGCTTGCTAACTCTCAATCCCTCCAATGATTCTTGCTAGTTCTTGAGGGAAAAGGGAGAGGAGATCTAGATCCACATTTCCACCAATCACTTTCTCCTCTATGTGAGGGGAACCCCTTGGATCTAGATCTTGGAGTTCTTCGTGTTCTTCTTTGTTCTTCCTCTCATTTTCCTCCCTAGCATTAGTTGCTTTGGTGGGATTTGGGAGAGAAGGACTTGGGCACTTCGTGTGCTCTTGCCATTGCATTTGGTGCATAGGTTTGAGTTCTCCACGGTGATACGTGGAAGTGAAGTTTGAGAAGCTTATTACTCTTGGGTGTTTGAGCACCCTTGAGCTTGTTCCTCTTGGGTGCTTTGGTGCCCTAGACGGTTGGTGGTGCCTCAGAGCTCAATCATTGTGGTGCAAAGCTCCGGGCAAGCTTCGGGGTCTCCAATTAGGTTGTGGAGATTTCCCAGAGCATTTGAGGTCACCTCGGAGCCACAATCCATTGTGGTGAAGCTTCGTGGTCTTGTTGGGAGCCTCCAATTAAGTTGTGGAGTTTGCCCCAACCTTGTTTGTACGGGTTCGGTGACCGCCCTCAAGGGTCCCTTAGTGGAATCACGGCATCTTGCATTGTGCGAGGGCGTGAGGAGATTACGGTGGCCCTAGTGGCTTCTTGGGGAGCATTGTGCCTCCACACCGCTCCGAACGGAGATTAGCATCCGCAAGGGTGTGAACTTCGGGATACATCGTCTTCTCCGCGTGCCTCGGTTATCTCTTACCCGAGCCCTTTACTTATGCACTTTACTTTGCGATAGCCATATTGTTTCTTGTTATATATCTTGCTATCACTTAGTTGTCTATCTTGCTTAGCATAAGTTGTTGGTGCATATAGGTGAGCCTAGTTGTTTTAGGTTTTGTCTTGACTAATTAAACGATAGTTTTATTCCGCATTTGTTCAAGCCTAAACCGTAATTATTTTAAAGCGCCTATTCACCCCCCCTCTAGGCGACATCCACGTCCTTTCAAACTCTTTGTCGCACGTGAGGGATTTACATATGATTCAACTATGTCAGTATTGTTGAGAGAACTTGCACTAGTGAAAGTATGAACCCTAGGCCTTGTTTTGAAGCTTTGCAATACCGTTTTTGCTCACTTTTGTTACTTGCTACCTTGCTGTTTTTATATTTTCAGATTACAAAAACCTATATCTACCATCCATATTACACTTGTGTCACCATCTCTTCGCCGAACTAGTGCACCTATACAATTTACCATTGTATTGGGTGTGTTGGGGACACAAGAGACTCTTTGTTATTTGGTTGCAGGGTTGTTTGAGAGAGACCATCTTCATCCTACGCCTCCCACGGATTGATAAACCTTAGGTCATCCACTTGAGGGAAATTTGCTATTGTCCTACAAAACTCTGCGCTTGGAGGCCCAACACGAGTCTACAAGAACAAGGTTGCGTAGTAGACATCAAGCTCTTTTATGGCGCCGTTGCCGGGGAGGTGAGTGCTTGAAGGTATATCTTTATATCTTGCAATTGAATCTTTTAGTTTCTTGTTTTATCACTAGTTTTGTTTTATAAAAGAAAACTACAAAAAAATGGAATTGAGGTTGCCTCATATACTTCATCTTTATAATGTCTTTCGTGAAAATGATGGAAAGGAAAATTGTGCCAAAGTGTTAGAAGAAGAAGTCAATAAAATGTTTGGCGCTAAATCTTTGTATGATGAGCATGATTTCAATGTTGTTAGCATGAATTCCTTGAATATTCATGATGCTAATGATATGCAAAGCTACAAGCTTGGGGATGCTATGTTTGATGAAGATGATATGTTTAGTCCCCCAAGTTTTGATGAGCAAATTTATTATGATGAAAGCATGCCTCCTATTTATGATGATTATTGTGATGACATGTATGCTATAAAGAATAATGATAACCATGAAACTTGTCATCATGATTTTAATTTTCAATTGGATTATGCTTCACATGATAGTTATTTTGTTGAGTTTGCTCCCACCACTATTAGTCATGATAAGAAATTTTCTTGTGTGGAGAGTAGTAAAATTTCTATGCTTGTAGATCATGAAAAGAATGCTTTATGTGCTGGTTATATTGTGAAATTCCTTCATGATGCTACTGAAAATTATTATGATGGAGGAACATATGCTTGTAGGAATTGCAATAATATCAAGTTTCCTCTCTATGTGTTCAAAGTTTTGAAGTTATGCTTGTTTTGCCTTCCTATGCTAGTTGATTCTTGCTCCCATAAATTGTTTGCTCCCAAAATCCCTATGCATAGGAAGTGGGTTAGACTTAAATGTGCATGTCATGAGATTCATGATGCTCTCTTGCATGTTTCAATTACTATTCTTATGTGAGCATCATTGAAATCATCATGCCTAGCTAAAAGGCTTCAAAGAAAAGCGCTTGTTGGGAGACAACCCAACACTTTTAGTTTCTGTTTTTATATGTTCACATGATTAATCTACTGTAGTAATCATGTTTTGTGTATTTTATTTCAATAAAGTGCCAAGTAAAACCTTTGGGATGACTCACAAGATGAGTAGAATTGATGCTGAACCAAAACAGAAACTTTTGACTCCAGTACAGGAATATTCAATTTTTACTGGAGCGTGATAATGATCTGAAATTTTTACACAGTCTTGATATACAAATTATTCAGGTTTTTTCTAATTTTTCAGAATTTTTACAGACATGGAAGTATGGTTACACTACAGATCTTCACAGACTGTTCTGTTTTTGACAGATTCTGTTTTGCATGCATAGTTTGCTTGTTTTAGTGTTTCCATAGCTTATATTTAGCGGTATAAATTATGGGAATGATAGAATACCGTAGGTATCATGTGGGAACAATTATGAATCTTGTCTTGACAGTACCTAAGTGAATTATCTTTATTTATTATACTAACCCTTCTCACGAAGTTCCGTTAAGTTTTGTGTGATTGAAGTTTTCAAGTTTTGGGTGAGACACCGATATGAGGGGAATAAGGAGTGACAAGAACCTAAGCTTGGGGATGCCCAAGGCACCTCCAAGGTAATATCCAAGGAATACTCAAGCGCCTAAGCTTGGGGATGCCCCGGAAGGCATCCCCTCTTTCATCTTCAACACTATCGGTATATCTTACTTGGAGCTATATTTTTATTCGTCACATAATATGAGTTTTGCTTGGAGCGTCATTTTATTTTGTTGTTCTCTGTTAGGTGTTATTTATAATCTTGTTTTTCAATAAAAAGTTCCAAGAATTGCCTTTAGGATGCTTGAATTGCATGTTTGATGTGTGTTGTGTAAAAACAGAAACTTTTGCTGTAGTGTTTGAATTTTCATATTTTACTGGAACGTGGTAAGTTTCTGAAATTTTTACACAGTGTTTTCATATAAATAATTAGCATGTCCTAAATTTTCATAATTTTGTGAGTTAAAGAAGTACACTGGTTTAATAGATTTCTACAGACTGTTCTGTTTGGACAGATTGCTGTCATAGTTTTGTTATCTGCTTATCCTTTAGTCTCCATAGCCTATATTGGTAGATATAAATTGTGGAAATGATAGTAAACAGTAGATGATGTTTGAAAATTATTGTGCAACTTGTTTTGGCAGTACATAAAGAGTTGACTTATTATTATGTGCACTAACCTATCTCACGAGTTCTTTTCGAGTTTTGTGTGGATGAAGTTTTTGAGAATAGGTGAAACCGGGATATGAGAGGATTGAACGAGATTCAAAAGCTCAAGCTTGGGGATGCCCAAGGCACCCCAAGTAAATATTTCAAGAAGTCTCAAGCATCTAAACTTGGGGATGCTACGCATCCCACCTCTCTTCATCAACAATTATCGGTTAGCCTATGTTGAGCCTAAATTTTTATTCGTTCACATGATGCGTGCTATTCTTGGAGTGCTATTTTCATTTGCTTGCTGTTTAATAAAATACTTAAGATCTGAAATTCTTAGATGAGAGAGTCTTCACATAGTTATTTAATTGTTGACTACGCATTGATCTTCACTTATATCTTTTTGGAGTAGTTTGTCATTCACTCTCGTGCTTCACTTATATCCTATGAGTAAATGGTTGAATGAATTGAATATCATAAATCTGAAATTAAATATGCTTCATATACTTATCCCATGGGGAGTAATGACTTCACACATAATAAGTATAGGTGGTAAAATTTATTGAAAGTTAGCAAACACCGCATTGGTCACTTGAACAATTCATGAAAGAATATTGAAGGAAGAGAGATTCCACATATAAATATACTATCTTGGACATCTTCTATGATTGTGAGCTCATTAATTATTTTCAAACTCGAGAAAATTAGTTAAAATTGGACAAGGAAGACAACTTAATGAGTTATGTTTGGGTATATTTGTATAGAAGTTATATTGTTATGGATCCTCCAACATGTGGTGCTTGCTTCCACCTCATACTAGCCAAAACTTCCGCACCAAGTAGAAATACTACTTGTGCATCCAAACACCCTTAAACCAGTTTTTCCATGAGAGTCCGCTATACCTACCTATGGATTGAGTAAGATCCTTCAAGTAAGTTGTCATCGGTGCAAAAAGCAATAAAAATTGCTCCTAAATATGTATGATCTTTTATTATAAGGGAAAATAAGCGTTGTACGAACTTGTGATGGTAAAGAAATAAAAGCGACGGACTGCATAATAAAGGTTGCTATCACAAAGGGTAATACAACGTGACGTTCCTTTGCATTAAGGGTTTGCACATCCAAAAACAAAATGCGCATGACAACCTCTGTTTCCCTCTGCGAAGGGCCTATCTTTTACTTTCTAGTACTTACCTTTATGCAAGAGTCATGGTGATCTTCACCACTTCCTATATTTCGCCTTTTTCTCTTGGCAAGCGTCATGTGTTGGGGAATGATCTAGACATATATATCCACACAAATATATTTGATCATGAATTATTATTGTTGACAATTATCTATATGATAAATAAGTTGGGAGGCGAAACATTAATCCCCTATCTTTCTCTGTGTTCGATGGTTGCTATTTGTTCTAAAAATATGCTTTGAGTGTCAATAATCATGGAAGACTATATGATAGTTGAGTATGTGGGATTTGCTAAATCAAAGCTCTTACATAGACCCTTCCTGAAAATAAGATGAATTGCAATTGTTCGATGACTAGGAATATGGTTTGTTAGTTTTCAAGAAACTTTCTGGTCTATACTTTAATATGTGAATAGCTTGTTACTTGATCATGAGAAGTTTTATGAGATGAGCTACTGTTTATGGTTTATATTGATGCTAGAAAAAGTGATTGGAATTATCATTGATCAAACTTGTGCACTTGCTAGCATTCACACTTCATAAATTATTTCTTTTATCATTTACCTACTCGAGGACGAGCAGGAATTAAGCTTGGGGATGCTGATACGTCTCCAACGTATCAATAATTTATGAAGTATTCATGCCATGTTTACAATAATTTTATATGATTTTGGTATGATTTTATTAGAACTAACCCGGACTGACGCTGTTTTCAGCAGAACAACCATGGTGTCGTTTTTTTGTGCAGAAATTAAAGTTCTCGGAATGGGCTGAAAATTTACGGAGAATATTTTTGGAAAATATAAAAAATAATGGAGCAAAAAGATACCGGAGAGGAGTCCCGAGGCAGCCACAAGCCTAGGGGGCGCGCCCCCCCTAGGGCGTGCCCCCTGGCTTGTGGGCCCCTCGGGAGTCCCCTTGACGTGAGACCGACGCCAACAATTCCTATAAATACCAAAACCCCCAGAAAGAAAGCTAGATCGGGAGTTCCGCCGCCGCAAGCCTCTGTAGCCACGAAAAACCAATCGGGAGCCCGTTCAGGCACCCTGCCGGAGGGGGAAACCATCACCGGAGGCCATCTTCATCATCCCGGCGGTCTCCATGACGAGGAGGGAGTAGTTCACCCTCGGGGCTGAGGGTATGTACCTATAGCTATGTGTTTGATCTCTCTCTCTCATGTTCTTGAGATGGCACGATCTTGATGTACCGCGAGCTTTATTAATATAGATGAATCATATGGAGTTTTCCCCTCTCTATCTTCTTGTGATGAATTGAGTTTTCCCTTTGAAGTTTTCTTATCGGATTGAGTCTTTAAAGTATTTGCGAACACTTGATGTATGTCTTGCGATGGGATATCCGTGGTGACAATGGGATGTTCTATTGATCAACTTGATGTATGTTTTGGTGATCAACTTGCGGGTTCCGTGACCTTGGGAATCTATGCATAGGGGTTGGCACACGTTTTCGTCTTGACTCTCCGGTAGAAACTTTGGGGCACTCTTTGAAGTTCTTTGTGTTGGATTTAACATGATGAATCTGAAATTGTGTGATGCATATCGTATAATCAAGCCCATGGGTACTCGTGGTGACATTGGAGTATCTAGGTGACATTAGGGTTTTGGTTGATGTGTATCTTAAGGTGTTATTTTAGTACGAACTCTAGGGCTGTTCGTGACAATTATAGGGATAGCTCATACGATTGATCGGAAAAGATAACTTTGAGGTGGTTTCGTACCCTACAATAACTTCTTCCTTTGTTCTCCGCTATTTGTGACTTTGGAGTGAACTTTGTAAGAGCACATTTCTCCATGTGTGGTTTTGGTAATTGATGACACCCCTATGGACTAATGGTTGCCTTGAGTTATATTCGAAGGATTTGTCCGTAGGTACTTCTTGAAGTCCATCTGTTGGTTTCAAGGAGTGTATATGGTGACCAAGGTGGTATTCAAGGTTTTATCCAAAGATTGGTCATGTGAGAGTTGAGCTTATCGCAAGCATGTCTTGAAGAATAAGATTGTGTGAGAATTCATGTTTACCTTCAAGACATCATCTTATGAAGAGAGAAGATAAGATACAAGGTTGATCAAGACTAAGTCAAAGAGTGAATCAAGTTGATCAACATACAAAGCGTACAAGATGTACCGAGAGGGATCAAGTGATCCCATGGTATGGTAAGCATTGTCCATTGCGCTTTGTGTACTAACCCATGGTCTACGTGAGAGTTCTACATGGGGTTAGGTATGTTTCCATGGGCTTGCGTCAAGAGGAAGATCTCATACAACCCATGGAGGATGACATCAAGTGGTGATCATCATCAAGGTTGCGGTGTGCAAGTTCAAGTGAAGCATCACGGAAAGATCATGCTTGAAGCTTGCCGTTCATTGTGGTGACAATGGACTTTTGAAGGTGTGCCGAAGAGTGGCTCACCCATAGTGGAGCATGGGGGAGCAATCAACTAGTCTTCATCAAGCCGGCGCAATCAAGAAAGGTGGTCCATCTTGAGGAAGTCAAGATCATCATCATCTAGCTCAAGTGGACTATGCGCAAGGCAAAGGTTTGACCTTGATAGGGTTTTCTATTTTACCGGTCTCATGGTGGTAGTTGGGAGACCGGGTTATAGGATCGATTGCCGTACTATCAAGGGGGGCTCTCAAGTGAGTAGCTTGATCGTATCGTTCGTTGAGAGCTCAAACCATTGCATTCTTGGCATCATCATCTTTCTTGGTTCTTGGTTGGCTTTTCTCTATGTGGGTTCTTGAGCTTATGGTCAGCTTCATGACAAGCTCAAGTTCATCGAAAACGGAGTCCTTATGCATCTTCTATGATGTTTTCGATGTTGGAGTTTTTGCCGATTCTTCATTGATAGAGGTTTCACATCTCTATATCATTGGCATTTTCATACTGCCTCTTCTTAAGATAGCTCTTGTCGTCCTGAATCCAACAAGCTTGAGTTTGCTTAATTCGGAGCTCATATGTGAAGGTTATGGCAGTTCTGGTTTTACTGGTTCCATCTGGCTGCTCTGGTTCTTTGTTTCCCTCCGGGGGCGGTAGTACCGCTCAAGGGAGCGGTAGTACCGCAGGAGACAGCGGTGGTACCGCTCCAGTGAGCGGTAGTACCGCTGTCCCCAGCCCTGTTGCGTGCGCTTGCGGTAGTAGGCGCGGATGTAATTTTTTACATCCGCCCTCGAGCGGTAGTACCGTGATGTATGTGCGGTACTACCGTGCCGGATATTTTCTTGAAGCTAGCTCCAGCGGATGTAGCCCGGAAATAATTTTTTACATCCGTGGACGCGCGGTAGTAGTGCTACCCCGAGCGGTAGTACCGCTGCCTCACGGTGTCTTCTGCCGTGTGCTGCACCTGAGTGGCCGTTGAATACTACCCCCGCGGTAGTACCGCGAGGGCAGGCGGTAGTACCGCTCCGGCAGTACTACTGGCATGTTGCCTCGTTGCAGTAGTGTTTCATATGGCTACTACCGCCCTAGCGGTAGTACCGCTCCTTGGAGCGGTAGTACCGCTCTGTGCGGGCTGTGAGGATAACGGTTGGATTTTTCCCCACCTATAAAGGGGGTCTTCTTCCCCATTGAACCTTATCTCTTGAGCTCGAGTTTGCCCCCCATTGTTGACCTTCTTCGAGCTTGCTAACTCTCAATCCCTCCAATGATTCTTGCTAGTTCTTGAGGGAAAAGGGAGAGGAGATCTAGATCCACATTTCCACCAATCACTTTCTCCTCTATGTGAGGGGAACCCCTTGGATCTAGATCTTGGAGTTCTTCGTGTTCTTCTTTGTTCTTCCTCTCATTTTCCTCCCTAGCATTAGTTGCTTTGGTGGGATTTGGGAGAGAAGGACTTGGGCACTTCGTGTGCTCTTGCCATTGCATTTGGTGCATAGGTTTGAGTTCTCCACGGTGATACGTGGAAGTGAAGTTTGAGAAGCTTATTACTCTTGGGTGTTTGGGCACCCTTGAGCTTGTTCCTCTTGGGTGCTTTGGTCCCTAGACGGTTGGTGGTGCCTCAGAGCTCAATCATTGTGGTGCAAAGCTCCGGGCAAGCTTCGGGGTCTCCAATTAGGTTGTGGAGATTTCCCAGAGCATTTGAGGTCACCTCGGAGCCACAATCCATTGTGGTGAAGCTTCGTGGTCTTGTTGGGAGCCTCCAATTAAGTTGTGGAGTTTGCCCCAACCTTGTTTGTACGGGTTCGGTGACCGCCCTCAAGGATCCCTTAGTGGAATCACGGCATCTTGCATTGTGCGAGGGCGTGAGGAGATTACGGTGGCCCTAGTGGCTTCTTGGGGGAGCATTGTGCCTCCACACCGCTCCGAACGGAGATTAGCATCTGCAAGGGTGTGAACTGTTGGAGAACGTTGCATGGGAAACAAAAAATTTCCTACGCACACACAAGATCTATCCATGGTGATGAGCATCTACGAGAGGGAGAGTGAATCTACATACCCTTGTAGATCGCTAAGCGGAAGCGTTTAAGAAACGCGGTTGATGTAGTCGAACGTCTCCGCGATCCAAATCGCAAGTCGTCCCTCGAACCGATCACGAACTAGCGCCGAACGGACGGCACCTCCGCGTTCAACACACGTACGGCTTGATGACGCCTTCACCTCCTCGATCCAGCGAGCGATGGTGAAGTAGTGGTTGAGTTCCAGCAGCACGACGGCGTGGTGATGGTGGTGAGGAACAATCTCTGCAGGGCTTCGCCAAGCGCTACGAAGATTATGACGGAGGAACTAGAGGGCTAGGGTTGCCGGCACACGGCTTGGGAAATCCTGATGTATCCCGTGTGCTAGCCCTGCCCCTCTATTTATATGTTGAGCCTTGGGGTCTAAACTTGGAGTAAAAGCCTCCTCCAGGTCGGTTTTGCCCGCACAAGGTCGGTTTGGCCCGCAGGGAAAGAGTCCAACTCGGATCCCTGCCGAACCGTGCACAGTCGCGCACAAGCGGTAGTACCGCTCACAAGCGGTAGTACCGCTTGGGCGGTAGTACCGCTTCACACAAGCGGTAGTACCGCTTACGCGGCAGCAAAACTACTTTTTGCACTTTCCAATACCTCGTGGGCTTTATCCCTTTGGCCCATATAAAGTGTTGCTGTACCCGAACACTTCGGTAAACATTCGGAACCCCTTCCGGTGAATTCCGGAACCCTTCCGGAGATCAAAACACTATTATCACATATATCAATCTTTACCTCCAGACTATTCCGGAGATCCTCGTCATGTCTGGGATCTTATCCGGGACTCCGAACAACCTTCGGTCACCAACATAACTCAACTATACTAATCATCACCAAACGTTAAGTGTGTAGACCCTGTGGGTTCGAGAACTATGTAGACATGACCGAGACACCTCTACGGCCAATAACCAATAGCGGGACCTGGATGCCCATATAGGCTCCTACATATTCTACGAAGATCTTTTATCGGTCGAACCTCTATGTCAAGGATTCAGTTAATCCCGTATGCTGTTCCCTTTGTTCTTCGGTATGTTACTTGCCCGAGATTCGATCGTCGGTATCTCTATACCTAGTTCAATCTCGTTACCGGCAAGTCTCTTTACTCGTTCCGTAATACAAGATCTCGTGGCTAACACTTTAGTCACATTGCTTGCAAGGCTCATTGTGATGTTGTATTACCGAGTGGGCCCTGAGATACCTCTCCGTCATATGGAGTAACAAATCCCAGTCTTGATCCATGCCAACCCAACAGACACCCTCGGAGATACCTGTAGAGCACCTTTATAGTCACCCAGTTACGTTGCGACGTTTGATACACACAAGGTACTCTTCCGATGTCAGGGAGTTGCATGATCTCATGGTCATAGGAATAGATACTTGACATGCAGAAAACAATAGCAATAAACTGACACGATCATATGCTACGTTCGTAGTTTGGGTCTTGTCCATCACATCATTCTCCTAATGATGTGATCCCGTTATCAAATGACATCTCATGTCAATGGCCAGGAAACCTTAACCATCTTTGATCAACGAGCTAGTCAACTAGAGGCTTACTAGGGACACAGTGTTGTCTATGTATCCACACATGTATCTGAGTTTCCAATCAATACAATTATAGCATGGATAATAAACGATTATCATAAACAAGGAAATATAATAATAACCAATTTATTATTGCCTCTAGGGCATATTTCCAACAGTCTCCCACTTGCACTAGAGTCAATAATCTAGTTCACATCACTATGTGATTTACATTGTAATGAATCGAACACCCATGCAGTTCTGGTGTTGTTCATGTTTAGCCCTTGGAAGAGGTTTAGTCATCGGATCTGCAACATTTAGATCCGTGTGTACTTTGCAAATATTTATGCCGTCCTCCTTGATGTAATCGCGGATGGAATTGAAACGTCGCTTTATGTGTCTGGTCCTCTTGTGAAATCTTGGTTCCTTGGCTAGAGCAATGGCACCAGTGTTATCACAAAACAAAGTCATTGGGTTAAGCGCACTAGGCACTACTCCAAGATCTGTCATGAACTCCTTCATCCAGACACCTTCCTTCGCCGCCTCCGAGGCTGCGATGTACTCCGCTTCGCATGTAGAATCAGCTACCACGCTTTGCTTGGAACTGCACCAGCTAACCGCACCCCCATTAAGAATAAATACGTATCCGGTTTGAGACTTAGAGTCATCGGGATCAGTGTCAAAGCTTGCATCGACGTAACCCTTTACGACGAGCTCTTGATCACCTCCATAAACGAGAAACATGTCCTTAGTCCTTTTCAGGTACTTCAGGATATTCTTGACCGCCGTCCAGTGTTCCATTCCTGGATCACTTTGAAACCTTCCGACCATACTTATGGCAAGGCTGACATCGGGTCTTGTGCACAGCATTGCATACATAATAGAGCCTATGGCTGAAGCATAGGGGATGACACTCATCTTTTCTCTATCTTCTGCAGTCACTGGGCATTGAGTCTTACTCAACTTCACACCTTGCAAAACAGGCAAGAACCCCTTCTTGGACTGATCCATTTTGAACTTCTTCAAAATCTTATCAAGGTGTGTGCTTTGTGAAAGTCCTATTAAGCGTCTTGATCTATCTCTATAGATCTTGATGCCTAATATGAAAGCAGCTTCTCCTAGGTCCTTCATTGAAAAACTCTTGTTCAAATATTCCTTTATGCTTTCCAGCATTTCTATATTGTTTTCAATCAGTAATATGTCATCCACATATAATATTAGAAACGCTATAGAGCTCCCACTCACTTTCTTGTAAATACAAGCTTCTCCGTAAACTTGTATAAACCCGAACGCTTTGATCACTTCATCAAAACGAAGATTCCAACTCCGAGATGCTTGCACCAGTCCATAAATGGATCGCTGGAGTTTGCAAACTTTGTCAGCATTCTCTGGATCGACAAAACCTTCTGGTTGCATCATATACAACTCTTCCTTAAGGAAACCGTTAAGGAATGCTGTTTTGACATCCATCTGCCAAATTTCATAATCGAAAAAGGCAGCTATTGCTAACATGATTCTGACGGACTTAAGCATCGCTACGGGTGAGAAGGTCTCATCGTAGTCAACTCCTTGAACTTGTGAAAAACCCTTTGCCACAAGTCGAGCTTTATAGACGGTGACATTACCGTCCGCGTCCGTCTTCCTCTTAAAGATCCATTTGTTCTGAATGGCCTTACGCCCTTCAGGTAATACTTCCAAAGTCCATACTTTGTTTTCATACATGGATCCCATCTCGGATTTCATGGCCTCTAACCACTTCTCGGAATCCGGGCCCATCATCGCTTCTCCATAGCTCGTAGGTTCATCGTTGTCTAACAACATGACCTCTAAGACAGGGTTGCCGTACCACTCGGGAGCAGTACGCGTCCTTGTCGACCTACGAGGTTCGATAGCAACTTGATCCAAAGCTTCATGATCATCATCATTAACTTCCTCTTCAGCTAATGTAGGCTCCACAGAAACAACTTTCTGCGCTGCGCTACTCTCAGGTTGAAGTAAAGGTTCAACAGCCTCATCAAGTTCTATCTTCCTCCCACTCAATTCTTTCGAGAGAAACTCTTTCTCAAGAAATGTTCCGTTTTTAGCGACAAACACTTTGCCTTCGGATCTGAGATAGAAGGTATACCCAACTGTCTCTTTTGGGTATCCTATGAAGACGCATTTCTCCGCTTTGGGTTCCAGCTTTTCAGGCTGAAGCTTTTTGACATAAGCATCACATCCCCAAATTTTAAGAAACGACAGCTTTGGCTTCTTGCCAAACCAAAGTTCATATGGCGTTGTCTCAACGGATTTCGATGGTGCCCTATTTAAAGTGAATGCAGCTGTCTCTAATGCATAACCCCAAAACGATAGTGGCAAATCGGCAAGAGACATCATAGATCGCACCATATCCAATAAAGTTCGATTACGACGTTCGGACACACCATTACGCTGTGGTGTTCCAGGCGGTGCCAGTTGTGAAACAATTCCACATTGTCTTAAGTGACTGCCAAACTCATAACTCAGATATTCTCCTCCTCGATCAGATCGTAGGAATTTAATCTTCTTGTCACGATGATTCTCAACTTCACTCTGAAATTGTTTGAACTTTTCAAACGTTTCAGACTTGTGTTTCATTAAGTAAATATACCCATATCTACTTAAGTCATCAGTGAAGGTGAGAAAATAACGATAACCACCGCGCGCCTCAATACTCATTGGACCGCACACATCAGTATGTATGATTTCCAATAAGTCACTTGCCCGTTCCATTGTTCCAGAGAACGGCGTTTTAGTCATCTTGCCCAAGAGGCATGGCTCACATGTGTCAAGTGATTCAAAATCAAGTGACTCCAAAAGTCCATCAGCATGGAGCTTCCTCATGCGTTTTACGCCAATATGACCTAAACGGCAGTGCCACAAGAAAGTGGTCTTATCATTATCAATTCTACATCTTTTGGCATCAATGTTATGAACATGTGTATCATTACTATCGAGATTCAATAAGAATAAACCCCTCACATCGGGTGCATGACCATAAAAGATATTACTCATATAAATAGAACAACCATTATTCTCTGATTTAAATGAGTAACCGTCTCGCAATAAACAAGATCCAGATATAATGTTCATGCTTAACGCAGGCACCAAATAACACTTATTTAGGTTCATCACTAATCCCGACGGTAATCGAAGAGCGAGCGTGCCGACGGCGATCACATCAACCTTGGAACCATTTCCCACGCGCATCGTCACTTCGTCCTTTGCCAGCCTCCGTCTATTCCGCAGTTCCTGTTTTGAGTTGCAAATATGAGCAACCGCACCGGTATCAAATACCCAGGCACTACAACGAGAGTTGGTAAGGTACACATCAATAACATGTATATCATATATACCTTGTTTGTTGTTGGCCGCCTTCTTGTCAGCCAAATACTTGGGGCAATTCCGCTTCCAGTGTCCAGTTCCCTTGCAATGAAAACACACAGTTTCTGGTTTGGGTCCAGCCTTGGGTTTCTTCACGAGAGGAGCAACTGCTTTGCCACTCTTCTTGGAGTTACCCTTCTTACCCTTGCCATTTTTCTTGAAACTAGTGGTTTTATTGACCATCAACACTTGATGCTCCTTCTGAATTTCAGACTCAGCGGCTTTCAGCATCGCAAACAGCTCGGCGACTGACTTGTTCATCCCGTGCATGTTATAGTTCAACACGAAGCTCTTGTAGCTAGGTGGCAATGATTGAAGAACTCTGTCAGTGATAGCCTCTGGCGGAAGGGGCATCCCTAACTCAGCCAGACGGGTGGAGTACCCAGACATTCTGAGCACGTGATCACTGATAGACCCGTTCTCCTCCATCTTGCAAGCATAGAACTTATCGGAGATCTCATATCTCTCGATCCGGGCATTCTTCTGAAAGATAAACTTCAACTCCTGGAACATCTCATATGCTCCATGACGTTCAAAACGTCTTTGAAGTCCCGGTTCTAAGCCATACAACATTGCACATTGAACTATTGAGTAATCATCAGAACGAGCCTGCCAGGCGTTCACAACGTCTAGAGACTCAACTGGAGCGGGTGGATCACCAAGCGGTGCATCAAGGACATAAGCCTTCTGGCAAGCCGTAAGGATAATCCTTAGATTACGGGCCCAGTCCACAAAGTTACTTCCATCATCTTTCAACTTAGCTTTCTCTAGGAACGCATTAAAATTCAGGGGTGCTACTGCGCAAGCCATGATCTACAACATAAATATAGCAAAGACAACTTAGACTATTGTTCTAGATAATGAGTTTAGTTAATCATATTACTTAAAAAACTCCCACTCAAATTGACATCCCTCCGATCATTCGAGTGTAACATGATCCAAATCCACCAACTCAAGTCCGATCATCACGTGAGTTGAGGTGGTTTCAATGGTGAACATCTTCATGTTGATCATATCTACTATATGACTCATGTTCGACCTTTCGGTCTCTTGTGTTCCGAGGCCATGTCTGTACATGCTAGGCTCGTCAAGTTTAACCCGAGTGTTCCGCGTGTGCAACATGGCTTGCACCCGTTGTATGTGAACGTGGAGTCTATCACACCCGATCATCACGGCGTGTCTCGAAACGACGAACTTTCGCAACGGTGCACACTCGGGGAGAACACAATTTATCTTGAAATTTAAGTGAGGGATCACCTTATAATGCTACCGTCGTCCTAAGCAAAATAAGATGCATAAAAGGATTAACATCACATGCAAATCATAAGTGACATGATATGGCCATGAACTTGTGCTTTTGATCTCCATCTCCAAAGCACCGGCATGATCTCCATCGTCACCGGCATGACACCATGATCTCCATCATCTTGATCTCCATCAACGTGTCGCCATAAGGTTGTCGCGCCGACTGTTGCTTCCACGACTATTGCTAACGTTTAGCGATAAAGTAAAGCATTACATAGCGCTTAATGATTGACACGCAGGTCATACAATAATTAAAGACAACTCTATGGCTCCTGCCAGTTGCCGTACTCATCGACATGCAAGTCGTGATATTCTATACAACACATGATCATCTCATACATCACATATATCTCATCATGTAATTGGCCATATCACATCACAACATACCCTGCAAAAACAAGTTAGACGTCCTCTAATTGTTGTTGCAAATTTTACGTGGCTGCTACGGGTTTGCAAGAACCGTTCTTACCTACGCAAAACCACAACGTGGTGTAGTGATTGCTTTTTGATCTTCTAAAGGAACCCTCTTCATTGAAATCGATTCAACTAAAGTGAGAGAGACAGACACCCGCTAGCCATCTTTATGCAACGAAGTTACATGTAAGTTGAAGGAACCTGTCTCGCGTAAGTGTACGCGTAAAGTCGGTCCGGGCCGCTTCATCTCACAGTACCGCCGAATCAAATATCAACTAGTAACGGCAAGCAATATGTATACACCCACGCCCACAACTCGTTTGTGTTCTACTCGAGATCTCATCTACGCATAGACCTAGCTCATGATGCCACTGTTGGAGAACGTTGCATGGGAAACAAAAATTTTCCTACGCACACACAAGATCTATCCATGGTGATGAGCATCTACGAGAGGGAGAGTGAATCTACATACCCTTGTAGATCGCTAAGCGGAAGCGTTTAAGAAACGCGGTTGATGTAGTCGAACGTCTCCGCGATCCAAATCGCAAGTCGTCCCTCGAACCGATCACGAACTAGCGCCGAACGGACGGCACCTCCGCGTTCAACACACGTACGGCTTGATGACGCCTTCACCTCCTCGATCCAGCGAGCGATGGTGAAGTAGTGGTTGAGTTCCAGCAGCACGACGGCGTGGTGATGGTGGTGAGGAACAATCTCTGCAGGGCTTCGCCAAGCGCTACGGAGATTATGACGGAGGAACTAGAGGGCTAGGGTTGCCGACACACGGCTTGGGAAATCCTGATGTATCCCGTGTGCTAGCCCTGCCCCTCTATTTATATGTTGAGCCTTGGGGTCTAAACTTGGAGTAAAAGCCTCCTCCAGGTCGGTTTTGCCCGCACAAGGTCGGTTTGGCCCGCAGGGAAAGAGTCCAACTCGGATCCCTGCCGAACCGTGCACAGCCGCGCACAAGCGGTAGTACCGCTCACAAGCGATAGTACCGCTTGGGCGGTAGTACCGCTTCACACAAGCGGTAGTACCGCTCGGGCGGTAGTACCGCTTCACCAAGCGGTAGTACCGCTTACGCGGCAGCAAAACTACTTTTTGCACTTTCCAATACCTCGTGGGCTTTATCCCTTTGGCCCATATAAAGTGTTGCTGTACCCGAACACTTCGGTAAACATCCGGAACCCCTTCCGGTGAATTCTGGAACCCTTCCGGAGATCAAAAAACTATTATCACATATATCAATCTTTACCTCCAGACTATTCCGGAGATCCTCGTCATGTCCGGGATCTTATCCGGGACTCCGAACAATCTTCGGTCACCAACATAACTCAACTATACTAATCGTCACCAAACGTTAAGTGTGTAGACCCTGCGGGTTCGAGAACTATGTAGACATGACCGAGACACCTCTACGGCCAATAACCAATAGCGGGACCTGGATGCCCATATAGGCTCCTACATATTCTACGAAGATCTTTTATCGGTCGAACCTCTATGTCAAGGATTCAGTTAATACCGTATGCTGTTCCCTTTGTTCTTCGGTATGTTACTTGCCCGAGATTCGATCGTCGGTATCTCTATACCTAGTTCAATCTCGTTACCGGCAAGTCTCTTTACTCGTTCCGTAATACAAGATCTCGTGGCTAACACTTTAGTCACATTGCTTGCAAGGCTCATTGTGATGTTGTATTACCGAGTGGGCCCTGAGATACCTCTCCGTCATATGGAGTAACAAATCCCAGTCTTGATCCATGCCAACCCAACAGACACCCTCGGAGATACCTGTAGAGCACCTTTATAGTCACCCAGTTACGTTGCGACGTTTGATACACACAAGGTACTCTTCCGATGTCAGGGAGTTGCATGATCTCATGGTCATAGGAACAGATACTTGACATGCAGAAAACAATAGCAATAAACTGACACGATCATATGCTACGTTCGTAGTTTGGGTCTTGTCCATCACATCATTCTCCTAATGATGTGATCCCGTTATCAAATGACATCTCATGTCAATGGCTAGGAAACCTTAACCATCTTTGATCAACGAGCTAGTCAACTAGAGGCTTACTAGGGACACAGTGTTGTCTATGTATCCACACATGTATCTGAGTTTCCAATCAATACAATTATAGCATGGATAATAAACGATTATCATAAACAAGGAAATATAATAATAACCAATTTATTATTGCCTCTAGGGCATATTTCCAACATGAACTTCGGGATACATCGTCGTCTCCGCGTGCCTCGGTTATCTTTTACCCGAGCCCTTTACTTATGCACTTTACTTTGCGATAGCCATATTGTTTCTTGTTATATATCTTGCTATCACTTAGTTGTCTATCTTTCTTAGCATAAGTTGTTGGTGCATATAGGTGAGCCTAGTTGTTTTAGGTTTTGTGCTTGACTAATTAAACGATAGTTTTATTCCGCATTTGTTCAAGCCTAAACCATAATTATTTTAAAGCGCCTATTCACCCCCCCCCCCCCCTCTAGGCGACATCCACGTCCTTTCAAACTCTTTGTCGCACGTGAGGGATTTACATATGATTCAACTATGTCAGTATTGTTGAGAGAACTTGCACTAGTGAAAGTATGAACCCTAGGCCTTGTTTTGAAGCTTTGCAATACCGTTTTTGCTCACTTTTGTTACTAGCTACCTTGCTGTTTTTATATTTTCAGCTTACAAAAACCTATATCTACCATCCATATTACACTTGTATCACCATCTCTTCGCCGAACTAGTGCACCTATACAATTTACCATTGTATTGGGTGTGTTGGGGACACAAGAGACTCTTTGTTATTTGGTTGCAGGGTTGTTTGAGAGAGACCATCTTCATCCTACGTCTCCCACGGATTGATAAACCTTAGGTCATCCACTTGAGGGAAATTTGCTACTGTCCTACAAAACTCTGCGCTTGGAGGCCCAACACGAATCTACAAGAAGAAGGTTGCGTAGTAGACATCATGCACCGACTCCGAACCGATCCCAAGGCCAAGCCAGTCAAGGAGTACTTGCGCCGATCCTCCGTCGAGAAGCGCAAGGCGATTGGTCATGAGATAGCTCGGCTTCTTGCTGCTGAGTTCATTCATGAGATCTACCACTCCGAGTGGCTTGCGAATGTGGTCTTGGTACCGAAGAAGGACAAGTCACTCCGCATGTGTATTGACTTCAAACATCTCAATCGGGCCTGCCCGAAGGATCATTTTCCTCTACCCCGGATAGATCAGATAGTAGACTCTACAGCCGGATGCGAACGTCTGTCGTTCCTGGATGCGTACTCCGGGTACCACCAGATGCGAATGTACGGTCCCGATGAAATAAAAACAGCCTTTATCACCCCATTCGGGTGTTTTTGCTATGTCACGATGCCATTCGGTCTGAAGAATGCTGGAGCCACTTTTCAGCGTATGATCCAGAAGTGTTTGCAAGAGCAAATCAGTCGGAATGTGGAGGCATATATGGACGATATAGTAGTCAAGTCTAGGAAAGGTTCTGACCTCCTGACTGACCTTGGCGAAAACTTTGCAAACCTGCGGCGCTTCGGGATCAAGCTGAATCCAGCTAAGTGCACATTCGGAGTGCCTGCCGGAAAGTTACTCGGTTTCTGTCGTGGTTTTAACACGGCAGATGTCCGAAGACTTAGGTTCGAGGCCATCGCCATGGTAGTGGACTCAAAGGGGTTGATCGGGACGAAGGACACGAGTTTACCCACGTTCGGCCCCTCAAGTAGAGGTAAAAGCCTACATCCTACTTGTGTTGTATTGATTGGAGTATCGATTACAAGGGAGCGGATTGCTTGACCTAGTTCTCGATAGATTTGTTTCTTTTCTAAGCCGCCCCAGGGACTTGCCTTTATATATGAGGTCAAGGCCCTGGGTTACACGAGTCATAAACCGTCTTACACAACGTAGTCTGTTCTGTCTCTGAGCCGCCTTGCCGTCTTGGGCAAGCCATCTCCAGGCGGCTTAACCGCCCGGGTCTTCTTACCATCTTCTGTCTCTGGGCCTCCGCCTTAGCCCATCAGGTCAGCCGCCACGCGGCCTGGCCTTCATCTTCCGGGCCATCTTACTGGTCTTGGGCTATGAGCCGCCAGGTATGACCCGACCCCTCCTGGGCGGGTCTTACCCTGGGGTTATATCCCCAACATTAGGCCCCAGGTTGATTTGAGCCAGCTCATGTCAATCTTCAATTCACTTGGCAGCGAGTCTCATATTTTTGTCACCTAAAAAAGTTATAACCCGCCATGACGTCATATCGAATATTCCGGAAAGATTCTGTGACGTTCGCAACGGATCTTCTCATTTGAAAGGCCATCCCGAAAATCGAGGCGCCACGTTCGGTCAATCATCACTGTGCCTTCTCAATTCTCGCGCGCACTGTTGCCCTTCCAACTCATAAATAGGGACACGTGGTGCCCTTTTCCTTTCCTCTGCTGTCACTATCGTCTTCCTCCTTCGAACGACCAAACCTCTGGAGCTCCGCCGCTCGTGACAGCTCCTCACCGTCGCCCCCATCGCCGGCCGCTGCATCGACCTGAGCCAGACCAGATTTTTCGCCGGCGCGTCCGCATCCGCCAGGTGCTTCTTCCAATCCTTGCCCCAATCTGGATCCATCTCCATTAGGGTTCCGAGTTCCTCTGTTGTTCATAGCAGTTCATCGGTGTTCATCATGGCATAGACCGCTGAGTACCACTTTGTATTCTGTGGCGCTGCCTATCTGTTGTGATTATGCCCTTTATACCAATGCCCTACTCGCTTTGAATCTGTATAGCGAACCCCGCGGCGTACTGTCCGCCTGTTCTTCGTCAGCCTTTTTAGGTATTTGAATATTTTCCATTTTTCCTTTATCCGTAGATCTTGCAGCTGTATTGATAGTATGTGAAACTTGTTCGTCCGCACTTAGCCATTTTCTCAGTGTTGCCAAATCCATCTAACTTGCCACAACATTGGCGGCTCTTGATCAATATGCTTTGGCGGCTTAACTCTTCACCATTACACTGACCACAGCTGCCTTATCCATTTAATATTTTTCTAACCCGTCATATCCTGTGTCTTCATAGCTTAACCCGCCATCATGTCAAGGGCACCCTCGTCCTGCGATTGGGTCAGCTCCGCAGTCACCGAAGAGCTTCTGCTTAATTTTGTAGAGCCAGGCATGCTGCCGGCTAAAGATATTATACATTGGCGGGTTCCAGGGCCAGAGAAGAGGCCTAAGCCCAAGGAAGGGGAGGTTATCATATTTACTGATCATATCCTCCACGGGTTCAGCCCCCCGGGTTAAGATTCTTTCGGGATGTTCTTCACTTCTTCAAGCTTCATCCTCAAGACATAGGCCCAAATTCAGTCACCAACATTTGCCAGTTCCAAGTCTTGAGTGAAGTCTATCTGCAAGAAGAGCCGTCTATTGACCTCTTCCATGACTACCATTATGCTAACCGCCAAACTGAAATGGCGGCTGGGCCAAGTTTAGAGCTTGGGGGCATTACCATCCAGAGACGGAGAGACTTGCCATATCCAATAGCTACCTTGCCAAGTCATCCCAAAGACTGGAACAAGACCTGGTTTTACTGTAAAGATACTTCTCCGGAGGGAGAGAATCCATTGCCGGGTTATCGCTCTACCCGGCTTCCCAATTCCGGAGAACTCCCAGGCCAGATGTCAGCCGTAGAACGAGCAAAATACGCTCCAACTTTCGCAAAGATCAGAGCCTTAATGGCCAACGGCTTGACAGGCGTCGATCTAACCCGCTGCTGGGTCAGCTGGAAGATTCTGCCACTGAGCCGGCGTGACCGGCCTATGCATGAATATACGGGTGAGCCCAATGACCCCTCTGCTTCAATGCCACCCCTCTGACCGATGAAGATATCAATTCCACCGTCAAAGGACTTCTAGGTGAAAAGCAAGCGGTTTGCAACAAAACCGGGCTTAAACCCTTTTATGCCAAGAACCCAGCTCCAGATGTAAGACTCTTTTCCCTCAACTGATCACATTTGTCTTGCACCTTTTAACATTTGTTAGCGGCTTATGTACAGGCCGACTCCCCTTTATGGAAAAAGAAGTATAACCCGCCAACGAGGAAGCCAAAGGTGAAAACTCCCGCTCAGAAGAAGAAGAAAGCCGCCACTCCAGAGCCGGTTGAGTCTGATGACTCGGAGGTAGAACTTGACTCCCTTGGCCGTCTCTTTATGCAACTTATTAACAACAATCATTCACAGGAGGAAACGGAGACCAGCCATGCGAACGCCCCTGAGGTAACTTACATTTCTTCTGACTCTGACATCCTTCCACCAGAGAGAATACGGCGGGTCATCCGGAAAGTCCCCTTCTCTCATCCTCTTGCTCATTTAGACCCCAATTTTCTTTTGAAAAAGCAACAGCACAACTCCCAACGTCAGACCCGGAGCGCCGGCTCTGAAGATCTTGTGGCCGGGTTATCACATGCTCCGGCTCCACGGAAGCGGCCAGCTGAGGTATTCTCTTAACTGAGATGCAACTTTAATCAAACTTGCATTGTAACCTTACTCTGCTTTGTATTGTCTTAACTGCCTTTAGGATTCTCCTCCTTCTTCTGATGACTCAACTGCCTCCAAGCTGCCTCCAATGAAGATCAACCCAGAGTGCGTATCTTTACTTTTGCACCAAACGCTTTAATATTCGTCCTCTATGTAACAATTTTCTGTGCCTTCCAGGGCCCAAACGAAACGAAGGAAGACTGGCGGGTCTACTGCCACCCCTACTATCCAAGAGCCGGAATTTTCTAAGCCAGACTCCCCTTTAACTCATGCTGAGCCCACTGATGTTATGAAGGATGCACCTGAAGACACTCACCAGCCATCTGAGCCGGCAGGTCATGACACAGCCACTGAAAGCCCTGCAAGGGATGACCATAAGCCGCCCAGCCCCTCAACAGTTGTTGAAGACACGGTTCTTCCAGACGTTATCATTGCTAAGATGGGTCATGAATCCCCTGAACACCATGTACTGTCAAGACATTCCGGCAAAGCTGAAGCTTCGCCTGAAAAGCTCGACTTTGAACTCCCTGTGCTGGAGAAGCTAACTGCTGACGAGCTTCACGCTGGGTTTCTGAACCGCCTGACGTCAAGCCGGAACTTGGAGCTCAAGCTTGTTAACCTGATGAAGAAGAAATATGAGGTAATCTTTTTACCAGCTTTTTCCTTGTATCCTTACGTAGCCGCCAAGAGCTGGTTTAGTATTGTAAATAGTAGACCGGGTCTTCCAATCTATGCCATGTTGCCAATAGCTTAGTATGTAGCCCCCAAGTATTGGGTTAGTATAGATAGTAAGCCGATACTTATCTGGAGAAGCTTGATCAATGATAGCCCCCAAGTCCGGGTTAGCATATAGATAATGAGCCGGGACTTCACAAACTTTGGAAAGCGCTATGTAGCCCCCAAGTGCCGGCTGATCTTCATGAAGATGAGCCGGGACTGTATTTGCAGATCTGTAGAGCGCCGATTGTAGCCCCCAAGTGCCGGCTGATCTCCATGAAGATGAGCCGAAACTTGATGAAAGACTTGAGAGCATGGTCTGTAGCCCCCAAGTGCCGGCTTATCTTTTCGAAGATGAGCCGGAACTTGATGAAAGACTTGAGAGCGTCGTCTGTAGCCCCCAAGTGCCGGCTTATCTTTGCGAAGATGAGCCGGAACTGCGGTATAGTCTTGAAGAGCAAACAGACATTAGCCCCCAAGTGTCGAGCATATTGCTTGCAATCTGCTTGAGACTTGTAGCATAACAGTTTCATCAATTATCCTCCAATAGCTGATCCTGGCGACTTAACCCTGTTTTGCACTTGTATGATACAGGATGCTTTAGAGGCGGCTGAGTCTGAACTGACCAGCCTAAAAGGAAATCTTGCTTCACAACAAACTGCCCGGTTCGAGGCGGAAAATAAATGGCGGGTTGCCATCAAAGATCTTGAGAAGACGTAAGTTGATTTTGCTCTTTTTAAAAAAACTGTTGAAATTGAACAAGCCGCCCTGACCAAGCGCGCAGATGACGCTGAGGGTCGGCTTACAGTTGTATCAGAAGAACTGCAAAGCCTCCAACGCCATATCTCCAGGATGACCTCTGCCATCTTTGGTGATTTTCGAAGACTTAGCCAATTTCCTTGCTTTGTTGAATCTTGTGGGGGCGGCTTATAACGCCAAACATGTCTTGCAGGTCAGAGAAGCCGCCAGTTATCATCTGATAGCTTGTTGAAATTGAAGGCAGTGTACTCCTTAGCGGAACAACTGTACTGCGGGACTCTTTGCGCAATCAAAGCAATGCTGACTGAGAACAGCATCCCCAAGTATATGGAGTCATAGAACTCTTATCCACGCTGCCTAAGCAGGTCGAAGAGCTTAAACGATCAGCCGCCCGGCAGGGAGCTATGGCCGCGCTAAGCCGGTGTCTAGCCTTTGCTCCTGAGCTGACTGCTGACGAGATGATGGACGGGTTCCCATCCAGAAAAGATGACGGCTCAGAATTCACAGCAGAAGACTATGCCCGATGCAGGAAAGCCTCCCGGGTGCTTGCATCAACGCTGGTGGATGAACTTGATCTGTCAACATACCCGGCGGCTTACAGCGAGCCCAGGAAGAGAGTGCGCGGTCCGACTTTTGAAGCCAAAGACTTGAATCCTGCATGCCGTAAGCACCTTTTCGCTCCTGAGATTGACCCGTCTGCCCTCTTTGAAGAGGCTCAGTTTGAAGCTCTAACAAACTGCAACTGGGATGTGGACAATCTTCAGATAGAAGAGGTCGAAGACCCGGCGCAGGATGACCCGCCATCGAGCTGATCATCGTAAACTTGATAACTCGGCCGCCTGAGCCGCCAAACTGAAAGTTGTACAAAACTTAAGTCTGTTGCCTTTTGGGCTCTCGTGGAGAGCTTTGTAATAGGCTTAGAAAAACTTTAACTGTCTGAGCCGTGCCCTCGTGCACGTATAAATCTTTTGCCTAACTTGACATATGCCTTGTTTGTCTTTGTCCGGCTTATGATGCCAGCTTGCACGGCGGCTCATCTGAGAAGATAAACCCTGCAAAAAATAAACAAGACAGAATATGCTCTGTTTTGCTGTAAAGGCGGCTTGAAAAAAGCACAACCCGGAGACGTTAAATCTCATGATCTTTCCTTTTTACCAAAAACTTATAAACTGGTTCTTCTGGGTAGACTCACTACTTGAACTCTTAACAGTACAGGGTCTCTAGCGAGAGTGACCGTCAATTCTTTGACCGGCTCAGGGTCTCTAGACGAGATTAACTGATAGGAGCGTAGCGAACCAGAAAGAGACGCAGCAGGGGGTGAATACCCTTAGAGCCCATAAGCTACTTCTCACGTGACGTAAATCCATCGTTTGAACCTCAAGGGTACGACGGGCCACTTGGCGGAGAGTACGCAGCAGATGGGAGAGTTTGCCTCGCCGCTGTAAGAGGCCCTTGCAGGGGGTAAGTTTTAGAACTCGCTGCACCCCTGGCAAAGCGGCAGCAACTTACAGGCAGGTATAACCCGGCCTTGCAGATCGAAAAGGGGGTAAGTTCATAACTCGCTGCACCCCTAGTGATCTTTGTTGACAGAGTCAACGTTTGGGTCCCCGACCCGCCTTACAGTGGCTGAAAAGCCTGATCGAGAGGGTTGAAGCTTAACCCGGTGGGTTGAAAGCCCCCAAACAACCTTGTTGACGGAGTCAACTTTTTTGGGTATATAACCCGGCCTTACTGTGGCTGAAAAGCCTGATCGAGAGGGTTGAAGCTTAACCCGGCAGGTTGAAAGCCCCCAAACGACCTTGTTGATGATATCAACTTACACACCATCCTGTAAGCCGCCGTCTTGTAAGCCGCCATATGATGGTGCCATTTTGGCTGAAGAGCCGATCAAGAGGGTTGAAGCTTAACCCGGCGGGTTGAAAGCCCCCAAATGATCGTATGATTGTATCCATCTTTGAACAATGTGAGATACGTAAAACGGCAGAGGCCCCGGCTTGCAGGGATGCCAACTTTATTATATATATATGTGATATATACAATGATGATATACAATGGGGGGAGTCAATGACTCTAAGTGTAGTAAGGCCATAGATGAGCGATGTTCCACGGCCGGTAGGTCTCCTGCCCAGAAGTGCGTGACTCGTCCCGTACGTCGATGAGATGGTATGACCCATTGCTGAGGTTTCTGCTAACCACAAAAGGCCCTTCCCATGGAGGAGACAACTTGTGCGCGTCCGTCTGATCTTGAATCAGGCGCAACACTAAGTCGCCTTCTTGAAACGTCCGGGTCTTGACCCTGCGGCTGTGATAGCGGCGCAGGTCTTGTTGATAAATCGCTGATCGAGCCGCCGCCAGATCACGCTCTTCATCCAAAGCATCTAACGCCTCCTGACGCGCCGTCTCATTATCTGCCTCAACATAAGCCGCCACCCGTGGCGAGTCATGACGTATGTCACTTGGTAACACGGCTTCTGCGCCGTAAACCATGAAGAAAGGCGTATAGCCTGTTGATCTGTTGGGAGTTGTATTGATGCTCCATAAAACTGATGGTAACTCCTCAACCCAACAACCCGGCGTTCTCTGTAGAGGAACCATAAGACGGGGCTTGATACCTCTCAGGATCTCCTAGTTAGCACGCTCCGCCTGACCGTTGGACTGTGGATGAGCCACAGCAGAGACGTCAAGCCGGATGTGTTCATTTTCACAGAAAGCTTGCATAGCCCCTTTGGATAGGTTTGTGCCATTATCTATGATGATACTATGAGGGTAACCAAAACGATAGATCAGTTTTTTGACAAACTGAACCGCCGTAGCCGCGTCACACTGGCCGACTGGCTCAGCCTCCACCCACTTGGTAAACTTATCCACCGCCACCAAAAGGTGGGTCTTCTTATCTTTGGATCTCTTGAAGGGCCCGACCATATCAAGCCCCCAGACCGCGAACGGCCAGGTAATTGGGATCATGCGCAATTCCTGAGCCGGAACGTGAGCACGCCGCCCGAACTTTTGATAGCCATCACACTTGAGAACCAAGTTTTCTGCGTCCTTATGAGCCGTCAGCCAGAAGAAACCATGTCGAAAAGCCTTGGCCACCAGAGATTTTGAGCCGGCGTGATGACCACAGTCGCCAGCATGAATTTCATTTAAAATCTCCTTACCCTCTTCCGGCGAAACACAACGCTGGAAGACGCCAGTGACGCTGCGCTTATGTAACTCGCCATTGTGGATAGTCATAGACTTGGATCGTCTGATGATTTGCCTTGCCAAGGTCTCGTCCTCCGGTAACTCGTCGCGAGTTAGATACGCCATGTAAGGCAACGTCCAGTCAGGAATAGCATGCAGAGCCGCCACCAGCTGCCCCTCCGGGTCAGGTATAGCCAGATCCTCCTCCAAAGGTAGCTTAACTGATGGGTGATATAACACGCCCAAGAACACGTTAGGCGGCCCCGGCTTACGCTGAGAGCCAAGCCTTGACAATGCATCAGCCGCCTCGTTCTTGCGACGATCAATATGATCCACCTGATAACCCTTGAAGTGACCAGCAATGATGTCCACCGCCTGACGATAAGCCGCCATCCGTGGGTCTTTGGAGTCCCACGTCCCTGAAACTTGCTGAGCCACGAGGTCTGAGTCGCCGAGGCATCTAACCCGGCTTAGGTTCATCTCCTTAGCCACACGGAGGCCATGAAGCAAAGCCTCATACTCAGCTGCATTGTTAGTACAAGGAAACATCAACCTTAGCACATAACAGAACTTATCACCTTTAGGGGAAGTTAAGACAACTCCAGCCCCCGAGCCTTCCAGCTGTCTAGACCCGTCGAAGTGAATCGTCCAGTAGGTGTTGTCCGGCTTCTCCTCAGGCGACTGACACTCTGTCCAGTCGTTTATAAAGTCCACCAAGGCTTGAGACTTAACAGCCGTGCGAGGCACATACCTCAGATTAAGAGGTCCAAGCTCTAATGCCCACTTAGCAATTCTGCCAGTGGCTTCTCTGTTTTGAATTATGTCTCCCAACGGGGCAGAGCTAACCACTGTGATCTGGTGTCCCAGGAAGTAATGCTTCAGCTTACGGTTCGCCATGAACACCCCATATATTAGCTTCTGCCAATGTGGGTATCGTTGCTTGGACTCAATCAAGACTTCGCTGACATAGTAAACCGGCCTTTGAACCGGATATTCCTTTCCTGCCTCCTTGCGTTCTACAACAATCGCAGCGCTGACTGCTCTGTTGTTAGCCGCCACATAGAGGAGTAAGGGTTCCTTCTCAGCCGGAGCGGCCAAGATTGGCGGCTCACTCAGTTGCTTCTTGAGTGCCTCAAACGCCTCACCCGTCGCCTTGCTCCAGACGAAATCGTCTGTTTTCTTCATCATCTGATATAAAGGGATTGCCTTCTCACCCAGGCGGCTTATGAATCGGCTTAACGCAGCGATCCGACCCGCCGGGCGCTGAACGTCATTGATGCACGCCGGCTCAGCCAAGGAAGTTATAGCCTGAATCTTGTCCGGGTTAGCCTCGATACCACGCTGTAAGAGCACATTTCTCCCTGTGTGGTTTTGGGTAATTGATGACAATCCCTATGGACTAATGGTTGCCTTAAGTTATATTTGAAGGATTTTTCCATAGGTACTTCTTGAAGTCCATCTGTTGGTTTCAAGGAGTCTATATGGTGACCAAGGTGGTATTCAAGGTTTATCCAAAGATTGGTCATGTGGGAGTTGAGCTTATTGCAAGCATGTCTTGAAGAAGAAGATTGTGTGAGCATTCATGTTTACCTTCAAGACATCATCTTTATGAAGAGAGAAGATAAGACACAAGGTTGATCAAGATTAAGGCAATGAATGATTCAAGTTGATCAACACACAAAGCGTAGAAGATGTACCAAGTGGGATCAAGTGATCCCATGGTATGGTAAGCATTGTCCATTACGCTTTGTGTACTAACCCATGGTCTACGTGAGAGTTCGTTGTGGGGTTAGGTATATTTCCATGGGTTTGCGTCAAGAGGAAGATCTCATACAACCCATGGAGGATGACATCAAGTGGTGATCGTCATCAAGGTTGCGGTGTGCAAGTTCAAGTGAAGCATCACGGAGAGATCATGCTTGAAGCTTGCCATCCATTGTGGTGATAATGGACTTGTGAAGATGTGCCGAAGAGTGGCTCACCCATAGTGGAGTATGGGGGAGCAATCAACTAGTCTTCATCAAGCCAACGCAATCAAGAAAGGTGGTCCATCTTGAGGAAGTCAAGATCGTCATCATCTAACTCAAGTGGACTATGCGCAAGGCTAAGGTTTGACCTTGATAGGGTTTTCTATTTTACCGGTCTCATAGTAGTTGGGAGACTGGGTTATAGGATAGATTGCCGTACTATCAAGGGGGGCTCTCAAGTGAGTAGCTTGATCGTATCGTTCGTTGAGAGCTCAAACCATTGCATTCTTGGCATCATCATCTTTCTTGGTTCTTGGTTGGTTTTTCTCTTTGTGGGTTCTTGAGCTTATGGTCAGCTTCATGATGTTGGAAATATGCCCTAGAGGCAATAATAAATTGGTTATTATTATATTTCCTTGTTCATGATAATCGTTTATTATCCATGCTATAATTGTATTGATTGGAAACTCAAATACATGTGTGGATACATAGACAACACTGTGTCCCTAGTAAGCCTCTAGTTGACTAGCTCGTTGATCAAAGATGGTTAAGGTTTCCTAGCCATTGACATGAGATATCATTTGATAACGGGATCACATCATTAGGAGAATGATGTGATGGACAAGACCCAAACTACGAACGTAGCATATGATCGTGTCAGTTTATTGCTATTGTTTTCTGCATGTCAAGTATCTGTTCCTTTGACCATGAGATCATGCAACTCACTGACACCGGAGGAATACCTTGTGTGTATCAAACGTCGCAACGTAACTGGGCGACTATAAAGGTGCTCTACAGGTATCTCCGAGGGTGTCTGTTGGGTTGGCATGGATCAAGACTGGGATTTGTTACTCCGTGTGACGGAGAGGTATCTCAGGGCCCACTCGGTAATACAACATCACAATGAGCCTTGCAAGCAAAGTGACTAAAGAGTTAGCCACAGGATCTTGTATTACGGAACGAGTAAAGAGACTTGCCGGTAACGAGATTGAACTAGGTATAGTGATACCGACGATCGAATCTCGGGCAAGTAACATACCGAAGAACAAAGGGAACATCATACGGGATTAACTGAATCCTTGACACAGAGGTTCGACCGATAAAAGATCTTCGTAGAATATGTAGGAGCCAATATGGGCATCCAGGTCCCGCTATTGGTTATTGGCCGTAGAGGTGTCTCGGTCATGTCTACATAGTTCTCGAACCCGCAGGGTCTACACACTTAACGTTTGGTGACGATTAGTATAATTGAGTTATTATGTTGGTGACCGAAAGTTGTTCGGAGTCCCGGATAAGATCCCGGACATGACGAGGATCTCCGGAATAGTCCGGAGGTAAAGATTGATATATGTGATAATAGTGTTTTGATCTCCGGAAGAGTTCCGGAGTTCACCGGAAGGGGTTCCGGATGTTTACCAAAGTGTTCGGGTACAGCAACACTTTATATGCGCCAAAGGGATAAAGCCCACGAGGTATTGGAAAGTGCAAAAGTAGTTTTGCTGCCGCGTAAGCGGTACTACCGCTTGTTGGAAGCGGTACTACCGCCCGAGCGGTACTACCGCTTGTGTGAAGCGGTACTACCGCCCAAGCGGTACTACCGCTTGTGCGCGGCTGTGCACGGTTCGGCAGGGATCCGAGTTGGACTCTTTTCCTGCGGGCCAAACCGACCTTGTGCGGGCAAAACCGACCTGGAGGAGGCTTTTACTCCAAGTTTAGACCCCAAGGCTCAACATATAAATAGAGGGGCAGGGCTAGCACACGTGACACATCAGGATTTCCCAAGCCGTGTGCCGGCAACCCTAGCCCTCTAGTTCCTCCGTCATAATCTCCGTAGTGCTTGGCGAAGCCCTGCAGAGATTGTTCCTCACCACCATCACCACGCCGTCGTGCTGCTGGAACTCAACCACCACTTCACCATCGCTCGCTGGATCGAGGAGGTGAAGGCGTCATCAAGCCGTACGTGTGTTGAACGTGGAGGTGCCGTCCGTTCGGCGCTAGTTCGTGATCGGATCGAGGGACGACTTGCGATTTGGATCGCGGAGACGTTCGACTACATCAACCGCGTTTCTTAACGCTTCCGCTTAGCGATCTACAAGGGTATGTAGATTCACTCTCCCTCTCGTAGATGCTCATCACCATGGATAGATCTTGTGTGTGCGTAGGAAAATTTTTGTTTCCCATGCAACGTTCCCCAACAGTGGCATCTGAGCTAGGTCTTTGCGTAGATGAGATCTCGAGTAGAACACAAACGAGTTGTGGGCGTGGGTGTATACATATTGCTTGCCGTTACTAGTTGATATTTGATTCGGCGGTACTGTGAGATGAAGCGGCCCGGACCGACATTACGCGTACACTTACGCGAGACAGGTTCCTTCAACTAACATGTAACTTCGTTGCATAAAGATGGCTAGCGGGTGTCTGTCTCTCTCACTTTAGTTGAATCGATTTCAATGAAGAGGGTTCTTTTAGAAGATCAAAAAGCAATCACTACACCACGTTGTGGTTTTGCGTAGGTAAGAACGGTTCTTGCAAACCCGTAGCAGCCACGTAAAATTTGCAACAACAATTAGAGGACGTCTAACTTGTTTTTGCAGGGTATGTTGTGATGTGATATGGCCAATTACATGATGAGATATATGTGATGTATGAGATGATCATGTTTTGTATAGAATATCACGACTTGCATGTCGATGAGTACGGCAACTGGCAGGAGCCATAGAGTTGTCTTTAATTATTGTATGACCTGCGTGTCAATCATTAAGCGCTATGTAATGCTTTACTTTATCGCTAAACGTTAGCAATAGTCGTGGAAGCAACAGTCGGCGCGACAACCTTATGGCGACACGTTGATGGAGATCAAGATGATGGAGATCATGGTGTCATGCCGGTGACGATGGAGATCATGCCGGTGCTTTGGAGATGGAGATCAAAAGCACAAGTTCATGGCCATATCATGTCACTTATGATTTGCATGTGATGTTAATCCTTTTATGCATCTTATTTTGCTTAGGACGACGGTAGCATTATAAGGTGATCCCTCACTTAAATTTCAAGATAAATTGTGTTCTCCCCAAGTGTGCACCGTTGCGAAAGTTCGTCGTTTCGAGACACGCCGTGATGATCGGGTGTGATAGACTCTACGTTCGCATACAACGGGTGTAAGCCATGTTGCACGTGCAGAACACTCGGGTTAAACTTGACGAGCCTAGCATGTACAGACGTGGCCTCGGAACACAAGAGACCGAAAGGTCGAACATGAGTCATATAGTAGATATGATCAACATGAAGATGTTCACCATTGAAACCACCTCAACTCACGTGATGATCGGACTTGAGTTGGTGGATTTGGATCATGTTACACTCGAATGACCGGAGGGATGTCAATTTGAGTGGGAGTTTTTTAAATAATATGATTAACTAAACTCATTATCTAGAACAATAGTCTAAACTTGTCTTTGCTATATTTATGTTGTAGATCATGGCTCGCGCAGTAGCACCCCTGAATTTTAATGCGTTCCTAGAGAAAGCTAAGTTGAAAGATGATGGAAGTAACTTTGTGGACTGGGCCCGTAATCTAAGGATTATCCTTACGGCTTCCCAGAAGGCTTATGTCCTTGATGCACCGCTTGGTGATCCACCCGCTCCAGTTGAGTCTCTAGACGTTGTGAACGCCTGGCAGGCTCGTTCTGATGATTACTCAATAGTTCAATGTGCAATGTTGTATGGCTTAGAACCGGGACTTCAAAGACGTTTTGAACGTCATGGAGCATATGAGATGTTCCAGGAGTTGAAGTTTATCTTTCAGAAGAATGCCCGGATCGAGAGATATGAGATCTCCGACAAATTCTATGCTTGCAAGATGGAGGAGAACGGGTCTATCAGTGATCACGTGCTCAGAATGTCTGGGTACTCCACCCGTCTGGCTGAGTTAGGGATGCCCCTTCCGCCAGAGGCTATCACTGACAGAGTTCTTCAATCATTGCCACCTAGCTACAAGAGCTTCGTGTTGAACTATAACATGCACGGGATGAACAAGTCAGTCGCCGAGCTGTTTGCGATGCTGAAAGCCGCTGAGTCTGAAATTCAGAAGGAGCATCAAGTGTTGATGGTCAATAAAACCACTAGTTTCAAGAAAAATGGCAAGGGTAAGAAGGGTAACTCCAAGAAGAGTGGCAAAGCAGTTGCTCCTCTAGTGAAGAAACCCAAGGCTGGACCCAAACCAGAAACTGTGTGTTTTCATTGCAAGGGAACTGGACACTGGAAGCGGAACTGCCCCAAGTATTTGGCTGACAAGAAGGCGGCCAACAACAAACAAGGTATATATGATATACATGTTATTGATGTGTACCTTACCAACTCTCGTTGTAGTGCCTGGGCATTTGATACCGGTGCGGTTGCTCATATTTGCAACTCAAAACAGGAACTGCGGAATAGACGGAGGCTGGCAAAGGACGAAGTGACGATGCGCGTGGGAAATGGTTCCAAGGTTGATGTGATCGCCGTCGGCACGCTCGCTCTTCGATTACCGTCGGGATTAGTGATGAACCTAAATAAGTGTTATTTGGTGCCTGCGTTAAGCATGAACATTATATCTGGATCTTGTTTATTGCGAGACGGTTACTCATTTAAATCAGAGAATAATGGTTGTTCTATTTATATGAGTAATATCTTTTATGGTCATGCACCCAATGTGAGGGGTTTATTCTTATTGAATCTCGATAGTAATGATACACATGTTCATAACATTGATGCCAAAAGATGTAGAATTGATAATGATAATACCACTTTCTTGTGGCACTGCCGTTTAGGTCATATTGGCGTTAAACGAATGAGGAAGCTCCATGCTGATGGACTTTTGGAGTCACTTGATTTTGAATCACTTGACACATGTGAGCCGTGCCTCATGGGCAAGATGACTAAAACGCCGTTCTCTGGAACAATGGAACGGGCAAGTGACTTATTGGAAATCATACATACTGATGTGTGTGGTCCAATGAGTATTGAGGCGCGCGGTGGTTATCGTTATTTTCTCACCTTCACTGATGACTTAAGTAGATATGGGTATATTTACTTAATGAAACACAAGTCTGAAACATTTGAAAAGTTCAAACAATTTCAGAGTGAAGTTGAGAATCATCGTAACAAGAAGATTAAATTCCTACGATCTGATCGAGGAGGAGAATATCTGAGTTATGAGTTTGGCAGTCACTTAAGACAGTGTGGAATTGTTTCACAATTGACACCGCCTGGAACACCACAGCGTAATGGTGTGTCCGAACGTCGTAATCGAACTTTATTGGATATGGTGCGATCTATGATGTCTCTTGCCGATTTGCCACTATCGTTTTGGGGTTATGCATTAGAGACAGCTGCATTCACTTTAAATAGGGCACCATCGAAATCCGTTGAGACGACGCCATATGAACTTTGGTTTAGCAAGAAGCCAAAGCTGTCGTTTCTTAAAGTTTGGGGATGTGATGCTTATGTCAAAAAGCTTCAGCCTGAAAAGCTGGAACCCAAAGCGGAGAAATGCGTCTTCATAGGATACCCAAAAGAGACAGTTGGGTATACCTTCTATCTCAGATCCGAAGGCAAAGTGTTTGTCGCTAAAAACGGAACATTTCTTGAGAAAGAGTTTCTCTCGAAAGAATTGAGTGGGAGGAAGATAGAACTTGATGAGGTTGTTGAACCTTTACTTCAACCTGAGAGTAGCGCAGCACAGAAAGTTGTTTCTGTGGAGCCTACATTAGCTGAAGAGGAAGTTAATGATGATGATCATGAAGCTTTGGATCAAGTTGCTATCGAACCTCGTAGGTCGACAAGGACGCGTACTGCTCCCGAGTGGTACGGCAACCCTGTCTTAGACATCATGTTGTTAGACAACGATGAACCTACGAGCTATGGAGAAGCGATGATGAGCCCGGATTCCGAGAAGTGGTTAGAGGCCATGAAATCCGAGATGGGATCCATGTATGAAAACAAAGTATGGACTTTGGAAGTATTACCTGAAGGGCGTAAGGCCATTCAGAACAAATGGATCTTTAAGAGGAAGACGGACGCGGACGGTAATGTCACCGTCTATAAAGCTCGACTTGTGGCAAAGGGTTTTTCACAAGTTCAAGGAGTTGACTACGATGAGACCTTCTCACCCGTAGCGATGCTTAAGTCCGTCAGAATCATATTAGCAATAGCTGCCTTTTTCGATTATGAAATTTGGCAGATGGATGTCAAAACAGCGTTCCTTAACGGTTATCTTAAGGAAGAGTTGTATATGATGCAACCAGAAGGTTTTGTCGATCCAGAGAATGCTGACAAAGTTTGCAAACTCCAGCGATCCATTTATGGACTGGTGCAAGCATCTCGGAGTTGGAATCTTCGTTTTGATGAGGTGATCAAAGCGTTCGAGTTTATACAAGTTTACGGAGAAGCTTGTATTTACAAGAAAGTGAGTGGGAGCTCTATAGCGTTTCTAATATTATATGTGGATGACATATTACTGATTGGAAACAATATAGAAATGCTGGAAAGCGTAAAGGAATATTTGAACAAGAGTTTTTCAATGAAGGACCTAGGAGAAGCTGCTTTCATATTAGGCATCAAGATCTATAGAGATAGATCGAGACGCTTAATAGGACTTTCACAAAGCACATACCTTGACAAAGTTTTGAAGAAGTTCAAAATGGATCAGTCCAAGAAGGGGTTCTTGCCTGTATTGCAAGGTGTGAAGTTGAGTAAGACTCAATGCCCAGTGACTGCAGAAGATAGAGAAAAGATGAGTGTCATCCCCTATGCTTCGGCCATAGGCTCTATCATGTATGCAATGCTGTGCACAAGACCCGATGTCAGCCTTGCCATAAGTATGGTCGGAAGGTTTCAAAGTGATCCAGGAATGGAACACTAGACGGCGGTCAAGAATATCCTGAAGTACCTGAAAAGGACTAAGGACATGTTTCTCGTTTATGGAGGTGATCAAGAGCTCGTCGTAAAGGGTTACGTCGATGCAAGCTTTGACACTGATCCGGATGACTCTAAGTCACAAACCGGATACGTATTTATTCTTAATGGGGGTGCGGTTAGCTGGTGCAGTTCCAAGCAAAGCGTGGTAGCTGATTCTACATGCGAAGCGGAGTACATCGCTGCCTCGGAGGCGGCGAAGGAAGGTGTCTGGATGAAGGAGTTCATGACAGATCTTGGAGTAGTGCCTAGTGCACTTAACCCAATGACTCTGTTTTGTGATAATACTGGTGCCATTGCTCTAGACAAGGAACCAAGATTTCACAAGAGGACCAGACACATAAAGCGACGTTTCAATTCCATCCGCGATTACATCAAGGAGGACGACATAAATATTTGCAAAGTACACACGGATCTAAATGTTGCAGATCCGATGACTAAACCTCTTCCAAGGGCTAAACATGAAAAACACCAGAACTGCATGGGTGTTCGATTCATTACAATGTAAATCACATAGTGATGTGAACTAGATTATTGACTCTAGTGCAAGTGGGAGACTGTTGGAAATATGCCCTAGAGGCAATAATAAATTGGTTATTATTATATTTCCTTGTTCATGATAATCGTTTATTATCCATGCTATAATTGTATTGATTGGAAACTCAAATACATGTGTGGATACATAGACAACAGTGTGTCCCTAGTAAGCCTCTAGTTGACTAGCTCGTTGATCAAAGATGGTTAAGGTTTCCTAGCCATTGACATGAGATGTCATTTGATAACGGGATCACATCATTAGGAGAATGATGTGATGGACAAGACCCAAACTACGAACGTAGCATATGATCGTGTCAGTTTATTGCTATTGTTTTCTGCATGTCAAGTATCTGTTCCTTTGACCATGAGATCATGCAACTCACTGACACCGGAGGAATACCTTGTGTGTATCAAACGTCGCAACGTAACTGGGCGACTATAAAGGTGCTCTACAGGTATCTCCGAGGGTGTCTGTTGGGTTGGCATGGATCAAGACTGGGATTTGTTACTCCGTGTGACGGAGAGGTATCTCAGGGCCCACTCGGTAATACAACATCACAATGAGCCTTGCAAGCAAAGTGACTAAAGAGTTAGCCATAGGATCTTGTATTACGGAACGAGTAAAGAGACTTGCCGGTAACGAGATTGAACTAGGTATAGTGATACCGACGATCGAATCTCGGGCAAGTAACATACCGAAGAACAAAGGGAACAGCATACGGGATTAACTGAATCCTTGACACAGAGGTTCGACCGATAAAAGATCTTCGTAGAATATGTAGGAGCCAATATGGGCATCCAGGTCCCGCTATTGGTTATTGGCCGTAGAGGTGTCTCGGTCATGTCTACATAGTTCTCGAACCCGCAGGGTCTACACACTTAACGTTTGGTGACGATTAGTATAATTGAGTTATTATGTTGGTGACCGAAAGTTGTTCGGAGTCCCGGATAAGATCCCGGACATGACGAGGATCTCCGGAATAGTCCGGAGGTAAAGATTGATATATGTGATAATAGTGTTTTGATCTCCGGAAGAGTTCCGGAGTTCACCGGAAGGGGTTCCGGATGTTTACCGAAGTGTTCGGGTACAGCAACACTTTATATGGGCCAAAGGGATAAAGCCCACGAGGTATTGGAAAGTGCAAAAGTAGTTTTGCTGCCGCGTAAGCGGTACTACCGCTTGTTGGAAGCGGTACTACCGCCCGAGCGGTACTACCGCTTGTGTGAAGCGGTACTACCGCTTGTGCGCGGCTGTGCACGGTTCGGCAGGGATCCGAGTTGGACTCTTTTCCTGCGGGCCAAACCGACCTTGTGCGGGCAAAACCGACCTGGAGGAGGCTTTTACTCCAAGTTTAGACCCCAAGGCTCAACATATAAATAGAGGGGCAGGGCTAGCACACGTGACACATCAGGATTTCCCAAGCCGTGTGCCGGCAACCCTAGCCCTCTAGTTCCTCCGTCATAATCTCCGTAGTGCTTGGCGAAGCCCTGCAGAGATTGTTCCTCACCACCATCACCACGCCGTCGTGCTGCTGGAACTCAACCACCACTTCACCATCGCTCGCTGGATCGAGGAGGTGAAGGCGTCATCAAGCCGTACGTGTGTTGAACGCGGAGGTGCCGTCCGTTCGGCGCTAGTTCGTGATCGGATCGAGGGACGACTTGCGATTTGGATCGCGGAGACGTTCGACTACATCAACCGCGTTTCTTAACGCTTCCGCTTAGCGATCTACAAGGGTATGTAGATTCACTCTCCCTCTTGTAGATGCTCATCACCATGGATAGATCTTGTGTGTGCGTAGGAAATTTTTTGTTTCCCATGCAACGTTCCCCAACACATGACAAGCTCAAGTTCATCGAAAATGGAGTCCTTATGCATCTTCTATGATGTTTTCGATGTTGGAGTTTTTGCCGGTTCTTCATTGATAGAGGTTTCACATCTCTATACCATTGGCATTTTTATACTGCCTCTTCTTAAGATAGCTCTTGTCGTCCTGAATCCAACAAGCTTGAGTTTGCTCAATTCGGGGCTCATTTGCAGAAGTTATGGCAGTTCTGGTTTTCTTGCTTCCTTCTGTTTTCTGTTGAAGTTCAGTGGTATGCAAGCGGTAGTACCGCTTGTGCCCACGGTAGTACCGCTTATGCGGTAGTACCGCTGGGTACTACCGTGGCACTACCGCTTGAAGTTTCCCCGAGCGTGCAACTCTCTGTTGCCGGTTTGCATTTCACGGCAGTAGCACGGTAGTAGCACGGTAGTACCGCTCTAGCGGTACTACCGCCCGTACTACCGCCGCCGCTACCGCTTGCGGGGTTTCCTCTGTGCTTGCTTCTGTTTCCATTTTACCCTAAGCGGTAGTACCGCCTGGGGCAGCGGTAGTACCGCTCCGGCGGCACTACCGTTGAACACTCAGTGTATTTTAGGCTTGTGCGTGGTAGTACCGCTTTACTGCGGGATGGGCAGATAACGGTTGGATTTTCCCCCTCCTATAAAAGGGGGGTCTTCTTCCCCATTGCTTCTAATCTCTTGAGCAAGTTTTTCCCCACCATTGTTGACCTCTTGAAGCTTGCCTATCTCTCAATCCCTCCAATGATTCTTGCTAGTTCTTGAGGGAAAAGAGAGAGGAGATCTAGATCCATCTTTCCACCAATCACTTTCTCCTCTAAGTGAGGGGAACCTTGTGGACCTAGGTCTTGGAGTTCTTGGTGTTCTCTTCTTCGTTCTTCCTCTCATTTTCCACCCTAGCATTAGTTGCTTTGGTGGGATTTGGGAGAGAAGGACTTGGGCACTCCGTGTGCCCTTGCCATTGCATTTGGTGCATCGGTTTGAGTTCTCCACGGTGATACGTGGAAGTGAGAAGTTGAGAAGCTTATTACTCTTGGGTGTTTGAGCACCCTAGAGCTTGTTCCTCTTGGGTGCCTTGGCGCCCTAGACGGTTGGTGGTGCCTCGGAGCTCAATCATTGTGGTGTAAAGCTCCGGGCAAGCGTTGGGGTCTCCAATTAGGTTGTGGAGATTGCCCCGAGCAATTTGTACGGGTACTGGTGAACCGCCCCCAAAGGTTGCCAAAGTGTACGGGTACCGGTGACCGCCCCCAAGGGTTGCCATTTGTACGGGTTCGGTGACCGCCCTCAAGGGTCCCTTAGTGGAATCACGGCATCTTGCATTGTGCGAGGGCGTGAGGAGATTACGGTGGCCCTAGTGGCTTCTTGGGGAGCATTGTGCCTCCACACCGCTCCAAACGGAGATTAGCATCCGCAAGGGTGTGAACTTCGGGATACATCGTCGTCTCCGTGTGCCTCGGTTATCTCTTACCCGAGCCCTTTACTTATGCACTTTACTTTGTGATAGCCATATTGTTTCTTGTTATATATCTTGCTATCACTTAGTTGTCTATCTTGCTTAGCATAAGTTGTTGGTGCACATAGGTGAGCCTAGTTGCTTTAGGTTTTGTGCTTGACATATTAAGCGTTAGTTTTATTCCGCATTTGTTCAAGCCTAAACCGTAATTATTTTAAAGCGCCTATTCACCCCCCCCCCCTCTAGGCGACATCCACGTCCTTTCACACGCTCAGAGACTAGAAGCCCCAAGAGCTTGCCTGCAGGGACTCCAAAAACACACTTGGCCGGGTTAAGCATCATCTTGTAAACCCGCAAGTTGTCAAAAGTTTCCTTCAGGTCGTCCAGCAAAGTTTCCTTCTTCCTTGACTTGACCACAATATCATCCACGTAGGCATGAACATTGCGTCCAATTTCACTGTGAAGACAGTTCTGCACACAACGCTGGTAAGTCGCCTGGGCACTCTTGAGCCCGAAAGGCATAGATACGTAGCAGAAAGCACCAAAAGGCGTGATGAAAGCTGTCTTCTCTTGGTCTTTGACTGCCATATTGATCTGGTGATAACCTGAATAAGCGTCCAGGAAGCATAAGCTCTCACATCCCGCCGTCGCATCAATGATCTGATCAATACGGGGGAGAGCAAATGGGTCAACTGGACAGGCCTTGTTAAGGTCCGTGTAATCCACACACATACGCCAAGTGTTGTTCTTCTTAAGCACTAGCACCGGGTTAGCTAACCACTCCGGGTGAAAGACTTCCACGATGAACCCTGCCGCTAAGAGCCGGGCCACCTCTTCTCCAATAGCCTTGCGCCGCTCTTCATTAAAACGACGAAGGAACTGCTTGATCGGCTTGAACTTAGGATCCACATTAAGGTGGTGCTCAGCAAATTCTCTCGGTACACCCGGCATGTCAGACGGCTTCCATGCAAAGATGTCCCGATTCTCACGGATGAATTTGATGAGCGCGCTTTCCTATGCGGGGTCCATGTTAGCCCCGATAGTGAACTGTTGCGATGAGTCGCCCTCAGTGAAATCCACCAGCTTGGTATCATCCGCCGCAAACTTGAGGGGCGGCTCAGATTCCGTGTTAGGCTTGTTCAGTGGAGTCATATCTTCCGGGTCGACATTTTCTTTGTAAAACTTGAGCTCTGCCTCTACATAACTTGACTCTGCATAAGCTGCATCACCTTCCTCACACTCAATAGCCGTCTTCCGATCACCATGCACGGTAATCGTTCCTCTTAACCCGGGCATCTTGAGCTGTAAGTAGACATAGCAAGGCCTAGCCATGAACTTGGCATAAGCCGGCCGTCCAAACAGAGCATGGTATGGACTTTTGATTTTGACCACCTCAAACCACAAGGACTCCACCCTGTAGTTATATTCATCACCAAAGGCTACCTCCAGAGAAATCTTGCCCACTGGATAAACCGACTTGCCAGGCACCACACCATGAAACACCGTGGAAGAGGGCTTAAGATCTTTGTCAAGCAAGCCCATACGGCTGAAAGTGTCATAGTACAGGATGTTGATGCTGCTGCCACCATCCATAAGCACCTTAGTGAATACGTATCCACCCACTTGGGGGGCAACCACCAAAGCTAGCTGCCCCGGGTTGTCAACCCGTGGCGGGTGATCCGCCCTGCTCCAAGTGATGTCATACTCAGACCACTTCAAATACTGCGGGAGAGCCGGCATGACCGTATTAACCGCCCGCTTGCGTACCTTCCGGTCTCGCTTGTCAAGGCTGGTTGTAAAAACATGATATTGACCCCCACTAAGCTGCTTCGGGTTACTCTGGAAACCCGACTGGTTATGCTGCTGGTGACCGCCACCACCAGACTGTTGATGATGACCTCCTTGATTGCCTTGACCCTGGTAACCGGATCCTGAACCGCCAGGACCAAAACCGGCTCCTGACCCGCCTGGCCCTGAGCCGCCTGATGGACCATTACCATTATTATGATGTTGTTGAAGGCTGTAATCTCGAAACTGCCGCATAATGCTGCAATTCCTCCATGTATGGCCTGCCGGCTTATCAGGCTGACTATGCTCCGGACAAGGTTTATTGAGCATCGCTTCCAAGTTGAAAGGAGCTTTACCCTTGTTAAAGGGCTGCCTGAAGTTCCCGTTGCCCTTAGCACGGTTGTTTCCGGCGCTGGTGTTCGCCACCAGCTCTGACCCGCCGTCCGGGTTCTTCCGCTTGCCAGAATTGCCGTTCCCAGCTGCGTTCTGCTGCTGACCCTTTCCATTGTTACTCTTCTTCCCCTGACCAGATTTTTCATCATCAGAGCCCAGATCTTTCGTATTGTCAGAGTCTGCATATTTGGTGAGAGCCGCCATGAGCTCCCCCATGTCTTGACACGAGCGCTTGAGCCGGCCAAGCTTCTGCTTCAAAGGTGTAAAGCGGCAATTCTTCTCCAGAATCAAAACCGCTTGAGCCGCCGTAATCTGTTCTGAAGAGTGGATGATGGTTGAGACCCGCCGGACCCAATGATGAGCCGACTCATCCGCCTGTTGCACACAATGATCCAAATCCACGATCGTCATGGGCTGCTTGCACGTCCCTTTGAAATTTTTGATAAATTTCGCCTTCAACTCGGCCCAGGAAGTAATGGTGTTGGGTGGCAATCCCTTCAACCACGTGCGAGCCGGCCCTTCCAGCATCATGATGAAGTATTTGGCACATACTGCATCACTAACATCTAACATCTCCATGGCCAGCTCATAGCTTTCGATCCAAGCATCTGGAGGTAAATCAGCTGTGTAATTGGGCACCTTGCGAGGGCCCTTGAAATCCTTCGGCAGGCGCTCATTCCGCAAAGCCAGCGTTAGACACGGCACCCCCACAGCCCTGGAAGTTAACCCCGCTCCGACTGAGACGGAGGGTGCTACTGTGGGTTCCTGATAAGCCGCCGCTGCCGCCAGAGCCGCCGCCTCTCGCTGTGCTCTCGCTCGATCCACCAGTGCCTGAGCATCCAGAGCCGCCCGGTCAGCTCGCGGCGGGTTCCGATGTCGTTCACTGCTAGAAACCGCCGGGGACTCATAACGCTGACTGTAGCTGCGACTGGGGATGGGGGTTGAGTGCACGCGACTCCGGCTGTAAGTATACTTCTCCTGCTGGGCCACCGCCGTCCGCAGGTATTCAACAGCGTTTCGCACCTCTTCCGCGAAAGGCGATTCGTCGGGGATGGGGATAGCAGCAAGTCAGGTTGCCGCCACCACCATGTTCTCCGCCGGGTTAGAATAATGACCCGCTGGTGTAGGGAAAGAAGTTGGCGTAGCCTGGTTCCGCCGGGGCGGGTTAATCTGCTGATGCTGACCCACCGCCCGGCTTCCAGGTACTTCCGCCGTCCGGGTTACGGCCAAAGGCACGTCTTGTCCCATCCCTGGCGTGTTAAAAAGATTCCTTGCTTCATACTGATCCGGCAAGCGGGATTGATGCCTCATCCGCTGAACCGCCGCTGCTGACTGCTGTTCCAGCTCAAGACGAAAAGCATCCGCCCTAAGGCGCTCCGCCTCAGCATCCATCTGATCCTTCAGCGCATTGATCTCCTGTTGGACCTCGGTCATCTGGTTCTTCAACCTTGCGATCTCCGTGTTACGGGCCGCTTGGTTTTCAGCCGTGACCTCAGTCGCCATCAGGGTTGTAAGCTCATTCACCAGATCCAGAAGAACCTGAGTCGGCGGCCTGCCAGCCCCTGATCCGGTTGCTCTAGCGGCTGAGCTGCCAGGAGCCGCCGCTGAACCCGCCATGAAGACGGCAGCGTGGTTCGGCGGCTCATACTCCTCCGGCTCATGGAACTCCGACTCGGGGTAAGGCTCGACGTAGCCCCCGAGCCCGCCATTGTGGAGCTGGTAGATTGATTCCGTCTCTCCGCTCGAAGATCCATCCTCGGAGCAGATGAGAGTTTCCTCCTACGACATAGATCCCTCGAGATCCATGCCCTGAGTGAAGCCGACGAAGACATGCTTCCTGCCCGGGTTAACACGGGCGGGTTGCACGCGTCGGGCGGGTTGCTTGAGCCGGGCCAGCTGGACGATGTCGGTGCAGGTGTCCGGCCCGGGTTCAGATCCGCCGATCTTGCCGATGAAGACGTGAATCCCGCCGAAGGGGACCCAGAAACCGTACTCAACGGAGTCAGCCTCGGGGCCCCAGCCGGCGTCATCGATGTAGAGCCGGCCGCGGCGACTCTTGGTCATCCTGCCAACCGCGTACCCCTCGATCCCTGGGAGAGAGCCCTTTGAGAACTCAATACCACCGAGCGCTGGCCCCAAGGTGGGCGCCAACTGTCGTGGTTTTAACATGGCAGATGTCCGAAGACTTAGGTTCGAGGCCATCGCCATGGTAGTGGACTCAAAGGGGTTGATCGGGATGAAGGACACGAGTTTACCCAGGTTCGGCCCCTCAAGTAGAGGTAAAAGCCTACGTCCTGCTTGTGTTGTATTGATTGGAGTATCGATTACAAGGGAGCGGATTGCTTGACCTAGTTCTCGATAGATTGGTTTCTTGTCTAAGCCGCCCCAGGGACTCGCCTTTATATATGAGGTCAAGGCCCTGGGTTACACGAGTCATAAACCGTCTTACACAACGTAGTCTGTTCTGTCTCTAAGCCGCCTTGCCGTCTTGGGCAAGCCATCTCCGGGCGGCTTAACCGCCCGGGTCTTCTTACCATCTTCTGTCTCTGGGCCTCCGCCTTAGCCCATCAGGTAAGCCGCCACGCGGCCTGGCCTTCATCTTCCGGCCCATCTTACTCTTCTTGGGCTATGAGCCACCAGGTATGACCCGGCCCCTCTTGGGCGGGTCTTACCCCGGGGTTATATCCCCAACAGTTTCCTTGTTTCCGAACGAGGAATCGATGCTAACCCAGACAAAATCGGCACTATAGTCCGAATGAAGCAGCCAGAACGCTTACATGATGTGCAAAGGTTGACAGGATGCCTTGCGGCCCTGAGCCGATTCATTTCAAGACTCGGAGAGAAGGCACTCCCTCTCTACCGATTGATGAAGAAGTCAGACAAATTCGAGTGGACCAATGAAGCGCAAGCCGTGTTCACAGAGCTCAAGGCATTGCTTTCCACCCAGCCGGTGTTAGCTGCTCCGGGCAGCCAGGAACCTTTACTCCTGTACATTGCAGCGACCAGCCAGGTGGTGAGCACAATCCTTGCGGTAGAGCACGAAGAGCGAGGAAAAGAATTCAAAGTTCAAAGACCTATATATTATATCTCAGAAGTGCTAACTCCTTCAAAGCAAAGGTACCCGCACTATCAAAAGCTGGTCTATGGCATTTACCTGACTGCCAAAAAGGTGGTTCATTACTTCCAAGATCACTCGGTCACGGTCGTTAGCAGTGCTCCCCTGTCGGAGATCCTGCACAACAGGGACGCCGCTGGCCGAGTGGCAAAGTGGGCAATCGAGCTCCTTCCGCTGGAGATCAAGTTCGAAGCTAAGAAAGCTATCAAATCCCAGGCACTGGTTGATTTTATGGCCGAGTGGATCGAGCAGGAGCAACCAATTCCGAGTGTTCCCGAACACTGGACTATGCTCTTCGATGGATCCAAGATGCTCAATGGCTCGGGGGCTGGCGTGGTTCTTGTCTCTCCCAAAGGAGACCGACTGAACTATGTCCTCCAGATCCATTTCGACTTGTCAAACAATGAGGCCGAGTACGAAGCCCTCCTGTACGGGCTCCGCATGGCTATATCACTCGGCATTCGTTGTTTGATGGTATATGGTGACTCGGACCTTGTCGTCAACCAAGGGATGAAGGAGTGGGACATTCGGAGTCCAGCAATGACCGGATATTGCAACGCAGTCAGGAAGTTGGAGAAGAATTTTGAAGGCTTAGAACTGCATCACATCCCTCGAGCAAAGAATCAGGCTGCAGACGACCTGGCTAAGATTGGGTCCACTCGGCGAGCAGTCCCGAAAGATATATTCCTTGAACATCTTCGCGCTCCAACGATCGCAGAAGATCCTTTCACAGAAGAGCCCCCGCAAGCAGTTGGTCCATCTAATCCGACTGAGGTTGAAGTCCCAGCTATAGTGGATTTGGTCCACGAAATGCTGGTAATCACTCCCGAGTGGACTCAACCTTATTTGGCATACATACTCAGGCAAGAACTCCCAGAAGACGAAGAAGAAGCCCGTTGGATCGTCCGTCGATCCAAGTCATTCGAAGTTATGGGCGACCAGTTGTACAAGAAAAGCACCACAGGAGTCGTCCAAAAGTGCATCTCCCTAGAGGAAGGGCTGCAAATCTTACATGAAATTCACTCGGGAACTTGTGGCCATCATGCGTCCTCTCGGACTCTGGTCGCTAAAGCTTTCCGAGCGGGTTTTTATTGGCCCCGAGCCAACGAAGCAGCTAGGGACCTGGTAGACCTATGTGTCGGGTGTCAGTTCTACAAGAACAAGTCCCACAAGCCGGCGTCCGCGCTCAAGACAATCCTGATCACCTGGCCGTTTGCAGTATGGGGCCTAGATATGGTCGGCCCCTTTCGGACAGGGTCGAGTGGATTCACACATCTGCTCGTCGCGGTTGATAAATTCACCAAGTGGGTCGAAGCGAAGCCCATCAAGAGTTTGGATGTAGGCACCGTCGTTAGTTTCATTCGGCAGATCATCTTCAGGTTCGGAGTACCACATGATATTATCACGGATAATGGGAAGAACTTTGACTCAAAAGAGTTTCGTGAATTCTGTTTCTCTCAAGGCACTCGGGTTAATTACGCCTCAGTGGCTCACCCGCAGTCAAATGGACAGGCAGAGCGCGCAAACAGAATGATTCTGCAAGGTTTGAAGCCCCGATTGATGAGAGACCTGAAGTATGCTGCCGGAGCTTGAGTTGAAGAATTGCCTTCTGTCTTATGGGGTATTCAGACAACCCCAAACCGCTCTACGAAGCGCACGCCTTTCTTCATGGTGTACGGGTCAGAGGCGGTGTTACCGAGTGATCTTCAGCATAATCCCCCCCGAGTGGAACTATATGATGAAGCTGAAGCCGAAGCCACTCGGCAAGACGGCCTCGACCTTCTCGAGGAAGAGAGAGAGCTGGCCCTCATCAGATCGACGCTCTACCAGCAAGATCTGAGGCGTTATCATGACAGACACGTCCAGGGCCGAGCCTTTCAGGAAGGAGACCTGGTTCTCCGACTGAATCAGAAGAGACCTCACAAGTTAGCGCCTCCGTGGTAGGGGCCGTATGCAATCTCTAAGGTCTTGCATAATGGAGCCTACCAGCTGTACAATATCAAAGATGGAGTAGAAGAGCCTCGGACTTGGAACGCGGATCTGCTCCGTAAGTTCTACACTTAGAACATAACTATTCTAGTTTGTCATTCCAGTAATGAATCCGAGTGATCTCGACGAATAAAGTTTTATTTCATTATGTCTTGTTGAAATCTGACTGCCACCCCCTGTGGGTGTAAAACACAAAAGACTTAGCTGCAAACCTGATTTTGCCTAAGTATAAACTACTCTGAGTGAGGGTCTCGCCCACACTCGGGGGCTTAGCCGCAGCTCCGCGTCGGCTAAGTTAGAAAACATTTCGAGTGGGACATCCTCCACACTTGGTTGTCAAGATGAACAGGACCATAATTGTTCATCTAACAACAAACTACTCCGAGTGAGGGTATCGCCCACACTCGGGGCTTAGCCGCGGCTCCGTGTCGCCTAAGTTAGAAAACCTTTCGAGTGGGACATCCTCCACCCTCGGTTGTCAAGATGAACAGGACCATCATTGTTCATCTAACAACAAACTACTCCGAGTGAAGGTATCGCCCACACTCGGGGGCTTAGCCACGGCTCCGTGTCACCTAAGTTAGAAAACCTTTCGAGTGGGACATCCTCCACACTCGGTTGTCAAGATGAACAAGACCATAATTGTTCATCTAACAACAAACTACTCCGAGTGAGGGTATCGCCCACACTCGGGGGCTTAGCCGCGGCTCCGTGTCGCCTAAGTTAGAAAACCTTTCGATTGAGACATCCTCCACACTCGGCTACCAAGATGAACAGGACTATCATTGTTCATCTAAGAACAGACTACCTTGAGTGGGGGTCTCACCCACACTCGGGGACTTAGCCGCGGCTCCGCGTCTCCTAAGTTAGAAACCTTTCGAGTGGGACACCCTCCACACTCGGCTGCTAAGATGAACAGGACTATCATTGTTCATCTAAGAACATATTACTCCGAGTGAGGGTCTCGCCCACGCTCGGGGACTTAGCTGCGATACCTCATCGCCTAAGTTTAAAACATCCGGAAACCAAAGATCGAATAAAGCCAAGACAAATAAAGACTGCATCATTCGAATCGAAAGTACGGATAAAGGTTTAGACGATGAGAGCCTCAAGCTCACTTAAAGTTTTGCGGTTACAGCAACCACTCGGCATTTCGAGGCAAAATACTTAAAGTTTTTGACCGGACGATCACTCCGGCGGGGGCACTGCTTCCACGAAGGTGTCCAGGTCGATGCTGTCCGCAATACGAGTGGCAGCCTCCATGAACATCTCCATGAAGTCATCAATCTTGGCGTGCTTCTTGTTAGCCACCTCGAGGGACTTCAGCTTCTTCTCATCCACCCCCTTGCAGTGGATGCGGACCAACGAGAGGGCGATGTCAGCACCATCCCGGGCCGCGGATTTCTTCCAGTCTTTCACTCGGCTTGGCACTGCCTTCACTCGAGCTAGCACTGTTTCCAGATCCTTCGAAGGCTCGTCGTCGGCAAAGACATCGCGATCAATCGCAGAGATGGCAATGCTAAGCTCCCTGATATACAAGGCCACTTGCTCAACACGCTCTTCCAAGCGAAGCATGGTCATGGCAGCACTGTCTTTGAGTAAACCCTGGGTAGGGTCCACCTCCTTCTCGATTTTGTCCGTCTCTTCCGCCACATCATCACAAAATGCTGGATTCGGACAAATGAAGAAAGAGGTCAGGAACATACAAATTTCATTCGACTTAATCAAGTTCCATGAATGTCACTCGGAAAGGTTACCTTTGAGCTTTTCATTGGCCTCGCCGCTGAACTCCTCAACATACTGCTCCAGTTCAGCTTTCTTGGCAGTAATGTGCTTGAGCTTGGTCTCCCATTCGGTTTGCAACCTCTTTAATTCCACAAGCTCTTCCTTGGATTTCTGAGCAGCAGCCTCCTAAGCATTCTTCTCCTCCTCCAGTTTTCCGACTGACCTTAGTTTCTCGTCGGCCTCCTTGGCTTTTCGGCTGGCTTCCTTCTGAGCGGCCGCCAGTTCAGTATCCTTCTTCTCAAGAGCAATCTTCACAGTTTCTAAAGAAATAGAATTCTTCAGCCGTTGGACAAGTTCACGATTTTCTCTACGAAAATCTGATGAAGCATATTCAGTCGGATGGAGAAGGGAAAAGATATTATTACAGTCGGGCAGGAAGAACATACCTTCAAGTGCCTTTTTCTCCTCCTCCAATCGGGTGTTCTTGGTCTTCTCGGCCTCAAGGCTAACGCGTAGGTCCAGCACCTCCTTCTCCACGGTTTTGTAGTGGCTTCCGAGCTCACAAACAGACTGCAAACGAGATTTAAAGCAAAGGATATTGGTCAATATTTTGACTCGAATTCTAAGACTCCCGCCGACTGCTTCAGTCGACGGTAGCCTCGGGGACTACACCCAGTGGGTGCGCTCAGCGCGCCCCCACTGGAAAATCAAAAACAAAACAGATGGATTGAACACTAATTTCATTCGGACTTCAAGACTCCCGCCGACTGCTCCAGTCGACGGCAGTCTCGGGGACTATACCCAGTGGGTGCGCTCAGCGCGCCCCCACTGGAACTCAGACACACCCAGCCGGTGTACTCGAACTCGGATACGAATCCTTACGAGACAGAAACATAATTTTTTTGACTACGGAGGGTACTTACAAGAGTACTTACTCGGACATTCTTCTTCAAAGCCTCACTTGCATCGTACGCCGTCTTCAGTCGGTCGCTCATTATCTCCAGCTGGATCAGCGCCTCTTTGCTTGCTCCCACTTGGTCCTTCGAGACATGGTGTAGTGCAAAGATATTGGGCGCAGAAGGAGTCAACGAGTGAGATGAAGTACCGGTACCGAGTGCAGCCCCGGCTCCCGAGCCGACCTCTTGTGTGGGCACCAAAGTATCGGCGAGCGATGTCTCCTGCATCACAACGTCTGCGTTGGCCGGAGGGTTCGCCGGGTCAACCTTGTCGGTTGCATCAAGGTCGATCACTTCATGCGGCGCTGCAAGTGTTCAAGACACTCGAAGATGAATAAGCATTCGGAAATTTACTTACAATTACCGAATGAGATTGGGGCTTACCTTTCGAAGATGCAACATCAGCGTCGACCTGCTCTTTCTCCAGAGTTTGAGGATTGGGCGATGCAGTCGAGGTGTCAGCTCTGCAAAAGAAACACTCGGATCATGGATCACTCAGATCGGAATAGACAACAACCATTGGAATGAAAACACTTACGCTGAGGCCACTGGGATGGCCATCTTAATCTTCGGGACGAAGACCGCCTTCCGAGGTTTGGTTGTGGCAACTTTAGGCTGCTTTGCCGTCTTCTTAGGAGAAGAGACAAGCTCGCCATGCCCGCGCTTCAAAGTACGGGTTGGAAGGGCAGACCCAGTCGGTTTGGCGGCTTTTGATCCTTCGGTACCACCACCGCGGATTCCCGGGTCATGACGCGATTTGGAACGGGACTCGGGTGCTTTGTCTTCCGAGCACGACGACTCCACTTCGTCGCCTTCCTCCGAGCCTTCCTCATCGTCTTCCTCGGCGTCTTCGTCGTCATTCGGCTCTTCATCCTCTCCTGGTTCGGCCGAGTCATCTGGATGGTCGGTGTCGCTGGCAACATCAACCGGACCCCTATCCACGAGTGGCACCTAGCTGTTCATTTGCGTGAAGGCCTGTCGAATGGAGAAAAGGATCAGTCGGATCAACTACAACAAATATGCAAATATCACTCGGTTGATAAACCTTCGGAATTTACCTCATTCGCCGGATTCTCTAATGAGAGTGGGGCCACCTGCCTGCTCCCCCTGGGGTTGTCGCGCGCTGGGGTGATCGCCTTGATCTTAGCCTCCACCTCATCCTCCTTGAGCTCCTCCGGGTGAGTTCGAGTCGGATCATCCGGCCCAGAGTATTCCCACATGGGGTGACCTCTGGCTTGCAGCGGCTGGATCCTCCTCTGGAGGAAAACCTCTAACAGGTCGAGGCCGTTAACGCCTTTTTGCACCAGAGCCACCAACGCTATCACTAAGATATCTACTTCGGTCTTCTCCTCTTTGGTCACGGTCAATCGGGGAACTGGCCGAATGCGCTCAGAAGAATATGGGGGAAGTCCCGACTGACCCTCACCGACTGGGATGTCGTGGCAGTAGAACCAGTTCTCCTGCCACCCCTTTACTGAGTCAGGAAATGTCATATGCGGGAAGCAAACCTTCCCCCGCAGTTGGATTTCGAGCCCCCCGCACAGCTGGGCCACATTGGTTTTGTCTCTCGACCGAGTGGGTTTTTTCACGGTCATCACTCGGCAAGTGAAAAGATGTTTAAACAAACCCCAATGAGGATGAAAACCCAAGAAGTTTTCGCACAAGGAAATGAAAGCGGCTAGATAGACGACAGCATTGGGTGGGAGATGGTGAAGTTAAGCACCGAAGAAACCTAAGAATCTTTGGAAGAAAGGATGGGGCGGGAGAGAGAAACCTCGCTCGAGGTGAGTCACCAAGAGCACGTGCTCGTCTCCCTTCGGTGAGGGCTTGTCCTCGCCCGTTCCCGGCAGCCGCCAGCTTCCCTCAGTCCTTGACCCTCCAACTCCAGCATCCGGGCCTTGGTCACCCGCAACGGCAGCCACTCGCCCTGCATCCGTCCGGCCGACGCTGGAGGAGGAAGCGCGTGAGCTCTTCTTCGCCCGCTCGGCCTTCGCGGTCGCGGATGCCGAGCGCATCTTCGCCGATGAGCTCGGAGTCGCTTTCGGCGAGGATAGGAAGAAGGTGGGCAGATGAGCGACGGAGAAGATGAAGGACGAGAGGAAGATGATCCGGCGCGATCTCTGGCCGTCAATCCACGAACAGAGCGAGATCCGCGGATCTACTGTACAGGACCTCGTGGACGCGCGGCGTAATTCCCGGCACGGTTATCGAGGCGTCGTGCCCATTACCCCAAATTATCGGGACACGACCGTTCCGCCGCGCGCCCACACGCAATTTTGGCGATTTCGAACGCGCGGAAATCTCTCCGTGTTCAAATGAGGCAGGCACCGCACCGCGAGTGCCCTGATGACACCCTCTTTCGAACCGAGTGAATGGTTCATGCCAGCTGGTCACTCGGATTAAAACAACAAGATAATTTTCATCGAAGACATTGATCCTGAATCCATCTTGGTTTGAGGCCGAGTGTGGAACGACGTGATCGTCTCTCAAACTTTTCCGAAAGATCGTCGATGCTTCCGAGTGTCGATCACTCGACTAATAAAACCTCATGGATTCGGGGGCTACTGATGAGGATGTCTACCCTGGGTAGGGTCACAGACCTGACATCTGGGACCCACCAATGGTCCCACATCGGTATCAAAGTTCAGAAATAGAAGTGCACTCGGTCAGACCTGAGGAGTCACTTGGACGCACCTGAAGACGCACTCAGATGGATACATCTACACTCGGTCGACAAGAACTCAATGGTCCAGGAGACGTAGCGTTGAGTAATATGAAGAGACGTCCTCTGGGATTGATCACACATACGTTACCAGTAACATACTAGTTAAAGAGGCAGTTTCTATAACGAAGCTTTAACTAGCATTCAATGCGGCGCTCGGCTGGTTTTGGCGCACTCTATATAAGCCACCACCGGACGCCGTAGCAAGGTTCCGACACTTGTATTCTCATACTCCCACATAAGCAAAACAAACCAGCCCCCGGGCTCGAGACGTAGGGCTTTTACCACTTCCGAGTGGGGCCTGAACTCGTACACATCCGAGTGAAACACCTGAGCCGCAGCTAGACTTCGCCCCTCCATTCGTACCCCTAGTTCTATTGTCAGGGACATTCCCACGACACCTATAAAATGATGCCATGTAATCATGCATCCATCACTTTTTTTTTGAACATCCGAGGGATCCCGAAGGAACCCGGAAATTTATTCATTAAAACCCAGAGTACAAGACATCTTACAAAAAGACCCTAAAGAAACAAAGACATACAACCAAGTCCCTGGACTTTTGCAAGAAGGACCCTGCATAGAAAACAGAAACGTGATCGGTCCACCATCTCCACGCCGGGATCACCTCGCCGTCGCCGAGGAACAAGCTAACTGGGACGACGGGGGCGCCATAGCTACCAACGAGAAGAGGAACTGCCTCCCCTAAAGGCATCACGGCCGGGAAGAAGAAAGGAGATGACCCTTCGATCATAAGAAGCAGTGGCGAGGGAGTAGGCTGTCGACCGCTGCTACAGGCGCCATCACTCCGCCGGCAAACAATCCACTGTTGATGATCCACGACCTGATTTGCAGCTTCCCAGGTTCCAACTCTCCTTTGCTTGTTATCCACCTCCATGGCGGCTTTTCAAGGAGAGGGAGAAGCGGGAGCCTTTCTCTAGATCTGGGACAACAACTTCGAGCTTATTCGAGGAGTCGTTGGAGGCACACCCCACAACAGCTGCTGACCACCAGCCATCACCAGGATTCCCTCTACCGAATGCCACCAGCCGCTGCTCACCCACGGCAGAGACGATCTCCTCATCGGCATAGCGCCAGCCGCCAGCATAAATCCCAAATCCCCTAAGGAAACTACATATCTAGTAGTACTATCTACAACAGAGCTCCGAGCACCTCTCCCATCTCCTTCCCGACTGGCATTGCCGGCGGCAAAGGTCCGGGATCGGGCGGGGCTCGGGACGTCCTCGGTGTCGCCTCCGCTCTCTTCCAGTAGAGAAGGGAGGAGAAGGAACGAGAGAAAGGAAATGTCTCTGCATCCATCACTTCTTCTCTCCCGAGAAAAAGCATACATCAGTGAAGCGGAGATTCTGTGCATGGCGGCATTGGTGCACTTTATCGACGCCGTTGTTAGATGCTTGGAGATGGTGCAAACATGTACCCGCTTTCTACTTCCTAGTTTCTTCCTTGATTATACACATAGTATTAGAAGTGTGTTTGTGCAGGAGACAGGCATAGGTCACCTGATGATACATGCATGCACCAGTCGGATACAAGGGCCGGGGGGCATCTGCCTTCAGGTACCGGCCTAGGAAGAGCGTGATGTGTACTGGATTGGCACCTGATTTCCGTGGTGGCAAGCTAGCCCACATAAATGATAGAGAGAATTCCTTATTTAACACCGTGTTTATATTTTTTGCCCTATTTGACATCAACAAATGATTTGTTCCCTATGTGACAACGAGTCTAAATTTTATGCCTTTTGTAACACTTTTGTCCATTTTAAGCCTAAGTGACACTGAAAAGACCATTTTACCCCTCATGTGATACGCTTTTGTGCATGCTGCTGCGTGTGTGTGCGCGCGCACGTGTGCTAGTGATGTTGTGTGTGTGCTGCTCCATGTGTGTTGCTGCGTGTTTGTGTGTGCGCGTGTGTGCTGCTACATGTGTGTGCGCGCGTGTGCGTGTGCTGCTACGTGTGTGCTGCGGGTGTGCGTGTGTTGCTGCTGCTTTGTGTGTGCTGTTGCGTGTGTGTCTTGTGTGTGTGTGTGTCTGTGCGCCGCGTGTGTGTTGTGTGTGCGTGTGTGTGTGTGCGCGCGCGTGTGTGTCTGTTGTGTGCATGTGTGCTGATGTGTGTGTTGTTGCATGTGTATGTGCTTTTGCGTGTACGTGCTACTGTCCCGCAATGATGTTGTGTGTGTTATTGTTCCGCACACACACATACCACATGAGGGGTAAAAGGGTCTTTTTAGGTGTCATTTAGGCTTAAAATGGCCAAAAGTGTTATACAGGGCATAAAATTTAGACTCGTTAGATAGGCAAAAAAAGGTTTTCAGTGTCAAATAAGGAAACGAAATTTAAGATAGTGTTAAATAAGGAATTATTTCTAAATGATACGTCCTGGTCACAACGCGAGGAGCCCTCACAAAATTACTAGTCCTGGTATTTCTCAAAAAAGAAAAGAAAAACTAATCCTGGTGACAACAATCTTCTTTGAACAGCTCATACCTACTGGTACTACCTCTGTTCGGATTTATTAGGCCCCCTCTCGTTTTGAGCTAAAATTTGACCAACAAATTTAACTAATAAAATGTAAACAATATGTCACAATTCCTTAAAAAAACAATATGTCACAAAAATCATACCTTTAGAAAGCTCTTTCAAATAAAAATCCAACATTGTATTTTTCATACCATATATTATATATTTTATTAGTCATATGAACGGTCATAGTTTGGCTCAAAATACTAGGGGGCTTAATAAATCCGGACGAAGATAGTAGCGGAAAAGAATAATTTGGTGATGTGTTCGTTTATCATGAGGCAGAACGACGCCAGACCATTAATATATCGGTAATCAGCACGGTATTTAAATGCATGTATGGCGAGATATCGGTGTAATTTTCAAAAAGGTCTTGTTTGGTGTCGTGTGCATCGCAACATCCTTTATAAACACTAAACTCTCTAGTTTTAAAAGATCCTCATTCAATCGAGGTCTTCAATTGAAATTGTGTCATCCGATTTTCACCGGGTCAACAATTTCTCAAAGTTCTCTTATTCAATTCTTTTATACTATACACAATGCTTCCTAATTTTGAAGGCCCCACAATTAATTGAGGTCTACAATTTGGAATTGGGTCACCCGATTTTGACCCGGTCAACAATTTCTCAAGGAGCTCTCCCATTCATTTCTTTTAATTTCATATGTTCTCTAATTTTGAAGCTCTTTCATTCAATTGAGATATTCAATTTTGAATTTGGTTTACGATTTTTACTAGGCCAATGATTTTTCAAATCAATCAGCATCAATCGGCCTATAAAAACATATTAATCCCGCACATCTCCCACCACATAGAGAAAGAAATCAACCATGTAATATTGTAGCACCAATATAGTATATACAGCCACTGACGCAACAATTTCCCCATATAAATATATGTTAGTTAGCGGATACCACAAACTACACTACGAAAGTCCCATCGAATCATCGCAGTATAAATAATAATAAACATACTTCATCATCTCCCTCACCCGCCAAACTAAATATTTCATAAGTTCGAAAAATATAAGGGATGTTAGTTTTTTTGGAAAACCAAATTTCTTTAACTATGACCAAGTTAAGAGAAAAAATATCAGTATCCACAATATTAAAGAATACAAGTATGGAAATTTATTTGATGATGAATCTATCATGCAGATTTGATATTATCGATTTTGATATATTTCTCTACGAATTTGATCAAACTTAAAAATTTTGACTTTTAAAAAATGTTATACACCTTATATATTTTAAAACAACGCGAGTTTTTTAAGAAATCCGGCAACACTAACGGCGCGGTAAAGGGCACCCAACCCTTCTAGTTATTGAAAATTTTCCACCTTGCTCAGGGGATAAAAAGGGTACGATCATAGATTTTGGTACATGATGTTTGATGTGGGGCCAAAAATCATTTTTTTTAAATAACCATCCGTGTGGCAACTAAACTAGGTACAGTGTCGGTGAATACTATGTCTACCAGGTGTATGTCGACAGGTACTCTGCTCAAAGAAAAAAAGGTGTGTTTCGACAGAAGGCACATATTTTGTGCGTGCAACGGGCCCGACTGAAAACAGAACGATGGAAAAGATGGTGCTCCAAGGGCGTGCTGTTGTCCAAGTTGTACTGGCAAATGTTGATGGAAGGAAAGTGCAGGAACATGGTAGAGACTAGGTCCTCGTGTGGACACACACAAAAATATGATTTTTTTTCAAAAATAGTACTTATTTTTGAACAAATTCGGAAAATAAGATCAGAACATCAGAAATTGCAAAACTAGCACACCGTCGTCCTATGGTTGGACGAAACCTGACGTTTCGGTCAACCAGTGACCAAAACATGACGTGTCGTCCTCTGGTTGGACGAAACAACTGTTTCGTTCTACGGTTGGACGAAACATCAGTTTCGTTCAAACAGTAGCCGAATCATCCATGCATTCGGTACCGAAGCCAGTTTTGTTTTTCTGTAGAACGAAAACTCTATTTTTTTGGTATTTCCTTCGCCGAAGAGTGCATTTTCCCGCCAGTTTCGTTCCCGCCCTTCTTTCCCGCCATTCTCTCCCGCCATCTTCTCTTCTGACCCTATAAAACCCCCTCCGCAGCAAGGTGGGTGAGCAGGCAAGTGTAGTGATTTTTTTGGTCACCGTTTCTTTGCAGGTAATGGCTTGCCCCTTTTGCCAGCTCCAGGTGGCTCTTGTTCTTCCTTTGATTCTTGTGCGTCTGTCTTCACTGTGGTGCTAGATCGTCGCTGTTCAAGGCGTGTTGTAAGATTCTATATCTTGTTTATCTGATTGTGGCATATGGTTGATGTTGTTTAGGTTGGAATGTATTCTAATGCCTTTGTTTATATGATTATGATGTTTGCTTCCATTCTTTTTGTAGTATGTTCCGTGCAGTGTTAGATCACATCTTGCTCGGTACATTGAGGAGTGCAGAGCTTTAGCTATTCGGAGGGGTGATGCAGATATTGATCTTGCTCTTCACAACAGTGAGGGTAACTTATATGGTGTTCTGTTTACACATGGTCGGGTGAGCAGTAAATTCCATGGTCCTTCCCGGGAGGAACTTGTGAATGATTATGGTCTCCGTCATCGTGACATGATGACTGTTAGGCTTGAGCACTATGGAACTATGATTGGTGTTGATTTTCATCGGGATGGTGTTATGTTGTTCCCTTTACCCTGTGTTGGTAAGTTTTTTTTTGAGTGATTTAAAGTTTTGTTTCAGCTTATACGTTTTGCTGTTCTGCTCAATTTGTGAAATTATTTTTTTGTAGCTCTTGAGGATCTGAGTGAAACTCAGAGGGAACTTGTTGACAGTTGTTTTTATAGTCGTGGTGTCTTCAGTCTAAATTATCACCAAATGTATGTCATGTCGCGACAGCTCTTTGATGACAACTACATATTGTGTACTCCTTTTGTTCATAGGATTGATTCCATGAATGTTAATGGTCAACATATGGTGAGCTTTGTTTTTGGCTACTGTTTATTTATTTGTTCTTTGCTATAGTATACTGTTTTAAATTTGTTAGTTGAACATCATATAACTTGATGTTTTTTGTCAGGTTATTCCGACCATGGTTGTGAGGAGTTTGAAGGATTTTTTGTCAATTCCTAGGACTGGTTCTTTAACTCTTGAAATTACTTTGGATTCGGAAGATGATGATATATCTATGAGCATTCCTTGTTCCTACTTTATTGGCTTGGGTGGTAGAATGGTGTTGAACAAGGAAGGTTCGGTAATTTTCTTCGGGCATCGTCTATTGAAGTAAACAATTTGGTGCTCATAACCTTCAAAGAGCGTGATCAGGAGCTAGTTGTTGTTTTCAGCCATCTGCCACAGTGATCGTACTATCTAGCCCTACTATCCTCCCATTTTCTTTTCCCGCCCTACTATCCCGCCATTTTCTTTCCCGCCATAATCTCCCGCCACTTTCTTTCCCGCCATTCTCTCCCGCCATTCTCTCCCGCCATTTTCTTTCCCGCCTTTCTCTCCCGCCATCTTCTCTTGTGAACCTATATAACCACATCCGCAGTAAGGTGGGTGAGCAGGCCCTTCTGTCCCCCCTTTCTCTCACGCCTTTCGCTCCCGCCATCCTTTCGTGGAGATGTCTCATCCTCATTATCCTTTTGATCGTAGTTTTCACTCTGGTATGTCCGATCGTCTTCTCCGTCTAGCCGCCAATTTCAAGATGGATGATAGAGTAGTTCCATGGGAGGAACTCATCAGTAGTGACACCATAATGAATGAGTTGGCTCACTCATTAGCTAGGAGTGGGTGGCCTCCCAGGACATTTGAGGAGATACAGAAAGAACTTCTCAGGTTGCATGGCAGATGGCAGAAGGTCAAACTGCATAAGAGTGAATCTTACATCAGGCTTGCGAGGAATAATTCAGATTTATGGTCAGCAGACAGTGAGGACGAAGACGACCTCTTCATGCCGAGCACCAAGGTCAAGACTACCGCGTCGTCGAAGGGCAAGAGCTCTACATCGACGAAGGGCAAGAGATCTGCATCGACGGAGGACGAAGAGGACGTCTTCATGCCGAGCACCAAGGTCAAGACTACCGCATCGTCGAAGGCCAAGAGTTCTACTTCGACAAAGGGCAAGAGATCTGCATCGACGGAGGAGGAGGATGATGCATTCATGTAGTACTGTTTTATGTAGTGCTGTTTAATTTCAGTTGTAGTGTTTAATTCAGTTGTACTGTTTAAATCAGTTGTACTGTTCAATTCAGTGGTAATGTTTAATTTCAGTTGGATGCATTTAGTTCGCAGTACAAGTGTTATCTCTCTAAACCAATTGACCACTGAAATAAAACATGAATATGTCTCATACATAAGTAGATAGTAATTTGTCCCATACATAAAATAGACATATGTGAAGTACAACATGGTGTAGTGTTGGTGTAATTTTTTGTACTGGAGTTTTTTTCCAACTTTGTACTGAAGTTTTTTTGCCACCGACGGCTTCTCCCTCGGCCAGCTCGCTTTTCCCTTGCTTTTTCCCATGCGCAGACGCTGATTCCGATGCCCACACTGCAGCAAAATGCGCTGATTTCCACGGCAGACTGTAGTGATTGGCAGAATCGCACCGCGCTGATTTGTTATGATGACGGCGCTGATTTTTATGCAAATGGCGCTGATTTTTAGGCAAAGATTCGGCCGAGCGTGCGGGTGTCTGCTTTGTCTGCTTTGTCTGATTCCTGCTGTCTGCTTTGTCTGATTCCTGCTGTCTGCGGTGTGGTGCGGTGCTGTTGCTGCGGCGGATGCGCGTGTTTTATTTTCTTCTACCGACAACACAGTGCTCCTCATCTTTATATACGAGATGCCGTTGCCTGCTCTCTCACGCTCTTCTCTTTGCTTCGGCCCACACTGCTTGCTCTTTCTCACTCTCTTCTCCATCGTCCAGCCGCACTTCAAAACACCAACGCGCTAGTCATTATGAGTTTGCCTTGCTCGGATCAAAGCAATAGGCCTACGAAAATGAAGAATGCGACTTTGCCTCGGGGGGTGGAAGTACTTCGTTGTTGGTGTGGCGATCTCTGCAAGGTGAAGGAGGTGACGGATTTTTCAGATTGGTTGGGCATGAAGTTTTTCATGTGCGCCAATTATGAGGAAGATCCACCCGTTGCTACTTCACCGTACATCAGGCCTCCGGTATGTTTCAGTCATGAAGAATAAACACGTTGTTGATATTATTGTTGATTTGATATTTCTATTTCTATTTTTGTTGTAGTCTCCTCCGCCTCTGTGCATGTACTATCGTTGGATTGACACGAAAAAACCAGACTGGGCGGTGACCGAGATTCGTGAAAGAGGTCGTCATGCATGGGCAAGTTTGGACGCGGAAGAGCGCCGCGCGAAGGCGGCAGCAGAGGAGAAAGCAGAGCAGGAGAGAGAGTGGCAAGAGTACTGTGTGAAGCAGAGGGCTTTTCATGATGAGATGAAGAAGAAAAACCGAGAAGAGGGACTTCGACTGGCGGAGGTTCAACGACAGCGACAGGAGGCCCGTGAGGCTGAGAGGCAGATAAAGAAAGAAAGGGCTCGTGCAGCCAAGGCAGCAGAAGAAGCTGGTGATGGAAAAGGAAAATATCCCCGTTGGACTCAGTAGATTTATGTTATTGTATCGTAACGTTCGCATTGCAGCAAGTTGTATCTTAAATTTCGCAGCAAGTTGTATCTTAATTTGAAACATGTTAATTTTTATGTATCTTATTTTATGCATGTTATTTTCGATGCATCTTAATTTGAACTACCGCACCGTTGAAGGGGAAGAGTGCTGCATCAACGGAGGATGACGACGATGACTTCATGTAGTTTGTGGGATGTATTTTTTTAGTTAAGTCGTACCGTTTAATTCAGATGTACTTCTATCTTAATTATTTGTTGTAGTCTGTTTGGAAATGTATCTCGTACCGTTTAGTTGAGTCGTACCGTTTACTTCAGATGTACTACTAATATGAAGTAGACAAGTGTCTTGAAAACAAATCAGTCTCTTACATAGATAATGACTCATACATAGATAGTAACACATACATGAAGGATGTCTGATGCATAGATAAAAGTCTGAAACAAACATAGATAGAAATATGTCTCATGCATAGATAATAGTATCACTCGGCTCTATGAGGACGCGTACGCTGTCTCCGCGGCCGAGGACCGGAAAGCGTGAGTGGGTTCCTCGGACGCACGTTACGTAAACCTGGGCCGTACAATGGCTCGTCAACCTCTGGTTGTGTCTCCTGTGTGAGAGGTGGTGGTGGAGTCATATAGGCTTGCTGGTCTCCCAAGACATCTGAATGGACATCTGATGAGCGGTCAGAAAACGCGGCAGTGTGTCCCCCAGGCGAAGCCATGTACTGTCCCTCAGTAGTGTCTGTGGTATGAACGACGTCATAGTGAGTTGCATATTTATAATCAATTACTAACAAGAATGATGAATTATTACCTTGCCACATATGTTGCGACTGCCACTGCTGTTGATGAAGCCAATCCTCTTCCTGTTGCGGCACCTGTTGCTGCTGCCATGATGAACTTCCGGGCTGGAAAGGAGGTGGTGCCCTGGGAGGAATCTGAGGCGAAACATGTGGTCGCGGACCCTGATGGTGCAAAGAGTGCCGAGGGGCCGATACCTATGGGTGCGAATCCTGACGGCGCAAAGAGTGACGAGGGGGCGAAACATGTGGCCGCGGATCGTGAATGTCCAATGAGTGACGCGGGGGGCATTGTGCTGCTCGACGAGGCACAACGTCAGACGAGCGCGTACACGAAATAGCCTGCTTGATACCTCGTAGATTCTCTTGAAGACGCCTCAACCAGGAGACGTGCTCCTCCTGGGGGAGAAGAGGCCCAGTCTCAACCCGGTGAATAAAAGCAGCAACATCCTCCTGAGCCTGTTCAGTCAACTCACCCTGAAAAGAATAAACACAAAGTTATATACGTATTCAAGATTTGATACGTGCACGCATTTGAGGGACATGATACTTACAGCATGGTGTCTGATCCCCACCATTGACTCAATTGGGTACATCTCCGATGTGCCAGGGGGCTGCATCTGGCCAGGAATTGCCGTCGGTACCAAGTATAGACGAGTCGACCTTCTGTACATCTGGAGATACGCGGCGAAATCCAGGGGCTGAAATGGGACATTCTCAACCCAGACTTGTGCCTCCGCCGCGTGCCACGAGTCAACGTACGGTCGAAGGATCCGCATCCAGGCACTAAGAGCTTTTTCTCCTCCTTTGCGGCTTAAACTAAGATTGAGATATGTGTTGGACAATCAACAAACAAAGAAATATGGACACATGCGTTAGATAAGTTAGGAATGAACTTACTCGTGGACATGCGACTCGAGGGGACGATCCGGGCGAACTGGGTTAGCCAATTGGCGCCTACCAAACTGTCTCATAACCCTCTGTTGGGACATCTCCTCCACGAAGATGTCAAAAATAATCTTTACCTTGGTCATCCAATATATGTGATCTCTGGTGCACAAGTTAGAAATCCCGCGGGGGTATCTGCAAGCCATCTCCTCCGCCGTGTAAGGCTGCCAAATGACCTGATCCTCGTGCAAAGTATCAAACTGTGCCGTGAAGGACGGGTAACAACGACTCACTTGTTGATGTGCATAATTTCTCTACAGATTAAAAATATAGTTGTGAGGAACAGGTTTGTCAACATAGAATAAAAAGTACAGGTCATAATGAAAAACATACCGCTCTACGTGTCCACACGGTACCAAAAGTAGGCAAGTCGATGGGATTTGCATCCATCTGTCTAACATCATATGGATCCTCAACATAGATGTTAGGTCGTCCGATATGGAACCTCTCGTACGACCATAATTGCAACAACAGTGGGCATCCTAGCAATCCTGATTTTGGAGCGCGTATTAAGCAAGCCTTGCACATACCTCTGTATGTAGCTGCTAAGACGGCAGAACCAAAACTCCTCGGCATGATGTCACGAGCTTCGCGTGCGTCCGCGATCTCTCTTGCAATACTGATGTACCGGGCATCAACAGTGTTGACGTGGTTATCCGTGAACATCACTTTGCCAAACAGCCACAAGATATATGCCTCTAGGCATCAATCAATCTGTGGCCTCGACAAGTCTATGCCTGGATATCCTAGAAGGCCAATCTGCATGAAACAAAGAACATGGGAAGCTAAATAATGAGAAGATTTATGTCTAAACAGATAAGAATATAAAACTATTGATTTACCTGAAACTGGCTCAACCATATAAACCGAGGTCCATGTGGATCAGGCCGTAAGTTCACCATCCCATCGGCTGGCCGAATACCTGCGAAACGTGCCTGCATGTCCTCCCGCCAATTATCTGGTACCTCCAACGGGCCTATGGCCTGGCCCGCCAAAGGTAGTCCCAACAAGTAGGACACATCCTGGAGAGTAGGCGCCATCTCTCCCCAGGGAAAGTGAAACGTGTGAGTCTCAGGCCTCCATCGGTCCACTAAGCATGTGAGCAGTGACCTGTCGTAACCGAAACGTCTGTGCTTCTCTCTGTACTCATCGATGTCCTCAGTGCCCTCCTCAGATGCTGGGATGTGAACCCCCTCCTCTCTAGTGGCCTCAACCATACGTGCCAAAGGTAAAAGTCCTGCCCAAGCTAGCCTGCAAAATAAGAATGCAAAATTCAATTAGTGTGTGCATATTTTCAAGTACTACTGGAATAAGAACGACACATACCTATCAGTCCAATCAGGGTGTATCATCCAGTCAGACTTTGGAGTGCGAGTGACCAACACAGGGAGCTCATGGCCAGCCTCCATATGTCTAGCCTGATGTTTTACATCAATCGTAGGATTGAGCAAAGGATACGGAGCCATTTCTGCACAAAGTAAAACATAGTCCGCACATATTACAAAGTAAAACATAGTCCGCACATATTACAAAGTTAAACATAGTCCGCACATATTACAAAGTTAAACATAGTCCGCACATATTACAAAGTAAAACATAGTCCGCACATATTACAAAGTTAAACATAGTCTGCACATAGTACAAAGTAAAACATAGTCTCTCTCCCTCACCCTCTCCGTCCACGTCGTCCTCGACTGCCTCGGCCATGTCCACGCCTTCCTACTGACGTTGCAGCCACTGGCATTGTAGCCGTCGATGTGGACGCACCAGCAGTATCACCACCAACGGTACGAGTGGGACAATATTTCATCCTGTGGCCATATCCAGCGCATAGCAAACATTGTCTAGTACACCCACCAGCTTCAGATTCGTCCATATCATTACGGATGCGACATACCTTCCTTCTACCTCTACTTGTCCGCATCATATCTGGGTCTGGGATGTATTGCCTGTCATCCGGGTTAACCGTGTTGAAGTTACCCATAACTCTAAATCCAACCATCTCACCGGTCCAAGCATTCTGCACCGACTCTTTTAGATAATATTCAGACACGAAAGAGATCGCGTCCATTTTTAACTGTTCACATGCAGCCAACACATGTGAGCAAGGCAAGTGGAGCAGCTTCGGTTTGTTGCATGTGCACTCACATGTTGGCCTGACTCCACTTCCAATTTTCACCTCGTGTGTCTTCAACTCATTTGCAGAACCGAATCTATCGGTAGGTAGGCGCACCTCATACCTCCTTTCTTGATTACCAATGGCTGTGACAGTGTGCAACTTTGCTTTTTTGAGCTTCTTCGCCATGTACCGCATAATCTTTTCACAGTAAAGTGTTTCGGGGTTCTTCTTAATATGCTTCTCAGATTTCAAGCGCCTATCTCTGAAATACCTCACCGTGCCATGAAAAACACCCTCGACAATTGCTGTTAGTGGCATACCCCTATTCCCTCTGAGGACAAAGTTATAAACCTCAGCAAGGTTGGTTGTCATGGTGCCATACCTCGCTCCATGCGTGTCATGAAGCAAAGACCACTTCACGGGAGGCTCTTTCTCTATCCACTGTGAAAAATTCTTTATTGCCCTCCCCTTCTTTCTCTTCGTACCGGGCGGGTCAAATGCTGGCAAGTCACAAAGCTCAATTGGCTCTAGCTCTGTGTTAGTTGGTTGCTTAGCCTGTGCAGCTCTCCCTTAACCTGTGCCTTCGTGAACTCATCGAGCTTCTTCCACAAAAAATCATACTTTTTTTGTTGGTTTTGTGCGCACAGCTTTGTGAACATATTCATGAGGCGCTTATTCTTGAACTGGGAGTAAAAATTAGCCCCAAGATGGCGCATGCACCATCGGCTCTGCATGTCCTGCCATGGTGCTGGTTCGTTCCAACCTGGCGTCTGCAGTGCCCGAATGGCAGCCAGTATACCCGGATGCCTGTCATGAAGGATGCACACATTTGGCCGGTCCTTCACAATTTTAATTTTTAGCTGCCTGAAGAACCATAGCCAACTCTCCAAGTTCTCACCCTCCACGAAGGCCATAGCAAGTGGGAGGATCTGATTGTTGCCGTCCACGCCTATAGCGGTCAGGATCTGACCCCTATACTTACCAGTGAGAAACGTACCATCCACACACAACACAGGCAGGCAATGACTGAAAGCTTCGATGCATATAGCGAAAGAGAAGAACACTCGATGCAGCACCTTATAATCTGGGAATTCGGGCAGCGTCAAGTGCTGGATGTCGACATGTGTGCCAGGATTCCTCGCCTGTAATGTGTGCAGGAGACGGACAACATTATCATACGAGTCGATGAAGGTCCCAAACCTCTTCTCCATCGCTCTCTGCTTGGCCCTCCAAGCCTTCCCATACGGAATTTCGTAACTATATCTGCTCTTAATTGCATTCTGAATGTGTTTCGCTTCCATGTCTTTCTTGCTCACTATCTCACTGAACATGACTTCCGCAATGAGACTTGAAGTAAGGTTTGGATGATCCACCAGCGGATATTTCATCACACAATTGTGGGGCATAACCTTCGTCACAACCCAAGTCACGTCATACTTTGGAACGTGGGCGTGCACCTTCGCGGGACAACTATTCATAATACATGACAAAGTCAAGTTTTTTTTTGTTGATACGTCCATTTGAAAAATCCTTTGCGTGGACATTGCCCACTCTGTCACGGCTGCCTTCAGATTTTTCTTTGTGGTATACATACCCCCTATTTCGACTTTGCTCCGATGATACTCTCAGGAAGATTCATGACCATCGTTCACGGTCATGCCGGTCGAGAGGCTCTGATTCCATGAAGCGGGAATCGGTACCTCCTCGTCGTTCTCTTCACCATCGACTTCATTTGAGTTCTCGGAATCAAGATCCTCCGCCAATCCATCCTCGTCTTCCTCTTCCATCAGATTCTGCATTTCCGATCCTTCCTCATCCCCATCAGCTTCGCCACTATCAGGATCTCCTATGTTCTGACTACTCTCCCCTGCATCGTAGTCCCCTCCAATGTGTGACCCATAATCTGACCGACCCTCGAGTTCAGTACCACCCATATGTTCTGACCCTGCTACATCCATCTCATCAATCGGCTGACTGACCTGGCCAGGCTCGTAACCACCGCCGCCTTGTACCAGAGGATCCTCCATAGGGATGGGGAGCACTAAGGCAACGGGGTGAGTCCTCCGACGTTTGCAGGATTCTAACCAGGTCACCCACTTATGTGTCCTATCTATCGGAACCAACTCCCAGAAAATTTTTGTACGGGATTTCGACCACACTGACTGAATACTGACGGTGCACACATTGGGATCAAGCGAGAAATTTGTTGTCAACCAGTGTTTCAACTGACTAATGTTCCCTTTTTCTGGATCGGTCAGTTGCAACTCCACATATGCAAACTCAGTCAGATCAACCCCACTCTCGTTTGTTCGGACATTACCAGGACCATAGTAAACAACAAATTTGACTGGTTCAGATATGTCTCCTGCCATAAAAATTCATACCCATCAACCACTAAGTACCACATATTTTTTTTTACAATAACCGGAATGTCTGCCACATATACATGACTACCACTAAGCAAACAACCGATCAAACAAACTAAAATTTCAGACATGTCTCCCGCAATTAAAATTCATATTACCGTCTAAGTAAATAATTTTAGTACACTAACATGTCTCCCGCAATTAAAATTCCAGACATGTCTCCCACAATTAAAACTCATATTACCGTCTAAGTAAATTCATATTACCGCAATTAAAATTTCAGACATATACATGACTACCATTACGTACCACATAATTTTTTTACACTAACAGAAATGTCTACCACATATACATGACTACCACTAAGTAAATAACCGATCTAACGAACTAAACAATCGTCATTTATATTATGAACTAAACAAATTTTTTACACTAACAAAAAAGTGAAGCTCATTATACCTAAAATAAAAATGCACTAAACATAAATATGAGATTATACCTTTGACGCGTGCTTCTCCGGCGAGCTCCTGTCCTCCGCGCTAATCCGAGCACCGAGCTGCCCACGGCCAACCCCCACGAGCTCGGCCACCGCAGACGGCTGCCCCTGCCAAGCTCCTCCAATGGACGCCCTGCCTCACCCCCGCCCCTGCCAAGCTCCACCACAGCCGGGACCAAGCTCCAATGGCTGCCTCCACGCCGGCCTCCCTCCTCTACCCTCTCCCCCACACGCGGCTGCCGGCTTCCCTTCTCTACCCCATTGACGGATCGGGTTACTAGTAGCCGGTTTCTAGCTTCATCTACTCAATTTAATGGCTAAATGGCCTGGAATCGGAAGAAATATGGGAAGAAAACGAAGAACAGAAAGAGAGAGCCGAGAGAAATGGAGGCAGGAGGAAGAAGAGGGCGGCCGGCCTTATCCCGAGCCGTTTCGTCCTCTGGTAGGACGATTCGTCCATCGGCAGGACGATTCGTCCACTGGTTGGACGAAACATGCGTGGGATGTCGGTGGCGGACGAAACTGGGCCGTTTCGTGGCCCAGTTAACCGAAACCAGCCTTTCGTCCTAGCGTTGGACGAATCATTCCTGTTTCGTCCAATCGTAGAACGACACATAGACTTCGTCCAACCGTAGGACGACCGTGTGCTAGTTTTGCAATTTCTGATGTTTTGATCTTATTTTCCGAATTTGTTCAAAAAAGAGTACTATTTCTGAAAAAAAATCCAAAAATACAACCACGACGTCCTGTGCCAGTACGAGCTAACGCGAGATTGAATATTTCAGAATGTACACATATTACACGAACGCTATACAAGCGGCATTGAATGCGTCTGACGGATCCACATGGGCATGCATGGTCTAGATATGCATAGCACTGGTTTCGATACATCAGCTCCTTCTCTCTCTCTGGAAATAAAGCCCATCGCATCAATCAGCTCTATTCCCTCGTACCGTTGACCACATTTGCAAGCCTGCACGTAAGAGCATATACAGCTAAGAGCATATACAGCTGGACGCAAATCTGACCCCTTAAACGCTCGGGCGTGTCCGTTTTGTGCCTCTATAATTTGGTCCGCGCAGCCACGCTTCTCATTTTTCTTCTCATATGTCCGGTCAGTTGCACGTAATTGGTGGAGATGAAGAGAAAGAAAGAAAATAATGAATAAGAAAAGAGAAAAGGTGGTCCGGAGTGGGGTCGCGTCCTACGTGGTGGACTGACCGGGCGTGTCCACGAGCCTTCATATCGGTCCCATATTTGAGATGGATATGAGGGGTGCCGATCAGTCTGGGCGTTTGAGACGGATATGAAGGATCCAGTTGGGTCGCATTTTTGTGACCGGTCAGTGATCGGGAGGACGTTTCAGACGTTTGAGGAGCATATAGGGTCCGGCTGTAGATGCTCTAACACGGTATCCATGACTCTACCTCTACGCTGTAACCGGTGGTGGGTCAAGACGTGTCCGATGCCTAATTAACTGAACTGAGTTAGCTCAGTCAGCGTATTAAAACTTGTCGATGAGCAGAGTACTGAGCACATGAATGCATAGTGTGGACTGGACTCCAGAAAATTATATTTCGCTAGTTGGGCGACAAGCTGGAAAACCATTTTTATACTAGCAAATATTGCAACTTGAGCGCGTACCAGAAACAATGGAACAGGCTGTCAAGCTACGAACTGGGCCAATGATCGCGCACCAAAGGTGGGTGGAGCTTTCAGCTCTTAAAATTGTGGAAAAAAATAATATAAGAAAATTCGTGACATGCAAGTAGCATATAGTATACCATACATCTTTATTTGAAAAAACAGAGTATATCAGTACATCTTTTCTTGAGGCGATCTTTCAGCACACTTTTAAATCTAAGTTCGATCCACAACTTGATAAACTAAAGGAGCCGACTACCCAGCGGCGCCGCACCTGGGTGTTCCCGTGCGGCGGCTACTAATCCACGTCTAAAACCGCATTTTAGCGCTCGCGCACCTACGACTCTCCAGCGGCGCCGCACCTGGGTGTTCCCGTTGCAAGGGACTAGACTTTTTTTAGTCCCAGGGACTAAAAAAAAAACACTCCAGTAGAGTCTTTTTCTAGTATCTTAAGAAAAAGTTCTTCCTGATTACATAGGGACTAAAAGGGACTTTTTCTAGTCTAGTCCCTGTAACCAAACAGGACCTCAACAAACAGGACCTCAACTCTGTAGGCCTTCTCATGCACATGCAGTGACATGTACTGCATGCATCGGCTTTCCTCTCCAAAGAAAAGGACGGGGCGGGATGACAACACATGCAAACTCATGCATATACGAGGCATCGCAACAGGCCAAAACGAGGAGCATGCATGGCAGCGCCAGGTATAGTAAAAGTAGCCAGCCACTATTCAGACTCATTTTGACATGCATGTGTAGTGTACTTGTCAAGTTAAAAAAATGTTTAGTTTCCTAATTACAATGTGATTAGTTGCCACATACATTCCTAGTACTTGGCTGCCATGCTAAACATGTTAGTCACCAGATTATAAAGTACTTAGTTGCCAAAAATTTAAACATGTTTAGATGTACATGTTCTCAGTTGCCACATTATTACATGATGTATTATACATGATTGCCATGTCTAAGCAAGTGTAATTGTCAGATTTAAGTGGATGTGGTTGTCAGATATTTACACATGCTTATCGGGTTAAATAGATGTAGTTGTCGAATTTAAACGTCCTAGTTGTCAGATTTAAGCAAAAAATGAGTATAGTTACCCGATGAAGAAAGTTGAAGTTGTCAGATTAAATCTCAGCGATAAAAACGTTTCCAGATTAGTTATCATAATTTTTTGTCAGCTACTAATCTTTTCTAGGCTAGGTTCTAGTAGTAGTGAGTAGACAAGGGAGAAGGGATGGGTTGCAACTTGCAGTACTATTATATATGTACTGTAGCCGATGTCCTTACGAAGCGACACACACGCACAGTTTTGCATGCTACTTTGACCGCATCCTTTCTTGCAAACCCAAACCAACGGTAGCTGTTTGAGTAAAAAGAAAACAAGCCAGCTGTAGCGTCTGCGACTGTAGCCACCACGTAATGCGCGACCGAACTAGCAATGATGCTGCGGGCCCATTAGAAAGCGTGCTTTCTATCTGAGCCACACGATACGCCGCCGCACGGGAAGGAAGCGGTGCGCACACCACTACTTAGATTTTCCCTAAACTAAAATGTCGCTATGGATAGCCTACCTGGTTTGAGAATGGCGAACAATATCCTCCTCATACAATCCACGATCAAATTTGTTCTCCTTTATTTCCAGGTTTATGAATCTAATTATGACTAGAAATTTTGTGGTATGGCAGAGGCCTGGTGTATTACTGTTGTTAAAAGGTGTCAATATCATGACTTATTAGTCAGTAAATTGGAGGCTAGTGCACCTCAATAAAGCTAATTTATTGGTGGCTTTCCTTTCAGAATGTCACTATTGATACTCCCTCCGTCCCAAAATAAGTGACTCAACTTTATACTAAAGTTAGTACAAAGTTGAGTCACTTATTTTGGGACGGAGGGAGTATTATTCTATTGTACATGTATAAAAGTAACAGATTAAAAGAACAAATCAACATTTCAGGCGAGAAGTTTTCCACCGTGACCAAACGAACAAATAAGAAAGCTACAACTAATTAAGTAGAAAAAGCAGACCACGCAACAAACAAACAAACAAACAAACAAACATAGAGGGATTTAATTAGCAAAACACGGTATATGAATGAAGGGGTCCATGGTAGTCCATGTAATAAGAGAATTTCTCCATTTATATTGTAGGTAGAAAATGACATGAGCATTTGAATAGTGCATGCATAGTTGTCCAACATGTTGGTTTGTGTGCCCGCATGTTGTTTCTTCTTCTTCTTCTTTGTTCTGTTTTATGTGTGAGCAATTCTCCAAATGTAACCCTCGGTGCTTTGTGAGTCTTTTACCTAATTGAAATGGTCAAGAGTGCCTAGTGCGCGTTCTAGTTTCAAGTGTGCATGAAGCATCGTAGTGATCTCCCTTCCAAGGAGCTGAAATGTGCACTCTCAACTGCATGTTTTTTTTTCGATGGTCTCTTTGCCCCATTAGTTTGATCATCGTATAGGTTTGGCTATTTCGTGAGCAGGGGATAGACAAGGCTAGCACGGTCGATTCTGGCTAGCTGATTTTGGTATCTTTACCTATTTGGCGCATTTCATTTTCAGAAGAATTCTTTGTTGACACTTTCAGAAAATTTGCTATTGACCTTCAAAAATTATTCATGCAACTTGAAGCTTTTGGGATTTTTCAATTTTTAGATTTGAACTTCTAGAAAAAAATCCTGGTATTTAAACATTAACAAATTTAAAGTTTCATTAAAATGATTTTTTCCTTAAAAAGGCTGAAAACTGACAACTATGTGGAGCCCACCACATGACGCACAATCGATGCACGGCGTATGGTGGATAATGTCGCGTGGACGGGCCCTCATGAATCCCGATTGCCACTAGTGTGCGACCCAACACATGAGAGATATCTAGGTGTGATTCGCGGGGCAAAATACACACGTGGGTGGGCTCGTGTGCATGCCGACAACCCCTATAGAAGTGCCCACAACACGCTTTGCCCCCACAATCAGACAACCACGTAGGAGCCAACTCGCACTATATATCTTCTATCCTTTTAGTTATTGATATGTTATTTAGGGTGTTCTTGGAGAAGTACAGGCCTGGTATATTCCTGAAAAAGGGTATGCCTATTAATGTTTCCCTTTGTGGGGTTTTAGAACTTCGGTCAAATTTGTAAGTTGGATCATGATTCCACCGGCAGCCTTGGTGTTTTTTTCTTCACAGAGTCGGCTACCTAGCTACATGTGCATTTATTACCCATAAAAAATGTCCTATAATTTTATTTTTATAAATGAAATAGGTTTACTCCAAAGAAAGTTAAGAGTGCATATGAAAGGATACATAATTATCTCCATCCATTAGTGTCACACCACATGATTATACTCACAAACATGTAATTCGTATTCTATACATGTTGGCCCTAATTTCATTTGACATTATGCAATAGAGTATGATAACAATGTCTAGGTGGGCTATTACGTACTAGTATGGTATATGTGTGTTGCCACATAGAACAACAAACAATATTCAAAAGACATGTCTATGATCATATCAAGGCACACACACAACCCTAATGCTATTTTCCTCCACCCAATCATTTGTATACTTCTCCTTCCTACCTAGGACTGCCTCTTCGCCACACATCATTGTCGGCACACATCATTGTGATTGTTTTGTTGCCACCATTGATGGATTTTCATGCATAAAGTGCCTCACCTTTGTTTGTATAATAACGAGAGGGTATATGGAAGCGACAGCATTCACTCGTCCAAATTGTATCTTCATTCAACATCAATTGCACTAGACTTCTACTTTAGCTATTTTCTCCTCCAACTGCCATGACATGCGTACCCTTCATATCCACATCTAAACTATCGTATTTCTCCTCCATTCCTACATCTTTGTCAGCCATGGCTCTTCCATGTCTTTTCTCCATCGAGACTTGCATTTATACGGATCCTAAAGCATCTTATCGTTCTACAGATTCCAAATAGATATACAATAATACCACAATCACCGTGCAAAGCTTCATCTTCTCGACCACTTCCTCCCTCTCCATAATCCCAATGGCTCAATATTGGTCGTCGTTCACCACATGTTCCAACATAACTAATTTGCCCTTCTTACCCAACTATAGCAAATATAAGTCATTCTCTGGTTGGCCCAACTTTGAAGGCCCTGCATCATTCTTCACCTTCTTTCCACATCAACAATGAACAAGGAGGGATTCCCATTCTCACCTTAGAGTTGTGTCATATCTAGCAATTTCCTAGAATAATTTCACTATGCACATCGAAAGATACATGGGACTTCTTTGGATTGATGAGTGCCTCCTTTGAATCCATTTCTTCATCTGTTTTAACGTCCCAAGAAGATTCGAACTTCATATTTAATTTCAAACTCAACATGGAAATAAACCATGTGGGTAAACTAGGGACGCTGCATGGATCAAGGGGAGAAGGGCAGGTTAGTTTGAGACCTTGATATCAAATAAATTTAATTAGTTGGGAGGTCACTCAGGAGTGTTCAACACACATACCCCATGCACGGGAAGAATTTGAGAGGATGTGACATCACTAATATCATGACCACCATCGCCCATTTAATAGTAAAAATATATTTATTTTCCTTTTGAGATGCTCGTCTTGATATAGTGGCAAATAAATCAGTTTAACGCAAATGAATTGCCCAAAAAAAAGAGAAGAGATTCATCCAAGTGAGTACTATAAGTGTTTCCTCTCCACGACCATGAGAGTCGCATAGGGATGCAAATATTATATTCTAATCTAATTTCTTGCATTACTCTACATCAATCTTTTCTACAAACTTTATAATTAATTATAGTGGGACCCACAAGTAAAAAAATCATTAAATTTAAATTATTTACAATATTTAGATTTTTTAAAAGTACTCCCTCTGTCCCAAAATAAGTGTCGTTGCTTTAGTACTAAATTTATACTAACTTAGTACTAAATTTGCGACAATTATTTTGGGACGGAGGGAGTATTAAAGAACACTTTCCAAATGTTTGGTTCAAAATTTTCATGAACAACTAATTTCAGAGCCTCTTTGATTCACATGATTCTCAAAATGCGTGAATTGGAGTGTCATGTCATCTTCAATCCTTACAATTATACTACTAGAGAAATTTAGATGAAGGGTTGTTTTATACCACATGAAAACAAAGAAATGCTACGAAAGATGTTTGAGTGGATGGAATTTTTCCTCGAAGATAAAGGGCAAATGAATCATAAGGAAAAAAATCGTAAGTGTTCAAATCTTGAGAGTCAAATGACCAATGCATGAAAGATTCGTAGGGAGTCATCCAACTAAATCAAATGAAATCCCTTTGAATCAATGGATCCCTCAATTTCTTTGAAAGAATATTTTTCTCTAAAATAATTATTCTTTTTACAAAAATCACTATTACAAAATGCACTGAAATAGTTAAATTGGATTTGAATATGACTAAAATTGAAATTATGTGAAATCATTGAAAAATATTATAAATTGACTAAAATTTGTGTGATTACTTCTGAGATATTTGTATATATTTTTGAAACAATGTAATCTCACTACAAAAGTTCATATATGTTGATTTAGAATATATTTTTAAATTGTCCAAATAAATTTTTGAAGAATCATATTTTTTATTTCGATGAATTTATTATTACTACTACTATTATTATTACTTATTTTTAATTATTTTAGCAACTACACATTATTTTAGAATTTTTTGCAAATATAATTCATCACGCCAACTTAAATTATTTCAGACATATATCAACCGATTTTAGAAAGGATGCACACACATTTCACACAAACTTTAAACCTTGTAGTCAATATTTCAATCAATTTAAAAAATATTTCTTATTGATACCAAAATAATATTCAAATTGTGAAACATATATTTTAATAAAAATATAAACAAAATTTGAATTGTTTGATGTCATTCACCTTCTGGATTTGATGAAAACATTAGTTTAAAACCACAATATTTTATTTTTGGTATTTAGTGGTATTTTCATAAATAACTAGTATATGCATATTATATTGAAAGACGCCCAAACACTTTGTGTCAAAGTAGACATGTAGCACGAATTGAGGGTAGCTCAGATGATTAGGTTCCTTGTTGTGAAAATAGCCCATCAGGGTTTTAGTCTTAGATTTGACATTGATTGCCGCATTTTTCTGAATTTATTTCAGACTTTGCGGGAAGAGATGTTTCCGGCGACTATAAGGCATCTGTGATGACTTTAAAGAGGCAAACAAAATATAGCATACTAGTTTTATACAAAAAATGCTACACCTACGGGCTACCCACGCAATTAACTTACGGAGCCCTCCCACTAACCAATCACTCTGCCACATGATTTCAACTGTGGGTCCCCTCCCCTGTTTCCATCCAACCCAAAAAATGCCACAGAAGCCCGTAAGTTGATTCCGTAAAATGTCGTCCGTAGGTGTAGCGTTGTCCAGTTTTATATCCCCTCTGAGGTCCATCTCTCTGTAAATAGGTTTACAGACTTCCACTCTGTAATGGCCAGTGTAACTCTATCTTGCACTTAATGCAAAGCAGGGCTCCGGCTAGTTCGCCAACAACAAAAAACAGACATGTAGCAAACACGACACCATTTTTGCACAACTAGTAAAAATATGGTCACAACAGCATAATTTTTTTTTAGGGAGTCACAAAAGCACATTTACTTTCAGCACCCAACAAACAGGCCGAGCGAGAGGTCCGCTTTAACTAGGCCCCGTTACAAGCTAAAGCTACGTATCGTCATCGCTAGCTCTAATAGTATCGCTCGTCGCCGTCTATGTGCCCGAGCGCTGCCTCGAGGTTGCTCACCACGTTTGACATTGCCGGCCGGTCCTGTGGCTGTGGCCACAGACAGCGTGCTGCCGTGTACGCCACGAGATTCAGCGCCTCCATCTGCCCCGGCGTCGGCTCCGGGTGCGGGCGCCTGTCCAGCACAGACCCCAGGTTCCCCGCCTCGATGATCGGGGCAGCAAAGCCAGCCAAGGCGTTCGGGTCCTTACCCTCCCAGCTAGGTGGCCTTCCCGTCAGCACCTCCAGCATGACCACGCCGAAGCTGTACACGTCGCTCGCCGTACTCACACGCCGCGTGCGGCGGTACTCCGGGTCGATGTACCCGAACGTGCCGGCGACATCCCCGACGAGCTGGTCGCCCGTCGTCGGCTCTTGCAAAACCGCCGCGCCGAAGCCGGACACGCGGGCCGCCCAGCTCTCGTCGAGATGGATGCTGGACGAGCTGACGTTGCGGTGGATGATCCGCGGCGCGGCGACGCGGTGCAGGTGGTCGACGGCCATAGACGCGCCCAGCAGTGCCTGGACACGCGCCTTCCACGACGACAACACCGGCGACGCAAAGCCGCCGCCCTGCAGGTGATCCCTGAGCGTGCCGTTGCCCGTGTGCTGGTACTGGTAGACGAACATGCGATCGTCGTCCTCCGCGCACCAGCCCACGAGGGGCACGACGTGGTCGTGCCGGAGGTGGCATATGGTCTCCAGCTCCGCCACGAACGCACCCTCTTGTTCGTGGCGTTGCGGCCCGTGATTCTTCAGGCTCTTGACGGCCACCTCCAGGCCATCGTGAAGACGACCCTTGTACACCGTCGCGGAGCCGTCCTCGCTGAGCACATGCCCGAAGTTTCCGGTCAAGAACGCGATCTCCGCCGACGCGAACTCCACAGGTACATACGTTGAGCTCACGTACTGGACCATCGCAGGCTCCTATGGAAGACGACGGGTTAATTATGCTGCAAAACCAGCAAGATGAAAATGGTTCTTCCGTCCGACCATGGATTTGTAGCACGTACCTGCAGCTGCAGAGAGCGCGAGCCGGATCCTGATGCCACAGCAGATGCAGCAACCATTGTTGGTGCCACCGGTAGGAGAACGCTGGTGGGACTAGGAGGAAGGACCTGGTCAAGGCGGCGGGCAATGGAGATGTGGCTGAGCAAGGGGATGAGGATAAGGTGGGAGTCGATCCTGCGGTTGACTTCCCTGAACCGCTCTGCTTGGTCGTCGGCGTACAGGAACTTCCGGCGCGCGCTCCATTTCTGGCAAGCGACGACGAGATCGTGCGCCTCCTGGAGCGTCTCGCCCAGCCCGGCCAGCGGCTGCGCCACCCCCGGGTCCTGCAGCTGCACCAGCAGGTCGCCGATCACGGACGCGCGGCGCGCCAGGTTCTGGCACTCCAGCTTGTTCTGCCGGGCCGTCTCTGCCGCCCCGGTGATCTTCGTGACCAACCCGCGGACGTACAAAGCCAGCTGGGCCACCGTCGCCAAACCCGCCAGACTCGCCGTGGTGGCCGCCATGGCACCACCAGACTATACTCTATACCAACTAGCGAGCGTTAATTAGTAGTACTGCAATCAAGCCACATTAAAACCCACAAGAAAGAAGAGATGGATATATATGTGGTCGTCGCCTCGCCGGACGGCCGGGTCGTCTCTGACTCCGCCGCGTGATAGCACTACTTCGTATTATTTCTCTATAGGATAAATTCGGAACAATCATTATTCTCTAATGATGTTGATTGGGTATTGTAGATGTTGATAGGTTTTTCTATAAATTTAATCGAATCTATAAAAGTCTAACTCCAATATGCAATGTATTTTGAATTGAAGAGAGCACTTTGTTAACTTCTTCAAACCTGGGTACGGCTTTCGCGGTGGATCTGAGGCTTGACTCTGGTTGTGGCTCCTCCCTTGGCCCATCTGGGCATTTGGGGCCATGGGTGTGATGGTCAGCGTGGTTGCTGTGGAGGTGGTGGCTCTGGAGGTCGCCCCGGTGGTAATGGCGTGCGGCTCGTGTACGCGGTGGTGCCGGTCTCAACACGGGCAATCCACCATGGTGATGCGTAGGCCGTGGCGCCCTTCCGATCCATTTGGTCTGGTCTCGTCTTTGTTGAATACGAGCGGAGTCAAGGCTCGGTCTTGCAGGTTCGCTTTGGCTTGGCTCCCTCCCCGGAGTCTGCAGAGGTGGTGAGATATAAGACTCTGGGCGTAAGCTTGATTCTTCGATGGGGTCGATGCCGGCAATGTTGGCGCTTGCGGGCGTCCTTTTCCTCCTTGGAGGCATTGTCGAAGAGCTGCCTCTCACCACTGAGCCCTGGCTGGTTGGGGTAGGAAGCGGAGCTGGGGGTTGTTGGCTAGGCCGGACCATTCCCGGGGTTCGGTGGAGTGGTCTTGTGCGGATCTGGGTGAAAGCCTTGTGGTCAACGGGGGTCGATGCCGCCGACGTCAGTTGATGCTGCTTTCCTTCTTGAAGGCGTCTTCGAAGATCTTGCTCACAATCATTTCGGAAAAAGGTCGTGATAGGTGGAGGTGGTTTGTTCGTGTTCTATTTGGTGGTTGTTTTTTCTTTCTTTCTTTCTTTTTGGTTTTATGGTTTTTGGCCTAGTTTTCCTCATAAACCGGGCCACTTTGTATTTTGCGTTTTCCCTTCTTAATGAAATCGGTAGAGCACCTGCCTTGCAAGTCAAAAAAAAGAAAAAAAAGATTATCCTCTGCCTAAAAAGAACCTTGACACCAATTTTCATCTAATAGTAGGTTAACTAATTGGTTGCACATTTTTATGCACTACATGCAATTTTAGATTTGTACAATACAAATTGTGTAATCGTAGAATTTGTTAATGTTTGTGAGGATCAAAATTATTGATATACATTGGCTAGACGGAACAACCGAGCGAACAAAAAAATGTAGAATGGGTATAAATATGAAAATCTTGGTTAAGAGGGTTCACATAAAGAAATGGTCTTCAGCCCCCGCGTCGGACCCCCCCCCCCCCCCCACCACCGCGGGCGACTTGGACGGCGGTGCCAATCTCCTTCCCTCGCCTCCTCACCACCTTCCCCAACCTCGCCGTCGGCCGCGGTCGCGGGGGCAAAGCCCATCGCAGTGGCCGGCGGCGGAGCCCTGTTCTTCACGCCTCGGGAGGACCTGTGCGGGGAGGTCTTGCCAGGCGGTGGAGCCAGGCGGGCACGGGTATCGACGGCGGCCCGTTGTACGCTGGCTGCGTGCCCGCCGCGACGGCGGGTCAGATCAGATCTAACCCCGACAGTGGAGACATTGGGCCTGGTCTCCGGTCAGATCCGATCCGACCAGTACGATCTCCATGCGCGGCGACGATGATCGGTGGCGGTCCCGTGCACATGATGCTGGATGGAGGGTCCTCGAGCGGATCCGGGTGAAAACCCTACTCTTGGCACGTTGCCAAGGTTGACGATGGCGACTTTTTTTCTACATCGTCCCCTTAAAGGCATCATCGTGGAGAAGAGCTAGACCCATATTCGCTACCTCCGGGGGAAACCCTACATCAGTCGATCGAATGACGACGACACGCATGTGTCGTACCCCTCTTGAGGGTGTCATTCTTGGAGGTGATCATAGGCTCGAGGGACCAGTGGACGGCATCTGTGGTGGAGCGGCGTTCCCTGTAACGCATCGACGTCGTGGAGTTTCGGCGGCGAGGCGCAACAAAGTCTCGACGACGGATGCATGAAGATAAATGCGCGTAGGGAGGAGACGTTGTCTGGCGCCGTGGGGGCATCGATGACAGGGCTGGTAAGGTTGATCCGTCGGTACCTGCTCTGAAGATGGATTGATGGAAGATGGCGGCGATGACGAGAGTGTGTCGGACCGGTTTGGGCCCCAGACCCGATATGTGGCTTGGCCGTGTCGCCCAGCCCGGCCAGCGGCTGCGCCACCCCCGGGTCCTGCAGCTGCACCAGCAGGTCGCCGATCATGGACGCGCGGCGCGCCAGGTTCTGGCACTCCAGCTTGTTCTGCCGGGCCGTCTCCGCCGCCCCGGTGATCTTCGTGACCAGCCCGCGGACGTACAAAGCCAGCTGGGCCACCGTCGCCAAACCAGCCAGATTCGCCGACGTGGCCGCCATACCGCCAGACTAGCGAGTTTTAATTAGTACTGCAATCAAGACACAAACCCACAAGAAGAAGAGGAGGACCCATATATATATATAGTCGTCGCCTCGCCCGACGGCCAGGTCGTCGACTCCGCCGCGTTACAGTACTCCGCCGCGTTCGTCAATCTGTTTCTTTTTCCTTGGGTCACAAATATGAGTAACTGCTATGTAACTCAATTTGTCTCTCATTAATTAGCTGTCACGTTATGTTTTTTGCTTAGATGATATCTATGTTATTCTCATTGTGGATAGTCTAACATCTGTGTGGCTGTGAGTCAAGGCCTAATAAAAGAAGCGCGCGTGAAAATTTCAATCATTATATAAATCAGTGTGAAAGGACAAAAAATCAGAAAAATCCACCGACCTTTATTATGGCGCTTCGTCACACAAGAACGCTAGTCATCTAAAAAAAATAGTTGCGTCGTCCACGGACGACAGAAATACATCTAGACGAGGCCGCACACGCCAAGGTCCAAAAGAAATTCATGTGAACCAATTGTCAATCGGCCCAAGGATACCCGATACAATCACCTTGAACCGTTTAATTAGAGCTAACCCACGGCAACGTGCATGCAGGCACATACATGTATGGAATGGCATACAATCACCTTGAGCTATTTAATTAGAGCTAACCCACCACGACGTGCCTGCAGGGCTCTCTCCCTGTTAAAAGAAAAACTTGTGTGTACGGGTGCTAATGGTGAAGAGATAAGGTGTGTGTGGATAGGATCGATGAAAAGAAACGACTGGACCAGAAGCTACGTAGCGGTGTGTGGGACCTGGTAGTGGACGTGTGGCATGATTGTCTTCTGCATTTTTTTGAGAGAGAATGCTGCATTTTATTAATTAGTGTACATCAGTACATAGAGTTTGACTGATATATTCTGGAGTAGAATAGTACACAACTTTTGAACTAACAAACTCACAGGACCTAGCTAGCTAGTATGTGAGCAGCAACATTCAACGACCGCTTGACATGGCAGAAGGGAACTGAAGAAAAACAAGCAACCAAACGCTTAATATCTAACATCACTACACCCACTTCAGACCTATCTATGGATGAAGAGTTCATTCGTTGTACTAAGGCCCTGTTTGGATGCTGGGGTTAGAGTTAGATTTAGTTAGTTGGGGCTGAACTAACCCAAAAGTATCCAAACAGGTAGAGTTAGATTGCAGTTAGATGCTCTAACCCAGCCAAAAAAACTAGCCCACCGGGGAGGTGCTAATTTGAGTTAGTCCCCAGCTAGCCGCACCAGATCTCCAGTCGCTCCCGCCCCCATCCGCCGCCGCTCCCGCCTCCCGCCACCATTCCGCCGCCGCTCCCCCCGCCCCAATCCCGCCGCCGCTCCCGCCCCCATCCCGCCGCCGCTCGCCCGGCCCCATCCCGCCGCCCCCGTCCCGCAGCTCCCCGCCGCTCCCGCCGCCCCCGTCTGCCCCCCCCGTTCGCCCTCCGCCGGCCGCTCCAGTTCCCGTGCCGGTCCACCGCGTCCGCTCCCTGTCCCCGCCGGCCTCCCTCCCTGCTTGGCCGATCCCCCTCCCGCCCCCCCCCCCCCGCCTGCAGCTACGACCGAGCGTCCGGGTCGCATTCCCCCACCGCACGGCAGCGCTCCCCGGCGCCGCCCGCTGCCTCTGCTACGCCGTCGGACCCCGCCTCTGGTACGCCTCCGGCCCGCCGCACAGCTTCCCACTGTAGGAGATATGCCCTAGAGGCAGTAATATCAGTTACTTTTGTATCTCAGAGTTTGTAATGAATGTTTATGATCCATGCTATAACTGCAATGATTCTCGAGTCTGCAATAACCACGAGGCTTGGAGGGAAACTCATGTGCACGTGTGGTATAATAAACGGTAAATTGTATTCCTAGTCTTGCCTCTAAGACTGGCTCAAGTATTGCAGGATGATCCTGTTTTCCTGATCATGGGCATGGCTATGCCGGCAATTTTGAGGGCACGATGTTGGTAGAACACTTGTGTTGAATCGACCCAAATTGATGTTATGCTATGAGATACATTCGTCACAAGTTAATGGTTAATAACACAGAGATGGTTAACGTTTGCATGATTCCTTAGACCATGAGAGTATCGAGTTTCTTCATGCTTGCTTCATGAACTTTGGGGTTTGTTAAACGTCATCCGTAAATGGGTGGCTATTACGGCGGCTTACGGGTTCATGGAAAAGTATGTCAAGTAACTTGATAGCTCAAGATTGGGATTTGCTCCTCCGACGATGGAGAGATATCTCTGGGCCTTCTCGGTGTTACGGTATCCATCATCGTCTGGCCAGACACTTTGTGATTTGATCACGGGGATGCCGGAACACGGGAACGAGAAAAGAGAACAATACCGGCAACGAGGTAATTGGCATAGTGGACAAGTTGTTGATCCACGAGGATGCCAACATGTCTCACCTCGGGTAATTGTAACATATCGCGAAGCAACAGGAATAGCACACGGCAACTGAAGGTTCACTCGAATATTCATTCGTGTGAGTATAGGGGTCAATATGGGTGTCCACGTCTCCGATGTTGATCATTGATCGGAAGGGGTTCCGGGTCATGTCTATACTTCACCGAACCTATAGGGTCACACGCTTAAGGGTCATCTATCTGCTGAATACTAGACAGGGAGTCTGAGAGAAAATCACCGAAAAAGTTTCGGACACCGGAAAAGTTTCGGACAGCGGAAAAGTTCCACAGAGAGAACACCGGAACAGTTTCGGTAAAACTGAAAAGTTGTTTCAGGGGATACCATTAAGTCAAATTGGTTTCGGCACATGCCTGATAATTCTTGGAGGGTGCCAGAATCATTCTGGAAACTTTTGGGAATTTTCCGGAAGAAAAACCGGAAATGTTCCGGAGCTGCCGGAACCGCTTCGGATGCTTTTCGCAGATGAAAATCACTAATCCGGAATTGTTCCGGATGGCATTGAAAATTATTTTGGTGGGTACTGGAAATGTTCTAAGCCCACATAAATATTTTCAGTTCGACCGGACGCTGAAAAATGTCGTCGTGAATAGTGAAAGTGCTTTTTGGGATATTTATGGAAAGCACCTTTTTGGATATTTCCAAAAAGGCTTCTAGAAGAGCTTAGGGGCTAAGCAAACCCCTCATGGGGGGGCCCCAAGGGGTGGCCGGCCAAGCAAGTTGGAGCTCCTTGGAGCTCCACATGGCACCCTATTTTGCTTTATTCTTTATGTAAATGACATAAAGTGGGGGTACTTTTGGTATTTGTGAATGCCAACTTTACCCCTTGGCTTTCCTATAAATAGAGATGGAGAGGGCTGCCATCTCTTCATCCTTTGCTCTCATACACATGCTATGCTTTGCTAGCTCTCTCTCTCCGTCCCACGAAAAGAGTTTTTCGTAGAGCCGAAAGGCTGTCTGGGTTCCGGCAGGAACTAGTTCTGGACGGCGAAGCCCTGCCGGATAGATGACACCGTATGTGTGCAACCCCGTAGAGAGGTCGTAGTTTCGATCGTTTGCCCGAGGGGCTGTTCGTGTGTCCTCCCGAAGGGCTGTCCGAGTCTCCGTTCGAGTTTCGAGGGTCCTCCCGAAGGGCTGTCCGTGACATCGTCCGGGGGACTGTCCGACCGCCTCCCGAAGGGCTGTCCGACGAGGGAGTACATCCTCGCGGTTGGGAGGTTGTAAAATCCTAGCTGCGGGGATCTGCACCAACGATCTCCACCGACTCTTCTTCCGCTGCGCTTCGAGTCGGTACGAATCAGATCAAACCTTGTATGCAGTCTCCATAGTGGTCCTGGGCGTGCTCGCTATACCGGAAATTTTTATTTTCTGTCGCGTTCCCCAACACCCACCCCTTCCTGCTCCCCCACCAACTAGAAAAATTGCATGGAAATTCATTTTTGTATTCTTTTTATCCTATACAAAGCACTAGTAACATATTTTGACAAAAATGTTGAGTAAATAGCTCGACATGATAAACCATCTGCTCCATTCAAGATATGAATGTGAACCTACACTGTTCTGCATCATGCACTGAGTTTTATTTGCAATACAAAATTCCAGTTACAAGTTTAGGATTGAAAAGGAAATTCAGAATGTGGAGTTGGGCATTTCCAGGTTTAGTACCTCTCAACTCAACACAACAGGCTTCTCAGCAATCTTGATGCCTTAACAAAGCTTGATAAGATTCTAGTGCACCCTATCTATGAAATTCAACACAAAAGACTATATGTCAAAGAGAACAGAGATACACAGGTAATCATTCAGAAAGTGCATCAGGTAGATCCGCAGTGGCTCTCAGTTTGGTACAAAAATTCGGAGTGGGCTACTGCTTCCTCCCCTGTATTGAAAAATTCAGTTACAGAGTATATAGCTGATGAAACTTGCACATTATTGTCTTTATAAATTCTGTTTAGTTGTGATTTCTTTTGTACTGGGCTACTGACAGTGGTAAATTCAGTTTATTTGCACTTTCTTTTGTACTATATTGACAAATTCAGTTTGCTGACAATTTCAAAATTAAACAAACTAGTCGTCAACCATGCGATGGATGGAGACGGCTTCGACGTGTGGGGTTCGTAGCCGTCGGCAAGCGGCCCCGCAACCCAGGCCGGTCTCGACCTCAACTCGCAAGCGCCGACGTCGGAGGGTTTCCCGGGGCTTGGGCTCTACGGAGCTTTCCTCTAGAGCGACGACGACGAGCTCCTCCCTGGGCGCGTCAGGGGCTCCGGGCTCCCTCCCTATCGCCCACCGCGTGCCGGAGCAGGAGACGGATGGGCGAATCCGTTTCCACCCTTGGCCCGGCAACTGAACTTCGGTGGCTCCTCGTCGACGGCAGCCGGTCGCGGAGGAGGAAACGGTGGCGTGTTCCTCGGCGGGTCGTCGACGGGGGCAGGCGGCGGCGTTCGGCAGCGCGCCAACTTGGCCGTCGCTGCACCTGGCCGCCGTAACCAGCGCACCAGCTCGGCGATCCGTGGCGGCCAGCGCATACCGCCTCCCCGGGCACCGCGGAGTGCCGTCCGTGGGCAAGCATCCGGCTCTGGCGCTCCCTTCGACAATGGTGATGATGAATTGGAGGACGATGTGGAGGAGTTAGCGAGCTCCGGAGGTCCTCCGGCGAGCCAACGGAATGGAGCCCAATGGAATGATGCTAATAGTGCTTGCTTGTTACAATTGTGCATTGAGCAACGTGCAGCAGGAACGTATAATGGTACACTGATGACTGCTGAAGGGTACCAAGCCGTTGTCGACGGCTTACTTGCTAGAAGGGGGTTGGTATATACCCGTTTGCAGGTGAAGAACCAGATAGTCGTACTCAAGAACACCTACTCTTTCTGGTGATACATGCAAGTGCATACAGGGTTGGGGAGGAAACCAGATGGAACCATTGATGCCGACTCTGAGTTCTGGATAACACACAGAGAGGTTAACTCTACATTTTTGCATAACAAATGTAAATAAATGAGTATTTCGTTTCCGGTTGAATCCCTAGAACCTAGCTAGCTAGTTATTTTCCTGGATTCAAGTACTACATGCATATTCAGTCAGGTAGGAGTGAGGAGTAAACCGAACCACACAAAATCAAATCTTGAGATTTGACACTTTGACATCTGTACTAGTAAAGTTGGTGTCCTGTTTTATTAAGTTATTATTGTATTTTGAGTCCTGAAGTGTGCTATCATATCTTAACTAGTTTTACTTTCTCACTATCATGCAGAAGAAGCCATACCTAAGGAAGCTGTAGTGGGGTCCTCCAGCAAACGAGGAGTTGCTTGATCAATTGTTCAGAGGTTACACTGTGGATGGAAGCACAACCTTTGTGCCTGGAGATGATTACGGTCAGAATCAAGGGCAAGATTTAGGGGCAGGAGAGGAAGAGGAGGAGTTTCAAGGAACACCTACAAGTGCAAGCAACCAGAGGAGCCAGAGATGCAAGAGGTCATCAAGCACTTCAAGCACTATGACCAGTCCATTGAAGAAGAGCAAGAGCACAATGGTGAAGATTGTGAAGGATATAGCTAGTACCTTCAAGGAGTCCGTCGCAGCCAACACTAAGCAAATGCAAAAACGTGCAAATGAGAAGGATGCATTTTCTGTGAAGAGGTGTCAGGAGCTGGCATTTGAGTGTGGCATTGAGCAAACAGTTAACTCTGTCTATGCTCTGTCCAAGATGTTTGAAACGGAGTACCAAAGGGAGTTCTTCTGTGGCCTATTAAATCATGAGGTTAGGTTGGGTTACTTCAAGAAATGGTGTAGGGACAACAATTTGGAGTATTAGTAGCTTGGAAATGTGTGTGTTAAAATGTTGAACCTATTTTATGTTATCTGTGTTATGTTATGAACTTGTTGAACCGATTCTATATTATCTGTGTTGAACTATTATCTGTGTTACTTTATATTATCTCCTGGATTAATTTCATTTTCTTACACTCCTTCAAGTTTTATGCTATGTGTTGACAATTTGGTACATGTGTTGAAGCAGGAAGAAGATCATGGCGCCATGACTGCGAAAGAAGAATTTGATGGAGGTAGCACAAGTGAGGATGAGATCATATCCATGTGCCGCAACAATTTGGTGCAGTCCGAGAATCTAATCATGTAGTTGGTTCCTATCTTGGCTATGTACTCTGATAACTACTTTGTGAAACTACCTAGAAGGGTCAGTGGAGATTCTGGTTTGGATTGGGTGCAGGAAACACTAGCCCGAGATACCCAATGCTACAACATGTTTAGGGTTGAGAGACCTTTGTTTAACAGGCTACATAATACTTTGGTGCAATCATATGGGTTGAAATCTAGTACAAAAATGACATCTGTAGAGGCTCTAGCTATGTTTTTATGGATTGTTGGATCACCACAGTGTTGGGCAACGTTGCATGGGAAACAAAAAATTTCCTACGCACACGCAAGATATATCCATGGTGATGAGCATCTACGAGAGGGAGAGTGGATCTACATACCCTTGTAGATCGCTAAGCGGGAAGCGTTAAGAAACGCGGTTGATGTAGTCGAACGTCTTCGCGATTCAAATCACAAGCCGTCCCGCGATCCAATCACGATCCGTCCCGATCGAGCGCCGAACGGACGGCACCTCCGCGTTCAGCACACATACAGCTCGATGACGATCTCCGCCTTCTTGATCCAGCACGAGGGGGCGGAGACGTAGATGAGATCTCCAGCAGCACGACGGCATGGTGGTGGTGATGGTGGAGTTATCCCGGCAGGGCTTCGCCTAAGCACTACCGGAATCTATTTGGTGGAGCAACTAGAGAATAGAGAACTAGCACGTGGCCGTGTGTTTTGGGGCTCTATTCCTCTAGTATATATAGGAGGGAGGGGAAGGAGCAAGCCTCCCTAGGGTTTCCCCTAGGGGTCGGCCGAACCAGGGCAAGGAGGAGTCCAATCCACTTCCTACTAGGAAGTGGATTCATATTAGGAAGGAGTCATATTCCTTCCTATCTCCACCTTTCTTCCTCTTGGGCATATGGGCCCTTATGGGGTCGGTTACCCAGCCCATTAGGGGCTGATGCGCCACCTCTTGGGCCCATGTGCCCCCCCGGGGTGGGTGGGCCCCACCCGGTGGACCCCCGGAACCCATTCGTCACTCCCGGTACACTACCGGAAATACCCGAAACCTTTCCGGAACCCAAATACCACTTTCCTATATATAAATCTTTACCTCCGGACCATTCCGGAGCTCCTCGTGACGTCCGGGATCTCATTCGGGACTCCGAAAAACCTTCGGTCACCAACACATATATCTCAATACTACCGAAACGTCACCGAACATTAAGTGTGCAGACCCTGCGGGTTCGAGAACTATGTAGACATGACCGCGACACCTCTACGGTCAATAACCAATAGCGGGACCTGGATGCCCATATTGGTTCCTACATATTCTATGAAGATCTTTATTGGTTGAACCTCTATGTCAAGGATTCAGTTAATCCCGTATGCTGTTCCCTTTGTTCTTTGGTATGTTACTTGCCCGAGATTCGATCGTCGGTATCTATATACCTACACTACTGGAATTCAGTCATTTGCCATCTGCCAGCTCTCTGCCGTCTGCCAGCTGATGGCAAATAGGCTGTTTGCCGTCTGTCTTGCCAAAGCAGACGGCAAAGAACCAGCTGATGGCAAAGAGGGTCTTTGCCATCTGCACTTCTTTGCCGTCTGCCAACAGACGGCAAAGACCAAAGTGGGCCCCACGGGGCACGGCACTGGCTAGGTCAAGCTCTTTGCCATCTGCCACTTCTTTGCCGTCTGCTGGCAGACGGCAAAGAACTCTTTGCCGTCTGCCAGCAGACGACAAAGAGGTGAGGGTGGGGCCCACAATGTCACGGCGGGGGCGGGCTAACGGTCACCGTCTTTGCCGTCTGCTGGCAGACGGCAAAGAGGGGGACTTAATTTTCGCCCCCGCGCCCAAAGCCTCTCTCTCTCTCACACACATCTCTCTCTCCCTCTCTGTCTCAGCGCCGCCGCCCCGCCCTGCCCTGCCCTGCCCCCGCCGCCCCCGCCGCCGCCCCGCCCTGCCCTGCCCTGCCCCCGCCGCCGCCCCGCCCTGCCCCGCGCCGCCGCCCCGCACCTCCGCTGCCCCGCGCCGCCGCCGCGCAGTCTGCCGCAGCGGCCACGGTGAGCCCTCCCCGGCGGCACCCCCCGGCGAGTCCCCCCGACGGCACCCCCCCGACGAGCCCCCCGGCGGCACCCCCTCCGGTGAGCTCCCCCACCTCTGCCCTTTTTTTTCTTCTGTTTTTCTGTTTTTTTCCTTTTTTTAATATCATGATTATAGATATATATAGATGCTACTGTTAGTAGATAGTAGATGCATCAATTAGGTTAATTAGTTAGATGTTGTTAATTAGGTTTTTTGAGTAGGTTAATTAGTTAGATGCTACTGGTTTCGACATCAATTAGGTTAATTAGGTTAGGAGGAGGAGAAGAAGAAAAAAGAGGAGAGGAGGAGAAGAAGAAGAGGAAAAAGGAAAGGAGGAAGAAGAAGAAGAAGAAGGAAAAAAAGGAAGAAAATGAAGAAAAGGAAGAAGAGGAAGAAGAAGAAAAGAAAAAAAGAGGAAAAACCCCGACCCCGACACGGCACCCCGACCCCGACCCGACACCCCGACCCTGACCCGACACCCCGACACCCAGACACGACACCCCCGACACCCCGACACCCCGACCCCGACACGACACCCCGACCCCGACACGACACCCCGACACCATGACACCCCGACACCACGACACCCCGACCCCGACCCGACACCCCGACCCCGACACGGCACCCCGACCCCGACACCCCGACATCCCGACCCCGACACGGCACCCCGACCCCGACACCCCGACACCCCTGACACCCCGACACCACGACACCCAGACACGACACCCCCGACACCCCGACACCCCGACACCCCGACACCTCGACCCCGACACGACACCTCGACACCACGACACCCCGACACCACGACACCCCGACCCGACACCCCGACCCCGACCCCGACACGGCACCCCGACCCCGACACCCCGACACCCCTGACACCCCGACACGGCACCTCGACCCCGACACCCCGACACCCCTGACACCCCGACACCACGACACCCAGACACGACACCCCCGACACCCCGACACCCCGACCCCGACACGACACCCCGACACCACGACACCACGACACCCTGACACGACACCACGACACCCTGACACGACACCACCAACCCCGACACCTCTTCGGCCTCCTGTTGACCGAGAGGGTGCTCTTCGGCCTTCCAGAGGCCGACGGGGTCATATATGTGTGAATTATGAGTTAGGTCATATAATTTCTGATTTTGTTATGAAAAACATCATATATATTTGGTGTTCGACGACCTCCCCGTGCGTTCGACGAGCTCCGCCCCTGCGTTCGTGGGTGAGCACAAATGACATCTCCTCCTCCCCCTTCATTTGCTCTGTTCCGGTCTTCGTGCCGATGAAACTTGCTAGCTGTAGGTAGATTGAATCATCAGTATGCGTGACCACTATGCGTCTCCCGTTCGAAAGGGTTACATATACAAATATGCATGCATTTGCATATTTATAACCGTGATTCTTTCGAATTGTCCAACGTTATCCATGGACAGCCCGAGTATGTGTAGATTGGGTTCGTTTTCCCATATGCTCTGCTCCGGATCTGATGCAGAATTTCGTCAGTGCCTCCCTGTTGTTCTCCGGGCACACATCCTCTCTGCTTATTGCCGAGACGTGTATCAGGAGAACAGCGGGGAGGTGCTGCCGAAATTTTGCGTCGGATCCGGAGCAGAGCATGGGAAAACGAACCCAATCTACACATACTCGGGTGGGATTAGGACCTATCTTTACCTACTAGCGTCTAGGTTGCATGGACGTAATAAAACTGACAAACTCTATTAACTGATGAATATGGTTTGCTGAATTATGTATATATTTCTTGTGTGTCCAGTAGCTAGGCAAGATGTACACCGGTCACACTAGTTCGAAAGACATGACCCATGAATGGATAACAAGAACCAAGGGGTTTCTGAGAGCCGCATTTGCAAATGGACAGCAAACAACCTGGTGCCCCTGTGTCGATTGCGACAACTATGATAAGAGGTCAGAGTTTGAAATGATCAAACACCTACAAAAGTTTGGTTTTACGCCTAATTATACGGTCTGGACATTTCATGGTGAGTCTGCCCAACGTGCCAGAGCTGAGGTGGTTCGTCGTCGCACCGACGAGCATGGTACCGGGATCGAAGACATGGTGCAAGACTTTGATGATGCTCGGGATTCGGACGATGAGATGGAGGAATCTGCAAAGGCCTTCTATGAAATGTTGGAGTCTTCAAAACGTCCTCTCCACGAGCACACTGAGCTTTGTCAGCTGGATGCCATCGCGCAAGTAATGGCTCTCAAGGCTCAGTTCAACCTGGGCAGAGAATGCTACGACGCGATGATGACGATATTTGGACGCTTTCTACCCAAAGGCCATGTATTGCCAGCAAACCTGTACCAGTCGGACAAAATCCTACGTGCGCTTAAGATGCCCTATGAGAAGATAGATGCCTGTGAGAATGGATGTGCCTTATTTAGGCTTGAGTATGCGGGCTTCAACTATTGTCCCATTTGCAAGTCTTCCAGGTATGTTGTGGTAGACAACGGTATGGGTGAGAAGAGTCAGACCAAAATCCCAGTTAATGTTCTTCGGTATATGCCAATCATACCAAGACTTCAACGTCTTTTCATGGTCGAAGAGACGGCCAGACAGATGACGTGGCATAAATTGGGCAAAAGAACCGAACTAGATGCAGATGGGAATCCGATGTTGGGACACACTTCAGACGCTTTTGCGTGGAAGCACTTCGATGCTTTACATAAGGACAAAGCGGCAGATCCAAGGCATCCTCGAGTCGCCATCAGCACGGATGGGTTCCAAGTGTTTGGTATGACGGCAACCCAATACAGTTGCTGGCCTGTATTTGTCATTCCACTCAATCTCCCCCCCGGAGAGATTATGAAAAGAAAGAACATTTTCTTGACGTTGATAATTCCAGGGCCCAACTATCCGGGGAAGAATATGAATGTGTACATGCAGCCGCTTAAGGATGAATTGCAAGAAGCTTGGGATAATGGGATCAAGACATATGACGCCGCTACAAAACAAAACTTCAAAATGCATGTGTGGTACATGTACTCGACGCATGACTTGCCGGCGTAGGCGCTATTCGTTGGCTGGTGTGTGCATGGAAGGTTCCCGTGCCCCACATGCAAGGCAGCTCTTCAGTTCCGTTGGCTGCAGGCGGGTCGCAAGTATTCTTGCTTCGACTTGCATAGACAGTTCCTGGATCCTGGCCATAAGTTCAGAAAAGACAAGAAAAATTTCATGAAAGGTAGAGTTGTCAAAAACTCTGCACCACCTGCATTGACAGGCCAACAGGCCCTGGATCAGTTAAACGCTCTCGAGCCTAATTCAGATCATCCAGGATTTTTCAAAGGGTATAATTCGGAACACGCCTGGACTCACAAGATATGCTTGTGGGATCTGCCTTACTTTAAAGACCTCATTTGCCCACACAACATCGACGTGATGCACACTGAAAAGAATATCGCCGAGGCCCTTTTTGGTACATTGTTCAGCATAGAGGGGAAGTCAAAGGATAACCCTAAGGCTAGAGTCGATCAAGAGGCTCTATGTGATAGACCGTTACAAAACATGCGACAACCGAAAGGAAAGAAGAACTGGAGGAAATCAAAGGCATGGTTCAATCTTGGAAGGCCAGCTATGAGGGAAATGATCTTGTGGGTGAAAATGCAGTTGATGTTCCCCGATGGGTATGCAGCGAATCTAAAGAGGGGAGCGAGTCTTGACAAATTGAAAATATTTGGTATGAAGAGTCATGATTGACACATATGGCTTGAGCGGGTAATGCCGGTGATGTTGCGTGGCTTTATCCCTGAGGATGAATGGCTAGTACTGGCAGAGCTGAGCTATTTCTTTCGTGCTCTTTGTGCGAAAGAACTATCGCCTGACGTGCTAGATGAACTGGAAGAGTTGGCACCGGAGTTGATCTGCAAGTTAGAAAAGATCTTTCCACCGGGATTCTTTAATCCAATGCAGCATTTGATTTTGCATCTCCCGACCGAGGCAAGATTGGGGGGGCCCGTGCAAAATCGTTGGTGCTTCACAACTGAGAGGATGCAGAAGACGCTTCGAGCAAAATGTAAAAATAAACGTAGAATTGAAGCATCAATGGCCGAGGCATTCATTACTGAGGAGGCCGCAAACTTCGTGACAGCACACTACAAAGCCAAGAATCGTCATTTGCATAATCCGAAGCCTCGGTACAATGATGGCGACCGTGAAAAAGGTCGATCCAACCTCAGCCTATTCAAAGGGAAGCTCGCACCAGCTGGTGCTTCGAAAGCAATACCGTTGGATGTCGAAGAATGGCGGACCATTTCGTTGTATATCTTCAACAACCTAACAGAAGTGCGGCCGTACATCGAGTAAGTTCTCGGTACATTGTTTCACAACTTCTAATTCTATGAAATGCTCTTATTCCCGGATATGTGATACAGTCGATACGTTGCCAAATTCTCGGATGGAGCGGTGATCCAAAAGGATTCCATCGAAGAGTATGAGCTTCTGGCAAAGCATGGAGGAGGCTATCCCGGTTTCATCTCTTGGTTCAAACAAACGGTAATTTCCATTAGACCATTTCATTTCTTCGTCTAGTTTGCGGCTAATGCAACAATCCTTTCGTATTAAACTTGTAGGCTAATGCAGAGTCTATGGACTCTGAATTGAGACAAGTCGCAAATGGTTTTGACTATAAGGTCCGTTCATTTGACAAATACGACATCAACGGGTATCGCTTTCGTACTTTTGGCAAAGAGCTATCTATGGCCGACCGAAAGTCTACAAATTGTTGTGTCTCCGCTGTCGGCGAAGGAGGGGTCGAGTATTATGGAAGAGTTGAAGCAATTTATGAACTTACATTCTTTGGTGAAAACCCACCAAACGTCGTAGTCTTCAAATGTTATTGGTTCCAGCCAAAGGAGACTAGAAGGACTCATGAACATATAGGGCTAGTCGAAATCAAACAAAGCACCCATTTAGATGTTCCCGATGTCTATATTACGGCTCAACAGGCGACCCAAGTTTTCTATCTACCGTGGGCCTGCCAAACTGATCCAAATCTGAATGGTTGGGATGTCGTTTATGATGTGCCGCCACATTTTAGACCACCTCCCCTCAATGAAGATGATTATGACCCTCACATTAACTCAGACACATATGAAGGAGAATTCTTCCAAGAAACACGTGTTTCCAAAAAACGTTTCAAGAACCGCTCTACTTCACCCCAGAACATTGAGGTAGACAGCGACAGTGAATCCGACTTCACCCCTGAGCCGGAACAAGAAGAGACGGAAGAAGAAGAGGTTACTGCTGCGGATGACCTGTCAATGCTTGACCGATTACATAAAGGAGGCCTTCCACATGTTGATGCATTTATTGATGATGCTGATGAGCACGTCATTACTGATAGTGATGATGATTCTGCATTTATTGATCCCGGAGCATATATAGACGATGAAGATTAATATTAGTAATGTCAGGTATTCAATTATTATTATGTACATATATATTATTAATTAGTTCATGTTATTAGGTATTCAACAAAATGACATTGACTTAGCTTATTTTCCTCGAAAATGACATAATAACCTTACTTAGCTCCAAACTGACATACTTTACCTAGGATAGCTATAAAATGACCTATACTTGGCATTTTTCCTCCTAAATGACTTAATATGCTTAGTTAGCTAAAAAATGGCATAACTACCTAGGATAGCTCCAAAATGACCTATACTTAGCTTCTTTAGTTCATTTATGACATACTTAGCATACTTAGGTAAAAAATGGCATGATAACCTTGGTTTAGCTCTAAAATGACATTGACTTAGCTTATTTTCCTCCAAAATGACAAAATAACCTTACCTACCTCCAAAATGACCGATTTTAACTAGGATAGCTCTAAAATGACCTACACTTGCCATTTTCTTGTATGATTGTATGATTTATATAGTTACTTGTATAATTTTCTTACTTTGTATGATTGTTTCTTATACATAGTGCCATGGGCTTGAAATCCGTCCCCGTCGGCCCTCGCCCGCTTTATGATTCGGATGTGGTAAATTCTCTTTTATAACTATTTGTTGCATTTCGCATTTATGACAATTATGGCCATCAAGTTGACATAGAGATATTTTAATCTAGGAGGTATGTGAACCGGAATTTGCAACTGACCCTCTTGTCGAGAAGTTAAATTTAGTTGAAAAAGAAAATGAGTATTTGAAAGAAAAAATTAAAAGAATTGAAAAAGAGAAGATGACATTGGAGTTGTATGTTGCCGATGTCGTCGATGATCACAAGATGAAGATGAATGCAATGCGCTTGAAGATGGATGCAACGCGCTTGAAGATTAAGAAGATTAGAAAATATGCCATTGATAATGAGGCTTGGTATCATTATACCGTTGGATCAATTGTTACCTTAATCGTATTTCTTGTGATGAGGGTACGTTTTATCTATACTTAGCTTATATTCCTCCTAAATGGCATAATTACCTAAGTTAGATAAAAAATGAGCTATACTTACGTAAGTTGGCTCAAAAATGGCATCATCCTCGAAAATGACATAATAACCTTACTAAGCTCCAAAATGACCTATTTACCTAGCTTAGCTCTAAAATGACCTACACTTAGCATTTTTTCCTAGCTTAGCTAAAAAATGGCATTTTTACCTACCTTAGTTAGAAGAAGAAGAAGATAAAGAAGAGGAGAGGAGAAAAAGAAAGAGAAGAAAAATTCTTCTTCTTCTTCTTCTTCTAGTCTTCTTCTTCTTCTTCTTCTAGCTAGTCTTCTTCTTCTAGTCTTCTTCTTCTTCTTCTTCTTCTAACTTTCTTCTTTCCCAATTTGCAGATTTGCTTTCGATGAGGAAGCTTGCGTTGATGGAGTCTACTCTTCTTCTTGTGCTTCCTTTTTGTTTTGATTTTGTAGGATGAACAATGTGAAACTTGCTACCTATATATGTATGTATGGATGAAACTATATGGACCTTTTGCTTAATTGTTGGATATGTTGGACTTTTCATTTGGTGTATATATGTGTTGGATGATCATATCCATATGGCAGGGATATGTTGGCTATATGTACTTGTTGAAATATTTGGTGTATATTTGGTGTATATATATCTGTGAAATTGATTGAATTTAAGAAAAAAAAAACAGCGGCAATATAGCCACTTTGCCGTCTGCTAGCAGACGGCAAAGGTCTTCGCCGTCTGCCAGCAGAGGGCAAAGAGGCCACGTGGCAGCAGCCTGTGCAACCTGGGCTGGCCTATTTGGCCTCTTTGCCGTCTGCTGGCAGACGGCGAAGACCTTTGCTTCTTTGCCGTCTGCTGGCAGACAGCAAAGAGCCTGCATTGGCCCAGCTGACGCCTGACGTCAGCTGACGTCAGCTGCAGCTCTTTGCCGTCTGCTGGCAGACGGCAAAGAGCGCCGTTAGCCCCCTAACGGGGCTGTCACCTTTTGTCTGCCGTCCAGGGGCATTGCCGTCTGCCAGCAGATGGCAAAGAGCTTGGCTTCTTTGCCGTCTGCCAGCAGACGGCAAAGTGGCCTTTACCGGCAGCCGTTCGGCCGGACTGTTGGCCGTCTGCTGGCGGACGGCAATGGCTTTGCCGTCCGCCAGGCAGGCCTTTGCCGTCTGCTATGGCAGACGGCAAAGAAGCTGATTCCAGTAGTGCTAGTTCAATCTCGTTACCGGAAAGTCTCTTTACTCGTTTCGTAATACAAGATCCCGTGGCTAACTCTTTAGTCACTTTGCTTGCAAGGCTCATTGTGATGTTGTATTACCGAGTGGGCCTTGAGATACCTTTCCGTCACACGGAGTAACAAATCCCAGTCTTGATCCATGCCAACTCAATAGACACCCTCGGAGATACCTGTAGAGCATATTTATAGTCACCCAGTTACGTTGCGACGTTTGATACACACAAGGTACCCCTCCGGTGTCAGTGAGTTGCATGATCTCATGGTCATAGGAACAGATACTTTGACATGCAGAAACAATAGCAATAAACTGACACGACCATATGCTACGTTCATAGTTTGGGTCTTGTCCATCACATCATTCTCCTAATGACGTGATCCCGTTATCAAATGACATCTCATGTCTATGGCTAGGAAACCTTGACCATCTTTGATCAATGAGCTAGTCTACTAGAGGCATACTAGGGACACAGTGTTGTCTATGTAACCACGCATGTATTTGAGTTTCCAATCAATAAATTTATAGCATGGATAATACACGATTATCATGAACAAGGAAATATAATAATAACCATTTTATTATTGCCTATAGGGCATATTTCCAACAGTCTCCCACTTGCACTAGAGTCAATAATCTAGCTCACATCGCTATGTGATTTACATTGTTATGAATCTAACACCCAATGAGTTCTGGGGTTCGATCATGTTTTGCATGTGAGAGAGGTTTTACTCAACGGTCTGCAACATTCAGATCCGTGTGTTCTTTGCAAATCTATATGTCATACTGCAGATGCTACCATGCTCCACTTGGAGCTATTCCAAATGGCTCCTCCACTATACGTATCCGGTCTGCTACTCAGAGTCATCCGGATTGGTGTCAAAGCTTGCATCGACGTAACGCTTTACGACGAACTCTTTATCACCTCCATAATTGAGAAATATTTCCTTAGTCCTCTAGTTACTAAGGATAATTTTGACTGCTGTCCAGTGATCCACTCCTGGACCACTCTTGTACCCCTTGACAGACTCATGGCAAGGCACACACCAGGTGCGGTACATAGCATGTCATACTATATAGAGCCTATGGATACAGCATAGGGGACGACCTTCGTCCTTTCTCTTTCTTCTGCCGTGTTCGAGCTTTGAGTCTCACTCAACTCCACACCTTACAAATCAGGCAAGAACTCTTTCTTTGACTGATCCATTTTGAACTCTTTCAAAATCTTGTCAAGGTATGTACTCATTGAAAGTCTTATAAGACGTCTTGATCTATCTCTATAGGTCCTGATGCCCAATATTTAAGTAGCTTCATTCCAGGTTTTCCTTTGAAAAACTCCTTTCAAACAACCCTTTATGCTTTCCAGAAATTCTACATCATTTCCGATCAACAATATGTCATTCACATATACTTATCAGAAATTCTATAGTGCTCCCACTCACTTTATTGTAAATACAAGTTTCTCATAAACTTTGTATAGACCCAAAAACTTTGATCACCTCATCAAAGCGTATATTCCAACTCCGAGATGCTTGCTCCAGTCCATAGAAGGATTGCTGGAGCTTTCATACATTTTAGCATCCTTAGGACTAACAAAACCTTCCGGTTGTATCACATACAACCTTTCCTCAAGGAAACCGTTAAGGAAACGATGTTTTGACATCCATCTGCCAGATTTCATAATAAAAAAATGCAGCAACTGCTAACATAATTCCAACAGACTTTTAGCATCGCTACGGGTGAGAAAGTCACATCGTAGTCAACTCCTTGAACTTGTCGGAAACTTCTTTGCGACAAGTCGAGCTTTATAAATGGTGACATTTACCATCAGTGCCTGTCTTCTTCTTAAAAGTCCATTTGTACTCAACGGCCTGCCGTTCAACGGGCAAGTCTACCAAAGTCCATACTTGGTTTTCATACATGGAACCTTTCTCGGATTTGATGGCTCCTAGCCATTTGTTGGAATCCAGGCCCACCATCACTTCTTCATAGCTCATAGGTTCACTGTTGTCTAACAACATGACCTCCAAGACAGGATTGACGCACCACTCAGGGCAGTACGTGTCCTTGTCGGGCCACGAGGTTCGGTAGTAACTTGATCCGAAGTGTCATGATCATCATCATTAACTTCCTCTTCATTCGGTGCAGGTGCCAGAGAAACATCTTTTTGCGTCATGCTACCATCCAACTGAAGTGACGGTTCAATAACCTCATCAAGTTCTACCTTCCTCCCACTCAATTCTTTCGAGAGAAACTTTTTCTCGGGAAAGGACCCGTTTTAAGCAACAAACACTTTGCCCTTGGATCTGAGATAGAAGGTATACCCAACTGTTTCCTCAGGGTATCTTATGAAGATGCACCTTTCCGCTTTGGGTTCGAGCTTATCAGACATAAGCGTCGCAATCCCAAACTTTGAGAAACGACAGCTTAGGTTTCTGCCAAACCAAAATTCATATGGTGTCATCTCAACGGACTTAGATGGTGCCCTATTTTAAAGTGAATGTAGTTGTCTCTAATGCATAACCCCATAACGATAGTGGCAAAACGACAAGAGACATCATAGTACGCACCATATCCAATAGAGCACGACTACGACGTTCGGACACACCATCACACTATGGTGTTCCAGGTGGCGTGAGTTGTGAAACAATTTCCACATTGTCTTAAGTTGCATACCAAACTCGTAACTCAGATATTTACCTCCATGATCATATCGTAGACATTTTATCTTCTTGTCATGATGATCTTCAACTTCACTCTGAAACTGCTTGAACTTTTCAAACGTTTCAGACTTGTGTTTCGTTAAGTAAATATACCTATATCTACTCAAATCATCAGTGAAGGTAAGAAAATAACGATATCCACTGCACGCTTCAACACTTATTGGACCGCATACATCAACATGTATCATTTCCAATAAGTCACTTGCCCGCTCCATCATACCGTAAAACGGGGTCTTAGTCATCTTGCCCATGAGGCATGGTCCGCATGTAGGAGATATGCCCTAGAGGAAATAATAAATGTTATTGATAATCTCCCTGTTCATAATTAGGTTTATGTTCCATGCTATAACTGCTATGGTTCTCGAGTCTACAATAACCACGAGGCTCGGAGGAAGACTCATATGCACGTGTGGAATAATAAACGGTAAAATGTATTCCTAGTCTGGCCTCTAAGACTAGCTCAAGTGTTGCATGATGGTTCTGTTTTCCTGATCATGGGCATGTCTATGCCAGCAACTTTGAGGGCACAATGTTATAAGAACATTTGTGTAGAATCGACCCGAATTGATGTTATGCTATGAGATACATTCGTCACAAGTTAATTGGTTAATAACACAGAGATGGTTAACGTTTGCATGATTCCTTAGACCATGAGAGTATCGAGTTTCTTCATGCTTGCTTCATGAACTTTGGGGTTTGTTAAACGTCATCCGTAAATGGGTGGCTATTACGGCGGCTTACGGGTTCATGGAAAAGTATGCCAAGTAACTTGATAGCTCAAGATTGGGATTTGCTCCTCCGACGATGGAGAGATATCTCTGGGCCCTCTTGGTGTTACGGTATCCATCATCCTCTAGCCAGACACTTTGTGATTTGATCACGGGGATGCCGGAACACGGTAACGAGAAAAGAGAACAATACCGGTAACGAGGTAACTGGCATAGTGGACAAGTTGTTGATCCACGGGGATGCCAACATGTCTCACCTTGGGTATTTGTAACATATTGCGAAGCAACAGGAATAGCACACGGCAACTGGAGGTTCACTCGAATATTCATTTGTGTGGGTATAGGGGTCAATATGGGTGTCCACGGCTCCGATGTTGATCATTGATCGGAAGGGGTTCCGGGTCATGTCTATAGTTCACCGAACCTATAGAGTCACACGCTTAAGGGTCATCTATCTGCTGAATACTAGACAGGGAGTCTGAGAGAAAATCACCGGAAAAGTTTCGGACATCGGAAAAGTTCCGCAGAGAGAACACCGGAACAGTTTCGGAAAAACTGAAAAGTTGTTTCAGGGGATACCATTAAGTCAAATTGGTTTTGGCACATGCTTGATAATTCTTGGAGGGTGCTAGAATCATTCTGGAAACTTCTGGGAATTTTCCGGAAGAAAAACCGGAAATGTTCCGGAGCTGCCGGAACCACTTCAGATGCTTTTCGCAGATGAAAATCACTAATCCGGAATTGTTCCGGAATGCATTGAAAATTATTTTAGTGGGTACTGGAAATGTTCTAAGCCCACATAAATATTTTCAGTTCGAACAGACGCTGAAAAATGTCGTCATGAATAGTGAAAGTGCTTTTTGGATATTTAAGGAAAACCACCTTTTGGGATATTTCCCAAAAGGCTTCTAGAAGACCTTGGGGGCCAAGGAAGCCCCTCATGGGGGGCCCCCAAGGGTGTGTCCGGCCAAGATGGGTGGGGCTCCTTGGAGCTCCACATGGCACCCCATTTTGTCCATAACACCCTCATATGAACCCTTTTGCATGGGGGTTTTTGGTAATTTGTGGAGGCACACTACCCCTTGGTTTTCCTATAAATAGGAGGTGAGGGGGCTGACCAAAGGACTCCCTTGCTCTCATACACATGCCATAGACTTGTCTGGCTTCTCTCTCCCTCCCAACGAAATAGTTTCGTAGAGCCGAAAGGCTGTCTGGGTTCCGGCAGGAACTAGTTCTGGACGGCGAAGCCCTGCCGGATAGTTGACACCGTATGTGTGCATCTCTGTAGAGAGATTGTTGTTTCGGTCTTAGTTCGAGAGTGCCTCCCTAAGGGCTGTCCGAGTGACCGTACGAGTTTCGAAGGTCCTCCCGAAGGGCTGGCCGAGTGACCGTCCGAGTTTCGAAGGTCCTCCCGAAGGGCTGTCCGCGACACCGTCCGGGGGACTGTCCGACCGCCTCCCGGAGGGCTGTTCGAGGGGCAGATGAGGGTATACATCCTCGTGGTTGGGAGGTTGTAAATCCTAGCTGCGGGGATCTGCACCGCCGATCGTCATCGACTCTTCTTCCGCTGCGCTACGAGTCGGTAACGAAAAGGATCAAACCTTGTATGCAGTCTCCATAGTGGTCCTGGGCTGGTGCATAGGTCGGAAATTTTTTGTTTTCTGCTGCGTTACCTTACAGTGGCATCAAGAGCCGTGCTATGCGTAGATGCAGGTTGCGATCTAGAATACATAGAGATGTATGGGTGTTGCACAATATAATTAGGTAGTAGATGAGTTCTATTACTGAAAATTATTTGTGCGGGTAGCAGATGAAATCTGTTACCCGATGTTCTTGTTGCTTGCCTGGAATTTGCATATTTCTGATCTTGATAACAGCATGGTGGAGTTTCAATGTTCTGGCAATCCGCGATCCTGATTGATCAACGAGGTGCTAACAGTTCATTGAATTCCACCGTAGTTAAAAAGAAAGATGAAATTTCGCAGACGAAAGGGCAATGCAGATATGATCTGCACGGGGGTCATGCGTATGACGAAGTTCAATATGGGGCTCGAGATTTTATTATCTCGTGTTTCATACACCCCGCGAAGTTAATCTAGCGACTTGAATTATCATACTTGATGATGGACGTTGGTAGCTTCGGTTTGTTTCGAAACCTTAGAAGCCACGTAAAACAAGTTTTTGCATGGACTGATTAGAGGCGTCTAACTTGGTTTTGCAGGAGGGTTTGCGTGTGCATGTGATGTGGTATAGCAGTGCTCATATTAATTTGATTATGTATGAGATGACTATATGATGTAAATTGATTAACATGACTTGCGTGTCATGATTCGGCATGATGGTTGGAGCCATATGATTGTCACTTTAATGACCTGCGTGTCAACCTTAAGTAATGCACTTATTTTATTAGCTATAGAGATAGCAATATTATCTGGTGCATCGACAAGGTGGTGGCAATCTTCGCGAAGGTGAACACCGATGCGAATGCCGAAGACGAAGAAATGCAAGACTTCTCTGTCAGAAGGGGCTATACCATGTCATGCTAATTATGAATTGCCTGAGATGTTTATCCCTTATGATGCACCCTTCTTGATTGCGCGGTAGTCGCTTTTTATTAGGGTGATCTCTCACTTAAAAATATCAAGTAGTTAGTGTTCTCCCAAGTGTAGCACCGTCTACAACACGTATCTTTTCGGGGTGCGCCATGTATACATGAGCACGAACGATTAGAGAGGTGCAAGGCGGGTGAAGGTCAGACCTCACTGCGTGATCACTTGGTTGTCTTGACGTTCAGGCAGGACAGTCCTGAGCTCGGAACACGTGCATCGAAAGATGGACAAGAGTCACATAGAGATGTGATTGGCAAGTTGGCCTACCGATTGAAATTCACGTCATCAGTGACGAACCCGTCAATGACGTCGAATTGAAATACGGATCTTGAATCACTCACAATCAATTATGAGAGATATTGATTTGAGTGGGAGCGCACTGTAAAATTAACTTGTTTAATTCTCGGTGCAATTAATTATGAACTTTGTCTAAGTGTGGTTTGCATAATAGTTGTAGAAGAATGGCTCGCATTTCCTCCTTCCCTATTAAAATTGAATAGCTGTTAAATATCTGGTTAAAACTATACGGTTGGTAACGTAATATGAGGATTGTCCTCTAGAGTGCCGAGAAGGACTTTGTCCTATCGCATACTTTCGGTATTCTCCCGCTAATGCTATGGATGATATGACTCTCGTCCTTCGATCCGAAAGCTAAAATTCCATTACGGTCAAGTGAAATATGTTCGCTTCCATGAGACCCGAACTTCGAAAGTTTGGATAGTTATGTGATATTCATGGAATCTGAAAATCTTTTTCAGAGACAGACAAAGGCTAAAAGATATGAGATATTCAAAGCAATGTTTGTTTGCAAAACATTAGTAAAGTGTTTACTATACATTGGACTGATTAGAGAGGGATCCGGAAGAACGCCTGTCATATGATGAAAGGTGAATAAAACAACAACTTAAAGAGAAAGGAAGTGTCCGAAGGGTGTTAGTGAAACTTTCATGCCTAGGAAGTCCGGGGCTAACGCCACTCTTAAGTTGGGTGCTTCTTCTGAGAGTAGGAGAAATACTAAAAGTTAAACTGTTAGAAGTATAAAGGCAAAAAGAGAGAAGACTGGAATATCCAGCTCATGTATGAATGTCATACAAGTTTTTGATGTATAGAAGGCTGGTTAAAGATATAGTTCTTGGGAATTATGGTTAAACATGTTAATCACTAATTCTTGGGTATTGTGAGTTGATTACAAAAAAATACCCGCTCGATTACATTCTGTTGCAACTCGATGTAAGAACTACTATGACCTGAAAGACTAGCCAGGGATGAGGTTTTGATACGCCTTGGAAACATAGTAAAAGTTACTATACCTTCCATCGGTGTATTACATATGTATTTACTTTCATAATTCATTTTAGAGTTTCATATACTCTAGCCCTTTGCATAAGGTATCTTGCAAGAAGGTTGTTCATAAGAGAACTTTTGATGTTCGGTGTTATTAATAACATAAGGGCCATACTTTCATTATGAATGAGACGTGTGTTATGAATATTGATAATAATACATTACCTCTGGGTTTACTTTCATAATTCATTTTAGAGTTTCATATACTCTAGCCCTTTGCATAAGGTATCTTGCAAGAAGGTTATTCATAAGAGAACTTTTGATGTTCGGTGTTATGAATAACATGAAGGGCCATGCTTCCATCCAGGATGGGATGTATGTTGTGAATATTGATGGTAATATGATACATCCATAACACTGACGCTAAATGTCGCAAGACTAAAAGAATACCACATATGTGTGGCACTGCATTTGGTCACATTGGAGAAACCCGCATGGAAAATTCCATTATGATGGATTTTGAAGTCGTTCGATTTTGAATCATCTGACACTTGCAACTTTCCTCCGAAAAGTGAAATGACTGAAATACCGTTCACAGTCCATAAGGAACGAGCAAAAAACTTATTGGTGATCATACATTTTTGATGTGTGTAGTTCAATAAATGTTGTTGCAAGTAGTGGATTTAATCTCTCCTCAGAAATGACTCAAGTAGATATATGGATATTTACTTGATGAGACGTAAGTCTGGATCTTTTGAAATCATTCGAAAGGTTTTCAAAAATGAAGTAGAAGTTGTTGTAACAAGAAAATTATGTTTCTACAATTCGATTGCAGAAAAGGAATATTTGAGTTACAAGTTTAGCGAATGTCTGATGAGTTATGAAAGTGGTTTCATAACTTGCACCTCCCGGAACACCACTTCAAGTGGAAAGTCCGTGAAGATGTAATCGAACCATTTATGACATGGTAAGATCAAAGATGACATAAATAAATTTGCCATTATCCCTTTTAAAGAGTGATGCTTTAGAGACTGCGGCTTTTACACTAAAAAGAGCTCCAGCAGGTCTATTGAAATGACGCCATGGTATGGTACGCCCAACCATGTTTTATCTTTTCTTAACATTTGGAATATGGGGCTTGTGTAAAAGGTTACAAACCTATTCCAAATCAGACAAGTGCTACTTTGTAGGTTATCCCAAGTCATTGGGTATTCCCCCACCACTATACCGAGGCAAAGGATTTTGCCACAAAATGGTATGCTTTTAATGAGAATAGTTCTTGCAAAAGGTGAGTGGGAGGACAGTGCAACTCGACGAGATAACCAGTATCTTCGTCATCAGATCAAAGGAAAGGAACCTTGGAAGTGATTCCAGAGTTTCCTACTGCGACTGATACGGAAGCCTCTACATGAGATGTATGGACTTCGATCGAACTTGCAGCTGAACCACGTAGGCAAGGCTCGTGCAAACCTCTCAGGTGCGCAAACGAGATATTGTTGTTGGACAATAGTATACCTACGATACACAAGGAAGCGGTGATGGGCCCTGACTCCGGAATTGGCTAAATGCCAATACAATCCGAGATAGTTTCCATATAAATGTTTCAAGATTAAAATCTTGATACACCTTTCGGAAGGCTTAGAGTCTAACGAATATTTATGGAACTAAAAACTGATATGGATAAAAATGTTTTATCCATAAAGCTCGACTTGTTGAAATAACAAGTTCAAGGAGTTGACTACGATGAGGTTGTTTCACCGTAGCGATGCTTAAAGTTGGTTCGGGTTGAACTAGCAATTAATACATATTTCAATCATGAGATATGAAACATGGATGATGAAAGGATTTCCATCTGATGGAAATGTAACCAAGGACTTGCATGTGTTACAGTCCAAGGTATTTTGTCAGTCCAGAGGATGCTAGTAGGTATGCAAACTTCAGAGTTCCAGCAATGGACAGAAGAGAGCAAAATGGAGTTGGAATCTTCGTGTTTTGATGAAATGGTCGAAAAGGGTTTTTGACTTCATCAATGGGTAACGAAGATGCTTGTGATTCAAGAAAATAAGTGGGAGCATAATAATATTTCTAAAAACCTTGTGTGCTTGACACATTGTTAATTGGAAATAAATTTCTTGACACGAATTAGGACTTCATTTGAAAATAGTTTTTTCAATGAAGTACTTGGGCTAAATAGCCTTGATATTAGGCATGATGATCTATGGAGATAGATTTACCTAATGGGGCTGAGCAAAGATACATATTGACAAAATGCTAAAAACTTTTAGCATTGAATAACGTCAAGGAGTGATTCTTGCCGAAGTCACATGGAAAGAGTTTTTGCAAGAATCGGTGTCCCAAAACACTAATGAGCAAAATACATGATGGTGATTCCACACACTCTTGTGTTTGGATTAATCATGTATTCCATGGTATGTAAAAACAACCAGATATGTCCAATACTCCAAAGTTGTTGCGAGTATAGATACCAAAGTGATCAAAGTATTGATCATGGGACAACAGTGAAAGATGTCATTGAGTACTAGAGCAGTACTGATGACATGTTTTCTCGCAAGCAGAGATTATGAAGTGCTCGTTGTAAGTAATTACATTGATACAGTCTTCATCAATGCTCCATGCGATTTTCGATTTAAGTTAAGGGTTTTTGTGTAATACACAACATGGTGGCACGTTAGTTGGAAATTGTTCCAAACAAGATACTGTGGCGAATTCTATAACAAAGGCTAAGTATGTTGATGCTTTAGAAGCGACAAAGAAGTTGTTGAATCATATAGTTCATTCATGAACTTAGTATGGTTCCAAGATGGCTTTGGTCTATGGGACACTATTGCAGGTTTCGACCAATGATTCACACATATGCAAAGCCAAGTCCACACAAAATATGAATTTTGTGAAAGCGTGAAAACGCAAGGATATGCAAAGTTACACACGGAGCTGAAGTCGTCAGATCCGTTGGACATCATGCTATACCACATGCGAAGCATATTTTACACCAGTGTGCCATAGGTGTAAAGTGCATTAGCATTAACTAGATTATTGACTCTAGTGCAAGTGGGAGTCTGTAGGAGATATGCCCTAGAGGCAATAATAAATGTTATTGATTATCTCCCTGTTCATAATTAGGTTTATGTTCCATGCTATAACTGCTATGGTTCTCGAGTCTACAATAACCACGAGGCTCGGAGGAAGACTCATATGCACGTGTGGAATAATAAACGGTAAAATGTATTCCTAGTCTGGACTCTAAGACTAGCTCAAGTGTTGCATGATGGTTCTGTTTTCCTGATCATGGGCATGTCTATGCCAGCAACTTTGAGGGCACAATGTTAGAAGAACATTTGTGTAGAATCGACCTGAATTGATGTTATGCTATGAGATACATTCGTCACAAGTTAATTGGTTAATAACACAAAGATGGTTAATGTTTGCATGATTCCTTAGACCATGAGAGTATCGAGTTTCTTCATGCTTGCTTCATGAACTTTGGGGTTTGTTAAACGTCATCCGTAAATGGGTGGCTATTACGGCGGCTTACGGGTTCATGGAAAAGTATGTCAAGTAACTTGATAGCTCAAGATTGGGATTTGCTCCTCCGACGATGGAGAGATATCTCTGGGCCCTCTTGGTGTTACGGTATACATCATCGTCTGGCCAGACACTTTGTGATTTGATCACGGGGATGTCGGAACACGGTAACGAGAAAAGAGAACAATACCGGTAACGAGGTAACTGGCATAGTGGACAAGTTGTTGATCCACGGGGATGCCAACATGTCTCACCTCGGGTATTTGTAACATTTCGCGAAGCAACAGGAATAGCACACGGCAACTGGAGGTTCACTCGAATATTCATTCGTGTGGGTATAGGGGTCAATATGGGTGTCCACGGCTCCGATGTTGATCATTGATCGGAAGGGGTTCCGGGTCATGTCTATACTTCACCGAACCTATAGGGTCACACGCTTAAGGGTCATCTATCTGCTGAATACTAGACAGGGAGTCTGAGAGAAAATCATCGAAAAAGTTTCGGACAGCGGAAAAGTTCCGCAGAGAGAACACCGGAACAGTTTCGGAAAAACTGAAAAGTTGTTTCAGGGGATACCATTAAGTCAAATTGGTTTTGGCACATGCCTGATAATTCTTGGAGGGTGCCAGAATCATTCTGGAATCTTCTGGGAATTTTCCGGAAGAAAAACCGGAAATGTTCCGGAGCTGCCGGAACCACTTCAGATGCTTTTCGCAGATGAAAATCATTAATCCGAAATTGCTCCAAAACGCATTGAAAATTATTTTAGTGGGTACTGGAAATGTTCTAAGCCCACATAAATATTTTCAGTTCGAACAGACGCTGAAAAATGTCGTCATGAATAGTGAAAGTGCTTTTTGGATATTTATGGAAAACCACCGTTTGGGATATTTCCCAAAAGGCTTCTAGAAGGCCTTGGGGGCCAAGGAAGCCCCTCATGGGGGGGCCCCAAGGGTGTGGCTGGCCAAGATGGGTGGGGCTCCTTGGAGCTCCACATGGCACCCCATTTTGTCCATAACACCCTCATGTGAACCCTTTTGCATGGGGGTTTTTGGTAATTTGTGGAGGCACACTACCCCTTGGTTTTCCTATAAATAGGAGGTGAGGGGGCTGCCCAAAGGACTCCCTTGCTCTCATACACATGCCATAGACTTGTCTGGCTTCTCTCTCCCTCCCAGCGAAATAGTTTCGTAGAGCCGAAAGGCTGTCTGGGTTTCGGCAGGTACTAGTTCTGGACGGCGAAGCCCTGCCGGATAGTTGACACCGTATGTGTGCAACTCTGTAGAGAGATCGTTGTTTCGGTCTTAGTTCGCGAGTGCCTCCCGAAGGGCTGTCTGAGTGACCGTCCGAGTTTCGAAGGTCCTCCCGAAGGGCTGTCCGAGTGACCGTCCGAGTTTTGAAGGTCCTCCCGAAGGGCTGTCCGCGACACCGTCCGGGGGACTGTCCGACCGCCTCCCGGAGGGCTGTCCGAGTCGCAGATGAGGGTATACATCCTCGCGGTTGGGAGGTTGTAAATCCTAGCTGCGGGGATCTGCACCGCCGATCGTCATCGACTCTTCTTCCGCTGCGCTACAAGTCGGTAACGAAAAGGATCAAACCTTGTATGCAGTCTCCATAGTGGTCCTGGGCTGGTGCGTAGGTCGGAAATTTTTTGTTTTCTGCTGCGTGACCTTACACCGCATGTCTCAACTGATTCGAAATCGAGTGAGTCAAAGATCCATCAGCATGGAATTTCTTCATGCGCTTTACAGCAATATGACCTTGGCGGCAGTGCCACAAGTATGTGGTACTATCATTATTAACTTTGCATCTTTTGGCATCCATATTATGAACATGTGTATTACTACAATCGAGATTTAATAAACCATTCTCATTGGGTGCATGACCATTGAAGGTATTATTCATGTAAACAGAATAACCATTATTCTCTAACTTAAATGAATAACCGTATTGCAATAAACACGATCTAATCACGTTCATGCTCAACGCAAACACCAAATAACATTTATTTAGGTTCATCACTAATCCCGAAGGTAGAGAGAGCGTGCGATGGTGATCACATCAACCTTGGAAGCACTTCCAACACACATCGTCACCTCGCCTTTAGCTAGTCTCCGTTCATTCCGTAGCTTTTATTTTGAGTTACCAACATTTAGCAACTGAACTGGTATCTAATACCTAGGTGCTACTAGGAGTACTAGCAAGGTACACATGCATAAAACGTATATCAAATATACTTGTGTTGACGTTGCCAGCCTTCTTATCTACCAAGTATCTAGGGCAGTTCCGCTTCAGTGACCGTTCTCCTCATAATAGAAGCACTCAGTCTCGGGTTAGGGTTCAACCTTGGGTTTCTTTACAGGAGCAGCAACTGGCTTGCCATCCATGAAGTTTCCCTCTTTCCCCTTGCCCTTCTCGAAACTAGTGGTTTTACTAACCATCAATACTTGATGCTCCTTCTTGATTTCTACTTTCGCGGTGTCAAACATCGCGAATAGCTCGGGGATCATTATTTCCATCCCAGGCATTTCATAGTTCATCACGAAGCTCTAGTAGCTTTGTGGCAGTGACTTGGAGAACTATGTCAACCACTATCTTATCTGGAAGATCAACTCCCACTTGATTCAAGCGATTGTAGCACCCAGACAATCTGAGCACATGCTCACCTATTGAGCTATTCTCCTTCATCTTGCAGGCAAAGAATCTTGTTGGAGGTCTCATACCTCTCAACACGGGCACGAGCCTGAGATCCCAATTTCAGCTCTTAGAACATCTCATATGTTCCGTGATGTTCAAAACGTTTTGGTGCCTCAATTCTAAGCCGTAATGCATGACGCACTGAACTATCAAGTAGTCATCAGGAACGTGTCTGTTAGATGTTCACAACATCTACAGACGACGCTTGAGGGGGTGGCGCACCGAGCGGTGCATTAAGGACATAAGCCTTCTGTGCAGCAAAGAGGACAATCCTCAGATCACGGACCCAGTCCGCGTTATTGCTACCATCATCTTTCAACTCTATTTTCTCTAGGAACGTATAAAAAACACAGGGGAGCTACATCGCGAGCTATTGATCTACAACATAATTTAGCAAAGACAACCTTAGACTATATTCATGATAAGGAGTTTAGTTAATCATATTACTTAAAAACTCACACTCAAATCAACATCCCTCAGGTTGTCTAAGTGTGACATGATCCAAATCCACCAACCCAAGTCCGATCATCACGTGAGATGAGGTGGTTTCAATGGTGAATATCTTCATGTTGATCATATCTACTATATGACTCATGTTCGACCTTTTGGTCTCTTGTGTTCCGAGGCCATGTCTGTACATGCTAGGCTCGTCAAGTTTAACCCGAGTGTTCCGCACGTGCAACACTGGCTTGCACCCGTTGTATGTGAACGTAGAGTCTATCACACCCGATCATCACGTGGTGTCTCGAAACGACGAACTTTCGCAACGGTGCACACTCGGGGAGAACACAATTTTATGTTGTAATTTTAGTGAGGGATCACCTTATAATGCTACTGTTGTCCTAAGCAAAATAAGATGCATAAAAGGATTAACATCATATGCAAATCATAAGTGACATGATATGGCCATGAACTTGTGCTTTTCATCTTCATCTCCAAAGCACCGGCATGATCTCCATCGTCACCGGCATGACACCATGATCTCCATCATCTTGATCTCCATCAACGTGTCGCCATGAGGTTGTCGTGCCAACTATTGCTTCTACGACTATTGCTAACTTATAGCGATAAAGTAAAGCAAAAACTGCGAAAATAAATTAAAGACAACCCTATGGCTCCTGCCGGTTGCCGTACTCATCGACATGCAAGTCGTGATATTCTATACAAAACATGATCATCTCATACATCACATATATCTCATCATGTAATTGGCCATATCACATCACAACATACCCTGCAAAAACAAGTTAGACGTCCTATAATTGTTGTTGCATGTTTTACGTGGCTGCTACGGGTATCTAGCAAGAACGATTCTTACCTACGCAAAAACCACAACGGTGATACACAAATTGCTATTCAACCTTCTCAAGGACCGCCTTTGTCGAATCCGATCCAACTAAAGTGGGAGAGACAAACACCCGCCAGCCATCTTTATGCAACAAAGTCACATGTCAGTTGATGGAACCAATCTCTCGTAAGCGTACGAGTTGGTCCGGGCCGCTTCATCCCACAATACCGCTGAATCAAGAAAAGACCAAGGGAGGAAGCAATCTGAGCATCAACGCCCACAAACTCCTTTGTGTTCTACTCGTGATCTCATCTACGCATAGACCTAGCTCATGATGCCACTGTTGGAGAACGTTGCATGGGAAAGAATTTTTTTCCTACACACACGCAAGATCTATCCATGGTGATGAGCATCTACGAGAGGGAGAGTGGATCTACATACCCTTGTAGATCTCTAAGCGGGAAGTGTTAAGAAACGCGGTTGATGTAGTCGAACGTCTTCGCGATCCAAATCGCAAGCCGTCCCGCGATCCAATCACGATCCGTCCCGATCTGGCGCCGAACGGACGGCACCTCCGCGTTCAGCACACGTACAGTTCGATGACGATATCCGCCTTCTTTATCCAACAAGAGGGGGCGGAGAGGTAGATGAGATCTCCAGCAGCACGACGGCGTGGTGGTGGTGATGGTGGAGTTATCCCGGCAGGGCTTCGCCTAAGCACTACCGGAATCTATTTGGTGGAGGAACTAGAGCATAGAGAACTAGCACGTGGCCGTGTGTTTTGGGGCTCTATTCCTCTAGTATATATAGGAGGGAGGGGAAGGAGCAAGCCTCCCTAGGGTTTCCCCTAGGGGTCGGCTGAACCAGGGCAAGGAGGAGTCCAATCCACTTCCTACTAGGAAGTGGATTCATATTAGGAAGGAGTCCTATTCCTTCCTATCTCCACCTTTTTTCCTCTTGGGCATATGGGCCCTTATGGGGTCGGTTCCCCAGCCCATTAGGGGCTGATGCGCCACCTCTTGGGCCCATGTGGCCCCTCGGGGTGGGTGGGCCCCACCCGGTGGACCCCCGGAACCCATTCGTCACTCCCGGTACACTACCGGAAATACCCGAAACCTTTCCGAAACCCAAATACCACTTTCCTATATATAAATCTTTACCTCCGGACCATTCCGGAGGTCCTCGTGACGTCCGGGATCTCATTCAGGACTCCAAAAAACCTTCGGTGACCAACACATATATCTCAATACTACCGAAACGTCACCGAACGTTAAGTGTGCAGACCCTGCGGGTTCGAGAACTATGTAGACATGACCGAGACACCTCTACGGTCAATAACCAATAGCGGGACCTGGATTCCCATATTGGTTCCTACATATTCTACGAAGATCTTTATCGGTTGAACCTCTATGTCAAGGATTCAGTTAATCCCGTATGTTGTTCCCTTTGTTCTTCGGTATGTTACTTGCCCGAGATTCGATCGTCGGTATCTTTATACCTAGTTCAATCTCGTTACCGGCAAGTCTCTTTACTCGTTCCGTAATACAAGATCCCGTGGCTAACTCTTTAGTCACTTTGCTTGCAAGGCTCATTGTGATGTTGTATTACCGAGTGGGCCCTGAGATACCTCTCCGTCACACGGAGTAACAAATCCTAGTCTTGATCCATGCCAACTCAATAGACACCCTCGGAGATACCTGTAGAGCATCTTTATAGTCACCCAGTTACGTTGCGACGTTTGATACACACAAGATACCCCTCCGGTGTCAGTGAGTTGCATGATCTCATGGTCATAGGAACATATACTTTGACATGCAGAAACAATAGCAATAAACTAACACGATCATATGCTACATTCATAGTTTGGGTCTTGTCCATCACATCATTCTCCTAATGACGTGATCCCGTTATCAAATGACATCTCATGTCTATGGCTAGGAAATCTTGACCATCTTTGATCAACGAGCTAGTCTACTAGAGGCATACTAGGGACACAGTGTTGTCTATGTAACCACACATGTATTTGAGTTTCCAATCAATACAATTATAGCATGGATAATAAACGATTATCATGAGCAAGGAAATATAATAATAACCATTTTATTATTGCCTCTAGGGCATATTTCCAACACACAGTCAGTTAGACAGGCTGAGAGCCGTTTTAGGAGGTCTATGGAGACAGTAAGTAGGACATTTAACAGAGTTTTAACATGCCTCCTAAGGTTAGCACATGACATAATTGTACCCAAGGACCCAACATTTTCAGAGGTGCACCCAAACTTAGAAAATCCAGCATTCTGGCCACACTTCAATGACTGCATAGGAGCTATAGATGGGACACATGTGAAGGTTGTGGTGGATAAGAGTAAGAGGGTTCCATACATGAACAGACACAATGAAACCAGTCAGAATGTGCGTGCTGTTTATGATTTTGACATGAGATTTACTTTTGTGATGTCGGGATGGCCTGGTTCAGCACACGACATGAGAGTTTTGAAAGATGCCATAAGTACTCATCATCACAAATTTCCACATCCACCACCAGGTTTGCTACTTGAACTATCTTGCAACAATTTTTATCCAATTACGCTTGTTCATCTAAGTCTCATTGTGTGCCTTTGACAATATGTAGGAAAGTATTATGTGGTTGATGCGGGTTACCCAAACCGGCCGGGCTACCTTTCACCATACAGATGTACAAGGTACCATGTGGAACAATGGCAAAACGGCCCGCCGCCACAAGGTATGAAAGAAACCCTCAACCATGCACATGCCAAAGTTAAGAATGTCATTGAGCGATCATTTGGAGTGTTGAAGATGAAATTTAGGATTTTTTTGAACATGCCAAAATTTCCAGAGGACAAGCAAGCTAGAATTATTGTTGCTTGTATGGCTCTTCATAATTTCATTCGAGAGAGCAGAATTGCGGATAGGGAATTTGATGCCTGTGATGCGGATGAAAATTATAACCCCATGCCTAGTTCTTCTGCATTCGCATGGACAGAAGATGAACCTCTTGTTGAAGATATCAACATGAATGCCTTCCGTGATGAGTTAGCTCATGCACTGTTTCATGGAATGTAATTTTATTTTGTCAAGCTTGATTGAGGACTTGTATGTTTAAGTGGGACGTCTCATTTGTATGGACAACATAAAATTTATCATGTTTTGGATACTTCATTTGTAAAAATGATTTGTTTATGACATTTGTGAACGGACAGAGGCCACACAAGAGCTGGCCACACCAAATCCGGCTGGAAAGAGGAAGAAAGTGCATTTATTGTCAATCTAACCCTGTCATCCAAACACCACCTTGGTTAGAGTTAGTTCAGGGTTAGTCACGAGTTAGAAACTAACTCTAACCTCTAGCTAAGTTAGAGTATCCAAACAGGACCTAAGGAGAGGCAGCCTGAAGCGAATATGGCAGAAGTCAGTCCCTCATCACGGGCCAGAATGACGGTATGACGGAGCGCCCAGCTTTCAGCAAGTTCTGGCTGTACCATCCCTTTAAGTGTCTCGGTGCAAGCGACCAAGCATTCGCCTTTGTGGTTCCGAATCAGAATGCCAATTCCCAGTTTGTGCAGGTTTGAGAAGATAGCTGCGTCAACGTTAATAAGGACTGATACGGGAGGCGGCGGAGACCATCTAACAGATGAACTTGATGGTGTCTCACGACTGTGTCCCGCAAAAGTCTTAAAAAGGTGCAGCAGAACCAAATCAATATAAGAATCGGTAAAGATACTTCCTCCGGTCTTTTTAACTTCGCGTATTAGATTTTTGTCAAGTCAAACTTTACAAAGTTTGACCGTATAGATATTAAAAAATATCAACATCTACAATATCAAATATATATTTCATGAAACTAAATTTCGTAATGAATCTAACAATGTTGATTTGGTATTGTGACGGTTGATACTTTTTTCTATAAATTTGGTCAAAGGAGAGATTCTTTGACTTTAAACAAAACTTATATGCAGACTAAAAAGGACCGAAGGGAGTACTAAGCTCCCAGGAATTGAGAGCTCCTGGTGCATCGTGAGGTTGGATGTCGGTTGTGAGCACGATTGTGATGATGTGTCTTGTTGGTCAAACATACAGAATATCGAAGTAGGGTCGTGGCGGGCGTCAGGCCTTTTTGCGTTACGCGACGAGTGTTTGTACGTGTCTTCGAGGCTAGGAACGGAAGCCACGCGAACGCTCCGCGTGCCTCGCAGGCCCTCTTTCTTTTCCCTGAAATAGCAACCGTCACCGCCACGTCCAATTTCCATCCGCTTCCCCACTGCCGCCGCCGCCGCCGACCCGCCCTCGCCTCATTTACCTCCGTCGGTTGCTCGCCGCCATGTCGACCTTCTGCCTAGCAATCGCCTCCACTGTGAACACTAGCCCCGGGCGACCTCCCCGGCGAGCCCTAGGCTTAGCGCTGGCGCCGCCTCCGCTTCACCCCAGCCAACCCTTTCCTATTTCTCCCGCCATCGCATTCTCCTCACTTCGCCTCTCCACGGCGCTACATACTCCAGCCATAGAGAAAGAGATGAGAGAAGCACCGGGTAAGCGTGGATGGCGAGGCCTAACCCAGATTTTGGCTCCACCGACATAGCATAGGTTGCAACGACGGCGATAAGAAAGAGGAAGGGTGGCGACCAGCGGCATAGATGATGGGCCTCACGGAACTTGACATACTCAGCACAGCCTTTGTGTTTCGTGTCCCCATCAAGATTACCATCCGAAACTTCTGTGACCACCGTACATGTACCAGGTTTTTCTGCGCTCCCTCTTACTTTTCTTTTCACGTGATTCAACAGGGAACGTATGTTTGTTTCGGTTGAGATGTGCTACTAGCTGGTTACATGGACTTCCGTTAGGATTGCTTACTTGATCCCAAGAAGCAAGACATATTGTTCCAGCAGCCAAGGGTGTGATTGAATTAGCTGCTAGATTTCTTACTCAGCTTTGCTGTATGAGTTATGCGCAAAATTTGTTGTCCGGTGTATTGCTCGATGCTCCATATACACCATTGTGATTTTTGCGTCAAGCTACATGAATGAAATTAGTTCTGTGTTCTACAGGAAATGCAATATTTAAGTGCTGGTAATTATATGGTTCTAGCCCTGATTGACAGACTAATTAGCAGAGTGCTATCAAGATACAGTTTGTAACATCATCTCCTTTTTTGTGGTTAAATGATATGGTAGATTAATTTTCCAGGAGGAATTTATTTTGTACTAATCTCAGAGCTATGTTGCTTACTTGTTGGTTGTTTTGGGGGACCGATGAAGGATTGCATTTGTTCATCGGTGTGGAGGGCGAGGACTGCTACCCTGCTTGCAGCCACATGACAACATGCATCGGTCATGTCAGTCAACCATTTCTTGGGCATTTTCCCCTCCGCCGACATCTCTTTTACCTCAAGAATTTTGAGAAATCAAGATCTCCTCTACTTTTCTCCTTAAATTTGTGTTTAACTTGCTCAATTCTGTATTTGATGATTAATCTAGCTTTATAGATTTCAAGATTGAGGTCACCGAGCATTGGTTCTCAAGGAATTATCCATGCAGAATTGCAAGAGTTATTTGTTGCTGATGCCTGATAGTGAATGAAGCAGTTCCATTCTAGCTCTTAATTTGAAGTCAGGGGGTCAAGATTATATGCTGGTGGAGGTCCAATATTTTGAGATAATTTATTTAGGGTATTTCTCTTTCTTGATCCAATAGTAGATGTTATATTTTATTTGTGCAACACAGATCTGGCTGAGCATTTTATGTCGTACTTCTTTTGTTGTATTATAACTTTCTAAATTTATCTTGTTAAAAGTTTATTTTGTGTAGATTCTTATGATCATAAGGTAATTGATCATCTGTTGACACTATCATCTGGCATACTGATTTGTCATCAAGAAACAATATTAATCTAATCAGAGATGAGATATGGATGATTCTAAGAAATTCTTGCCAGTTATGATATTGTTCTTCACTAAAAACACATTTTATAATATCATTAGAAAGTAAGTGTATATACTTGATATTTCAACGATGTCTCTGGTGGTAACCAGAATTTTTTGCCAGCACACAACCTGGGCATCCCCTTTTCTGCTTGCTTAGTGAAATCATTCAATGAAGCTTGGTGTGAAGACTAAAGAGGACAACTTGATTTATCTGACAAAATTGTCATCTATTTTCACTAGTAGAAAACAGGCCATTAGTCCCGGTTGGGAAGGGCCTTTAGTCCCGGTTCCCCAACCGGGACTAATGTATAGGGACTAAAGGGTCCAAGCCTTTAGTCCCGGTTGGCTACGAACCGGGACTAAACCCCTCCCACGTGGTCGGCAGCGGGCGCCAGGGGATGGGGACCTTTAGGCCTGGTTGGTAACACCAACCGGGACTAAAGATTTAGGGGCTTTGGGGTTTATGGGTTTAGGTTTTATTGTTTATTTTTCCTTTTCATTTTGTGTATTCGATTTAATTCTTTTTCATTTCAAACATATTTTACGCTGCTACATACTGTACACGTTATGCATATATAATAGAATATCTCGTAGAACCAATCATATACATAGAACTTTTCGTACGACCATGCATACACATATGTACAATTTGGTATATACAATTTCTCCTACAATTTGCAAATCATTACATGCAGGCATTAGGTGTAATGGTATTCTCCGTCGGGAGATATGACCTGCTCAAGCAAAAAAACCCGCAATTTCCTCTTGAATTGCTCGTATGCGGTCCTTTGGTAGGAGCTTATCCCGCATCTCGTGCATCTTTAAAGAAGGAGATCAATATGAACATGTTAGTTGTCTGTATATATATTACATCATGATAAAAAAAATGTGAATGGTGTTTACGTACCCAAAGATCTCTTGTAGTTCTGATCTTTTCGGTCATAATGCGAATGTTCTCGCAAACGTAATATGCACATAAACTAGTCCCTTGTTCCTGCCTCATGCACTTTACGAGAATATAATTAAATCAGATAATAATCAAGCATGATAATGTTATTGAAACTATACTTAAAGAGATGCGCGGACGTAGCTAGTACTACTTAAATACCTTGGACCTTCGCCATTTCAGCTCCTCTTCCTATTCACCTCTAACATCTTTGGTGAACTTTTTCCAAACCCTGCCCGGCAAAGAAAATGAATAAAGGAGTTACTAATTACTTCATATCAGGAAACGAACTAAAGAGGCCGACATAGTGCGTAAATGATTGAAATTACTTGTCGAGCATGGAATGCAGGCTTCTGTATTCTTCAGGGTCTTTACTTAGTGAGTCCAGTACTTCAACAGTTCCATCGTCAACTCTAATGATTAGCAGGATCCAGTGGTAGCCGCGGACACGATTTGTATAAGCGGGCATGCGTAACTCATCAACTACACTTAACATCGAGTATATATATATAAGGTAAAAGTAACACTCACTTGAAGTTGTAAGGTAAAAGTATTTCTGGTTTGGTATTTAGTTCCTTCAAAAACCTTAGCAACATTTTCTCCGTGTCTTTAGGGTAAGTAGTTAACACCTTTTCATTAACGGTATTTGGGTCAATGAACCCAATGCCATAGACTCCATCTCTTTTCAATTCAAAAATCTTCATTCTGCACAATACGACACAAAAGAATATAGCAGTGAGGATAATTACAGGCAATGAACGAGCTGAGCTAGAGACTTAATAAAATTACAGAAAGAAATCACTTACAGACAGTAGCTACTGACGATAGATTTGTCGAGTGCTTTTTGATTGAATAACTGAAAGAATTCTTCATTTTCAATCCACAAATCATTTTCATGGATGTAATGCTCTCCCTTGACTTTCACCATGAGGGTCTGTCGCCCGCTCTTTACTTCTCTCATGTACCACTCATGCAAGCTGTACATTTGCGTTGATAGAAGCTTCTCATTTTCAGGACTCACGAGAGCGTTCCCGGGGACATATGCCCATTCTAGTTCCTTTGGATCCGTCAGTGGGAATTCCTCGATCTCTAGGAGTTGTTCAACAGTGATACCGAGATGTCTAGCATTCTCTCTATCAGCGTCGGTTATTACCACCTTATCAATACTCACCTTGAGCGGGATGATCGATTGCACTGCCAGTTCTCCGAGCTGGGGAACAGTTTTCCCGCATTTACTACTACCGCTCGACTTCTTCTTTTTGTTTATGATAGGACTTGCTAATAGAGCGTTCATAGTCTGATAGCGGCCTTTTCTCCGCCGGTTTAGCTGCATTCAAAAAGTGTTGTACGACTTCCTCAGGTATTTTCGCCTTTGGCGGCAGGGGCGGTTTCGGTCCAAAATGGGCCTGCAATTCCTTAGTCGTTTGTTCTTTGAATTCCTCTTCAGTCATCTCGTAAGCTAACTTCTTTTTGACAGGAGGCTCGGGTTTCTTCTTTTGTGCTCTCTTCCGCTTTGGAGACGGCGGATATCGATATCGCGGACTCGCGCTAGGCTCCGTTTCGGGGTAGGATGGACTATGCTGACGTGGCGGAGATCGATATGGCGGACTCGCCCTGCGTTCCGTCTCGAGGTGGGTTGGAGTCTGCTGACGTGGTGGACTTGGAGGACCTGCCCTGCGCTCCGTCTCGAGGTGGGTTGGAGTCTGCTGACGCGGCGGACTTGGAGGAGGAGTCGGTGGCCTTGGCACCGAGTTTGGAAACACGATGCATTCCTTTTTCCATAAAATGAGACAACGAATGGCTTCCGTCCTCGGGTCTATCCCTGCCAACGATCTGGCCCTTAATCCGGATCCGGCTACAGTACCTGAGGGCCAGGGGTCGGCCCCTGCCGAACACACTCTTCGTACGGACGCGTTGGAGGTCAACTCCGAAAGTCCTAGGCAGATCAATCCGATCGAACTCTCGATGATCAACGAGGCGCTGGATCGGATCCTATCAGTAAAAATCACAGATGACCCGACCTCGACCCAGGCTCAGACCGGTCTGGAGGCAGGTCATTGGGAATTTTTCAACCCACCCACCACCCACTTGGTAGCCACTATAGAAGACTTAAACGATATGCTGGACTACGCCTCCGAGGAGGCAGAAGACATGGATGAAGAGGATGGCGCTCCCGCCCCTGTCAACACTGGGCGATGGACTGCCACCTCCACCTACGACGTCTACATGGTAGACACCCCTGATGATAAGGGCGATCGCACCCCTAAGAAGAACGTCGATAAATCCAGTGAGGCGCCGTCAAGGCGCCGGAAACAGCGCAGACGATCTAAGGCAAACAAGGGAACTGCAGCCATTGCAGGCACCGGGGAAAACGATACCCCGGAAGACCTTGGCGACCCTGAAGCCCCCGAACAGCCACTGGAGGACCAGGAAAGTCCCAAAGATCGGTGCGACACCGACGATCCTAATGATTCCGAGGATGACAACTACCTTCCCCCTGTCGAGGAGGAAGACATCCTGGAAGCCGAAGACTTCACCGTCCCCGAAAACCCTGCGGATTAGGAACGGTTTAGGCAGCAGCTTCTAGCCACCGCCCGAAGCCTGAAGGCAAAACAACAGCAGCTCAAAGCCGAACAGGATACCATCAACGATAGATGGACGAGGGTCTTGGCTGCCGAAGAAGGGTATGATACCGAACTACCGGACCAACCCAAGAGCTACCCTCGCCGGCGGCTGCTGCCGTAGTTCGATGATGAGGCCCTTGAAACATCGCCTCCCAGGCGTACTCCGTACAACCAGCCAGACCACCCACCCCGAGGACGGGATAGGATGGCTGGCGAGGCCGAGCACAGACCGGCGATACCCCGCAGGAGAGGAAAGGAGCCAGCAGGGCCTGAAGACGGGTATGAGTTACGACAGGACCTGAACTATAGAGTAGGCCGCACAAGATCCATCTATGGATCTAGAGGGTACTCCCCCCCCCCCGCTAGACAGGACGGGCATGGGTCTTGGCTCGACCGCAACGATAGAGGTCGGGAACAATACCGGGCCCGACCTGCTGCCGATCACACGCATGACATAGCTCGGGTCAGAGGCGCTGCCCACCCACTGTGCTTCACAGATGAGGTGATGCAGCATCAGTTCCCTGAAGGGTTTTAACCCGTTACCATAGAGCAGTACGACGGGACAACAGACCCAGCCGTGTGGATTGAGGACTTCCTCCTCCACATTCATATGGTCTGAGGAGATGATCTCCATGCTATAAAATATCTGCCCCTAAAGCTTAAGGGGCCATCTCGGCACTGGTTAAACAGTCTCCCCGAGAATTCTATCGGGAGCTGAGAAGAGCTCGAGGATGCCTTCCGATCTAATTTCCAGGGCACTTACGTCCGGCCACCGGACTCCTCCGACTTGAGCAATGTTGTCCAAAAAGCAGGAGAATCAGCTCGGCAATTCTAGAATCGGTTCTTGACCAAGAAAAACCAGATCGTTGACTGCCCGGACGCCGAGGCAATAGCCTCATTCAGACATAACATCCGGGACGAGTGGCTAGCTCGTCAGCTCGGCCAGGACAAGCTGAGGACAATGTCCGCCCTCACCTCACATATGACCCACTTTTGCGCGGGTGAGGATAACTGGCTAGCTCGACGAAGCCATAACCCCGAAGACCCCGGCACCTCCGAGGTCCGGGACGGAAACGGGAAACCACGGCGCAACAAAAACAAACGCCGGCACAACAGCGGCGATGCGGAGGACACGACCGTCAATGCCGGTTTCCGCAACCCAAAATCCGGACAGCGGAAGAAACCTTCTAAAGGTAATAGGGATGGACCTACCATGCTGGACAAAATCATGGATAGGCCATACCAGATCCACGGCACCCAAGACAAGCCCGCTAACCACACCAACCGCAATTGTTGGGTATTTAAACAAGCCGGCAAACTCGCCACCGAGGAGCAAGGCAAGAGCCCACGCAGCGAGGACGATGACGAGCCCCGCAGTCCAAGCAATGGAGGACAAAAGCAGTTCCCTCCAGAGGTAAAAACTGTGAATATGATATATGCTACTCACATACCAAAAAAGGAGAGGAAGCGCGCCCTTCGGGAGGTCTACGCCGTAGAACCCGTAGCCCCGAAGTACAACCCATGGTCGGCTTGCCCGATCACCTTTGATCGACGGGACCATCCGACCAGTATCCGTCACGGAGGTTCGGCAGCCCTCGTCCTAGACCCCATTATCGATGGGTATCACCTCACTAGAGTCCTCATGGACGGATGAAGTAGCCTTAACCTGATTTACTCAGACACGGTGAAAAAGATGGGTATAGATCCGTCAAGGATCCAACCCAGCAACACTACCTTTAAAGGAGTGATCCCAGGCGTCGAAGCCCACTGCTCGGGTACCGTGAATCTGGAAGTAGTGTTTGGCTCGCCCGATAACTTCCACAGCGAAGACTTGATCTTCGACATTGTCCCATTTCGCAGCGGCTATCATGCCCTACTCGGCCGCACAACATTCGCTCGCTTTAACGCCGTCCCCCACTACGCGTACCTGAAGCTCAAGATGCCCGGGCCCAGGGGGGTCATTACTGTCAACGGCAACACAGAGCGCTCTCTACGAACTGAGGAACACACAGCGGCCCTGGCAGCGGAATCCCAGTACGACGATGAAAGGCCGACGCCCAAATCAGCCAGAAAGGCACGTCATGATAGCAAACGAGTTCGGTCTCAAACCGAACTCCCGGAATCATCTTCCGCCAAACAAAAATAGGGATACGCCCCCCACAGCACAGCCCTAATTCCCGTGAAATATGTGCCAAGAAGGCATAACTTCACGCTTAAAATACCATGGCTACTGTGGGGACCCACTATGAAAGGCAAAGTGCTCGGCTGGACCGAACTACTGCCAACAAATGTCTTCGAACAAACCACAGGTACCATCTAGGACCTCCCATGCGTAAAGCTCATCCACACTTCGGCGACTTCTCAAGATCTTCTCCCCAAGGTCCGTTCGCTGATAGCAATCACCTTTAAAGGAATGCAACCCCCTCGGGAGCAAAGGAGCAAGCATGCGACAGGGCAAATTGAGGACGTCAAGCCACCTATCGAAGACCCAGGGTAAAACTTCTCCTTTGTAAATTTTATTTTTCATTTCAAAATACCAGTAACAGTTGCTTCGGCAGATTGAGTTGTAAGAGTTCATCAGAAATAAAGACTATCTCTTACGGCCTCCTCGCTGTATCTTATGTCACATACTTTGTTCTCTTCTCACCAACGCCGATAGCAAAAGCTGTTCGGTACATGTTACGATGCGACCGGCTAATAGACCGGGGGCTTGATTATAAAATCGCCCTAAGCATCACCCGGCACTATTGTTTATGTGTTCGGTGTCTCGGATGTCGCATTATATGAATCGGTTCCGAATTATGTCTTGGGTCAACGGTTGGGTTGCCCGGCTCCTGTGTTTGCCCTCTTACGTTCCGCATGTTCGGCTAAAAGGGTAAAGGGAGAACCACTGCGATTGTACTTCCAGCTCGCCTGGTCAAGTACCTCAGTGGAGAAAGCCGAAAACTGACTATCATAATAAGCGAGAACCGGTCTGTAATCTGAGCCTAAGTGTCAAACTAAAAATCGATAGAGGTTATTTCGTGTTATACGAAGGGTTTGTACTATTACAAACCATGTGATGCTGGTTTCAACCTCGGCATATCCGAATATCACACAATACTGGGGGCTAGTCATCAGCCCTCGCAGTCAAGCTCTTACGGCTAAGTGAAAGCACTAAAGCAACATAGTCCGATTGCCTTGTTCCCCTCGCACTACCGCCTTTGGGCACCGATACATCGGCTAAGGGTCACAGTGCGGAGGTAGGAACACCTCGTGTAGCATCTACATGGGGGCGGAAGCCGGCGACTCGCAACTTTCAGATAAAAACGGCCACACAGGAGTCAAAATAATACAAGGCTTAAAGACATCATAAACCATGCAATCCCATTATAAAGTGGAACAGTCATCGGATACATGACAAAACGTTCATTCATAAATTACGTCCTTAGGGCATTGAGCCTCTATCGCCCGAGCACCATCCATCACGGTGGCAAAGTACTTCTCGGGGCGTCTATGCTCCTTTCCAGGGGGCAGAGGCGCAGTGGCCATCTCGGTCGGCTTGATTTTCGGCCAGTGTACCATTGTCCTTGCAAAGGCCATCCGAGCGCCCTCGATGCATGTCGAATGCTTTACAACGGCTCGGCAGGCCACAGCCGGATGCAGAGGTCCCTCATGGCCGGCTCCGCCATCCTGTGCAGCTCCATCAATTGTTTCATCTGCTTGCTCAGGAGGGGAGGATACTCGGGGGCTTGAAATTGCGCCCAGAACGGCCGACGCTCGACATCCCCATCCCGAGTGGCGAAGTATCTGTTCGCGTCCGCTACACTCCTCGGGAGGTCTATAAAAGCACCTGAGGAACACCACACCCGGGTGAGCAATGCAAACCTGTTACCACCAAAGGCACACTGCAGTAAGTACGGCTTACCATCTGCGATAGCCTTGACTTGGCGGAGTTCTTCTTCAAAGAACCGCCTATCAACTCGCTCCGATTTAAGTTCAGACTTCAGCGACGATAGTTCGGTGGCCTGGTCCTCGATCTTTTGCTCAAGGGCCTCGCACTTCGTGCTGGCATCCTTGAGCTCCAGTTGCACCTCTACCACCCGGGCCTCGTGCTTGTCGCTCGCGGCCTTCAACGCGGATAGGTCAACCGCCGCTCTTTCGGCCGCCGCCTTCTCATCCGCGGCCTCCTGCCTCGCCTTTGCCAACTCGGCCTTGAGGTTCTCGACCTCCGTGGCCACGGTTGTGGTAACAATGAGCAAAATAACACCTAGAAATAATACTACGAATACCTCAATCAATGAGGATAGACGGTAGACCGAATGGTACAATTCAAACTCACCTTGAGTCTCGTCAAACCTCTTGTTCAGGCGATCGAGCTCTTCATCGGAGCTCTTGAGCTTCCGGTTTAGCTCGGCTAGCTCCACTGCGTTGGAGGCCGCCGCCGATGACGAGGCCTACAAAAACAACTTATGCACATTAAAACTCCCGAGCTGTCGGATTAAGACCCTCTACTAAGTACTCCTCGAAGCTCTCAGAGTAATAAAGGTCAAAGGGTGCTTTGAGCATCATTTCTAACATTCTGACATTTGACCCCCGGGTGGGTTTTTCAAATTCACCCAGGGCTCGGGGGCTACTACACTTATAGAGACTGCATAAACTGGGAAAAATAAACTTTTCTGGAAATAAGAGTATTACGTGGCTCGGCTTGAAGCCCGTCAAGAGACCGGTGAAGGCCTCTTTCAGTCCGCTATCAACGGACTGAATGCCTTGCAAAACCGCACCCATAAGGGCGCGGTGATCTTCGGCAATGGAGGAACGAGATAAGGCTTCCTCCATCATGGCCGGCCACCCAGCCATGGGCGGCACCAGTGTTGACCCGCCAACCCTCCCTCCGGTCGGGGATTGGGCTGGCACCTCCGGAGGCGTAGAGTGCTCCGGAGATGTCCTCGGAGGGGGCTGGGCCGAACGTCGTTCCCCCTCTTCAGTTGCCAGGGGAGTTTCCTTCTCCTGGTCTTCGGCGGCCGAGGTATTAACCTCAGCCATAACGTCGTCACCCTCGCCGCCGGTGTTCGGCTCAGAAGGAGCCCAGCGAGATAACACCTCCGCGGCCTCTTTTGAGACCTCAGGAGGCGTAGGGTGTGACGCAGTCCCACTTTCCGCCAGTTCGGCGGGCGGAGACTCCCCGTCCGAAACTTGATCGATGGGGAGATCGCGTGGGGGGCTGCAAATTGAAAGACGCTCGTCCGTTAGGCATCGAAAGCTCTATATAAATAATCCAGAGGGTCTTCGGATTCATACCTCTGGGCTGGGGGCTTAGCCCTTGGGTTCCTTCGGGGAACCCTCTCAAAAGACTCAGACTCCTCCTCGGAGTCCGAGTTGTCATCGGCCAGGACTGCCTTTGTCCAGCAAGTCCTCTTCGGGGCCAGGGGAGGTAGATCCTCCGCGGCGTCCGCTGATGCCGCCCTTTTCCTTGTGAGGGGAGAGCCGCACTCCCCCTCGTCTTCGTGCTCTTCCTCGTGAGTAGAAGAAGCATGGGTCTCCTCGGAGTTAGAGTCCGGAAGACCCCTTTGACGAAGACCCTCTCGGGCCTCCTTCTTCTCTTCTTTCTTCTTCTTCTTCTCCAGCACCGAATACGGCGCCACGATGAGCATCTCCGTCAACAGGGCCGATCGAGGGTCTTCGGGCTGCGGGGCCGGACAGTCAATTTTCACAGCCTTGCTCAGCCATTTCTGTGAAGATGAGGGAGGAGGGGTTCAGGTCTTTGTCAAAAAATAGAACCAGTGAATTAAAATTTTCGGCATACCTTGGTGGCAGGAGTTTCAGAGTCAAGACTGATGTCCTCCTCGGCCGGCCAGCTCTTTTGGGGCTTGAACAACGCCTTCCACAAATTCTCGTGGGTAGTGCGGAAGAAGCGACGCACGGTGGACGGGTCCCCAGGCTGTTGGGCCGACATTGGGGAAGACCGATGCTGGCAGGGGAGGATACGGTGGCGGAGCATGACCTGGACCACGTTGACCAGCTCGATCTTGGCCTCGATCATTGAGGAGATGCGCTTCTGCAGCGATCTTTCCTCTGCGGCTGACCCCCAGTCAAGGCCTTTCTTGAGCCACGAGGTTAGCCTCGCGGGGGGTCCGGATCTGAACTCGGCAGGTGCCGACCAGTCCGTGCTCCTTGGTTCGGTGATGTAGAACCATTCCTTCTGCCAGATCTTGACTGTGTTGATGAAAGTGCATCCGGCCACTCGACACGGGGGAGCTTACTATCACCGCCTCTCCACAATCCGCATGCGCGCCCACAACTGTCTCCGGCTTGACATTGAATACTTTGAGCCACAAGCCGAAGTGCGGCTGTACCCGCAGGAAAGCTTTGCAAACGGTGATGAATGCCGAGATGTGCATGAAGGAGTTCGGGGGGAGGTCATGGAAATCCAGCCCATAAAAGAACATGAGGCCCCTGACGAAGGGGTGGAGTGGAAAGCCTAGTCCCTGGATGAAATGGGGGACGAACACCACCCTCTCGCCCGGCTTCTGTGTGGGCACCACCTGGTTCGCCTCTGGGGTGCGGTGGGTGATATCGGCGGAAAGGTAGCCAGCACGCTTGAGCTCTTGGATGTCGTTGTCGGTGACGGAGGAAACCTCCCACTTGCCCATGGAGCCGGAACCAGCCATGGCCGAGTTCAGAGAAGAGCTTGAGGAAGAATTGGATCTGGGCTCTCGGAGCTTGGAAAGATTGAGGAGGCAAGGGGAGCGTGAATAGGCCTTGGGGTTTTTTCCCTTTTTGTAGGGTGCCGTAATACCAAGAGCCACCCTTTACTGCGCCGCGGGCCTCGCCACTTCCCGAAATAATCATGCCGTTATGCGCGCGTGGGATAACCCAGGACGTTGAGCATATCCCGCAATAAACGGAACACAATCTGCATGTTGATTAGACGTGCCAATGGAGAAACGGCCTCGAACCGCGAATCGAGCTTTGGTAACTGGCTCAGCGGCCGTGACGGGCCACGACCCTTCGTCTGAAAAGTTGTCAGGAAAAACTGTTCACACTTTGACATTTGGCCTTCGAGGTTAAACAACTCATGGCGTCCGGATAACTACATGTCCGGATAACTGCGTATCATCGGCGGTCGGACTAGAGCCAGCCGATCATAAAGGGGGAAAAGAACTCGCCCTGCAAGCCGAAGACTCTGATCACACGAATCTACTGGTGTCATGATCCCTGGCGTTGGAGGCTAGTTCGGGGGCTACTGAGGGAGTCCTGGACTAAGGGGTCCTCGGGCCGCCGGCCTATCTCTCACAGGCCAGCTTGGTTGGCCGCTCTTTGATCGTCATAGGAATGGCCGGATATGCGGCGACCCCGTATTCTAGAAGGAAACCTCCGAAGATGCGGCGTGCACTCCAAGTCAAGATGAGAGGATCGACGTCTTTACTTCCGGCTGGGGACTTATCATGTGTAAACCCTAGGTACCCCCGGTGTCTATATAAACCGGAGGGTTTAGATGGTAGAGGGCAGACAAGCTCATCCATGGTTTAGCTACTTGATCTCGAGGTAGATCGACTCTGTAATCTTCATACACATCAATACAACCAAGCAGGACGTAGGGTTTTACCTCCATAGGAGGGCCCGAACCTGGGTAAACATCGTCTCCTTTGTCCCCTGTTACCATTGATCCTAATCTCACGGCTCGGGAGCCCCTACCCGAGATCCGCCGGTTTTGACACCGACACCAGTGTCCGCTCCCCTTCACCTGCAAGGTAGTCAAGATCTAGTGATTCATATGCCGACACAACTTCATCCACCCCGAGACGAGCATAGCCAGGTGGAATCGGATTGCCATAGAAGGTTGCTTCAGGTCCACTCGGTAAAGCAAAGTCGTCCGCCACCTTCATGGATATGTTCTTCAGTTTCATGTGTAGCTCACAAACTGTCGACTCTAGGATATCATCCACGGGGTAGCGAGCCAGCAGTGCATCATCGGCCGGGACCCCCGTGGAACCCACGCTGCTTTTCGGCATAGATGATGGAATGGCACCATCCAATGTTGCATCTGGATGCTCCTGCTGATGAGACACGCCTTGCTGGCTAAGTTTGTTGATTTGCTCCTGCTGCTGCATGTATTTGCGTTCCAAGTCCGCGTTCTTTGCTTCTACCATCTGAATCCGATCTACTTCATGCTTCTTCTTTCTCTGACGACTTCTGTAACTGTCGTTCCAATCCGCAAACTCCAGAAGCCACGGAACAAGGCCTTTGCCTCGTGTTCGTCCCGGGTGTTCAGGATTCTTGAGGGCGCATGTAAGCTCGTCGTTCTCTCTCTCGGGCTGGTACAGACCCATTCGAGCTTCTTCTATTGCTTTAAGTAACTCGTTCGTGGCTTCTTTAAGAGTTGCCTGTTCAAGAACCTTCCCTGTCTTTGGGTCCAACTTTCCCACATGTGCATAAAACCAAGTCCTGCACCTGTCGGGCCAATTCTCTGTTTCTAGAGTGACCCCTGCAGCCTTCATGTTTCTCTCGGATTCTTCCCACAAAGGCAACCCATACTTGTAGCCACCTGGCCCCAGATGATGGTGCCACGTTTTTTTCTCGGCATTTATCTTGTTTACTCTCGACCGTTCCTTAGCTGCTTCTGATTCCTTGAAGTGCACAAATCTGTCCCAGTCATCTTTTAACTTTGTATATTCTCCTTTGAATTCTGGAGTCTTCTTTCCTCCTTTCACGTAATTGGTCCATAATCTTTTCTTCCAAGTCTGGAATTGTGTGGCCATATTCTTAAGAGCACACTTCTTGACTTTCTCCCATTGGAGATCTGTGAGACCCTCTGGTAGGGTGAAATGTTTCATGAGCTCCTCCCAAAGCAGATCTTTTGCTCTTTGGCTGACAAAAGGAATTCCGCGATCTTTTGGCTGATTCCATTCTTGAGCGGTGATCGGGATTTGGTCCCTAACGATAACTCCGCATTGACGTATAAATTTGTCTGCATTACTTTTAGGAGCAATCGGTTCGCCATCTGCTCTGATTTGATCGATGTTGTACTTTATGCCTTGTTTCAACTTTTTTGTCGGGCCACGTTTAACCCTTGTAGAAGATTTGCTCGATCTGGAGGGCTAAAAGAAGAAAGATTCGTTAATATATACAAATCAATCAATACTTCTGATGATCACCAGAGGGCAAATTAATACCTCGCCGGACTTCTGATGATGGAGAAAGATTTCTTCGCCATCATTGTCAGTTGGTTCCCCTTCGTCTCTTGGTTGTTCTTCCTCAATTCCATCACCGGATGGGTTAAGTTATTGCGAGCTATCATCTACTTCTTCATTCTCTTCGTTTCCGGAGCGTATCAAGTCGTACATGGCATTCTCTTGATCACGGTCTCTGTCTCTACCGTCCATAGCTTAACTAATCCAGAACAAATATAAAACAATTAGAATGCATTCAATAAGCAAAACCGGAGATATGCAAATCAATACAAGGCAATGCAACAATAGGATCATATAATATCACTAATACATCATCGAATAGTATCACTAATACATCTCGAATATTATTATATAATATAACTAATACACCATCGAATATTATCACTAATACATCTCGAATATAATATCACTAATATAAATCTAGTTGACGTCTCGCGGCCCAGGCGGTGGACACCCAAAGATAAGGAACTATGACAGGATCATAGCTCGGGTGTGATCCCTGAAGAACCTGCCAGGTATTGGAGAACCTGGCGTCCAACGCAGCCATGTAGCGTCAGACGTGCTCGTCCTCCTCCCTTACACGACGACGTACCGCCTCCATGGTGGCCGGCTCCCTCTGCACCGATAGTGGTCCACGCGACCGCCACCAAATAACCTCCGGGTCAACAACGGGACCCTGATTCCTTACCAAGCTCCGAGCCCCGGAAGGTAGCACCTCCCAGTGCCAGCCCGGCAGAGCCCAGTCCCGGACATGGCGCCTCTCAAGCAGGTGGTTGCCGCCGAGTCAACGACGAGGATGCGTGATGGGCATCGTCGACTCAACGGCTACGCTATGCAATCGATTCGACGGTTACGCAAATATGTCAATTAGCAAATCAGCAACATCTAAACATTTAAACATGCATCTAAACATCTAAAAATGAACAAAATTCGAGGAGGAGAGGCATTTTATCTAATATAAAACATACATCAATGCAACAATATAACATGCATTTTATCTAACATGCAAATACACATCAACATCAAACATACATCAATATAAAACATATGTTTCTTTTCTCTGATGAACATGGAAATTTGTTCAATTAGCATACATAAATAAAAAACAAAGGCGTGTGGCCTTTTTTTGTTTACATAGTGTCCGGCCTCTTTTTGAACACAAGGACACATACACATCAACATAAAACATACAAATACAACAATACAAACATACATGAATATATTCTATTATTTTGCATTTTATTCTCCCGTTTGCTAGTACAACAAATACAAATATGCACAACAATACAACAATACAACAAATACAAATACAAATACAAATACAAATTAGGAGGAGGACGGATCGGGCTTACAAATATGCGGCGCCGGAGACGGATCGGAGCGCTGGAGGAGGACGTACGCTGGAGACGGAGGAGGACGTACGCCGGAGGCGGGGAGGAGCGGCGCCAGCGCTCGGGCTCGGGCCGCGGTGGCTCTTGGAGGAACGGTCGGGGATCGAGGCGGGCTCACGCGCGGAGGGAGAGGGGGTCGGGGATTGCGCGGACGGCCGGCTGGGAGGAGCGGCGCCGGCGGAGCTGAGGGCGACGGGGTGATCCGGCAGCCTGGCGGTGTAGTGGTGGGATTCGGCGTCGGGGGAGAAAATGAGGAGGGAGAAGGGGGGCTTAAATAGCACGGGACCTTTAGTCCCGGTTGGTGGCACCAACCGGGACTAAAGACCCTTTAGTCCCGGTTGGATCCACCAACCGGGACTAAAGGCCCTTCTTTTCGGCGGCCCAAATTCCGCGCGGGAAGGGACCTTTAGTCCCGGTTGGTAGGACCAACCGGGACTGCATGTGTATTTTCTCTTTTTTGTTTTGTTTTGTTTTTCTAATTTCCGTTTTTAGATTTGGAATAACTATTAGAATATTTATAGGTTTTTAATGAATCTTTTTTGCTTTAGGACAAAACAATTACAAAATTTCTGTTAGTGCCAGTAGTTTTCAAATTTAAATAGTTTAAATTTGAATTCTTTTGAAATTTATGTGAATCACTAGTTTGTGAATAACTTTTGTTTAAAAATAGATTTTTGAGTGATTATTTTTCCTGTTGTTTAATATTAGTGTTTTTATCATTATGTTAAATTTGGGAGTTTTTAGGATAATTTAAATAGGTATTTTAATCAAAACCAGATTATGTTTAATTCTTTTAGTTTTATACCTTCATTTGTTTTAATCAAAATCACCCAAATGAACTCCAGACTTTTTGTGCATTCAATATGCACCATTCTAAACCATATCTTCAAATTTCAACCCTTTCTAACTTCATTTGCTATTTTTCATGCATTTAATGATTTTTTTGAGCTAAATGACCCTGAAATTAAAAAGCAATACAAATGAACTCTGAAAAGGTAGAAACTTGGCATGGTATCATCATTTCACCCACATAGGACGTGCTAAAAAGTTGAGAGGGTTATGACAAAAACTGGATGCACTTCGTGTACAAACTGGACCATCTCCTTCGAAGTATGAGGGTTTCGGACGAAAACTCATCTGTTACAAAGGCATTTCATTTTTTTAACTTATTTCAACTCCAGACTTTTTGTGCATTCAATATGCACCATTCTAAGGCACATCTTCAAATTTCAACCCTTTCTAACTTCATTTGCTATTTTTCATGCATTTAATGGTTTTTTTTGAGCTAAAGGACCCTGAAATTAAAAAGCACTACAAATGAAATCTAAAAAGGTAGAAACTTGGCATGGTATCATCATTTCACCCACATAGGATGTGCTAAAAAGTTGAGAGGGTTACGACAAAAACTGGATGCACTTCGTGTACAAACTGGACCATCTCCTTCGAAGTATGAGGGTTTCGGACGAAAACTCATCTCTTACAAAGGCATTTCATTTTTTTAACTTATTTCAAATCCAGACTTTTTGTGCATTCAATATGCACCATTCTAAGCCACATCTTCAAATTTCAACCCTTTCTAACTTCATTTGCTATTTTTCATGCATTTAATGATTTTTTTAAGCTAAACGACCATGAAATTAAAAAACACTACAAATGAACTCTAGAAAGGTTGAAACTTGGCATGGTGTCATCATTTCACCCACATAGCATGTGTTAAAAAGTTGAGAGGGATACAACAAAAACTGGATGCACTTCGTGTACAAACTGGACCATCTCGGTTACTCGCTAGAGAAGAAAAGTGATGACAGTGAAGCCAATCACATCCCAGAGTGGGATCTTGGGGTATAAAACTTTTTCTTCTCGTGTGTCCCTTGCTTATTGCGCCGTAACCATGGACAATCTTCATCATTTAACAGGATGCTTGGGTCAGTCTTCACTGTGAAGGGAGGAATTTCATCAAACTTTTCATAATCTGTTGACATGTCTGTCTTGTCCTCCACTCCCACGATGTTTCTTTTCCCTGAAAGAACTATGTGGCGATTTGGCTCGTCGTATGATGTATCCGCTTTCTTATCTTTTCTTTTTCTTGGTTTGGTAGACATGTCCTTCACATAGAAAACCTACGCCACATCATTGGCTAGGACGAATGGTTCCTCTGTGTACCCAAGATTGTTGAGATCCACTGTTGTCATTCCGTACTGCTGGTCTACCATTACCCCTCCTCCAGTCAGATTGACCCATTTGCACCGGAACAAAGGGACCTTCAAATCGCTTCCATAGTCAAGTTCCCATATCTCCTCTATGTAACCATAATATGTGTCCTTTTCCCTATTGGTGTTTGCTGCATCGTCAAAGCGGACACCACTGTTTTGGTTGGTGCTCTTTTTATCTTGGGCGATCGTGTAAAATGTATTCCCATTTATCTTGTATCCTTGGAAAGTCAATATAGTCGAAGATGGTCTCTTGGCCAACAAGTACAGCTCATCTTCAACAATGTCGTCATTCATGAGATGTGTTTGCAACCAACCGCTGAAAGCCTCAATGTGTGTACGTTTAATCCAGGGGTCAGACTGCTTCGGGTTCTTGGAGCGTATAATATCCATGTGTTTCTCGATATACGGGGTAACCAAGGTAGAATTTTGTAGAACTGCGTAGTGTGCTTGCGCCCAAGAATGCCCGCCCCTACATATTATTGATTTTGGTCCAAGCGTGCCTTTTCCACGCAGTCTCCCCTCATGCCGCGATTGAGGAACACCGATCGACTTAAGGTCGGGAATAAAGTCAACACAAAACTCAATAACCTCCTCTGTTTCATGGCCCTTGGAGATGCTTCCTTCTGGCCTAGCACGGTTACGAACATATTTCTTTAAGACTCCCATGAACCTCTCAAAGGGGAACATATTGTGTAGAAATACAGGACCCAGAATGGCAATCTCTTCGACTAGGTGAACTAGGACATGCGTCATAATATTGAAGAAGGATGGTGGGAACACCAACTCGAAACTGACAAGACATTGGACCAAATCATTCTGTAAGCTTGGTAGGATTTCCGGATCGATTACCTTCTGAGAAATTGCATTGAAGAATAAACATAGCTTCACAATGGCTAATCGAACATTTTCTGATAGAAGCCCCCTCAACGTAACCGGAAGCAATTGCGTCATGATCACATGGCACTCATGAGACTTTAGGTTCTGGAATTTTTTCTCTACCATATTTATTATTCCTTTTATATTCGACGAGAAGCCAGACGGGACCTTCATATTGAGCAGGCATTCAAAAAAAATTCCTTCTCTGCTTTGGTAAGAGCGTAGCTGGCAGGACCTTCATACTACTTTGGATGCATGCTGTCTTTTGCGTTCATACGTTGCTGGTCCTGTCGTGCCTCCGGTGTATCTTTTGTCTTCCCATACACTCCCAGGAAGCCTAGCAGGTTCACGCAAAGATTCTTCATGACGTGCACCACGTCGATTGCAGAGCGGACCTTTAGGACTTTCCAATATTCTAGCTCCCAAAATATAGATTTCTTCTTCCACGTGGGAGCGTGTCCGTCAGCGTTAATCGAAACAGATTGTCCACCAAGACCCTTTCCAAAGATTACATGTAAATCCTTGACCATATCAAGTATATCATCACCAGTACGGAGGACGGGCTTCTTTCGGTGATCTGCCTCACCTTTGAAATGCTTGCCTTTCTTTCTTAAGGCATGCTTGGTCAGAAGAAATCGACGATGTCCCAGGTACACATTCTTCTTGCATTTGTCCAAATATATACTTTGAGTCTCATCTAAACAGTGCGTGCATGCATGGTATCCCTTGTTTGTCTGTCCTGAAAGGTTACTAAGAGCAGGCCAATCATTGATGGTTACAAACAGCAACGCTCGTAGGTCAAATTCCTGCTGTTTGTGATCATCCCACACACGTACGCCTTCTTTATTCCACAGCTGTAAAAGTTCATCAACTAATGGCCTTAGGTACACATCAATGTCGTTGCCGGGTTGCTTAGGGCCTTGGATGAGCACTGGCATCATAATGAACTTCCGCTTCATGCACAACCAAGGAGGAAGGTTATAGATACATAGAGTCACAGGCCATGTGCTATGCTTGCTGCTCTGCTTCCCAAAAGGATTAATACCATCTGCACTTAAACCAAACCATACGTTCCTTGGGTCATCTGCAAAGTCCGGCCACTTTCTCTCGATTTTTCTCCACTGCGACCCATCAGCGGGTACTCTCAACTTCCCGTCTTTCTTACGGTCTTCTTTGTGCCATCGCAACGACTTGGCATGCTCTTTGTTTTGGAACAAACGTTTCAACCGTGGTATTATAGGAGCATACCACATCACCTTGGCAGGAATCCTCTTCCTCGGGCGCTCGCCCTCAACATCATCACCAGGGTCATCGCGACTGATCTTATATCGCAATGCACCGCATACCGGGCATGCATTCAAATTCTCGTACTCCTCACCGCGGTAGAGGATGCAGTCATTAGGGCATGCATGTATCTTCTGCACCTCTAATCCGAGAGGGCAGACAACCTTCTTTGCTGCGTATGTACTGACGGGCAATTCGTTGTCCTTTGGAAGCTTCTTCTTCATTATTTTCAGCAACTTTTCAAATCCCTTGTCAGATAGACCATTCTCTGCCTTCCATTGCAACAATTCCAGTGTGGTACCGAGCTTTGTGTTGTCATCTTCGCAATTTGGGTACAACCCTTTTTTGTGATCCTCTAACATGCGCTGCAACTTCAACTTCTCCTTTTCACTTTCGCAGTTTCTCTTTGCATCAGCAATGGCCCGACCAAGATCATCAGCGGGCTCATCTGATGCCTCAGCTTCTTCTTCTTCATTCTCTTCCCCCATTGTAGTACCATCATATTCAGGAAACCCAGGATAGTTGTCATCATCCTCTTCTTCTTCATTCTCTTCCATTAGAACCCCTCTTTCTCTATGCTTTGTCCAACAATTATAGCCGGACATGAAACCGGACGTAAAAATGTGGACGTGAATTTGTTTTGCGCTAGAGTAAGTCTCATCATTCTTACACACACCACATGGACAACACATAAAACCATCCCGCTTGTTTGCCTCAGCCGCACGCAGAAAACTATGCACGCCATTAATGAACTGGGGAGAGCGTCGGTCATCGTACATCCATTGCCGGTTCATCTTCATTATACAACACCGAAAAGACCAAATTAATACAAGTTCATACATAAAGTTCATACACACTTATTCTCATAAAACAACATACAACTATCTAGCTAAAACATTTAAATGCAACAACAAATGCGATCAAAATCGCAACTAAGGTAACAATTGATCCAACAACATAATGATACCAAGCCTTTTTATTAATGACATATTTTCTAATCTTTCTAATCTTCAAGCGCATTGCATCCATCTTGATCTTGTGATCATCGACGACATCGGCAATGTACAACTCCAATTTCATCTTCTCTTCTTCAACTCTTTTCAATTTTCCTTTCAAATCCTCGTTTTCTTTTTCAACTAAATTTAACTTCTCGACAATAGGGTCGGTTGGAATTTTCGGTTCAACTACCTCCTAGATAAAAATATCTATGTCAACTTGATGGGCATAATTGTCATTAACACGAAATGCAACAAATAGTTATAAAAGAGAATATACCACATCTGAATCGTAAACCGGACGAGGGCCGACAGGCACGGATATCATAACCATGGCACTATATATAACAACAATCATACAAGTAAGAAAATTATGCAAGTAACTATCTAAATCATACAAATACGATTTTTTTTATAAAAAGGATAAGAACAAAAGAAGGGGCTCACCAAGGTGGTGCCGGCGATGGGACGGTGCGGGCGATCGACGGTGGTTAGGACGGGGACGGGAAGGCACACTAAGTAAACCACACCTACACATATGCAAACTAAGAAGTTAATTTGAGCTCAAATTACATATAAATAAAAAAAAACTACCACATAATTACACCCAAACTAAAACCCACAAATCACTATACTTATAAAGCATTGCACGAGCTGATCTAGCAATAAGAGATGAAAGGACAAAGTTGCTAACCTTTGTGGACACTTGGATGGATTGGGGTGCCTCAAATCTTGACAAATCTTGGCAAAAATGGAGGGATGAGCTCGAGCTAGGGAAGAACAGAGAGGGGAATGGAGAAAACAGAGAAATGAGCTCGGTCTGGACGAACGGTTTATATAGGGAAAGCTTTGGTCCCGGTTGGTTATACAAACCGGGACTAAAGGTCTACATATAGTTCCGGTTTGTGAGACAAACCGGGACTAAAAGGGCTCGTGGGGGCCCCATCCTAACACCAGTCTGCCACCACCCCTTTAGTCCCGGTTTGTATCACAAACCGGGACTATAGGTCCCAAATGAACCGGGACTAATGTGCCCGTGCCCCCCGACCGCTCCTAGCCGTTGGAACCGGGACTAATGGTCACATTAGTCCCGGGCCAAAGCCAAACCGGGACTAAAGGGGCAAACGTAAGACCTATTTTCTACTAGTGTTTTCAATCATGGAAGTAAAATGGATGATAATTTTTTCAGCATGGAGATGTTTAAACATGGCCGGTAGTGGGCAATTAAGCATAATGAGCCAACAGACAATGATACGACGCACCCAAAATAAAATAAATAAATTTAACTCATGATCAAAAAACGGCGCGACAAGGCGCGCGTCACACTCTAGTTGTCTTCTGCATTGGATCAGATTTCCCCATCTCCCAGATCCTTCACCGTGCCCGAGCGAGAGCGCCTCCTTGACCAGGCACGCACAGGCGCCCCTCTCCCGCAGCTTGAACCCAAGTGAGTCGAAAGACCCCCCCACCTCCCCGTGCCGGCGACCGCCTCAACGCACCCTCGCCTGCGATCTGCAGCAGGACCATGCCGGTGAGCCATCTCCTCCCCGCGCGTCTCCCCGGTCTCTTCTCATCCTCCCTGATCTCTCTCAAACAGGAAGCAGCAGCTCCACCACAACAATGGCGCCGCCCATGGATCTCACAACTGCCGCCGTCACGCTCGCGTCATTCGTCGGAACCTGCACCAAGCTCGTCCGATGGAGATTGGCAGGTCTCCCCCTCTTCCATTAATTGTGGACTTCGTTACAGGTCTCACATATGTGTGTTGTTTATAATTAGTCCAAGGGCCTCTCTCCCATTAATTCCTTCTTTACCAACTCCTTCTAGGCTACTTTTCGTTTTCAACTCGCAAACATATTTGAACCGGTGGAAATGTGTACAAGAAAAGGATGTGGGACTATGTATTGACCAGAACTTTTTCCTTTTTGTTCGATCCTGACCAACGATGCAGGGGTGGACCGACGGGCTGAGGCCCAAGAGCCAACGCGTCAGCCTCGCGAGACGACGTGCGTACCAGGATTTTGCGGGACGAAAGCAAACTAACAGCCGGACAAAAACGGCCTGCCGGTTAATTACCTAAAACGTGAGGGGGTTTTCTAAGAAAATGGAAAACGGTTCGGATGTGCCTAAAACGTGGACTGCGGGTTGATTTCAACAAACTGCATGGACTTCTTTTAAAATAACGCGGTGGATGGACAGAAGCGTTAGCCCCTTTATTAGTAGGTAAAGAAGAGCACTTTGTTAACTTCTTCAAACCTGGGTACCAAGATTACCCTCTGCCTAAAAAGAACCTTGACACCAATTTTCATCTAATAGTAGGTTAATTAATTGGTTGCACATTTTTATGCACCACATGCAATTTTAGATTTGTACAATACAAATTGTTTAATCGTATGATTTGTTAATTTTTGTGAGGATCAAAATTATTCTGAGTGAACAAAAAAATGTAGAATGGGTATAAATATGAAAATCTTGGTTAAGTAGGTTCACGTAAAGAAACGGCCTTAAGCCCCCGCGTCGCAACCCCCCCCCCCCCCGGGCCACTCGGGCGGTGGCGTCAATCTCCTTTCCCTCGCCTCCTCACGACCTTCCCCCAACCTTGCCGTCGGCCAGGGTCGCCGGGGCAAAGCCCCTCGCGGTGGCCGACGGCGGGGCGCTGTTCTTCACGCCTCGGGAGGACTGGTGTCGGGAGGTCTCACCAGGCGGCGGAGTCGGCGGGCGCGGGGATCGACTGCGAAGCGGCGGCGGCGGCCTCATCGGGACGACACGGTGGGGGCGGCCCGTTGTACGCTGGTTGTGTGCCTACCGTGACGGCAGATCAGATCTAACCCCCGACGGTAGATGCATTGTGCCAGGTCTTCGGTCAGATGCGATCCGGCCGGTACGATCTTCATGCGCGGTGACGATGATCGATGGCGGTCCCGTGCACATGATGCTAGATGGAGGTTCCTCGAGCGGATCCGGGTGAAAACCCTACTCTTGGCACGTTGCCAAGGTCGATGATGGCGGCGTTTTTTCTACGTCGTCCCCTTGAAGGCATCGTCTCTAGACCCCTATCCGCTACCTCCGGGGTAAACCCTAGATTAGTCGATCGGATGACGGCGACATGCGTGTGTCATATCCCTCTTGAGTGCGTCATTCTTGGAGGTGTGCATAGGCTCGAGGGACCAGTAACAACATCTGCGGTGGAGCGGCGTTTCCTGTGATGCATCGACGTCGTGGAGTCTCGGCGGCGAGGCGCAGCAAAGTCTCGGTGACGGATGCGTGATGATGAATGCGTGTAGGGAGGAGGCGTTGTCTGGTGCTGTGGGGGCATCAACACAGGCCTGGCAAGGTTCATGCGTCATTACCTGCTCTGAAGATGGATTGATGAAAGATGGCGGCGGTGACGAGAGTCCGTCGGACCGGTTTGGGCCCCAGACCCGGTATGTGGCTTTGCCGGGGCATCCGGCTTTAGATGTTAGACTTTGGTGCGATGTCTGTTTGGTATTCGTCTCGAAAATTCAGCACATCTTCATCAATGGATAGGAGTAGCGACAGATGTTACCAAGATGAAGACTTCGTACATATATTACTTTGTAAAATAAATAATTGATAAAATGATTGCATGCATCTACCAGATGGCAGAGGATGAAGGTCATTCTCCTTTTTAAAAAAAGAACATAAAGAAACGGTTCCAAAACACGATCGATTCCGTTTTCAAAACCTAGCTCAAGCTCGGGCTTTTCGTGCATACTGGTGTGGAAATAACATAATCGCTGGCAGGCCAGATGGACCGTGACCGCGGTGGGAATGGGCTTCCCTTTCGGATACTCACCTACCTACGTTTCTCATTTAGGTACTGTGCATCTCCCTACTTCTTCTCAATTGAATATCTGAAGTGTTCTTGCTCCTCAAGCTTTTGAAACACTAATTTGCATGTGTGTGCTTGCTCCAAAAATCTGTTTCAATTTTTTATTATCCATTTTGGCTTTTACGTCAAGGATTTTCACATGAACACGTAGGGGCTCTGCCATAACAGCTTGGGCAATCTTTACTCACCATGGGGTGCCAGCCGCACCAGTCGCTACCATTTGTAGCACCAGCGGGTATCGACTTTTTTTTAACATAGTACAATCAAAGTTGCTCATATATACAAGCGTGCACTTGTCTCTACGAACGCACGCACGCACACCCTACCATTATCACCACCGTCGAGAGACTGAGCTAGCACATCATTTCAAGATTGACGAAGTCGTCACGGACATCTTCGTAGTCAACGTGAACGTCTCCTCCCATTGAACGCATATCACAGGAAGGTCCGGAAAAAATCCAGAAAAATGTGAATACCAATGTCAAGTCTGAGACTTAAACTCTGATGGACAGAGGAAACCACCATCCTCCTAACCATCCAACCATAGGTTAGTTCGCAACGGGTATCGACTTGGTTATAATAAAATTTTCACACACACTTGAACTCTGATGTTGCATTGACAAAAATGTGCATGCATAATCCTGTTTTTTTAAGTTCGACCCATGTTTCCAAGTTCCAACGGCTGTGTTATTACTATGCGAAGATAAGTAACTACAATACAGTGGACCTGCTTGAATGGATGCATGTTCTTTAATTTTGTGTACTACTACTAGTATGTAAGAGCAACTCTAGGAGACCCCTTATATTGCGGATTCATATCGCACGTTTACAGTTCGCGTAAAACGTGTTTTCCTGACTGACACGGGCCGCGGCAGAATAGACCACGCATCACGGAACTGTAAAAGAGACCTCTTTTATAGTTTCGCGATGCGTGATATGTTCTGCTGCGGCCCACGCTAGCCCGCAAAACAAGTGATAATTGCTGAATTTGACTCATATGTCATGTATAACATAAAATTATTAATTAAACATCAGATCAAATAAATATCTTTCAATTATCCAAATCATAATATAAAAATCATCCAGATTGCAATAATTATTCAAATCACAGAAATTAAAGTAATAATTCAATACACAAATTGGTTTGAATACAACAATGATACAAATCACACATGAATTAAATGAAATGAATGAACAAATAATAGTAATTACGGCCCATGCCTTTATTAATGGTGCTCAATGAGATCCTCCTGAAGCTGATAATGGGTGTTTACATCCTCAATTTGCCGGTATGTCTGAAGTAATGCTTGTATGCGGTCAGGGTCTCTAGCTGGCTTCACACGGCTACCGACATTGTCATAAAAGAATTCCAAGTTCATGTCCCTCTCATCTTCGAGGATCATGTTGTGAAGAATCACACAACAATTCATGAGGTTCTTCAGGGTTCGCTTGTCCCAAAAACGAGCAGGATCACGAACAATGGCAAACCTTGATTGCAAAACCCCAAAGGCTCTTTCAATATCTTATCGGACAGCCTCTTGTGCCTTTGCAAATTCAGTATACTTCCTAATGCTAGGTTTTTTTATGCTCTTGACTAATATACACCAAGAAGGATAAATACCATTTGCAAGATAGTATCCCTTGGTGTATTCATGCCCATTCACCATGTAGTTGCAAGCAGGAGCATCACCACTAGGAAGTCTAGCAAACAAATGAGACCGTCAACACATTGATATCATTGAGAGTACCCGGCATCCCAAAAAAGAAATGCAAAATCCATAAATTCTCGGATGCTACGGCTTCTAGTACAATTATTGCATAACGAGATTTGCAACAATACTGTCTGTGCCATACCTTCGGGCAGTTTTTCCAAGTCCAATGCATGTAATCAATGCTTCCTAGCATACCAGGCCAACCTCGCCTCTCACTTGTTGCCATCAACTTTTTTGTATCTTCCTCGTTGGGTGCACTTTGGTGAACCTATGCACTGACTCAATTGTAGTATCTTCGCCAATGCGAAGATATTCGTCGGCATACTCAACCGGAACGCCGTATGCAATCACTTGAATAGCTGCCGAGATTTTTTGATATGCGCTAAAACCCTTCAAGCCAGCAACGTTTCTCCTTTGAGTAAAAACCGAGAATTTGCCTCGCAAGCTTGCACTAATTTTAGGATCGGCGCATTCGATACCTTCTTCGGAAGAGGTGTGGCGGATGTTGGATTCTCCGTGAAGTACTCTTGCATGACCATCTCGTTTCCAAGATGGCGGTTGCGAGGGATGTAAAGATGGCCGACGGTCGATCCTCGTCGTCTCTTCCGGTTTCGGTCCTCGTGCTCCTTCACGGTGAGCACCACCACCACCATTTGCTGTTGATGTTTCTCGAGCAGCGACTCTATGTCCGAGTCGTCTGACGAGGACGAATCCTCGAGCAAAAACTCCTTGCAAGGGCTCTAATCCATCTACAAAATGGCACACCCGAGATCGCATGAACGAATTTTCTTCTCCAAGTCGATCGCTACATCGAACTAGAGAAGGGCACAAAAGGACTAACTGGCGGCGGGGCGGGGGCGGCGGTCATTCGCGAATCGGGGCGGGGGCAGGCTGGGGCCGGCGTCGACGCGGCCAATCCGGGCGGGGGCGGCTCGACGGCAGTCGATCCGGGGCGGCGGCGACCCAGGGGCGGCGCTGCTCGGCAGATCCGGGGGGCGGCGAGGCGGCATGGTGGAGCGGGGTCTGGAGCGGTCCGGCGGCGTGATTCCGGCGGTGGATATGGCCGTAATCGCAGGCGGCGGGAGGGACGGCGACGGGGCCGGGTGGCTGCGGGATGGGGAAGGGAACAAGCGCGAGCTGAAATGTCCCTCCCGCCAACCGCTTCCGCGAGATACAGGGCGCCGACGGGGCTAGGGTAAAAACTATGTATGCGCGGGTCGGGGGGGGCAAATTTACTGCGCCCCTTAAAAAAATTAAGGGTCGGACGCGTTTATGGGGTCTGTTCAGGTCACTTTTTCAGCGTGAAATTGTAAACTGATGGTTATTTTGCGGGTCGGAGGGATCTAAGTTGTGCTAGAGTTGCTATAAGTTCTGAAACACGTGCATATTGGACCGGCCTATTAGCGTAGGTGTCTCCCTCGTTGCCACTTGGTCGGTGTATTGGTTTTGTCCAGTTTTTTCTTTCTTTTCTTTTTTTTTTCTTTTTTTATTTTTTATTTGGGTTTCTTTGTTTCTTCATCGGTTTCCTTTGGTTTTCTGCTTTTCTTTGTTTTTCATCGTTTTCTTCTTTTCTTTTATGATTTTACTTGTTTTTTCTTTATTTATTCTTTATTTCTATTCCCGGTTTTAGCTGTATTTTACTTTTCTTTCTTTCTCCGTTTCTCGTATTTCTTTGGTTTTTTTCCTTCTCGGGTTTGACTGTTTCCATTCTTTTGCATTGTTTTTTTATTTTCGGGGTTTTCTTCGTTTTTTTATAGTTTTCATCTTTTTTTTGTTGATTTTTCGTCGGTTTCTTGTTTTTTGTTCGAAACATGTCTAGTTTTTTCAGTACACATTATACATTTTTACTGTGCATGTGAAGCAATTATTTACACATGTTTTTTTTCAAATACACAACGTATACTTTTTTCCTTTTAATAAATGTTTTGAACATTTTTTTAATACATGGTGATTACATTTTATAAATACACATTGAACATTCTTTTATTGGATAAATATTTTTTAACTACGCAAACATTTTTTACATGTTATAATTAAAAAAAAATAAGTGCACAATATACATTTTAGTGTACATGTGAAACATATTTTTTACGCAGGTTGACAATTTTTCAAATACATGATGTACATTATTATTTTTAATACATGTTTTGAACACATTCTGAACACATATTTGAATACATGGGCAATAATTTTTGAAATATACGTTGAATATTTTTATGGCAATAAGCATTTCTTTAAAACAGCGCGGACACTTTCTATATTGTATACCCCAAATTTACCATGGTGTATATAATCATCAATATCAACTCAAATTTCATCCGCATACGTTAAACCTGGCACAATTCAACAACATTTCAAATTCATAGTTTTTAATCTTCCATATTGAACATAGTTTAAGGCCCAAGAGAGACAAGCATAGTGCTAACATAGATTCAAAATGCGACAACCATACTATTAACATAGGTCAAAAAATGTGACATAAAACATAGTGCTCCCTCCCCTAAAAAAACATACTACTCCCTTCGATCCGTATTACTTAGTGCTCAAACGGATACATCTAGCATCGAGGCAGTACCATAAATAAATGTGCAAATACGACTTATAGTACTCTTAATGATAACACAATAGCACAATAGAATCATAGAACTAGACTCCTCGGAGGAGGAGAGGGGGAAGAGTCTTCCAACTCCTTCTTGTCATTGAATTCTTTGGACTCCTCATAAGATTCTTCAGACTCCTTGTCCTTGTCTTTGTTGGATTCTCTGGACTCTTGTATTTTCATCTTGGTGTCCTCCTCGTTCGGGCCCCCCTCAGCTCCAATAGTGTACGGCTTAGAGACATCACAGTCTATGAGCCCGAGCGCCATATCGAGGTTGGTCGCCACGTCTGACATGGCGGGCCGGTCTTGGGGCCACAAACAGCGTGCAGCCGTGTACGCCACAAATTCCAGCGCCTCCAACTGCCCCGACGTCGGCTCCGGCAACGGGCGCCTGTCCAGCAAAGGCCCCGGGTGCCCACCCTCGATGAACGGGACAGCAAATCCAACCAAGGTCTGCGGGTCCTTCCCCTCCTCCCAGCTAGGCGGCCTCCCCGTCAACACCTCCAGCATCACCACGCCGAATCTGTACACGTCGCTCGCCGGACTCACATGCTTCGTGCGGCCGTACTCCGGGTCAATGTACCCAAACGTGCCGACCACCTCCCCGACGAGCTAGCCATGTACCTCGCCCATCGCCGGGTCAATGTACCCAAAGGATGCTGGACGAGCTGAAGTTGCGGTGGATGATCCACGGCTCGGCCACGTGGTGCAGCTGGTCGATGGCATCGGCCGCGCCAGCAGAACCTGGACACGCGCCTTCCACGACGACGTCACCAGTGACGCAGAGGCAGAGGAGGCTCTACTTCCGCCGTCCTGCAGGTGGTCCCTGAGCGTGGCGTTGCTCGTGTGCTAGTAATGGTAGATCAACAGGCGCTTCTCGTCCTCGGAGCACCAGCCTACGAGGCGCACGATGTGGTCGTGACGGAGGCGGCGGAGGGTCTCGAGCTCCGACACGAACGCACCCTCTTGTTCGTGGCGTTGCCGCCCGTAATTCTTCATGCATTTGACTGCCACCTCCTGGCCATCGAGAAGACGGGCCGTGTAGAGTTTTTGTCCAAAAAGACCACCTGCCCAATGGAATTACTAGAAAAGACCTCCTCCGGATGAAATTGACATAAAAAATCCCCGGGTCATGGCGGCAGGCGCGCCAGCCAACACGTGGCACCTGCCGCCATGTCCAGAGGCGGCAACACTGTTCACCCCGGGCGCGGCGGCAACACTGTTCACTCAGGATGAACAATAAGTTTGAAAAAAAATCAAAAAAATAGCAGAAAACACAAAAAAAATCTGAAATTTTGCACCCAGCTAGAACACTCGATTATCTTTGCTGTCAAAAAAATTCAGATTTTTCTACTATTTTTTGATTTTTTTTCAAAGATACTGTTCACTCACCCCGTTTGCCGTTTTCCTAAGCGAAAACCGCCCCTCGTGTGAACAGTGTCGTGAACACTGTTGCCGCCTCTGGGCGTTGCGGCAGGTGCCACGTGTCGGCTAGCACGCCTGCCGCCACGGTCCAGGGGGTCTTTTCTACCAATTTCATCCAGAGGCAGTCTTTTTTAGCAATTCCGTTGGGCAGGTGGTCCTTTTGGACAAAAAATCTCGCTCTATCACCCTCGCGCCGCCGCCGCTATTTGCCTCGTACAACTACCGCCGTAGCTCGGGTGGAGTCGAGAGAGAAGTTGCGCTGAAGATTTTTTTTATCAGTGAGATAAAGCGAGGGTAAAAACGACCTTTCATGCTGCACTTCACATTGTTAGAGAATCTCCAGCCGCGGCCCCAAAGGACCCCCCAGGCCCCCTTTTCATCGCCGGCGGGCGAAAAAATTCCCAGCCGCGGCCCCAAGACGCCGATTTTCGCCGGTTGGGGCCTTTTTTTGGGCCGGCGAACCCAGGCCGAACCCAGGGCGCTGGGGGTCTCCTGGGGGCGCCGGCTGAAGCGAAAAGGCGGGTGGGGCCGAGGTGTCGGCGAGACCGGCTGCCACTTCCCGCCACTTCCCCCTCCTTTTCCCTCTATCTCGCCGTTTCTTCCCTCCATTCTCTCCATTTACCTCCATCTCCCTTTCTACCGCCATGCCGCCGAAGAAGTACGTCGCCCCTCGGCACGCCCCCGACCCTGCCGTCGCCAAACTGCGTAGGGCCCGTGCGCCGATGGCAAGACCGCCAGGGTTGACAAACGCCGAGTGGAAGGCCGACGTCGAGCGGAGGGAGGCGGTGACCACCGATCGCCGCAACAGGCTCTTCATGAAGAAAGCCCGGGACGCGGCGGCGGCGGCGGCGGCGGCGATTGAGCAGGAGGTGTCGTCTCACCGGCCGATCTTCCTGGGGCGACAGCCGGCGGGCCCATTCCCACAAGGCGCCAGCCATCGAAGCGTCGCGTCTCCGGGCGACCCGCACTTTCCTTCGCCGAACTTCCCTTCGCCGGCGTGGGGATACGCGCCCTCGCCGGAGTACGTCGACGGCGACGCCCTCGCCGGATTCAACCCCAACATTACCTTCATGCGCACGCCTTCCGCCTTCTCCGCTGGCCACCCCAACGCCCAGTACGGCTACGTGCCCTCGCCGACGTACTCCGGCTCGTCCGCTACGGCTCGGCGCGGCCCTCTGCCTTTCGCGCCCGGCGCGGCGCCACAGTATGGCAACGCCGAGGCCGAGATGGAGGACATCATCAACACCGGCTCCACCGCGGCCGCCTCGTGCCCCGGGTTTGGTGCGCAGGCGGAGGACACCGGCGACATGGACGACGCCGAGGTCGACCCTGAGGAGGAGGAGGAGGAGGAGGAGGAGATTGAGGAGGAAGAGCCGGTGCCGGAACCCGCACCGGCGAAGGGCAAAGGGAAAAAGAAGAAGAAGACGAGATCGGCCAACGGCAAGCCGGGCGAGCCCCGCATCAAGTGGACGTCGGTGGAGGATGTGTGCCTCGCCAAAGCATGGAAGCTGGTCAGCATGGACCCGATCACCGGTGCGAACCAGAACACCGAGATGTACTGGAAGAGGATCAAGGCGGCTTCCGACGAGTGCAAGTTGGTCGACCCAGAGTTCACCGGCACGTACATGGACCGCGGCACCAAGGCCATGTCCAACCATTGGGGGGGCATTCAAACGGCGTGCAACAAGTGGCATGGCATCCAGGAACAGGTCCATGCTCGCCCAGAGAGCGGCGCAAGCGTCGAGCAGCAGGTATGTTCGCCGACTTTCTTTCGTCGAACACTTGGCCGCGCCCTCCTTCGCCGCCGAACAGTTGTTTTTGGGCGCAGATGGTGCGGATGTTGAACTTGTTTCGTCGGGACGCCGGCTTCGACTTCAAGTTCCTCCATGTGTTCACCCGGATCGAGTCCTGCGAGAAATGGGCCGAGGTTCGGCATTAGCTCGCCAACAAGGACGGCGTGCTCAGCCCGGACGGGCCTGTTCTTGGGGCGGCAGAAGGGCGGTCAGACGGGAACAAGAAGGCGAAGAAGGCCAGGAACGACGCGCCGGCTGCCGAGCGCCTGCGGGCGTCGATCGAGCAATGCATCGCTGATGCAAAGACCCACTCTTCCCTGAGGGAGGAGAAGACGGAGGCGAGGTGGTCGGCGCTGATGACGAAGCAGGACGCAAAGCTTGACCTCCTCAGGACCAACGTCGCCGCGAAGAAGCGCAACACTGACCTGGCGTTCCTCATGGGAGGCGTCACGGCGGAGATGGACCCGCTGGTCAAGGCGTGGTACTTGGCGGAGCGCGACCTCATCCTCAACCGCATGCCGGCGCAGCCCTTCGCACCGCCCACGCCGCCGCCGAGCCCGCCCGCGTCTCCAACGTTGGACGTGCCCGCTACGCCGACCTCGCCGACCGCTACGACGACCGCTACGCCGACCTCGCCGACGCCGACCGGTACCTCTCCCATTTCTCCGGCCGACGACGACGGGGAGCCGAAAATCGTTTGAGAAGTTCTAGTCTCCCGCATTTTTTGTACGCCGGATTATTGGCATGTTTTGATCGCCGAACCTATGGCATGATGGACGCCGACTGTGGCATGGCCGACGCCGAACCGCCAAACCCGCGTCGTTTTTTGGGCAGCGGGAAATGGAATGTTTAAATTGCATGCGCCTCCCCGGGGCCGCGACTGGGAAGCCGAGCCCCCCAGGCCGATTTTAGCGCCGGCTCGCCCCCAGGCGGCGCTATTTCGGGCCCCTAGGGGGGCCAACGGCTGGAGATGCTCTTAGTGGTCAAAACTGACAGAAGTGTCATGAAAGGAACAAAATAAAATTAAAGTGTCAAAAGGAAAAAATATATTTTTAAGGGCCAAAAAGGAAAGCAAAATTAAAAAAAGATCAAATAAGAAATTCTCTCCTGGAAAATAGACTTCCCTCTTACACTCTCGCTTTCTTAAAAAGTGTGATTTTTCTCTCACAAGCCTCTCTCTCTCCCGCCATTTCTCCCCTCTCTCACACGGACTGATAAAAGAAAGAGAAGGACTTCGGTACAACCCCCCCCCCCAAACGTATAAGGGCAGTGTGGTCTTTACACATTGTGTACAGTATCCGTCGCCCGCCCGCCCGCCCGTCGTACGTTCGCCCGCCCGCCCGCCGTATGCCCGATCTCCACGTACGCCACGTCAGCCATACGCCACGTCAGCCCATGCGTCGGCGGTTGGTTTGGAAGAGGAAAAAAAAGATGCAAACCCTATCTTCTCTCTCCGCCGCCGCCGTGACTCCACCCCGCATGTCTCCGCCGCCGCCGTGACTCCACCACGCGCGTCTCCGCCGCCGTTACGCCACCCCGCACGTCTCCGCCGCCGTCTCCGCCGCCGCCGTTACGCCACCCCGCACTTCTCCGCCGCCGTCTCCGCCGCCGCCGTTACGCCACCCCGCACTTCTCCGCCGCCGTTTCCGCCGCCGACGTGACTCCCCCCGCACGTCTCCGCCGTGGTGGACGTGAGCACCGACACCAACAAACCTCCGCCAACGACGCTTCGACGTCGAACACGCCCGAACGATGTCGTTGAACCCTTCGACGACCGACAGTAAGTTTTTTTTTCATTTAATCCATACGATTTTTCATGATTTCATTGTATGCTTTATGTTGTGGTGTTGTGACATTGATAAAACATGTTTTGAAAGGTTTATTTTTAGAGCAAGACACCGAATATGCCGGTGATGACTCTAGTAGCGAGGATGGATCATCGTCATTGAATGCAAATAAATCGCCCAGACACAACTATATGAGTCAGGATGAATCATATAGTGGTAATGTAAGTGTTGTGTACGTTGACTAGAAATTATGGAATATAAGCTACACTATACATTGACACTTACATTTGCTACCGAATTTAAATAGGTGCATGCCAATGATGACAATGACGATTACGATATAGATGAACAATCTTATGCTGGAAGTGGAACCCAGGTACGTTTCAAATATGTTGTATAATTACTAGCAAACAAATTGTATTACCACTTACACATTTGAATCTGCACAGAGAAATACCGATGGTGACACTGAGCTGAGAACTTTAGATGATGACAATGATGAGGATGATGACAATGATGAGGACGATGTCGATGCATCTAATGAAGGAAGTGTGAGCGAAGTAAGTTATAGTGTTCAAATTATTCATGAAAACTAACAACATAGCAACAGACTGACGAACATGGTTATATATGTTATTTTGCAGGGGGGTGTTGATGGTCCTAGTGGGAACGATGAGCATGTTGACGATCTTGAGTTTGACCTTGACATCGGCTATGATGAATATCAGCAAGAGTCACTGGATAGGCATTGGGAAGTGATGGCCAGGACATTCAGGTCAGAAGGAGAGGCGTACACGTTCTACAACCAGTACGCGAAAGATCGTGGGTTCAATATCAGGAGGGACTTGAAATTTTTTGCAAAAGGTTCTTCAAAAGTTTTGCGCTTGAGGAGGTATCTCTGTTCCAGGGCAGGAAAACGACAGGCCAAATTTTGTACCATGGAAGGCCGGACCCGCAGACTGAGACCGGAGAGTCGATGCTTCTGTGAAGCCCATTTAACAGTGAAGCTTGATAGAAAGAGTGAACTTTGGTATGTCAGCAGTTTCTTCGATGATCACAGCCATGTTCTTGCAAGACCGGACGAAGTCCCTTTCCTCCGGTCTCACAATGTGATCAAAGAATTTCAGAGAGCAGAGATCTTAGCTATGGCAGGAGCTGGGATAAGAAAGCACATTATTTTTGATAACTTTGTTAGCAGGTACGGTTCGTACGCTAAGACAGGGTTTGGAAGGAGGAAGTTGTATAATATGTGCTACAGGGAGAAGATGAAACTGCTTGCTCAGGGTGATGCTGACACTGCTATAGGAATCATGATGGCTAGAAAGGACAGGGATCCGGATTTCTTCTTTGAGCACACTGTTGACGCTGAAGGTAGGCTGAACAACTTGTTCTGGTGTGATTCGCAATCACGTCGGGATTATCTTGACTATGGTGATGTCACTGTGTTCGACAGTACGTACAAGATGAATAGGTATGGAATGCCGTTTATCCCTTTCGTCGGTCTCAACAATCACCGTTGCACTACGGTATTTGCATGCGCCATTGTTTCAGATGAGACTGAAGGCACGTATGTTTGGCTGCTAGAGACGTTTTTTAAAGCTCACTGTCAGAAGAAGCCCCAGTCCGTAATTACTGATGGAGATGTAGCGATGATAAGGGCTATCAGGAAGGTGCTTCCTGACGCGTGGCATCGTCTATGTTCATGGCATATTGAAAAGAACATGCAGAAACACCTCCACCACAAGTCGTTGAAGGAATTCAGGTCACTCTTGTACTACGCCACCACACATACAATTTTCGAGGAGAGATGGGCCGCGTTTGTTCGTAAATGGCAGACGGAGAAAACAAAAACATGGCTCCATAGGATGTACAGGAAGAAGAAGCTTTGGGCTGCATCATATTTGTCTGGTGGGTTATTTCTTGGTATGCGGAGTAATCAGAGGAGCGAGAGCCTGAACTCATGCCTGCACCTACATCTTGACTACGGTATGATAATTGTTGACATGATTGTACACTATGAGAATTGCATTATGCGCCTCCGCGAGAATGAATCGCATGACGATTGCATGGCCTCACAAACTCTACCAGTAGCAGTGACTGAGTGTAAGACCATTGAGGTGTTCGCTGCCAAAGCATTCACAAAGGCAAACTTTTACATCTTGCAGGAAGATTTAAAGAAGGTACATCAGCTTGAGGTAATTGATAGATTGAGAGGAGCCGACAGTCACAGATTCGTGGTTGCGTGGAAAAATAACAGGGATCACAGGTTTACTGTGGACTATTCACCAAGTAACTCCGCAGAAACTATAAAGCGCAGTTGTCGAAGTATGACTCGCAAAGGTCTTCCTTGCAAACATATTCTTCATGTTTTGAATGCACTCAACTTACCTACAATACCTAAGTGTTGTGTCCTGCGAAGGTTCACAAAGAAAGCAGGATCTGGATTGCCAGTGAAGCGCACCAGCGATCTGTTTTCATGGGGTTGGACGGGTACTGAGGCCAGAGCTAGATTTAGTGAGTTGAGCATTGTATCTGCAGAAGCTTCTCATATCGCATGTCATAACACATTCTTATTCGACAAGATGCTGGCAGCAATGGAAGAAATTATAGCGAGTAAGGACGTCTTGGGTAATGAAGAACCTAGTCAGCAAAGCTTTGTGAGTAATGATGAATTTCAGCCTAAGCAGGATCATATTCTTATTCGTGATCCAGTGAAGGTGTCCACCAAAGGGGCACCTAAGCATAATAGTAGAGGTCGCGGTAAGAATGGTCCTGAGGTGACCAAAAATGGAAGACCAAAATCATTTGATGAGAAAACCGGACGTCTATGTAGCCTATGCAGACTTCCAGGTCATAACAGGGCCACTTGCAACCAAAATCCAGAGTACGTATTAGTATGTGTTTTCGTTTGTTTATTTTACTTATGTTGTTTTGTTTCTGTAATTATTCTTACAATCTATAACTTATTTTATGCAGTAACTGGGGTTGAAGACACAAGCGGTGTTATTGCAAGTGTTTTACTTCATTCATTTATACAAAGCACAAGAGTTTACTTTATTCAATAATATGGAAGAAAATACTTATCTTTTTATTCGCGTTATGAAAACTTATGAGACTTTTTTATGTGTGATCAATACTATTGTGTTATATAAGACAATATGTATATGTTTTTCCTGTTATTCAAGATATACGACTTGTCATAATTTGTCATCGTTATGGTTGCTAATTCTGCACTTAAGCCGTCGTCCATTGTGTTGTTTTTTTTATGCAAAAAAATATGCCCGTTGGTTACCGCGCCGCGGCGACGGTGGGGTTGTTTTTTTTAGAAATCAACGCCGCGCCCGACGGTCACATAAACAGACGTTCAACAGGTCGTCGCGCCCTTCGGCCGGCGAGGTGGGACTAAAAACGACGCGTCGCCGGTTTCGCACGCCCGTCGTCTTAGTTGGGCCGGCCCACGTCGCTATAGCCCGTCGTGCAAAAAACTGTACGTCGCGCGGCCGACGGCGCCCGCGCAGTTGACCACCGTTTTTTCCCAGTGCACCCGACCGACGACATGGCGCGTTTAGCCACAGTCGCGCAAATTTGGCGTCAGCTTAAATATATTACTAATGAGAGATCAAGATAGCAAATTTTATAGTATTTTCAACAACGACATAAATATTTAAAAAACATGACAATTATCATTACGTATAAAATCTTTCAAACACTAAATATCATGAAGTATATGTGGAAAATATATATGTCTCTTACAAAATGTTCACAACGAAGTACGAAAAACACTAGAATAATCTAGTCCGGTAGTAAACTCAAGCACGCGTGAATCTCCTCCAGTGTCATCTATTTCTTCCTCCTTGCAAGTCTAATAACTTTGTTTTTCGCTTCCGCAAGCTTGTTCTTTTCAGAAAAAATAATTTGCGCTATCATTAGTTCCCTCGAAGCATCAATTGATCTCTGCAAAACAAATAGTGTTAGTACACTATAAAGTGTTCATAGTAAAGAGTACTAATATTAGTTTTGTACCTGCGAAAAAGAGCCAGTCCATTTATCGCCATTCCAATTTTTAAAGCAATGAAGAACAAATAATCCACATGAGTTCCTGGTGCATATAATTAACAATCAATAATTATGCATCACACACATATAATACACCAACATTATAATCAACTACATACTCACCCATCTTCTTGTTGAGGCATGCCATAGGTTTGAATAGGCCATGTGGATACATCCGGATGTTGCACAGCTCCGGTTGCATTTGCTTCTGCAATATCTGCTCCAATTTCTCTTCTCTAAAAATAAAAATAACAGCGCGAGAAACTTTCAGTAAATAAGGTAAACACATGATGGTTTGGCAATGCAAATGTGTATGAAAACCTACCAAGTCCTCAACGAGTTTTCTAGTTCTACTGTCAAGTTCTTTTCCCATCAACGAGTCTAGAACCTGGAACTCTTTCTTTTCCTTATGCATGACGACCGTAACCCAATGGGTGTCATCCTTGTTAATAGCCATATAAGCCTGCGTAAGGAAAAGAGAATATAACCCAAATCAATGCAGCATTTGTTATACTATTGCATTATTTGTATACCTTACAACCACTCGAACATACCTTAGGTGTTTTGAAATACTCGTTGAGACACCTATTCATGGGTTCATTTTTATTTGATACTGTTTCATAGTGGTTACCGTCGCCCTGCTTACCAGTTCTACAATCAAGCAGCCACTTCACCCTCCAAGTCGGCAATATGTAACGTTCATCTTTAGCTTCCCCCAGCAAAAAAGATGAGTACGCATTGATAACCTGAAAATGATATAACAAATGTAATGATTGTACTTTGTTGTGAAATATAATGTTAAAAATGAAAATAACTTACATCGCCGCTTAGCCATCTGTGGTTAAGAATCTGACAAGCTCTTTCTGCAGTCAAAGCGTCGGCCGAACCGTCATTGAAAATTTGTGTAGCGCTATGTTTCTTTGAGCGCTCACATGCGCGTACGAACTTAACACTCGCTTTGATCACATCGACGTCATCACTAGATTTCTTAACATCTTCTTTACTACACAGTTCTGCAAATCACAAATCAAACATTAGTACACATAACTATACAATAAACTTTGCGTCACGAAAAAATATTGATTCATAACAATCTTACTTGCTTTGGCAGAACGCTTTCCACGCTTGATGGGTTTAACAACAACAAAAGGAGACTTTACGGCTTTTGATGCAGTGCGTTTACGTTTGCCAAGCACCTCTTCCACTTGCTCATCTACTCCGTCAGAATGACCCGATCCATGTGATGATATTTCATTTGTCTCTAAAGACGTGTCCGCCTTCTCATCTGATACGTCAGGTACTTTGATAGGATCACTCCTATCACCCTTGAAACTACCCAGATACTCAGGAGTGCAATAATAAGGTACCTTACCATGAGAATTCACATCACCACCGTCATCGTCCTTTTGCTTATTCATTTTACCATGAGAAGGTGTGCGATAGTCGTCCATATCATCATGATAAACAAACTCCTTATCACGAAATGCACTATCATTTGTAGATTCATTAATGTCACCGTATAGATTCTCTTCTTCTTCTTCCATGTTACCGGTTCTATAGAACACACCGGTTTTGTTCATTTTCTCAATCATCCTCTGAAAAAACATTTATTCATCAGAGTTATGTAAGTCAATGAAATACATTATGCACGATAGTAAAAATATGTTGTACTGTTACCTGTGCGCATAACTCTGGCAAGCGAAGCATGGCCTTGCGTATCTCCTCCAGCTCATTCCAAATGCGGTCCATAACAGGCTTCTGACTTGCGGAAGCCTCTGATGTGTTGCCCTCTTTCTTCCTTCCACTAACAATAGACTTTTTTGTACTTGATTTTTTATTTTTTTCAGCTTGTTCTTGAGCAATTTTTTTCACCCTATACTCCTCTGTAATATTGTCATCAATCTACAAGAACAATAATTAGAGAGCGATAATTATACATTAAAGTTTAGACAATTAATTGAACCATGGAAATGTAACATTAAAAGAAGAAAATTTGGATTACCATCCCAACACCCCGACCATAATCATAGTCGTATTTGTCTCTTTTCTCCGCTAGAGATTCCATCCAGTTCCTCATCAAGGGGCTCAGAAGTGACAACGGATCATATTTTGGACCGATAACTGGTTGTACCTTCTCCCAATATGCATACTGCAATACACCAATTTTGTTTGAATAATACATATTTGACTAACATTACGTAAGTAATAATTTGAAAACAATAAATAAAATATACCTGCAAAAGGGCAAGGTTCCCATGTGGCCATTCCCTAACACAGCCGTCCTCTAGAACCTTTCCAATCTCCGAAAAAAAGAACTTCAAAGTGAACTCGTTCCAGTTGAACTTACTTATCATCTTTTTATCCTTAACTAAGGCATAATACTCCTTCGGAATATATTCATGAGAGACTGGTGCGATTACTGTTCCCAACAAAACTAGAAACGTCATCCGGACAAAGTCATCATCTGTGTTTTCATTCCTCACAATCTTATTGATTAGGTCATCAATCATGATCTTACCCTTTTTTGTGTCCACAAAATTAATTGGTATTTTTTTCATAGCTTTTTGCCCTTCCGTTCTAAGAAAACCAACAACATCAACTCCTTGATTTTTCAAACCAAATATAGAAAAAACATCATCAGGCCCTACTGAAATAAGGCCTTTACTCCCAGATGCCTCTTGAACCATGAATTTTTTACTATGACGATTGTAGCCTTGGATCAAAAAGTGAAGTAAAAATTCACGCATCTTTACGGACGGTATTTGTAACATGCCTTGCAAATCCGTTTCATAAAATGTAATTTTTGACTTGCTGAAAGTTTGTCAACAAGGCTAACCCACTTCTCAACTGAACATGGAATCACACCATCGATATCCATCCTTCAGAATTAAAAAATATTGTCACGTAACGATGCAACTCATTTGACATGTGAATACTAACATGAAAACATCGTAAAAATACTCACCCAAAGCAGAAGGCCGACGGCGGACGGTGCAACGACGGGCGGGGTGGTAGTGGGTGTCCGACGGCAGACGGCGGACGATGCAACGGCGGCCGTACGGACGGCGGGGGCGCGGCAACGTACGGACGTAGAGGTGTGACGGCGGACGGGGTGGTAGATCAGAACAACGTACGGACGGCCGGGGGAGAGGGGAGAGAACGCACCGGCGGCGGGGCAGTCTAGAGCCGGGGGTGGGGAGTTGGGCGGGGCGGCGGCGGCGACGGGGGAGGATGGCGGCGGCGGGTAAGTGTAGAGCGGGGGCGCGGCGGCGAGATCACGTCGGGGTAGGGCTTGGTGTGGAAACAAATTGCATGCACGTCGGTTATCCCGTCGGGCGCGGATATCCTGCTATGGCGACGTCAGCTGAGATCACGACGGGGCCACTAACGACGCCAACACGAGTCTAGCTGTTATCCTCTTTTTTTCTTTTTGAAGATAGCTCTTCTCCTCTTTTAATATTAAGACAGGGCCTTATGTGTTTTATAAGTTAATTCAAATTTTAACTTGTTACAAAAACATTAATCATGTGCAACCCACCGGTGTCGGTATGGGCGGAAGGGGTACTACAATGCCATCTCGCTACTCCCCTTCATCAAACGGACCCAATTTTTTTCCACGCTTCCTAATGAACTTCACTAGGAGGCACGTCAATTTTTTTTATTTTCTGACAATCCGTGCCTTTTCTGTGAATTTCCATGCAAAAACAGGCAAAGTGCCACGCAAAGTCTGTAAAATTATATAGAAATATTTAAGCTGAGACAATCTTCGTTCAAATGAAACAGTTTACTTTCGTTCAAAATGACATCTATATGTTTTATTGAGGTTTCGTTGGTTGACTAAAGACAAGATTTTTCTTATCCGACTAATGGAAAATCTGCACTGCTGTTCAAGGTCACCATCGCCATTTCTGTCAGCATACTTGGATGAAACATATAGATGTCAACCAAACTTTGCAAGAAAATGGCATATATAGCTGGCATTTAATTCTTCTGTCAGCATGGATGGATGAAACATATAGATGTCAACCAAACTTTGCAAGAAAATGCATGAACGAGCTATGATATGTCCCGGTCCTTGTGAATGGTCAGAAGGTTACTCCTCTTTCGATAGTAGGTTCGTGCATCTACAGCCGGGCGCATCAAGCGACCGGGCGGATGGCCTGGTCATTGACCGGTAAATTCGAAGAAATAATAACAACACTTAATTTAGATAATATAACAACACTTAATTTAGATAACCATAGTTCATTCATATTACATTCGAACATAACACGACTTTTTTTTATAAACTAAAAGCGAAATTTAATTAAACATTACTAAAACGTTCTAATAATCTAATCGGACTCGTCGAGGTTGACGACGTCCGGCTCCTCCACCGCGCCGTCCCCGTCCGTGCCGTCGTCGTCGTCCGAGCTGTTGCCGATGTTGTCCCAGTCGATCTCGTCGTTGTCTTTGTCGCCGTCTTCCTCGACGACGGGCTGCGGATTCGCCGCCTGGATTGCCGCCGCCGCCTGGATTGCCGCCGCGATCTCCGCCTCCTCCCTTGCCGCCGCCGCCGCCGCCATCGCCTGAGAGGCACGCAGGGCGACGAGCAGCCCCGGTGAATCGTCGGGGTCGCCGTCCTCGCGGAGGACGACCTGCTCCGGCGAGGCCTCCGGCGGGGCCACCGACGGGGGCTGGGGGGTTAACGCCCGACGCCTCGGGCGGCGCTGGCTGTCGCCGGAGTTGACGGGGTTGCCCGCGGCCGCCGACGCGCGCCGGCACTCGTTGATCACGTCGGCGTAGGACTTGCCGTCCCAAAACGCGTGCCGGCCGTAGATATTGCACCGGCCGCCGCGATGGGTACGGCGCTCCTCCTCCGTCGCGACGGGCCCGAGCGTCGCGTAGCCGTCCTTGCCGATTTTCCACGGCTTCGCGAGCCGGCACCCCGACGGCACTAGCAGCCCGAAACGGTGGAGCTCCTCCGTCGCCGGCCCGTCAAGGCTCGTCGGCCAGATGCTCGGCGGGCCGTCCCCACCGCCGGAACTGCTGCCGCCGGCGTAGGACTCCATCGTCGGAGGGGAGAGGTGAGACGAGACGACGGGAGCGAGAGGAGCAGCGAGGCGACGGGGGAGTGGAGAGGAGAGCGACGCGTTCTGGGCGACGGGCCGGGCGGGCGCCGGCTTTATATAGACCGCCGGGGGAATGGGGGGGCGACGGGGCGGTTGGGCGGCGTTACTCCCCCGGAGTAAACGCGTCGCCTCGGGAGCCGGCGGGCCTCGGGAGGCGACGGGCCTCGGGAGACGGCGGACTGACGGTCAATGAGCGGCGGCGTCAGGCATTAATGCGACGGGAATGATGGCGCCGGCCTCAGGGCGACGCGGACTGACGACGCAGGCGGGATTAATGGCGGCGGCCTCGGGAACCGACGGTGAATCTGGAACCGGCGCGACGGGGCCTGGTTTGACCGCGGTCAGGGCGACGCGGGCTGACGTGGGACGACACGTCACGCCGGCTGACGCGGGTACGACGCGTACCCCTCCGTACCTGTACGTCGCCCGACCGTCTGGCGCCGCGGGGCTGACGCGCGTACGTCGGACCGGGGGAAAAGACCATCCTGCCCTTTTTTATGAAAAGATATCGTTCAATCGGAGCCATCGTTGCAATATGAGCCATCGTTGTGTCCAGGGGTTATACCGAAGAAGTGTAAAAGAAATGTTCTTTTGTGTGCAAGTGGGAGAGACAGTGACGTCCCCTCTCTCACACGGACTGATAAAAGAAATGTTCTTTTGTGTAGTGGGAGAGACTGTGACGAGAGAGCGGTGCATGATTGCAGAATCTGTAGAAGGAGTACAGAAAAGACATGGCCATGTGGCTACAGTGGGAGGGAAAGAAATGTCCGCCAAGTTCACATGTGGCTACAGTAGCGGTCGTGACGTGTAGTACTAGTTGCCAAGTAATTAGCCAGAGAGCTAATGACGCTGGCAAGGTCACAGTATGGCCATGTGATACTGCAGATGCACAAATCTCAACGAAACGCAGACGGATAGGATAATAGGACCCGTGGAGGTCAGCCTCAGAGAAACTTTCTTCCCGGGACGGCCGGGTCGTACTTACCGTTACAAACTCCAACCGGGCGACCCAAATGGAAACGCGCTTTGCCCGCGTTTTGTCCGTTTAGGTTGACTCGTCCGTTTCCATTTATAAATAGGTCGGCCGTGCGTCCAACGCGTCGATCCATTTTTCGTTCGCGCGGCAGGCTTGCATGTTAAGTTTTGATCGTTTTGATAAAACTATCCATAGAAAATAAATTTTATTTCTAGATTACATGTTCAATACAAAACATTACATAGTTCGAGAAGTACAAAAATATATCTCATAATGTAACATTAAATTGTCTCAAATACATTTAAAAGAAAAGGTTACCGATACATCTACTGGTTGCCGCATGAATCCACATATGCTCAACCGAATCATTTTGCAGCTGCATGTGAGTATTCCAATCACGCATCTTATGATGAAACTCGACGAACTCTGCAAACGTTGCCCCTCCTCCATGCTCGGACACAACATTGTCACCATGAAACTCAAACCCTTGATCATAGAGACGTTCTGGACGCTCATCCTCTACAATCATGTTGTGCATGATCACACAAGCTGTCATCACCTCCCATAACTTTTTGGTGCTCCAAGTTCTAGCAGGATACCGAACGATGCCCCATAGAGATTGAAGAACGCCAAAGGCACGCCCTACATCTTTTCTAACACTCTCTTGCTCTTGGGAAAATCTCTTTCTCTTCTCTCCTACAGGATTGGAGATTGTCTTCACAAGAGTAGAGCACTGTGGATAGATACCGTCAGCTAGATAGTATCCATTGGTGTATTGGTGGCCATTGATCTCAACATTGACCTCTGGGCAATTGCTTTCTGCCATCCTAGCAAACACTGAAGATCGCTGGAGCACATTGATATCGTTGTGAGATCCGGCCATGCCGTAGAAAGCATGCCAAATCCAGAGATCTTGGGAAGCCACGACCTCAAGTATGACAGTGCAAGCTCGGACATGGCTCTTATACTGCCCTTGCCAAGCTGATGGGCAGTTTTTCCACTTCCAGTACATACAATCTATGCTACCAAGCATCCCCGGTGTAAGACAGGACCATCTTGCCGTGCAAGCAAACCTGATGGGATTGTAGATCTTCGGTTATGATTGTACATGGTAGTTTACGATTTCTGTCCATATCTGTGATGTCCAGATTGTGTACCATGTAATCTCCTTGGCGTGTATAAATACAAGTGCATCCGCCCCCGTTTGTGGTGTGCGGCAATTAATCTGTTTCCTATACGGTATCAGACTTGCTTTGCTCAAAGTAGCATTAGATCCAATCTTCTCTCGTCGAGTTTGTCCTTCACATCCTCGACGCCACCTTCCGCTCATCCCTTCCTTGCTCATGGCGCCATCCGATGAGAACGCAGACCAGCGCCGCGAACGCGAGGAGCGCGAACGCCTGGAAGCTGAGAAAGGCAAAATCGTCATCGTTGCTCCTTCGCCGACCAACCTCGCCATCAATGTCTCCTCCATCCGCACCCACGTCCCCATCGTGCTGGATCTGGCCGAGTCCAACTACGGGCTCTGGCGGGAGCTCTTCCTCACCACCCTCGGCAAGTACGAGCTATCCGCTCACATTGCCGAGGCTGCTCCGTCGGCCGTCGTCAACGCCACTTGGACGCGCGACGACTTCACCGTCAAGTCATGGTTGTACGGCTCCATCTCCATGGAGCTCCTCACCATGGTGGCCTCCTCCACCTCTTCAGCCGCCGCAGTTTGGCTGTCCCTTGAGAATCTCTTCCGCGACAACAAGAAGGCACGCGCGATCCAGCTCGAGGCCGCCTTCCGCAAGCTCGAGCAAGGTGATATGTCCATCTCGGACTACTGCTCCAAGCTGAAGGCCCTCACCGACGCTCTCGGCGATGTTGATCAGCCCGTCTCCGACGACACCCTGGTGCTGACCCTGCTGCACGGTCTCCACGACGACTATTCCCACGTCAAGACCTTCATCCCCATGCAGTCCCCGTTTCCCTCCTTCCTTCAGGTCCGTTCTGCGCTCGTTCTTGAAGAGACCAGGAAGAAGTCGAAGTCCTCCACGACTGCTCTGCTCACGACCACCAACACCGACACCTCTCGCGGCGGTGACCGCGGGACCCTCTCCAGCAACAACCGCCCCTCCTACGGTGGCAACCAGGGAGGCAACCAGGGCGGCACCTTCTCCAACAACCGCTTTGGCAACCAGAACGGCGGCGGTGGCCGCGGGCGCAAGTGGAAGAACAACAGGCAGCAAGGTGCAGGCAACGGCAACACCAATGGAGGCGGCCACAACAGTGGGTATGGCAACGGTGGCGGCCGTGGCCAGCCCTCGACTCAGCCATGGGTGCATCCAATGTATCACGGCTACTTCCCTGGCTGGCCTGCTCCTTGGTCTCCCGCCTTCCGTCCTTCCGGCGGCCCTGGCGGCCCTGGCGTCCTCGGCGCACGACCTCCAGCGCCGAATCAGCAAGCCTACTTCAACCAGCAGGCATCCTCCTCTGCACCCCAATGGGATCAAGCCTCCTTCATCTCGGCGTTAAACAACTACCAGTCTTCCAGTGGACAAGACTGGTATATGGACACGGGAGCCTCGGCACACATGACCTCTGAGAATGGTATGCTCCAACCCATTACATCTAATTCTCCTCTTCCATCCGTCATCGTAGGCAATGGTGCTACTCTCCGTACTTCTTCTGTCGGCTCATGTTCCTTTTCTACCAACACTAAGCCAATTCATCTTCCATACGTTCTTGTTGTTCCATCTCTTATTAAGAGTTTGCTTTCTGTTCGTCGTCTCACTTCTGATAATGATGTTTCTATTGAATTTGACAAATTTAGTTTCTCTATAAAGGACATCCACACCAGGAAAGAGATCCTTCGGTGCAATAGTTGGGGCGATCTTTACACCATCCACCTCAAGTCCTCCTTCGCTCCACAAGCCTTTGCCGTCACAACTTCATCCACGGACATCTGGCACCAGCGTCTTGGTCATCCCGACATCCACACTATTTCAAGCTTGCAGTCTAGGCGTCTTATTTCTTGTAATAGGTCAAAATCGTCTTCAGTTTGTCATGCTTGTCAGTTAGGTCGTCATGTACGGTTGCCGTTTGTGGCCTCCGTCTCTCGCTCAAAGAGTCCTTTTGAACTTATTCATTGTGACGTTTGGACGTCACCTATCTTAAGCAAATCTGGTTTTCGCTATTACCTTGTTCTCGTTGATGATTACACTCATTATTTCTGGACTTTTCCCCTTAAGAGAAAATCAGATGTCCCCTCCACGATCCTAAATTTTCATGCTTATGCTGCCACACAATTCCACCGCCCCATGAAAGCCTTGCAATGTGATAATGGCCGTGAGTTTGATAACCATCAAATTCGTTCTTTTCTTCTCTCACATGGGATTCTCTTACGAATGTCATGTCCCTACACCTCGCAACAAAATGGCAAGGCTGAACGTGCTCTACGCACCATCAACAACGTAGTTCGTTCTCTCTTATTTCATGCTTCCGTGCCTTCTAATTCTTGGGCTGAAGCTCTTGGCACCGCCACACACCTCTTAAACCTACGCCCATCTAAAGCTATCCACAATCACTCTCCTTATGAATTATTGCACTCGGCATCTCTCCCTCTCGGTGATCTTCGCGTCTTCGGATGCCTATGCTTTCCTAACATGTCATCCACTGCCCCGCACAAACTAGCTCCCCGCTCTATTCCCTGTGTCTTTCTGGGCTACGCATCTAATCACCGAGGTTATCGTTGCTTTGATCCGGTGTCTCAACGGGTTCATATTTCTCGACACGTAATATTTGATGAGCACGTGTTTCCTTTCTCTCAAATTGCGTCTCCTCCTAATGGCTCTGATCTTGACTTCCTTCTTGATCTAGAAGTCACGTCATCCCTGCCATACATACACTCTGTAGCTCCTGTACCAACTCATGAAATAGATCCCGCGGTGCATGCTGCTGCACCCTCACCTCCAGGCACGCCCAGCTCGTTGCATGGCTCTCCTGCTAGCTTGCATGGCTCCACTCTATCCAGCTCACCCTCCGGCTCGCCCGTCTTGGCTGCCCCTACGCCCGTCTCCTCTCACGCCGGCTCCTCTCCTGGCTCCTCACCTGGCTCGGCTGCGAATGCAGCCTCTCCCGCGTCTCCACCAGCCGTCCCGCCAGTGCATCAGCATCGAACTCGCACCCAGACCGGTATTCTCCTTAAGCCTCGCGAACGCCTAAACCTCTCTGCCTCTACGGCTGCATCGCTTTCCCCTCTTCCTAAAAACTACAAGGCTGCGTTGCTCGACCCGCACTGGCGTGACGCCATGGCCGATGAGTATGCAGCTCTCCTTCGCAATCGTACTTGGCGGTTAGTTCCTAAACCTGTCGGTGCCAATGTTATTTCGGGCAAATGGGTCTTTCGGCACAAATTTAATCCCGACGGTTCTCTTTCTTGCTATAAAGCCCGTTGGGTCGTCCGGGGTTTTCATCAGCAGGCTGGTGTCGACTACTCCGAAACCTTTAGTCCCGTGGTCAAACCAGCTACTATTCGTGTCGTTCTTTCTCTCGTGTGTCGTTCCTCTTGGCCAATCCACCAACTTGACGTTAAAAATGCTTTTCTTCATGGCAATCTGGCTGAGACTGTCTTTTCACAATAGCCTCTTGGTTTTGTTGACCCCTCTGCACCAGATCACGTTTGTCGCCTCGCTAAATCCCTTTATGGCCTTAAGCAGGCTCCTCGGGCTTGGTACACTCGATTTTCTTCTTTTGTTCTTTCTCTTGGATTCGTTCCATCTCGCTCCGACACTTCCTTGTTTGTTTATAAACATGGACGATCTATGGCTTTTCTTCTTTTATATGTCGACGACATCATCCTTACAGCTTCTTCTTCGTCTTTATTGCACCATTTTATATCTGCTCTTGGTCGAGAGTTTGCCTTGTCCGATCTTGGACCACTGCACCATTTTCTTGGCATCTCAGTACACCGCTCTTCCACTGGCATGTTCCTCTCTCAGAAGAATTATGCCGAAGATCTCCTTGAGCGGGCAGGCATGGATTCTTGTAATCCTTGTATTACTCCACTAGATACTCGGGCTAAACTTGATAGTTCATCTGGTGCTCCCGTCGCCGATGCATCTCACTATCGTAGTCTGGTTGGGGCGCTCCAGTACCTCACCATTACCCGCCCCGATATCAGTCATGCTGTCCAGCAGGTCTGTTTGCATATGCACAGCCCTCGCGAGCCTCACATGCAGCTGGTTCGTCGCATTCTGCGATATGTCCGAGGTACCATTGGTTTTGGGCTTCAGTTACGTGCTTCCTCCTCCTTGTCGTTGACTGCTTATAGTGACGCCGATTGGGCCGGCTGTCCTGACACTCGTCGGTCGACATCTGGTTATTGCATCTTCCTTGGTGACAGTCTTGTCTCTTGGTCTTCCAAGCGCCAACCTACAGTTTCCCGCTCTAGTGCCGAAGCGGAATATAGGGCTGTTGCCAATGCCGTCGCGGAAGCATGTTGGCTCCGGCAGCTCCTTGCTGAGTTGCATCACCCTATTTCTACAGCTACGATTGTCTACTGTGACAACGTTAGTACATGCTATATGTCTGCCAATCCGGATCAGCATCGCCGTACCAAGCATATAGAGATTGATTTGCACTTTGTTCGAGAGAAGGTTCAGCTTGGGACAGTACGAGTAATTCATGTTCCCTCTGCCTCTCAATACGCCGATATCTTCACCAAAGGTCTACCTAGCAGCTTATTCATGGACTTCAGAGACAGCCTCAGCGTGCGAGACAATGCTGTGGCTGAGGGGGGATGTAAGACAGGACCATCTTGCCGTGCAAGCAAACCTGATGGGATTGTAGATCTTCGGTTATGATTGTACATGGTAGTTTACGATTTCTGTCCATATCTGTGATGTCCAGATTGTGTACCATGTAATCTCCTTGGCATGTATAAATACAAGTGCATCCGCCCCCGTTTGTGGTGTGCGGCAATTAATCTGTTTCCTACACCCGGGAACCCCCTACTAGCATTCATCGACAACAACCGTGTTGTATCGGCAGCCGTTGGCTCTCTCAAGTACTCCGGACCAAACACAGCTATGATAGCCCTGCAGAATCTATACATGGACTTAAGGCAGGTGGACTCACTCATCCGGACATACTCATCAATGAGATCGCCGGGGACTCCATATGCAAGCATCCGAATGTCAGCAATGCATTTTTGATAAGAGGAGAAGCCGATCTTTCCAAGGGCATCCGTCTTGCACTCAAAATAGTTATCGTACTGAACCACCCCCTCTCGAATACGGTTGAAAACATGTCTAGCCATCCGAAAACGGCGACGGAACATGTGATGTTTGAAGAGAGGACTTCGGGTATCAAAGTAGTCTTTCCAGCGTAGGACATGGCCACTCTCCCGGTTACAATTCAGTGCCGGCGTGTGCCCCGGCATGAATCCCTTAAACTGTGGCCGCTCCATACTTATGTGGTCATTGATGACCAACGCAGCCGCCACCATCTCCTCATCATCAGATGAAGAATCATCTGACTTCAAAAGAACGTTGTAGAAAAAATACTCATCATCGGAGTCCATTGGTACCTTGGGCAAAGCATCGAACACCTTGCGGGCGTTTGGGGAAGACTCCGGCCGAAGAGGAGCCTGAGGAACTGGCGGAGCTGGCCAGCGGCGACAGGTGAGGAGGATGAGTACCGCGGGCGGATGTCCGGCGGCGACGACGGAAGTGGGCGGCGGGGGGTGGGAGACGGGGGGGGGGGTGGGTGATTTGGAGGCAAAGAAGGAAGAGACGACTGTCGTACGAGCCACCGACTGGTGGGCCAGGGGGAAGAGAAGGCGGGCATCGCGCGTGTCCGCTTCGTGTCCGCTCCGATGCAAAAGCGGCCCAAAATTAGTCCTGGAATGGGTCGCGGGCGGACGAAAAACGGACGTGCGTCCGTTTGGGTCGGCGCGTTGGGCCGTGTTTTCTGTCCGCGGTGACCCAAACGGAGTCATGTGCTTCATGTTGTAATTCCAGTCATGTAAAAGACCAAAGAAACATTTCTTTACTACTGGAGTTTTGCAGCCATGTTAATAGTTAATGCACATTGCTGGGACTCTTCTGAGAAGATTATTTCAATAGTTTATTTCTGTAACTAGTTGTTAGCCTTTTCCTGTTCAACAATAAAGGTTGAGATCACTGCAAGAAATGGTTCTGATTGGTACTCCTTAGATTTAAACCGATAATTTATGTTAAGTTTTACATATGAGGTTGTGTTTCTGCCATGTATACTTCGTGTGCATGTGTTGTTTGTGTTGAGGTTAACTTATACTTTGCAATCGGTTTGGTTTGGTTGTTTATGAGCTGTGTTGTGTTGTGCTGCTCATGGTTGTGATTTTTATTGTATTGTGTTAAAGATACACGATTCACATATCTTGATCTTGAAAGTTATTGATGTGAGCTTTTTTTTGCACAGAGTGTTGAGAGCTAACACATGAATAATCTTGCAAGTCCTGAAATTTCTATGGGAGCATGTCTTAATGTCTTGTGTTTCTGTTCATTGATGTGAACTTTTAAGTCTCACTTCTGAATGTAAAACCACCATTTGTCTCTCGTTTGCTCATATTTTGTATTCTTTCTTATGTTTGATTATTCCAGTTACCAGGATATTCTGAAGCACCCAGAAGAAGCGGAGGGCAGAAGGAGGGCACAAGAAGCTTCGTTTCTCATTCATGTTATGTGTGATCAAATAAAACTTGTGCTTCCCATCCAATCTTTGTAGAACTATATGTTGATGTGCACTTGTGCACTTGTTGGTTCCTTTTGTTGTGCACTTGCACTGGTAGAACTATTTTTCTGTCCATTTTTAGAATTATTTGCTATGCACTTGTTGGGCCTTGAAACTTGATGTGTAGAGTCGATGGATGATGTATTTTATTTCATGTGATGTGCTACTAAAATGAAATATACAGTTTATCTGCAATATTGTATTCTGTTGTACTTGTTTTTTTAATGGGCCTATCTTAAGATATGCATGCTCCTGACAAAATAATGCATCAGCCCAAACAAATCAGACATTTTCAATAATAAAATAGGTATTGGGCCAGGCCCATGTAGGCTAGATTTGTGGACTGGGCTGTGAAATTTATGATGATTCCATTTGGTCACTACCAATGCCACGTCAGCTCAGCCACATCATATCCTACGTGGCTCAGACAAATGGGTAATGACCAAACCAAAATTTTGGTCAATAGAGATCTATGACCAAATTTTTAGAAAGGTCGTCTTTGTTCATTCTTGACGGCCAACTGTTGACCTTTTGAATTTGGTCAAAACATGGTCATAAAACATAAATAATGACGATTCAATGACCAAAATGGAGGGTCAACAATGAACAAATTTCTTGTAGTGTGGGTCGCCCGGTTGGAGTTGCTCTTATTTCTCTACTATAGGATTAATTTGAAACAATCATTGTTCTCTAATTATGTTGATTTGGTATGGTAGATGTTGATAATTTTTTCTATAAATTTAATCAAAACTAACAAAATCTAACTCCAATATGCAATGTATTTTGAATTGAAGATAACACTTTGTTAACTTCTTCAAACTTGGGTAACAAAATTATCCTCTCCCTAAAAAGAACCTTCACACAAATTTTCATCTGATAGTCGGTTAATTAATTGGTTGCACATTTTTATATATGCACTACATGCAATTTTAGATGAATTTGTATAGAACAATTTTTGTAATCATAGGATTTGTTGATGTTTGTCAGGATCTAAATTATTGTGATACACATTGCCTAGATGGAATAAACTAGCGATGGTGGCGTGTGTTTGTATCGGTATGCTCGGATGTAATGCGGTGATGGTTACTTTATAATGTAAAACGGGCAAAAACTTTTTTTCTCATAAATAAGAAAATCTTAGTGCTTTTTTTAGGATCCAAGAAAATCTTAATTAAGAGGGTTCATGTAAAGAAAGAACGTCCCAAATCACAATCGATTCCTTTTCTAAAATCTACAGCACAAGCTCGGGTTCTACCATATATGGCCTAGAAAAAACAGAATCGTTGGCAGGCCAGTGGTGGGGACGGGCTTCTCTTTTGGATACTTGCCTACCTATTTTCCTCATTTGGGTTGCATCTCCCTACTTCTTCTTCTCATTTGAATATCTGAAGTGTCCTTACTTCTCATTTGGGTTGCATCTCCCTACTTTTTCTTCTCATTTGAATATCTGAAGTGTTCTTACTTCTCAAGCTTTTAAAAAACTATTTTGTATGTGTGTACTAAACTTCCGAAAACTCCGTTTCCAAAAAATTGATCCATTTTTGTTTTTTATGTCAAGGATTTTCACATGAACACGTAGGTGTAGTGCTAAAACAGCTGGGGCAATCTTTACTCTCCACGGGATGCCAGCCGCACTAGTCGCTACCATTCCTGGCACCAGCTGGTATCGACTTGGACATAATAAATCTTTCACACACGCTTGCTATGCATGTTGCATGGCAAAATCCTTTTCTTTTAAGTTTCACACATGTTTCCAAGTTCCAACAGTTGTATATTACTACTATGCGAGGATAAATAACTAATTCCTTCGTCCGATAATGTAAGATTTTTTTTGACACCAGAGTGTCAAAAAACGCCTTACATTTTAGGTTGGAGAGAGTACAATACAATGGACCTGCTTGAATGGATGCATGTTCTTTAATTTTGTGTCCTACTACTATATAAATTTGATCAGATTTTACAATGTGAGTACTGAAATTCGTCTACCGCTGTTTTTTTTTTCTTTTTTTAATAAAACGTGTGGCTTTGTCTAGCTGTGCAAACAAGCTGGGCTTGTGCTATTTAATCTGGGCCATGCTGCAAGTTTCGAATTTGGACTGCACCTAGTCAAAGAGCAAATCCGTCTCATCTGAAACACACGCATGTGGGCCTGCCTATTAGCGTAGGTCCCTCGCTCGTTGTCGCTTGGTCGATGTACTGGTTTGTCCGGTTTTGTATTTCTTTTTCTTTTCGTTTTTGTTTTGTTTTTTCTTTTGGTTTTCTTTGTTTCTTCAGCAGTTTCCTATGGTTATCTGTATTTCTTTATTTTTCATCGTTTTCTTCTTTTCTATCAGGGTTTTACTGTTTTTTTCTTTTCTTTGTTTCTTTTCTCGCTTTTCACTATTTTTTTGCTTTTCCTTCTTTGTTTATCGGATTTCTTTGGTTTTTTTTGTTTCCTTCTCGGGTTTCACCATTTCCATTAGATTTCATTTTTGGTTGTCTTTATTTTTTATTTTATTCTTTTTCCTCTATTTCTCGATTTTCCATCAGTTTCTTTTTTGTTCAAAACATCTCTAGTTTTTTCAGTACACAATATACATTTTTAGTGTACATGTGAAACATTTTTTATACGTTTTGTTTTTCAAATACACAATGCATATTTTTTTTTCTTTCAATACATGTTTTGAACACTTTTTGGAATACATGGAGAATATGTTTTTCAAATACACATTAACATTGTTTTGTGGTAATTAAAACTTCTTAAACTACGCAAAAAATTACATGTTATAAACATTTAAAAAAAAAATCAGTGCGCAATATACATTTTAGTGTAGATGTGAAACATACTTTTTATACACGTTGAACAGTTTTCAAATATATGATGTACGTTTTTCTTTTTAACACATGTTTTGAACACATTTTTTAATACATGGTCAACAATTTTTTAAATATACGTTGAACATTTTTTTATGATAATAAACATTTCTTCAAAAAATGCAAACACTTCCTATATTGTATATGTTAGTGCATCTAGTGCCCCGTAGTGATTTTGGTGTATTGAAGACTTATAGGTTAAGAGACTGATACGTTTGTAAGTGTACACATGCTCTATAAGTCGCTGAGGAGTTTAATACATTCGGAGATTATCGACCCCTAAAAATGTATGTCTTCAACTGAAGACTTTGGTGAAGACTTTGCTGAAGACTTCGGTATTCCCTGAAGACTTTGAAAAAGAAGAAGTTGGTGTGACCTTAAAGATATGAACGAGGACTATGAAGCGTGAAGACTTTTGTTTTTATAGTTTCATTTCCTTTCTTTGAGTCATAGGAAACACCGTACTGTTAAACGGGGCCGAGGTAATACTAAGGAAAATTTCCAACTGATGCTCAACTCAAAAGCCTCAACCTATCCAATCCTTCGAGTGAAGCCTTTGGAAATCTCTTGCAGTTCAGTCAAGTTCTTCAGTGACAGAGACGATGATCTTCTGGTCTCTGAGGAAATTGGTCTGACTGAGGAGTTAGGATTTCGCCAGTGCGAATTGCCTACAAGTGAGGAATATGATAAGCCTGAGGACTTTCATAGTTCGAAATTCCGACCGTTGCTGTGCTAAGCGCCAGCTGTCCCCAATCATCCTATCCACATAACGGTCATATCATTGGGGGCATTTATGTCTTATCATGTCAGGTTGCACCCTGGCTATAGATAGCCACCCCCCACAACCACTAGATGGCTGGCTGCTCCGAGAGAGAACTGACACTTTTCATTTGAGAGCATCCCATTCCTCGAGGACTTTGAGCGAAAATCATCAGTGAGGAAAAACCCCAAAACCAAACCACCAAACCCAAAGTGATTGAGCATCACTGAAGAGATTGTTCCTGTGTGGAACCGACGCTTGTTACCTTTGAAGACTGTGTATCTTCCAGACGGTTAGGGAGTCATGGTCTAGTGCATCCTGCAGTCAATTGGGGATCACGAAGTGACCTTGGTCTAGAGCATCCAGCAGTCAATTGTGGATCGCCGGGTGACCAGTTTGTGAGGGTTTTGGAAGTCTACCCTGAAGACTTACCACGAGTGTTGGGCGAGGTCTGTGTGACCTTAGCTCAAGGAGAATACGGTAAGGACTGTGTGTCCTGGGACTGTGTGTTCTCTGGTTTAAATACCAGGCCGTTCCAAACCAGACGTACGACTGTCACAGCAGTTGGAACTGGGTCATCAAACCATTGTCTTCATCGAGCTACCTGGTTCCATTTCCTCAACCCTATCATTTCCTTGTATACTTGTTGATGAAATTGATCGTTACTGTTTGAAGAATTTGACTGAAGACTTTCTCAATTTCCTCACCTCAAATTCTTCAAGCTACCTTGTTCCTCACCTGCTTATCCTGTATCACGCTACCTATAATCCGTGCATGTTTTATCTCATCATGATGACTATGCTACTGCTATGTTTCTCATGCACTTGAGTATTTATTCCGCTGCTAGTTATTCATCACATTTCAAATTCCTCAAGTTGAAATTCCTCAGTGATGAATTTGTAAAAATCGCCTATTCACCCCCCTCTAGTCGATATAACGCACTTTCAATTGGTATCAGAGCAAGGTACTCCCTTGTTCTGTGTGATTTTAGTTTAACCACCTGGAGTTCTAGTTATGTCGACTGCAGGTATGATCAAGGTTTCCGCAGGATGTCCTACCTTCGATGGGTCGGACTACCCCTACAGGAAGAACAAGATGCGCATGCATCTTGAGGCTATTGACAACGATCTCTGGTACGTTGTGGAAAATGGTGTTCCCTTCGTTACTCCCACGATCAACGCTACTGATGTGAAGAGATTCAAGGAACTTGATTCACAAGCGAAGAATATCATTTGTGGCCATCTGAGCAAAGGTCAGTATGGCAGAGTGAGTGCTTTGGAGTCTGCTAAGCTTATCTGGGATAGGCTGTCCAAAGTCAACGAAGGTGTTTCCACTCAACGTGACTCCCGTGTTGATGTCCTTCGCAATCTCTTCAACCGCTTCAAAATACTCGACAATGAAAATGTTCAACAAACTTTTGATCGCCTCACTGATATCTCCAACGAGCTTCAAGCACTGGGTGCCACGGATATCACTGACCACGAGGTGGTGAAGAAACTGCTAAGATCTCTTGATTCCTCATTCGATACTCTGGCTTTGATGATTCAAGAACGTGGAGACTACAAGTCACTTGATCCTGCTGATATACTTGAGAGACTCAATACTCATGAATTCCAACAAGCTGAGAAGAGAGACCTCTACGGACCAAGCTATGGAAGATCTCGTGCTCTGAAGGCAAAAGCAATTTCCTCATCCGAAGACGAAGATTCTGATAGTAGCCTTAGTGATCCTGAAGAACTGAGTCAGGAGATGGCAATGCTCGTGAGAAAATTCCAGAAGTTCTCAAGGAGAGGCCGATTTGGAAAGTCATCAAAAAGTGGTTTGAGGAAATCAGATTCCTCAAGCGACTACGAGAAGAGAACTTGTCACAAATGCAAGAAGTCTGGTCACTTTATCTGTGACTGTCCTCTCTGGGAAAAAGAATCAAAGAAGAAGAAGTACAAGGACGACAGTTCTAATGACTCGAAGAAAAAGAAGAAATCTTCAAAGTCTTCATCTGCAAAGTCCTCATCGCACAAGAAGAAAGGTTCCAAAAAGGCTCGGGCTTTCATTGGCAAGGAAATGGACTCTGAAGAAGAATCTGAAGAATATGAAGAAGAGGAAGAATCTGAGGAGGAGTCTGACTCTGGTGTTGCTAGCCTTGCTCTCGCCACTGCTTTCGTCAGCAAGTCCATCTTTAACGATGAAGAAAATGACCACTCCAACGACTCTGACGTCAGCAATGATGAATATGCTCCTGTTGGAAATATGCCCTAGAGGAAATAATAAATTGGTTATTATTATATTTCCTTGTTCATGATAATCGTTTATTATCCATGCTATAATTGTATTGATTGGAAACTCAAATACATGTGTGGGTACATAGACAACACTGTGTCCCTAGTATGCCTCTAATAGACTAGCTCGTTGATCAAAGATGGTCAAGGTTTCCTAGCCATAGACATGAGATGTCATTTGATAACGGGATCACATCATTAGGAGAATGATGTGATGGACAAGACCCAAACTATAAACATAGCATATGATCGTGTCAGTTTATTGCTATTGTTTTCTGCATGTCAAGTATCTGTTCCTATGACCATGAGATCATGCAACTCACTGACACAGGAGGAATACCTTGTGTGTATCAAACGTCGCAACGTAACTGGGTGACTATAAAGATGCTCTACAGGTATCTCCGAGGGTGCCTGTTGGGTTGGCATGGATCAAGACTGGGATTTGTTACTCCGTGTGACGGAGAGGTATCTCAGGGCCCACTCGGTAATACAACATCACTATAAGCCTTGCAAGCAATGTGACTAAGGTGTTAGCCACGGGATCTTGTATTACGGAACGAGTAAAGAGACTTGCCGGTAACGAGATTGAACTAGGTATAGGGATACCGACGATCGAATCTCGGGCAAGTAACATACCGAAGAACAAAGGGAACAACATACGGGATTAACTGAATCCTTGACATAGAGGTTCGACCGATATAGATCTTCGTAGAATATGTAGGAACCAATATGGGCATCGAGGTCCCGCTATTGGTTATTGACCGTAGAGGTGTCTCGGTCATGTCTATATAGTTCTCGAACCCGCAGGGTCTACACACTTAACGTTTGGTGACGATTAGTATAGTTGAGTTATTGTGTTGGTGACCGAAGGTTGTTCGGAGTCTCGGATAAGATCCCGGACATGACGAGGATCTCCGGAAGAGTCCGAAGGTAAAGATTGATATATGTGATAATAGTGTTTTGATCTCCGGAAGGGTTCCGGAATTCACCGGAAGGGGTTCCGGATGTTTGCCGAAGTGTTCGGGTGCAGCAACACTTTATATGGGCCAAAGGGATAAAGCCCACGAGGTATTGGAAAGTGCAAAAGGAAGTTTTGCTGCTGCCTTCAGCGGTACTACCGCTGGTGAGGCAGTACTACCGCGTAAGCGGTACTACCGCTTGTGTGAAGCGGTACTACCGCTCAAGCGGTACTACCACTCACGAGTGGTACTACCGCTTGTGCGCGGTACTGCTGGGATCCAAGTTGGACTCTTTCCTTGTGGGCCAAACCGACCTTGTGCGGGCAAAACCGACCTTGTGGAGGTTTTCTCTCCAAGTTTAGACCCCAGGGCTCAACATATAAATAGAGGGGCAGGGCTAGCACACGGGAGGCATCAGGATTTCCCAAGCCGTGTGCCGGGAACCCTAGCCCTCTAGTTCCTCTCGTCATAATCTCCGTAGTGCTTGGCGAAGCCCTGCAGAGATTGTTCCTCACCACCGTTACCATGCCGTCGTGCTGCCGGAACTCATCTACTACTTCACCATCGCTCGCTGGATCGAGGAGGTGAAGGCGTCATCAAGCCGTACGTGTGTTGAACGCGGAGGTGCCGTCAGTTCGGCACTAGTTCGTGATTGGATCGAGGGACGACTTGCGATTTGGATCGCGGAGACGTTCGACTACATCAACCGCATTTCTTAACGCTTCCGCTTAGCGATCTACAAGGGTATGTAGATTCACTCTCCCTCTCGTAGATGCTCATCACCATGGATAGATCTTGCGTGTGCGTAGGAAATTTTTTGTTTCCCATGCGACGTTCCCCAACAGTGGCATCTGAGCTAGGTCTATGTGTAGATGAGATCTCGAGTAGAACACAAAGGAGTTTGTGGGCGTTGATATTCAGATTGCTTCCTCCCTTGGTCTTTTCTTGTTTCGGCGGTATTGTGGGATGAAGCGGCTCGGACCAACATTACTCGTACGCTTACGAGAGACCGGTTCCATCAACTGACATGTAACTTCGTTGCATAAAGATGGCTGGCGGGTGTCTGTTTCTCCCACTTTAGTCGGATCGGATTTGACAAAGGCGGTCCTTGAGAAGGTTGAATAGCAATTTTTGTATCACTGTTGTGGTTTTTGCGTAGGTAAGAATTGTTTTGCTAGATACCCGTAGCAGCCACGTAAAACTTGCAACAACAATTAGAGGACGTCTAACTTGTTTTTGCAGGGTATGTTGTGATGTGATATGGCCAATTACATGATGAGATATATGTGATGTATGAGATGATCATGTGTTGTATAGAATATCACGACTTGCATGTCGATGAGTACGGCAACTGGCAGGAGCCATAGAGTTGTCTTTAATTATTTTCGCCGTTTTGCTTTACTTTATCGCTATGAGTTAGCAATAGTCGTGGAAGCAACAGTTGGCGCGACAACCTCATGGCGACACGTTGATGGAGATCAAGATGATGGAGATCATGGTGTCATGCCGGTGACGATGGAGATCATGCCGGTGCTTTGGAGATGGAGATCAAAACCACAAGTTCATGGCCATATCATGTCACTTATGATTTGCATGTGATGTTAATCCTTTTATGCATCTTATTTTGCTTAGGACAACGGTAGCATTATAAGGTGATCCCTCACTTAAATTTCAAGATAAATTGTGTTCTCCCCGAGTGTGCACCGTTGCGAAAGTTCGTCGTTTCGAGACACCACGTGATGATCGGGTGTGATAGACTCTACGTTCGCATACAACGGGTGCAAGCCAGTGTTGCACGTGCGGAACACTCGGGTTAAACTTGGCGAGCCTAGCATGTACAGACATGTCCTCGGAACACAAGAGACCGAAAGGTCGAACATGAGTCATATAGTAGATATGATCAACATGAAGATGTTCACCATTGAAACCACCTCAACTCACGTGATGATCGGACTTGAGTTGGTTGATTTGGATCATGTGACACTCGAATGACCGGAGGGATGTCAATTTGAGTGGGAGTTTTTAAGTAATATGATTAACTAAACTCATTATCTTGAACAATAGTCTAAGTTGTCTTTGCAATATTTATGTTGTAGATCATGGCTCGCGCAGTAGCACCCCTGAATTTTAATGCGTTCCTAGAGAAAGCTAAGTTGAAGGATGATGGAAGTAACTTTGTGGACTGGGCCCGTAATCTAAGGATTATCCTTACGGCTTCCCAGAAGGCTTATGTCCTTGATGCTCCGCTTGGTGATCCACCCGCTCCAGTTGAGTCTCCAGACGTTGTGAACGCCTGGCAGGCTCGTTCTGATGATTACTCAATAGTTCAATGTGCAATGTTGTATGGCTTAGAACCGGGACTTCAAAGACGTTTTGAACGTCATGGAGCATATGATATGTTCCAGGAGTTGAAGTTTATCTTTCAGAAGAATGCCCGGATCGAGAGGTATGAGACCTCCGATAAGTTCTATGCTTGCAAGATGGAGGAGAACGGGTCTGTCAGTGATCACATACTCAGAATGTCTGGGTACTCCACCCGTCTGGCTGAATTGGGGATGCCCCTTCCGCCAGAGGCAATCACTGACAGAGTTCTTCAATCATTGCCACCTAGCTACAAGAGCTTCGTGTTGAACTATAACATGCACGGGATGAACAAGTCAGTCGCCGAGCTGTTTGCGATGTTGAAAGTCGTTGAGTCTGAGATTCAGAAGGAGCATCAAGTGTTGATGGTCAATAAAACCACTAGTTTCAAGAAGAATGGCAAGGGTAAGAAGGGTAACTCCAAGAAGAGTGGCAAAGCAGTTGCCCCTCCCGTGAAGAAACCCAAGGCTGGACCCAAGCCTGAAACTGAGTGCTTTCATTGCAAGGGAGCTGGTCACTGGAAGCGGAACTGCCCCAAGTATTTGGCTGACAAGAAGCCGGCCAACAACAAACAAGGTATATATGATATACATGTTATTGATGTGTACCTTACCAACTCTCGTTGTAGTGCCTGGGTATTTGATACCGGTGCGGTTGCTCACATTTGCAACTCAAAACAGGAACTGCGGAATAGACAGAGGCTGGCAAAGGACGAAGTGACGATGCGCGTGGGAAATGGTTCCAAGGTTGATGTGATCGCCGTCAGCACGCTCGCTCTTCGATTACCATCGGGATTAGTGATGAACCTGAATAATTGTTATTTAGTGCCTGCGTTAAGCATGAACATTATATCTGGATCTTGTTTATTGCGAGACGGTTACTCATTTAAGTCTGAGAATAATGGTTGTTCTATTTATATGAGTAATATCTTTTATGGTCATGCACCCAATGTGAGGGGTTTATTCTTATTGAATCTCGATAGTGATGATACACATGTTCATAACATTGATGCCAAAAGATGTAGAATTGATAATGATAATACCACTTTCTTGTGGCACTGCCGTTTAGGTCATATTGGCATAAAACGCATGAAGAAGCTCCATGCTGATGGACTTTTGGAGTCACTTGATTTTGAATCACTTGACACATGTGAGCCATGCCTCATGGGCAAGATGACTAAGACGCCGTTCTCTGGTACAATGGAACGGGCAAGTGACTTGTTGGAAATCATACATACTGATGTGTGCGGTCCGATGAGCATTGAGGCGCGCGGTGGTTATCGTTACTTTCTCACCTTCACTGATGACTTAAGTAGATATGGGTATATTTACTTAATGAAACACAAGTCTGAAACGTTTGAAAAGTTCAAGCAATTTCAGAGTGAAGTTGAGAATCATCGTAACAAGAAGATTAAATTCCTACGATCTGATCGAGGAGGAGAATATCTGAGTTATGAGTTTGGCAGTCACTTAAAACAGTGTGGAATTGTTTCACAATTGACACCGCCTGGAACACCACAGCGTAATGGTGTGTCCGAACGTCGTAATCGAACCTTATTGGATATGGTGCGATCTATGATGTCTCTTGTCGATTTGCCACTATCGTTTTGGGGTTATGCATTAGAGACAGCTGCATTCACTTTAAATAGGGCACCATCGAAATCCGTTGAGATGACGCCATATGAACTTTGGTTTGGCAAGAAGCCAAAGCTGTCGTTTCTTAAAGTTTGGGGATGTGATGCTTATGTCAAAAAGCTTCAGCCTGAAAAGCTGGAACCCAAAGCGGAGAAATGCGTCTTCATAGGATACCCAAAAGAGACAGTTGGGTATACCTTCTATCTCAGATCCGAAGGCAAAGTGTTTGTCGCTAAAAACGGAACATTTCTTGAGAAAGAGTTTCTCTCGAAAGAATTGAGTGGGAGGAAGATAGAACTTGATGAGGGTATTGAACCTTTACTTCAACCAGAGAGTAGCGCAGCGCAGAAAGATGTTTCTGTAGAGCCTACATCAGTTGAAGAGGAAGTTAATGATGATGATCATGAAGCTTCGGATCAAGTTGCTATCGAACCTCATAGGTCGACAAGGACACGTACTGCTCCTGAGTGGTACGGCAACCCTGTCTTAGAGATCATGATTGTTGGACAACGATGAACCTACGAGCTATGGAGAAGCGATGGTGGGCCCGGATTCCGAGAAATGGTTAGAGGCCATGAAATCCGAGATGGGATCCATGTATGAAAACAAAGTGTGGACTTTGGAAGTATTACCTGAAGGGCGTAAGGCCATTCAGAACAAATGGATCTTTAAGAGGAAGACGGACGCGGACGGTAATGTCACCGTCTATAAAGCTCGACTTGTGGCAAAAGGTTTTTCACAAGTTCAAGGAGTTGACTACGATGAGACCTTCTCACCCGTAGCGATGCTTAAGTCCGTCAGAATCATGTTAGCAATAGCTGCCTTTTTCGATTATGAAATTTGGCAGATGGATGTCAAAACAGCGTTCCTTAACGGTTTCCTTAAGGAAGAGTTGTATATGATACAACCAGAAGGTTTTGTCGATTCAGAGAATGCTGACAAAGTTTGCAAACTCCAGTGATCCATTTATGGACTGGTGCAAGCATCTCGGAGTTGGAATCTTCGCTTTGATGAGGAGATCAAAGTGTTCGGGTTTATACAAGTTTACGGAGAAGCTTGTATTTACAAGAAAGTGAGTGGGAGCTCTATAGCGTTTCTAATATTATATGTGGATGACATATTACTGATTGGAAACAATATAGAAATGTTGGAAAGCGTGAAGGAATATTTGAACAAGAGTTTTTCAATGAAGGACCTAGGAGAAGCTGCTTTCATATTAGGCATCAAGATCTATAGAGATAGATCAAGACGTTTAATAGGACTTTCACAAAGCACATACCTTGATAAGATTTTGAAGAAGTTCAAAATGGATCAGTCCAAGAAGGGGTTCTTGCCTGTTTTGCAAGGTGTGAAGTTGAGTAAGACCCAATGCCCAGTGACTGCAGAAGATAGAGAAAAGATGAGTGTCGTCCCCTATGCTTCAGCCATAGGCTCTATCATGTATGCAATGCTGTGCACAAGACCCGATGTCAGCCTTGCCATAAGTATGGCCGGAAGGTTTCAAAGTGATCCAGGAATGGAACACTGGACGGCGGTCAAGAATATCCTGAAGTACCTGAAAAGGACTAAGGACATGTTTCTCGTTTATGGAGGTGATCAAGAGCTCGTCGTAAAGGGTTACGTCGATGCAAGCTTTGACACTGATCCGGATGACTCTAAGTCGCAAACCGGATACGTATTTATTCTCAATGGGGGTGCGGTTAGCTGGTGCAGTTCCAAGCAAAGCGTAGTGGCTGATTCTACATGCGAAGCGGAGTACATCGCTGCCTCGGAGGCGGCGAAGGAAGGTGTCTGGATGAAGGAGTTCATGACAGATCTTGGAGTTGTGCCTAGTGCACTAAACCCAATGACTCTGTTCTGTGACAACACTGGTGCCATTGCTCTAGCCAAGGAACCCAGGTTTCACAAGAGGACCAGACACATAAAGCGACGTTTCAATTCCATCCGCGATTACATCAAGGAGGACGACATAAATATTTGCAAAGTGCACACGTATCTGAATGTTGCAGATCCGATGACTAAACCTCTTCCAAGGGCTAAACATGATCAACACCAGAACTGTATGGGTGTTAGATTCATTACAATGTAAATCACATAGTGATGTGAGCTAGATTATTGACTCTAGTGCAAGTGGGAGACTGTTGGAAATATGCCCTAGAGGCAATAATAAATTGGTTATTATTATATTTCCTTGTTCATGATAATCGTTTATTATCCATGCTATAATTGTATTGATTGGAAACTCAAATACATGTGTGGGTACATAGACAACACTGTGTCCCTAGTATGCCTCTAATAGACTAGCTCGTTGATCAAAGATGGTCAAGGTTTCCTAGCCATAGACATGAGATGTCATTTGATAACGGGATCACATCATTAGGAGAATGATGTGATGGACAAGACCCCAACTATAAACATAGCATATGATCATGTCAGTTTATTGCTATTGTTTTCTGCATGTCAAGTATCTGTTCCTATGACCATGAGATCATGCAACTCACTGACACCAGAGGAATACCTTGTGTGTATCAAACGTCGCAACGTAACTGGGTGACTATAAAGATGCTCTACAGGTATCTCCGAGGGTGCCTGTTGGGTTGGCATGGATCAAGACTGGGATTTGTTACTCCGTGTGACGGAGAGGTATCTCAGGGCCCACTCGGTAATACGACATCACTATAAGCCTTGCAAGCAATGTGACTAAGGTGTTAGCCACGGGATCTTGTATTACGGAACGAGTAAAGAGACTTGCCGGTAACGAGATTGAACTAGGTATAGGGATACCGACGATCGAATCTCGGGCAAGTAACATACCGAAGAACAAAGGGAACAGCATACGGGATTAACTGAATCCTTGACATAGAGGTTCGACCGATATAGATCTTCGTAGAATATGTAGGAACCAATATGGGCATCCAGGTCCCGCTATTGGTTATTGACCGTAGAGGTGTCTCGGTCATGTCTACATAGTTCTCGAACCCGCAGGGTCTACACACTTAACGTTTGGTGACGATTAGTATAGTTGAGTTATTGTGTTGGTGACCGAAGGTTGTTCGGAGTCTCGGATAAGATCCCGGACATGACGAGGATCTCCGAAAGAGTCCGGAAGTAAAGATTGATATATGTGATAATAGTGTTTTGATCTCCGGAAGGGTTCCGGAATTCACCGGAAGGGGTTCCGGATGTTTGCCGAAGTGTTCGGGTGCAGCAACACTTTATATGGGCCAAAGGGATAAAGCCCACGAGGTATTGGAAAGTGCAAAAGGAAGTTTTGCTGCTGCCTTAAGCGGTACTACCGCTGGTGAGGCAGTACTACCGCGTAAGCGGTACTACCGCTTGTGTGAAGCGGTACTACCGCTTGTGCGCGGTACTGCTGGGATCCGAGTTGGACTCTTTCCTTGCGGGCCAAACCGACCTTGTGCGGGCAAAACCGACCTTGTGGAGGTTTTCTCTCCAAGTTTAGACCCCAGGGCTCAACATATAAATAGAGGGGCAGGGCTAGCACACGGGAGGCATCAGGATTTCCCAAGCCGTGTGCCGGCAACCCTAGCCCTCTAGTTCCTCTCGTCATAATCTCCGTAGTGCTTGGCGAAGCCCTGCAGAGATTGTTCCTCACCACCGTTACCACGCCGTCGTGCTGCCGGAACTCATCTACTACTTCACCATCGCTCGCTGGATCGAGGAGGTGAAGGCGTCATCAAGCCGTACGTGTGTTGAACGCGGAGGTGCCGTCAGTTCGGCACTAGTTCGTGATTGGATCGAGGGACGACTTGCGATTTGGATCGCGGAGACGTTCGACTACATCAACCGCGTTTCTTAACGCTTCCGCTTAGCGATCTACAAGGGTATGTAGATTCACTCTCCCTCTCGTAGATGCTCATCACCATGGATAGATCTTGCGTGTGCGTAGGAAAATTTTTGTTTCCCATGCGACGTTCCCCAACAGCTCCCACTTACTGCTTCATGGCAAAAGGTTCCAAGGAACACAAGCATCACTCTTCTTCTGAATCAAGTGAAGGTGAATCTGATGAATATGTGAAACCTAGCTATGCCAAACTTACTAATATTGCCACTAAGCAACAAAGTGCGCTTGAAAAGCTTCAGAAACTGCTAGACAAAAGCGATGATCTGTTGAATGAGGAAGTGGATCGGACTCAAACTCTGTCTGATGATCTCAAAAGTTTCCAGACAAAGTATGATAACCTTCAGAGTCATCATAATGCTCTCTTAGTTGACCATGAGAAGCTTTCTTATGAATTTCTTCAAAGAAAGCAAGATCTTGAGAAACTAAGAATGTCTCATGAGGATCTCCAAAGGGAAAACGATTCCTTACTGGCTCAACAGATCAGTACCGCTCAGGAAGAATTTGTTCCACCATGTATGAAATGCATCGAACGTGAAACTGCTAATTCTTCACCTGAATGTTCAAATGCTTCTATTGCTGCAAATTCTTCAACTATCCCCATGGTCAAAAATTCCTTATCTGAGGATACCACAAGTATCACTGACGAAAATGCAGGGTTGAAGGAATTGTATGTGACAGGCATGTACAAAAGTCTCAAAGGGCATCAAACCCTTTGCAATGTGCTCAAAAAGCAGATTCTGAACAGGAACCCTAGGAAAGAGGGTATTGCATTTGAGAGGAAAGTCAATGCTGATGGATCCTACTGGACACCAGAGCAGTACCCCAAAACTTCATGGGTTGCTGCAAAAGGACCTCCTGTGGATCCATCCACTTTATCTGGCTTTACTTGTGAAACTTCATATTCCTCTGATGAGTCACTTGACTCCAACTACAAATTCTTCAAAAATCAGAAAGGTGAAGTATTTGCCAGATTTGTTGGAACTAACTGCAGGAACGGTTCACCTATGAGGAAAATCTGGGTTCCTAAGAGCTGCTTGGAAAATCTTCAAGTGAATGTCCTCACGACACCACCCATGAAGAAAAGGAACCCCAGATCAAATTCCTCATATGGACCAAAGTCTTCACTTGGACCAAATTCCTCAAATGGTCAAAAGTATCATTCTCGTGCTAATGCATCTGTTTCGCAGGGAAAATCTAAGAGTTCTGAATATGTCCATTATTCTTCAAATCATTATGTTCATAAGTCCTCAAAGAATTTCTCTGCTTATTCATATGAGTACTCTAACCCTTGTCCTGTGAAACGAAGTGCACTTGCTTCAATGCCTCCCTTCTCATATGGAGCTCGTAGAATGATGAACTCTTTGCCACCCCTCCAGATGTAGGTGGTGAAAAAATTGAACTAACTTCTTATGCAGGTCAGGTCTGCAGACGAACTTAAACGTCTGATGAATTTGCTGGAGACCTGAGGAAATACTTGAAAGGACGCAAGCTAATCATGCAGAAATGAATTCCTCATTTCTCACGTCCTCACACTGCTTAACTTACTATGTTGTGTGATGAAATTCTGCCTAATGAATTTGATGTCATATTCTTCACTCTGAAGCATATGAGTTCGTAAGTTGTACTAATTCATCTGCAGGATGAAACTCCAAAAGCTACTGAGTGGGTCCTCGATAGTGGATGCACCAACCACATGACTGGTGACAAGAGTCTACTGATGAATATGCCACTTGCCCCATCTCATCTGAAGCATATCACCTACGCTGACAAAGGAAAAAAGCAAGGTATTGGGTTTAGGTAACGTTGCAATCTCCAAGGACCGACACATGGACAAGGTGATGCTTGTCGAATCCCTCGGGTTCAACCTCATGTCTGTCTCAATGCTTTGTGATCTTGATATGGTTGTCATCTTTGGAAAATATCGTTGTGTTGTCATCATGGAATCTGACCATTCCAAAGTCTTCGAAGGCTTTAGGAGAGGAGACTTGTATATTGTTGATTTCTCTACAGGTCCTCAGCCTGCCACGTGCCTACTTGCAAAGTCCTCAGAAGGCTGGCTGTGGCATCGACGACTTGGACATGCTGGTATGAGGAACTTGCACACGCTCGTGAAGAAAAAGCACGTCATTGGCATTGAAGGTGTCAAATTCCTCAAGGATCACCTCTGTGGTGCTTGTGAGTCTGGAAAGATGACCAGATCCAAGCATCCCTCGAAGACAATCATGACCACGACTCGACCTTTTGAATTGCTTCACATGGACCTCTTTGGCCCCACTCATTATTCCACACTAACAAATTCTTCAAGTTTGTATGGCTTTGTCATTGTTGATGATTACTCTCATTACACTTGGGTGCATATTATTCTGTACAAGTCTTAAGTGCAGGATGTCTTCAGACGATTTGCTTCAAGGGCCTCAACAAACTTCAGCGTCAAGATCAAGCATATCAGGACTGATAATGGGACTGAGTTCAAGAACACCAATCTTGATGAATATCTTGATGAACTTGGAATTACTCATGAGCTATCTGCCCTATATACTCCTCAGTAGAACGGCGTCGTGGAGCGCAAGAACATGACTCTTGTTGAGATGGCTCGCACCATGCTTGATGAATACAAGACTCCTCGTCGCTTCTGGCCTGAGGCAATTGATACAGCATGCCACATCATCAACCGGGTATATCTTCCCAAATTCTTCAAGAAGACATCATATGAACTCATGACTGGCAAGAAACCCAATGTAAGTTATCTCAGAGTCTTCGGTGCAAAATGCTGGATAAGAGATCCTCACCACAGTTCTAAATTTGCACCGAAAGCACATGAAGGTTTTATGCTTGGTTACGGAAAGGACTCGCACACCTACAGAGTCTTCAACACCTACCATCAAAAGGTTGTTGAAACTGTAGATGTGCGGTTCGATGAAACTAACGGCTCGCAAAGATAGCACCTGCCTTCTGTGCTAGATGAAAAGTCTCCTGAGGAATCCATTGAGTTGAAGGCTACTGAGGATGTAGTACCCACTGAAGAAAATCCTCAACCTACTGAGGAAGTCATTCCAACCAATGAAGACATTCATGCTGATACACCTGAAGAAAATGGTGCTGAAGAAAATCCTCAGCCACGTCAACCTGCTCATCCGAGAATTGCAAATGAAGTGCAGATTGACAAAATCATCGACAACATCAATGCACCAGGTCCTCTCACTCGCTCAAGAGCTTCACATTTGACTAACTTTTGTGGGCATTTTGCTTTTGTCTCTATCATAGAGCCCACCAAAGTTGATGAAGCTTTCAAGGAGCCTGAGTGGATTCAAGCTATGCAAGAGGAATTGCATCAATTCAAGCTCAACAACGTATGGGAACTTGTCAAGCGGCCAGATCCTCGCAAGCATAACATCATAGGTACCAAGTGGATCTACCACAACAAGCAAGATGAAAATGGCCTTGTTGTAAGGAATAAGGCTCGTCTTGTAGCTCAAGGCTACACACAGGTTGAAGGAATTGACTTTGATGAAACTTTTGCACCTGTTGCTAGACTTGAAGCTATTCGCATATTGCTTGCTTATGCTAACCATCATGATATCATTTTATATCAAATGGATGTGAAAAGTGCATTCCTCAATGGTAAGCTTGAGGAAGAAGTATATGTTGCTCAACCCCCAGGTTTTGAAGACCCTAAGCATCCTGACAAAGTCTTCAGACTCAACAAGGCCCTCTATGGCCTCAAGCAGGCCCCTTGGCGTGGTATGACACTCTGAAGGAATTCCTCATGAAGAAAGGCTTCAAACCCGGTTCACTCGACCCAACTCTTTTCACTAAATCCTATGACAATGAACTGTTCATATGCCAAATATATGTAGACGATATTATCTTTGGCTGTACTGACAAACGTTACAGTGATGAATTTGCCTATATGATGAGTGAAGAATATCAAATGTCTATGATGGGAGAGTTGAAATTCTTCTTAGGTCTTCAAATTCGCCAGCAAAACAATGGCATCTTCATCTCACAAGAGAAATACCTCAAGGATGTTTTGAGGAAATTCAACATGCAAGACTGCAAAGGCGTCAAAACTCCAATGCCTTCAAAAGGCCACCTCTGCACTGACGAAAATGGTAAAGATTTCGATCAGAAGGTATACCGCTCCATGATTGGCTCTTTATTGTATCTATGTGCATATAGGCCTGATATTATGCTGAGTGTTTGCATGTGTGCCCGATTCCAAGAAACACCAAAGGAATCACACCATAAGGCTGTGAAACATATTCTTTGATACTTAGCTCACACACCAACGCTTGGATTATGGTATCCCAAGGGCTCAAATCTTCACCTCGTCGGATACTCAGATGCTGAATATGCTGGAGATCGTGTGGATCGCAAGTCAACCTCAGGCACATGTCATTTCCTCGGACGATCCCTAGTCTGTTGGTCCTCGAAGAAGCAGAACTGCGTGTCACTTTCTACTGCTGAAGCTGAGTACATTTCTGCTGGTTCATGCTGCGCTCAGTTGCTGTGGATGAAGCAAACCCTCAAGGACTATGGCATCAAGGTGAAGAATGTGCCTCTCTACTGCGACAATGAGAGCGCTATCAAGATTGCTTACAACCCAGTTCAGCACTCCAAGACCAAGCACATCCAGATTCGTCATCATTTTCTTCGAGATCATGTACTCAAGGGCGACATCTCCATCGACCACATCCCCACTAAAGAACAACTGGCCGATATCTTCACTAAGCCCTTGGATGAAAAGAGATTTTGCAAGTTGCGGTGTGAGCTAAATATCTTAGAATCTTCGAATGTTCTTTGAAAAGACACACATCCTAACACTTATGCAAAATTGATGACTTTGATGTGCAACACACGAAGTAACGTTTTTCTTCAATCAATGAAGAATAACTCTCTAAGTGTAAAAATAAAATTTAATGAAGAATTTGATTCTCAGAACCCTACGACAATTGTACGCGGTGTCTGAAATCATCATTCTTATACGGTGGGTCACGCCACCAACAATAGTTGAAATTCTTCAGAGTTGAGTTTTTCATCATTTTGCAAATTCTTCAAATGTTCAAATTCCTCAAGTTTGCAAATTCCTCAACTTTTCAAATTATTCAAACTATGAAACTGATGTTCTTCATTGACTATATATATATATATATTTGAGTTTTCAATGTCCTCAACAGCATTCACTTATTGCTAATTCTTCAAGTTGATTTTCATCTAAGTGAATGTGATCGGACCCGTTCCCCCTCTATGCTAAACTCAACCCAGTCTGTTCACAAATTCTTCATATGCGTTCTACTTTGAAACTCATTCAAAGTCTTCACTGTATCCTTGACTGCTGAAGAATTTGCGAACGGAAACTTTAAAATTTTCACTATCATTTTTTTTCCGGCGCTTCCCGCTCAAACCGTTCCGATTCCCACGACTAGATAAGCCACGATCCCCCACTATCTCCACTTCTCAGAACGTGGGTGACACATGTCGCATGGAGAGCAAGGGTCAGGGGCAATCTGGTCCAAAATCTTCGGGCTGATTCGTTTTTACTGCCACTATAAATACCCCCTTCCCTTCACTGTGCTCGAGTTACTCCTCACTCCCATCTCTCCCGAGCTCAAACCTAGCGCCGCCGCTAAAATCATCGCCGCCGGAGAGGAAGAGCTTCACTGCCTCGACCTCGCCGTCGCCGTACTCGCATCGGCCGCGGAAGTCTTCACCCCGCCGCCGCTGTAGCTGTCTTCCTCTGCCAAGCTAGGGCGTGGGAGATCTGGACGGACGAACTTCCCCGATTTCATCTCTCTGTTCGTCGTGTTCTTCATCAGGCTAAATAAAATTTAATTTTACTACCCTTGTTTGATCTTCATGTCTTCCACAAAATTCTCAAAAGTGTTTATTCGTCAAGAATCATCTTCTTAAGCACCTTACATGCTTCAACCCCTTGATGTTTTTCTCTAAGTTATGATTTTCTTCAAGATTCCTGAATTGTGTGGATCAACATATTCGCACAACTCTGGAACCTAAGACAAAGAACACTTAGTGAAATTCCTCAAGACATCTATGGTCAAAATCCTCAACTTGATGTATTTTGAAAAATTTCTGAGAACGCATATGACCTCTTCAAATTCCTCACACCTATACTCTGTTCACAGGTACAAAATGTCTGCTGATGAATCACTAGGTTCTCATCAACTTAACTCATTTGCAGCGTTTCTTGAGGAAAAAGTGTATACATCTTCAGAATCATCAAGAGTTCAAAGTCATCTAGTGAAGAAAATGGCAGATGGTAAAAGACCTCAGAAGGGTGGAAAGAGGGATGAACAGAACACTGCTTTTGAGATACCCGAGGATCTGTATGCCGGTTACTGTACTCCTGATGAGGCCATTCATGGCAAAGAAACAAAAGAGCAGAGAAAAATCAGGATTCAGAGGATTGAACGAAGGTGGGCGAAGGAATGGAGAGACTATCGCTATGTCACTCCCAAGTACATGAAGAAATTCGCCCTCAAACCTCCTTGCAAAAGGGCTCCTCCTGCTGATGATCAAGAAGTCGATCCCACTAGCATTGCTCGTGGTGAAGACTTTCCTGATGAATGGGCAAAGCATCAACTAAAACTTCAGAAAACTATCAAAGCTGCTGTGAAGAAATTCAATGAAGATTCTGCTGCTGCTGCCTCTGCCGGAGCCTCTGCTAGTGCTCCGAAGAAATCAATGGTGAAGAAGTCTGCAGTGAAGTCAAAAACCTCAACTTCGAAGTCCTCACTGCAAAATCCTCATGCAAGTTCTTCAATGGCCACTGCTATGCCTTCAGTAGCTGCACAATCATCAGCTGCTGCCGCAAAGTCCTCAACACCTGTAAATCTTGCAACATGTCAGAGGACTACTGACTTCTCAATTGCTTCAGGGGTCTCTGCAAGTTCCTCTGCCCCAGCACAGTCTTCAACAAGCCCTACTTTAATGAAGTTAAAGAGAACTGATGGACGAGGTCAGAGACCAAGTCCTCACAATAGCAAAGCTACTGTGAATATACCCTCAGGATCTGAGGATGATGATGAGGCTAATAATGAAGAATTGGAAGAAATCATCAGAAACAGTCAGCAGAGAGCAGCAATAGCCAAGGGCAGCTCTGTTCCTCTCATGTTGGATCCTAAGATGATCCTCAACTTCATCGACATATGGCATGAGGATCCCAACACTCCACTTTCCTCACTGAACCTACCTCTTGGTGTGGACCATGTCCTCACGCACTTCATAGCTGAGGAAAAATGGAAGAGAGAGCAAGCTCAGAGAGCTAAGAGGAGCAGGGCCAGAAAAGAAAAGTTCCTGAGGACAAATGTGATGAATTTGACTCCCAATCAACTCATCACAGTTCAGTCTGAGATTCGCTGCCTTACTGAAGAACAAGCAAAGTATGATGCTGAATGGAAGGGCACCAAAGTAAGATTTGTCAGGGTAGCCCAAACTACAGTTAAAGATCACAACTCAAGGGTTGCAGCTCAATTGCAACAGCAAATTCCTCAGGCTGAAGAATCTGCTCAGCCTACTGAAGAAACTGCACGCGCAGCTGAAGAAATTCAGGCTGCTGAAGAACCTGTCAGGGCAACCTCCACTGTTGCGCCTGAAGAAACTGCCAGGCCAGCTGAAACTTTTGCTGCGCCTGATGAAATTGAGACCACTAGGACAACTGCATCAGTCGTGCCTGAAGAAACTGCTCCCCCTTCACCCTCTGCTAAAACTGCAAAATCCTCAAGGGTGAAGAACATCAACCTTCCTTCTGCATCAGAAGTGAAGAAAACTAAGGCTGCGGAGAAGAAGGCTGCACAGAAGAGAAAAGCATCAACTTCAGATTCCTCAGCAGTGAAGAAATTGAAGACACTGCCAAGTTCTTCAACTGACCTGATCGATGCAACACCCATTGCCTCCGTGCCAGCCTATGAATTAGTGCCATTTGGTGTTGACTATGTCATCCCAAATGATGAACAGGAAGACCATCATTCTGCTGCTTCCTCAGAGCAGATTGATGAAGAAATTGATGTTGAAGCAAATACTTCAACCCCACTGGTATCATCGCCCCAGCCTCAGTTGACTGCTGAAGAGGCCGGCGTTGAAGAAATGGAAGAGGATGTGGACATTGGAAACACAACTCCTCTTATCAATGATGAATATTGGGAAGCTGCACACCCAAATTCACCAATGACCACTCCCCTCACTCAAATTCCCCAGTCTCCAGCCCAGACTGAAGAAAATCATACAGGATCTGATGACCTGGCTGCACCTATCCCTGAAGATATTCCAGCTGCATCAGCTGAAGAAATTGCTGCTCAAACTGCAACTGAGGAAACTGCTATTCAAATTCCTCAATCTGAAGAAGTTCCTCCTCTGCCTAAGGAAATTGTGGGCCGCTTCAAGCCAAACCTTCAGCCGAAGCCCAAGATGCCCTTCAAAAGCTCAAAGCGCCCCAAATTCATCAAGACCAATTTTTTCAACGAGCACATCTTCTTCAATGGACCAAATCCTTATGACTCTCCAAGGGCCGGTCGCACCAGATTCTGGACACCCACACAGATGAACTACTATGCATCAGTGCTATTTGACAAGGAGAAAGTCTTCGAGCATCGGCAAATTCCTCATGTGGACATGAAAACTATCCCATGCTTCACACCGGTGCTCGCAGTCCTTCATGATGCAGGAATTCTTCCATTCTGTGCTGACATATGCGATTGGAATGAAGAGCTGATTCTTCAATTCTATACCACCTTGCACATCACAGGTGATGCCTCTGATGTCAATTCTTGGGTCTTGGACTGGATGACTGGATCCACTCACTACACTGCTCCAGCCTCTGAACTACTACGGTCAGTCCCAATACCAATTCCCTAAGAAGGAGCAAGATGCCTGTTTGATGAACCTGCTCTGCCCAATCATATGATGCAAGTGTTGATGAAGCCATTGGCTCCTGGACAACCTCAAAGGACTTCCTTCCTTATGAAGGATTTGCTCTATGTGCCCAGGACAGTCTATCGCATTCTGACCAAAACCCTCAGTCCTCAGAAGGGCCACAACTCTGAAGAAGAAGAAGTTGAGGGAATCATGAAGAACATGCTATTCAACATCATTCATGGGATTCCCATCAATTACCATGATTTCTTCATGAGGACTTTGGCCAATGCTGCTTCAGGCCCATTTGAATTGAAGCCTTACGCTCCCTGGATCATGAAATTCATCAGATCAAGGTCTTCACTTCCATTCAAGGCTGACTTTTAGAATCACTTTGGCTTTCTGCCTCCAATCGAAGTCCTCAAGAGCTCATTTTCTTCAGTTAAGGGAAAAGGCAAAGCGGTCATTGATGAAGGTACTCGTCCATTGGATGGTCAGTTTCGCAAAGCTGCATCTTATTCCACCAATGATGACACTGCTACCCAAGATTCTGCTGCAAAAGCCTCAGTGCAAAATCCTCAATAAAACTGCCCCTCGTGTGATGACTGATCGAGAGCTTCTTCTAAGTCTTCATCAGAAGATTGATCGCAATCACAAGTGGGTAAAGCGTCAGTTTGGTTCAATTCTTCGAGACATGACTGTCACGCACAACTCTGTGAGGAAGAACCACTATTATCTTCATGAAGTCTTTGACCGCACATGGGCCATCCTGTCTCACCTCAAGACTCCTGAAGAACTCAAGGAGATGGAATTTCAGCAGGACTTTGATTGGTCCATCCCTCCAAGGAAGAAATGGAAGAAAGTTCAAGTTCCTCAGCTGGTTACAAACTCATTTTCTTCATCAAGACAGGCGGATGAAGCTGAGGATATTGACGACACTGCTGCAGGCCCTACATCAACGAATGACCCCGACAACGCTGGCGCTCCTCCACCACCTTCAAGATGAAATTCTTCAGGGGCGTTAGTCCTCATTTTTCATCCCTTTTGGTCTTCGATGACAAAGGGGGAGAAAATTTGAGTTAGTCTTCAAGCGGGTCTCTATATATGGGCTGTTTTTTTTGTTTAAGTTACAACTCTCGCTCTTCTGAAGCTTTTTGTTGGTTGAGTTGTAAACTTAAGTCTGATGGTGGTCTGACGCTTTTGAACTGCTTTCCGCATGCTATTTCCTCAAGTTATCTTAATGCACGCATGCTGAATTTCCTCAGACCCCATTTTCCATCATGCATTTCAATTTCCTCATGATATATATGTTGGAGAACGTTGCATGGGAAACAAAAATTTTCCTACGCACACACAAGATCTATCCATGGTGATGAGCATCTACGAGAGGGAGAGTGAATCTACATACCCTTGTAGATCGCTAAGCGGAAGCGTTAAGAAACGCGGTTGATGTAGTCGAACGTCTCCGCGATCCAAATCGCAAGTCGTCCCTCGATCCAAGCACGATCTAGCGCCGAACGGACGGCACCTCCGCGTTCAACACGCGTACGGCTTGATGACGATCTCCGCCTTCTTGATCCAGCAAGAGGGAGCGGAGAAGAAGAAGAGTTCCAGCAGCACGACGGCGTGGTGATGATGGTGAGGAACTATTTCAGCAGGGCTTCGCCTAAGCACTACTAAAATTATGACGTAGGAGGAACTAGAGGTTGCCGGCACACGGCTTGGGGCAATCTAATGTGTCCCGTGTGCTAGCCCTGCCCCTCTATTTATATGTTGAGCCTTGGGGTCTAAACTTGGAGTAAAAGCCTCCTCCAGGTCGGTTTTGCCCGCACAAGGTCGGTTTGGCCCGCAGGGAAAGAGTCCAACTCGGATCCCTGCAGTACCGCGCACAAGCGGTAGTACCGCTGCTACAGTAGCGGTAGTACCGCTTGACCAGCTTAAGCGGTAGTACCGCTGATACAGTAGCGGTAGTACCGCTTGACTAGCTTAAGCGGTAGTACCGCTGCTACAGTAGCGGTAGTACTGCCTTACCAGCTTAAGGCAGTAGCAAAACTTCCTTTTGCACTTTCCAATACCTCGTGGGCTTTATCCCTTTGGCCCATATAAAGTGTTGCTGCACCCGAACACTTCGGTAAACATCCGGAACCCCTTCCGGTGAATTCCGGAACCCTTCCGGAGATCAAAACACTATTATCACATATATCAATCTTTACCTCCGGACTATTCCGGAGATCCTTGTCATGTCCGGGATCTTATCCGGGACTCCGAACAACTTTCGGTCACCAACAAAATAACTCAACTATACTAATCGTCACCAAACGTTAAGTGTGTAGACCCTGCGGGTTCGAGAACTATGTAGACATGACCAAGACACCTCTACGGTCAATAACCAATAGCGGAACCTGGATGCCCATATTGGCTCCTACATATTCTACGAAGATCTTTATCGTTTGAACCTCTATGTCAAGGATTCAGTTAATCCCGTATACTGTTCCCTTTGTTCTTCGGTATGTTACTTGCCCGAGATTCGATCGTCGGTATCTCTATACCTAGTTCAATCTCGTTACCGGCAAGTCTCTTTACTCGTTCCGTAATACAAGATCTCGTGGCTAACACTTTAGTCACATTGCTTGCAAGGCTCATTGTGATGTTGTATTACCGAGTGGGCCCTGAGATACCTCTCCGTCATACGGAGTAACAAATCCCAGTCTTGATCCATGCCAACCCAACAGACACCCTCGGAGATACCTGTAGAGCACCTTTATAGTCACCCAGTTACGTTGCGACGTTTGATACACACAAGGTACTCCTCCGATGTTAGGGAGTTGCATGATCTCATGGTCATAGGAACAGATACTTGACATGTAGAAAACAATAGCAATAAACTGACACGATCATATGCTACGTTTGTAGTTTGGGTCTTGTCCATCACATCATTCTCCTAATGATGTGATCCCTGTTATCAAATGACATCTCATGTCAATGGCTAGGAAACCTTAACCATCTTTGATCAACGAGCTAGTCAACTAGAGGCTTACTAGGGACACAGTGTTGTCTATGTACCCACACATGTATTTGAGTTTCCAATCAATACAATTATAGCATGGATAATAAACGATTATCATGAACAAGGAAATATAATAATAACCAATTTATTATTGCCTCTAGGGCATATTTCCAACAATATATTAAATGCGTGTATGGATTACAAGATATAGGGGGAGTTCTCCATGATTTTAACCTGCCATGTGCATTTGCAGTCCAAAGCAAATTCCTCAAATATGCACATCTTCAGGGGGAGTTCTTCTATATCTTGCAATCAAATTTCTCAAACTCAGTACTTACACTTCATATTATTATCCCCGTTGAAAACTTAACCTATTTGTCATCAATCACCAAAAGGGGGAGATTGTTAGTGCATCTAGTGCCCCTTAGTGATTTTGGTGTATTGAAGACTTATAGGTTAAGAGACTGATGCGTCTGTAAGTGTACACATGCTCTATAAGTCGCTGAGGAGTTTGATACATTCGGAGATTATCGACCCCTAAAAATGTATGTCTTCAACTGAAGACTTTGGTGAAGACTTTGGTATTCCCTGAAGACTTTGAAAAAGAAGAAGTTGGTGTGACCTTGAAGATATGAACGAGGACTATGAAGCGTGAAGACTTTTGTTTTTATAGTTTCATTTCCTTTCTTTGAGTCATAGGAAACACCGTATTGTTAAAGGGGGCCAAGGTAATACTAAGGAAAATTTCCAACTGATGCTCAACTCAAAAGCCTCAACCTATCCAATCCTTCGAGTGAAGCCTTTGGAAATCTCTTGCAGTTCAGTCAAGTTCTTCAGTGACAGAGACGATGATCTTCTGGTCTCTGAGGAAATTGGTCTGACTGAGGAGTTAGGATTTCGCCAGTGCGAATTGCCTACAAGTGAGGAATATGATAAGCCTGAGGACTTTCATAGTTCGAAATTCCGACCGTTGTTGTGCTAAGCGCCAGCTGTCCCCAATCATCCTATCCACATAACGGTCATATCATTGGGGGCATTTATGTCTTATCATGTCAGGTTGCACCCTGGCTATAAACAGCCACCCCCACAACCACTAGATGGCTGGCTGCTCCGAGAGAGAACTGACACTTGTCATTTGAGAGCATCCCATTCCTCGAGGACTTTGAGCGAAAATCATCAGTGAGGAAAAACCCCAAAACCAAACCACCAAACCCAAAGTGATTGAGCATCACTGAAGAGATTGTTCCTGTGTGGAACCGACGCTTGTTACCTTTGAAGACTGTGTATCTTCCAGACGGTTAGGCGTCATGGTCTAGTGCATCCTGCAGTCAATTGGGGATCACGAAGTGACCTTGGTCTAGAGCATCCAGCAGTCAATTGTGGATCGCCGGGTGACCAGTTTGTGAGGGTTTTGGAAGTCTACCCTGAAGACTTACCACGAGTGTTGGGCGAGGTCTGTATGACCTTAGCTCAAGGAGAATACGGTAAGGACTGTGTGTCCTGGGACTGTGTGTTCTCTGGTTTAAATACCGGGCCGCTCCAAACCAGACGTACGACTGTCACAGCAGTTGGAACTGGGTCATCAAACCATTGTCTTCATCGAGCTACCTGGTTCCATTTCCTCAACCCTATCATTTCCTTGTATACTTGTTGATGAAATTGATCGTTACTGTTTGAAGAATTTGACTGAAGACTTTCTCAATTTCCTCACCTCAAATTCTTCAAGCTACCTTGTTCCTCACCTGCTTATCCTGTATCACGCTACCTGTAATCCGTGCATGTTTTATCTCATCATGATGACTATGCTACTGCTATGTTTCTCATGCACTTGAGTATTTATTCCGCTGCTAGTTATTCATCACATTTCAAATTCCTCAAGTTGAAATTCCTCAGTGATGAATTTGTAAAAATCGCCTATTCACCCCCCCTCTAGTCGATATAACGCACTTTCAGTATACCCCATATTTACCATGATGTATATGATCATCAATATCAACTCAAATTTCACCCGCATATGTTTCAACCTAGCACAACTCAACAACAGTTCAAACACATAGTTTTAAATCTTCCATATTGAACATAGTTTAAGGTCCAAGAGCAACAAGTATAGTTCTAACATATATTCAAAATGCGACAACCATAGTATTAACATAGGTCCAAATGTGACATAAACCATACTACCACCATAAGTAAATGTGCAAATTTTTCTCAACTAAATAGGTAAATGTGCAAATATGACTTATAATACTCCAACGATAATACAATGAAATCAGAGAGCTAGGCTCCTCGGAGGAGGAGAGGGGGAGGAGTCTGCCAACTCCTCCTTGTCATTGGATTTTTTGGACTCCTCATAAGATTCTTCATACTCTTCGAGAGTGGCGTTTTGGCTCCTAGGTGTATATACACCTATTATGAAATACGTATAAAAACACATTTCAATATATTTAAAAAATTCAAGAAAAAATCCCGCATATACATCTGGACATCCTATGTTTGCACATAAAATTTTGGTGAGAAAGGAAAAAATTTGTGGCATTTATAAAAAAGATAAAAAATATGCCTCGTGAATAGCTGTATTCAAGCATCGAAAATTGTCTTTTTTACCCAAGCGACAAAAAATGTCCTTTTTCATCAAAACTTGGTGCACACACATATAATGTCCGGATTTACACGTGGGATTTTTTCTCAATTTTTTTTAACATTTTGAAATGTGTATTTAAACAATGGATACATATACACCTATGAGCCAAAGTGAATTTCCGATACTCTTCCATTTTCATCTTGGTGTCCTCCTCGTTCGGCTCCCTCTCAGCCCTGGCTGCGGCCTCGGCTCCAATAGTGTACGGCTTAGAGACATCATGGTCTATGAGCCCAAGCGCCATATAAAGGTTGGTCACCACGTCTGACATGGCGGGCCGGTCCTGGGGCCACAGACAGCGTGCTGCCGTGTACCTGTACGCCACAAGCTCCAGCGCCTCCAACTGCCCCGGCGTCGTCTCCGGCGACGGGCGCCTGTCCAACAGAGACCCCAGGTTCCCACCCTCGATGAACGGGACAGCAAATCCAACCAAGGTCTGCGGGTCCTCCCCCTCCTCCCAGCTAGGCGGCATCCCCGTCAACACCTCCAGCATCTCCACGCCGAAGCTGTACACGTCGCTCGCCGGACTCACAGGCTTCGTGCGGCAGTACTCAGGGTCGATGTACCCAAACGTGCCGACGACCTCCCCGACGAGCTGGCCATGTACCTCGCCCGTCGCCGGCTCTTGCAAAACCGCGGCGCCGATGCCGGACACGCGGGGCGCCCAGGCCCAGCTCTCGTCCAGAAGGATACTGGACGAGCTGACGTTGCGGTGGATGATCCACGGCTCGGCCACGCGGTGCAGGTGGTCGATGGCACCGGCCGCGCCCAGCAGAACCTGGACACGCGCCTTCCACGACGATGTCACCGGCGACGCAGAGGCAGAGGAGCCGCAGCTTCCGCCGCCCTGCAGGTGGTCCCTGAGGGTGGCGTTGCTCGTGTGCTGGTAATGGTAGATCAACAGGCGCTCGTCGTCTCGGAGCACCAGCCTACGAGGCGCACGATGTGGTCGTGACGGAGGCGGCGGAGGATCTCGAGCTCCGCCACGAACGCACCCTCTTGTTCGTGGCGTTGCCGCCCGTAATTCTTCATGCATTTGACTGCCACCTCCTGGCCATCGTGAAGACGGCCCTTGTACACCGTCGCGGAGCCGTTCTCGCTGAGCACATGCTCGAAGTTTCCGGTCAAGACGGTGATCTCCGCTGACGTGAACTCCTATGGAGGACGATGGCACAAATACACACAAGTAATTTCAGCTGTAAAATCAACAAGATGAAACTCCGCTGCAGATTCTTCTGACTGAACTGTATTTTTTACGTACCTGCAGCTGCAGAGAGCACTCACCGGAGCCTGGCGACGGCACCTTGTCAGATGCAGCAACCATTGTTGTTCCTACCGGTACAAGTACGGTGGTGGGATTCGGGGGAATGATCTGGTCGAGGCGGCGGGTAATGGAGATGTGGCTGAGCAGGGGAATGAGGATGAGGTGGGAGTCGATCCTGCCGTTGACTTCCTTGAACCGCTCGGCCTGGTCGCCGGCATAGATGAACTTCCGGCGCGCGCTCCATTTCTGGCAAGCGGCGACGAGATCGTGCGCCTCCTGGAGCGTGTTGCACAGCCCGGCGAGCGGCTGCGCCACCTCCGGGTCCTGCAGCTGCAGGCGAGGCAGCAGCTCGCCGATCACAGAAACGCGCCGCGCGAGGTGGTCGCAGTCTAGCTTGTTCTGCCGGGCTGTTTCGGCCGCCTTGGTGATCGTCGTGATGAGCGCACGGGCGTACAAGGCCTTCTGCGCCACCGTCACCGCCACCCCCAGTGCTGCAAGCTCCATGCCACCACACTGTACACTGTATACCAACTAGCAAGCGTTGGTTGGTTAACTAGCAATCAAACGAGAAGAAGGGGTGGGGTGGTTTCTGTATTTCTGCCGGAAAACAATTCGAACATTTTATCATTACGCCTAGCGTTACGACTTGAGGATGTTCGTCTTATATAGAATCTGAATTAATTTGATAGACCGTCAATTTCTTAAAAAATAATCTAAAAACACATTGTAGATAAACACACGCCTTTATTTACATGCATCGTACATTAACCTATATGAATATACATGCATATTCGATCTCTTATGAGTATCTTCGAGAGGATTAGAAGACAAATCCTGAAATTGACGAACACACTCCTCGTAGTTTTTTTAGAGGTGGTCGTACTTGACAGCACAAGTGTTGTCTTCGAACCTCGTCATTAAGCCTATAATAAGCTTAGAAAAATGCAAAGTACTCCCTCTGTATCGAAATATATGTTGCTGGAGTAGCTGATCTACAGTTGCTTCAACGACATATATTTCGATACAGAGGAAGTACTCTATATGTTGCATACGACATTTTTTAAGTCTTCAAAATGTGGAAAAGGTTCACAGACATGATGATCGCGACATCTTCCCATCCATTTTAGATCGTTGTCTCGATTGATGTTCGTTTGTTCGCTATCATCATGATGCATGTCTGTTTCGTAGTACCCCTCATAAATTCATGGTATTAAGGAGTACATTTTTGTCGTTCAACAACCATATTTCCAAGTCATGAATGCAGGCATGCATGACTCGTCTTGATCGTTCACACATAGACAACGCTGACATTGCATTTATTTTTCAAATCGGCTGCCCCATAATGTCGCAACGCTTATTGGTATGGGTAACCCTATACGTGGCTATGCGTTCATTTGATCACCTCAGCACAAGACACACCCAAATTGGCACTAAATATTTTTATTGGACGGTCCCGACACTCTAAGCCCTTCAACGCGGAACATCAAATCGGGCTGGATTAGTTCGGACATCCAAATTCCCCCAAGCTGGCCCGAAATTGCGAAGGCTGGGGACAGGGGCGGAGCTATTCAGGGGCCGAACTGGGCCGTGGCCCACCCAGGAATTTGGACAAAAAAAATACATATGATACATCTTACGAGCCCAGTCCACGCAGACGGATCAGGCGGTGAATCCTCTGCTGGCCTGCTCTATCCCCCACGATCCGGTACACAGCCGAGCACTAGTGCGAGCAGCTGCCGCCCGTCGCGTTGGCGTCTCGTGGAGCAGTCGTCGCCCCGCTAGAATCTCTAGTCCCCCACTCCCCCTGTCGGTTGTCCCCACTGCCTGCTCCTGACTCCCGAGTCTGGGCCCTGCTGCAGCGTCAAGCTAGCCATCGGCGACGACATCCGCGTGCAGGTCGCGCCGTTCGTCCGTCGTGTTGCCGCCTGCCGGCCCACCGTTGGTGCCGTCTGCTCTCCTCCATCCAGATCCAGGGACTGCCTCCACGGCTCCACCACCACACCACTCCACCAGCGCTACAAACAACAACAGCCAGTAGCAGGTAAGCAACGGGCTAATTTTGTTCAGTTCTTGAGATCCCTGCTACTCTGCTAGTACTGCATCTAGTGATAATAGACAGGACTGATAATAGTTAGGTAATAGCCTGATCCTATGCAAATTGCAACGTAGGTACTCATGGGCAAGGAAAATCACACTCAAAGAAGAATTGATTTAGTTTTCAAAAGAAAAAGAGATGACATAACTGAAGTTGAGCAAGACCATGTATTGCCCTTGCTTGAATTGGAACAACAACATAACCAAGATGAAGGAGTTCGAACAAATGAAGCTGTTACATTTCAAGGTATTGAGTTCTTGCAGCGAGACCCTGGATTGCGCCCTCAAATTTGGCAATATCCAAGACCAGAGAGATACTGTGAGAAGGGCGTATTCCTAACTTTGAGGAAACTTCCATCATGCGTGGTGGTCGAGCCTGTCGTGAGCTTGATTAGTTCACCAAGGAGCATTACTTTCGAGTGGAAATTTTCTTTTCAACACTTGACACTCAACTATTTGAATTAAATCGGAGATTCCATGAGAAGGTAATGGATCTTCTAACCATTAGTGCTACCTTGATTCCTAGAAATAAATTCAGAGGATTCAAAGCTATTGATATATGTGAGATGGTGAAAAAGTACTACCCAGCAGATTTTCCGCAAGATATTTATGGATTACAACAACAACTTAAGCATTTTTTCAGATGCTTCCAAGGATGCTGATTTGGAAAATATATCTACCTTAATTGATCTTTGTCGATGCCTTGTGGAGACAGGAAGAGATATTGTCTATAATTTGATTGACAGATTGATTCGTTTGCTCATTACTCTTCCAATTTCTATGGCTGAGGGAGTCCTGGACTAAGGGGACCTCGGGCCGCTGGCCTGTCTTATGGGCCGGACAATTGGCCGAACTATGACTGTCATCGAAGAACCGAAGATTATGATGACGCCGTGTTCAGGATGGAAACTTCTCAAGTCGTGGCGTGTACTCCAAGGACAAGATGATAGATTCGGCAAGTTCCTTCCTAGATGTAACCGACATTATGTAACCCTAGGCACCTCAGGCATCTATATAAGCCAGAGGGTTTTTGTCCGTAGGGCAGATAATCAATCATAACTCTTAGGGTTTAGACCATCACATACGATCTCGAGGTAGATCAACTCTGCATTTGAGACACCATCATCAATACAAACGAAGCAGGGCGTAGGGTATTACATCCATAGAGAGGGCCCGAACATGGGTAAACATCGTCTCCCTTGTCTCCTGTAACCCATCGATCCAAGATTCGCAGTTCGGGACCCCTTACCCGAGATATGCCGGTTTTAGTACCGACATTGGTGCTTTCATTGAGAGTTCCACTTTAGGATCGCCAGAAGGATCGATGGCTCACTTGGTCACCAGCGATAGCATCAACGATCAGATCATTGGGTTCGCCCCAGGTCAGGGAATCAAGTTCGGCAGCCTAGATTACGTCGCCGATGCCCAAGGCGATCTAGTCCTCTCTAGGTTCTGGGTTCCATCCGATGAGCCCGGAAAACCCGAAGCCTTGACTTAGGGTCCTCACCTCGACCACGTGTTCGGGATGATACCCACTCCGGATCCGGCCTCGATCACAGATTCGGGCAGTGCATCTGGAGATCAGGGGTTAGCCCTGGTCGGGCACACTCTTCGTGCCGATGCGTTGAAAAACAACTCCACCAAGTTCCCGAATACTAGTCCGGTCGGTCGCTCGTTGTTATGCAACGCATTGGCACGGATTAAGGCTTTGGAAATCACGGACGACATGACCTCGATCCATGCTCAGATTGACCTCGAGGTCGGTCACATGGAATTTTGTTTCCCACCCACCACCCACTTTGTCGGGGTATACAAATAGGGGTATTTGCTTACCCCTGACTTGTGCACGGACAATGAAGCCTCCGGCCCAATGGCCTGGGCCTACCGGGGAAAGCCACTACCACGACAAGCAAGCATCCAAGACCAAGACACCGGCAAGATCAACACTACAGCCCAGGACAGGCTCGAAGCGCGCCAAGCATGTCCCCGGTGCCTGCCGGGGACCGAGGCGCTCGCACCCTCAAGAAGACCCGGCAAGCCAACCCCCGGCAAGCGCGAGTCGATCAGCCACCGCTCCACCGCATCGCAACACGAGTCACTTATCGATGCGGCGTCGAGATCCCAAGTGGCTAAGTGGCTCTCGCTAAGCATGTGGCGACACACTAGAAGACATATTATCCCCCCTTGACACCCGTCCAAAGGCGTATCAAGCTGTGGTGCAGCAGTTAGCTAGAGCGGTGGTAGGAGCTTGCCGGGGATGCACCCCCCCACGCCACCTAGACTGCATTTATGGCATTTTGTCCTAAGTGCCAGAGTTAGATATGATAGCACTGTTAGCTATCTAATCACCAGACAATGTCTGTTTTGCCATTGCGGTTGCCCCTTGGACTATAAAAGGAGGCCCAAGGCAGCCTAGCTAAAGATTCAGACTTTTGGACGCTTGTACTCACGTAGCAGCTCCCCCGAAGGCAACCCTTGCCGGGCTTGAGCATTGTGTGTTCTTCGTGTTCCTCTGATCAATCCACCAAAAGCAAGAGTAGGGTTTTACGCTTCACAGCGGCCCGAACCTGGGTAAAACACCCGTGTGCTGATCACTGCGCTGTCCCACCATCTCCGCTCTTTGTGCATGTGATCTCGCCCCTGCCGAACCACAAAGGGGCTTACGGCCCCATAGGTGATCGAGTGCATCCTGCCCCGACACACTTGGTAGCCACCATCGAGGATTTAACCGATGTACTGGATTTCTCATCGGATGAAGTCGAAGATACATACGCGAATGTCGACCCAACTCCTCCTCCCCGAACTGGACAGTGGACAGCCACCTCCACCTATGATGTGTACATGATGGAGACTCCTAAAGATGACACCACGGGGAAGAGTGATGAGGACACGCCGATAAAAAATAGCAGGAAGAGCGATCCACCCGAACGCTGACGTCAGCGCAAAAAATCTAAGGCGCGCAAGTGCAGAGAAAGCATCGCGGGCACTGAAGAAACCGCTATCCCGGACGACCCAGAGAGCCTCGTCAACCCCGCTGCTCCCGAACAAAATCCCGATGAGGCGAAGGGGCGTATGGATCCGGAGGGACCTGAGGACCATGATGATTCCGAGGACAGTAACTAGCTCCCTGTTTCCGAGGATGAGGACAGTCTCGGAGATGAAGATTTCATTGTCCCCAAAGATCCGTTAGATCAAGAATGGTTCAAACGATAACTTATTGTCACCGCTCGAAGTCTCAAGATAAAACAACAGCAAATCAAGGCCGAGCAAGACGACATTAACGATCGATGGACGCAAGTCCTCACCGATGAAGAAGGGTACGCCTAGGAATGGTAGGGACAAGATAAAAGTTACCCACGCCGTCGGTTACTACCTTAGTTTGAAGAAGAGGACTATGAGCCCGCACCGCCTAGATTTACTAAGGGCGACCAACCTGACCGTCCCCTCGAGGATGGGACAGGACGGCTGGAAAACCGACTACAGACCGAAATATCCTTGCAGAAGAGGGAAGCAGCTGATATGTCTCCAACGTATCGATAATTTATGAAGTATTCATGCCATATTTGCCTATGTTTAAAATATTTTTATATGGTTTCGATGCACTTTATATCATTTATTTAGAACTAACCAGGACTGACGTTGTTTTCAGCAGAATTACCATGGTGTTGTTTTTGTGCAGAAAATGGAAGTTCTCGGAATCGCCCGAAACTTTTTTTATGATTTTTTCCGGAGGAAATAAGCAATATTTGTAACAGCCCGGGACCGACGCTTCAGAAGATTCCCATTTAATTCCATTGTCGTCGTGTGATTCGTTTGTTTATCGCATTCATCATCACATCATCCGCATCATCTGCATAGCGTCGTCACTCGTTTTTGAAAAACTTGCATCCGTTCGTAGTTGCCGGTTTTCTCCGTTCGTGTCGTCGACCGTTTCGAGACCAACCACACACGCACATGCCCGCGGCATCGTAAAATATTGTTTTTAAAAGTGTGTATAAAACTTTCTCGGAATGGGTCGAAACTTGACGTGCGGTCTTGTTATAATGTAGGTAGACCGCCTGCCAAATTTCGTCGCATCCGGAGGTGGTTTGGTACCCGAACCGCTAAACCTATAACGACTAGAGCCGGTAAATCGTCGGACATTTTCGGTGTTTTAAATTGTTGCCGGGCTGCTCATTTATCCCTCTCTTCTTGGCCCAACCCCCCTACACAGCCCACAAAGCCCAACTAGATTGCCCCTCCATTCGTGGCCATCGGATCGCGATCGGAGGGCTCCGAAAACACCCCTAAAACCAAACCCTAACCAAAATTGCTATATATAGACGCCTAGCCCTGCCCAAAAATGGCCTAACCCTAGCCTAGCATCGTTTTCCGGACGCAGCCACTCCCAGGCTCCCAGCCGCCACCATGCCTCTGTCTCTCTCCTCCAGCGCGTCAGGCCCACGAAGCCCATCTCTGGCCCGCCCCGGGCCCGACCGGGCCGAGGCACCCACGCCGCCGCCCGTACATCGCGCCCTCACCAAGCCCTGCTCCCGAAGCCGTCGCCCTGCGCCTCGCCGGCCATGGCGGTCACCGGAGCGCTGCCACCGGAACTCGCTGATGGTGTTCTGGACTAGGGGGTACTCACCACGTCGTCTCCCGACCAGTGGGTCGGGCCGAGGACCCCCAGGGCGATTCACTAATGGGCCACTTCGGGCAGCCCATGCCGAATACAAGGAGGATTCCACAAGACTTGGCGCACAAGACAAGGACTCCTCTAAACCCTAGGCCTACGGTGCATATATAAACCGAGGCCAGGCTAGTCAATAGATCATTATATGACATCTCATAATCTCATGGTAGATACATGTACTCTGTACAACACCCCATATGAATACAATCAAAAGCAGGACGTAGGGTATTATCTCTTCGAGAGAGCCCGAACCTGGGTAAAATCCTATGTCCGTGTTACCATCGCTCCAAGACGCCTAGCTTAGGACCCCTACTACGAGATATGCCGGATTTGACACCGACATTGGTGCTTTCATTGAGAGCCTGCTCGCAGTCGCCGCGGTGCGATGGGAATTCAGATCGTCTCCGGCGCGATCTACGCGTTGGAACCGAGCTTTGTTGTCAATGTCGGCATCTTCGTCGCCGGCTCGACTGGTCACCTCGGCTGGACCGAGGACTGCGCTCCGTGCCGGATCGTCAAGATCGGACGGATACTTTCATCGTAATCATCTCCGATCTCTATCAAGATCACGAGAAATCATCCATGGAGCTCGGGGGCTCGATGTTGACATCGTCCTCGAGCAACCGTGCAGTTTTTCTGGACAGCGACTCGTGTTCGTCGTCCCCGCTTCCTCGAGCGTCGCCTGGACGATTGCTTTGGTGGAACTATGCGGAATTGAGTCTCGAATGACCCCGTAAAATTTCGTCATATTCCGATGAAGGAATCTTCGGCGATCTACGAAATACCGGAGCCTTGTCGAATCTGGACGGGAATCGGGATGAGTTTAGGGCGAGGTGTCCAGCTTCCATCTCGGACATCGTTTGGAAGATCCCACCGTTCATCGGCTGCAGAATTCCCATACCGATCACCCCTGAAAATTTCAGCTCAATCCGACCGTCCAAACTCCGGGAAACATCCGATTAGTACAACGATTTTTGGATCTATTTTCTGCGCGAAAACGAATCCGACCCGAGTTTATCTTTTTCATGAACGGGTTGTCGGACGTCCTTTTTGAAGGAAATTTTCTCATCATCTCGGTCATCCGACCAAGAGTTCGGCATCACGAGGGCCGAATAATCATCAAGCGAACCTCGTCATCCGCGGGTTGTACGGGTCGGGCGCTCTGTTGCTTCATCAAGCCAGCATTGACCTCGTCACAAATTCCGAGCTGCGTCGGCATCGCCGTGCCGTTACTTTTTCAAGATGACGTCTATCACGCCGACCTGCTTCAACACCTCGGCTGGCCTGAGACTTCGGCGTCACCAGCCGACCTGCTCCGTCACCTCGGCTAGACCGGGGCTTTGGCATCCCTTCATCAACCTACTCCGGGGACTTCGGCGTCACCAGCCGACCTGCTTCAACACCTCGGCTGGCATGAGACTTCGGCGTCACCAGCCGACCTGCATGAGACTTCGGCGTCCGCCGATCATAGTTTCGCCATGTTAACTGGACCGAGGACTTCATCTCGCCATATCGACCGTGCAGCGTCGCCACTTCGTCAAGCCGAACTCTTCGTTCAGGCACCTCGGCGCCCAGGCCATATTCCTTTACTTATTTGCTTCACTTAATTAACTAAGTAGAAGAATTTTTTTTTAAAATATATTATTATCATTATTTGTTTTTACTTTTGGCTTGCACTATATTATGCGAGCAGGTAGTTTCCTTCGACTGTGTAACACGGTCACCTCGGCGCGTTGACATTGTCGTCTCGACTCCGTCGACCGAATTGTGTCACCACTTCATCAAGCCGATCTCTTTGCTCGGGCACCTCGGGACCGGCTTGGGGGCTGGGACCTTGACCCGCTATAAGCTCGGCCTGCGTCGTCAACACCGAGCACATTAACCAGCTAAGTCGCTTTAATGCTCAAATTTCTAAATTTTTGTTCGGTTCTACCGAGCATTATATTTATGTTAAATAAAAAAGTTTGTTTGTTAACAACACTTCCTTTTCCCATGATAACTGGGGGCTTCGTCATCACGTTGCCGAACTACTCTGTCTCCTCAGCTGGACCGGGGGCTTTGCCTCGCCGCAGCAACCGTGCTGCGTTGCCATTTCTGGACCCGAGCTCTTCGCTCGGTTACGTCGGGTTGGGGGCTGGGACCTTGGCCAGGCCGAGGACTACGTCTTTGTCCCGCCACAACCCCGGACCGCACCGAGCACATTAACCAGCTAAGTCGTTTTCGTGCTCAGCTCTCTTTAGAATTTTACTTTTTGTTCGGTTCGACCAAGCATTATACTTTTTTGACAAAAAGTTGTTTGCGAAAAACTTTCTTTGTCAAAACTTTGTTTGTTACAAACAAATTCAAATACCCCGTTTACTTGGGGGCTTCCTTTATGAAGCCATTCCTCTTGCATATGATTATTAATGTATCGCACCCTTCCTTTTCGTGTTTACGCCAATATATGCATCATGTTGACTTAAGTGTTCCGCAAAGCTGGGTTGCCTTGCTCCTGTGCTTACCCCTACGTTCCCGATTGTTCGGCTAGGGAGTAAAGGGAGCACCTCTGTGATTGTTACGATCGGGTCACCCGAACTCGTACCTCAGACGGGTGAAGCCGAAAGCTAGCGCACTTACTGTTTTCAACTATGGTCGGCCACAACGGAAGACAAGCATACATAATTCTATTGCACACCCCTCATGGTAATCATGAGAACCCAAAGAAAGGAACCATTGGCGGAACTATTTTCTTTGAAGATGCTTCTTACGTTAAATAGTAATATAGCATAAGTTCCCTGGGCGCGCTTTGTCTGTTATAGCCTAATGGCCTGATTGCCTGGTTATTCGAAACACCTCCGATACCCTCGGATGGCGTAGTAGATAACACTTTTCAGCCCATGGCCGAAGAGGGAGAAGCCGATGGTCGGTTAAGACGCGTTTAAAGTTCGGGCGAACACATATATGATATAAGTACTTCGGTACATACAATCATTATACATAAAATTCTTTTACCCAAGTCACTTGGGGCTCTTAAATTTGTATGAGCTGTTTTATAATAAATGTAATTTTCTTCTTGGTCGTTGCAAAGTCTTTTTCTACTACTCCTTTTTCCGACACTAGTGTGTGGTCAATAGCCGGATAGCCTGGTTTCTTTCTAAAGCCGCTCGAGTTTAGTTCGCTAAACAAGTCTCGGAGAAACACTCCGCCTTCGGGATATGGAGGTCGAAGCCAAAGGCTGGCCCGCTTGGAGGCCGGAGATCGGATGTATCATGTTAAAGCACGACCGAAGCACATATTAATTTTAAGACCCGTTTCGGATTGGCACAATTTTCTTTTATCTAAACATAAAGTTTTTCGCATAAACTTTTGTTTTTTCCGAGCATAATTCTCGCAGAACACTTTTAAAGCATCGGCAGTATCAACGGGGGCTGCGACTAGAGCCGAACCCACCCAAAGCCAAGGCACTCCGAGGAGTCCTCGGCAAAACGTTCTCGGATATTGCTTTATATGCACCAGTTTCGAATTGGGTCTTCGGTCAATAGTTGGGTTGCCCGGCTCCTGTGCTTGCCTCCTACGTTCCGCTTTGTTCGTCTAAGAGTGCAAAGGGAGAACCACTGCGATTGCACTTCCGGGTTACCTGGTCAAGTACCTCAGTGGAAAAAGCCGAAAACTGACTGTCACAATAAGCATAAACTGGTCGGCGATCCGATGACCGTATTAAATAACGGGCCTTTCATAAAATTGGCCGGAGTGTTAACGGCTTGACCTCGGCTGACGCCGAACACTAGCCGGGGGCTAGTAACTGGCTTCCCAAACATATGCTCCTATGACTAAGTGAAAGTTATAAAGCTTGCATATCTGATTGCCTCGTTTCCGCTAACACAACCACCTCCGGGCACCGAGACGTCGGCTAAGGGTTGTATTGTTAGTACGGAAACACCCTGTGTAGCATCTACAAAGGGGTGGAAGCCGACGATGGGCCATTTTCAGGTTATAAACAGTCTCAATTGAGAATTTGCCTTCCATAATTATCGTAATAAAGCCATAAATATGCATCAATTTGACTTAAGATTTTGGCCAAGCTGGGTTGCCTGGCTCCTGTGCTTACCCCTATGTTCCCGATTGTTCGGCTAGGCGGTAAAGGGAGCACCTCTGTGATTGTTACTACCGGGTCATCCAGGTTAGTACCTCGGACTGGGTGAAGCCGAAAGCTAGCCATCTTAAAGGATATAATTGGTCGGCAACGATGGAAGTGAAAATTTCGGTTCATTATAGACCACAGAGTTCGGGAACTTTCCCCCAACTAAATCCTCAATATTTTCCTCCCACATTGATCGGAGATGATGTTTCATGATCATGGTCAGCATGACAACCCAAAGAAAGGAACCGATAGCGGGACTATTTTCTTTGGAAGATGTTTCTTACGTTAAATAGTAATATAACATATCTCTTCGCGTACCTTTGTTTATAAAACCGTATGGCCGGATTGCCTTGTTTGCCATAAATCTTTGCCCTCATAAAGGCTTAATAAAGTAGGACAAACACTCCCCGGCCACTGGCCGAGGAGGTTGAAGCCGATGGTCGGTCGACAAAGTTTTGTACAATGCGGATCCGAGCATTAATGATGTAAAGTACTTGGATACATAGAATCATTACACATAAATTGTGATTAAAGTCAATTTACTCCGAATATCGATCCTTAATTCGGCCACCCGTGCCCACATTAAGTCTCGGGGGCTACTGGGCTTCGCGCTTATCATTTACAAATATTAAAGGGGCACATCGATCCCCTGATCTAGTGTTGCCACCCGACCAGTGGCTCGGGGGCTACTGCATTGCCTATTCAATGCAGAAAATTCAAAATGCTCAGTGTTCGGCTTTACTGAGCTATGGGCAAACGTGTCTTCGGACAACAATAGGTACCATCTGGACCTATCCGGCATCAAGCTAATATATTATGGCAACTTCTCAAGACCCTCTCTCAAGGGCCCGCTTGCCGATCACTATTTTCTCTAATATATTACACCGCGTTTCTATTCCTAAGAATGCTGCAGAGCTAGGAGTTGATCCTCAGGCCGATTTTGTGAATCCACCTGAGTCTCAGGGGCTACTAGGATCAGCGGTTTTATGTTTTCCTTCAGGTGCATGCCGGACATTCAACGGACACACACCTTGAGGGCTACTGGCTATATATCTCGGCAAAGAATACATTGCACAAATCGGAATTAAATTTACAAAAATCAGCCCATGGCCGAGGTGGTGCACCACCTCGGAAGGAGTCCGGCATAAAGCTCGGATCCAAGCGGCTGGCTCCATAGAGGGCATTTCCGGCATTAAGCTCGGTTGAACCCCTTCAACTTTTTCAAGACCGAGGTAATCTATGACACCTCGGATGTAGTCCGGCGCTCGGATATAGTCAGGCGCAAGAGCTCGGATGCAGTCCAGCGTTGGAGCTCGGCTGTAAAAAGACTCTTCGGATACAGTCCGGCGTTGGAGCACGGCTGTAAAAAGACTCTTCAGATACAGTCCAGCGTTGGAGCTCGGAAGCAGTCCGGCGTTGGTGCTCGGCTGCAAAAGATACCTCGGATACAGTCTGGCATCGGAGCTCGGACGCGAGAGGACACCGCCGCACGGGAAACAGTTCGAACCCGAGGTGTGGCGTAAAAATAACAAGGCATTGATAAAGGCCGATAACTTAAAGGGGCTCCTCGGATGCCCGCCATGTAAACTCTTCGGATTCAGCTCGGCGATCCTCAAGATCGGACATGGGAAGATTTGTTGAACCAGTTTTCAAGACCGACGACCGAAGACGAAGAACAGCTCGGAAGAACCGAGGAGCGTCCCCAACTTGAAGACCGGTTCAGGGGGCTACTGATGGTGTCCTGGACTAAGGGGTACTCACCACGTCGTCTCCCGATCAGTGGGTCGGGCCGAGGACCCCCAGGGCGATTCACTAATGGGCCACTTCGGGCAGCCCATGCCGAATACAAGGAGGATTCCACAAGACTTGGCGCACAAGACACGGACTCCTCTAAACCCTAGGCCTACGGTGCATATATAAACCGAGGCCAGGCTAGTCAATAGATCATTAATTATATGACATCTCATAATCTCGTGGTAGATACATGTACTCGGTACAACACCCCATATGAATACAATCAAATGCAGGACGTAGGGTATTATCTCTTCGAGAGATCCCGAACCTGGGTAAAATCCTGTGTCCGTGTTACCATCGCTCCAAGACGCCTAGCTTAGGACCCCTACTACGAGATATGCCAGATTTGACACCGGCACTCGCCTGGGTCGACCCTGCCGCCGTGACCTGCTTCCTTCTCCTCCCTGTCGTTTCTCTCTCTCTCTCTCATATCCCTCTCTCTCCCAGTGACCAAGAAGCCAGGGACGCCGCCCCTTCGAAGCTCCGCTGCGTCGCCGGAGGAGCTCCGCCGCCCCAGATCTGGTCGGGATCGAGCCCCTCGGCCTCGATCTGGACGCCCCTCACCAAGAGCCACAAGAGCCCCTTCCAAGCTCCGTCGTCGGAGGTTCCATCCGCCTCTGTTTCGTCCAAGCGAGGAGGAGGACGAACGCCTGTCGCCCGTGCCTCCGTTGACCAAGCGCTTGAGGTGGGCCGCAGTGCCAGCCGGCCTGCCGCTCCCCAAGGCCCGCTTCGTACGGTCCATCCGCAACCGCCCCGGCCCACCAGATCCGCTGGCCTATTGGGCCCGCGAGGTGAGCACAAGTCAGCCCTCCCTGTTGCTCGCTCAAGGCGCTAGGTAGTTATTGGACGCTTAGTTTCTTTAAAAAAAAACTAAGTTTTGCAAAATTAGTTGTGGCTCATTTTTGTACAGCAACATATACATGTTATATATGATTTTGGGGTAGAAAAATCCATTGAATCCATCTGTGCAATTAGTTTTTTCATTTGAGTAAGTTTGTGTGCATGCTATTTTTGCTGTGATGCCTTTTTGTTATTTTCGTGTGATTGAATCCATGCATCATATGAATTATTTTTGAACATGAGATATGCCCTTTGACATGTGCACTAGCCCTTGGTCTTTTTTTGCCATAATAACCCATGTTTAGGTGTTATTTTATTGTTGCCAACATGCTATAAAAATGTTGCTGTTTTGATATGCCCAAAATAATTCTGTCTGGAATCTGTTATATTTTGTTGCCATGTTGCCATGTGATTAGCCATTGATCTAGGGCTCTTTTGTTGTTGCCACAATGGAATGTTTTGTCAAGCATGTTATGCTCTAGCATGTTGTGCCATTTGTTTCCATATATAGGTTTTGCATCCTAATTATTTCTGCTGTCAAACATGCTAATCCGTTGAAAACTGCTGCACATGTCTACTCTAAATTTCACCAAGTCTGAGAACCTGATTATTTCAAATTGCCATGTTGTGTTGATGATATCCATGTTTCTGTGCATAATTAGATCTTGCCACTATGGAACGAAGTGTAGTGCATCATGTCCTCTACGGTGCTGTAATTTTTCATGCCATGATATGCCCTGTAGCATATAGTTTTATTGCTGCCAATATGCCTTCGTGAAAAGACTGCTCTGCCCTACACCTTGATATTTTTTCTAAGTCTGGAAACTGTTTAGTTCAATATGCCATCTTGTGAGCTCATTTGCTATTGATACATGCTTCTATTCAACTTGCTGATATAGAATGAAATGTTGTGCATCATGTAGGCTTCATCACCATGTCCTTGTTGTGTATTTCGGGTGGTTGTAGCTTGTTGATTTGTGGGTTGCAAAATGCAATGTTGCTGTTTTGGACAGATTTTAGCTAAAACTTGTGTTAGTTATATTTGTTGAACCGTTGCTCCGTTTTGAACATACCATATATGAAACTTGCTTAGAATTCCATGTAGTTTCATAATATATTGCTGCATTCATGATTTGGAATGCTTGTGGTTGTCATTTTCATGCATTTTGCATTCATGCACATTCATCTTGTGTTGGTCATATCTTATAGACCGTAGCTCCGTTTTAAATGACCCATATATGTAAATCGCCTAGAATGACGTGTAGAATCACATGATACATTTTGTTTCCCTGTTTAACAAATATAAAATATGGTTAGTTCAGATGTGGACCAATTTCGAAATTAACATATCGGGTCGTTTCGGAAATACTATAAGTTGTTTCCGGCCTCATTTAAAATGCCTAGGTGGATAGTTTATTTATGCTTCAGGTCTTGCCATGTTTAACAACATTTAATATTGTCGTGTACCTAAGCGGGAATGAACTAAGTAATTCGAATGTGGAGTTTCGTCAATATGCAACTCGTTGCATATTGAGCTTCACTTAATGTGTAGAAGTTGATTGTTGTGTTTTGCCATGTCATGCATAACATGCATCATATTTGATTGCACATCATGTTATGCATATGTTGTGGTGTTTATCATGTGTTGATTGTTGTTTCCGGATTGATTCTTCTCGATAGAGTTCCGAAAGCGTTCGGAGTGTGAGGATTCGTTTGTCTACGCCCGTTTGTCTACTTCACGGATTCGTTCTTCTTCCAAGCGGGATCCCAGGCAAGATGACCATTTCCCTGGATACCACTACTATCATTGCCATGCTAGTTGTCTCGCTTCTATCATTATGTCTCGCTACCTACCACTTGTATGTCAAGCCTCCCAACATTGCCATGAAAAGCCTGTAACCCCTCCACATCCCAGCAAAGCATTGTTTGGCTATGTTACAGCTTGCTCAACCCTTCTTATACCGTTGTTAGTTGCAGGTGCAAGTTGATTCCATGTGACAACATGGATATTTTGAGATATCATAATATTATTGCTATTTAATTTAATGCACATATATACTTGGTAAAAGGTGGAAGGCTTGGCCTTTTGCTCGGTGTTTTGTTCCACTTTTGCCGCCCTAGTTACTTGTGTACCGGTGTTATGTTCCATATTGAGCACTCCTAACATGCTTGGGGTTGTTATGGCGACCCCCTTGATTTTCGTTTTGGGATAAAACTCTTCTGGCAAGGCCCAACATTGGTACTACATTTGCCTAATAACTAATAAACTAGCATAGGGTGCCATGACCCCGTGGTTAATTAATTAACCCCCGGGGCCAGTGCTCCTCATGAGTGTTGGTCCAACCTGTCAACCACCGGTGGCCGCCAGGGGCAACTCTGCGATTGGCCTACCGGAAGTTTGGACAATCCGTCGTGTCCTGAGAACAAGATACACGGCTCCTATCGGGATCGTCCACACGATGGGCGGCCTTGCTGGATTTGTTTTACCTTTCTCAAACGTCTTGTCCGCGGGATTTCGAGGATACTTTGGGCTATCTCGAGGTTGAGGTTTTCCACCGGAATTTCCGAGGAGGCTATGGGTTTCCGTGGTTGAGGTTTTTCCGGCGTAGCTTGTGGTTAGTTTGTGATGGATGAGTTGGAGCACCCCTACAGGGTTAAATCTTTTCGAGAAGCCGTGCCCGCGGTTATGTGGCAACTTAGAATTTTTTTTAACATCCGGTCATAGAAAGCTTAAAGTAAACTCAAATAAAATACATCAACCATGTGCGTAACCGTGACTGTCTCTTCTTGGAGTTCTGATCCGAGAGAGAACACGGTGGGGTTATGTTTGACCGTAAGTAGGAGTTCACGGTCACTTAGTGATCATTCTAGTTCACGTCCGTTATGAGTAGACCACCCTCTTTATTTTCTATACTCGTAAGTTAGCCACCCAAATAAATGCTTAGTGCTTGCTGCAACCTGACCGCTTAACCATACCTCACCCATTAAGCTTTGCTAGTCTTGATACCCTTGGAAATGAGATTGCTGAGTCCCTGTGACTCACAGATTAATACAACAACAGTTGCAGGTACAGGTAATGCGATGATTTTACGTGAGCGCGATGATTGTTTCTTTTGGAGTTCTTCTTCTTCATCGATCTAGGATGGGTTCCAGGACGGCAGCCTGGGATAGAAAGGATGGATGTCATTTTATCGTTTGATTTCGTCCGTAGTCAGACCCTGCTCTTATGTATGATGTTTGAATATGTTGTTGTATTGATGTGATCTTGATGTAGCTTGTGGCGAGTGTAAGCCAATTCCATATACTCATCTCTTCTTTACATGTACTTGTAATGATATCCATTCTTGCGAAACAACGAGATGCGCTTCTATCCCTGTCGAGGCTCTCAAGCCAAAATAAGGATAGGATCGCATTTTGGGCGTTACAATATTGGAGCGAAGAACCACTCGAGGGGAGCCACCTATGGGCCACAAGCCAACAGGGCACCCCCTAGGCCGTGCCCTGATGGCTTGTGGGGCCCACGTGGCTCCGTTGCGCGTGATTTCAACACTGAAAAATACTATAAATCCTAGAAACCCCAGAAATAAATAGAGACTCCTCGTTTCGCCGCCGCAACTCTCTGTATTGACGAAAAACCAATCTGGAGGCGTTCTAGTACCCTGCCGGAGAGGGAAACCATCACCGGTGGCCATCTTCATCATCCCGTCGGAGGCCATGACGAGGAGGGAGTAGTTCACCCTCGGGGTTGAGGGTAGGTACCAGTAGCTATGTGTTCAATCTTTCTCTCTCGTGTTCTTGAGATGACACGATCTTGATGTATCACGGGCTTTGTTAATATAGTCGGATCATATGATGTTTGTCCCTTGCTATCCTGTTGTGATGAATTGAATCTTTCCCTTTGAGATCTCGTTATGTTGGATTGAATATTTTGAATTTGAGAACACTTGATGTACTCTTGCGTGGGATACTCGTAGTGACCTGGGGGTATTCTATTGATTCACTTGATATATGTTGAGGCATCAACTTGCGGATTCTGGTGACCTTGGGGATCTATGCATATGGGTTGATTGCACGTTTTCATACCATGTTCTTCGATAGAAATCTTGGGGTGCTCCTTGACGTTCTTTGTGTCGGATTCAATATGATAGATCTGAAATTGTTTGATGCATGTCGCATAATTTACCCACGGATACTTGAGGTGAGATTGGAGTATCTAGGTGATATTAGGGTTGATTGATATGTATCATTGGTGTTATTTTACTACGAACTCTAGGGCTGTTTGTGACACTTATAGGAATAGCCCAAAAGATTGATAGGAAAGGATAACTTTGAGGTGGTTCTACTACCTACACCAATTTCATCTTATTGTTCTCCGCTAGATAGGAACTTTGGAGTGATTCCTTGTTGCACGCCGAGGGATGATTATATGATTCAACTATGTTAGCATTGTTGGGAGATTGCACTAGTGAAAGTATGAACCCTAGGCCTTATTTCTAAGCATTTATACAATGTTTTGCTCGCTGTTTTACACTTGATACCTTGTTGTTTTTATATTTCGGATAGACATGCATACCACACTTCAGAACTTCGTTTTTTTGCGTCCAAGAGCTGCAGCTCCAGATTGATGGTCGACATCAGCAAAGGTTGCAGATGCATCTATGATAGGTTAGTCTCTCAATACAGTAGTGTAGCATAGAATATTTAAATAGTAGTTAGACTATTGAAATAGTAGTATGTAAAGATAAAGAACGAACCAGCTACGTTCGAGTTGGATATGTTGCTCAAAGGGGTTTGTGGCACATCCAGTGATGAAGAAGCATGTGTTTGAGAGACTTCCTCATGGTTATTAATACCAATGACAGATGCCGCCTTTTTGTCTACTCAGGCCATGCGTCGCTTCTTGTTGTAGTCCGCTCTCTTCCAAATACACTAAAGCAAAAAATAAGAATATATAACTTATTCTTTTTGTGTCGACTACATATTAATCATCATCCAGTAAAGCATCAAATCAGAAGTGAAGCTTGTTCTTTTATTTTCCATTACGTATATAGAGTATAAACTGCTAGATACAAGTGTTATGACGTTACATATCTAGAAGAGAATTAAAATGCACTACTAGATTTCCCATTATAACCGAGGGTCAAATTACCATCGGATATTTTAGTTCACCGTCAGATTTCCTTATAACTGGCAGTACACCCTCGGCAATCTCCCGTCGGCTATGCTTGGTCGGCCATTACATTAATAGCCGACGGTACTACCGGCTATTATCTTCTCCCACGGTAATTACCTAACGGTGAGCCGTCGGGCATGTTTTCGTCGCCAGCCGTCCCACAGAAACTCGACGCCGTGGGTTATTTTGCTAAAGGGAATGCAATGTAGCAGGACATTGACGACAGGCATGTCTTTGCTAGAAATCATTGTTAAGGTCCCTTGGTTGCATATATTTTGCAACAACTAATGGAAAACGGTATTGCTACCAATGACAGATGCCGCCTTTTTGTCTACTCGATCCATATGTCACTTCTGGTTGTACTCCGCCCTCTTCTCGTCGGACCTTAGATCTAGCAAATGCTGATGAGTGGCAATGTTCTGAACATGTAGAAATAAAGTATTTGTTATTAGGGAGGAGGCAATAAGGAAGATATAAATTATTCTCAGTGAGATTGCCTAAATTTCGTATATTAGTGGGTCAATGAAAACATGTTCACAAAGTTAATAAGCTATTGCGTAGTAATTTTCGTGCCACTAGAGGAGTGAGTCGTGGTAGATTGGGAATGTGTAGATAATGGAGAGCACTGAAAATGTAATTGAAGTGACATTTTGTGAACCATATGAAGAGCTTAAACTCTCAATAATCAAACTCTAAAAGTAAATAATCATAACCATAGGCATCAAATTATGTTGTGTCTGAAACATAAACTAGATCATATGATGGGCAATCCCATTGCCGTGGGTATATTTCTTACTCAGAATGTTACCGACCATCTTTCTAGGTGAAAGCAAACTGCTAGCCTATTTAATATTTGAGAAATAAATTCTAGCCTATCTGGAATAAGTATATTGCTTCTAATTAGCATGTTAATGTTTCAACACTAATCTAACTACCATTATTATTTAAAAACAAAATCCAGTTCCGCATTCATGGTGGTTAATGCAAAATTTCCAGTCAAACCAGAAGGCCCTCAGGGATCTACATCAGAGATATCTCATATGCCTCCTGGACAGAAAGATAGTTGTTCTGGTATGTTTGATAATTCTTTCAAGCCGCAAGGGAAGTTCTCTATGGAAGAGATACTTAATACCGAGTTTCATGAAGGAAGTAATAGTTACGAATTGATGGGAAATTTTTCTATAGATGGATTCAACTTTGCGGCAGGAAAATGTTCCGTTCCATATAAGGAGTCCCTAACTGACCTCCATGAAAATAGACAACCAAAATGTGTTGTCCTAGAAAGTGGCATTGCAAGTGTGGTAGAAGCTGAAGTACCAATGAAAGATGCTAGTTCTTCACAAAATTATGTTGTTTCTTCTCAACATTCGCGAGATTATCCTTTTCACAGAACTGATCTAGTGGGGTTCAGTTTGTTGTCGTACTTCCCAAAAAAGGACCATATGCTGATAAGTTTACCCAATAGGATGACAAGTCCAACTGGACATGTAGACCATCCACCAATGCAAGATTTCTAGAACATGCATAATGATATGGTCGGATCATCAGAATATGGAGTTAATCTTATTCCAGTCCCGGGTGTGGATTAAGATGTGTTGCTTGATCTAAACAGAACTTATCAGGCTATAAATACTTATGTCTCCTATCTCCAGAATGGCCATGTGGATTCGACAGGTGTTTCATTTGTGAGCCATCTTGACAATTCATTCTACACAGGCATCACAGAATTTGTTTCAATCTACAGTTCATCCAAAGGAAACTTACTAGTGCGGGTTGTCGGCATCCTTTGGGCAGCAGTGGAGGACGCCGTCGCCCCCCCCACCCCACCCCCGCGCGAGCGCGCTGACAGCACATGACCAGCATGCAGTGGCACTCCCGAGTCTTGGGGTAGCAGGGGAGGAACGACCGGGGGCTGCTCCCCGGGGAAGCAGAAGAGGACCGGAGGGGACGACCACGGCGGGGGTGGTAGAGGATGAGTGGATCACGGCAGGCAGTGGAGGCCGATTAGATCGGCGATAGGCGGACTGCACAGGAGGCAACAAAGGATTAGCTGGCAGTGGACAGAGCGAGAGGCGGCAGAGGATCAGCGGGCGGCGGCGATGGCCCTTCGTCTGTGCTGCTCCGAACGCTGCTTCCGTCGTTTGGGAGGAGAAGGAACGGGTGGGCCGGGTGTAAGGACGTGCACAGCGGTTTTGTTTCCTTTTTCTGTAAGTGTGTGTAGCTTTAGCGTGGCTTGTTACGTTAAACAAGGAGTATTACAGGCCTTCAAATCTTGTACATGGACGGGCCTGATTGTTTCTATCCGCTCTCTCTCGTGTTTTATAGGGGTAGTAGATATAAGGTGAGCGGACTATGGATGGATATTCGCGGCCTCGATCGGAGTTTAATTATTTTAAATTATGCTCCTAGGAAAAATAATAAAGCATAAAATTTCTTATCTTTTAGTTGATTTGCGGCACTTATAAATATAAGAAAATGTTTGCGACATTTTATTTAAAATCCCACATTTCACACAAATATCCGTGATAGTTTAATTAAAATCATACATTTCAATCAAATGTTCGTGACATTTTCAGAAAATGTTTATAAAATGTAACTAAATGTTTGTGTAATTTTTAAAAATGTGCTTGGCAATATTCAAATAATGTTCATGACATTTTAAAAATTGTTTGTTAGGAATTTCAATTTCTATCAATTATTTGGTGTGCACATGGAAAGTCTTGATTATTTTAAGTAATTGCAATCAAGTTCAGAAACATTTCATACAAACTATTATGTCGACCCTTTTCATTTTATTAGAAAAACACATGTTTCCATTTTTGTGATATGTTGAAGTTAGTGTTAAATTGTTACAACGTCCATTTTGCATGATAAGCTTTCATTGCCACAAATCGATAACTTATTCAGGTTCCTACTAAAAAGACATGCAAAAGTGGTGCCTTCATCTGTTCGATTCAATATCCAATACGATTACATGTGTGGGTAAACGGGTGGATCACTATAGGCCTACAAGATGTATGAAAGCGACAAATCAGAATATACAACATGATATTCTTGTTTCGACTACATATTAATCATCATCCAAGTAAAGAAACAAATCTGAAGTGTGGCTTGTTATTTTATTGTCCTTTACGTATCTAGAGTATAAACTCGTGCATACAATTGTTATGACGTTACATATCTAGAAGAGCATTAAAATGGTATGAGGGCATTTTGCTAAAGGGGATGCAATGTAGCAAGACATTTAAGACATGCATGTTCTTACTTGAAATCAGTGTTTAGGTCCTTTGGTTGCATATATTTTGTAACAACTAATGGTAAACGATATTGCAGAATTGTTATTCTATAATATAGGTAATACTATGTCGGTTGCCCATTGACAATGAATACTGATGGTAATTCCGGGCCTCAGATCATTCTTCTATTCTATTTTTTCAATGTCCTAGGTATTTCGATGATCACAATTTTGGCAAGATAGAAGAAAATGTTGGATATATGCCATCGAGGAAATAAGAAATATTATTTATTTTCAGGTTTTAATTAATGTTTATATTTCTGTGCTATGATTGCAATGATTACTGAATAAGAGATTTAGAAGAAAACTCAATATTAGTTTATTAGTTTGTGTAAAGTTATTTATAAGGTTAGTTCCAAGGTGTTTGTAGCTAGATTGAAGAAAATTCTTTCAGAGATCAACTAACCAAACAGAGTGCTTTTGTTCCGAGGAGAATGATCATAGAGAAAATGGTACTGGCATATGAATCATAACACACAATCAAAAAATGAAACAACGGAAATATGGCATGTGCGCAATTAAGCATGACATGCATAATGCATACGACAGGGTGGAATGCGCGTTCCTGGCAAAGATTCAAACTTGGCTAGGTTTTAATGATGTGTTTATTAAGCTAATCATGGCTTGTTTTACAACGGGTAAATGTATGGTGAGGTCTAAGGGACAAGAAACAAAACTTATTACTCCATCTCAAGGCCTCCTACAACATGATTCTTTGTCTCCATACCTTTTTATCCTTTGTCTGGAGGGCCTCACGAGTTTGTTAGGGGACGCTGAAGAAAATAATGCTATTAAGGATGTTAATGTGTGGTGTAATAGTCAAACGGTCTCAAACCTCCTATTTGCACACGATTCATTGATTCTTATGTATGCTCATGCGCAGAATTCGGCTATACTACGACAAGTTCTTCATTCCTATTTTGCAACGTCAGGTTGATTGTTCAGTGAAGCTAAATGCAATATTTTCTTTCAGTCCTTGAACTCACGGATAAATATTTGGGTCGACTGCCTCTTGTTCGTATTGATTGATACGATTGTTTCGAACATCTTATTAATAGAGTCAACAAAAGGCTAAAACTCTATTATAATTAGGTATGAGTGACAAACATTTAGTAGAAATTGACTTTTTTTGTCCGAACATCTTCAAAGGGCAAGGACTAACCACAATTCATATGGTAGGGATTGATTGATCATGTCTACATGGGAAACTAAGAGAAGACCCCGTATGAAGCCTTGTCATTCACAAGAAAATCGGTCGAAAACATAGACAATAATCCGCCATATAGCTAACCTACATCAGGAGCACCGCCATATGAAAGCCCCATCATGCAGACTCGACCAATCACAACACACACAAATATGGCCTGCCACCATTGGCATCACCATTTATGGCAACCATCGTGCCCATGACATGACGACAACTCTAGAAACACGTGTCACATTCGATTATAGAAAGCTCTATTTTTGATTATATAAACGATGAGCGCAATTAATTGGAATTATACACACTCATCTATTTTCCTCCTAATATAAGTTGAGTGGGGTATAGGCTGGATATTCGCGGCCTCGATTGGGTTTTAATTAATTTAAATTATGCTCCTAGCAAAGCAACCGTAAATTTGCTTATCTTTTAGTTGATCTGTGCAACTTTTAAATATAAGAAAATAGTCATGATATTTTAATTAAATTCACATAGTTCAAAGTAATGTTCGCGACATTTTAATTAAAAATAATGCATTTCAGACAAATGTTTGTGACATTTTCCAAAAATATTTATATAAATTATATAAATGTTTGTGTAATTTAAAAATATGTTTGATAACATTCAACAATTTCATGACATCTAAAATATATATTATTTTGGGAACTTCAATCTCTAACAATTAATTGGTGTGCACATGGAAAGTCTTGATTATTTTAAGTGATAGCAATCAACTTCCGAAACATTCCACTCAAATGGCATCTCGTTCCTTTTCACTTTATTACATAAACAGAAGTTTCCATTTTTTGTAGATATGTATAAGTGAGTGTTAAATATTTACTTTGTCCATTTTGCTGATAAGCTTCCATTGCCACTAATAGATAATTTACTCAGGTTCCTACTAAAATTTCATGCATAAGCGGTGCTTTAATGTACTTGGTTCTATATCCAATACAATTACATGTATCGGAAAAACTGTGGCTCATTATGGGCCTTCCAAATATACTAAAGCAAAAAGTCAGAATATGTAACTTGTTATTTTTGTGTCGACTACATCTTAATCATCATCCAATAAAGCATCAAATCAGAAGTGAAGCTTGTTCTTTTATTTTACGTTACGTATATAGAGTATAAACTGCTAGGTACAAGTGTTATGACGTTACATATCCAGAAGAGCATTAAAATGGTATATGGGACATTTTGTTAAAGGGAATGCAATGTAGGAAGATATCGACGACATACATGTTCTTTGCTAGAAATCATTGTTAAGGTCCTTTGGTTGCATATATTTTGCAACAACTAATGCTAAACGGTATAGCTATCAATGACAGATGCCGCCTTTTTGTCTGCTCGGTCCATACGTCGCTTCTGGTCGTACTCCGCTTTCTTCTCATCGGACATTCGTGCATACCAATTTTTACCACTTTTGGGGTTTTCACCTGCTTGATTTATGTTTGAGTTGGTTATATTTCTCAAAGGTATTCGTTGCACATCCAGTGATGAAGAAGCATGTGTTTGATAGACTTACTTATTGTTAATACGAATGACAAATGCAGCCTTTTTACCACATTTTGGTTTTTGAACCGCTTGATTTGCGGTCTCATGAGTAGGCGTATTCGTCAGATCTTTAACTGGGGTACGCTCCCCTCATCCTAACGCATGCGGACGATGATTCCTCGTCTGTGGCATGTTAAGAAAATGGGGAACATCATAAATCAGTAAATTGGAAAATCGATGCTACACAGGAATCTTAAGAGTAGGTATGCAGAGTTCTCATGTAATATTAGGATGTTCAATTCTTAAATGTTGCAAACGCATTATTAAGTAAAACTATCAAGTGTTGAAGTAAATCTAAAAATGTGACGAAAAGGACCTTCGATGTAGCAAATGCTGATTAGTGGAATGTTCTGAACATGTAGAAATAAAGTATTTGTTATTAGGGAGGAGCCAAAAAAGAAGATATAAATTATTCTTAGTGAGATTACCTAAATTTCGTATATTAGTGGTTCAATGAAAACATGTTCAGAAAGTTTTGAAGCTATTGCGTAGTAATTTTCGTGCCACTTGAGGAGTGAGTCGTGGTAGATTGGGAATGTGTAGATAATGGAGAACATTCAAAAGGTAATTCAAGTGACATTTTGTGAACCATATGAAGAGCTTAAACTCTCAATAATCAAACTCTAAAAGTAAATAAAGAAACTTTGAAAGTTAATAATCATAACCACATGAATCAAATTGTGTTGTGTATGAAACATAAACTAGATCATATGATGGGCAATCCCATTGTTGTGGGTGTATTTCTTACTCGGAATGTTACAGGCCATCTTTCTAGGTGAAAACAAACTTCTAGCTTATTAAATTTTTGAGAATTAAATTCTAGCCTATCTGGAATAATTATCTTGCTTCTAATTAGCATGTTATTGTTTCAACATTAGTCTAACTACCATTATTATTTAAAAACAAAATCCAATTTTGCTTTCATGGCGGTTAATGCGAAATTTCCAATCAAACCAGAAGGCCCTCAGCGATCTACATCAGAGATATCCCATATGCATCTTGGACAGAAAGATAGTTGTTGTGGACTATTTGGTGATTCTTTCAGGCTGCAAGGGAAGTTCCCTGTTGAAGAGATACTTAATACCAAGTTTCATGAAGGAAGTAATAGTAATGAATTGATGGGAAATTTTTCTGTAGATGGATTCAACTTTGCAGTAGGAAAATGTTCAGTTGCATATGAGGAGTCCCTAACTGACCTCCATGAAAATAGGAAACCAAAATGTCTTGTCCCAGAAAGTGGCATTGAAAGTGTTGTAGAAGTTGAAGTACCAATGAAAGATGCTAGTTCTTCACAAAATTATGTTGTTTCTTCTCAACATTCGCTAGATTATCCTTTCCGCAGAACTGATCCAGTGTGGTTCAGTTTGTTGTCGTATTTCCCAGAAAAGGACCACATGATGATAAATTTATCCAATAGGATGACAAGTTTAACTGGACATGCAGAGCATCCACCAATGCAAGATTTCTAGAACATTTGTAATGATATGGTCGGATCAGTAGAATATGGAGCTAATCTTATTACAGTCTCGGGTGTGAATAAAGATGTGTTGCTTGATCTAAACAGAAATTATCAGGCTATAAATACTTATGTCTCCTATCTCTAGAATGGCCATGTGGATTCGATGGGTGTTCTGTTTGTCAGCCATATGGACAATTCATTCTGCACAGGAATCGGGGAATTTGTATCAATCTACACTTCATCTAAAGGAAACTTACTCATGCAGGTTGTCGGCGTACTTTGGGCAGCAGAGGAGGACGCCGCCGCCGCCCCGCGCTCACGGCAGAGGACCATCGGGCAGTGGCAGCGCTCCCAAGTTCTTGGGGTAGCAGGGGAGGACCGGCGGGGGGCTGCTCCCCGGGGAAGCAGAAGAGGACCGAAGGGGACGACCGCGGCGGGGGCCGTAGAGGATGAGTGGATCGCGACGAGTGGCGGAGGCCGATTGGATCATGGAGAGGCGGACGACGCGGGAGGCGGCAGAACATTGGCTGGCAGTGGACGGAGCGGGAGGTGGCGGAGGATCGGCAGGCGACGGCGGAGGCCCTCCATTTGTGCTGCTGTGAACTCTGCTTCCGTCGCTTGGGACGAGAAGGAATGGGCGGAGCGGGTGTAAGGACATGCGCATTGGTTTTGTTTCCTTTTTTCTATGAAAGTGTGGGTAGCTTTAGTGTGGCTTGTTACGTTAAACATGGAGGATTACAGGCCTTCAGATCTTCTACATGGACGTGCCTGATTGTTTCTATCTGCTCTCTCTCATGCTTTTATTAGGTAGTAGATATAAGGTCAGCGGAGTATGGATGGATATTCACGGCCTCGATCGGCTTTTAATTACTTTCAATTATGCTCCTAGGAAAAGTAAGAAAGCATAAAATTTCTTATCTTTTAGTTGATTTGTGCCACTTATAAATATAAGCAAATGTTCGTGACATTTTAATTAAAATCCCACATTTCAAATAAATATTCGTGATAGTTCAATTAAAATCATGCATTTCAAACAAATGGTCGTGACATTTTTAGAAAATGTTTATACAATGTAACTACATGTCTGTGTAATTTTGAAAAATGTGCTTGGTAATATTCAAAAAATGCTCATGACATTTTAGAAATTGTTTGTTAGGAATTTCAATTTCTATCAATTATTTGGTGTGCACATGTAAAGTCTTGATTATTTTAAGTAATTGCAATCAAGTTCAGAAACATTTCATACAAACTATCATGTCGTTCCTTTTCATCTTATTAGAGAAACGCAAGTTTCCATTTTTTTTATATGCTGAAGTGAGTGTTAAATCGTTACAACGTCCATTTTGCATGATAAGCTTCCATTGCCACAAATCGGTAATTTATTCAGGTTCCTACTAAAAAGACATGCAAAAGTGGTGCCTTGATCTTATCAATTCTATATCCAATACAATTACATGTGTGGGTAACGGGTGGATCACTATAGGCCTGCAAGATGTATGAAAGTGACGAATTAGAATATACAACATGTTATTCTCGTTTTGATTACATCTTAATCATGATTCGAGTAAAGCAACAAATCAGAACTGCGGCTTGTTATTTTATTGTCTATTATGTATCTAGAGTATAAACTCATACATACAATTGTTATGACGTTACATATCTAGAAGAGCATTAAAATGGTATGAGGGGCGTTTTGCTAAAGGGGACGCAATGTAGCAAGACATTTAAGACATGCATTTTCTTTGCTTCAAATTAGTGTTTAGGTCCTTTGGTAGCATATATTTTGTAACAACTAATTGTAAACGGTATTGCGGCATTGTTATTCTATAATATAGGTAATACAATGTCGGTTGCCCATTGACAATGAATAATGATGGTAATTCTGGGCCTCAGATCATTCTTCTATGCGATTTTTTTCAACGTCCTAGGTATTTCGACAATCACAATTATGGCAAGGCAGAAGAAAATGTTGGATACATGCCATCGAGGTAATAAGAAAATAGTATTTATTTTCATCTTTTTAATTATTGTTTATATTTCTGTGCTATGATTGCAATGATTATTGAATACGAGATCTAGAAGAAAACTCAGTATTATTTTATTAGTTTTTGTAAAGTTATTTATAAGGTTAGTTCCAAGGTGTTTCAACATTTCTCATCACTGTTTTTTCCTGAACCACAACCACGGAAGAAAGTTGAAGTACTAATAGTGATTGCCTGCGGAGTGGGGAAGACATGAATAAAACACGACTATTACAAGGTTTCCTGCTTGGCAGGCTCATTTTTATTAAATGTATAAAGTATAAAACCCCTCTTTCTCTAATTTAGAATTAGAAGGAATTCCACTAACAACACAACGTAATTAACACAATTCATTAGAACAGCTTCCATTGAGTCTCTGCACCTATCCTTTTCCATTGTATTCTAGTTCAAGAACCCCTTCTCAAAACACGGATTTGGCTCAGGGTTGCCCTTTTTTACTTCCAAGGGGCTAGATTGAAGTCAATTCTTCGGAGATCAACTAACCAAACATAGTGCTTTTGTTCCGGGGAGAATGATCATAGGTAACATTGTTGTGGCATATGAATCATCACACACAATCAAGAAAAAGGAAACAAGGGAAATATGACATGTGCGCAATTAAGCATGACATGCATAATGCATTCGACAGGGTGGAATGTGTGTTCCTAGCAAAGATTCAAACTTTGGTCGGTTTAATGATGTGTTTATTAAACTAATCATGACTTGTTTTACAATGGGTAAATATATGGTGAGGTCTAAGGGACAAGAAACAAAATTTATTACTCCATCTCAAGGCCTCCTACAACATAATCCTTTGTCTCCATACCTTTTTATCCTTTATGTGGAGGGCCTCACGAATTTGTTAGGAGACGCTGAAGAAAATAATGCTCTTAAGGAAGTTAATGTGTGGTGTAATGGTCAAACGGTCTCAAACCTCCGATTTGCACACACCTCATTGATTCTTATGTAGGCACATGTGTATAATTCGGCTATACTACGACAAGTTCTTCATTTCTATTTTGCAACGTCAGGTTGATTGTTCAGTGAAGCTAAGTGCAATATTTTCTTTCAGTCCTTGAACTACGGTGGAAGAAGTGGTATCTATTTGTTTGGAATTAAATATAATTAGGAAAACACTCATGGATAAATATTTGGGTCTAGTGCCCCTTGTTGGTATTGATTGATATGATTGTTTCGAACATCTTATTGATAGAGTCATCAAAAGGCTAAAACTCTATTAGCATTAGGTATGAGTGACAAACATTTAGTAGAAATTGACTTTTTTTGTCCGAACGTCTTCAAAGGGCAAGGACTAACCATAATTCATATGGTAAAGATGGATTGATCATGTCTACAAGGGAAACTAAGAGAAGACCCCGTATGATGCCTTGTCATTCACAAGAAAATCGGTCGAAAACATAGACAATAAGCCGCCATGTAGCTAAACTACATCAGGAGCACCGCCATATGAAAGCACCATCCTGCAGACTCGGCCAATCACAACACACACAAATATGGCCTGCCACCATTGGCATCACAGTTTATGTCAACCATCGCGCCCATGATGAGACGATAACTCTAGAAACACGTGTCACATTCAATTATAGAAAGCTCTTTTTTTATTATATAAATGATGAGCGCAATTAATTGGAATTATACACACTCATCTATTTTCCTCCTAATATAAGTTGAGCGAGGTATAATGTTGGATATTCGCGGCCTCGATTGGGTTTTAATTATTTTAAATTATGCTCCTAGCAAAGCAAGCGTAAAGTTTCTTATCTTTTAGTTGATTTGTGCCACTTTTAAATATAAGGAAATGGTCATGATATTTTAATTAAATTCATATAGTTCAAACAAATTTTCAGGATATTTTAATTTAAAATAATGCATTTTAGACAAATGTTCATGACATTTTCCGAAAACATTTATATAAAGTAAGTAAATGTTCGTGTAATTTAAAAATATGTTTGATAACATTCAAAAACATTCATGACATTTTAAAAAATTATTATTTCGGGAATTTCAATTTCTATCAATTAATTGGTGTGCACATGGAAAGTCTTGATTATTTTAAGTGATAGCAATCAACTTCCGAAACATTCCACTCAAATGGTATCTCGTTCCTTTTCACTTTGTTACATAAACACAAGTTTCCATTTTTTTTGTAGATATGTATTAGTGAGTGTTAAATATTTACTACGTCCATTTTGTTGATAAGCTTCCATTGCCACAAATAGATAATTTACTCAGGTATCTACTAAAATGTCATGCATAAGTGGTGCTTTGATCTACTCATTTCTATATCCAATACAATTACATGTATCCGGAAAAAGGTGGCTCAATTTAGGCTTTCCAAATATACTAAAGCGAAAAATCAGAATATGTAACTTGTTATTTTTGTGTCGACTACATCTTAATCATCATCCAATAAAGCATCAAATCAGAAGTGAAGCTTGTTCTTTTAGTTTCCGTTACGTATCTAGAGTACAAACTGCTAGATACAAGTGTTAGGACCTTACATATATAGAAGAGCATTTAAATGGTATGTGGGGCATTTTGTTAAAGGGAATGTAATGTAGCAGGACATTGACGACAGACATGTTCTTTGCTAGAAATCATTGTTAAGGTCCTTTTGTTGCATATATTTTGCAACAACTAATGGTAAACGGTATTGCTACAAATGACAGATGCCGCCTTTTTGTCTGCTCGGTCCATACGTCTCTTCTGGTTGTACTCCGCTCTTTTCTCATTGGACATTCGTGCTTACCAATTTTATTTTGGGTATTTCAACCGCTTGATTTACGTTTGAGTTGGTTATATTGCTCAAAGGGGTTCGTTGCACATCCAGTGATGAAGAAGCATGTGTTTGACAGACTTCCTTATTGTTCATATGAATGACAGATGCAACCTTTTTACCACATTTTGGTTTTTGAACCGCTTGATTTGCGATCTCATGAGTAGGTGTATTCATTAGATCTATAAATGGGGAACGCTCCCCTGATCCTAACGCATGCGGACAATGATTCCTATTATGTGGCATGTTAAGAAAATGGGGAACAACATAAATCAGTAAAATGGAAAAATGATGCTACACGGGGATCGTAGGAGTAGGTATGCAGAGTTCTCATGTAATATTTGATGCTCAATTCTTAAATGTTGCAAACATTGTAAGTACAAACTCTCAAGTTTTGAAGTAAATCTAAAAATGTGACGAAAAGAACCTTAGATGTAGCAAATGTTGATGAGTGTCAGCGTTCTGAACATGTAGAAATAAAGTATTTGTTATTAGGGAGGAGGCAAAAAAGAAGATATAAAATATTCTTAGTGAGATTGCCTAAATTTCGTATATTAGTGGATCAATGAAAACATGTTCAGAAAGTTCAGAAGCTATTGCGTAGTAATTTTCGTGCCACTTAGTGAGTCGTGGTAGATTGGGAATGTGTAGATAATGGAGAGCATTAAAAAGGTAATTCAAGTGACATTTTTTTGAACCATATGAAGAGTTTAAACTCTCAATGGTCAATCTCTAAAAGTAAGTAACCAAACTCTGAAAGTAAATAATCATAACCAAAGGCATCTAATTATGTTGTGTATCAAACATAAACTTGATCATATGTTGGGCAATCCCATTATTGTGGGTGTATTTCTTACTCAGAATGTTACCGGTCATCTTTCTAGGTGAAAGCAAACATCTAGCCCATTAATAGAATTAAATTCCAGCATATCTTGAATAAGTATCTTGCTTCTAATTAGCATGTTATTGTTTCAACATTAGTCTAACTACCATTATTATTTAAAAAGAAAATCCAGTTTTGCTTTCATGGCGGTTAATGCGAAATTTCTAGTCAAACTAGCAGGCCCACATGGATCTACATCAGAGATATCCTATATGCCTCCTGGACAGAAAGATAGTTGTTCTGGACTATTTGGTTATTCTTTCAAGCTGCAAGGGAAGTTCTCTGTTGAAGAGATACTTAATACCGAGTTTCATTAAGGAATTAATAGTAATGAATTGATGGGAAAATTTGATGTAGATGGATTCAACTTTGCAACAGGAAAATGTCTAGTTCCATTTAGGGAGTCCCTAACTGACCTCCATGAAAATAGGCAACCAAAGTGTGTTGTCCTAGAAAGTGTCATTGCAACTGTGGTAGAAGCTAAAGTACCAATGGAAGATGCTAATTGTTCACAAAACTCTGTTGTTTCTTTTCAACATTCGCCAGATTATCCTTTGTCGTACTTCCCCGAAAAGGACCACATGATGGTAAATTTATCCAATAGGATGACAAGTTTAATTGGGCATGCAGAGCATCCACCAATGCAAGATTTTCAGAACGTGTGTAATGATATGGTCGGATCATCAGAATATGGAGTTAATCTTATTCCAGTCCCAGGTGTGAATAAAGATGTGTTGCTTGATCTAAACAGAAATTATCAGACTATAAATACTTAAGTCTCGTAACTCTAGAATGGCCATGTGGATTCGACGGATGTTCCGTTTGTCAGCCATCTGGACAATTCATTCTGCACAGGCATCGCAGAATTTGTATCAATCTAGTCGGCGTCCTTTGGGCAGTTGAGGAGGACGTCGTCGCCGCCCCGCGCTGACAACATAGGATGAGCAGGCAGTGGTAGCGCTCCCGAGTTCTTGGGGTAGCGGGGGAGGACCGGCGGGGGGCTGCTCCCCGGGGAAACAGAAGAGGACCGGAGGGGATGACCGCGGCGGAGGCGGCAGAGGATGAGTGGATCGCGGAGGGTAGTGGAGGCCGAGTGTGAGGGAGTCCTGGATTAAGGGTTCCTCGGACAGCCGGTCTATTTCATATGGGCCGGACTCATGGGCTGCTCGCTGAGTATTGGATTGATCGAAGGCCCCGTCGCCAGGGAGGAAGCCTCAGGAGTCGTGGTGTGTCTTCCAAGTTTGAGATAGTAGATAGGCATGTTTTTTCCCTTCGATGTGCAACCGACCATGTGTAACCCTAGGGACCCTCGGTGTCTATATAAGCCAAAGGGTTTTAGATTGTAGGACAGAGAAACTCATCTAGGGTTTTAGCTATCTGATCTCGAGGTAGATCAACTCTGTAACCTTCATACCATCAATATAATCGAGCAGGACGTAGGGTTTTACCTCCATAGGAGGGCCCGAACCTGGGTAAACATCGTCTCCTTCGTCCCTTGTTACCATCGATCCTAGTCTCACAGCTCGGGACCCCCTACCCGAGATCTGCCGGTTTTGACACCGACATTGGTGCTTTCATTGAGAGTTCCGTTGTGATCGCCAAAGGAATCGATGGATCGCCCTGTCATAAGCAATGAAATCTGCAGCCAGGATGCCCCCATCCCTGGTCAGATCTTCACAGGCGGCGACATCTTTTCGCGTGCCGACCCGACCGGCCATCTTGGCCAGATCGGAAGCTTCTTCCCCGATCAAGAAATCAGATTCGGAACCCTAGAGTTCGTTGCTGATTCACGGGGAGAGCTTGTCTTGATGGAACCCTCAGATCTCATGGAGAAGCCCGCAGATCCCGACGCCTCAACGCCGGAAGCATCGGGCCCCGCCTCTGAGGTGGCCTTCACTCTTGCGCTGTCCAGAACGCCCAACCCAGTCGCCGTGCCCAGATCCGCCGCGGCCGAACACAACCTGGATTCGCTATCAAGCGATTCCGGAACCATGACGCTGCGGATCGACCCCATGCCCTTCGGCGACACGCGCCCCACCGACGTCTCGTCCCTAAGCGAGCTGCTTGATCGGATTCACACCATGTGTCAGTGTCAAAACCGGCGGATCTCGGGTAGGGGGTCCCGAGCTGTGAGACTAGAATCGATGGTAACAAGGGACGAAGGAGATGATGTTTACCCAGGTTCGGGCCCTCCTATGGAGGTAAAACCCTACGTCCTGCTCGATTATATTGATGGTATGAAGGTTACAGAGTTGATCTACCTCGAGATCAAATAGCTAAAACTCTAGATGAGTTTTTCTACCTCGCAATCTAAAACCCTCCCGGTTTATATAGACACCGGGGGGTACCTAGCGTTTATACATGACAGGTCCCCTGCCGAGGATGGAGATGTCGATTTCCTCATCTTGACTTGGAGTGCACAACACGCCTTCGGGACTTTCTTCTAGAATGAGGGCTCTCAATGTATCCGGCCCTTCCTGCGATAGTCAGAGAGCGGCCCACCAAGCCGGCCTTTTAGAAGATAGGCCTACGGCCCGAGGACCCCTTAATCCAGGACTCCCTCAGTAGCCCCCGAACTAGCCCCCAACGCCAAGGGTCTTAGTTCCAGCTGCTCCATGTGATCAGAGTCTTCGGCTTGTGGGACGAGTTCTTCTTCCCATTTAATGATCGGCTGAGACTAGTTCGGCCTCCGATGACGCGTAGCTTTTCCGATCATATGATCGTCCGGATACCGTGAGTTTCTTAGCCCCGAAGGCCAAACGTCAAGGTGTAAATAGTGTTTTTCTGACAACCTTTCTGACGAAGGGTCGTGGCCTACCACGACCGCTGAACCAGTTATGAGAACTCGATTCGCGGTTCGAGGCCGTTTTTACACTGGCACGATTCATCAATGCATAAATCGTGCTCCGTTTCACACGGGATATGATTAATCATCTCAAGTTTCTTTACGTGTGTATAACGACACACGCGTCTTGGGAAGTGGAGGGATTTGCGGCGCAGTAAAGGGAGGCTAATCGGTGACACGCCTTATAAAAAGGAAAAAACCCCAAGGCTTATTCACGCTTCCCATTCGCATCCTCCGCTTCCTCAATCTCCCCAAGCTTCAAGAGCCCAGATCCAGTTCTTCCTCGACTTCTCCTCCGAGCTTAACCATGGCTGGTTCCGGCTCCAACGGCAAGTGGGAGGCCTCCACGGTCACCGAAAGGACATTAGGGACCTAAAGCTTGCCGGCTACCTCCCCGCCAACGTCTTCCATCGTGCTCCGGAGGAGAACCAAGTGGTTCCCACCCCCAAGCCAGGCGAGAGGGTGGTGTTCGTCCCCCATTTCATCCGTGGACTGAGCTTCCCGCTCCACCCCTTCGTCAGGGGTCTAATGTATTTCTACGAGTTGGATTTCCACGATCTCCCCCCGAATTCCTTTATGCACATATCGGCATTTATCATTGTCTGCGAAGCCTTCCTATGGGTCGAACCACACTTCGGCATGTGGCTCAAGGTCTTCAACGTCAAGCCGAAGACTGTCGCGGGCGAGCACGCAGACTGCAGAGGAGCGGTGATCAGCAAGCTCCCCCCCGTCAGATGGCCGACTAGCACCTTCATCGACACCGTCAAGATCTGGCAAAAGGAGTGGTTCTATATCACCGAGCCAAGAGAAGAGGGTCAGGTTGCTCCAGCCGAGTTCAGATCCGGATCCCCCCCCCCCCCGAGATTGACCTCATGGCTCAGGAAGGGCCTTGATTGGGGGTCGGATGCAGAGGTAGAAACGCTGCAGAAACGCATCTCCTCGATGATCAAGGCCAAGATCGAACTAAACAACGTGGTCCAGATCATGCTTCGACGCCGCATCCTTCCCTGCTAGCGCCGGGCCTCACCCATGTGGGCTTACCAGCTTGACAATGAGCCTACAGTACGCCAACTCTTCCGCACTACTCCTGAGAAACTGTGGAAGGCGGTTTTCAAGCCCCGGAAGAGCTGGCCAGCCGAGAAGGAGGATTCTGGCCTAAGCGCCGATAACCCTCCCACCCAGGTACGATGTAATTTCAATCAACCGGCTCTGTTTTTTGACAAAGGGACTAAACCTTTCCCCTCATCTTTGCAGAAATGGTTGAGCAAGGCCACGGGAATCAACTGCCTGGCACCACAGCCTGAAGACCGCATGTCGGAGCTGTTGTCGAAGATGCTCGTCGTGGCGCCGTACAAGGCGCCATATAAGAAAGAGAAGAAGAAGAAAGATGGTCTCCGCATAAGGGACCAGCCGGACGCCATGTCCGAGGAAACTCATGCCTCCTATACCCATGAGGAAGAGCATGAGGATGGGGGGGAAGGCGATTCCCCCCTCACAAGAAAGAGGGCGGCGTCACCGGACGCCGTAGAGGAGGTACCTCCTCCTGCCCCGAAGAGGGCACGTCGGCCGAGGTTAATCCTGGCCGACGATAGCTCGGACTCGGATGCTGAGTCCGAGGACTTCGAGAAGGTTCCCCAAAGGAACCTAAGGGTCAAGCCCCCAGCTCGAAGGTATGAATCCGAAGACTTCCTAAGTCATTTATACAAAGCTTTCTAATGTTCTAAATGCAAGAACGCCTCTTGATTCGCAGCCCACCACGCGTTCTCCCCACCGACCAAATTTCGGACGGGGAGTCTTCACCTGCCGAGCTGGCGGAGAGTGGGACTGTGTCACACACCACACCTCTAGGGGCCGCGAAGGATGCCGCGGAAGTGTCATCCCGCCAGGCTCCTTTGGAGCCGAACACAGGCGGCGGGGGCGACGACGTTATGGCCAAGGTTAATGCCTCAGCCGCCGAAGACCGAGGGGAGGAGCCCCTCCCGACTACTGAGGAGGAAGGACAAAGGAATGTCCAGTCCCCTCTGAGGTCATCTCCGGAGCGCATTGTGCCTCCGGAGCTACCAGTTCAATCCCCGGTCAGAGATCACCACCGGCGCCACCGATGACCGGGTGGCCGGTCATGGAGGAGGCTCTATCGAGCGCCTCCATCTCCGAGGATCACCGCACTCTCATGGGTGCGGTTTTGCAAGGCATTCAGTCCGTTGATAGCAGACTGAAAGAGGCCTTCAATGGTCTATTGACGGGCTTCAAGGTGAGCCACGTAATACTCTTTTCCTAAAGATTTTAATTTTATTAGGTTTGTGCTATCGTTATGTATATATAGCAGCCCCTGAGCCCTGGGTGTGTTTGAAGAAAACCCACCCGGGGGTCAAAAACACATAAGTAACCAACAATGCACAAGACTTTATTCGTCCCATAATGTACTAACAACCCTTAAGAGGGCTAAGCACAAGATCATATCGTTGACAGTTTGGGGGTTTGAGCACACATAGACTGATGTATATTTATTGTTTGTAGGCCTCATCATCGGCGGCGGCCATTAATGCTGCGGAGCTTACCGAGCTAAATCGGAAGCTCAAGAGCTCCGAAGAGGAGCTTGACGCTCTGAACAAGAGGTTCGACGAGGCGCAAGGTAAGCCAAATTGTAATATCCGAGCTTTCCATCATTAGTAATCCATACTGTTGACTTGGTATGTTTATATGTTTATTGCTTACATAGCCTCGGCTAAGGAGGTCGAGAAGCTCAAGGCCGAGCTGCAAGAAATGAAGCAAGAGGCCGCGGACGAGAAGGCAGCAGCCGAACAAGCATCAGACGCGCTCTCTGCCTTGAAAACCGCGAGTGCCAAGCATGAGGCTCGGTGGAGGAGGTTCAGCAGGAGCTCAAGGACGCCAGCCTGAAGTGCGAGGACCTTGAGCAGAAGGGCAAGGAACAAGCCACCGAGCTATCCACGCTGAAATCCGATCTCCAAAAGGAGCGGGTGGATAGGCGGTTCTTTGAAGAACAGATCCGCCAAGTCAAGGCTATCACAAATGGTAAGCCGTATTTACTATAGTGTGCCTTTGGTGATAGCAGGTTCGCATTGCTCACCCAGGTGTGGCGTTCCTCAGGCGCCTGTTCGGACCTCCAGAAGAGCGTAGTAGACGCGAACCAGTTCTATGCTTCGCGAGAAGAAGGAGATGAGGCTCGGCTCTTTTGGGCGCAGTTTGAAGCCCCCGAGTGCTCTCCTCTTCTCATCGAGCAGATGAAGCAGTTGATGGAGCTACACAGGATGGGGGAGCCGGCCATGAAGGATCTCTGCATCCGGCTATGGCCCGATGAGCCATTGCCGAGCAGCTACTTCGGCCTGGAGCAGAAGCTAAGCGACGCTGCACCTCGGATTGATGCGTTAAAGCGTTCTACCTGCATTGAGGGAGCTCGGATGGCCTTTGCAAGAACCATGATGCACTGGCCGAGGCTCAATCCGACCGAGATGGCTACCGCAGCACCGCCCCCTGGAAAGGAGTACAGGTGCCCCGAGCGATACTTCTCCGCAGTGATGGAGGGTGCTCGGGAGATAGAGGCTCAATGTTCTAAGGATAAATTTTATGAATGAGCGCGTTGTAATGTGTCCGAAGACTTTTTAACGCTTTATGATGATGTTGCATGGTTTATCATGTCTTTTAAATTTTGCATTCGCTATGACTCTCATGTGGCCGTTTAATCTGAAAGTTGCGAGTCGTCGGCTTCAGCCCCCACGTAGATACTACGCGGGGTGTCTCTACCTCCGCACTGTGACCCTTAGCCGAGGTATCGTTGCCTGAAGGCGGTAGTGCGAGGGGGACAAGGCAATCAGACTATGATGCTTTATTGCTTTCACTTAGCCGTAGGAGCGTGAAAAAGGAACGCGGGGGCTGATGACTAGCCTGTTGGAAATATGCCCTAGAGGCAATAATAAATTGGTTATTATTATATTTCCTTGTTCATGATAATCGTTTATTATCCATGCTATAATTGTATTGATTGGAAACTCAAATACATGTGTGGGTAGATAGACAACACTGTGTCCCTAGTAAGCCTCTAGTTGATTAGCTCGTTGATCAAAAGATGGTGAAGGTTTCCTAGCCATGGACATGAGATGTCATTTGATAACGGGATCACATCATTAGGAGAATGATGTGATGGACAAGACCCAAACTATAAACGTAGCATATGATCGTGTCAGTTTATTGCTATTGTTTTCTGCATGTCAAGTATCTGTTCCTATGACCATGAGATCATGCAACTCACTGACACCGGAGGAATACCATGTGTGTATCAAACGTCGCAACGTAACTGGGTGACTATAAAGATGCTCTACAGGTATCTCCGAGGGTGTCTGTTGGGTTGGCATGGATCAAGACTGGGATTTGTTACTCCGTGTGACGGAGAGGTATCTCAGGGCCCACTCGGTAATACAACATCACAATGAGCCTTGCAAGCAATGTGACTAAAGTGTTAGCCACGAGATCTTGTATTACGGAACGAGTAAAGAGACTTGCCGGTAACGAGATTGAACTAGGTATAGAGATACCGACGATCGAATCTCGGGCAAGTAACATACCGAAGAACAAAGGGAACAACATACGGGATTAACTGAATCCTTGACATAGAGGTTCGACCGATATAGATCTTCGTAGAATATGTAGGAGCCAATATGGGCATCCAGGTCCCGCTATTGGTTATTGATCGTAGAGGTGTCTCGATCATGTCTACATAGTTCTCGAACCCGCAGGGTCTACACACTTAACGTTTGGTGACGATTGGTATAGTTGAGTTATTGTGTTGGTGACCGAAGGTTGTTCGGAGTCCCGGATAAGATCTCGGACATGACGAGGATCTCCGGAATAGTCCGGAGGTAAAGATTGATATATGTGATAATAGTGTTTTGATCTCCGGAAGAGTTCCGGAGTTCATCGGAAGGGGTTCCGGATGTTTACCGAAGTGTTCGGGTGCAGCAACACTTTATATGGGCCAAAAGGAATAAGCCCACGAGGTATTGGAAAGTGCAAAAGGTAGTTTTGCTGCCGCGTAAGCGGTACTACCGCTTGTGTGAAGCGGTACTACCGCCCAAGCGGTACTACCGCTTGTGTGAAGCGGTACTACCGCCCAAGCGGTACTACCGCTTGTGGAGCGGTACTACCGCTTGTGCGCGGTACTGCAGGGATCCGAGTTGGACTCTTTCCCTGCGGGCCAAACCGACCTTGTGCGGGCAAAACCGACCTGGAGGAGGCTTTTACTCCAAGTTTAGACCCCAAGGCTCAACATATAAATAGAGGGGCAGGGCTAGCACACGGGACATATCAAGATTTCCCCAAGCCGTGTGCGGCAACCCTAACCCACTAGTTCCTCCGTCAAAATCTCCGTAGCGCTTGGCGAAGCCCTGCAGAGATTGTTCCTCACCACCATCACCACGCCGTCGTGCTGCTGGAACTCAACCACTACTTCACCATCGCTCGCTGGATCGAGGAGGTGAAGGCGTCATCAAGCCGTACGTGTGTTGAACGCGGAGGTGCCGTCCGTTCGGCGCTAGTTCGTGATCGGATCGAGGGACGACTTGCGATTTGGATCGCGAAGACGTTCGACTACATCAACCGCGTTTCTTAACGCTTCCGCTTAGCGATCTACAAAGGTATGTAGATTCACTCTCCCTCTCGTAGATGCTCATCACCATGGATAGATCTTGGGTGTGCGTAGGAAATTTTTTGTTTCCCATGCAACGTTCCCCAACAGTGGCATCATGAGCTAGGTCTATGCGTAGATGAGATCTCGAGTAGAACACAAACGAGTTGTGGGCGTGGGTGCATACATATTGCTTGCCGTTACTAATTGATACTTGATTCGGCGGTATTGTGAGATGAAGCGGCCCGGACCAACATTACTCGTACGCTTACGAGAGACCGGTTCCTTCAACTGACATGTAACTTCGTTGCATAAAGATGGCTAGCGGGTGTCTGTCTCTCTCACTTTAGTTGAATCAATTTCAATGAAGAGGGTTCTTTTAGAAGATCAAAAAGCAATCACTACACCACGTTGTGGTTTTGCGTAGGTAAGAACGGTTCTTGCTAACCCGTACGTAGCAGCCACGTAAAATTTGCAACAACAATTAGAGGACGTCTAACTTGTTTTTGCAGGGTATGTTGTGATGTGATATGGCCAATTACATGATGAGATATATGTGATGTATGAGATGATCATGTGTTGTATAGAATATCACGACTTGCATGTCGATGAGTACGGCAACTGGCAGGAGCCATAGAGTTGTCTTTAATTATTTTCGCCGTTTTGCTTTAGTTTATCGCTATGAGTTAGCAATAGTCGTGGAAGCAACAGTCGGAGCGACAACCTCATGGCGACACGTTGATGGAGATCAAGATGATGGAGATCATGGTGTCATGCCAGTGACGATGGAGATCATGCCGGTGCTTTGGAGATGGAGATCAAAAGCACAAGTTCATGGCCATATCATGTCACTTATGATTTGCATGTGATGTTAATCCTTTTATGCATCTTATTTTGCTTAGGACGACGGTAGCATTATAAGGTGATCCCTCACTTAAATTTCAAGATAAATTGTGTTCTCCCCGAGTGTGCACCGTTGCGAAAGTTCGTCGTTTCGAGACACGCCGTGATGATCGGGTGTGATAGACTCTACGTTCGCATACAACGGGTGTAAGCCATGTTGCACGTGCGGAACACTCGGGTTAAACTTGACGAGCCTAGCATGTACAGACATGGCCTCGGAACACAAGAGACCGAAAGGTCGAACATGAGTCATATAGTAGATATGATCAACATGAAGATGTTCACCATTGAAACAACCTCAACTCACGTGATGATCGGACTTGAGTTGGTGGATTTGGATCATGTTACACTCGAATGACCGGAGGGATGTCTATTTGAGTGGGAGTTTTTAAGTAATATGATTAACTAAACTCATTAACATGAACAATAGTCTAAGTTGTCTTTGCTATATTTATGTTGTAGATCATGGCTCGCGCAGTAGCACCCCTGAATTTTAATGCGTTCCTAGAGAAAGCTAAGTTGAAAGATGATGGAAGTAACTTTGTGGACTGGGCCCGTAATCTAAGGATTATCCTTACGGCTTCCCAGAAGGCTTATGTCCTTGATGCACCGCTTGGTGATCCACCCGCTCCAGTTGAGTCTCTAGACGTTGTGAACGCCTGGCAGGCTCGTTCTGATGATTACTCAATAGTTCAATGTGCATTGTTGTATGGCTTAGAACCGGGACTTCAAAGACGTTTTGAACGTCATGGAGCATATGAGATGTTCCAGGAGTTGAAGTTTATCTTTCAGAAGAATGCCCGGATCGAGAGATATGAGATCTCCGATAAGTTCTTGTTGGGGAACGTTGCATGGGAAACAAAAATTTTCCTACGCACACGCAAGATCTATCCATGGTGATGAGCATCTACGAGAGGGAGAGTGAATCTACATACCCTTGTAGATCGCTAAGCGGAAGCGTTTAAGAAACGCGGTTGATGTAGTCGAACGTCTCCGCGATCCAAATCGCAAGTCGTCCCTCGATCCGATCACGAACTAGCGCCGAACGGACGGCACCTCCGCGTTCAACACACGTACGGCTTGATGACGCCTTCACCTCCTCGATCCAGCGAGCGATGGTGAAGTAGTGGTTGAGTTCCAGCAGCACGACGGCGTGGTGATGGTGGTGAGGAACAATCTCTGCAGGGCTTCGCCAAGCGCTACGGAGATTATGACGGAGGAACTAGAGGGTTAGGGTTGCCGCACACGGCTTGGGGAAATCTTGATGTATCCCGTGTGCTAGCCCTGCCCCTCTATTTATATGTTGAGCCTTGGGGTCTAAACTTGGAGTAAAAGCCTCCTCCTGGTTGGTTTTGCCCGCACAAGGTCGGTTTGGCCCGCAGGAAAAGAGTCCAACTCGGATCCCTGCCGAACCGTGCACAGCCGCGCACAAGCGGTAGTACCGCTCACAAGCGGTAGTACCGCTTGGGCGGTAGTACCGCCTCACACAAGCGGTAGTACCGCTCGGGCGGTAGTACCGCTTCACCAAGCGGTAGTACCGCTTACGCGACAGCAAAACTACTTTTGCACTTTCCAATACCTCGTGGGCTTTTATCCTTTGGCCCATATAAAGTGTTCTCGCACCCGAACACTTCGGAAAACATCCGGAACTCCTTCCGGTGAATTCCGGAACTCTTCCGGAGATCAAAACACTATTATCACATATAACAATCTTTACCTCCGGACTATTCCGGAGATCCTCGTCATGTCCGGGATCTTATCCGGGACTCCGAACAACCTTCGGTCACCAACAAAATAACTCAACTATACTAATCGTCACCAAACGTTAAGTGTGTAGACCCTGCGGGTTCGAGAACTATGTAGACATGACCGAGACACCTCTACGGCCAATAACCAATAGCGGGACCTGGATGCCCATATTGGCTCCTACATATTCTACGAAGATCTTTTATCGGTCGAACCTCTATGTCAAGGATTCAGTTAATCCCGTATGCTGTTCCCTTTGTTCTTCGGTATGTTACTTGCCCGAGATTCGATCGTCGGTATCACTATACCTAGTTCAATCTCGTTACCGGCAAGTCTCTTTACTCGTTCCGTAATACAAGATCTCGTGGCTAACACTTTAGTCACATTTGCTTGCAAGGCTCATTGTGATGTTGTATTACCGAGTGGGCCCTGAGATACCTCTCCGTCATACGGAGTAACAAATCCCAGTCTTGATCCATGCCAACCCAACAGACACCCTCGGAGATACCTGTAGAGCACCTTTATAGTCACCCAGTTACGTTGTGACGTTTGATACACACAAGGTATTCCTCCGGTGTCAGTGAGTTGCATGATCTCATGGTCAAAGGAACAGATACTTGACATGCAGAAAACAATAGCAATAAACTGACACGATCATATGCTACGTTCGTAGTTTGGGTCTTGTCCATCACATCATTCTCCTAATGATGTGATCCCGTTATCAAATGACATCTCATGTCAATGGCTAGGAAACCTTAACCATCTTTGATCAACGAGCTAGTCAACTAGAGGCTTACTAGGGACACAGTGTTGTCTATGTACCCACACATGTATTTGAGTTTCCAATCAATACAATTATAGCATGGATAATAAACGATTATCATGAACAAGGAAATATAATAATAACCAATTTATTATTGCCTCTAGGGCATATTTCCAACAGTCTCCCACTTGCACTAGAGTCAATAATCTAGTTCACATCACTATGTGATTTACATTGTAATGAATCGAACACCCATGCAGTTCTGGTGTTGTTCATGTTTAGCCCTTGGAAGAGGTTTAGTCATCGGATCTGCAACATTGAGATCCGTGTGTACTTTGCAAATATTTATGTCGTCCTCCTTGATGTAATCGCGGATGGAATTGAAACGTCGCTTTATGTGTCTGGTCCTCTTGTGAAATCTTGGTTCCTTGGCTAGAGCAATGGCACCAGTATTATCACAAAACAGAGTCATTGGGTTAAGCGCACTAGGCACTACTCCAAGATCTGTCATGAACTCCTTCATCCAGACACCTTCCTTCGCCGCCTCCGAGGCTGCGATGTACTCCGCTTCACATGTAGAATCAGCTACCACGCTTTGCTTGGAACTGCACCAGCTAACCGCACCCCCATTAAGAATAAATACGTATCCGGTTTGCGACTTAGAGTCATCCGGATCAGTGTCAAAGCTTGCATCGACGTAACCCTTTACGACGAGCTCTTGATCACCTCCATAAACGAGAAACATGTCCTTAGTCCTTTTCAGGTACTTCAGGATATTCTTGACCGCCGTCCAGTGTTCCATTCCTGGATCACTTTGAAACCTTCCGACCATACTTATGGCAAGGCTGACATCGGGTCTTGTGCACAGCATTGCATACATGATAGTGCCTATGGCCGAAGCATAGGGGATGACACTCATCTTTTCTCTATCTTCTGCAGTCACTGGGCATTGAGTCTTACTCAACTTCACACCTTGCAATACAGGCAAGAACCCCTTCTTGGACTGATCCATTTTGAACTTCTTCAAAATCTTATCAAGGTATGTGCTTTGTGAAAGTCCTATTAAGCGTCTTGATCTATCTCTATAGATCTTGATGCCTAATATGAAAGCAGCTTCTCCTAGGTCCTTTATTGAAAAACTCTTGTTCAAATATTCCTTTACGCTTTCCAGCATTTCTATATTGTTTCCAATCAGCAATATGTCATCCACATATAATATTAGAAACGCTATAGAGCTCCCACTCACTTTCTTGTAAATACAAGCTTCTCCGTAAACTTGTATAAACTCGAACGCTTTGATCACCTCATCAAAACGAAGATTCCAACTCCGAGATGCTTGCACCAGTCCATAAATGGATCGCTGGAGTTTGCAAACTTTGTCAGCATTCTCTGGATCGACAAAACCTTCTGGTTGCAGCATATACAACTCTTCCTTAAGGTAACCGTTAAGGAACGCTGTTTTGACCTCCATCTGCCAAATTTCGTAATCGAAAAAGGCAGCTATTGCTAACATGATTCTGACGGACTTAAGCATCGCTACGGGTGAGAAGGTCTCATCGTAGTCAACTCCTTGAACTTGTGAAAAACCCTTTGCCACAAGTCGAGCTTTATAGACGGTGACATTACCGTCCGCGTCCGTCTTCCTCTTAAAGATCCATTTGTTCTGAATGGCCTTACGCCCTTCAGGTAATACTTCCAAAGTCCATACTTTGTTTTCATACATGGATCCCATCTCGGATTTCATGGCCTCTAACCACTTCTCGGAATCCGGGCCCATCATCACTTCTCCATAGCTCGTAGGTTCATCGTTGTCTAACAACATGACTTCTAAGACAGGGTTGCCGTACCACTCGGGAGCAGTACGCGTCCTTGTCGACCTACGAGGTTCGATAGCAACTTGATCCAAAGGTTCATGATCATCATCATTAACTTCCTCTTCAGCTAATGTAGGCTCCACAGAAACAACTTTCTGCACTGCGCTACTCTCAGGTTGAAGTAAAGGTTCAACAACCTCATCAAGTTCTATCTTCCTCCCACTCAATTCTTTCGAGAGAAACTCTTTCTCAAGAAATGTTCCATTTTTAGCGACAAACACTTTGCCTTCGGATCTGAGGTAGAAGGTATACCCAACTGTCTCTTTTGGGTATCCTATGAAGACGCATTTCTCCGCTTTGGGTTCCAGCTTTTCAGGCTGAAGCTTTTTGACATAAGCATCACATCCCCAAACTTTAAGAAATGACAGCTTTGGCTTCTTGCCAAACCAAAGTTCATATGGCGTCGTCTCAACGGATTTCGATGGTGCCCTATTTAAAGTGAATGCAGCTGTCTCTAATGCATAACCCCAAAACGATAGTGGCAAATCGGCAAGAGACATCATAGATCGCACCATATCTAATAAGGTTCGATTACGACGTTCGGACACACCATTACGCTGTGGTGTTCCAGGCGGTGTTAGTTGTGAAACAATTCCACATTGTCTTAAGTGACTGCCAAACTCATAACTCAGATATTCTCCTCCTCGATCAGATCGTAGGAATTTAATCTTCTTGTTACGATGATTCTCAACTTCACTCTGAAATTGTTTGAACTTTTCAAATGTTTCAGACTTGTGTTTCATTAAGTAAATATACCCATATCTACTTAAGTCATCAGTGAAGGTGAGAAAGTAACGATAACCACCGCGCGCCTCAATGCTCATCGGACCGCACACATCAGTATGTATGATTTCCAATAAGTCACTTGCCCGTTCCATTATTCCAGAGAACGGCGTTTTAGTCATCTTGCCTATGAGGCATGGCTCACATGTGTCAAGTGATTCAAAATCAAGTGACTCTAAAAGTCCATCAGCATGGAGCTTCCTCATGCGTTTTACGCCAATATGACCTAAACGGCAGTGCCACAAGAAGGTGGTATTATCATTATCAATTCTACATCTTTTGGCATCAATGTTATGAACATGTGTATCATTACTATCGAGATTCAATAAGAATAAACCCCTCACATTGGGTGCATGACCATAAAAGATATTACTCATATAAATAGAACAACCATTATTCTCTGATTTAAATGAGTAACCATCTCGCAATAAACAAGATCCAGATATAATGTTCATGCTTAACGCAGGCACCAAATAACACTTATTTAGGTTCATCACTAATCCCGACGGTAATCGAAGAGCGAGCGTGCCGACGGCGATCACATCAACCTTGGAACCATTTCCCACGCGCATCGTTACTTCGTCCTTTGCCAGCCTCCGTCTATTCCGCAGTTCCTGTTTTGAGTTGCAAATATGAGCAACCGCACCGGTATCAAATACCCAGGCACTACAACGAGAGTTGGTAAGGTACACATCAATAACATGTATATCATATATACCTTGTTTGTTGTTGGCCGCCTTCTTGTCAGCCAAATACTTGGGGCAGTTCCGCTTCCAGTGTCCAGTTCCCTTGCAATGAAAACACTCAGTTTCTGGTTTGGGTCCAGCCTTGGGTTTCTTCACGAGAGGAGCAACTGCTTTGCCACTCTTCTTGGAGTTACCCTTCTTACCCTTGCCATTTTTCTTGAAACTAGTGGTTTTATTGACCATCAACACTTGATGCTCCTTCTGAATTTCAGACTCAGCGGCTTTCAGCATCGCAAACAGCTCGGCGACTGACTTGTTCATCCCGTGCATGTTATAGTTCAACACGAAGCTCTTGTAGCTAGGTGGCAATGATTGAAGAACTCTGTTAGTGATAGCCTCTGGCGGAAGGGGCATCCCTAACTCAGCCAGACGGGTGGAGTACCCAGACATTCTGAGCACGTGATCACTGATAGACCCGTTCTCCTCCATCTTGCAAGCATAGAACTTATCGGAGATCTCATATCTCTCGATCCGGGCATTCTTCTGAAAGATAAACTTCAACTCCTGGAACATCTCATATGCTCCATGACGTTCAAAACGTCTTTGAAGTCCCGGTTCTAAGCCATACAACATTGCACATTGAACTATTGAGTAATCATCAGAACGAGCCTGCCAGGCGTTCACAACGTCTAGAGACTCAACTGGGGCGGGTGGATCACCAAGCGGTGCATCAAGGACATAAGCCTTCTGGGAAGCCGTAAGGATAATCCTTAGATTACGGGCCCAGTCCACAAAGTTACTTCCATCATCTTTCAACTTAGCTTTCTCTAGGAACGCATTAAAATTCAGGGGTGCTACTGCGCGAGCCATGATCTACAACATAAATATTGCAAAGACAACTTAGACTATTGTTCTAGATAATGAGTTTTGTTAATCATATTACTTAAAAAACTCCCACTCAAATTGACATCCCTCCGATCATTCGAGTGTAACATGATCCAAATCCACCAACTCAAGTCCGATCATCACGTGAGTTGAGGTGGTTTCAATGGTGAACATCTTCATGTTGATCATATCTACTATATGAATCATGTTCGACCTTTCGGTCTCTTGTGTTCCGAGGCCATGTCTGTACATGCTAGGCTCGTCAAGTTTAACCCGAGTGTTTCCGCACGTGCAACATGGCTTACACCCGTTGTATGTGAACGTAGAGTCTATCACACCCGATCATCACGGCGTGTCTCGAAACGACGAACTTTCGCAACGGTGCACACTTGGGGAGAACACAATTTATCTTGAAATTTAAGTGAGGGATCACCTTATAATGCTACCGTCGTCCTAAGCAAAATAAGATGCATAAAAGGATTAACATCACATGCAAATCATAAGTGACATGATATGGCCATGAACTTGTGCTTTTGATCTCCATCTCCAAAGCACCGGCATGATCTCCATCGTCACCGGCATGACACCATGATCTCCATCATCTTGATCTCCATCAACGTGTCGCCATAAGGTTGTCGCGCCGACTGTTGCTTCCACGACTATTGCTAACGTTTAGCGATAAAGTAAAGCATTACATAGCGCTTAATGATTGACACGCAGGTCATACAATAATTAAAGACAACTCTATGGCTCCTGCCAGTTGCCGTACTCATCGACATGCAAGTCGTGATATTCTATACAACACATGATCATCTCATAAATCACATATATCTCATCATGTAATTGGCCATATCACATCACAACATACCCTGCAAAAACAAGTTAGACGTCCTCTAATTGTTGTTGCAAATTTTACGTGGCTGCTACGGGTTTGCAAGAACCGTTCTTACCTACGCAAAACCACAACGTGGTGTAGTGATTGCTTTTTGGTCTTCTAAAAGAACCCTCTTCATTGAAATCGATTCAACTAAAGTGAGAGAGACAGACACCCGCTAGCCATCTTTATGCAACGAAGTTACATGTTAGTTGAAGGAACCTGTCTCGCGTAAGTGTACGCGTAATGTCGGTCCGGGCCGCTTCATCTCACAGTACCGCCGAATCAAATATCAACTAGTAACGGCAAGCAATATGTATACACCCACGCCCACAACTCGTTTGTGTTCTACTCGAGATCTCATCTACGCATAGACCTAGCTCTGATACCACTGTTGGGGAACGTTGCATGGGAAACAAAAAATTTCCTACGCACACGCAAGATCTATCCATGGTGATGAGCATCTACGAGAGGGAGAGTGAATCTACATACCCTTGTAGATCGCTAAGCGGAAGCGTTTAAGAAACGCGGTTGATGTAGTCGAACGTCTCCGCGATCCAAATCGCAAGTCGTCCCTCGATCCGATCACGAACTAGCGCCGAACGGACGGCACCTCCGCGTTCAACACACGTACGGCTTGATGACGCCTTCACCTCCTCGATCCAGCGAGCGATGGTGAAGTAGTGGTTGAGTTCCAGCAGCACGACGGCGTGGTGATGGTGGTGAGGAACAATCTCTGCAGGGCTTCGCCAAGCGCTACGGAGATTATGACGGAGGAACTAGAGGGTTAGGGTTGCCGCACACGGCTTGGAGAAATCTTGATGTATCCCGTGTGCTAGCCCTGCCCCTCTATTTATATGTTGAGCCTTGGGGTCTAAACTTGGAGTAAAAGCCTCCTCCAGGTCGGTTTTGCCCGCACAAGGTCGGTTTGGCCCGCAGGAAAAGAGTCCAACTCGGATCCCTGCCGAACCGTGCACAGCCGCGCACAAGCGGTAGTACCGCTCACAAGCGGTAGTACCGCTTGGGCGGTAGTACCGCTTCACACAAGCGGTAGTACCGCTTCACCAAGCGGTAGTACCGCTTACGCGGCAGCAAAACTACTTTTGCACTTTCCAATACCTCGTGGGCTTTTATCCTTTGGCCCATATAAAGTGTTCTCGCACCCGAACACTTCGGTAAACATCCGGAACCCCTTGCGGTGAATTCCGGAACTCTTCCGGAGATCAAAACACTATTATCACATATAACAATCTTTACCTCCGGACTATTCCGGAGATCCTCGTCATGTCCGGGATCTTATCCGGGATTCCGAACAACCTTCGGTCACCAACAAAATAACTCAACTATACTAATCGTCACCAAACGTTAAGTGTGTAGACCCTGCGGGTTCGAGAACTATGTAGACATGACCGAGACACCTCTACGGCCAATAACCAATAGCGGGACTTGGATGCCCATATTGGCTCCTACATATTCTACGAAGATCTTTTATCGGTCGAACCTCTATGTCAAGGATTCAGTTAATCCCGTATGCTGTTCCCTTTGTTCTTCGGTATGTTACTTGCCCGAGATTCGATCGTCGGTATCACTATACCTAGTTCAATCTCGTTACCGGCAAGTCTCTTTACTCGTTCCGTAATACAAGATCTCGTGGCAACACTTTAGTCACATTTGCTTGCAAGGCTCATTGTGATGTTGTATTACCGAGTGGGCCCTGAGATACCTCTCCGTCATACGGAGTAACAAATCCCAGTCTTGATCCATGCCAACCCAACAGACACCCTCGGAGATACCTGTAGAGCACCTTTATAGTCACCCAGTTACGTTGTGACGTTTGATACACACAAGGTATTCCTCCGGTGTCAGTGAGTTGCATGATCTCATGGTCAAAGGAACAGATACTTGACATGCAGAAAACAATAGCAATAAACTGACACGATCATATGCTACGTTCGTAGTTTGGGTCTTGTCCATCACATCATTCTCCTAATGATGTGATCCCGTTATCAAATGACATCTCATGTCAATGGCTAGGAAACCTTAACCATCTTTGATCAACGAGCTAGTCAACTAGAGGCTTACTAGGGACACAGTGTTGTCTATGTACCCACACATGTATTTGAGTTTCCAATCAATACAATTATAGCATGGATAATAAACGATTATCATGAACAAGGAAATATAATAATAACCAATTTATTATTGCCTCTAGGGCATATTTCCAACAGTTCTATGCTTGCAAGATGGAGGAGAACGGGTCTATCAGTGATCACGTACTCAGAATGTCTGGGTACTCCACCCGTCTGGCTGAATTGGGGATGCCCCTTCCGCCAGAGGCTATCACTGACAGAGTTCTTCAATCATTGCCACCTAGCTACAAGAGCTTCGTGTTGAACTATAACATGCACGGGATGAACAAGTCAGTCGCCGAGCTGTTTGCGATGCTGAAAGCCGCTGAGTCTGAAATTCAGAAGGAGCATCAAGTGTTGATGGTCAATAAAACCACTGGTTTCAAGAAAAATGGCAAGGGTAAGAAGGGTAACTCCAAGAAGAGTGGCAAAGCAGTTGCTCCTCCCGTGAAGAAACCCAAGGCTGGACCCAAACCAGAAACTGAGTGTTTTCATTGCAAGGGAACTGGACACTGGAAGCGGAACTGCCCCAAGTATTTGGCTGACAAGAAGGCGGCCAACAACAAACAAGGTATATATGATATACATGTTATTGATGTGTACCTTACCAACTCTCGTTGTAGTGCCTGGGTATTTGATACCGGTGCGGTTGCTCATATTTGCAACTCAAAACAGGAACTGCGGAATAGACGGAGGCTGGCAAAGGACAAAGTGACGATGCGCGTGGGAAATGGTTCCAAGGTTGATGTGATCGCCGTCGGCACACTCACTCTTCGATTACCATCGGGATTAGTGATGAACCTGAATAATTGTTATTTAGTGCCTGCGTTAAGCATGAACATTATATCTGGATCTTGTTTATTGCGAGACGGTTACTCATTTAAATCAGAGAATAATGGTTGTTCTATTTATATGAGTAATATCTTTTATGGTCATGCACCCAATGTAAGGGGTTTATTCTTATTGAATCTCGATTGTAATGATACACATGTTCATAACATTGATGCCAAAAGATGTAGGATTGATAATGATAATACCACTTTCTTGTGGCACTGCCATTTAGGTCATATTGGCGTAAAACGCATGAGGAAGCTCCATGCTGATGGACTTTTGGAGTCACTTGATTTTGAATCACTTGACACATGTGAGCCATGCCTCATGGGCAAGATGACTAAAACGCCGTTCTCTGGAACAATGGAACGGGCAAGTGACTTATTGGAAATCATACATACTGATGTGTGCGGTCCGATGAGCATTAAGGCGCGCGGTGGTTATCGTTACTTTCTCACCTTCACTGATGACTTAAGTAGATATGGGTATATTTACTTAATGAAACACAAGTCTGAAACATTTGAAAAGTTCAAACAATTTCAGAGTGAAGTTGAGAATCATCGTAACAAGAAGATTAAATTTCTACGATCTGATCGAGGAGGAGAATATCTGAGTTATGAGTTTGGCAGTCACTTAAGACAATGTGGAATTGTTTCACAACTAACACCGCCTCGAACACCTCAGCGTAATGGTGTGTCCGAACGTCGTAATCGAACCTTATTGGATATGGTGCGATCTATGATGTCTCTTGCCGATTTGCCACTATCGTTTTGGGGTTATGCATTAGAGACAGCTGCATTCACTTTAAATAGGGCACCATCGAAATCCGTTGAGACGACGCCATATGAACTTTGGTTTGGCAAGAAGCCAAAGCTGTCGTTTCTTAAAGTTTGGGGATGTGATGCTTATGTCAAAAAGCTTCAGCCTGAAAAGCTGGAACCCAAAGCGGAGAAATGCGTCTTCATAGGATACCCAAAAGAGACAGTTGGGTATACCTTCTACCTCAGATCCGAAGGCAAAGTGTTTGTCGCTAAAAACGGAACGTTTCTTGAGAAAGAGTTTCTCTCGAAAGAATTGAGTGGGAGGAAGATAGAACTTGATGAGGTTGTTGAACCTTTACTTCAACCTGAAAGTAGCGCATCGCAGAAAGATGTTTCTGTAGAGCCTACATCAGCTGAAGAGGAAGTTAATGATGATGATCATGAAGCTTTGGATCAAGTTGCTGTCGAACCTCGTAAGTCGACAAGGACGCGTACTGCTCCTGAGTGGTACGACAACCCTGTCTTAGAAGTCATGTTGTTGGACAACAATGAACCTACGAGCTATGGAGAAGCGATGATGGGCCCGGATTCCGAGAAGTGGTTAGAGGCCATGAAATCCGAGATGGGATCCATGTATGAAAACAAAGTATGGACTTTGGAAGTATTACCTGAAGGGCGTATGGCCATTCAGAACAAATGGATCTTTAAGAGGAAGACGGACGCGGACGGTAATGTCACCGTCTATAAAGCTCGACTTGTGGCAAAGGGTTTTTCACAAGTTCAAGGAGTTGACTACGATGAGACCTTCTCACCCGTAGCGATGCTTAAGTCCGTCAGAATCATGTTAGCAATAGCTGCCTTTTTCGATTATGAAATTTGGCAGATGGATGTCAAAACAGCGTTCCTTAACGGTTTCCTTAAGGAAGAGTTGTATATGATGCAACCAGAAGGTTTTGTCGATCCAGAGAATGCTGGCAAAGTTTGCAAACTCCAGTGATCCATTTATGGACTGGTACAAGCATCTCGGAGTTGGAATCTTCGCTTTGATGAGGTGATCAAAGCGTTCGAGTTTATACAAGTTTACGGAGAAGCTTGTATTTACAAGAAAGTGAGTGGGAGCTCTATAGCGTTTCTAATATTATATGTAGATGACATATTACTGATTGGAAACAATATAGAAATGCTGGAAAGCGTGAAGGAATATTTGAACAAGAGTTTTTCAATGAAGGACCTGGGAGAAGCTGCTTTCATATTAGGCATCAAGATCTATAGAGATAGATCAAGACGCTTAATAGGACTTTCACAAAGCACATACCTTGATAAGATTTTGAAGAAGTTCAAAATGGATCAGTCCAAGAAGGGGTTCTTGCCTGTTTTGCAAGGTGTGAAGTTGAGTAAGACTCAATGCCCAGTGACTGCAGAAGATAGAGAAAAGATGAGTGTCGTCCCCTATGCTTCAGCCATAGGCTTTATCATGTATGCAATGCTGTGCACAAGACCCGATGTCAGCCTTGCCATAAGTATGGTCGGAAGGTTTCAAAGTGATCCAGGAATGGAACACTGGACGGCGGTCAAGAATATCCTGAAGTACCTGAAAAGGACTAAGGACATGTTTCTCGTTTATGGAGGTGATCAAGAGCTCGTCGTAAAGGGTTACGTCGATGCAAGCTTTGACACTGATCCGGATGACTCTAAGTCGCAAACCGGATACGTATTTATTCTTAATGGGGGTGCGGTTAGCTGGTGCAGTTCCAAGCAAAGCGTGGTAGCTGATTCTACATGCGAAGCGGAGTACATCGCTGCCTCGGAGGCGGCGAAGGAAGCTGTCTGGATGAAGGAGTTCATGACAGATCTTGGAGTAGTGCCTAGTGCGCTTAACCCAATGACTCTGTTTTGTGATAACACTGGTGCCATTGCTCTAGCCAAGGAACCAAGAATTCACAAGAGGACCAGACACATAAAGCGACGCTTCAATTCCATCCGCGATTACATCAAGGAGGACGACATAAATATTTGCAAAGTACACACAGATCTGAATGTTGCAGATCCGATGACTAAACCTCTTCCAAGGGCTAAACATGAACAACACCAGAACTGCATGGGTGTTCGATTCATTACAATGTAAATCACATAGTGATGTGAACTAGATTATTGACTCTAGTGCAAGTGGGAGACTGTTGGAAATATGCCCTAGAGGCAATAATAAATTGGTTATTATTATATTTCCTTGTTCATGATAATCGTTTATTATCCATGCTATAATTGTATTGATTGGAAACTCAAATACATGTGTGGGTACATAGACAACACTGTGTCCCTAGTAAGCCTCTAGTTGACTAGCTCGTTGATCAAAAGATGGTGAAGGTTTCCTAGCCATGGACATGAGATGTCATTTGATAACGGGATCACATCATTAGGAGAATGATGTGATGGACAAGGCCCAAACTATAAACGTAGCATATGATCGTGTCAGTTTATTGCTATTGTTTTCTGCATGTCAAGTATCTGTTCCTATGACCATGAGATCATGCAACTCACTGACACCGGAGGAATACCTTGTGTGTATCAAACGTCGCAACGTAACTGGGTGACTATAAAGATGCTCTACAGGTATCTCCGAGGGTGTCTGTTGGGTTGGCATGGATCAAGACTGGGATTTGTTACTCCGTGTGACGAAGAGGTATCTCAGGGCCCACTCGGTAATACAACATCACAATGAGCCTTGCAAGCAATGTGACTAAAGTGTTAGCCACGAGATCTTGTATTACGGAACGAGTAAAGAGACTTGCCGGTAACGAGATTGAACTAGGTATAGAGATACCGACGATCGAATCTCGGGCAAGTAACATACCGAAGAACAAAGGGAACAGCATACGGGATGAACTGAATCCTTGACATAGAGGTTCGACCGATATAGATCTTCGTAGAATATGTAGGAGCCAATATGGGCATCCAGGTCCCGCTATTGGTTATTGATCGTAGAGGTGTCTCGGTCATGTCTACATAGTTCTCGAACCCGCAGGGTCTACACACTTAACGTTTGGTGACGATTAGTATAATTGAGTTATTGTGTTGGTGACCGAAGGTTGTTCGGAGTCCCGGATAAGATCTCGGACATGACGAGGATCTCCGGAATAGTACGGAGGTAAAGATTGATATATGTGATAATAGTGTTTTGATCTCCGGAAGAGTTCCGGAGTTCACCGGAAGGGGTTCCGGATGTTTACCGAAGTGTTCGGGTGCAGCAACACTTTATATGGGCCAAAAGGAATAAGCCCACGAGGTATTGGAAAGTGCAAAAGGTAGTTTTGCTGCCGCGTAAGCGGTACTACCGCTTGTGTGAAGCGGTACTACCGCCCAAGCGGTACTACCGCTTGTGTGAAGCGGTACTACCGCCCAAGCGGTACTACCGCTTGTGGAGCGGTACTACCGCTTGTGCGCGGTACTGCAGGGATCCGAGTTGGACTCTTTCCCTGCGGGCCAAACCGACCTTGTGCGGGCAAAACCGACCTGGAGGAGGCTTTTACTCCAAGTTTAGACCCCAAGGCTCAACATATAAATAGAGGGGCAGGGCTAGCACACGGGACATATCAAGATTTCCCCAAGCCGTGTGCGGCAACCCTAACCCTCTAGTTCCTCCGTCATAATCTCCGTAGCGCTTGGCGAAGCCCTACAGAGATTGTTCCTCACCACCATCACCACGTCGTCGTGCTGCTGGAACTCAACCACTACTTCACCATCGCTCGCTGGATCGAGGAGGTGAAGGCGTCATCAAGCCGTACGTGTGTTGAACGCGGAGGTGCCGTCCGTTCGGCGCTAGTTCATGATCGGATCGAGGGACGACTTGCGATTTGGATCGCGAAGACGTTCGACTACATCAACCGCGTTTCTTAACGCTTCCGCTTAGCGATCTACAAGGGTATGCAGATTCACTCTCCCTCTCGTAGATGCTCATCACCATGGATAGATCTTGGGTGTGCGTAGGAAAATTTTTGTTTCCCATGCAACGTTCCCCAACATAGCCCCCAGTGGTTTGTGATGTTCGGATGAGCCGCGGCTAAAGCCGGCATCACATGGTTTGTACGAGTACGAAACCCATTGTATGACACGGAATAACCTCTAACGAAGTTTTTAGTATAACACTTATGCTTGGATTCGCAGACCGGTTCTCGCATACTATGACAGTCAGTTTTCGGCTTTCTCCCCTGAGGTGCTTGACCAGGCTAGCTGGAAACACAATCGCAGTGGTTCTCCCTTTGCCCTTTTAGCCGAACGAGCGGAATGTAAAGGGGCAAACACAGGAGCCGGGCAACCCAACTATTGACCCAAGACATAGTTCGGAACCAATGCATATAAAGGGAACTCCCGAGACGCCGAACACACGATCGATTGTGCTAAGGGCGATATTTTAAATTCGATCCCCCAGTCTATTAGCCGGTTGCATCGTAATGTGTACCGAACAGTTTCGCAAGAAGCGTTGATGAGGGAAGAAACAGAGTATGTATCATAAAATACAGCGAAGCGGCCGTGCATAATGGTATTATGTTTGCTCAACAACTCTTATAACTCAAATTGCCGAAGTAACTGTTTACAGGTACTTGTAGATGAAATATAACGTTTACAGGAGGGGTTGTACCAGGGATCTTCGATGGGTGGCCTGACGTCCTCGATGTGCCCTGTCGCCTGTCCGCTCCTGTGCCACCTAGGGAGTTGCATTCCTTTATGGGTGATGCTGTCGGCGAGCGGACCTTGGAAAGAAGATCTTGAGAAGTCGCCGAAGTATGGATGGGCTTTACGCTTTAGCAGGTCCTTGATGGTACCTATAGTATGTCTGAAGACATGTATTGGTAACAGTTCGGTCTAGCCGAATACTTACTCTTTGATAGTTGTTCCCCACTGCTGCCCATGGAATCTTAAGTGCAAAGTTGTGCCTTCTTGGTATGTGTTTTGCTGGCATTAGGGCCGTGCAATGGGGAGCGTGTCCCTATTTCTGGGGAGAAGAAGGTTCTGGGAGTTCGGGTTGAAACCGAGCTCGCTTGTCAACCTTATGTACCTTTATGGCAGATTTCGGCGTTTGCCGAGCATCATCATAATGGAATTCGGCCGCCAGGGCCTATGCATGTTCCTCAGTTCGGAGGGAACGCTCTGTGTTGCCATTGACAGTAATGACCCCATTGGGCCCGGGCATCTTGAGCTTGAGGTATGTGTAGTGTGGGACGGCGTTAAAGCGAGCGAACGTTGTACGGCCTAGCAGGGCATGATAAGCGTTGTGGAAAGGTACAATGTCGAAGATCAAGTCCTCGCTACGGAAGTTATCGGGCGAACCGAACACTACTTCCAGGCTCACAGAGCCCGTCCACCGGGCTTCGACGCCTGGGATCACCCCTTTAAAGGTAGTGCTGCTAGGTTTGATCCTTGACGGATTTATACCCATCTGTTTCACCGTGTCTAAGTAAATCAGATTGAGGCTACTTCCTCCGTCCATTAGGACTTTAGTGAGGTGATACCCATTGATAATGGGGTCTAGGACGAGGGCGGCAGAACCCCCATGATGGATACTGGTCGGGTGGTCGCGTCTATCGAAAGTGATCGAGTACGCCAACCATGGGTTATACTTCGAGGCTACAGGCTCTACGGCGTAAACCTCTCGAAGGGCGCGCTTCCTCTCCTTTTTCGGTATGTGAGTGGCGTATATCATATTCACAGTATTTACCTCTGGAGGGAACTGCTTTTGTCTGCCATTGATCGGACCGTGGGGCTCATCATCATCCTCGCTGCGTGGGCCTTTGCCTTGGTCCTCGGATGCGAGTTTGCCAGCTTGTTTGAACACCCAACAGTTACGGTTGGTGTGGATGGTGGGCTTGTCTTGAGTGCCGTGGATCTGGCAAGGCCTCTCCATGATTTTATCCAGCGGGGTAGGTCCGTCACGATTACCTTTAGGAGGCTTCTTCCGTTGCCCGGATCGAGGGTTGAGGAAGCCGGCGTTAACGGCCGTGTCGTCGGCATCACTATTGTTGTGCCGGCGCTTATTTTTGTGGCGTCTTGGTTTCCCGTTTCCGTCCCGAACTTCAGAGGTTCCGGGGTGTTTGGGGTTGTGGCTCCGTCTAGCTAGCCGGTTATCCTCGCCCGCGCAAAAGCGAGTCATGAGTGATGTAAGGGCTGACATTGTCCTAGGTTTGTCCTGACCTAGCTGGCGAGCCAGCCATTCATCCCGAATATTGTGCCTGAAAGAGGCTATTGCCTCGACATCCGAGCAATCAACGATCTGGTTTTTCTTGGTCAAGAACCGATTCCAGAATTGCCGAGCGGACTCTCCTGCCTTCTCGACGACGTTGCTTAGGTCGGAGGAGTCCGGCGGCCGTACAAAGGTGCCTTGGAAATTAGATCGGAATGCATCCTCGAGATCCTCCCAGCACCCGATAGAATTTTCGGGGAGGCTGTTTAACCAGTGCTGATGTCTACTACACAACCTTCTTCTTGTAGACTCGTGTTGGGCCTCCAAGCGCAGAGTTTTGTAGGACAGTAGCAAATTTCCCTCAAGTGGATGACCTAAGGTTTATCAATCCGTGGGAGGCGTAGGATGAAGATGGTCTCTCTCAAAATACCCTGCAACCAAATAACAAAGAGTCTCTTGTGTCCCCAACACACCCAATACAATGGTAAATTGTATAGGTGCACTAGTTCGGCGAAGAGATGGTGATACAAGTGCAATATGGATGGTAGATATAGGATTTTGTAATCTGAAAATATAAAAAAAGCAAGGTAACAAGTAACAAAAGTGAGCACAAACGGTATTGCAATGCTTGAAAACAAGGCCTAGAGTTCATACTTTCACTAGTGCAATTTCTCTCAACAAGACTAACATAGTTGAATCATATGTAAATCTCTCACACGCGACAAAGAGCTCACTCCAAAGTCACAAATAGCGGAGAACAAACGAAGAAATTATTGTAGGGTACGAAACCACCTCAAAGTTATCTTTTCCGATCAATCTTATGAGCTATCCCTATAAGTGTCACGAACAGCCCTAGAGTTCGTACTAAAATAACACCTTAAGATACACATCAACCAAAACCCTAATGTCACCTAGATACCCCAATGTCACCTCGAGTACCCATGGGTTTGATTATACGATATGCATCACATAATTTCAGATTCATCTATTCAATCCAACACAAAGAACTTCAAAGAGTGCCCCAAAGTTTCTACCGGAGAGTCAAGACGAAAATGTGTGCCAACCCCTATGCATAGATTCCCATGGTCACGGAACCCGCAAGTTGATCACCAAAACATACATCAAGTGGATCAATAGAACATCCCATTGTCACCACAGATATCCCATCGCAAGACATACATCAAGTGTTCTCAAATCCTTAAAGACTCAATCCGATAAGTAAACTTCAAAGGGAAAACTCAATTCATCACAACTAGATAGAGAGGAGAAACACTCCATATGATTCATCTATATTAATAAAGCTCGCAGTACATCAAGATCGTGCCATCTCAAGAACACGAGAGAGAGAGATCAAACACATAGTTACTGGTACATACCCTCAGCCCCGAGGGTGAACTACTCCCTCCTCGTCATGGAGAGCGTCGGGATGATGAAGATGGCCTCCGGTGATGGTTTCCCCCTCCGGCAGGGTGCCGGAACGGGCTCCCGATTGGTTTTTCGTGGCTCTGGAGGCTTGCGGCGGCGGAACTCCCGATCTAGGTTTATTTTCGGAGGTTTCTGTATTTATAGGAATTTATGGCGGTGGTCCCACGTCCAGAAGGTTCCCGAGGAAGTCACAAGCCAGGGGGGCGCGCCCTAGGGGGGGGCGCGCCCCTGTGGCTTGTGGCTTCCTCGGCCTTCCTCTCCGGTGACTCTTCGCTCCAGTATTTTTTATATTTTCCAAAAATATTCTCCGTAAATTTTCAGCTCATTCCGAGAACTTTTATTTCTGCACAAAAACAACACCACGGTAGTTCTGCTGAAAACAGCGTCAGTCCGAGTTAGTTCTAATAAAATCATACCAAAATCATATAGAATTATTGTAAACATGGCATGAATACTTCATAAATTATAGATACGTTGGAGACGTATCAAGTGCCGAGCTGGCCCCTTAAGTTTTAGGGGTAGGTACTTTATGGCATGGAGATCGTCTCCTCGTGCCATGTGGATGTGGAGGAGGAAATCCTCGATCCCTACTGTTGGGTCAGTTGTTCCGTCGTATTGCTCTATGTTCACGGGTTTAAACCCTTCTGGGAACTGATGCTGCATCACCTCGTCGGTGAAGCACAGCGGGTGAGCGGCGCCTCTGACCCGGGCTATGTCACACCGGTAGTCGGCGTCTGCTCTGGCCCGGTTTCGTTCCCGACCTCTATGGTCGAGCCGAGGCCGGTACCCATCCCGTCTATCGGGGGAGTACCCTCTGTATCCGTAGATAGATCTCGTGTGACCTGTTCTGTAATCCAGGTCGTGTCGCAGGTCGTACCTCTCCTTAGGCTCTATTGGCCCTTTTCCCCTTCTTCGGGGTATTGCCGACCTATAACCGGCGTCACCAGTCGTCCTATCTCATCCTCGGGGAGGGCGGTCCGGCTGGTCGTACGGAGTGTGCTTGGGAGACGGCGTGTTAGGGAGCTCATCATCGAACTAAGGCTATAGCCATCGGCGTGGGTAGCTCTTGGGTTGGTCAAATAGACCGGTACCATACCATTCCTTGGCTAATAGGACCCTCGTCCATCTATTGTTGAGGTTGTCCTGTTCGGCCTTAAGATGCCGTTCTTTTGCCTTCAAGCTTCGGGCAGTGGCTATGAGTTGTTGCCTAAACTGTTCCTGGTCTTCAAGATTTTCGGGGATGGCGAAGACTTCGTCTTCCGGGCTGTCCTCCTCCTCGACAGGGGGGAGGTAGTTGTCGTCCTCGGAATCATGTAGGTCGTCGGGGTCGCGCTGGTCTTCCGGCCTCTCCTGGTCTTCTAGCGGATGCTCGGGAATATCGGGATCGCCAAGATCTTCCGGGGTATCATTTTCCCCGGTGCCAGCGATAGCCTCCCTTCCCTTTTTTCCCTTTGACCATTTGCGCGATTTCCGGTGCCTTGACGGTGCTTCACCCGATTTATCGCCATTGTTTGCGGGTGTTTGCTCGCCGTTATCGGCTGGAGTGTCCACCATGTAGACGTCGTAGGTGGAGGAGGCCGTCCATCGCCCGGTGTTGACGGGGGTGGGAGCGCGATCCTCTTCATCCATGTATTCTGCCTCCTCAGAGGCGTAGTCCAACATGTCGGTTAAGTCTTCGACAGTGGCTACCAAGTGGGTGGTGGGTGGGATGAAAAATTCCTCTTGACCCGTCTTAAAACCGATCTGAGCGTGGATCGGGGTTGGGTCGTCCGTAATTTTCATCGATAAGATCCGATCTAGAGCCTCGTTGAGTATCGAGAGCTCGATCGGGTCAACCTGTCCAGGGCTTTCGGAGTTAACCTCCAATGTGTCCGCACGAGAACGGTGTTCGGCAGGAGCTAGTACCCGGCCATCTAGCGCTATGGCCGGATCCGGACTAAAAGTCCGATCAAGGTAGGGGTTAGTCCCGTGGGCGGGATCGAAAGCGAGATCCGAGGTTAAGGCCTCAGAGTCCTCGGGCGCGTCAGATGAGACTGCGAGCCCGGTGAGCGAAAGATCGCCCCGAGAGTCTACGGATAACTCTAGGTTCCCAATTCTGACCTCTTGATCAGGGGCGAAACTCCCGACTCGGCCCAGATGGCTGGTCGGGTCGGCGTGCAGCACAATGCTACCGAAAGCGAAGATCTGTCCAGGGACAAAGGAGTCCATGCTGCGGACTTCTTCGTTGATGACAACGCGAGCCATCGATTCCTTTGGCGATCACAGCGGAACTCTCAATGAAGGCACCAATGTCGGTGTCAAAACCGGTGGATCTCGGGTAGGGGGTCCCGAGCTGTGAGACTTGAATCGATGGTAACAAGGGACGAAGGAGACGATGTTTACCCAGGTTCGGGCCCTCCTATGGAGGTAAAACCCTACGTCCTGCTCGATTATATTGATGGTATGAAGGTTACAGAGTTGATCTACCTCAAGATCAAATAGCTAAAACCCTAGATGAGTTTTTCTACCTCGCAATCTAAAACCCTCCCGGTTAATATAGACACCGGGGGGTACCTAGGGTTTACACATGACAGGTCCCCTGTCAAGGATGGAGATGTCGGTTTCCTCATCTTGACTTGGAGTGCACGACACGCCTTCGGGACTTCCTTCTAGAATGAGGGCTCTCAATGTATTCGGCCCTTCCTACGACAGTCAGAGAGCGGCCCACCAAGCCGGCCTTTTAGAAGATAGGCCTACGGCCCGTGGACCCCTTAATCCAGGACTCCCTCACCATGGGCATGACCGACGACCAGACCCCGGTCTATGACCGGATTGGGCTTAAACCAGATGATAGGGAGATTCGCACCCCCTCAGTCACTCACTTGGTCGCCACCATCGAGTGCCCGGCCGGGGGCTCGTCCCCCCAACGACCGGAGTTAAAGACGGTTTATATCCCAATTTATGATCATCAAGATCTCTCGTGTAGCCCAGGCTCCGGAGTTCGCCTCAAAAATAGTTCGGGATCGATCCCCGATCTAGCGCGCAACCCGTCTGAATCAGTAGCGCGCGACTCGAATCCCGTGATTCCGGACTCGCATCGTGGCACGGAACCAAAAAATTTCCCACCCACCCCCCAAGTCGAGCACTCGAGCATCGCAGGAGAGTCCAAGTCTTCGGACCTACGGGATGTTAAACAATTACCAGGAGAGTTGGTCCATCACTTTTGGGCTAGACTCCTCCTTGTTAGAGACAGAGTACCAGGCTCTAGTGACCAGGAGATAATGACAACCTTCAGTCGCAATTGTCAGGACGAAGGGATCCTCAACGCCCTATCCCGTCGACATATTCGCGACTTCACCGAGCTATCGGACCTGGTACAAAAATACTGTGCCATGGAGAGCACCTGGCAAGCCGAACGGTTACTTTCGGAACCAGTCTTTACCGAATACCGTAGAGGAGATCCGAAAAAGCGGATACCTCCGAAGCGGCTAGCCGAACACGAACCCGCCGAGAAAAGAAATAGACCCCCTACGGGGGTCAGAACGGTCCTCGACGGACTATTGGACAAGCCATGCCCTATACATTCTGTCTTGCTGAACACAAGCCCGACTCACAGCCTCAGAGCATGCTGGGTCGTCAGGCAGGTCGCAAAAAGCGGAGAGGCCATCCTCGAGGCAACACCGCCGAACAGGCGCTCCACAACGCCGCCAGACTACAATGCCGAAGTCCCGACGATCTACGAAACGTTCCCCTCTAGGAACAGGAGGAAAAGAGCTCATAGAGAACTCGAACAGGTCTACCATGTGGCGGCAACAAGTTCATGGGCGGACATACCCATCACCTTCGGAGATACTGACCGACCTACCATCCGTCCCGGCTGAACACCGGCCGCACTGGTCCTAAACCCTATCGTCGATGGTTTCAGGCTACAAAAGGTGCTAATGGACGGTGGCAGCGGTCTAAACCTCATCTACGAAGATACCCTGGAAAAAATGCAGTTCGACCGATCTCGCATCGAGCGCAGCAACACAACTTTCCGCGGGATCATCCCTGGGAAAGAGGCGCGTTGTTCAGGACATATCACCCTGGACGTAGTGTTCGGCACGCCCGAAAACTACCGATCTGAAGAACTTCTCTTCCATATCGTGCCCTTCCCCAGCGGCTACCACGCCCTGTTGGGGCGTGACGCCTTCACAAAATTCCAGGCAATACCACATTACGGGTATATGAAGCTCAAGATGCAAGGCCCAAACGGGGTAATCACAATCGCCAGTGATCCGAACATAGCCCTTCGAGCTGAGAACAAAACAGCAGCGCTCGCCCTCGAGGCACTAGCTGAGACCTTTGCTCCAGAAGAATTGACCGCACTCCGGTCAACAGTGGACAAGGACGATGTGATCCTTAGCAAAAGGCCCAAACCCACGTCCTTCAAACCGGCAAAAGAAATCGTTAAATTTCAGGTACACCCAACGGACCCCAATAAGACAGCGTCCATCGAAGCTCAGCTGGACCCCATGGTGGACGAGGCGCTGTGAGCATTCTTACGAGAAAACTGGGACATCTTCGCCTGGCATCCTTCCGATATGCCAGGAATCCCACGGCGGCTAGCAGAACATAGTCTGAATATAATCAAAGGCTTCAAGCCCGTCAAACAGACTCTACGCCGCTTTTCCCAGCCCAAGCGACAAGCTATGGGTGAAGAATTAGCCAAATTGCTCGAGGCCGGATTCATACGGGAGATCAAGCACCCTGAATGGTTGGCAAACCTGGTGATGGTATCGAAGAAAGATAAATCCTGGCGGCTCTGCGTCGACTTTAAAGACCTCAACAAGGCCTGCCCTAAGGACCCTTTCCCCTTACCGCGCATAGACCAGATTATTGATGCCACAGCCGGACACGACTCATTGTGTTTCCTCGACGCTTATTCCGGATACCATCAGATCAAAATGAAGGAATCCGATCAAGCTGCAACCGCATTCATCACCCCCTACGGGCCATTCTGCTTTAACACAATGCCTTTCGGGCTAAAAAACGTTGGGGCTACATACCAGCGCATGATCCAGACTTGTCTCGAAAAACAGGTCGGTAAGACAGTCGAGGCATACGTGGACGACGTGGTCATCAAAATCAAACACGTCAGCCAGTTGATTGATGACCTAAGGCAAACCTTTGCCAGCTTACGTGAGTACGATATATGACTCAATCCGGAGAAATGTGTCTTCAGAGTTCCCGCTGGTAAACTGCTCGGATTCATTGTTTCCCATAGAGGAATAGAAGCGAATCCGGCTAAGATCCGCGCCCTATCGGAACTTGCAATTCCCACCGAGCTAAAGCATGTCCAAAAGTTGGCGGGTTGCGTGGCGGCGTTAAGTCGCTTTTTTTCCCGTCTCGGTGAAAAGGCTTTACCGCTCTACAGGTTGCTGAAACGGACCAACAATTTCGAGTGGACCGATGAAGCAGCGGCTGCGTTAGAAGAAATTAAAACACTCCTGGCAAGCAACCCCATACTCACAGCACCAGGCGCCGGTGAACCAATGCTATTGTACATATCGGCCACCAACCAAGTGGTTAGCGCAGTGCTCGTCGTCGAACGAGAGGAGGAGGGTCACAAATTCCGGATTCAGAAGCCGGTCTATTATGTGTCAGAAGTGCTAACGCAATGCAAGTCCAGATACCCGCACTACCAGAAGATAGCCTATACAGTATTTATGGCATCACGGAAACTAAGACATTACTTTCAAGAGTGTTCGGTCATGGTAGCATCCGAAGTACCCCTGAACGATATAATCAACAACAGGGACGCCACCGGCCGCATAGCCAAATGGGCCATTGAACTCCTTCCTTTCGAAATCGCCTATAAGCCACGACGAGCTATTAAATCTCAGGTGTTGGCAGATTTCATCGCCGAATGGACAGAGGCAGAGCTCCCTAAGGAATATAATACATACTCCCATTGGACGATGTACTTCGACGGATCCAAAACACTGGCCGGACTGGGGGCTGGAGTTATTCTCACATCCCCCACAGGTGACAACGTCCGATACGTGTTGCAAATCATGTATGCCGATTCCAACAACGCAGCCGAATACGAAGCACTTTTGCACGGTCTTCGGATGGCAGCATCAATGGGCATACAATGGCTAGAGGTACGGGGAGACTCCAACCTTGCCATCTCGCAAATCAACGGCAAATTCGATGCCAAAAACCCAAAGATGGCGGCATATAGAAACGCCGTCCTTAAAATATCCGCACGGTTCGAGGGGCTGGAATTCCATCACGTCGCTAGAGACAACAACCAAGCTGCTGACATATTGGCCCGCATGGGGGCCAAACGCGACCCTGTCCCAAAAAACACCTTCCTTGAACGGCTCTACAAGCCTTCGGTGGTTTGGCAGGACGACAATAAGGGCGACAAATCCATCAATACGGAAGAGGTTGTTCCCCCTGCAAACGAATCAGACGACCAAACCATCGGCGGCTCCGTAATGGACGAAACGCCTTCGGCTCATGAGGTCATGGAAGTAATCGCACCATGGACCGAGCCCTTCCTCGCTTACCTTCTTCACCAAGAACTCCCCGACGATCAGACAGAGGCGAGATGCATAATTCGGCGATCTAAGGCCTATAAAGTCCACGAGGGTGAGTTATACAAGAAAAGCACCACAGGAGTACTCCAGCGGTGCATATCTGAGGAAGAAGGAAGGCAGCTCTTGGCCGAAATCCACGCAGGAATGGGCGGCCATCACGCCGCGGCAAGGGCCTTAGTAAGCAAGGCCTTTCGGGCTGGTTTTTTCTGGCCCACCGCTCGAGCGGACGCCCAGTCACTTGTCCAACATTGCGTGGGATGTCAACTTTTCGCAAATCAAAGCCACATGCCCCCAACAGCTCTTCGGACTATTCCGATTACTTGGCCTTTTGCGGTCTGGGGGCTGGATATGGTCGGACCACTTAAAGGGGGGGCCAAGAAGAATAAATATCTACTGGTCATGGTTGACAAGTTCACCAAATGGACCAATAATCGACTTTATATCCGGCGTGGTACACCGTTACGGCATCCCGCACAGTATAATAACGAACAATGTATCACCCGCAGACCAATGGACAAGTCGAACGGTCCAACGGCCTCATTATGAGTGGTATTAAACCACGTTTGGTCCGATCTCGTCATGAGTCCGACTGCCATTGGGTAGAGGAGCTTGACTCCATTCTGTGGGGCCTGCATACCACCCCGAATCGATCAACGGGATACACGCCGTTCTTCATGGTCTACGGGGCAGAAGCAGTTCTTCCTTGCGATATTATTCACGACGCACCAAGGGTGCGCATGTACGAAGAAAAGGAGGCCAAGCTAGATCGGCAGGACGACTTGGACGCCTTAGAAGGAGAGCGCGACATAGCTCGGGCTCGCTCTACTTTTTATCAATAGCAGGCCCGCCGTTACCAGAGCAGGGAGGTCAAGGAAAAAGCGTATAATGTGGGTGAACTCGTTTTACGGCTCCCGGAGAAGCAGAAGCATAAACTGAATCCCAAATGGGAGGGCCCCTTCATAATTGACGAAGTACTCGCAGGACGGGCTTATCATCTTCGAAACCCGCCGGATAACCGCCTCGAACCAAACCCATGGAATGCAGCTCGTCTTCGGCGCTTTTACGGCTAGACCGGTGTCATCATACTTTTTACCCTCCTTTTTCTTTTCTTTCCTTTCATTTTTTCCTTCCACCTTGATTTTTGATAGGTCCGGATTTTCTCTTCCCAAGTCTATGTTTGGCTAAACCGAGCTTGTGATAAGTTTTTCGGCATACATCCTCAAATGTTAATCCTGAACTAAACACCTGGGGGCTTCTTCCCGAAGCCGATGATTATATATTTTTTAATGCATCTATTCACATTTACTGTGTATGCATGTTTCCCTTGTCGATTTTAAGCCATTATATGCATCAATTCGAACTAAGATTTTTGCCAAGCTGGGTTGCCTCGCTCCTATGTTTACCCTCTACGTTCCCGATTGTTCGGCTAGAGGGTAAAGGGAGCACCTCTGCGATTGTTATGACCGGGTTATCCGGATACGTACCTCAGACGGGTGAAGCCAAAAGCTAGCTATCTTTAGCATAAAATTGGTCGGCCACGACGGAAGCAACAAATAGAGATTATGGTTGTTATCGCCATTACTCGGGCTTCTTTTTATAAAAAAGGCCATTAGTCGCATACTAGCAGTATACGGCCTTACTATCTACGATTTACGTAGCAGCCTGAAGGAAGGTACCGATAGATGTACTATTTTCTTTGGAAGATGTTTCTTACGCTAAGCAGTAATATAACATAGCTCCCCGTGCATTTTTCTGTCTATTCGCACCAAATGGCCGGATTGCCTGGTTCCTTGAAGGAATTCCTTCCTATCAAGGGATATTTCATAAGGAACACTTCCAAGCTCTTAGCATGGGAGGTCGAAGCCGATGGCCGGTTAAGACAGAGTTTACAGCACAGACGGAGAAATTTTTGATTTAAAGTACATAGTTACATAAAATCATACATCGGGCTGCTGGTCAAAATTATCTATTATGGCATCCAGGGTGCAATCTTCCTGCGAGAGACGAGCAGCGGGCATCACTTGGTCATACACCAAATGAAGCGGCACTTCTTGCCCATCCGGCCCTGCCGGCCCAACCCGAGCCATATGCTCAGGGTTAAGACTGGTATAACGGGTCTTGATCATCGCCCACGCCTCTCGTGCTCCCTCTCGGCAGGCCGATGTCTTCCATAGCTCGAACCGACTCTGGGCTCCCTTGAACCGATCAGCTAGTTCGGCCATCCCCTCTGGAGGTTGCGCGGTAGGCCACAACGCTTTTATCATCCTCTTCATAGCCTTCCGAGCCCGCTCATGTACGGCGGACAGTTCCTTCAGAAGGCTACCCTGGTAGGATCCGATCTCTTCTTCAAGCAGCCCGGTTAGGAGACCTACACACGAGACGCGGCATGTCCATTATACTTCATGTATTAAAGGTGCACTTCGGCGTTATAATCACACTTACCGAACATGCCCCTCCGTAATTTCTGGTTCTCTTCCTGGGTCTGGGCCAATTGAGTCTTTAAACTCTCAATTTCTTCGGCCTGCTGCTTGTGTTCCGCCTGGAGACGGTTCCTCTCCTCAAGATTTCGTTGCGCCGAAAGGCAGCCGGCCTCATACTGGGACTCGGCGTACCTCTGGGATTCTCGGACCGCATCTAAATCTTTTTGCAACTGCCCTATAGACTTAGCTGCTACAAAGTACCCTCGCGTTAGTGCAGGACTATGTAAGAAGATCGGCAAAACGGAGAATACTCACCATGCGCCTCCCGGGTAAACTTCTTCACTTGTTCCAGCTCGGCCTTCACGTCTTCAACCTGTGTTCGGCTCACCTCCAACTCAATGGCCAATTGCTCATTTTGCTGCCTTGAGACCTACATCATCAATACAACAATATGTGCATCCTTAACTCGGCCGTCCCGACCAATTCAAGGCTCAAGGGCTACTGGGTTTACATGTGTGTCCGGATTCTTGAAACCAATCACTTACCTTCAGGATGGATGCTATCAGTTTCATGGCTTCCCCAAGCCCAGCTCGGACAGCACCGATGTGCGCATTTGCCGAGCATAGAGCGTTAAACTCTTGTTCAGAAAATGCCGGATTGCGCAGTGCTTCTCGTCGCCGCCGGTGGTTCATCGCACTCTCTACCTCGGATTTAGTGACTGATACCGCATCCCAGGAATCTTCAGGGACCGGATTGACCGCAGGGGCCTCCTCGGCAGGTTCAGCATGAGCGGAAGATCTTGGCCCATGAGTATTGCCAGGCGCTTCGGCAACATTCTCGGCAGAAGATGGTTGTACTTGTTTCCTGAGTATTTTGGCATCAGATCTTCTGCGAAATCCTAGCGATTATGATAACAATAGATTAAGCGGACGAACAAAGTACCTCTTGGCTGAACGAGTGGTCAGGGTCGTCCCCACGGCCAGCTCACATGAGGGAGTCCTTTTGATGTCCGGTCCGGGCATTGCTGCCGTCGCCGACGTTCGTCTCGTAGACCGACGATGCTTGGGAGCAGAAGCCGGCACATTTGGGTCGACGAAGGACGCTTGCCTCTTACAAGAAGGATTTTTCTTCTTGCCTATAATCAGGGAAGGAAGTGATCCGGGGTGATCGGCTATGATAGCCACCTTGGAGCAATCAAGGTTCTCTTGGTAAAAGACCCCGTCTTCGAACTCAATTGACAGCTTCGGATCATCATGAAATCCTGGATCGTCATCACGAGAATAGTTCTCTGGTTGGGGGGGGCGGACAGTTGACTATCTTGACAAAGCTCCTCCATTCCTGTTTGCACAGATTAAAGGCTTCGATTGAAAAGGGGCAAATGAAAAACCCGAACTCAGGTCACGAAATCGAAAGGCTTACCCATTCGATGGGATTGTAGCTTGAGTAGCCCTCCTTGGCCGGTAGCCGAGCAAAGTCTTCTTTTTCCCCTTTGAACAGGTCGGCAAGTGTGGCCGCCAATGCCGCTTGATTGGCAGGGCCCAGCCGTCGGGAGCGAGTGGTGTCACTTGTTCCGTTGTAATGCCACAAGGGGTGTATCCTTTGCTGAAGAGGCTGAACGCATCGGGTGATGGCAGCAGCCATCACATCAATCATGGTCAGCTTGTGATGGGCCAGTAGCCTCACGTGGGCAGCCAAGCGTTGCACTTCGGCACCGTCCTCTTGGGATGAACTCTTTGGTCGCCAGTTGTACCTTTTCCTCAAAGGGGCGTCGGAGTATTCGGGCAAACCCCTCTGAGCTGGATCGAATAGGGGAACGTCCTCGATATAGAACCATTCCGAGGACCATTCTTCGGATTCCTTCTTCGGTGTCCCCACTGGATATCCTGTTCTGGCTATACGACATACTTCGGCCCCTTCGACCTCCCGAATTGTCTCGCCCTGAGTGCGGGGCACGAGGCAGAAGTACTTCCTCCATAATCCAAAGTGTGCCTCATAGCCCAGAAACATCTCGCACAGGGCAACAAAGCACGAGATATGCAGGATAGATCCGGGGGTAAGATGATGGAGTTGGATCTCGAAGAACTCCAGTAATCCCCTCAGGAAGGGATGAATGGGGAACCCAAGACCCCGTAAGACGAAGGGCACGAAGCATACCCGCTCTCCCTTGTGGGGATTAGGGAAGTTCTCCGCGAAGGCTTCGTTGTTAAAAGAAGTCAAACCGGCGCGGGTAGCCGCCAGATCCGAGGAAGGAAGATACCCTTGGGTCTCGAGGTCGCGCAGCCGAAGGAGGGATACAGAGCAGCTTGCCCAATCCCCGGGACGAGAACCGTAAGGGCGCAAGGAAGAGCTGGGGGCGCTCGTGTAACACCCCAAAAATTTAATCATGTTTTATCTAATAAAATGTTGCCAAAAATAATTATTTCCTATTTTCTGGATTTTCTATTTGATTTCAGAGCCACTCCTTTTGTGTGAATTTCAAAAAAATTCTCCTCTCCTATCTGGAAATTTTGAGTATTGTTGTGTGGCTTGAATGTTTCATTAAATCATTTTATTTCATTTAGTAAAACCAGTGGAATAATTTTGATAATAAAATTTGCCAAGTTTTAATTCATTTAATAGCATTTTAACCCTTTTAAAGGCTCCTGTTGCACTGCAACCATATGATAACTTCATTTATAAATTCCACAAAAATTTGTAGAGGTCATGTGATGTCCCTGTATCACCTTTATGCAAAAACCCAACTTGGTGGTTTGGAAAATTTGAGAAAACCGTCCTCATTTTCATTCTGGTCCAGTTTGGTAGTTTGTACTGCAACCCATCTTTATTTTGCCCTAATGCCCTTGGAAATTTTCCTGCTATTAGTAAGCCCTACCAAACCCTTAAGTCCAGGAGATCAGCCACATTAGAGTGATTTAAATACATGCAATAATGGCCTATAGTTTCTGTCCAGAACTGTAGTTTGCAAAACTTACACTAGGAAGTTTTTGTGTTTGCCAAACTAACCTTGCCATCATCACCTACACCTAAAGAGACCCCAACCTGGAGATTTTGACCACTAGAAGAGTTGCCTTGATGCCCATGGCATTCTGTCGAGCACCTTGTGTTCATGAACAGAATTGGCCCCCAGAATATGACCGTCCTAGCTAACCTCACCCGCCGTGCCTTTGCATTAGAAGAGCCCCCAGAATATGTTGTGTACCAGGAGCACACGAGTGATGAGAATCGTCACTTCTGGGCCACGGTACACATCTACGGCGGAGTTATCTCGCCAGAGCGCCCCTACAGGTTCACCGGAAGGACAACTTCCTTTGAGCCACAAGCCATCCAGCTGGCAGCTCGAGAGGCTATAGTTCAACTCCGGCACTTGTCGCCAAGAGTTAACTGCCGCTTGTTCTATTATTACCCCAGCCTCGACGGGTATAGTAGGCCACCCCAGGTTGCAAACGGAGACCACGAGACGGACCCTGCATTGCTGCATCTGGTGCGCTACCTCAGTGCACTAGAGGCACTATTCGATCAGGTGATTCTTGATCTGATCGCGGCTCGTGGAGAACTTGCTCGTCGAGCCCCGGCAAGAAGAGAAGTGGCGCCCGACGCCGACAACCCCGTCGTGCTGTTTGAACGACCAATCGAGTCTTTGAGGCCTGCCCCTGCAACCGACCTGAATGCATTTGTATCCTCGGAGGAGCTTCGTCACCTTTTGGGGACACGCTCCAACGGGATTGTGACCACCAACCCCCGCGATGGTCATCATTGCTACCCCGACCCTGCAAATCCCCATCCTAATCCAGCAAACCCCGACGGTGAAGCCCAAACAGAAGCCTCGACGTCCGCAAGGCATGCTAGACTAGATATTAATGAGGTAGACTAAGCCACTCAAGTAGTATCGAGTCTTAATATTTCTACGCCATGTAATATTGTGACCTTGTATCGCCATGAATAAAATGCAGGTTGTTTGTATACCATTATTTTAATAAGTGCTACAAGTATTCTTGCATAAATAAATTTTGGCATCTGGTTGCATATTAAATTTTTGGGCATAGCTACCTAAAACCACCCCAGCCGGCAACCACAGTAATACGTCACTTTTTGTGAGATATGTATATATGTGGCATTGACCCCGATCCCCATAGAGCAGAACCGACAACGTAGGTTGCCCCCACACCACAATGTGTAACCCAACCCAGATGCTATATAAGAGGCCACTCCATGACCTTACCAAGCATCCCTCACTTTATGCACTGCCCTCACAGCCATTTTAAGCCATGCCAAACCACAGGATTCATCGGAGAACCCCAGATGCGATCCCAGGTAGTTTTGTTAAAATATTGTGGGACTTTACCCGTAGTGCCATAGGTTCTCCCCATCCACCCCAGTACGAGCTGTTCAAATCGAGGATCACCTCATTTGCCTCGAAATATTGGGCAGTAGTACACATCCCACCAGTGAACCCAAACCAAGACCCAACGGAAGTCTCCTTCGTGGGGAAATCTATGCCGACTCCGCAAATGGCCATAGAAGTTGATGCCTACGAAGCGATTACCCGCCTTCAATTCGCAGTACCCTATGCCAGCGAAAGGGGGTATTATTACTTCCCGAGCCGTGCAGCACCCGGAGAAGAAGCATCTTTTCCCGGGGGACGAATAGAGAGAGACCCAGTACTGGCCAACCATGTTCAGTACGTCATCGCTCAAGAGCGTCTGACTCAGTGAGTAATGGATTACCTCCAGAATCTCGCTGTCATGAATCCTCAGATCGCCATCGGCAGACCACTGAGGCCAGACCAGGAGAGGCGCGTTCTTCGACTAGTCCATCCGCTCTCCCCAGAAGAGGAAGAATGTGCCCCAGTGCCGGAAACATTTCCTCAGGACCCCGCATATTTTACTTTTGCGCCATAGACACCCACTGTTGTGTTTGCTAGCTTAGCAATTAATTATAGATTGCAGTATGTGTATTATGTCGTAAACTTGTGCTATGAAAAATTGTTTGATTTCAATTGTATGTGAGTGATTCTGACTGCTGTGATTTTTGATCAACTGTTTTCACTCTCAGTAAATCTCGAAGTGGGATTTTTTCTTGAGCTATTGCAACAAATATTTCTCCATGACATAGATTTAAATTCACGCGGCACCACGATAACAGGCTCACAGCCACAACCACTCTACCACATGCACTAATTGCAAAACCACGTACACATTAGCACCTAACTGATCGCCGCACTAACACACCACAATTTTTCTGAAAGAGAAATTTGTGGGTAATTATTCTAGTGTAGATTGCCTCCAGCACACTGACAACAGTCAGCACCTGACACCGGCACCTAATCCTCATGATCACCGCCACCGCGGAGAGCTAACACTCGAGCAGCAGCATCACGGCGATCATCGTGGATCATCACGCATAGGAGCGCGGAGAACCCGAGCAATGCCGCCAACCCTCCACACAGCAGGATCGTGTACCAGTCCGGCATCACCTCCGCCATTAGAGCCTCGCCTCGAGCTCCTGCAAACAGAAATGGAGGAGAAGGAAGAAGAAGAAGGAATGGGGCCAGGTGTGAGGAAGAAGAGAGAAGCATCGCGGTCATTTTTATAGCTCGAGATCGGTGTACGGTGGGTGAAGTCCACCAGCGCCGCTCGTCGCTCGATCGCCGGTGTTCAGAGGCGAATCCGCGAGCAGTGCCAACAACGCACTGGCCCGCGAGGTGAATGCACGCTGCGCCGGCAGCTAGCACGCCGCGCACTACCGCAGTACAGCCTAGATGCCCTACGCGCTAGATGCCGCCGATGGAGAAAGCGCGGGAAAGCGCGCGGGAGAGAGGAAGAGAGGAGAGCCAGAGGTAGAAGAAGAGACTGACAGTGGGCCCTTGGTCCACCTGTCAGCCAGAGAGAGCACTGTGTACTCGGGTACGACCAACGTAATTTGGAAATTTAGAATTCTATTAATTCTAAATTTACCGTAGCCCTAAGTAGAAATTCTTCGATTTCCACACCCGTACATTTTTCTCGCAGGGCCAGTAGTCCACTGTAGTTGCACCAATTATCTGCCCACTCACTATAACCACGTCGTATCGCGTGAGTAGGATATTTATTTTTCGTGTTACTACTGCGTGGTAATAGGAATAATATTTTTAGATCGTCCTTAGCAAATCTCGAGGACGAGATTTTTCTTAAGGGGGGTAGTGTTGTAACACCCCAAAAATTTAATCATGTTTTATCTAATAAAATGTTGCCAGAAATAATTATTTCCTATTTTCTGGATTTTCTATTTGATTTCAGAGCCACTCCTTTTGTCTGAATTTCAAAAAAAATCTCCTCTCCTATCTGGAACTTTTGAGTATTGTTGTGTGGCTTGAATGTTTCATTAAATCATTTTATTTCATTTAGTAAAACCAGTGGAATAATTTTGATAATAAAATTTGCCAAGTTTTAATTCATTTAATAGCATTTTAACCCTTTTAAGGGCTCTTGTTGCACTGCAACCATATGATAACTTCATTTATAAATTCCACAAAAAATTGTAGAGGTCATGTGATGTCCCTGTATCACCTTTATGCAAAAAACCCAACTTGGTGTTTTGGAAAATTTGAGCAAACCATCCTCATTTTCATTCTGGTCCAGTTTGGTAGTTTGTACTGCAACCCATCTTTATTTTGCCCTAATGCCCTTGGAAATTTTCCTGATATTAGTAAGACCTACCAAACCCTTAAGTCCAGGAGATCAGCCACATTAGAGTGATTTAAATACATGCAATAATGGCCTATAGTTTCTGTCCAGAACTGTAGTTTGCAAAACTTACACTAGGAAGTTTTTGTGTTTGCCAAACTAACCTTGCCATCATCACCTACACCTAAAGAGACCCCAACCTGGAGATTTTTACCACCAGAAGAGTTGCCTTGATTCCCATGGCATTCTGTCGAGCACCTTGTGTTCATGAACAGAATTGCCATGAGATTAGTATCGCACTATGGACTTGACCCAGTGGCATAACCAGCATGTCTAGTGGAGTCTTGGTAACCACCCTAACTACACTGGTAAGTTGCACCTTAACCCAAGCTGTCTAGCCTGTGATGGCATTTAGTCGAGCACATGGCGTGCGTGCTCCAGAGCGCGCCCAGAGCGTGCATATTGCAGCCACTCGCCCGAGCCGCCGCACCCCCACCTGCCCCGTCATTAGCCTTTGCCCGCTCGAAGGGACATGCCCCCGACCCCTCCTAGCCCGCAGAGGCACCCTAGCCGCCCCCTGGTACCTCGCAGCGCCGCTGTTAGAACCGCCTTGGCAGCACGCCGGCGGCAGCAACCGGCCCCTACTGCCGTAGCACCGTCCAAGCAACCACAGCACGCCAGCCGCCCCCAGGAACAGGCCGATCTCATCCAAGGACTCGTCCGCTAGCGCCCGTCGCCGCCACGTCGCCCTGCCGTGGCAGAGGCAGTCAGCCGGCGATCTTATCCCCGCCGTCGCCGAACCGCCATTGCCGCGCTATAAATAGCACCCCGAGCACATTTGCGTTCGTTGTCAGCCTCACCCCAGCCATAGCCAGCTTCCCCAGCCACAATTGGAGCAGAGGAAGTCATCTTCCCTGCCTCCGGTAGCTTCGGCCTCCGCAAACCCCCGGTCAAATTCGACCAAACCAGGCCCCCTCAAGCTCTTCTAGCACCTCCACCCACTTCCCCTCTACCCCTATAAGCCTCCACGCTTCTCGGAATCGGTCGGGAGCCCCTGCAAGCCAACCTCCCCTACTGACCAGAGCCGCGGTCCGCCGCGTAGCTCGCCGCCGCCGAACCTGCCCCCCCCTCCGGCCGTGCCGACCACTGGAAGGACCACCCTGAGGCGTCGGATCCGTTCCCGCCGTCGGAGCCCCGTGGGGAGTCGCCCATCGCCGGCGTTGGTCGCCGGAGCCCCGCCTCCGCTCGGCCGGAGGAAGAAGGAGGCGCGGGCGACTGGTCAAACATGACCAGTGGGCCCGATGGACCCACTGTCAGCGACCCAGCGACGGCCCGCGCTGGCTTAAGTGAAAGCGTAAACCCCTAAGTACGTGTCTACCTCTTGAAAGCGTATTCTGTCTGAATCGTTTTCTTTTTCTGTATTTATTTAAAAACAGATTTTGACCAAATGTTTGACTGGCTCTAACTCCTAAAATAAAACTCCAATTAATTTGATTCTTTTTCCTACCTCTCTAAATTTCCATCTAGTTTATTTTCATATTTATTTGAAAATTTTCCAAGACAACTTTTGTACTATTTTTAAATTATGTGTTAATTAGAATATTTTCAAAAATAGGAATTTGGAGTGAAGATAAAAACTTTCAAAGTTTTGGAGTGCACCCCAACCACCTACACATTGAAGGCAAGCATTATGAACCCTGGTATAATATTGGTTGTGTGTTGTTTTGATGTGGCTACAACACCGAGTTGACTTGAAGTATGCATTATTTCATGTGATGGTGTGATCATGTTTACAAGTGCATGATGAAAATTCCTTGCCATTGGAATTGATATGCTTGTGATAGTATTCACCCTCGTATGCCTTTCATGCCTACCGGAAGGGATCCGGAGAAGTCTCTGTCTTGGGTAGACAAGAGCTTGGTACTGATATTTCGTTGGGACGAGTATGATCAGTAAGGCATGGTGAGGTATGATGAGTGGTGATTCTGTCTCTTGGTGTGGAATATATTTGTTATGCTAATCATGCAGGAAACACTTTAACCTCCTGAGTCGACCATAGATCGAGTCTTGTGCCAGTAACCCCCATACTTGTTTCGTGCTACCACTTGTCCCTGCTGCAGGTAGGGTACGGTTCAGTAAGTTGTCAACCCCTTTCTTAGCACACACCGTACAGAGAGGCCATAGTGAAAGATACTAGTGGCCCCTGGTAGGCATGTCACTTGGTCCGAGGGCATGGGTGTTCCGGTGAGTCCGAGGGGGTAGCTCCCCTGTTTTGCGCGCGATACAAATTTTGTGATCCCATGCTAATCGAGGTTGGAGCCTCCCCACTTAGAGTTTTGCTTAACGAGTGGCGTGGGTGATTCCAGACACCGGTAAGTTAAGCTGGTGTATGCGGGTCAGGTGTGTTTTCAATTCAAAGACCGTAAACGGAATTAGTCCCGGTGTACTAAAGGAATCCGTTACTCGTGGGTAAAGAGTACACCCTCTGCAGAGTTTATATCTATTCGAATAGCCGTGTCCGCGGTTAAGGACTACAGTCTGGGATGGGTCAAGTGTCGGTCTTAGTGTCGGTCTTCGGAGGAAAACTTCTAAACCTGAATATTGATCATGAAGTGCGATGAATGATGATTGTGCTTCTTATTATTGTGGACTAACCATTTATATTATTTGGTATATTGAGTATCCCTGGGATGGTTCTACCTCCTGGATACTCATGTTATTATTTTCATATAAGCCCTTTATGTGGTGTCGCTGAGACGCCCGACTGTGGCATGCTTGTTATTTATTTTCCTTATAAGCCCTTTATGTGGTGTCGCCCAGATGCTCGACTGTGGCATGCATGTTATTTATTTTTCTTCTAAGCCCTTTATGTGGCATCGCTCAGACGCCCGACTGAGGCATGCTTTATATTATTATCCTTTCGAGGCATCGCTTCAGACAGCCGATCGGTTTATTTTTATCCTCTGATTGCTTATTCACGCTTAATATGAATGACCTGCTCGCGTGCATCATGGATTTTATTTTGTGACTGACTAAGTGATTGTGGATTATTTCAGTGCATGAATACCACTGCTATGTTATACCTGTTTTCATAATGTTTGCGAGTACATTCAAAGTACTCACTGGCTTGTCCCTGGCTATTGTCTTGGCCAGATTGTGCATGTGGAGAGGAGCATTATGACGACAACCTCGGAACCTAGGCATCGAAGATCGCAGCCACACGAAGATAGGAGTTATCCATGTCAGCTGTTCCTGTGGGAAATGGAGTCCCATAGACGCTGATGACCCCGAACCGCTTCCGCCATCAACCACTAGAAATTTTTGTTGTACCCAGAGACCACTATGGTCGTGTACTTCAAAAAATGTATTTTTGCTTGGAATTTATGTATCAAGATTGTGTCTCATCAGCTAATAGTAATCATGGGGCTGGTGAGCACAAGGGCCATTTACTGGGAAATTAATATCCTGGAAAACCGGTCCTGACAGTTCGCTATGTTTTTGTGGTGATCTCTCGCTTGAAGTTTTTTCTGATGGGGAAGAAGAGGAAGATGTGGCCCAGACCACGATTCGGCTTGTTTAAATGGGTGGTGCCTCCTTTGTGGGAAGGGCAGTCTTGTAAAAAGTTGCCGGACCGCTCGTCTCCCCTCTGCGCACAAGGATCGAGAAGTGCTGAAATTTATTACAATGGGTCCCGCAAGTTCTCGACGTTTGAGATTTTATCGATGACGGGATGGTTGCCGAACAAGAAGAGATAGAGGGACTCGCCTCGCAAGCCGAAGACTTTGACGCGCAAGATTGTCCGGATAATATACCTCGGCATTGGAGGCTAGTCCGGGGGCTACTGAGGGAGTCCTGGATTAAGGGGTCCTCGGACGGCCGGTCTATTTCATATGGGCCGGACTCATGGGCCGCTCGCTGAGTATTGGATTGATCGAAGGCCCCGTCGCCAGGGAGGAAGCCTCAGGAGTCGCGGCGTGTCTTCCAAGTTTGAGATAGTAGATAGGCATGTTTTTCCCTTCGATGTGCCACCAACCATGTGTAACCCTAGGGACCCTCGGCGTCTATATAAGCCAAAGGGTTTTAGATTGTAGGACAGAGAAACTCGTCTAGGGTTTTAGCTATCTGATCTCGAGGTAGATCAACTCTGTAACCTTCATACCATCAATATAATCGAGCAGGACGTAGGGTTTTACCTCCATAGGAGGGCCCGAACCTGGGTAAACAACGTCTCCTTCGTCCCTTGTTACCATCGATCCTAGTCTCATAGCTCGGGACCCCCTACCCGAGATCCGCCGGTTTTGACACCGATAGAGTGGATCGGCGAGAGGCGGACGACGTGGGAGATGGCGGAGGATTGCCTGGCAGTTGACGGAGCAGGAGGCGGCGGCGGCGGCCCTCCATCTGTGCTGCTCCGAACGAGGCTTCAGTCGATTGGGAGGAGAAGGAACGAACGGAGCTGGTGTAAGGACATGCGCAGCGGTTTTGTTTCCTTTTTCTATGGAGTGTGTGTAGCTTTAGCGTGGTTTGTTACGTCAAACACGGAGGATTGCAGGCCTTCAGATCTTGTACATGGATGTGCCTTATTATTTCGATCCGCCCTCTCTCGTGCTCTTATAGGGGTAGTAGATATCAGGTGCGCAGACTATGGATGGATATTCGCGACCTTGATAGGAGTTTAATTATTTTAAATTATGCTCCAACGAAAAATAATAAAGCATAAAATTTATTATCTTTTAGTTGATTTGCGCCACTTATAAATATAAGAAAATGTTTGTGACATTTTAATTAATGTCCCACATTTCAACCAAATATTCGTGATAGTTTAATTAAAATCATGCATTTCAAACAAATGTTCGTGACATTTTCAGAAAATGTTTATACATTGTAACTAATTGTTTGTGTAATTTTGAAAAATGTGCATGGTAATATTCGAAAAATATTCATGACATTTTACAATTTGTTTGTTAGGAATTTCAATTTCTATCAATTATTTGGTGTGTACATGGAAAGTCTTGATAATTTTAAGTAATTGCAATCAAGTTCAGAAATATTTCATTCAAACTATTATGTCGATCCTTTTCATTTTATTAGAGAAACACAAGTTTCCATTTTTGTGATATTTTGAAGTGAGTACTAAATTGTTACAATCGTCCATTTTGCGTGATAAGCTTCCATTGCCACAAATCGATAATTTATTCAGGTTCCTACTAAGAAGGCATGCAAAAGTGGAGTCTTCATCTTATCAATTCTATATCAAATACAATTACATGTGTGGGTAAACGGGTGGATAACTATAGGCCTGCAAGATGTATGAAAGCGACAAATGAGAATATACAACATGTTATTCTTGTTTCGACTACATCTTAATCATCATTCGAGTAAGGCAACAAATACAAAGTGCGGCTTGTTATTTTATTGTCTGTTACGTGTCTAGAGTATAAACTCATGCCTACAAATGTTATGATGTTACATATCTAAAAGAGCATTAAAATGGTATGAGGGGAATTTTTCTAAAGGGGATGCAATGTAGCAAGACATTTAAGACACGCATGTTCTTTGCTTGAAATCAGTGTTTTGGTCCTTTGGTTGCATATATTTCGTAACAACTAATGGTAAACGGCATTGCAGCTTTGTTATTCTATACTATAGGTAATATACTATGTCGGCCGCCAATTGACAGTGAATAATGTTGGTAATTCCGGGCCTTGGATCATTCTTCTACGTTATTATTTCAATGTCCTAGGTATTTCGGAGATCACGATTTTGGCAAGGTAGAAGAAAATGTTGGACATATTCCATCGAGGAAATAAGAAATATTATATATTTTCATGTTCTTAATTAATGTCTATATTTCTTTGCTATGATTGCAATGATTATTGAATAAGAGATTTACAAGAAAACTCAGTATTATTTTATTAGTTTGTGTAAATTATTTATAAGGTTAGTTCCAAGGTGTTTGTAGCTAGATCGAAGACAATTCTTCCGGACATCAACTAACCAAATAGAGTGCTTTTTCCGAGGAGAATTATCATAGGTAACATTGTACTGGCATATGAATCATAACACACAATAAAAAAAAGGCAACAAGGGAAATATGGCATGTGCGCAATTAAGCATGACATGCATAATGCATACGACAGGGTGGAATGCGCGTTCCTAACAAAGATTCAAACTTGGCTCGGTTTTAATGGTGTGTTTATTAAGCTAATCATGGCTTGTTTTACAACGGGTAAATATATGGTGAGGTATAATGGACAAGAAACAAAATTTATTACTCCATCTCAAGGCCTCCTACAATGTGATCCTTTGTCTCCATACCTTTTTATCCTTTTTGCGGAGGGCCTCACGAGTTTGTTAGGAGATGCTGAAGAAAATAATGCTCTTAAGGAAGTTAATGTGTGGTGTAATGGTCAAACGGTCTCAAACCTCATATTGGCACACGATTCATTGATTCTTATGTAGGCACATGTGTAGAATTCGGCTATACTACAACAAGTTCTTTATTTCTATTTTGCAATGTTAGGTTGATCGTTCGGTGAAGCTAAGTGCAATATATTCTTTCAGTCCTTGAACTACGATGGAAGCGATGGTATCTATTTATTTGGAATTAAACGTAATTAGGAAAGCACTCATGAATAAATATTCGGGTCTACTGCCCCTTGTTGGTATTGATTGATACGATTGTTTGGAACATCTATTGATAGAGTCATCAAAAGGGTAAAACTCTATGAGTATTAGGTATGAGTGTTGGGGAACGTTGCATGGGAAACAAAAAATTTCCTACGCACACACAAGATCTATCCATGGTGATGAGCATCTACGAGAGGGAGAGTGAATCTACATACCCTTGTAGATCGCTAAGCGGAAGCGTTAAGAAACGCGGTTGATGTAGTCGAACGTCTCCGCGATCCAAATCGCAAGTCGTCCCTCGATCCAAGCACAATCCAGCGCCGAACGGACGGCACCTCCGTGTTCAACACACGTACGGCTTGATGATGATCTCCGCCTTCTTGATCCAGCAAGAGGGAGCGGAGAAGAAGAAGAGTTCCAGCAGCACGACGGCGTGGTGATGTTGGTGAGGAACTATTTCAGCAGGGCTTCGCCTAAGCACTACTGAAATTATGACGTAGGAGGAACTAGAGGTTGCCGGCACACGGCTTGGGGCAATCTAATGTATCCCGTGTGCTAGCCCTGCCCCTCTATTTATATGTTGAGCCTTGGGGTCTAAACTTGGAGTAAAAGCCTCCTCCAGGTCGGTTTTGCCCGCACAAGGTCGGTTTGGCCCGCAGGGAAAGAGTCCAACTCGGATCCCTGCAGTACCGCGCACAAGCGGTAGTACCGCTGCTACAGTAGCGGTAGTACCGCTTGACCAGCTTAAGCGGTAGTACCGCTGCTACAGTAGCGGTAGTACTGCCTTACCAGCTTAAGGCAGTAGCAAAACTTCCTTTTGCACTTTCCAATACCTCGTGGGCTTTATCCCTTTGGCCCATATAAAGTGTTGCTGCACCCGAACACTTCGGTAAACATCCGGAACCCCTTCCGGTGAATTCCGGAACCCTTCCGGAGATCAAAACACTATTATCACATATATCAATCTTTACCTCCGGACTATTCCGGAGATCCTCGTCATGTCCGGGATCTTATCCGGGACTCCGAACAACCTTCGGTCACCAACAAAATAACTCAACTATACTAATCGTCACCAAACGTTAAGTGTGTAGACCCTGCGGGTTCGAGAACTATGTAGACATGACCGAGACACCTCTACGATCAATAACCAAAAGCGGGACCTAGATGCCCATATTGGCTCCTACATATTCTACGAAGATCTTTATCGGTCGAACCTCTATGTCAAGGATTCAGTTAATCCCGTATACTGTTCCCTTTGTTCTTCGGTATGTTACTTGCCCGAGATTCGATCGTCGGTATCTCTATACCTAGTTCAATCTCGTTACCGGCAAGTCTCTTTACTCGTTCCGTAATACAAGATCTCGTGGCTAACACTTTAGTCACATTGCTTGCAAGGCTCATTGTGATGTTGTATTACCGAGTGGGCCCTGAGATACCTCTCCGTCACACGGAGTAACAAATCCCAGTCTTGATCCATGCCAACCCAACAGACACCCTCGGAGATACCTGTAGAGCATCTTTATAGTCACCCAGTTACGTTGCGACGTTTGATACACACAAGGTATTCCTCTGGTGTCAGTGAGTTGCATGATCTCATGGTCATAGGAACAGAAACTTGACATGCAGAAAACAATAGCAATAAACTGACACGATCATATGCTATGTTTGTAGTTTGGGTCTTGTCCATCACATCATTCTCCTAATGATGTGATCCCTGTTATCAAATGACATCTCATGTCAATGGCTAGGAAACCTTAACCATCTTTGATCAACGAGCTAGTCAACTAGAGGCTTACTAGGGACACAGTGTTGTCTATGTACCCACACATGTATTTGAGTTTCCAATCAATACAATTATAGCATGGATAATAAACGATTATCATGAACAAGGAAATATAATAATAACCAATTTATTATTGCCTCTAGGGCATATTTCCAACAGTCTCCCACTTGCACTAGAGTCAATAATCTAGTTCACATCACTATGTGATTTACATTGTAATGAATCGAACACCCATGCAGTTCTGGTGTTGTTCATGTTTAGCCCTTGGAAGAGGTTTAGTCATCGGATCTGCAACATTCAGATCCGTGTGTACTTTGCAAATATTTATGTCGTCCTCCTTGATGTAATCGCGGATGGAATTGAAGCATCGCTTTATGTGTCTGGTCCTCTTGTGAAATCTTGGTTCCTTGGCTAGAGCAATGGCACCAGTATTATCACAAAACAGAGTCATTGGGTTAAGTGCACTAGGCACTACTCCAAGATCTGTCATGAACTCCTTCATCCAGACACCTTCCTTCGCCGCCTCCGAGGCTGCGATGTACTCCGCTTCGCATGTAGAATCAGCTACCACGCTTTGCTTGGAACTGCACCAGCTAACCGCACCCCCATTAAGAATAAATACGTATCCGGTTTGTGACTTAGAGTCATCCGGATCAGTGTCAAAGCTTGCATCGACGTAACCCTTTACGACGAGCTCTTGATCACCTCCATAAACGAGAAACATGTCCTTAGTCCTTTTCAGGTACTTCAGGATATTCTTGACCGCCGTCCAGTGTTCCATTCCTGGATCACTTTGAAACCTTCCGACCATACTTATGGCAAGGCTGACATCGGGTCTTGTGCACAGCATTGCATACATAATAGAGCCTATGGCTGAAGCATAGGGGATGACACTCATCTTTTCTCTATCTTCTGTAGTCACTGGGCATTGAGTCTTACTCAACTTCACACCTTGCAAAACAGGCAAGAACCCCTTCTTGGACTGATCCATTTTGAACTTCTTCAAAATCTTATCAAGGTATGTGCTTTGTGAAAGTCCTATTAAGCGTCTTGATCTATCTCTATAGATCTTGATGCCTAATATGAAAGCAGCTTCTCCTAGGTCCTTCATTGAAAAACTCTTGTTCAAATATTCCTTCACGCTTTCCAACATTTCTATATTGTTTCCAATCAGCAATATGTCATCCACATATAATATTAGAAACGCTATAGAGCTCCCACTCACTTTCTTGTAAATACAAGCTTCTCCGTAAACTTGTATAAACTCGAACGCTTTGATCACCTCATCAAAGCGAAGATTCCAACTCCGAGATGCTTGCACCAGTCCATAAATGGATCGCTGGAGTTTGCAAACTTTGTCAGCATTCTCTGGATCGACAAAACCTTCTGGTTGCATCATATACAACTCTTCCTTAAGGAAACCGTTAAGGAACGCTGTTTTGACATCCATCTGCCAAATTTCATAATCGAAAAAGGCAGCTATTGCTAACATGATTCTGACGGACTTAAGCATCGCTACGGGTGAGAAGGTCTCATCTTAGTCAACTCCTTGAACTTGTGAAAAACCCTTTGCCACAAGTCGAGCTTTATAGACGGTGACATTACCGTCTGCGTCCGTCTTCCTCTTAAAGATCCATTTGTTCTGAATGGCCTTACGCCCTTCAGGTAATACTTCCAAAGTCCATACTTTGTTTTCATACATGGATCCCATCTCGGATTTCATGGCCTCTAACCATTTCTCGGAATCCGGGCCCATCATCGCTTCTCCATAACTCGTAGGTTCATCGTTGTCCAACAATATGACTTCTAAAATAGGGTTGCCGTACCACTCAGGAGCAGTACGCGTCCTTGTCGACCTACGAGGTTCGATAGCAACTTGATCCAAAGCTTCATGATCATCATCATTAACTTCCTCTTCAGCTAATGTAGGCTCCACAGAAACAACTTTCTGCGCTGCGCTACTCTCAGGTTGAAGTAAAGGTTCAACAACCTCATCAAGTTCTATCTTCCTCCCACTCAATTCTTTCGAGAGAAACTCTTTCTCAAGAAACGTTCCGTTTTTAGCGACAAACACTTTGCCTTCGGATCTGAGGTAGAAGGTATACCCAACTGTCTATTTTGGGTATCCTATGAAGACGCATTTCTCCGCTTTGGGTTCCAGCTTTTCAGGCTGAAGCTTTTTGACATAAGCATCACATCCCCAAACTTTAAGAAACGACAGCTTTGGCTTCTTGCCAAACCAAAGTTCATATGGCGTCGTCTCAACGGATTTCGATGGTGCCCTATTTAAAGTGAATGCAGCTGTCTCTAATGCATAACCCCAAAACGATAGTGGCAAATCGGCAAGAGACATCATAGATCGCACCATATCTAATAAGGTTCGATTACGACGTTCGGACACACCATTACGCTGTGGTGTTCCAGGCGGTGTTAGTTGTGAAACAATTCCACATTGTCTTAAGTGACTGCCAAACTCATAACTCAGATATTCTCCTCCTCGATCAGATCGTAGGAATTTAATCTTCTTGTTACGATGATTCTCAACTTCACTCTGAAATTGTTTGAACTTTTCAAATGTTTCAGACTTGTGTTTCATTAAGTAAATATACCCATATCTACTTAAGTCATCAGTGAAGGTGAGAAAGTAACGATAACCACAGCGCGCCTCAATACTCATCGGACCGCACACATCACTATGTATGATTTCCAATAAGTCACTTGCCCGTTCCATTGTACCAGAGAACGGCGTTTTAGTCATCTTGCCCATGAGGCATGGCTCACATGTGTCAAGTGATTCAAAATCAAGTGACTCCAAAAGTCCATCAGCATGGAGCTTCCTCATGCGTTTTACGCCAATATGACCTAAACGGCAGTGCCACAAGAAAGTGGTATTATCATTATTAATTCTACATCTTTTGGCATCAATGTTATGAACATGTGTATCATTACTATCGAGATTCAATAAGAATAAACCCCTCACATTGGGTGCATGACCATAAAAGATATTACTCATATAAATAGAACAACCATTATTCTCTGATTTAAATGAGTAACCGTCTCGCAATAAACAAGATCCAGATATAATGTTCATGCTTAACGCAGGCACTAAATAACAATTATTCAGGTTCATCACTAATCCCGATGGTAATCGAAGAGCGAGCGTACCGACGGCGATCACATCAACCTTGGAACCATTTCCCACGCGCATCGTCACTTCGTCCTTTGCCAGCCTCCGTCTATTCCGCAGTTCCTGTTTTGAGTTGCAAATATGAGCAACCGCACCGGTATCAAATACCCAGGCACTACAACGAGAGTTGGTAAGGTACACATCAATAACATGTATATCATATATACCTTGTTTGTTGTTGGCCGCCTTCTTGTCAGCCAAATACTTGGGGCAGTTCCGCTTCCAGTGTCCAGTTCCCTTGCAATGAAAACACACAGTTTCTGGTTTGGGTCCAGCCTTGGGTTTCTTCACGAGAGGAGCAACTGCTTTGCCACTCTTCTTGGAGTTACCCTTCTTACCCTTGCCATTTTTCTTGAAACTAGTGGTTTTATTGACCATCAACACTTGATGCTCCTTCTGAATTTCAGACTCAGCGGCTTTCAGCATCGCAAACAGCTCGGCGACTGACTTGTTCATCCCGTGCATGTTATAGTTCAACACGAAGCTCTTGTAGCTAGGTGGCAATGATTGAAGAACTCTGTCAGTGATAGCCTCTGGCGGAAGGGGCATCCCCAATTCAGCCAGACGGGTGGAGTACCCAGACATTCTGAGCACGTGATCACTGATAGACCCGTTCTCCTCCATCTTGCAAGCATAGAATTTATCGGAGATCTCATATCTCTCGATCCGGGCATTCTTCTGAAAGATAAACTTCAACTCCTGGAACATCTCATATGCTCCATGACGTTCAAAACGTCTTTGAAGTCCCGGTTCTAAGCCATACAACATTGCACATTGAACTATTGAGTAATCATCAGAACGAGCCTGCCAGGCGTTCACAACGTCTAGAGACTCAACTGGAGCGGGTGGATCACCAAGCGGTGCATCAAGGACATAAGCCTTCAGGGAAGCCGTAAGGATAATCCTTAGATTACGGGCCCAGTCCACAAAGTTACTTCCATCATCTTTCAACTTAGCTTTCTCTAGGAACGCATTAAAATTCAGGGGTGCTACTGCGCGAGCCATGATCTACAACATAAATATTGTAAAGACAACTTAGACTATTGTTCTAGATAATGAGTTTAGTTAATCATATTACTTAAAAACTCCCACTCAAATAGACATCCCTCCGGTCATTCGAGTGTAACATGATCCAAATCCACCAACTCAAGTCCGATCATCACGTGAGTTGAGGTGGTTTCAATGGTGAACATCTTCATGTTTGATCATATCTACTATATGACTCATGTTCGACCTTTCGGTCTCTTGTGTTCCGAGGCCATGTCTGTACATGCTAGGCTCGTCAAGTTTAACCCGAGTGTTCCGCACGTGCAACATGGCTTACACCCGTTGTATGTGAACGTAGAGTCTATCACACCCGATCATCACGGCGTGTCTCGAAACGACGAACTTTCGCAACGGTGCACACTTGGGGAGAACACAATTTTATCTTGAAATTTAAGTGAGGGATCACCTTATAATGCTACCGTCGTCCTAAGCAAAATAAGATGCATAAAAGGATTAACATCACATGCAAATCATAAGTGACATGATATGGCCATGAACTTGTGCTTTTGATCTCCATCTCCAAAGCACCGGCATGATCTCCATCGTCACCGGCATGACACCATGATCTCCATCATCTTGATCTCCATCAACGTGTCGCCATGAGGTTGTCGCGCCGACTGTTGCTTCCACGACTATTGCTAACGTTTAGCGATAAAGTAAAGGATTACATAGCGCTTAATGATTGACACGCAGGTCATACAATAATTAAAGACAACTCTATGGCTCCTGCCAGTTGCCGTACTCATCGACATGCAAGTCATGATATTCTATACAACACATGATCATCTCATACATCACATATATCTCATCATGTAATTGGCCATATCACATCACAACTTACCCTGCAAAAACAAGTTAGACGTCCTCTAATTGTTGTTGCAAATTTTACGTGGCTGCTACGGGTTTGCAAGAACCGTTCTTACCTACGCAAAACCACAACGTGGTGTAGTGATTGCTTTTTGATCTTCTAAAAGAACCCTCTTCATTGAAATCGATTCAACTAAAGTGAGAGAGACAGACACCCGCTAGCCATCTTTATGCAACAAAGTTACATGTTAGTTGAAGGAACCTGTCTCGCGTAAGCGTACGCGTAATGTCGGTCCGGGCCGCTTCATCTCACAATACCGCCGAATCAAATATCAACTAGTAACGGCAAGCAATATGTATACACCCACGCCCACAACTCGTTTGTGTTCTACTCGAGATCTCATCTACGCATAGACCTAGCTCAGATGCCACTGTTGGGGAACGTTGCATGGGAAACAAAAATTTTCCTACGCACACACAAGATCTATCCATGGTGATGAGCATCTACGAGAGGGAGAGTGAATCTACATACCCTTGTAGATCGCTAAGCGGAAGTGTTAAGAAACGCGGTTGATGTAGTCGAACGTCTCCGCGATCCAAATCGCAAGTCGTCCCTCGATCCAAGCACGATCCAGCGCCGAACGGACGGCACCTCCGCGTTCAACACACGTACGGCTTGATGACGATCTCCGCCTTCTTGATCCAGCAAGAGGGAGCGGAGAAGAAGAAGAGTTCCAGCAGCACGACGGCGTGGTGATGTTGGTGAGGAACTATTTCAGCAGGGCTTCGCCTAAGCACTACTGAAATTATGACGTAGGAGGAACTAGAGGTTGCCGGCACACGGCTTGGGGCAATCTAATGTATCCCGTGTGCTAGCCCTGCCCCTCTATTTATATGTTGAGCCTTGGGGTCTAAACTTGGAGTAAAAGCCTCCTCCAGGTCGGTTTTGCCCGCACAAGGTCGGTTTGGCCCGCAGGGAAAGAGTCCAACTCGGATCCCTGCAGTACCGCGCACAAGCGGTAGTACCGCTGCTACAGTAGCGGTAGTACCGCTTGACCAGCTTAAGCGGTAGTACCGCTGCTACAGTAGCAGTAGTACTGCCTTACCAGCTTAAGGCAGTAGCAAAACTTCCTTTTGCACTTTCCAATACCTCGTGGGCTTTATCCCTTTGGCCCATATAAAGTGTTGCTGCACCCGAACACTTCGGTAAACATCCGGAACCCCTTCCGGTGAATTCCGGAACCCTTCCGGAGATCAAAACACTATTATCACATATATCAATCTTTACCTCCGGACTATTCCGGAGATCCTCGTCATGTCCGGGATCTTATCCGGGACTCCGAACAACCTTCGGTCACCAACAAAATAACTCAACTATACTAATCGTCACCAAACGTTAAGTGTGTAGACCCTGCGGGTTCGAGAACTATGTAGACATGACCGAGACACCTCTACGATCAATAACCAATAGCGGGACCTGGATGCCCATATTGGCTCCTACATATTCTACGAAGATCTTTATCGGTCGAACCTCTATGTCAAGGATTCAGTTAATCCCGTATACTGTTCCCTTTGTTCTTCGGTATGTTACTTGCCCGAGATTCGATCGTCGGTATCTCTATACCTAGTTCAATCTCGTTACCGGCAAGTCTCTTTACTCGTTCCGTAATACAAGATCTCGTGGCTAACACTTTAGTCACATTGCTTGCAAGGCTCATTGTGATGTTGTATTACCGAGTGGGCCCTGAGATACCTCTCCGTCACACGGAGTAACAAATCCCAGTCTTGATCCATGCCAACCCAACAGACACCCTCGGAGATACCTGTAGAGCATCTTTATAGTCACCCAGTTACGTTGTGACGTTTGATACACACAAGGTATTCCTCTGGTGTCAGTGAGTTGCATGATCTCATGGTCATAGGAACAGATACTTGACATGCAGAAAACAATAGCAATAAACTGACACGATCATATGCTATGTTTGTAGTTTGGGTCTTGTCCATCAGATCATTCTCCTAATGATGTGATCCCTGTTATCAAATGACATCTCATGTCAATGGCTAGGAAACCTTAACCATCTTTGATCAACGAGCTAGTCAACTAGAGGCTTACTAGGGACACAGTGTTGTCTATGTACCCACACATGTATTTGAGTTTCCAATCAATACAATTATAGCATGGATAATAAACGATTATCATGAACAAGGAAATATAATAATAACCAATTTATTATTGCCTCTAGGGCATATTTCCAACAATGAGTAACAAACATTTAGTAGAAATTGAGTTTTTTGTCCGAACGTCTTCAAAGGGCAAGGACTAACAACAATTCATATGGTAGAGATGGATTGATCATGTCTACATGGGAAACTAAGCGAAAACCGTGTATGATGCCTTGTCATTCACAAGAAAATCGGTCGAAAACATAGTCAATAAGCTGCCATGTCGCTAAACTACATCGGGAGCACCGCCATACGAAAGCACCATCCTGGAGACTCGACCAATCACAACACACGCAAATATGGCATGCCACCATTGGCATCACCAGTTATGTCAACCATCGCGCCGATGATGTCACGACAACTCTAGAGACACGTGTGACATTCGATTATAAAAAGATATTATTTTTATTATATAAACGATGAGCACAATTAATTGGATTTCTACGCACTCATCTATTTTCCTCCTAATATAAGTTGAGCAGGGTATAGGCTGGATATTCGCGGTCTCGGTCGGGTTTTAATTATTTTAAATTATGCTCCTAGCAAAGCAAGTGTAAAGTTGCTTATCTTTTAGTTGATTTGCGCCACTTTTAAATATAAGAAAATGGTCGTGATATTTTAATTAAATTCACATAGTTCAAACAAATGTTCTTGACATTTTAATTACAAATAATGCATTTCAGACAAATGTTTGTGACATTTTCCAAAAACATTTATACAAAGTAAATAAATGTTTGTGTAACTTAAAAAATATGTTTGATAACATTCAAAAACGTTCATGACATTTAAAAAATATTACTTTGGGAATTTCAATTTCTATCAATTAATTGGTGTGCACATGGAAAGTCTTGATTGTTTTCAGTGATAGCAATCAACTTCAGAAACATTCCACTCAAATGGTATCTCGTTCCTTTTCACTTTATTACATAAACACAAGTTTCCATTTTTTGTAGATACATATAAGTGAGTGTTAAATATTTACTACATCCATTTTGCTGATAAGCTTCCATTTCCACAAATAGATAATTTACTCAGGTTCCTACTAAAATTTCATGCATAAGTGGTGCTTTGATCTACTCGGTTCTATATCCAATACAATTACATGCATCGGAAAAAGGGTGGCTCATTTTAGGCTTTCCAAATATACTAAAGCAAAAAATCAGAATATGTAACTTGTTATTTGTGTGTCGACTACATCTTAATCATCATCCAATAAAGCATCAAATCAGAACTGGAGTTTGTTCTTTTATTTTCCGTTACGTATCTAGAGTACAAACTGCTAGATACAAGTGTTATGTTGTTACATATCTAGAAAAGCATTAAAATGGTATGTGGGGCATTTTGTTAAAGGGGATGATATGTAGCAGGACATTGATGACAGGTCGCAGGACATTGACGACAGGCATGTTCTTTGCTAGAAATCATTGTTAAGGTCCTTTGGTTGCATATATTTTGCAACAACTAATGGTAAACGGTATTGCTACCAATGACAGATGCCGCCATTTTGTCTGCTCGGTCCATACGTCGCTTCTGGCTGTACTCCGCTCTCTTCTCATTGGACATTTGTGCATACCAATTTTTACCTCTTTTGGGTCTATCACCCTCTTGATTTACGTTTGAGTTGGTTATATTGCTCAAAGGGGTTTGTTGCACATCCAGAGATGAAGAAGCATGTGTTTGACAGACTTCCTTATTGTTAATACGAATGACAGATGCAGCCTTTTTACCACATTTTGGTTTTTGAACCGCTTGATTTGCGGTCTCATGAGTAGGCGTATTCATCATATCTTTAAATGGGGGACGCTCCCCTGATCCTAACGCATGCGGATGATGATTCCTCATCTGTAGCATGTTATGAAAAATGGGGAACTTCATAAATAAGTAAAATGGAAAAATGATGCTACATAGGGATCGTAGGAGTAGGTATGTAGAGTTCTCATGTAATATTGAGATGCTCAATTCTTAAATGTTGCAAACGCAGTAAGTACAAACTATCAAGTGTTGAAATAAATCTGAAAATGTGACGAAAAGGACCTTAGAGGTAGCAAATGCTGATGAGTGGCAATGTTTTGAACATGTAGAAATAAAGTATTTGTTATTAGGGAGGAGGCAAAAAAGAAGATATAAAATATTCTTAGTGAGATTGCCTAAATTTCGTATATTGGTGGATCAATGAAAACATGTTCAGAAAGTTTAGAAGTTATTGCATAGTAATTTCCGTACCACTTGAGGAGTGAGTCGTGGTAGATTGGGAATGTGTAGATAATGGAGAGCATTCAAAAGGTAATTCAAGCGACATTTTGTGAACCATATGAAGAGTTTAAACTCTCAATAATCAAACTCTAAAAGTAAATAATCATAACCACAGGCATCAAATTATGTTGTGTATGAAACATAAACTAGATCGTATGCTGGGCAATCCCATTGTTGTGGGTATATTTCTTACTCAGAATGTTATCGGCCATCCTTCTAGGTTAAAGCAAACTTCTAGCCTATTTAATATTTTAGAATTAAATTCTAGCCTATCTGGAATAAGTATCTTGCTTCTATTTAGCATGTTATTGTTTCAACACTAGTCTAACTACCGCTATTATTTAAAAACAAAATACAGTTCTGCTTTCATGGTGGTTAATGTGAAATTTCCAGTCAAACCAGAAGGCCCTCAGGGATCTACATTAGAGATATCTCATATGCCTCCTGGTGATTCTTTCAAGCCGCAAGGGAAGTTCTCTGTTGAAGAGATACTTAATACCGAGTTTCATGAAAGAAGTAATAGTAACGAATTGGTGGGAAATTTTTCTGTAGATGGATTCAACTTTGCAGCAGGAAAATGTTTTGTTCCATATAGGGAGTCCCTAACTAACCTCCATGAAAATAGGCAACCAAAATGTGTTGTCCCAGAAAGTGGCATTGCAAGTGTGGTAGAAGCTGAAGTACCAATGGAAGATGCTAGGTCTTCACAAAATTTTGTTGTTTCTTCTCAACATTCGCCAGATTATCCTTTTGAGAGAACTAATCTAGTGGGGTCCAGTTTGTTGTCATACTTAATAAAAAAGGACCACATGATGATAAATTTAACCAATAGGATGACAAGTCCAACTGGACATGTAGACCATCCACCAATACAAGATTTCCAGAACATGCGTAATGATATGGTGAGATTATCAGAATATGGAGTTAATCTTATTCCAGTCCCTGGTGTGGATAAATATGTGTTCCTTAATCTAAACAGAACTTATCAGGCTATAAATACTTATGTCTCCTATCTACAGAATGGCCATGTGGATTCGACAGGTATTTCGTTTGTCAGCCATCTTGACAATTCATTCTGCACGGGCATCATTTAATTTGTATCAATCAACACTTCATCCAAAGGAAATTTACTAGTGCAGGTTGTCGGCGTCCTTTGATCTGCGCCACTTTTAAATATAACAAATGGTCATGATATTTTAATTAAATTCACATAGTTCAAACAAATGTTCGGGACATTTTAATTAAAAATAATGCATTTCAGACAAATGTTCGTGACATTTTCTGAAAATATTTTTATAAAGTAAATAAATGTTCGTGTAATTTAAAAATATGTTTGATAACATTCAAAAACATTCATGACATTTTAAAAAATTATTATTTTGGAAATTTCAATTTCTATCAATTAATTGGTGTGCACATGGAAAGTCTTGATTATTTTAAGTGATAGCAATCAACTTCCTAAACATTCCACTCAAATGGTATCTCGTTCCTTTTCACTTTATTACATAAACACAAGTTTCCATTTTTTTTAGATATGTATAAGTGAGTGTTAAATATTTACTACGTCCATTTTGCTGATAAGCTTACATTGCCACAAATAGATAATTTATTGCGGTTCCTACTTAAATTTCATGCATAAGTGGTGCTTTGATCTACTCGGTTCTATATCCAATACAATTACATGTATCGGAAAAAGGGTGGCTCATTATAGGCCTTCCAAATATACTAAAGAGAAAAATTAGAAAATGTAACTTGTTATTTTTGTGTCGACTACATCTTAATCATCATCCAATAAAGCGTAAAATCAGAAGTGAAGCTTGTTCTTTTGTTTTCCGTTATGTATCTAGAGTATAAACTACTAGATACAAGTGTTATGACGTTACATATCTACAAGAGCATTAAAATGGTATGTGGGGCATTTTGTTAAAGGGAATCCAATGTAGTAGGAAATTGATGACAGACATGTTCTTTGCTAGAAATCATTGTTAAGGTCCTTTGGCTGCATATATTTTGCAACAACTAATGGTAAATGGTATTGCTACCAATGATAGATGCCACCTTTTTGTCTGCTCGGTCCATACGTCGCTTTTGGTTGTACTCCGCTCTCTTCTGAGAGGACATTCGTGCATACCAATGTTTACCACTTTTGGGTTTTTCACCCGCTTGATTTACGTTTGAGTTGGTTATATTTCTCAAAGGGGTTCGTTGCACAACCAGTGATGAAGAAGCATGTGTTTGACAGACTTCCTTTTTGCTAATATGAATGAGAGATGCAGCCTTTTACCACATTCTGGTTTTTGAACCGCTTGATTTGCGGTCTCATGAGTAGGCGTATTCGTTAGATCTTTAAATGGGGAATGCTCCCCTGGTCCTAACGCATGCGGACAATGATTTCTCATTTGTGGCATGTTAAGAAAATGGGGAACATCATATATCAGTAAAAAGGAAAAATGATGCTACACAGGGATCGTAGGAGTAGGTATGCAGAGTTCTCATGTAATATTGAGATGCTCAATTCTTAAATTTTGCAAACACGGTAAGTACAAACTATCAAGTGTTGAAGTAAATTTCAAAATGTGACGAAAAGGACCTTAGATGTAGCAAATGCTGATGAGTGGCAATGTTCTGAACATGTATAAATAAAGTATTTGTTATTAGGGAGGAGGCAAAAAAGAAGATATAAAATATTCTTAGTGAGATTGCCTAAATTTCGTATATTAGTGGATCAATGAAAACATGTTCAGAAAGTTCAAAAGCTATTGCGTAGTAATTTTCATGCCACTTGAGGAATGAGTCGTGGTAGATTGAGAATGTGTAGATAAAGGAGATCATTTGAAAGGTAATTCAAGTGACATTTTGTGAACCATATGAAGAGCTTAAACTCTCAATAATCAAACTCTAAAAGTAAATAATCAAACTCTGAAAGTAAATAATCATAACCACACGTATCAAATTATGTTGTGTATGAAACATAAACTCGATCATATGCTGGGTAGTCCCATTGTTGTGGCTCTATTTCTTACTCAGAATGTTACCTGGCATCTTTCTAGGTGAAAGCAAACTTCAAGCCTATTAAATTTTTGAGAATTAAATTCTAGCCTATCTAGAATAAGTACCTTGCTTCTAATTAGCATATTATTGTTTCAACATTAGTCTAACTTCCATTATTATTTAAAAACAAAATCCAGTTTTGCTTTCATGGCGGTTAATGCGAAATTTCCAGTCAAACCAGAAGTCCCTCAGGGATCAACATCAGAGATATCCCATATGCCTCCTGGACATAAAGATAGTTGTTCTGGACTATTTGGTGATTCTTTCAAGATGCAAGGGAAGTTCTGTGTTGAAGAGATACTTAATACCGAGTTTCATGAAGGAAGTAATAGTAACGAATTGATGGGAAATTTTTCTGTAGACGGGTTCAATTTTGCAGCAGGAAAATGTTTAATTCCATATAGGGAGTCCCTAACTGACCTCCATTAAAATAGGCAACCAAAATGTGTTGTCCCAGAAAGTGGCATTGCAAGTGTGGTAGAAGCTGAAGTACCAGTGGAAGATGCTAGTTCTTCACAAACTCTGTTGTTTCTTCTCAACATTTGCCAGATTATCCTTTTCACAGAACTGATCCAGTGGGGTTCAGTTTGTTGTCGTACTTCCCAGAAAAGGACCACATGATGATAAATTTATCCAATAGGATGACAACTTTAACTGGACATGTAGAGCATCCATCAATTCAAGATTTGCAGAACATGCGTAATGATATGGTCGGATCATCAGAATATGGAGTTAATCTTGTTCCAGTCCCGGGTGTGAATAAAGATGTGTTGCTTGATCTATACATAAATTATCTAGCTATAAATACGTATGTATCCTATCTCCAGAATGGCCATGTGGATTCGACGGGTGTTCCGTTTGTCAGCCATCTGGACAATTCATTCTGCACAGGCATCGGCGAATTTGTATCAATCTACACTTCATCTAAAGGAAACTTACCCGTGCAGGTTGTCGGCGTACTTTGGGCAGCAGAGGAGGACGCCGCCGCCGAACCGCGCTCACAGTAGATGACCAGCGGGAAGTGGCAGCGCTCCCAAGTTCTTGGGGTAGTAGGGGAGGACTGACAGGGGGCTGCTCCCCGGGTAAACAGAAGAGGACTGGAGGGGACGACCGCGGCGGGGGCGGCAGAGGATGAGTGGATCACGGTGAGCGGCGAGGTCGATTGGCTCGGCGGGAGCGAACGATGCGGTAGGCGGCGGAGGATTGGCTGGCAGTGTCTGGAGCGGGAGGCGGCGGAGGATCGACGGGCAGCGATGGAGGCCCTCCGTCTGTGCTGCTCTGAACGCTGCTTCACTTGTTTGGGAGAAGAAACGGGCGAAGGGGGTGTAAGGACGTGCGCATCGGTTTTGTTTCTTTTTTCTATGAAAGTATGGGTAGCTTTAGCATGCCTTGTTACGTTAAACACGGAGGATTACATGCCTTCAGATCTTGTACATGGACGTGCCTGATTGTTTCTATCCGCCCTCTCGCGTGCTTTTATAGGGTAGTAGATATAAGGTGAGCAGAGTATGGATGGATATTCACGGCCTCGATCGGGTTTTAATTATTTTCAATTATGCTCCTAGGAAAAGTAAGGAAGCATAAAATTTCTTATCTTTTAGTTTATTTGCGCCACTTATAAATATAAGAAAATGTTCGTGACATTTTAATTAAAATCCCACATTTAAAATAAATATTCGTGATAGTTTAATTAAAATCATGCATTTCAAACAAATGATTGTGACATTTTCAGAAAATGTTTATACAATTTAACTACACGTTTGTGTAATTTTGAAAAATGTGGTGCCTTGATCTTATCAATTCTATATCCAATACAATTACATGTGTGGGTAAACAGGTGGATCACTATAGGCCTGCAAGATGTATGAAAGCGATGAACCAGAATATACAACATGTTGAGCAGCTAAGCCCGAGCTCAGAGTTGGATTTTCGCTCAGGAGAGCGGCGTTTCGGCTCTCGGGTGCATCTGCACCCGCGCCGACGGAAACAATCAAAAGAAATACTAAACAAATTCAAAAAATTCCATTTTTTGTGTGGTAGGTAATTTGATGCGTGAGGAGCGCTCCAAAATTCAACTTATTTGGAGATCTGAGCAGCTCTCTGCAAAAAAGACAAATCGGGGTCTGTAAAAAAGGTTTACTGTTCACGAACTTTTCTGACCCGATTTGTCTTTTTTGCCGAGAGATGCTCAGATGTCCAAATACCTTGAAATTTGGAGCGAACCTCATGCATCAAAATATATACCACACAAAAAAATTGGAATTTTTTAAATTTTTCTAGTAGTTTTTTTGATTTTTTTCGTCAGCGGGAGCAGCTGAACCCGAGCTCAGAGTTGGATTTTCGCACAGAAGTGTGGCTTTTTATATTATTGTCTCTTACGTATCTAGAGTATAAACTCATACGTACAATTGTTATGATGTTACATATCTAGAAGAGCATTAAAATGGTATGAGGGCGTTTTGCTAAAGGGGATGCAATGTAGCAAGACATTTAAGACATGCATGTTCTTTGCTTCAAATCGGTCTTTAGATCCTTTGGTTGCAAATATTTTGTAACAACTAATGGTAAACGGTATTGCAGCATTGTTATTCTATAATATAGGTAATACTATGTCGGTTTCCCATTGACAATGAATAATGATGGTAATTCTGGGCCTCGGATCATTCTTCTATGCGATTTTCTTCAATGTCCAAGGTATTTCGACGATTACAATTTTGGCATGAAATAAGAAAATGTTGGATATATGCCATCGAGGAAATAAGAAAATAGTGTTTATTTTCATGTTTTTAATTAATGTTTATATTTTTGTGCTATTATTGCAATGATTATTGAATAAGAGATTTAGAAGAAAACTCGGTATTATTTTATTAGTTTTTGTAAAGTTATTTATAAGGTTAGTTCCAAGGTGTTTCAACATTTCTTGCCACTGTTTTTTCCTGAACCACAACCACAGAAGAAGGTTGAAGTAGTTATAGTGATTGCCTGCGGAGAGGGGAAGAGATGAATAAAACGCGACTATTACAAGCTTTTCTGCTTGGCAGGCTCGTGTTTATAAATGTATAAAGTATAAAACCCCTCTTTGTCTAATTTAGAATTAGAAGGAATTCCACTAACAACACAACGTAATTAACTCGATTCATTAGAAGAGCTTCCATTGAGTCTCTGCACCTATCATTTTCCTTTGTATTCTAGTTTGAAGTCAATTATTTCGTAGATCAACTAACCAAACATAGTGCTTTTGTTCCGGGGAGAATGATCATAGGTAACATTGTACTGGCATATGAATCATAACACACAATCAAAAAAGGAAACGAGGGAAATATGGCATGTGCGCAATTAAGCATGACATGCATAATGCATACGATAGGGTGGAATGCGTGTTCCTAGCAAAGATTCAAACTTTGCTCAGTTTAATGATGTGTTTATTAAGCTAATCATGGCTTGTTTTACAATGGGTAAATATATGGTGAGGTCTAAGAGACAAGAAACAAAATTTATTACTCCATCTCAAGGCCTCCTACAACATCATCATTTGTCTCCATACCTTTTTATCCTTTGTGTGGAGGGCCTCACGAGTTTGTTAGGAGACGCTGAAGAAAATAACGCTCTTAAGGAAGTTAATATGTAGTGTAATTGTCAAACGGTCTCAAACCTCCTATTTGCACACAATTCATTGATTCTTATGTAGGCTCATGTGTAGAATTCGGCTATACTAGGACAAGTTCTTCATTTCTATTTTGCAACGTCGGGTTGATTATTCAGTGAAGCTAAGTGCAATTTTTTCTTTCAGTCCTTGAACTACGGTGGAAGTGATGATATCTATTTGTTTGGAATTAAACATAATTAGGAAAGCACTCGTGGATAAATATTTGGGTCTACTGCCCCTTGTTGGTATTGATTGATATGATTGTTTCGAACATCTTATTGATAGAGTCATCAAAAGGCTAAAACCCTAAGTGACCTCCAAGAAAATAGGCAACCAAAATGTGTTGTCTCAGAAAGTGGCATTGCAAGTGTGGTAGAAGCTGAAGTACCAATGGAAGATGCTAGTTCTTCACAAAACTCTGTTGTTTCTTCTCAAGATTCGCCAGATTATCCTTTTCACATAACTGATCCAGTGGGGTTCAGTTTGTTGTCATACTTCCCAGAAAAGGACCACATGATGATAAATTTATCCAATAGGATGACAAGTTTAACTGGACATGCAGAGCATCCGCCAATGCAAGATTTCCAAAACATGCGTAATGATATGGTCGGATCATCAGAATATGGAGTTAATCTTATTCCAGTCCCAGGTGTGAATAAAGATGTGTTGCTTGATCTAAACAGAAATTATCAGGCTATAAATACTTATGTCTCCTATCTCTAGAATGGCCATGTGGATTCGACGGGTGTTCCGTTTGTCAGCCATCCAGACAATTCATTCTGCACATGCGTTGGCAAATTTGTATCGATCTACACTTCATCTATAGGAAACTTTGGGCAACAGAGGCGGGTGCCGCCGCCGCCCCACGCTCACAGCAGAGGACCAGCGGACAGTGGAAGCGCTCCCAAGTTCTTGGGGTAGCAAGGGAGGACTAGCAGGGGGCTGCTCCCGGGGAAGCAAAAGAGGACCAGAGGGGACGACCGTGGCGGGGGCGGCAGAGGATGAGTGGATCGCGATGGCGGTGGAGGCCGATTGGCTCGGCGGGAAGCGGACAACGTGGGAGGCGGCGGAGAATCAGCTGGCAGTGGACGAAGCGGGAGGTGGCGGAGGATCGGCAGGCAGCGGCGGAGGCCCTCCTTCTGTGCTGGTATGAACGTTGCTTCTGTCATTTGGGAGGAGAAGGAACGGGCGGAGCGGATGTAAGGACGTGTGCAGCTATTTTGTTTCCTTTTTTCTATGAAGTGCGTGTAGGATTAGCGTGGCTTGTTACGTTAAACACGGAGGATTACAGGCCTTCAGATCTTGTACATGGACGTGCTTGATTGTTTCGAACCGCCCTCTCTCGTGCTTTTATAGGGGTATTAGACATAAGGTGAGCGGAATATGGATGGATATTTGGGGCCTCGATCGGAGTTTAATTATTTTGAATTATGCTCCTAGGAAAAATAATAAAGCATAAAATTTCTTATCTTTTAGTTGATTTGCGGCACTTATAAATATAAGAAAATGTTTGTGACATTTTATTTAAAATCCCACATTGCACACAAATATTCGTGATAGTTTAATTAAAATCATGCATTTCAAACAAATGTTCGTGACATTTTCAGAATATTTTTATAAAATCTGACTAAATGTTTGTGTAATATTGAAAAATGTGCTTGGTAATATTCAAAAAATGTTCATGACATTTTATTACTTGTTTGTTAGGAATTTCAATTTCTATCAATTATTTTGTGTGCACATGGAATGTCTTGATTATTTTAAGTAATTGCAATCAAGTTCAGAAACATTTCATAAAACTATTATGTCGATCCTTTTCATTTTATTAGAGAAACACAAGTTTCCATTTTTGTGATATGTTGAAGTTAGTGTTAAATCGTTACAATGTCCATTTTGCATCATAAGCTACCATTCCCACAAATCAATAATTTATTCAGGTTCCTAATAAAAAGACATGCAAAAGTGGTGCCTTCATTTGTTCAATTCTATATCCAATACAATTACATGTGTGGGTACACGGGTGGATCACTACAGGCCTGCAAGATGTATGAAAGCGACAAATCAGAATATACAACATGTTATTCTTGTTTCGGCTACATCTTAATCATCATCCGAGTAAAGCAACAAATCTAAAGTGCGGCTTGTTATTTTATTGTCCGTTACGTATCTAGAGTATAAAATCATGCATACAATTGTTATGACGTTACATATCTAGAAGAGCATTAAAATGGTATGAGGGGCGTTTTGCTAAAGGGGGTGCAATGTAGCAAGACATTTAATACATGCATGTTCTTTGCTTGAAATATGTGTTTAGGTCCTTTGGTTGCATGTGTTTTGTAACAACTAATGGTAAACGATATTGCAGAATTGTTATTCTATAATATAGGTAATACTATGTCGGTTGCCCATTGACAATGAATAATGATGGTAATTTCGGGCCTCGGATCATTCTTCTATGCTATTTTTTCAATGTCCTAGGTATTTCGACGATCACAATTTTGGCAAGATAGCAGAAAATGTTGAATATATGCCACCGAGGAAATAAGAAATATTATTTACTTTCATGTTTTTAATTAATGTTTATACTTCTGTGATATGATTGCAATTATTACTGAATAAGAGATTTAGAAGAAAACTCAGTATTATTTTATTAGTTTATGTTAAGTTATTTGTAAGGTTAGTTCCAAGGTGTTTGTAGCTAGATTGAAGACAATTCTTTCGGAGATCAACTAACCAAATAGAGTGCTCTTGTTAGGAGGAGAATGATCATAGGTAAAATTGTACTCGCATATGAATCATAACACACAATATAAAAAAAAGGAAACAACGGAAATATGGCATGTGCGCAATTAAGCATGACGTGCATAATGCATACGACAGGGTGGAATGTGCGTTCCTAGCAAAGATTCAAACTTGGCTTGGTTTTAATGATGTGTTTATTAAGCTAATCATGGCTTGTTTTACAGCGGGTAAATGTATGGTGAGGTCTAAGGGACAAGAAACAAAATTTATTACTCCATCTCAAGGCCTCCTACAACATGATCCTTTGTCTCCATACCGTTTTACCCTTTGTGTGGAGGGCCTCACGAGTTCGTTAGGGGCCACTAAAGAACCTAATGCTATTAAGGAAGTTAATGTGTGGTGTAATGGTCAAACGGTCTCAAACCTCCTATTTGCACATGATTCATTGATTCTTATGTAGGCTCATGTGCAGAATTCGGCTATACTACCACAAGTTCTTCATTTCTATTTTGCAACATTAGGTTGATTGTTCAGTGAAGCTAAGTGCAATATTTTCTTTCAGACCTTGAACTCCGGTGAAAGCGATGGTATCTATTTATTTGGAATTAAAAATAATTAGGAAAGCACTCACTTGTAAATATTTGGGTGTGTAGAGCCCCTTGTTGGTATTGATTGATACAATTGTTTCAAACATCTTCTTGATAGAGTCATCAAAAGGCTAAAACTCTATTAGTATTAGGTATGAGTGATAAACATTTAGTAGAAATTGAGTTTTTTTTCCGAACGTCTTCAAAGGGCAAGGACTAACCACAATTCATATGGTAGAGATGGATTGATCATGTCTACATGGGAAACTAAGAGAAGACCCCGTAAGATGCCTTGTCATTCACAAGAAAATCGGTCGAAAACATAAACAATAAGCCGCCATGTAGCTAAACTACATCAGGAGCACCGCCATATGAAAAAACCATCCTGCAGACTCGACCAATCACAACACACAAAAATATGGCTTACTGATACTTGTGATCTGCGTTGGGTTTTTCGTGAAGAGGAACGGGTTATCGCAGCACAATGTGGGTAAGTATTTCCCTCAGTTATGAAACCAAGTTTTATCGAACCAATAGGAATAACAATCCACAACCGTCTTCAGTGGCTGCACACAAAAGAACAAACAACTTGCACCCAACGCCGGCAAGAGGGTTGGAAATCCCCTTGATCTCGTTATTTGCAAGCAAGTGAGTTGTGTAGATAATTGTATAGAATTGTAAATTGCAAAATAAAATAAATAACAGCAAGGTAGTAGTAGCATTTGTAAATATATAAGTGAATAGACTCGGGGGCCGTAGTGTTCTCTAGTGACATCTCTCATAGAAATAGCATACAGTTGGTAAACAAATTACTGTTGGGCAATTGATAGAAAAGCGAATAGTTATGCGATTTTCACAACAATGATCATGTGTATATAGGCATCACATCCATAAGAAAATAGGCCGACTCCTACGTGCACCTATTACTATTACTCCACCCATCGACCGTTGTCCAGCATGCATCTAGAGTATTAAGTAAAATTGAGTAATGCTTGGAGACCGATGACATGATGTGGACAAAGTAAACTCAATCAATATGAATAAACCCCATCGTTTTATCCTTAGTAGCAGCAACACAAAGACGTATCTTGTCCCCTACTTTGTCACTGGGATATAGAAACTCGTCAGGTTGAACCTACCAGAACGCACCACTCCCACCGAAAAAATATCAATCTAGTTGGCCGAACTATCTCAATAGATCGGAGAGCATTACGAAGCTATAATGATCATGCAAATAAGAATCTTAGTATTCAGGTTTGACTCAAATACTTTTCATGAATAATCTGAACATAAACTCATAATTCATCAGATCCCAACAAACGCACCATACAAAGGGATTACATCGGATAGATCAAGGCAAAGATGCGGTGAACATTGTATTGAAGATCAAGAGAGAGAAAGATTGCCATCTATGTACTACCTACAGACCCGTAGGTCTGTGGTGAACTACTCACACATCATCGTGAGGGCAGCGAGGTTGATTAAGAGGCCCTCCGTGATCGATCCCCCCTCCGGCAGGGTGCCGGAATGGAGCTCTAGATAGGCTCCCGTCAGAAAAGAGACTTGCGGCAGCGGAAAAAGTGTTTCGGGAGCTCCCTTAGGGTTTTTGGGATATTAGAGAATTTATAGGCCAGAGAGGGACGTCGGGAGACGCAGGAGGGGGGCACCACATATCAGGGCCCCCCCAGGGCGCGCCCTGATGTGTGGTGGGGCCCTCGTGTGCCTCCCGCTCTCCTCCCGAAGCTTCTAGGTCTTCTTTTGGTCCAGAAAAAATCATCAAAAAGTTTTGTGGCAATTGGACTTCTTTTGGTACTGTAAACCTGAAAAGTGAAAAACATGCAGAAAACAACAACCGGCACTAGGCACTGGGTCAATAGGTTAGTGCTCAAAAATATTATAAATTGGTAAACAAATGCCCAAAAAGTATCCTAGAATGATAATACATCAGCATGGAACAATCAAAAATTATAGATACGTTGGAGACGTATCAGCATCCCCAAGCTTAATTCATGCTCGTCCTCGAGTAGGTTAATGATAAAACAGAATTTTTGATTTCACATGCTACCCATTATGTAATCTTTTTTATGTATGCTCATTGAGAAATGATGAATTAACAAACATTAGCATAGCAATATTTATAAGTATAAGAAACAAAATCATTGATTTTTCAAAGTATACGATCCTAAAAGGATGTTTACCCCCATTCATCTTATTATATTAGGAAGGCATGACTCCGTCTTCACCACATCAATACAAATGTTAAGCACCACGGTGTCCAAGTCAGGTAATTGGATCGTACTTTTTCAATATGCATCAACTTTTTATTCTTCATGCAATACATGAGCGTGAACCATTGGACATAGCATGTGGGTGGAATAGAATATGATGGTAGATATCAAAGGGGTAAAAGTGGAGAAGATAGTCTCACATCAACTAGGCGCACCAACGAGATATGGAGATGCTCATCGATAGATGTCAATGCAAGGAGTGGGGATTGTCGTGCAAATGATGCACTAGAGATATAAGTGTATGAAAGCTCAACTGAAGCTAAGTGGATGTGCATCCAACTTGCTTGCTCATGAATACCTTGGGCATTTGAGGAAGCCCGTCATTGGAATATACAAGCCAAGCTTATAATGAAAAGGTAATTCCCACTAGCATATGGAAGTGATAAAACAAGAGACTCTCTATATGAAGAACATGGTGCCACTTTGAGGCACAAGTGTGGTAAAGGATAGTAGCAAAGTCCCTTCTCTCTTTTTCTCTCATTTTTTTTTTTATTTTTGTTTCATGGTGGGCTTTTCTCTTTTTTTTTGCCTCCCCCATTTATATTTATATATATATATATGGTGGGATCATTTGACCTCCCCCATTTTTTATTTTATTTTTCGTCCGGAGTCTCATCCCGACTTGTGGGGGAATCATAGTCTCCATCATCCTTTCCTCACTGGGACAATGCTCTAATAAGGATGATCGTCACACTTTTATTTACTTACAACTCAATATGAAGAAAACTGATAGGACGATATGACTCTATATGAATGCCTCTGGCGGTGTACCAGGATGTGCAAGATCTAGCATGACATGTATCAAAAATATGATGAACGGTGGCTTTGCCACAAATACTATGTCAGCTCTATATGATCATGCAAAGCAATATGATGATGAACGAACTAGTCATGTGAAGTGACGAAGGAATTTGCATGGCAATATATCTCAGAATGGCTATGGAAATGCCATGATAGGTACGTATGGTGGCTGTTTTGAGGAAGATATAATGAGCCTTATGTGCAACAGAGCGTATCATGTCACGGGATTTGGATGCACCGGCGAAAGTTGCACTGATCCTCGAGGTGAGAATGGGCTTTGCGCGGTACCGAAGAGGCTAGCAAATATGAGAAGGTGAAGATGCGTATGTCCATGGTGTCACATTAGTCATAAAGAACTCGTATACTTATAGCAAAGTTTTATTAGTTTTATCATAAATCAAAGTACTACTCGCATGCCCCGAGGGAGGACGTTGGGAGGAGTTAACCATCGCGCGCCCCGACTCGAAACAACACTAGGATTTCAACAAGGAATAGAAATGCTCACACATCATCACCATGCCTCTTTAATTTTTACATGAATAACAAGTTAACACCTTTTATCTCGACACTTCTACGAATCAATAATTATGACTCACACCTTTTTCATATTACCACATTAAGGTCATTAACCCAAAATTTCTCTATATGTGCTACATGATGGTTTTGATTATCACTCATTGAATACCTATTATTTTTAGACTAGTCTTATGATCCATGCGAATTACAATCACTATTTATTAACTCTCAAACAAATATAAGTGAAGAACGAGAGTGAAATCATTTCTATATAATCTACATGCCACCGTGCTCAAAAAGATATAAGTGAAGTACTAGAGCAACTGCCAACCTCAAGAGATATAAGTGAAGCACATAGAGTATTCTAACAAATTATGATGAAGGTGTGTCTCTCTAAAATAGGTGTGTCCACCAAACGATGATTGTGACAAACTGAAAGTAAAGGCAAACAAAAGCAAACGACGCTCCAAGAAAAACACATATCATGTGATGAATAAAAATATAGCTCCAAGTGACATACCGATGGATTGAGACGAGAGAGGGGATGCCTTCCGGGGCATCCCCAAGCTTAGACACATGAGTCTTCCTGAGAATATTACCTTGGAGTGCCTTGGTCATCCCCAAGCTCAGGCTCTTGCTACTCCTTATTCCGTGGTCCATCGGGATCACACCCAAAACTTGAAAACTTCAATCACACAAAACTCAACAAAACTTCGTGAGATCCGTTAGTATAAGCAACATATTGAATACCTTAGGTACTATTATAAATTGGTTCTTATTTCATTTTTGCATAATTGGTACTGTATTCTAACTTCTCCATGGCTTATACCCCCCGATACAATCCATAACATAATCAAAACAAGCAAACTATGCAAGCAAAACAGAATCTGTTTAAAACAGAACAGACTGTAGCAATCTATAAAGAGCCCATACTTCTGTAACTCTAAAAATTCTGAAAATGAGGAAAACGTGGAGAATTTGTATGGCAATACTGTGTAAAACTTTCAGATCATTATCACGCTCCAGTAAAAAATGAAAATTCATGTACTGCAGTCAAAAGTTTATATTTTGTTTCAGCATTGTTTCTACTCATCTTGTGAGTTATCCCAAAGGCTTTACTTGGAACAAACACTAATTAAAACATAAAAACATAATAATTACAGAGGCAATAATCATGTTATCACAAAATAACAGAAGGTAAAAAGAAAATTAAAGATAACTATAGGAGTGCCTCTGATACGTCTCCAACGTATCTATAATTTTTGTTTGTTCCATGCTGTTATATTATCAATCTTGGATGTTTTGCAATCATTTATAGCAACTTTATATCATTTTTTGGACTAACCTATTGACATAGTGCCAAAGTGCCAGTTGCTGTTTTTGCTTGTTTTTTACTTCGCAGAAAATCAGTACCAAATGGAGCCCAAACGCTGCGGGGATTTTTGGAGAATTTGTATGGACCAGAAGGAACAAGATGGGCCAAAGATCACCAGAAGAGCGGGCCCAGGGTGGCCACCCTCCACCAGGGCGCGCCAGAGGCCCCTGGCGCGGCCTGGTAGAGGGTGGGCACCTCGGGACTCCCCCAACCGACTATCGAGCCTATAAATTCCCAAATATTCAGAAAATCCTAGGAGAGTCGATGAAACACAATTCCAGCCGCCGCAAGTTCCAGAACCTCTAGATCCAATCTAACACCATCACGGAGGGGTTCATCTTCTTCATAGGTGCCTCTCCGATGATGCGTGAGTAGTCCACCATAGACCTACGGGTCCGTAGCCAGTAGCTAGATGGCTTCCTCTCTCTCTATGATTCTCAATACAATGGTCTCTTGGAGATCTATTTGATGTAATGACTTTTGCGGTGTGTTTGTTGGGATCCGATGAATTTTGAGTTCATGATCAGTTTCTCTCCATGAATATGATTTGAGTCTTCTTTGATATCTTATTTGCATGATTACTTATAGCCTCGTATTTCTTCTTCGAATCTTTGGTTTAGTTAGGTCAACTAGATCGATTTTTTTTGCCATGGGAAGAGGTGCTTTGTGATGGGTTTGATCTTGCGGTGTTCTTTTCCAGTGACAGAAGGGGCAGCAAGACACGCATGTATCGTTGCCATTAACGATAACAAGATGGGGTCTATTCCTACATGAATAGATCTTGTCTACATCATGTCACCGTTCTTATTGCATTACTCCGTTTCTCCATGAACTCAATACAATAGATGCATGCTGGTTAGCGGTCGATGTGTGGAGTAATAGAAGTAGATGCAGAATCGTTTCAGTCTACTTGTCTTGGACGTGATGCCTATATAATGATCATTGCCTGGATATCGTCATGATTATTTGATCTTCTATCAATTGCCCAACAGTAATTTGTTCACCCACCGTGCGCTATACTCATGAGAGAAGCCACTAGTGAAACCTACGGCCCCCGGGTCTACTTTTCCATCATATTGCTTTCCGATCTACTATTTTGCCTTTTTGTTTTCAGATCTATTAATCCAAAAAAACCAAAAATACCTTGCTGCACTTTTTGTTTACTTATTTTATTTTGTGTTCTTGCGAGATCTATTTGCCAAAAGTATCACTACCTAATCTATCTTATTACCGTGGGGAGCTTGACAACCTCTCTTTCACGTCGGGTTGCAAGCATTTGTTATTTCTGTGCAGGTGTTGTTTATGTGGGTGCGTGATCTTCCTCTACGGATTGATACCTTGGTTTTATAACTGAGGGAAATACTTACCGTCGCTGTGCTGCATCATCCCTTCCTCTTTGGGAAAATACCGACGCAGTCTCAAGCCACGTCAAAGGAATTTCTGGCGACGTTGACACGCAGGAAGCAATCTCATCTACCAGGTTCCTAATCACAAATCTCATCTCCTTGCAATTTACATTATTTGCCATTTTCCTCTCGTTTTCCTCTCCCCCACTTCACAAATTTTCCATTTTATTCGCCCTCTCTTTTTCGTTTCTCTTCTTCCCGTCAAATCTCTTGTTTGCTTGTAACCTTGTTTGCATAGTCATGATGCCTCAACGAAGGTATTATGATGTCCCTTACCCGAATATTTTATTTGAGATTGAAAAAAGTACCAAAGAATATAATACTACGCAATTTGAGCATAATAAGTATTTCACCGAGGAGCTTAAAGAACACTCTACCGCACTAGAGGCTATAACAAAACGGCTTGATGATATTAGTAGAGAAGTTGCTAATCTCCAAACTAAGTATGCTCATGCTGAAAATTTATTAGGAAAAATATCGGACGCACAAGCCACTTTAGTGAATCAAATGGCCGCTAAACCAATTTCTCGAGAGGATAACAAAGATGAAGATCTTAAAATGATTGGTGCTTGCTCTATTGATTCCTTGTTTAGTAATGTTAAAATTGATGATAAAGGGACTGAAGAAGAGTCAACTTTAGCTAGAGGGCGTCCCAATGATTTGGAGGGTGAAAATCTTGATGAAAATTTTGATAAAAGTGGGTTTGGAGAGGTCAAAACTTTAACTAGTGATGTGCCCACTATTTTTTATTACAAGGACTTTAATTATGAGAGTTGCTCCTTGGTTGATTGTATTTCTTTGCTGCAATCTATGATAAATTCACCCCATTCTTATGAACAAAATAAATCTTTTACTAAACATATTGTTGATGCCATGATGAAATCCTTAGAAGAGAAGTTGGAATTAGAGATTTCAATTCCTAGAAAATTACATGATGAGTGGGAACCTACCATTAAAGTCAAGATTAAAAAATATGAATGCTTTGCTTTGTGTGATTTGGGTGCTAGTGTTTCCACAATTCCGAAATCTTTATGTGATATGCTTGGTCTTACCAATATTGAAGAATGCTCTCTCAATTTGCACTTGGCGGGTTCTACTATTAAAAAGCCTATGGGAAGAATTAATGATGTACTTATTCTTGTAGATAGGAATTATGTTCCCATTGATTTTATAGTTCTTGATATTGATTGCAATCCATCTTGTCCTATCATACTTTGTAGACCATTTTTACGCACTATAGGTGTCGTGATTGATATGAAAGAAGGCAATATTAAGTTTCAGTTTCCCCTTAGAAAGGGTATGGAACACTTCCCTAGAACAAGAATTAAGCCACCATATGAATCAATCATTAGGGCCTTCTATGGAGTGAAAACTAAGGATGACAATACTTGAATCTATGCGTTATGCCTAGCTAGGGGCGTAAAACGATAGCGTTTGTTGGGAGGCAACCCAATGAATAAATTATTTTTATCTTTTGCTTTCTATTTTTGAGTGTTTTTCACAATTATGCTTCTGTTATGATTGTGTTTTTCTGTTTTATTTAGTGTTTGTGCCAAGTAATGCATTTAGAATGATCCATAAGATGAGTAGAAACAATGCTGAATCTGAAACAGAAACTTTGTTCCCAGTGTACGAATTTTCATTTTTTACTCGACCGTCATATTGAGATGACATTTTAACACAGTCTTTCTATACAAATTCTTTACGTTTTCCTAATTTTTCAGAATTTTCAGAGTTCCAGAAGTATGGGTAGAGTACATATTACTACAGACTGTTCTGTCTGAACCAGATTCTGTTTTCATTGCATTGTGTGCTTGTTTTGATGAATCTATGGCTTGTATCGGGGGGTATAAGTCATGGTAAAGTTAGAATACAGTAGGTATAATGCAATAATAAAATATGAATTGGTTTACAACAGTACCTAAAGTGGCAATTTGCTTTATTATACTAACGGATCTCACGAGAATTTTGTTAAGTTTTGTGTGATTGAAGTTTTCAAGTTTTGGGTGAGATCACGATGGATGAAGGAATAAGGAGTTAGAAGAGCCAAAGCTTGGGGATTCTACAGCACCCCAAGGTAATATCCAAAGAGTAACAAGCAACTAAGCTTGGGGATGCCCGAGTGGCATCCCCTCTTTCTTCTAACAACCATCGGTATACTACTTGGAACTATATTTTTATTCGTCACATATCATGAGTTTTGCTTGGAGCGTCTTGTATCTTTGCTTGTTTTGCTTTTTGCATTTTCATTAGTATCCTTGATGGACACACCTATTTGAGAGAGCCAAAATATGCTATGATTTGTTAGAATTGCTCTTTATGCTTCACTTAAAACTATTGAGCAAAGGAATTGCTTTAGTGCTTCACTTATATCTTTTTGAGCACGGCGTGCTTTCACATGTTTGAAGAAATGCTCTCATGCTTCACTTATATTAATTTGAGAGTTATTAATTTTGAAGAAATCCTCTCATGCCTCACTTATATTATTTTGAGAGATGAAACTTGTATGCTCATGTTCTTCACTTATATCCATGTGAGCTTGTCAAAAGCAATTGCAATATATGAAACTAGTCCCAAAGTGATAGATATTCAAGAGGGATATAATAAAAACTTTCATGAAGATCATTGGACAAATTAAACTTGATTCTTTGTAATAGTTTTGAGACATGACAATAGTGATATGTGAGTTATGTTGATGAGTAATTATGCTTAGTAAGAATATTGGTGTTAAGGTTTGTGATTCCCCATGCAAGCACGAAAGTCAATAGTTGTGCTACGATATTACATCCTACTTATGGTGCATTATTCGGTGTTAGTTATGCTTAATGCTCGCTTATGTGATTTTTCGTTTCTTGATTGGATGCTTCTCAATCTATTTGCTAGCCTTCACTTGTACTAAGTAGAATTACTACTTGTGCATCCAAAATCCTTAAACCAAGTTTTGCCATATGAGTCCACTATACCTACCTATATACGGTATTTCCATGCCGTTCCAAGCAAATTTGTATGTGCCATCACTAATTTTCAAAATAAATTTTCCTTTTTGTGTGCTCGTACCGCTCATGAAACGGTAGGGGGTGACCGATATTTTTCCATGCTAGATGTGGTATTCTCAAGATGAGTGTTTATTCACTTGTCATTGCACGAGAGTATGGCGGTAATAGGGATGCCCATTCCCGAAATGAAATGAAAAAGAAAAGAAATTTACTTTATGTTGTCAAATAATAAATTCCTTGGAAAGTGTTGGTATGGAAGGAAACCGTGGATTCGGCTAGCCATGGAAAGTGAAAGTATGGTGGCAAAAGGAATAAACTTTATTTTCTATTTGAGAACCGCCTATGATGCATCTAGTGTGGAAAGATATTGAAATCTCTCGGTCGTTTTCGTTAACAGGAAAGGCATGCCACTCAAAATATTTTTCTCTATCAATTTAAACACTTGAGCTCTGGCACCTCTACAAATCCCTACTTCCCTCTGCGAAGGGCCTATCTATTTACTTTATGCAATTTTTATTTTTTCAATTTGAGTCTCCATCTTCTCTTATAAAGCACCAACTAGGGGGCACTATGATCGTACTTGAGCATTAGGTATAGCTAATATTTGAGTGTGTATTGTGAATGGATTAATGATTGAGCATGATGGGCTAGGGATAACTTGATTTAGCGTTGATATTTTGAAAGACATGGTTGCTTGTTGATATGCTTGAGTATTAAAGTTTTCATGTCAAAACTAGACTATTGCTTTGAACCATATGAAAAGTCCAAATGTCCATGCTATAAAGAAAAGAATATATGATGAACATGTTAGGCAGCATTCCACATCAAAAATATTGTTTTTATCATTTACCTACTCAAGGATGAGTAGGAATTAAGCTTGGGGATGCTGATACGTCTCCAACGTATCTATAATTTTTGCTTGTTCCATGTTGTTATATTATCAATCTTGGATGTTTTACAATCATTTTATAGCAACTTTATATCATTTTTTGGACTAACCTATTGACATAGTGCCAAAGTGCCAGTTGCTGTTTTTGCTTGTTTTTTACTTCGCAGAAAATAAGTACCAAACGAAGCCCAAACGCTGCGGGGATTTTTGGAGAATTTTTATGGACCAGAAGGAACAAGATGGGCCAAAGATCACCAGAAGAGGGGGCCCAGGGTGGCCACCCTCCACCAGGGCGCGCTAGAGTCCCCTGGCGCGGCCTGGTAGAGGGTGGGCACCTCGGGATTCCCCCCAATCGACTATCGAGCCTATAAATTTCCAAACATTCAGAAAACCCTAGGAGAGTCGACGAAACACAATTCCAGCTGCCGCAAGTTCCAGAACCTCGAGATCCAATCTAACACCATCACGGAGGGGTTCATCTTCTTCATAGGTGTCTCTCCGATGATGCGTGAGTAGTCCACCATAGACCTACGGGTCCGTAGGCAGTAGCTAGATGGCTTCCTCTCTCTCTATGATTCTCAATACAATGGTCTCTTGGAGATCTATTTGATGTAATGACTTTTGCGGTGTGTTTGTTGGGATCCGATGAATTTTGAGTTCATGATCAGTTTCTATCCATGAATATGATTTGAGTCTTCTTTGATCTCTTATTTGCATGATTACTTATAGCCTCGTATTTCTTCTTCGAATCTTTGGTTTAGTTAGGCCAACTAGATCAATTTTTCTTGCCATGGGAAGAGGTGCTTTGTGATGGGTTCGATCTTGTGGTGTTCTTTCCCAGTGACAGAAGGGGCAGCAAGACACGCATGTATCGTTGCCATTAAGGATAACAAGATGGGGTCTATTCCTTCATGAATAGATCTTGTCTACATCATGTCACCGTTCTTATTGCATTACTCCGTTTCTTCATGAACTCAATACACTAGATGCATGCTGGATAGCGGTCGATGTGTGGAGTAATAGAAGTAGATGCAGAATCGTTTCGGTCTACTTGTCTTGGACGTGATGCCTATATAATGATCATTGCCTGGATATCGTCATGATTATTTGATCTTCTATCAATTGCCCAACAGTAATTTGTTCACCCACCGTGCGCTATACTCATGAGAGAAGCCACTAGTGAAACCTACGGCCCCCGGGTCTACTTTTCCATCATATTGCTTTCCGATCTACTATTTTGCCTTTTTGTTTTCAGATCTATTAATCCAAAAAACCCAAAAATACCTTGCTGCACTTTTTGTTTACTTATTTTATTTTGTGTTCTTGTGAGATCTATTTGCCAAAACTATCACTACCTAATCTATCTTATTACCGTGGAGAGCTTGACAACCTCTCTTTCACGTCGGGTTGCAAGTATTTGTTATTTGTGTGCAGGTGATGTTTACATGTGTGCGTGATCTTCCTCTATGGATTGATACCTTGGTTTCATAACTGAGGGAAATACTTACAGTCGTTGTGTTGCATCATCCCTTCCTCTTTGGGGAAATACCGACGCAGTCTCAAGCCACGTCAGCCTCCCAACAAGCGCTATTGTTTTATGCCGCATGCTAGGCATAATGCATAGTTTCAAGTGTTGTCATATTTGACCTCAAGCTCCTCAATAACACAACTATGATTAATAGGAACAATGGGAGTCTTGAAAATAGGATCCTTTATCAAGTTCACAAAATTGGGATGAACACTAATCATTTTGAGATCTTCGTTTCTTTTATAAGGAGGTGTGCTGATGCTCTTAGGAATGTATATGAACTTGGGGCATTTGTCTTGTGAGGTACTAGCATTAGTCTTAGATGGTGTGAAAGTGGAACCCACTTTGTCAATGACCTCCTCCATTTTATCAATTCTACTCAAACCTTGTTCTACCCTCTTATCAATAATGGTGTCCTTTTCCTTTAAAGTTTTCAAAGTCATTCCTACCCGTGACCCAAATTGAGTGATATGATTATGAAGTTTTTTATCTAACTCCTCAATTGGTTCACTAGTGATCATTTTGTTTTCAATAGCATCAAGCCTTTGCATAACATGTTCCAAGGTTAAATTGGTTTCATTAACGATAATGGGTGGTGTTCCAACAAGATTTTCAATTGCATTATAAGCATCCAACGTATGACAAATTAAGAAGTTCCCACCGGTGATGGTGTCAAGGATAAACCTATACCAAGTTGTCACACCAACATAAAAATTATGAAGCAAGGTAGTGGTGGATAACTTATTAGTTGCTTTATTTTGAGCGTGGAAAAACCTATACCATGCATCTTTCAAATTTTCTCCTCCCCTTTGTTTAAAGTTGACAACATCATTATTGGGAGTAACGCGAACAAAAGAAGAACAAGCCATGACTCCGAACAAGAAAACTAGTAACAAGCAAGACAAATATTTTTGTATTTTTGATTTTTATGAGACAAACTAAATATAACAGCAAATAAAAAGAAGAACAAGTGAATGAAAATTTGTGCGAAGTTACTTGATAGTTGGTGATGGTATTCCCTGGCAACGGCGCCAAAAATCCTTCCTGATACTTGTGATCTGCGTTGGGTTTTCCGTGAAGAGGAACGGGTTATCGCAGCACAATGTGGGTAAGTATTTCCCTCAGTTATGAAACCAAGTTTTATCGAACCAATAGGAATAACAATCCTCAACCATCTTCATCGGCTGCACACAAAAGAACAAACAACTTGCACCCAACGCCGGCAAGAGGGTTGGCAATCCCCTTGATCTCGTTATTTGCAAGCAAGTGAGTTGTGTAGATAATTGTAGAGAATTGTAAATTGCAAAATAAAATAAATAACAGCAAGGTAGTAGTAGCATTTGTAAATATATAAGTGAATAGACCCGGGGGCCGTAGTGTTCTCTAGTGGCATCTCTCATAGAAATAGCATACGGTTGGTAAACAAATTACTGTTGGGCAATTGATAGAAAAGCGAATAGTTATGCGATTTTCACGACAATGATCATGTGTATATAGGCATCACATCCATAAGAAAATAGGCCGACTCCTGCCTGCACCTATTACTATTACTCCACCCATCGACCGTTGTCCAGCATGCATCTAGAGTATTAAGTAAAACTGAGTAATGCTTGGAGACCGATGACATGATGTAGACAAAGTAAACTCAATCAATATGAATAAACCCCATCATTTTATCCTTAGTAGCAGCATAACAAAGACGTATCTTGTCCCCTACTTTGTCACTGGGATATAGAAACTCGTCAGGTTGAACCTACCACAACGCACCACTCCCACCAAAAAAATATCAATCTAGTTGGCCAAACTATCTCAATAGATCGGAGAGCATTACCAATCTATAATGATCATGCAAATAAGAATCTTAGTATTTAGGTTTGACTCAAATACTTTTCATGAATAATCTGAACATAAACTCACAATTCATCGGATCCCAACAAACGCACCATACAAAGAGATTACATCGGATAGATCAAGGCAAAGATGCGATGAACATTGTATTGAAGATCGAGAGAGAGAGAGAGAGAGAGAGAGAGAGAGAGAGATTGCCATCTAGGTACTACCTACGGACCCGTAGGTCTGTGGTGAACTACTCACATATCATCATGAGGGCAGCGGGGTTGATGAACAGGCCATCTGTGATCGATCCCCCCTCCGGCAGGGTGCCGGAACGGAGCTCTAGAGGGCTCCCGTCGGAACAATGACTTGTGGCGGCGGAAAACGTGTTTCGGGAGCTCCCTTAGGGTTTTGGAGATATTAGAGAATTTATAGGCCAGAGAGGGACGTCGGGAGCTGCACGAGGGGGCCACCACATATCAGCCCCCCCCCCCCCGGGGCGCGTCCTGATGTGTGGTGGGGCCCTCGTGTGCCTCCCGGCCTCCTCACAAAGCTTCCAGGTCTTCTTTTGGTCCAAAAAAATCATCAAATAGTTTCGTGGCAATTAGACTTTGTTTGGTACTGTAAACCTGAAAAGTGAAAAACATGTAGAAAATAGCAACTGGCATTGGGCACTAGGTCAATAGATTAGTGGTCAAAAATATTATAAATTTGTAAACAAATGCCCAAAAAGTATCCTAGAATGATAATATATCTGCATGGAACAATCATAAATTATAGATACGTTGGAGACGTATCACCGACCACCATTGGCATCATCATTTATTTCAACCATCGCGCCCATGACGTGACGACAACTCTGGAAACACGTGTCACATTCGATTATAGAAAGCTCTGATTTTCATTGTATAAATGATGAGCGCAATTAATTGGAATTCTATGCAGTCATCTATTTTCCTCCTAATATAAGTTGAGCGGGGTATAGGCTGGATATTCGCGACCTCGGTTGGATTTTAGTTATTTTAAATTATGCTCCTAGCAAAGAAAGCGTAAAGTTGCTTATCTTTTAGTTGATCTGCGCCACTTTTAAATATAAGAAAATGGTCGTGATATTTTTATTAAATTCACATAATTCAAACAAATGTTCAGGACATTTTACTTAAAAATAATGCATTTCAGATAAATGTTTGTGACATTTTCCAAAAACTTTATATGAAGTAAATAAATGTTCGTGTAATTTAAAAATATGTTTGATAACATTCAAAAACATTCATGACATTTTAAAAAATATATTATTTTGGGAATGTCAATTTCTATCAATTAATTGGTGTGCACATGGAAAGTCTTGATTATTTTAAGTGATAGCAATCAACTTCCTAAACATTCCACTCAAATGGTATCTAGTTCATTTTCACTTTATTACATAAACAAAAGTTTCCATTTTTTGTAGATGTGTATAAGTGAGTGTTAAATATTTACTACGTCCATTTTGCTGATAAGCTTCCATTGCCACAAATAGATAATTTACTTCGGTTCCTACTAAAATGTCATGCATAAGTGGTGCTTTGATCTACTCGGTTCTATATCCAATACAATTACATGTATCGGAAAAAGGGTGGCTCATTATAGGATCTCCAAATATACTAAAGCAAAAAATCAGAATATGTAACTTGTTATTTTTGTGTCGACTACATCTTAATCATCATCCAATAAAGCATCAAATCAGAAGTGAAGCTTGTTCTTTTATTTTCCGTTACGTATCTAGAGTATAAACTGCTAGATACAAGTGTTATGATGTTACATATCTAGAAGAGCATTAAAATGGTATGTGGGACATTTTGTTAAAGGGAATGCAATGTAGCAGGAAATTGACGACAGACATGTTCTTTGCTAGAAATCATTGTTAAGGTCATTTGGTTGCATATATTTTGCAACAACTAATGGTAAACGGTATTGCTACCAATGACAGATGCCGCCTTTTTGTCTGCTCGGTCCATACGTCGCTTCTGGTTGTACTACGCTCTCTTCTCATCGGACATTCGTGCATACCAATTTTTACCACTTTTGGGTTTTTTCACCCGCTTGATTTACGTTTGAGTTGGTTATATTGCTCAAAGGGGTCCGTTGCACATCCAGTGATGAAGAAGCATGTGTTTGACAGACTTCCTTATTGTTAATACGAATGGCAGATGCAACCTTTTTTACCACATTTTGGTTTTTGAACCACTTGATTTGTGGTCTCATAAGTAGGCGTATTTGTCAGATCTTTAAATGGGGAACGCTCTCCTGGTCCTAACGCATGGGGACGGTGATTCCTCATATGTGGCATGTTAAGAAAATGGGGAACGTCATAAATCAGTAAAATGAAAAAACGATGCTACACAGGAATCATAGGAGTAGGTATGCAGAGTTCTCATGTAGTATTGAGATGCTCAATTCTTAAATGTTGCAAATGCAGTAAGTACAAACTATCAAGTGTTGAAGTAAATCTAAAAATGTGACGAAAAGAACCTTAGATGTAGCAAATGCTGATTAGAGTGGCAATGTTCTGAACATGTAGAAATAAAGTATTTGTTATTAGGGAGGAGGCAAAAAAGAAGATATAAATTATTCTTAGTCAGATTGCCTAAATTTCGTATATTAGTGGATCAATGAAAACATGTTCAGAAAGTTCAGAAGCTATTGCGTAGTTATTTTCGTGCCACTTGAGGAGTGAGTTGTGGTAGATTGGGAATGTGTAGATAATGGAGAGCATTCGAAAGGTAATTCAAGTGACATTTTGTGAACCATATGAAGAGCTTAAAATCTCAATAATCAAACTCTAAAAGTAATAATCAAACTCTGGAAGTAAATAATCATAACCACGGGCATCAAATTATGTTGTGTGTGAAACATAAACTAGATCATATGCTCGTCAATCCCATTGTTGTGGGTGTATTTCTTACTCAGAATGTTACCAGCCATCTTTCTAGGTGAAAGCAAACTTCTAGCCTATTAAATTTTTGAGAATTAAATTCTATCCTATCTGGAATAAGTATCTTGCCTCTAATTAGCATGTTATTGTTTCAACATTAGTCTAACTACCATTATTACTTAAAAACAAAATCCAGTTTTGCTTCATGGCGGTTAATGCGAAATTTCCAATCAAACCAAAAGGCACTCAGGGATATACATCAGAGATATCCCATATGCCTCATGGACAGAAAGATAGTTGTTATGGACAATTTGGTGATTCTTTCAAGCTGCAAGGGAAGTGATGTGTTGAAGAGATACTTAATACCGAGTTTCATGAAGGAAGTAATAGTAATGAATTGATGGGAAATTTTTCTGTAGATGGATTCAACTTTGCAGCAGGAAAATGCTCAGTTCCATATAGGGAGTCCCTAACTGACCTCCATGAAAATAGGCAACCAAAATGTGTTGGCCCAGAAAGTGGCATTGCAAGTGTGGTAGAAGTTGAAGTACCAATGGAAGATGCTAGTTCTTCACAAAACTCTATTGTTTCTTCTCAACATTCGCCAGATTATCCTTTTCACAGAACTGATCCCGTGGGGTTCAGTTTGTTATCGTACTTCCCAGAAAAGGACCACATGATGATAAATTTATCCAATAGGATGACAAGTTTAACTTGACATGTAGAGCATCCACCAATGCAAGATTACCAGAACATGCGTAATGATATGGTCGGATCATCAGAATATGGAGTTAATCTTATTCCAGTCCCGGGTGTGAATAAAGATGTGTTGCTTGATCTAAACAAAATTTATCAGGCTATAAATACTTATGTCTCCTATATCTAGAATGGCCAAGTGGATTCGACTTGTGTTACATTTGTTAGCCATCTGGAAATTCATTCTGCATAGGCATCGACGAATTTTTATCAATCTACACTTCATCTAAAGGAAACTTACTCATGCAGGTTGTCGGTGTACTTTGGGCAGCAGAGGAGGACGCCACCGCCGCCCCGCGCTCACAGCAGAGGACCAGCGGGTTGTGGCAGCGCTCCCAAGTTATTGGGGTAGCAGGGGAGGACCGGCAGGGGGCTGCTCCCCGGGGAAGCAGAAGAGGACCGGAGGGGACGACCGCGGCGGGGCGGCAGAGAATGAGTGGATCGCGGCGGGCGGCGAGGTCGATTGGATCGGTGGGAGCGGACGACGCGGGAGGCAGCGGTGAATCGGCTGGCATTGGATGGAGCAAGAGGCGGCGGAGCATCGGCGGGTGGCGGTGGAGGCCCTCCGCCTTTGCTGCTCCGAACGCTGCTTCCATCATTTGGGAGGAGAAGAAACGGGCGGAACGGGTGTAAGGAGACGCGCAGCGGTTTTTTTTCCTATTTTATATGGAAGTGCGGGTAGCTTTAGCGTGGCTTGTTACGTTAAACGCGGAGGATTACAGGCCTTCAGATATTGTACATGGACGTGCCTGATTGTTTCTATCTACCCTCTCTCGTGCTTTTATAGGGTAGTGGATATAAGGTGAGCGGAGTATGGATGGATATTCACGGCCTCGATCGGGTTTTAATTATTTTATGCTCCTAGGAAAAGTAAGAAAGCATAAAATTTCTTATCTTTTAGTTGATTTGCGCCACTTATAAATATAAGAAAATGTTCGTGACATTTTAATTAAAATCCCACATTTCTAATAAATATTTGTGATAGTTCAATTAAAATCATGCATTTCAAACAAATGTTCATGACATTTTCAGAAAATGTTAATACAATGTAACTACATGTTTGTGTAATTTTGAAAATGTGCTTGGTAAGATTCAAAAAATGATCATGACATTTTAGAAATTGTTTGTTAGGAATTTCAATTTATATCAATTATTTGGTGTGCACATGGAAAGTCTTGGTTATTTTAAGTAATTGCAATCAAGTTCAGAAATATTTCATACAAACTATTATGTTGATCCTTTTCATTTTATGAGAGAAACACAAGTTTCAATTTGTGTGATATGCTGAAGTGAGTGTTAAATCGTTACAATGTCTAATTTGCATGATAAGCTTCCATTGCCACAAATCAATAATTTATTCAGGTTCCTAATAAAAAGACATGCAAAAGTGGTGCCTTGATCTTATAACTCTATATCCAATACAATTACATGTGTGGGTAAACGGGTGAATCACCATAGGCCTCCAAGATGTATGGAAGCGACGAATCAGAATATACAACATGTTATTCTTGTTTCGACGACATCTTAATCAACATTTGATTAAAGCAACAAATCAGAAGTGTGGCTTGCCATTTTATTGTCTCTTACGTATATAAACTCATACATACAATTGTTATGACGTTACATATCTAGAAGAGCACTAAAATGGTATGAGGGGCGTTTTGCTAAAAGGGATGCAATGTAGCAAGACATTTAAAGCAGGCATGTTATTTGCTTCAAAACGGTGTTTAGATCCTTTGGTTGCATATATTTTGTAACAACTAATGGTAAACAGTATTGCAGCAATGTTATTCTATAATATAGGTAATACTATGTCGGTTCCCCATTGACAATGAATAATGATGGTAATTTTGGGCCTTGGATCATTCTTCTATGCGATTTTCTTCAATGTCCTAGGTATTTCAACGATTACAATTTTGGCAGGACAAATGAAAATGTTGGATATAAGCCATCGAGGAAATAAGAAAATAGTATTTATTTTCATGTTTTTAATTAATGTTTATATTTCTGTGCTGTGATTGCAATGATTATTGAATAAGAGATTTAGAAGAAAACTCATTATTATTTTATTAGTTTTTGTGAAGTTATTTATAAGGTTAGTTCCAAGGTGTTTCAACATTTCTTGCCACTATTTTTTCCTGAACCACAACCACGGAAGAAGGTTGAAGTATTTACAATGATTGCCTGCAGAGAGGAGAAGAGATGAATAAAACGCGACTATTACAAGCTTTCCCGCTTGGCAGGCTCGTGTTTATTAAATGTATAAATTATAAAAAAACCCTTTGTCTAATTTAGAATTTGAAGGAATTCCACTAACAACACAACGTAATTAACTCGATTCGTTAGAACAGCTTCCATTAAGTCTCTGCACCTATCCTTTTCCTTTGTATTCTAGTTCGAGAATCCCTTCTCAAAACACGGATTTGCCTCAGGATTGCCCCTTTTTAATTCCAGGGGCTAGATTGAAGTCAATTATTTCGTAGATCGACTAACCAAACATAGTGCTTTTGTTCCGGGGAGAATGATCATAGGTAACATTGTAGTGGCATATGAATCATAACACACAATCAAAAAAAGCAAACAAGGGAAATATGGCATGTGCGCAATTAAGCATGACATGCATAATGCATACGACAGGGTGGAATGTGTGTTCCTAGAAAAGATTCAAACTTTGGTCGGTTTATTGATGTGTTTATTAAGCTAAGCATGGCTTGTTTTACAATGAGTAAATATATGCTGAGGTCTAAGGGACAAGAAACAAAATTTATTACTCCATCTTAAGGCCTCCTACAACATAATCCTTTGTCTCCATACCATTTTATCCTTTGTGTGGAGGGCCTCGCGAGTTTGTTAGGAGACGCTGAAGAAAATAATGCTCTTAAGGAAGTTAATGTGTGGTGTAATGGTCAAACGGTCTCAAACCTCCGATTTGCACACAACTCATTGATTCTTATGTAGGCTCATGTGTAGAATTCGGCTATACTACGACAAGTTCTTCATTTCTATTTTGAAATGTCAGGTTGATTGTTCAGTGAAGCTAAGTGCAATATTTTCTTTCAGTCCTTGAACTACGGTGGAAGCGGTGGTATCTATTTGTTTGGAATTAAATATAATTAGGAAAGCACTCATGGATAAATATTTGGGTCTAGTGCCCCTTGTTGGTATTGATTGATATGATTGTTTCGAACATCTTATTGATAGAGTCATCAAAAGGCTAAAACTCTATTAGCATTAGGTATGAGTCACAAACATTTAGTAGAAATTGAGTTTTTTTGTCCGAACGTCTTCAAAGGGCAAGGACTAACCACAACTCATATGGTAGGGATGGATTGATCATGTCTACATGGGAAACTAAGAGAAGACCCCGTATGATGCCTTGTCATTCACAAGAAAATCCGCCATGTAGACAAAAAGCCGCCATGTAGCTAAACTACATCAGGAGCACCGCCATATGAAAGCACCATCCTGCAGACTCGATCAATCACAACACACAAAAATATGGCCTGCCACCATTAGCATCACCATTTATGTCAACCATCGCGCGCATGACGTGACGGCAACTCTAGAAACACGTGTCACATTCGATTATAGAAAGCTCTGGTTTTTATTATATAAACGATGAGCGCAATTAATTGGAATTCTACGCACTCATCTATTTTTCCTCCTAATATAAGTTGAGCGGGGTATAGGCGCCTCGGTTGGGTTTAAATTATGCTCCTAGCAAAGCAAGCGTAAAGTTGCTTATCTTTTAGTTGATCTGCGCCACTTTTAAATATAAGAAAATGGTCGTGATATTTTTATTAAATTCACATAGTTTAAACAAATGTTCGAGACATTTTAATTAAAAATAATGCATTTCACACAATTGTTCGTGACATTTTCTGAAAACATTTATATAAAGTAAATAAATGTTCGTGTAATTTAAAAATATGTTTGATAACATTCAAAAACGTTCATGACATTTTAAAAAATTATTATTTTGGGAATTTCAATTTCTATCAATTAATTGATGTGCACATGGAAAGTCTTGATTATTTTAAGTGATAGCAATCAACTTCCGAAAAATTCCACTCAAATGGTATCTCGTTCCTTTTCACTTTATTACATAAACACCAGTTTCCATTTTTTGTAGATGTGTATAAGTGAGTGTTAAATATTCTACGTCCATTTTGCTGATAAGCTTCCATTGCCACAAATAGATAATTTACTCCGGTTCCTACTAAAATGTCATGCATAAGTGGTGCTTTGATCTACTCGATTCTTTATCCAATACAATAACATGTATCGGAAAAAGGGTGGCTCATTATAGGCTTCCAAATATACTAAAGCGAAAAAACAGAATATGTAACTTGTTATTTTCGTGTCGACTACATCTTAATCATCATCCAATAAAGCATCAAATCAGAAGTGAAGCTTGCTCTTTTATTTTCCGTTATGTATCTAGAGTATAAACTGCTAGATACAAGTGTTATGACGTTACATATCTAAAAGAGCATTAAAATGGTATGTGCGGCATTTTGTTAAAGGGAATGCAATGTAGCAGGACATTGACAACAGACATGTTCTTTGATAGAAATCATTGTTAAGGTCCTTTGGTTGCATATATTTTGCAACAAGTAATGGTAAACGGTATTGCTGCCAATGACAGATATCGCCTTTTTGTCTACTTGGTCCATACGTTGTTTCTGGTTGTACTCTTCTCTCTTCTCATCGGACAATCGTGCATACCAATTTTTACCACTTTTGGATTTTTCACCCGCTTGATTTACGTTTGAGCTGGTTATATTGCTTAAAGGGGTTTGTTGCACATCCAGTGATGAAGAAGCATGTGTTTGACAGACTTTCTTATTGTTAATAAGAATGACATATGCAGCCTTTTTACCACATTTTGGTTTTTGAACCGCTTGATTTGCGGTCTCGTGAGTAGGCGTATTCGTCAGATCATTAAATGGGGAACACTCTCCTGATCCTAACGCATGCGGACGATGATTCCTCATCTGTGGCATGTTAAGAAAATGGGGAACATCATAAATTAGTAAAATGGAAAAACGATGCTACACAGGGTTCGTAGGAGTAGGTATGCAGAGTTCTCATGTAATATTGAGATGCTCAATTCTTAAATGTTGCAAACGCAGTAAGTACAAACTATCAAGTGTTGAATTAAATCTAAAATTGTGACGAAAAGGACCTTAGATGTAGCAAATGCTAATGAGTGGCAATGTTCTGAACATGTAGAAATAAAGTATTTGTTATTAGGGAGGAGGCAAAAAAAGAAGATATAAAATATTCTTAATGAGATTACCTAAATTTTGTATATTAGTGGATCAATGGAAACATGTTTAGAAAGTCCATAAGCTATTTCCTAGTAATTTCCGTGCCACTTGAGGAGTGAGTCATGGTAGATTGTGAATGTGTAGATAATGGAGAGCATTCAAAAGGTAATAAAAGTGACATTTTGTGAACCATATGAAGAGCTTAAACTCTCAATAATCAAACTCTAAAAGTAAAAAATCAAACTCTGAAAGTAAATAATCATAACCACAGGCTTCAAATTATGTTGTGTATGAAACATAAACTAGATTATATGTTGGGCAATCCCATTGCTGTGGGTGTATTTCTTACTCGGAATGTTACCGGCCATCTTTCTAGGTGAAAGCAAACTTCTAGCCTATTAAATTTTAGAGAATTAAATTCTAGGCTATCTGGAATAAGTATCTTGCTTCTAATTAGCATGTTACTGTTTCAACATTAGTCTAACTACCATTATTATTTAAAAACAAAATCTAGTTTTGCTTTCATGGCGGTTAATGAGAAATTTTGAATCAAACCAGAAGGTCCTAAGGGATCTACATCAGAGATATCCCATATGCCTCTTGGACAGAAAGATAGTTGTTCTGGACTATTTGGTGATTCTTTCAAGCTGCAAGGGAAGTTCTTTGTTGAAGAGATACCTAATACCGAGTTTCATGAAGGAAGTAATAGTAACGAATTCATGGGAAAAAAATTCTATAGATGGATTCAACTTTGCAGCAGGAAAATGTTCACTTCCATATAGGGAGTCCCTAACTGACCTCCACGAAAATAGGCAACCAAAATTTGTTGTCCCAGAAAGTGGCATTGCAAGTATGGTAGAAGCTGAAGTACCAATGGAAGATGCTAGTTCTTCACAAAACTCTGTTGTTTCGTTTCAACATTCGCCAGATTATCCTTTTCACATAACTGATCCAGTGGGGTTCAGTTTGTTGTCGTACTTCCCAGAAAAGGGCCACATGATGATAAATTTATCCAATAGGATGACAAGTTTAATTGGACATGCAAAGCGTCAACCAATGCAAGATTTCCAAAACATGCGTAATGGTATGGTCGGATGATCAAAATATGGAGTTAATCTTATTCCAGTCCCGGGTGTGAATAAAGATGTGTTGCTTGATCTAAACAGGAATTATCAGGCTATAAATACTTATATCTCTTATCTCCAGAATGGCCATGTGGATTCGATGGGTGTTCCGTTTGTCAGCCATCTGGACAATTCATTCTGCACATGTGTCGGCGAATTTGTATCGATCTACACTTCATCTAAAGGAAACTTACTCATGCAGGTTGTCGACATACTTTGGGCAGCAGAGGAGGACGCCGCAGCCGCCCCGCGCTCATAGAAGAGGACCAGCGGGCAGTGGAAGCACTCCCATGTTCTTGGGGTAGCAGGGGAGGACTCGCGGGGGCTGCTCCCGGGGAAGCAGAAGAGGACTGGAGGGGACGACCGCGGCGGGGGCGGCAGGGGATGAGTGGATCGCGGCGGGCGATGGAGGCCGATTGGCTCGGCGGGAGGCAGACAACACATGAGGCGACAGAGGATTGGCTGGCATTAGACGGAGCGGGAGGTGGCGGAGGATCGGCGGGCGACGGCGGAGGCCCTCCATCTGTGCTGCTCCGAACGCTGCTTCCGTCGTTTTGGGGGAGAAGGAACGGGCGGAGCGGATGCAAGGACATGCGCAGCGGCTTTGTTTCCTTTTTTCTATGAAAGTGCGGGTAGCTTTAGCATGGCTTGTTACGTTAAACACGGAGGATTGCAGGCTTTCAGATCTTGTACATGGACGTGCGTGATTGTTTCTATCTGCCCTCTCTCGTGCTTTTATAGGGTAGTGGATATAAGGTGAGCGGAGTATGGATGGATATTCATGGCCTCGATCGGGTTTGAATTATTTTAAATTATGCTCCTAGGAAAAGTAAGAAAGCATAAAATTTCTTATCTTTTAGTTAATTTGCGCCACTTATAAATATAAGAAAATGTTCGTGACATTTTAATTAAAATCCCACATTTAAATTAATATTCGTGATAGTTCAATTAAAATCATGCATTGCAAACAAATGTTCGTGACATTTTCAGAAAATGTTTATACAATGTAACTACAAGTTTGTGCAATTTTGAAAAATGTGCTTGGTAATATTCAAAAAATGCTCATGAAATTATAGAAATTGTTTGTTAGGAATTTCAATTTCTATCAATTATTTGGTGTGCACATGGAAAGTCTTGATTATTTTAAGTAATTGCAATCAAGTTCAGAAACATTTCATACAAACTATTATGTCGATCCTTTTCATTTTATTAGAGAAACACAAGTTTCCATTTTTGTGACATGTTGAAGTGAGTGTTAAATCGTTACAATGTCCATTTTGCATGATAAGCTTCCATTGCCACAAATCGATAATGTATTCAGGTTCCTACTAAAAAGACATGCAAAAGTGGTGCCTTGATCTTATCAATTCTATATCCAATACAAATACATGTGTGGGTAAACGGGTGGATCACTATAGGCCTGCAAGATGTATGAAAGCAACGAATCAGAATATACAACATGTTATTCTTGTTTCGACGACATCTTAATCATCATTCGAGTAAAGCAACAAATCAGAAGTGCGGCTTGTTATTTTATTGTCTGTTACGTATCTAGAGTATAAACCCATACATACAATTGTTATGACGGTACATAGTAGAAGAGCATTAAAATGGTATGAGGGGCGTTTTGTTAAGGGGGATGCAATGTAGCAAGACATTTAAGAGAGGCATGTTATTTGCTTCAAATCGGTGTTTAGGTCCTTTGGTTGCATATATTTTGTAACAACTAATGGTAAATGGTATTGCAGCATTGTTATTCTATAATATAGGTAATACTATGTCGGTTGACCATTGACAATGAATAATGATGGTAATTCTGGGCCTCGGGTCATTCTTCTATGCGATTTTTTTCAATGTCCTAGGTATTTCGACGATCACAATTTTGGCAAGAAAGAAGAAAATGTTGGATATATGCCATCGAGGAAATAAGAAAATAGTATTTATTTTCATGTTTTTAATTAATGTTTATATTTCTGTGCTATGATTGCAATGATTATTGAATAAGAGATTTAGAAGAAAACTCGGTATTATTTTATTAGTTTTTGTAAATTTATTTATAAGGTTAGTTCCAAGGTGTTTCAACATTTCTTGCCATTGTTTTTTCCTGAACCACCACCACGGAAGAAGGTTGAAGTAGTTATAGTGATTGCCTGCGGAGAGGGGAAGAGATGAATAAAACACGACTATTACAAGCTTCCTGCTTGGCAGGCTCGTGTTTATTAAATGTATAAAGTATAAAACCCCTCTTTCTCTAATTTAGAATTTGAAGGAATTCCACTAACAACACAACGTACTTAACTCGATTCATTGGAACAGCTTCCATCAAGTCTCTGCACCTATCCTTTTCCTTTGTATTCTAGTTCGAAATCCCTTCTCAAAACACGGATTTGGCTCAGGATTGCCCTTTTTTAATTCCAGGGGCCTAGATTGAAGTCAATTCTTTCACATATCAACTAACCAAACATAGTGCTTTTGTTCTGGGGAGAATGATCATAGGTAACATTGCAGTGGCATATGAATCATAACACACAATGAAAAAAAGGAAACAAGGGAAATATGGCATGTGCGCAATTAAGCATGGCATGCATAATGCATGCGACGGGGTGGAATGCGTGTTCCTAGCAAAGATTCAAACTTTGCTCGGTTTAATGATGTGTTTATTAAGCTAATCATGGTTTGTTTTAGAACGGGTAAATATATGGTGAGGTCTACTGGACAAGAAACAAAATTTATTACTCCATCTCAAGCCCTCCTACAACATGATCCTTTCTCTCCATACCTTTTTATCCTTTGTGTGGAGGGCCTCACGACTTTGTCAGGAGACACTGAAGAAAATAATGCTCTTAAGGAGGTTAAAGTCTGTTGTAATGGTCAAACGGTCTCAAACCTCCTATTTGCACACGATTCTTTGATTCTTATGCAAGCTCATGTGCAGAATTCGGCTATACCACGACATGTTCTTTATTTCTATTTTGCAACGTCAAGTTGATTGTTCAGTGAAGCTAAGTGCAATATTTTCTTTTAGTCCTTGAACTACGATGGAAGCGGTGGTATCTATATGTTTGGAATTAAACATCATTCGGAAAGCACTCACGGATAAATATATGGGTCTATCGCCCCTTGTTGGTATTAATTGATACGATTGTTTCGAACATCTTATTGATAGAGTCATCAAAAGGCTAAAACTCTATGAGTATTAGGTATGAGTGACAAACATTTAGTAGAAATTGAGTTTTTCTGTCCGAACATCTTCAAAGGGCAAGGACCAACCACAATTCGTATGGTAGAGATGCATTGATCATGTCTACATGGAAACTAAGTGAAAACCCCGTATGATGCCTTGTCATTCACAAGAAAATCGGTCGAAAACATAGAAAATAAGCCGATATGTAGCTAAACTACATCAGGAGCACCGCCATATGAAAGCACCATCCCGAAGACTCGACCAATCATAACACACACAAATATGGCCTGCCACCATTGATCACCAGTTATGTCCACCATCGATCCCATCACGTGACAACAACTCTAGAAAGACGTGTGACATTCGATTATAGAAAGCTCTGATTTTGATTATATAAATGATGAGCGCAATTAATTGGATTTCTACGCACTCATCTATTTTCCTCCTAATATAAGTTGAGCGGGGTATAGGCTGGATATTCGCGGCCTCGATCGGGTTTTAATTATTTTAAATTATGCTCCTAGCAAAGCAAGCGTAAAGTTGATTATCTTTTAGTTCATCTGTGCCACTTTTAAATATAATAAAATGGTCGTGATATTTTAATTAAATTCACATAGTTCAAACAAATGTTTGTGACATTTTAACTAAAAATAACGCATTTCACACAAATGTTTGTGACATTTTCCGGAAACATTTATACAAAGTAAATAAATGTTCGTGTAATTTTAAAAATATGTTTGATAACATTCAAAAACGTTCATGACATTTTAAAAAATTATTATTTTGGGAATTTCAATTTCTATCAATTAATTGGGTGCACATGGAAAGTCTTGATTATTTTAAGTGATGGCAATCAACTTCGGAAACATTCCACTCAAATGGTATCTCAGTCCTTTTCACTTTATTACATAAACACAAGTTTCCATTTTTTGTAGATATGTATAAGTTAGTGTTAAATCTTTACCACGTCCATTTTGCTGATAAGCTTCCATTGCCACAAATAGATAATTTACTCAGGTTCCTACTAAAATGTCATGCAAAAGTGGTGCTTTGATATACTTGGTTCTATATCCAATACAATTACATGTATCGGAAAAAGGGTGGCTCATTATAAGCCTTCCAAATGTACTAAAGCGATAAATCGGAATATGTAACTTGTTATTTTTGTGTCGACTACATCTTAATCATTATCCAGTAAAACATCAAATCAGAAGTGAAGCTTGTTCTTTTATTTTCCGTTACGTATCTAGAGTATAAACTGCTAGATACAAGTGTTATGACGTTACATATCTAGAAGAGCATTAAAATGGTATGTGGGGGCATTTTACTCAAGGGAATGCAATGTAGCAAGACATTTACGACATGCATGTTCTTTGCTAGAAATCATTGTCCTTTGGTTGCATATATTTTGCAACAACTAATGGTAAACGGTATTGCTGCATCGTTATTCTATCATATAGGTAATACTATGGCAGCTGCCCATTCGCAATGAATAATGATGGTAATATCGGTCCTCGGACCATCTTTCTATGTGATTTTTTCAATGACCTAGATATTTCGACGGGTCACAGTCTTGGCACGAAAGAAGAAAATTTTGGGTATAAGCCATAGAGTTAATAAGAAAATACTATTTATTTTCATGTTTTAATTAATGCGTATATTTCTCTGCTATGATTGCTATGATCATTGAATAAGAGATTTGAAAAAAAAAACAAATATCAATCAAGTGGCACCGAGTGTTGACTCGAAATGGGGCATGGGCCATATATGATGTTGATGGACGGCTACTTTGTCACGAATGAGCTATTTGCGCCCTACGTTTCCGCCGTTGATTCCGAATGCGACGAAATGTGTTTGATAGCCTCTACAATGATGTTCGGGCATATGATGACTACTTTGAGTGCTTCAAAGCTTGTTTCACGATTGTTCGAGCCTTCGAGGACCTGCAAAATTATGAGATGCAGAGACGTTGCGAAAGATGATGACAACTTGTGTGATCATGCATAATATGATTGTGGAAGACGAGGATGACAAAGTTCACCACAATATTGAATTTGACCACATGAGTGATCATATCCAACTTCCAAAGTAGAATCCAACGATGTTTGAGGATTTATCCAAGTGTTTCAACAGATCCAACGTCGAGGAACTTGTAAGCAGCTTCAGAATGATCTCATTGATCATCTGTGGAAACTTCGAGGGGAGAACTAAATAATGTGCCCAAATAAGTGAATTCAAATTTAAACTATTTTATTGCAAAACTTTATGTTTGGATTGTAAAAAATTATATTTGAATTATTGTTGCATTAAAATATTTGCACATCATGATTATGGACGAAGGTTTTTAATTATTATTATTATTATTATTATTATTTGAGTGCTCGGATATAGACAAAACACAAGGATAGACACTTGGTGCATAGGATTGAATCCCCCCCCCTAGTCGCTCTTTGTTGACACATTTGAACGTGTTCGTGGAAGGGAGAAGAGTGAAATGGAGGCGGCTAGGGTTTTCCCTCATCATCCAACTTAAATAGCTTGATTTGGTCCCTCAAGCGGCGAGGCGGAGTGACGACATAAATACGTTCTCACCAAATCGGAGGAGTAAGCTAGCGGCCCAAAGGGTTCTTGTGCAGGTCATGCATGTTAGCCTGGTGTGGCCGCCATGACCGGGCACGTCCGAGCATCCCCATATCTGCCCCACATATGAGCTGAATATGATGAGTGCCAAACATCCCGGACTTTTTTTGCTGGAACACATACTTTGAACTTGAAATTCAAGCACAATAAAATACAAGCAACACAAAACTTCGTAAAAGAAACTTAAATAATTTGTAATACATATATGGTTAAATTTTGGATAGAATTTATATGTCGTTTAAGAGAAGTTTGTTTTAGTTTCAATTTTAAATTATGGGTTGCATAATCCAGTAGTTCAGGATAATTCAGCAACAGGTGTATTAAACTTTAGCTAAAATTGAACGGTTTGATAAGAGACACCATGCTTTTCAACTTTGAAATAGTGTGAGTGAGAAAATGATGACATGGAAACAATGAGAGATAAAGTATGTGATACGCTGTTGCCTAGGACAAAAAAAGTATCGAATAAGCCAGTTCTTAAACACAATTTGGAAAACGTGAAGTAAGCAAGCTTCAAGTTTTTAGGAAGGTAAACCATACCAAATTAAAAAAAAATGTTATAACAACAATCATAGGACAAGTTTAAATGGGCAACAACCTTCCCTGCAGGGACATTCGTTAGATTTGTTTCCTTTCTATAATAATGTGTTATTTATTTTTTATTTTTTGTCTTTGATATACCTTACCACTCATGCCAAGTGGTTATATAATGTGTTCTACCATGTACTACTTTTAAAACATGAGTTTGGTGAATTTAAATAATCTGAGCCATCCAATCACCTATATTCAATGTCTCATGCTGCTTTAATGAAGTATCAACCACATCATCAGTAATCTGAAAAAAAATGCTAATCACATTAATTGTAATTTAAAAATGATACTATTTGCATTAAACACAATTAATTATGTAATAAATTGTGGTTAATCTCAGAAATATTATTACTGTCAAACTAGACGTACATGATTACTAGTGACATCAGAAGCTCAAAATCTCTCCCCATTAGTTTCTATCTCTACTTTTCATTTTTAGTTAGAAAGAATGTAAGGTTTCATTTTCACTCTGTTTTCGTCCAACCTCCCACCCACCACCGACTTTTCTCAGTATTCATCCCTTCTAGATTTCAGCAAACCAATCTTTGGTAACCCAATAAACAACAACAATTTATAGTACATAGCAATAAATTCATGATCCGTAAAGAAGTTATTTCTTATGGTAAGACCTGATACCGGTCAGACATCTTTGGTAACTTAATAATTATCAATAAATTCCATGTTCATAGGCATATAAACATCAATCATTCCGGGTCAATAAAGCAAAACAATTACCGGTATATACCTATTTTAATAATTTAATAATGACAAAAAATATACTCCCTTCGTCCCATGATATAGGACGTATTTTGGCAATAGTATATTATCAAAAAACATCTTAGATTATGGAACGAAGGAAGTACATTTTATATAACCAACATACTTCGTATAACTTTATTTTGTCAATTTGCTTTACATCCGTGCGTGCGTGCATAGGAATGAATATATGCACGCATATATGAGCGATGTGTTCAATTTTGTTCTAAATAAACAGAACAAGAAGCCCAAACAATACGAAAGTACTGCGAGTGACGTCAGGGTGGCCGTCCGTCGTCATCAGCGCGCGGCCTGCCGCTCTTGTCGTCTTCGCCCGCCACCTCCCCACTGCCGCCCGCAACCTCCCCGTCGCCGGAAACTGCCGCCGTTTCGCTTTCGCCCACCATTTTAAGTACCCCTCCCTCCCTCCCTCGTCATGCCGTCCCCAGAGCCCCACTCGCCACTCCCACCTCGCGCCCTCCCCGTCCCCCTCTTCCCTCCCCACCGCCGCCGCCGCGATGCCGCCGCCCTCCCCCGCTCCCGGGTTCATCCTCCTGCTCGCGTTATGGATCGCGTGCGCCGTGTCGGGGGTCGGGTGCTCGGGCCCGCGGTTCGCGCAGCTCGACCGCCTCCGCGAGCTCCACCAGCGGGAGCGCCGGCCTGCCGCCGAGCAGGTGGACGCCGCGGCCGGGCTCCTCGCGCGCCTCCTCCCCTCCCACTCCGCCAGCTTCGAGTTCCGGGTCGTCTCCACGGTACGCGTGCTTCGTTCCGACGGGATTCTCTAGGTTTTAGCGGTTGCTGGAAGCGGCGTCGCATAAGCAGAGTACGCGACGGATCAAGTGCAGTGAGCAATTCGCTAGGTTCAGAAGCCAATTGGCCAAGCGTGCCGTTTGATCATAGTCATAGAGTATTTGATTCAAGCGTGCGGCTGTTTTGTTTGGGCAGTAGCCACCGAGGTCATGGTGGATTCTGAGAAACGTAATGCCTAAATCCATCGGAGGCTGCTGGATTCTGCACCTGCTATTTGGTGATTTCCACCTCTTAAAACTGAAGCCAGAGACACGACTGATGTCAACCATGTATCCTTTAGTGTCGACCGGGTGGAATTTTAGCCATTCACACTAGCTATAGTTGTTTGACTCTCTAGTATCTGTCAACAAGGATTCACAATCCCTTCCACTGCAATTACAGGAGCAATGTGGCGGAAAGGCGTGTTTCATCATCAACAACCACCCATCGTTTGATGGACAAGGAACTCCCGAGATATTGTACGCTTCTTCCTTTTGTTCTACCCTTCATTGTGTACTTGGTGAAAAATAATTCTTTTGCATCCGTGGAATGTTACCTTTAGCTCATTTTACTGTCTCTTTTCCTAAAGGACATTACACATGTGTCAGTGTTATTTATACGCTGCATCTTGCCAAAATTACATGCTAGGTAATTCACTGATGACTGATCTTAATATGTCTCTTATTGTGCAAACAACGAATTTCAGAAACCATTTTTTAGTTCCCTAAGATCCTTATATTTACTCCCTGACATGCACTGAACAAACCCTTTCAGTATTGGCAGGTGCTTTGTTAACAGCACTGTTCTGATTTTTGGATGTTATATATGTGTCCAGAGTGATCTTTGCTCTTATATACTCCCTCCGTAACTTAATATAAGACGTTTTTTGAGACTATGACAGTGTCAAAAAACATCTTCTATTAAGTTACAGAGAGAGTATTTGAGGACACAGCAAGTCCTGCTAGAATTATGTTCCGGTCCTACTTGCTCATTTGAGTGGCCAGTGTGCAGTTTAAAATACCACTCTGCATTTCTGCTATATTAGTTTAAGGGTTACTTAGACATGATACAGCATTTCGGTTTTGGTCTTTAACTTCTTATAAGTTTATACCTGTAGTTTCTATGCAGTAAAATCGGACAGAAGTCATTCACATTTGTTCTTGTATTTTGATCAGGATACTTGGAGCAAGTGGGGTAGAAATTTCTGCTGGTCTTCATTGGTATCTGAAGCACTATTGTGCAGCACATATATCATGGGCTAAAACTGGTGGTGCACAATTATCATCTATTCCAAATCCTGGCTCACTACCTCATGTTCCTGCTGGTGGCATTTTGATTCAAAGACCTGTTGACTGGAGCTACTACCAGAACGCTGTTACATCCAGTTGTAAGCTAAACTTTGTTTAAGAACTTTGCTACTTTCTCGTTTGCCATCCGCTGAGCATGTTTTCTAATATCAAGCATTAGAGCACTGCGGAATTATAGTTGTGATTTGTGAAACTCTGTAAATCAATTTTTTGAACCCCATGACGTGGTATCCTGTTAATGATGACTTCCCACTACGTTCATGAAGACATGATAGATATGCTCAGTTTCTTTTGTTTTATACTCTCTTTGTTATATTATTTCCCCTCTTTGTTATATACAATTGGATGATTTCTGGTTACCAATAGTGATGCTATTCCTTCTCTCAAGAGCTCATTCTGACTTTAAAAACATTATTTATTGTTTAATTCTTTTGTATTGCTAATGATGTGTTTAAAGATTATTTTTCTTGCTTTTAAGATTCTTTTGCTTGGTGGGATTGGGAGCGTTGGGAGAAGGAGATTGATTGGATGGCTCTTCAAGGAATCAATTTGCCTCTAGCTTTCACTGGGCAAGAGACTATATGGCAGAAGGTTTTTCAGGTCTGTGTGTGTGTGTGTGTGTGTGCGAGTTTATTTTTTGAAATATGATGTATGCTGAATAATTTAAACTGTGTGTTTTCCATATGTTCTTAGCCATTAAATCTTTGTAAAGAAAGCCCAGAATCTCAGGTAGAAATATAAGCTGATTGATGATGTAGAAGAGCAAATGCTAGCATGAATACTAATCAAGAGGTAGACCATCAAGGCAATTCGGATAAGCGAACATGGAAGCGCCTCATCATATTTCCAAGTGGGATGCCATGTTGCACTGTTGGCACAGATGATTTAGATTGGGTTCATGATGCTTAATGTTGTCCTTTTGTGAAGCGAGGAGGATCATCTGGGATTCTGCATGTCCGTACTCCGTTGTTTAAGACAAAGCAGATTAATTTCGTAAAATACCATGTGGCGTTAATGTCCTATATGCCCATTAGTGATTGTTTCAACTCATAGTTTTATACATTCTGCTAGTAATTTGAATTTCATCCCTCCTTACATACTTGCAGAGGTATAACATTAGTAAATCTGATTTGGACGATTTCTTTGGTGGACCGGCGTTTCTTTCATGGTCTCGGATGGCCAATATGCATGGGTAAGTTAAATGGTGCTTCAGGTTTACACTTAGAGCCTCTCATCTAATTTATTCGAATTACAGGACTCTTAGTTGACCGCATATTCTTTTGCATTATAAACAAGATATGGTGTTAGTTTTCAAATTCTTTTTATCTTCATCTTAAATCTGATCCCAAGTCTTCTCAAGCAAATTGCCAAGTTATCAATTTTGCTGTCTTAACTGCCAATAAGATTTTGGTCTCCTCTTTAGTACTTGTCAGAAGTGGTTAACAACTTTTAAATCTTGTCTTTTTGTATGCAGTTCTTTTTCTTAATTCAAAGGCAGGTCATGAGATTATGTATTCAGGGTGGGTAGTCATAGTTAGTGGAAGCGGTTATAGGTAGTTGCATGGATTTCTGAATCTAGACAAGACATCATGTCTAAGTTGCTTTATCCTTAATGAACTCATAAATATATTGTAAAATGATTGTCAGATGGGGTGGGCCTCTTCCTCAGACTTGGCTTGATGATCAATTAACTCTCCAGAAGAAAATCCTGTCTAGGATGTATGCATTTGGCATGTCCCCAGGTGATGTTATAGTACAGTTCTACTATTTCTGAGTTTTGTTTTTTGCACCTTTTTACTCTATCCATCTCCCTTCCCTTGCAGTTCTTCCAGCCTTTTCTGGTAACATCCCTGCTGCACTGAAGTTAAAATTTCCCTCAGCTAAAGTCACCCACCTTGGAAACTGGTGAGTGATATTCTAAATAATACTTGCTGAGCATATTGTTGCGTGATGAAATACTTACATATAATGTATCGAGCCATGTCCAGTTCTGGACACTGCTGAATTCTCAGCAAATTTAGATATTCATGTCCTCCACCATCATTATCTTTCATTGATGTTGTCACGATGTACCTTATACTTCTATTCGATTCTCTGAATGTCTTGCACATCTGAGTGTTTTGGCCTTTAGGCTGTTGACTGAATCAATCTTGGATCATTCGACACACTATAGTTCTTGATGCCAGCAGCGATTAGCACTTAAGATTCGTAACAAACTTCTGCTCTTTTGCTTGCTCATTTAACATTGGGTGTTTTTTCGTATCAATATCAAATTTATTGTTGAAAAGAAACTGGCATCAAGTTCCTAAGGTATGCCAGCTATTTGCACCAACATTATTTGTCAACACAGCTCAACTAATGCGAATAATTTTTTTTCCGGATCAACTCATGTGAAGTAAAGTAATTTATCAAATGTTCTGCAGCTCTTTCTTGTTCATATTCATTATGGTTATACTTAAGCTATATGCGCTTATTTCGTTCTCTTCTGTGATATTAAGGTTCACAGTTGACAGCAACCCACGGTGGTGTTGCACATATCTTCTTGATGCATCTGATCCCTTATATGTAGAAATCGGGAAGTTGTTCATAGAAGAACAAATCAGAGGTAGGATGTTTTACTCAAAACTGAACTCCAATATTATGAAGCATTATATCTTGATAGCAGACCTAAGTCAATGCCTGTTCTAAAATTAGTGTCATGATTGGAAATTTATGATAAGAGTAGATAGGACAAGTATTGGCTCTTTTACCTGTTATTCACCTAATAGTTGCAGACTTGCAGTACTACTGAATAAATTGCTCTATTAATTAGCCCTCTATGTGTTATTTTGTATGTCATACTCATATCCAAAACAGAAGGATAACAAAGGTCCACCCCGTAATCATGCATGTAACGTGTTTGAAGATATGCTGTCAATTGGTGCAACACTTTGTTTTGGTGCAGAATGCTATGACAGTTCCTTAGTTTTAAAATATGATGAACCTGGTCAATAGAGTTTAGGAAAAACAATCAACTGCGGGATGGATAAATGCTTACTTTTTTAGAAGACTGCCTAACTTTTATTTAGGTACTAGATTTTCCTGCTTTACAGATTATTATTTGTATTTCTTATCAGAATAAAATTCAATCCTTAAAACATATGATGAGTTTTCATGTTCTTTGCACAGAATATGGTAGGACAAGTCATGTATACAACTGGTATGTTTCTTTCTATCAGTCAAATCACCATCAGTTCCCATTTGATGAACTCATTGCCTCATTTGGTGATATCTTCTGTACATGTAGTGATACTTTTGATGAGAACACCCCTCCATTGAGTGATCCAAACTATATTTCTTCCTTGGGTGCTGCGACATTCAGGGCAATGCAAAGTGGTGACGATGATGCTATTTGGTTAATGCAAGTGAGTCTTTTGAAGTGTTAAAACGTTGTTAACACTTGCGATAGATTGATTTGTATAATGTAATTGCGAGGATTGTAGAGTATGGATATCTTGGTTGATCTGCTTACTTTTTTGTTCTAGTCCCTCTTCAGCTGCATAGCTCTCTTTCCAGTTACCAATTGTTTTTCTTGCTGCATGAAAACACACTTAGTATTTGATATGAAACTTTCACTGACATGTATTATCCTTTACAGGGTTGGTTGTTTACTTACGATCCTTTCTGGGAACCCCCACAAATGAAGGTGCAATCTCATGAAAGTTTGATACTTTGATAATATGTTAAGTACTGTTAGTTTTGCTAACCTTTTGTTCATTGTAGACTTGTAGTTTTCTTGAGATCTGTATTTTTAATGACATAGATATTTTACACTGTGATTTGTGTAAGTAGAACAGTTCCTCTGAAAATTAGGATTTAGGATGTGATATATCTGAAATGAATACTGTAACGATGTGAGGTGTTCCTGTTTATTTGTTACCGCACAAGCCTTCAGTGTTCCAGTAACATATTATAACACCAATAATGGGCAATTTGGGCGGATGTCATCTGTAAGGTTGCCGCTCTGATA